>OY728151.1:1823512948-1824848305 GCA_963277665.1 Viscum album | reverse complement strand
CATTTTCACTAGATTTTATCTTAATTACTTAATTTTTATGTATACTTTCTAGAGAAATTTGAAGGTCCCAAAGTTAGTTGTACATAATCCCAACCCATTTCATCTTAATGATTACCTACAACTCCTAAAAAATATATAGTAATATAATTAATTTAGTGTGTCTTTTATTATAAATTGATACTATAATAGTTGAACAACACTTATTTATTCGATTCCATCCACTATGAAAAACAAAAGAACGTTGATCGTGAGTACGTGCGAACTACTGCCCCCATGACGTCTCGTGATTTATTTTCCATCACAACCAAAAATTGATGACATAAAAAATTAATTGATAGTAAAAAATGAAATTATGACACCGTTCTTATTATATAAATAAATATTGGACATTCAATAAGTGATATTTATAAAAAATGGTTATAGTAAACATAACCACCTAAAATGATGATATAAAAATACCATTCCTAATTTTAGTTAATTTTGTAAGAAACTATATATTTTTATATTTTTTATTGTAATATAATAATAAATTATATTCACCACTATAATTAGAGATATTATGATGTTATTATGCAACTCATTTAACCATGGTCAACATTCCAAATTGTTATATAGAAATTGAATGAATGACATAAAATAACCCACATAGGAAAAAACTATATCATTAATAAATAAATAATGAAAACACATTTTATATAGTAAATTAAGTATAGATTAATTTTTTTCCTAGAAGTTATATAATAAAATAAATTTTTAATATTTAGTTTGTTAAGAAAATTCCCAGAGAAAATCTTGACCAACTTAAGGGGTTTTACTAACATATTTTTCATTTATTGAGTTATAAAATTTATCATTTAAATATATTGTTCCATGTCTTATTTATTTTACATTATGAATAATTTCAATTTTATTCGATCATTACATTATGAGGATTCATAATTCAACTGTATAAAATCATTATCATATGATTATAATCTCTTATATTATCTTACATGCAAAGAGTTTTAACCCAAGTCAATTTATTTGAGTAATTATTTAATTTTTTGACATAATATTATTTTAAATTGTTTAAATGTTTACTAATGAGTCATTTCATCAAAAATAAATGTTAATCCTATGTTTTAAAATGTTAATTTCAAAAACTAGTCTTCACATTTATTCAATAAAGTATCTTCTCATGTTTTAAGGGGCTTTTCATCTCAATTTCCATTATTAGGGATGGGTTTATATAATGCACCTAATTTTATTTATATGGGGTATATGATTCCAATTTAATTTATTATTACATGAGATATATCTCATTCATGGTATTTTTAGATCAATTTCAAACTCTATCTCTCAATCTTGGGGTTATGTTTTAAATGTAAGTTGGTCCATATTAGTTTTGGAGGCTCAAACTCTTTCCCCTTGAGTAAAAAGGTATTTACATTGTTAGTATCATCTATGAACCTTTTTTCTTTCCATTTCATTTTTTCAAATGAAATATCTATTTTTATTAGTGAATTTCAGTTTTTTATTTGTGTCATCTTCTTTTAAGAAATAAATTCTCAAAGAAAATATTAATGTTGTCAAATATAACTCCTATCCATTCTAACTAAAAATTATCCTTTCTATCCATATCTTCCACCACACCCATTATTTCTTATCTTCTAGGGAACTCAAATATTGATTAATTGATGTGATCCTCTTATTTCTTATATAACTTTTCAAATTGAAATTTTATTTCCTTATTTATGATGTGGGGTTTCAATATTTTTTCAAAATATTAATTGGATTTATGTATCAATGATATATTTATTATTATGCACTCCAAATTTTCCCAAAAAACAATTATAAATTTTTATGACTCTATAAATGGGTATCTATTTAAAAACAATGTTTTATTATTTCACAAAAAAGTTATTTCCAAATTTTGTATATATTAATTTTCAAAATAAACTATAGATTTTATCACATTTTATTCTTTAAAAAAATAAAAATAAAAACTTATTTTTAAAATTATTTCATAATAACAAATTTCCCACCATCTTGAAACTTAATACCACTGATTCGTCGAATAAAAAAATCAATTATGTTTCAATTATTTGAGGTTTATTTAAGAGTGGTTTAATGAAAATTTCATTTTCTTTATAATTTTCTAATTAAAATTTTACTCTTAATTTAAAAGTACTCTGAAACTAGCATTTTAATCTTTACCAATGTATTTGAAAATTAGAAACATTAAATCTCTATAAGATAAATGACCCATCACTAATGTTTTCTTTCTTAATCATATTATTTAAATAACCACAATTCTTCATCCAGTTAATTTCCATATTGAATAACCAATTTCAAATTCATTTGATTCAAGGGTGTTCACCTAGACTCTATTCATCAATTGATTTTGGAAATTATTAACATAATGTTATACCATTTATCAACATGGTTTAAATACCATACGATCTATTATCCCGATTCATGCATATTTACCAATAATTTAATTTTATATTAAAAGATATTATTTTATTTTACATATTTATATCATTATACAATTATTGATGGAATTATGGATTTTTTCTTTATCTGATTATATATTAAAATGATATAAAAACTTTATTTCCATGGGTTATCTATGAAATGTAGGATGATTGATTTTAAGTGGAAAATATGTGAAAGGATGATTATAGGTGGGGTATTATATCCCCCTCTAATTCATTTTCCTATGTTGAAATATCATAAGATTTTTTATGTAGAGATAATGTGTTGGTTAAAATAGGCATGGAAAAAAAGACTCTACTAGCAAGGTTTTTAGGTTCATTATTGTGCAATCATTTTAAGCTTTTATTATTATCAACCTATGTTATATTACTTGTTTATGCCCATTTTTTGAGAGATTATACAATTTTATGTAATGAAATTCCATATAAAATTATTTATTTTCATTTCATTATTGGGTATAAATTTATTAAAAAAATTTATTATGACCGTATACCCAATATATTCTAAATTATGATAAATTATTTTAATCACTAATATTTACTCTAATAGAGTATGTATTACCACCACTTTCATATGTTTTCATTTTCCCTATTTATGAAGAAAATTGAAATATATATTATGTCAAGAACAGTATATTGTGTGGAAAATATTTTTGGAAACATTAAATATTTTTTATATATTAAATTTTTTATATTGTTAGAAAAATGTTCATTTGTTATAAATTACATGAGTTTCATTAAATACTATTTTTCTTAATTCCATTAAACTCTTAACCTGAAATATTATGAGATTGTTTAAAAAAATAAATCACTTAGTTGAGATGGTCCCATATTTGGGGAAACATAATTGGTATCAGATAAGGGTTTAGATTATATTAGAGATTATGATGTTAGTTGATGTTAATTTAATGTTTTATAATTTAACGTGGATTGTGATTTAAAATTTTCAATTAATACATTTATATATTTGAGGTAATATTGTGTTTTTTATATATTTGGGATAATATAGGTTTATGGAAAACCATATGGATAAGTATTAGTGGTAAATTTTAGTATATGATAATATGAATAATTTTTGTTAAACTAATGATTATGTGGATCTAATATAAATTAAATCAATTTATAGATACTAGAATGTGGATGTAGCTATATTATAAATTTACCTACCGGTAGTCACCTTGAAAAATATAGGTTCAGTATCAACTCAATCTTCATTATAGTGCTTGATGATTGGTCCTTGGACATCACAATGGATATAAACTTACTGTGGAATGATTTGGTAAACTCACATTCTATTTATGAACCATTATGATATATTTATTAAATAATTAATTAAAAAATTATTTTAATAAGTTTGAGAGGACACAAATTGAAATATATTAGTTTGAACCAACATTATTATATGATAAACCAAGTATGAACCAATATTATAGGTTGAAAATACGGTGTCATTGGAGAAGAAATCCTAGAGTTGATATTTCATATTCATATGATCGTATAAATCGATTAAATTTAATATTTTAATAATCAATTTGGATTTAATATTTTTTGGAAATAGAATCTTCAAAATTGATCCATTGAAGAAATGTGTTAAGAAACTCAAAAGACATAACTATGGAGGCGTATTGGTAATAATTTTTTGTGAAAAAATATAATCCTAATATAAAATAAAAGATATATTACCTAGTTGTTCTAAATATGTTATTAGTTTTTATCTATGAATCTATTTCTTGAGTCATGATTATCTTTAGATACCCATATGTATTTTTATTTGTAAGTGATAATTAAAATTTTAAGGACAAAATTTATTTAGAGGGTTGGGTTATAACAAACATAAATTTCACTATCTATTTTCCTTAAATAAATATTTTATAATAACATATTCTAAATAAAACTCTAAACTAAAATAAGTGGGATATGTTAAAATGAAATTTTACTATTATAATATAAACAGTAAATGAGTGGGTATAAGAAAAGTAACAATATTACAAAATCTATGATGAAAAAGGAAAAAATGACACCTAAAACATATGTTTCCCTTATAAAGATAATTTTTATGAGATTTAAAATGAATCAGCATCACTAGGTATTTCGGTAGGCTAGTCCCATACCAACCTTGAATAATTATGGTATAAGATAAATCATACGCAAGAGAACTTCATGCTCATGGAAATTGAAATGAGATTAGTTTTAGAAAAGTCCCCACCCTTGACTACCACCATATTGTATCATATTATTATATCATATGATAATATCATGAGGGTATATTTTAATATAATTTTTGAATATGTAATTAGAAAATTACATATTTAATAAGTTATTTATCTCATTTATTTTACACCATTATCATTTTTTATTTTTTAATGCAAATGAAAATATATTTTTTCATTATATTTAAAATTAAAAAGCTAAATTTAGGATTTTTAAAAAATTAATTTTAATAAATTAACTTCATTTTTTATTAATAATTTTGGTAATTTTATAGGATTATTATTTTATTTCCCAAAAAATTATTTTAGGTGAATTTTAAAGAACAAAAATCTTGATTATATTAATACTTTATGGTATTATCAAAATTCAAGAACGATGTAAGAGTTTTTGAATAATTTTTCATATAAAATATAATTTTATAATGTAAAATAAATTATTTTAAAATATTATATTCTATTTATAAAACCCATGCTTAATGTTGGTAAAAATTATGTATTATTTTTCTCTAATAACTGTTTTTAATAAACTATATTAAAAATTAGGTATCATGACTAGTAAAAATTAAATATAAAAAAATGGATTTAGTATTTTAGGGCATATTTCTATTATTATTTAATAGTTTATATTTAATTTTAATATACAAAAATAAAATTACTATGTTATAAGTTAATTACAATGATAATAGTGAAATTCTTATATTCCATGATTTGTTTTATTAGCATTGTTTCATTTTAAAGTAACAAATTAAATTAATATTTATTAAATAATGACTATAATACATTTTTAGACACATATATAATTATATTACCATAAATTTAATAGGTAATCATTGAAAATTAACCTAGGAACACACAATTGTTAAAACATCATTTTTCTACAAAATAATAATTTTTCTATATATATAATGTTTTAAATTATATATTAATTTTTAATTTTTAGGAAATTTAATTAAATTAAATGGATATTAAATTTAGGTATATCAAAAATGGTTTCTATGATGGATTATCTATTTTTTTAATATAACATAAATTTCTCATTTCAAAACGTGCTTCTTAGGTAGAAATGAATATTATAAAATGTAAAAACATAAATGTAAATAACACGAAACCTATTTAAAACATTTATGAAAAATTATGGTTGAGGATTTCTAAACCTAACATCTCCCAAAAATATATTATTCAAACTTTTGGATCCATTGACCAATTGATAATGTCATTCCATTATTAAAACAATACATGTGTTCACGAATGTTCCCCTTATCAATTATAAAAGGGGATAATCTATAACCTATTTAAGATACACATCCCCTTATAAATATCAATTATCCCCTACTAAATTTCACTCTCCATGGATTCCTTTTCCCTTCTTAAATATTTTGGTAACGTGAAGTTATCATATTCACTTCATTTCGAAGTATACATTCAATTGAATGTTCATGGTCATAACGTGATTATTAGTTAATCCTTATCATTTTCTTCTTAATCATTACAATTGTTACATACAATAGAAAAAGTAATACAATTACCTCAGTGTCATTAGTATACTGAAGTGTAATTATAATAAAATAAAAATCTAACAACCTAGAATTTCTCTTGTGCTGTTAAACGTTTTAAATTTATCTTTGAAACATCCTTTCATCCTTATATTAGTTTGAATGTTGTGATGGGGGTTTTGGGAGTATTTGAGGCCTTTTCAAATCTCAGTGCACCTGTTATAGAGAAGTAAGTAGAGGCATATGGTTGGTGCACTATTTGTAGTAATAGTGAAACTCAACCATGTGGCCCATGTATATAAAAGATAATGGTTTTAAAAACCATATGAGGAAGGTTTAAAAACTATGTGAGGAACTGTAGAGGGTATCCACATATGTTGTTCTTGTCTTTCCAAAAACATTTTCCTACCCCACATTGGTGGTAACATTTTGGTAGTGACGTTCACAGTTGGCACATGGTTATTCCAAATCATGTTACCAAACTATGAACCCTTTTTAAGTGGATAAAATTACATTTTCCCATATTTATTTATAAATTTTCCTCCAAATTCGCTTCCTCCCCAAGTATAGCCTCATCCACAATGTAGATCTCCCAAATTCTTCTACCATAGGATTTGGAAGACATTGTTTGTCCAATATCAGAATCATAAACTGATCAGATCTTAATTGAGAATGTTAAAATTTTAATTATTTTTAATCCTAATATGAACTAATAAATAATAAAGTAAGAGTTTCATATCAATAAAGAAGGATAAATATTTTTTAAAAAAACTATGAAAACAAACCAAAATAAAATAGAACAATAGAAATAATGATGATACAAATGAAAAAAATGAAATGACTGAGAGAGACTAGAAACAGATGAATTCAAAGGAATTAGACTATTATGAGTTGAATAAAATTGATTTTATCAATTTTATTTCAATAGATAGAAATGTTATATAGAATGTGAAAAACATACATTGACACAACTAACATTCATTCAAGTGCTCTAAACGGTCCAATGAACTCTCTAAATATACGATCAGAAAATAATTTTCTGGAAGAAATATGTTCATTGATGGAAAAGAGGGATGTAAAATATTTATAATTTTTTTGTAATTTGGAGGATTCTCAATGAATGAATATTTACTATCATCTTTTATCAATACTTAGTATAGACTAAAAAAGAAACTCATAAAGAATGAAAAGAATTTAACAGAATAAAAAATGAGCTAATGAGATTTTTAAATTGTAATCGAAAAGATTGAAAAATTAACAATTCAAAATTATATGAAATTCTTAAAAAAATTTAGGTGATCATGATTTTAGAATAAACTAGAGAAAATATATTTAATAAATTCACTAAAATATCAGATGAATAGAGAATGAAATAAATAAAGGAAGAAATATTCTCTATTGAATTTTATTTCTCCACCATATTGAGCTTCTATGTCTTATAATCTTTGTTATGATAATCCTTATCTACTCATGATATATAATCTCATCTCTCCTATCCATGTTTGTATCAAATAATTATCCTTTATCCACCCCCAAAAATAATAGTTTATTTATTTTGTATTTGGTGACCTAGAACCAACTTCTTTATACATAATAATAATTTATATTGATATTTTTGAATATTAATAAATTTATTATCGCATAATGATTTCTATTTAACATAAAATAGAATGTGATAATGTTCTAAAAGTATTTATCTCACATAAAATGTCATAGTAGTTCTCCTCTACGATTAGAACCCACAAGTGCTATGAAACAACTCTTAAATATTTTTCTATAGACAGATGATATCATCTAAGGGACAAAGATGATACACGCTATGAAGGGTGGAGACTCATATGACATTGATGCACCTTCACATGGTGTACGCCCTTAGTAATATCCAGTGTAAGATAATATAATAATGAGTCCTAATAGTAAAAAATATACAGTTATATGCATTATTATATGTTCACATCTATGGATGTGTGTATTGTTCCTTTGACATTAATATTATTATTAGTTATTTTTAAAAGTTTAATACTTTAATGTATTATTGAAATCCATGATTACATATCTTCAGGATGAGGTAGGATACATTGGGTGCATCACAAGTAATATTACAATATTGAATATTTTGATAAGTTTGTCTCTTCTTTAATTTAATGGATATTTATATCTCATTCTCATTGATGGAAAATATATAGCCTAAATAAAACAATGGCCAAAGTGTTCTATAAGAATGTTCAATTTCTAAGAAGTCAAAAAAAGAGGGATAGAGAATATAGGATGATGGGACCGGCATGAAACATTCTTGATTATAGATATCATGATAAATGGACTATATTATATAGTAAGAATTCGTAAGAGGTATTATATCATTTTAGCATTAAATTAATTCTTTATTAGTGCGCTGAAGTGTTTCCAATTTCAAATCTTGGACTTTAATCTACATTACTTATTTCCACTGAGAAAGAGACATAGAGGGACACACACTAAGTGTATCTGAAATCTCATTTAACTAATAATAATATTTTTTTAACAAATTTAATAAATATTTTCCCCACACGTGGTTTAATAATTTTCCTTTTTTCATGATCATATATATTCTATCACCAGTTATTTGATATAATAAAATATGAGTGGAATATTTAATAAATATATATTTTTCTATAATGTGAATATAATTTTTATTTTATTTATTGTTGAAAAATGTTGTGATATATAATTAAATATTATATAGTAATTATTGAAGGCATGATAAATATTGTGGAGCAATGGGGGATAAGTTTTAATAGTCCGATGATAAATGATAAATATAAAATATTATTTAGTTAAATAATATTTAGTTTAATTTTATAGTTATATAGTGGTTAAAAAATATTATTTTTATTAGACATGATTTTCCATAGGTATTAAATAAATAATAAAGGGAACTTGTGTAGTTATTTATTTCTAACCCTAGAGTTATATAAACCCAATTATACTTTTTCTCTAAAAAATGTCCAATTATTTTATTTGGTTGTGCACAACAAATTCGGAGATTATTATGAAGCCATATAGATATCCCTTCTCCAAGAATGCTCCCATGAATAGAGATATATCTTTCTCCACATCCCACTCTCATGTAAAGAGAGATCAAGGGAAAATCTTTGCATTTGATTCTCGAGGTGATCCAAGGTGAATGACACAAGTGATTGGATCTTCCATGATAGCACCAGAATATTCTTACAGAAAGATTCAGATATTTTTGTAACACGTGTGGATCATTTCTAGATGGAATATTCATTGACTCCTACAACACAAAAACCATGCAACAAAGATATTTTGTTAGATTCATTAACAATGAAATAATTTAACCAGGTAATTTTTAATTTAA
This sequence comes from Viscum album, assembly GCA_963277665.1. NCBI lineage: Eukaryota > Viridiplantae > Streptophyta > Magnoliopsida > Santalales > Viscaceae > Viscum > Viscum album. Next base: position 1,824,838,767 of record OY728151.1, on the reverse strand, counting down.
TAATTTGACTATAAATAATATGTGAGGATCCAATCACTTGGTTCTGGAATTCTTTCCCTTGTCTAAATTCATTGATTCAATTATATATATCACAACATATATTATTGTGCAAATATCATATTGATCATCGATCATGGAAAAAATAATAGTTGGGTACAACCCACCACATGGTTCTATTATTCCCGAAACCTACAAGTTGTATCAGAGAGTCCATATAATTATTATAAATATTTAATTACCATTTATTGATTTATAAATTTTTCATTTTGTTATCAATTAATTTTTAATAGATATTTTAATATTAATTGTGAGATATTATTCCTCCCCCTTTAATACTTGTAGATCTAACCAATAAGATAAATTTTATGAATGAAATATAATAGAGGAACTCATCCATCACTGATGAGGATTCTATCAAGATAATAAAGTAGTACACACCATTTAACTAGAGAAACATGGTTTGTACATGTGTTAAATGAATTAGGAATTAATTCATAAATTAGTTCAAACCATGTTTATTTATGACAAGTGGTGGATTTATTTTTACTCCATAGGTTGACCTGGATAGACTAGTGCATGATCAACTAGAGTAGATGTTGTGTATACCATTTACACAGTGTGCAATACGTTTGACTCATAGAAAGTCCCTTTACAACCATACACAAACTACCTAACTGATGAACATGTAATTGGGAGACTACATGATATTTAGTCACTTATACATGACATGTACTCCAATTTTATAAGGCATAGTTTACACAAAAGTACCTAGATGTGTGCCTCTCATATATGGTGAGATATGCACACTCCGCGTAGCTTACCTATACCTAAAATGTACTTATACCAAATTACTCAGATTAATTTTTTATTATAGTGTGAAAACCTTATTGACATGTGCATGCATGTGATGATTATGTTAATAGGACACACCATGTTATGGGTTTTAATATATATATATATGTTTAATTAATATCTTTGTGATGTTTAGATATTTATATCATGTATTATTTTTATTACAGTTTTTATTCTACATACATTTAAGCATGACACGTTACAGAAAAATCATTTTATTCTTGTAAACATTAAGTTGATAGTAAATTTCATGAAATTATATGATAATTCATGTATGATATATTTTTCAATGAATAAACTATATATGAAAATAATAAATTTTTGGTACAATTGGATGGGTATTCACAATGTTCCCTCCAGGGTACATTTAAGAACACAATTAATTTTAAATAAATTTATATTATCTATGTAAACTTGTGATGGATTAGAATCTCAAGGAAATTAAAATGATAATTTAAAAAAAATAACTGATTAATTAATGAATGAAGATCCTTTGTGATAATTTTTTTTAATGATGTTTTTTATAATTTCCTAAAAACTACCCTTTTGTTAAAGATTGTTTTTTTTATTCAGGAATCAGACCCAGTTCATCATAATGGGGTTGTTTTCTACACATAAGTTTCTAGAACTTTGTTTTTATATTGAGCAACACTAGACATTGAAGATGTTAGGAAGATGAAATTTTTGATCAGATTTGTTTTTCATATTCAGGTCCATCGACAGGACATTGAAAATCATCGAATACAAAGGAATCAGAGGAAAAATTTATTATTTTTTGGGTGTATGTCTTTACCATATTCAGAAGTTGTTGTTTGATGAAGAAATATTATTAGTGATGTTTTTTTAAAATAATAACGTGATGCTAAATGTTATAATATTTTTATACACTATAAAATGATATCAGATGATGCGTTACAGGGAAAGAGGTTCTCAAAAATCATAAAGAATCTCATGATATAAAATTTTGATGAAATTTGCGATAGGGTTGAAGAATTTCAAAGTTGAAAAATGATATTTCCATTTCAATGATATTTCTATCATAATGGTAATTACATCATAATGAGTGATGAATGAAAAATATGTTGCTAAACCTAAGGAATAAAAACATCATACTAGTATTTCCATACATATATTTTAATAATGAGGAAATCATACTAAAGTATTCATAATGAATAATTAAAACTAATAAAGAAATATATCGTAATGATTTTAGAAAGAAAAATATCATCATGATTTGAGAAAGAAATATATCATAATGAGTTGAGAAAGAAACATATTATAATGAGATGATAATCAAACAACTCACAATGAGATAAGAAAGAAATAGATCATAATGAGTTGAGTATGAAACAAATTGTAATGAGATGAGAAATATATAGAGTGCAAGAGGTTAAACTTGAAATTCAATTTTTCCAAAATTTCAGAGAAGTCTAAGGATGATTAATGAATTCAATGTTAATATTTATATGAGTAATATTTTCAATGTTTTTTGAAATTGGTGTCATGGGGGAAAGTTATCATGTTTCCAACTATTGTTTTTTAGATTCTTATAAATACTTTCACATATAATTCTTCATTTTGAAACTTTCACACATGAACAAATAGTAGATATCATGTGAAATCAATGGGCATGTTCTCATATGATTGATGAAGAATTTTATTGAGCACTCTATCAATGTCAGAGATTGGAAGATTGAGAATGAGTTCATCATAATGAGTCAATCATTTCAAAGAACTGGATAACTTATCATCGTATTGAGAAAATTGAATCAATCATCACCATATTGATAAAACCAGATCTAGCATCATCATATTGAGAAATAAGATCCATTGTTATTATATTGTGAAAATCCTATCTAGCCAAATCTGATTGAGGATTTTGACTGAGCAATTATAAAGCAGTTTCAAAAAAGTATTTATTATTTTTTTGGCATAATTTTTTGGTAATAAAATATTCTAAACTAATGGGATTCGGTTTAATAATTTTGTATAGGAGGATATATGGTGTATAATGGGTGTTGGCACACATTGTTTTCACTTATTCATAATAGTGTATTTCAGTAGAACCACGGTTGTGGATATAGAAAGGATTTGTGTTCTCACACTAAGGATGAACCTTGTAAATATTATTTTCATTACTTGACTTCCAACTTCTTCATGCATGATTAGTTATTATTAGTTTATAAGGAAATAAATATTAATAAGTTGGAGGGGTTAAATTTGGAAATGTATCGAAACTTATAAAAAGTGATCAACTAATTAACACTCATTAGTTTTTATTCAATCATTCGGATCTTTAATTAGTATTAGAGAAAAGGTTATGTTGTTGAATCATTATCATGGAAAATATCAATTATGTCAACAATAGATGAGTATCTACATTTGATAAAAAATTATAATGGATGGAAAAATATGACGATTCATTAAATCTTATATCCTTCCCTAGAAGTTGTTCATGCAGAAACTATTGGGTTTCCACCTATTAAGAAAGAATCCCCAATGAACTTTGTTGAGAAGAAAAATATTTAATATTAAGGAAAGTCTAGAAATTATATTCTGACGTCCTTATAAAATTGTTTATCAGATGTTGATGGGTAACAGAATATAAAATAGTATTTCGGGTAAGATGGAAAGTTTTTTCTAAGTGAATATAAATTTTAATAATGAAAAGATACAAATCTGGCATAGTATGTATAAAGACATCAAAATGAGATATTAAGAAACAATTGATGAATACAACACCCTAGTAAATGATTTTTTAAAAAAAATTAGATGAATTAGATATGTCCTAGAATATTCTACAATTGTGAAGAAACTTTTGATAAACATCCAAGATTCTTTTGATTCAAAATTTTTTTATTTAAAATATAAGGATGACTTATCTCTAGATGAATGGCATAACATTCTTTTTTCTTATTAAACGAGTAAATATAAAATGTTTAAATAGAAGATAAAAGATAAAATGGATATTGAAGCTTTTAGAAAAATGAAAATACAAGATGTTGATGAAGAAGATCCTTGGGAGTCAAAAGATAAATAGGACAATTAATTAAAAGATAATAATATCTCTCTTATCGCTTAAAATTATCAATGAGGATGAGGAAATTATAGTGGTAAAATTCCTATAAAATGTTTTGAGTAAGGTGGAACCAGAAATATTGCATTGAATTTCCCCAAAAAGAATGTTGGAGAATATCAAGATGATTCAAATGGAAAACCTCAATGTAAGAAGTTGAAAACATGAAAAAGAAGAAAAATAATCCAAAAATACAAGAAGAAGATTAAAAGAAAAAAATAAGTATGTTGAGTAAGAAACTTGAATCAGACCCTAATGACATCGTAATTCTTCTATTTTTGAACATTTTGAATTTTTTTGATCAATCATTACAAACAATTGACAAACCTAAAGATTCTTCAGAGAGTGAAAAAGGTGGTGCAGAATCTTATAGAGAGTATAAAATTTGAATAGAACATGTTGCATGTTTTGAGAAAAAAACTGTCAGGAATGAAATTTGAGTTATTAATAACTATTTTTAAAAAGTTTATGATGGATTAAAAGCTATCATAAATAAGGGGAAAGAATACATAAAGAGTATTTTATGTTACAAACATAGAATTGATGAATACAGAATGATGATTTATGATCATACTAAGAATTTGGAATCAAAGGAAGATGAAGTTAACATATATTAATCAAACTATTTTATAATGAAATTACCTTGAGGGATATGAGGGAAAACTTTTACCAAGCCTCATAAATCAAATACGATACTTCTTAAGTTTCTGAGAAAGCTCAACACAAGAATTAGGAGAAATATTATGTTTCCAAAAATAATATTTATTCTGATTCTTTTAAAATTTGTGATTTAAGAAAATGTATTGGAAAGTCACAGGTGGAGAAAATATGGGAGAAACCTATAAAATCTACCAAAATAGAAAATTCCCTCAAAATAAAGGATTTTACGTGTCATGAATATGTTAGTGCTGAAAGAAGTTACTAACCTCAACGAAGTTTCTATAGATAGAGATCATTATTTAATTGAAAATAAATATTTTATGGCTATTATTGGTGTTTTGGAATCTATGGGAAAATATATTATAATTATCAGCACAAATTAGCTCTACTCGGAAAAAGGTTGGAGAATAGTAGAAGAAATAGTAAAAGTAGAATGAGAAACATTCCTAAATTACAAAAGTTGAAAAGATGAATTTTCAAGATGTTAGAAAATTTAAAATTTTTATTTAATGTTTCTAAAATGTTTTTGGAAGATGTGATCAGGCTTATCATTATGTAGAAAGAAATATGAAACTCCATATTGAATATGTTTCTTATAATAGAAAAGAAAAGAAATCTGAAAAGAAGATTGTTTAGGAAACATCTTTTTTTTTGTTAAGATAGCTTTAAACGAATGTAAACAAGAAGAAACCATGGATACATCATAGTGGTTTCTCTCCACATATAATGGTGATATAAAAAGTAGGAAACATGTTGAATGTCACAATGGAGGAGAATTTATCATTTGTAATGATAGTTCATTAAAAATTATAAGAATTTGAAATGTTAATATTTAAGTAGAGAAATTGAATTTTAAGGATGTTTAATTTGTTGGTGGGATAAAAATTAACTTTCATAGTGTAGGTCAATTGTGTGATGATGGAAAAGTAGTTTTTTTTTCGGAAAATATTCTTATATTTTATAATGTTTAAAAGACGGAAAAGTCATTGAAAAAGGGGAAAGAACTTTTTGGATTCACTTTCAAATAGGGGAATTTAATATCTTTTGTTACTTGAGTGTGGAAGATGAAAACAAATTATTGCACCAAAGTCTTGGAAACCATGGACATAAAAGTTGGAATAGCCTTTATAATGTTCATATCAATCATAAAATTCCATAATTGAAAAGAAGAGAAGAATATTTTTTTTGTTACATTTTATAAGGGGAAGATGACTACAAAAAGTCATGATAGAGTTGAGATTCAATCAAGTGGACCACTTGAGATTATTAATTCAGATTTATGGGGGAAAATAAGACATCAATCAAAAAAAATAGACATATAATTTATCAATTTTATTGATGATTTTACTTGGATAAAAACCTCGTTTTTATCAATCACAAATCATAGGCTATTGAAATATTCAAATTCTTAAAAAAAGATGTTGATATGTAAATGGGGGTTTCCATAAAATGTATGATAATAGATAATGGTTCATAATTCAAAAGAAATACTTTCGAAACATATCTAAGAAATTAAGGTATCAAACACTAGTATAGTTATCTTTGTACTCCACAATAAAATGGATTAGTATAAAGAATTAATATAATTTTTTTTGAAATGGGAAGAAGTATGTTAGAAGAATACCAACATTCAATGTTCTATTGGATAATTTTTTTAGTACTAGTATATAAGTTAAAAATAGTTATTGGTTGAGAACGAAAACAAACATGAATACTTATGAAATGTGGAATTATAAAAAACATTTATTTAAATAATTCACAATTTTTGGATGTCCATTTTTTCTAAAAATCGAAAATCCAGATTTATGAAAGTTTGATGAGAATGCTGTGTAAGGAACTTTTATGGGTTTTCACTAAATAAAAAAAATGTTTAAATATTGGTACACACATTTACAAAATTTTGTGGACTCATATGATGTGATGTTAATTGACAATCAAATATCCTTAATAAAAGTTATTGATAATGATGAGAAGGATAAAATGGAGAATTAAAACAATAATAAATCTAATTCAATATATTCTTATCAAGATTCATTTGAGTCGTGTGTTGTGGAAAGTGAAGTTGGGAGAGATACATTGAAATTTACTACAATTCAAATACATGTTGTGTCTGAAAAAATTATAGGTAATTAGAAGGCTCTGGTTTAGACCAAAAGGATTTTGAGATTATAAAAGTAGACATCACATATCTCAAAAGTTGAACTGGAATTTGTTTCAAAGGATACTAAACATAATGAATATGTGCATTCTATGATTGAGGAGTATGATCTCCTTGAAAATAATGAAACATGGGAACTTGTTTCATAGCCATAAAATAAAAATAATATTAGAAACAACTAAATTTGAATAAACAAGTTAAATAATCATGTATAAGTTTCAAGAAACAAATATAGGCTTGTTTGTAAAAGTTATTCATAGGTCGAGGGTATGGATTTTGAAGAAATGTTTCCCCATTTGAAATACTAGATACTACTAGAATGTTTCTTTTAGTGGAAAGACATTGGAATTACAATGTTTATTAGATGGATGTAAATTCATCTATCCTAGATGGTGATATTTAGGATGAAGTTTACATTGAACATCCTTGTGGGTTTCTAATATATGTTGATGAAATTAATGTTTTAAAATTGAAGAATTCTTTTAATGGGATGAAACAAGCTCTACGTTTTCTGTATTCTAAGCATTAAAATTGTTTAATAAATTCGAAATTTTCTAAATGAAAATTTAATAGTAGAATATATGTAAAATATGTTGACTCTAGATCTAAAAATTTCAATTTTATCTAAATGGTTTAATTTTATTTAGTGATATAAAATATTTCTATAAAACATTTTTGGATAAAATGAAGATGAATTTTGAAATATCTATGTTAGGAGAATTAATATTCTTTATTTTCTAACAAGTTCAACAAAAGGTAAGGTACATTTTATTATCTCAAGAAAAGTATTTCACTGAATTTTTATAGAGGTTTGGGATCTTAGAATCCAAAGAATATTCAACTCTTATTTTAATGAGAACAAATTTGAGTAATGATGAATCTAGAACAAGGGTGACATCGAAATACTTTTGAATGATGATGGAAAGTCTTCATTATCTTATAGCCTCAAGGCCTGATATTGTTTATTCTATCAAATTGTTTGCTATGTACCAAAGTAATTTGAATGAATTAGTTTTGTTGGCTGCAAAGCAGATTCTCATATATGTCAAAGGAACAACTTCATGGGGGTTGTTATATTGAAGTAATATTGGGTGGAATTTTCATGGTTATATAGATGTATATTTGGATGGAGATTTTAATTATAAAAAATCAACCTAAGGAGGACCATTTTTCTTGAATGAATATTATGTGAATTGGCATAGTATGAAACAAAGTTTTGTATCTTTTAGCACAGATTAATCCAAATATGATGCAGCTACTCAATCTTGTACCCACATATTATGGATGAAATGTCAGCTAAATGATTTATAAAGTAATATTTTCTAAACCAATGAATATACATTGTAATAATTAGAGATAAATTAATCATTATAAAAATATTATCCAACATTTATGATAAAATCACATTGATAAAATGTTTAACTTTATAAAAGAGAATTTTACTGCTAGATAAGTTTCTATGGAATACATTTCATCAAATTCTACGATTTTTAATATCTTTATAAAAGAAAATTTTATTGTAATTTTTTTGGAATTGAGGATTCCTCTTCATATTAACCCTCCTCTCATGTCTTCTTAAACCTAATAAGGATGAAACCCCACCATTATTTGGATTATGTTAAAAAAGGGGGAGAGAATGTAACAACTTTGGGGAGAGAAAGTATCATCTTTGTACCTTTTATGATGTTTTACTTATCATTATTTTAGGAATCAGATGTTGTTGTTATCATAAAATGGGGTAGATAAAAAGAAATTTGAGGATAATTTATCTTTACATTACTACACAATTTTCTTTCCACTAAAGAATGAAATTCATTCAAAAACATTACTTTATACAGTAGTGTGGAGTTAAGACACATTCTATTGAGAAAGGATATGTTTTATTAAAATTAAAAATTTTATGTTCTGAAAAATTAGGAGAGATAGAAGTTTATTAACAAGGGTTGTTAAAAAATACAAAGGGGGATATTAGAGAACCTTTTTGATAATTTTTAAACAATTGTTTGGTATTTTTTTGACAAATATCCTTTTTGTAGAATAAATTTTTGGTATTTTTTGAATTAGACTCTATCCATCGTAATGAGGATTTTTTGTACAAAAGTTTCTAGACCCAGGATTTCATACTATGCTACATTAGACACAAATGAAGTTAGGAAGATGAATTTTTTTTATCAGAAACGTTTTCTATATTCATGTCCATCAACATGAAATTGAAAACAATCAGACTCAATAGAATTAGAGGCATAATTTATTGTTTGGTAAATGTATATAATTTCCATAATCAAAAGTTTGTAATTGAAGAACATATATTTTTTTTGAAGATTTTTGATTGACGAATTTAATGTTAGGATTTAGAAAGTTTCCATACTTTCTAAAATGAAATCAGACAATGAGTTACTAATCAATAAGCTCTCACAAATCATAAATAATCTAATGATATAATTCTGTTGAATTGGTAGAGTGTTTTGAATAATTTCATAGTTCAAAAATGAAATTTTCATTATAATGGAATTTCCATCATAATGGGAATTACATCGTAATGAGCTAAGAATGAAAAGACGTATCTGAAACTGAGGAAGAAAAACTTTTAACTGGGATTTTCATACTGTGATTTTCATACATAGGATGTTTTACTGATGTATTCATAATAAAAAATTCATAGTGAAAAATAAATATTTCTTAATGATATGATAAAGAAATGTAATTTAATGAGATGAGAAAGAAACATATTGCAATGATCTGAGAAAGAAATGTTTGACGATGAGATGAGAAAGAAACAAATTGCAATGAGTTGAGAAAAAAATCATAATGAGCTAAGAAAGAAACTGATCGTATATATTTGACAATGATATAATGATTTTAAGAGTTCAAAATTGAAATTCAATTGTTCATAAATTCTGGATAAGTATATGGAGGATTTAAGAAGTCAATAATGAAGATTAAATGTGAGATATTTTTGTAGTTTTTAAATTCGAAGAAGTGGGGAATGTTTTCATGATTTAGGATTTTTTTTTTCTGAGTTTCCTTTAAGTACATACTTATATCATTATTTATTTTTTAACTTTCAGACATGTACATAATTGGGATCACTACGAAATCAAAGCGAAGGTTTCTATATGATTGAGGAAGAATTGTATTGAAAATTCTATTAGAGTATGATTTATTCAGATTGAGAATCAGTCATCGTTGTAATTACACTATTTCAAGGAATCATATACATTATAAATGTATTGATAAAATCAGATCCAACATCATCATATTGGAAAAATTGGATCCAGCATTAACATATTGATAAAATTGGATCCATCCAAATCGCACTGAGGATTCAGATTGAGAAATTGTGGATCAATTTCAATAAATTATTTATTCTTTTGTTTAGATAAATTTTTTACAAAAAAACATTGTAAACTGATAGAAGTTAGTATAATATTTTCTATTGGAAAATTTAATGATTCTAATGGGAGTCTGAACAGGTTTTAATCACTTTTTCATAATATCATATTTCTATAGACACATGGGAGTGGATATGGGAATGATTTAGGTTTTCACACTGAGACCAAACCATGAAAATCATACGTGATTTACTTGATTTCCTTCTTTTACATTCAGTTGAATTTATTAAATGTTTATATGGAAATAAATATTAATAGGTTCCATTGGTAATGTTTTGAAACATATTTCAACTTATAAAAAAGTGAAAAATTGAATCATCCCCCTTTAAGTTGTTATTCGATCATTCGAAACTTCAAAGAATATAATTAAATTAGTTGATAATGATTTATCTTAAATAATAATGATTATTAATTGAATTCTAGTTTTATTAATTGGGTAATTCATTGCATGCAGGTATATGATCATGAGAATAAACCATACCTTTTTATATGATTGGTTTCATTTAATTTATTTTAAAATTAAATTGTTGGACTATGTTACCTCAATCCTCTTATAACTTGAGGGATTGTGTTTCCATGGTTTATTTTATGTAAACCATTTCCCCCCACATACATGCGAGTAAAATTTAATGTAATTCATGGATCTCCAACTCTAGTGGAGGAGGTTCATGTTTGGAGTCGAGGAAAAACCAATCGAAGAGAGATTCAAGGGATGACATGTGGAAATCTGTAACATGATCCTTAATTGGTTCGAGGTGTTTTCTCCTAGGTAAATGGTGGGTTTATAAACCACTATATAAATTGACCTATATTAAAATATCATGTTCTTACCACATAATTATTTTATTTCTATCATGTCTCATGGTTGATTCATTATAGATGTTTTATTTTGATAAGTTGAATGAATGGAATTAACAATCATGAAAAATAAAACTAAAATAAATTAAAATATACCAAAATATTATCTAACATATTGTTAACCATTAATATAGATCCACATAATATTAAAAAGTATGTGACAAAGATAATAAATGAAAATTTATGCATAAAGGAATAAAATCCCTCAATAATATATGTTATGTCAGTATAGCCATCCACTTCTTCACTTTAAATCGAACTATAATTCAATGTGTTTGACTAGCCATAGTTTGGGTGATTTCTAGTATCATGGAATTCTAACTTTATGTTTTGGGTGAACATAATTTAGTTCACATTAACTGTTGACTTTAGAAAAAAGAACATTGTATAACCGAGAGACAAGGGTTAAGGAAATCAAATTTTTATATTTTAGGATCGGGGAGTCCACCCATAAGACTAAGGAACTTTATTTTAATGTAGTTGGAATTTGGAAAACCTACCAAAAACCAATCAAGATTTATGAAAAACCAGTGTTTGGGTAATGAGAAGGATAATATGGATCCTTACCACTTGTATCTAAATGAAATAGGATATTCTGAAGCTAACGGTGAGGGCTATTAGGTTTCAATAAAATAGTGAGAGACTAATATTTGTCTAAATTTTATCATATAAAGTACAAAAAATCATCTCAATTTTTTTTTAATACAAACATTAAAATTAATTCGCACATATTTCTACAATCCATACTTGATAAGGATAACCTTCTCACCATCACAAATTTATAAGAGGGGAAATTATTCTTATGAGTCAACGTTCACCATGAAAGAAAATATATGTTCTTAAAGAACCTATTTGTAATGTTCATGGTATTGAGATATGTGATGAAGTGTTATTACTCTATATGAAATATTTAAACGTTCCCACATATGTTCAATGTTACTTGCTATCATCCATAACCAATGCGATTTTGAAGCAACCAGAGTACAAGTTTGTGTATAACATGATGTCACACCATGAAGATATCTATCAAGAGAAGGTGATAAAAGTGGGTTATAAGTTCTCCAATTCATTTTTTAAAACTATTAATAGAGTTTCAACACTAGCAGGTTGTCATGTAGTAAATCCTATTGGCTACATTGAATGGATAGACACCTTAGGGATTAAATTCCTCAATGAGTGGAATATTGATCTCATACTTTCTTCACTAACCATGACCTTCACCAATTTTATTATTAATTACAATATGATTAGTAATTAGAAGAGTCTTTTGGAACTTATTATATTGATTTTCCATGTGGATAAGGACACGGGTCATTATAAACCCCTGGTCTTTATGGTGAACAAGAAAAGGAAGAACAAGGGAAAGGATCCCAAGACTCATAAAAATTTTAAAGATCCCAAGATTCATCCTTCCATGAAAAGGATGATGTAGAGGATAGGTAATGAAAGGAAGGTAGTATGCTTTTCATGAGGGAAGATAGGCCACTAGAAGAGGAACTAAAAACAGAAGAAAGGGGAAGCTGAAGGTGTAATTATTATCAAGTGTAATCATTCAATACATACACATTGAGTAATAGATAATTCTTGTGGTGTTCACATATATATCCAAATATAAGAACCAAATAGATTCAGAAATACTTTGATAGGAGAAGTAGATTTGAGAGATTTTAAAGGTGTGGGTATAGCTACCATAACTAGTGGTGACTACCACCATTCATTTCCAATAGGAATTATTTTGGTTTTAAAAGATATTAATTTAGGTAACTATGGTTACCAATCTATGGAATCACCATATTGATTATGTAAACCATAAGAATTTGAAAATGATATGTCAATAATTATATTTAGACTCTTATGTTCTAAAAGCACTTGAAAGATGTAATTCTAGTTTACAAAAAATATAACTAATACACTATTTGGTGGATAGGGTGAAAGGAAAAAAATAAATTCTAGGATTGATATACACTAATTATTTTCGACCATTTCTAGTAAAATCTAGAGGATGATATTATACCTACATAACTTTATCTAATGAATAGAGTAGATATTGTTATATTTACTTAAATAGGTATAAATCCGAGTCCTTTGAGAAATTCATTGAATTCAAGAATGAAGTAGAGAATCATATTGGAAGGAAGACAATTATGCTCCAATTGGATCGAGTTGGGGAATATATTAAAAAATATATTATCTAATTCTTATGAGTTTTTGGGATTCTATGTCAACTCACTCCACCTTACATACCATAGTGTAATGGTGTTAGTGAAAAGAAGAACCATGTCTTGTTAGAAATTATAAGTTCAAGAATGAGTCATGCAGTTCATTCATTATGTTTTTGAGAATATGAATTAGAAAATACAGAATAAACATTATACATGATACCATCTAAATCCAAAAAATGGTATTTCCTTTGAAAAATGGTGTTTAAAGAAATATGTTTGGTTGCATACACATGTATGGGGTTGTGAAGAGTTTCTATGGACTTATCAAGAAACCAACTATTACCCCAAGGAACAATTTGTTTCTTTATAGGATATCTCCAGGGAAAAAGGGGTACTACCTATACAACCCCTCAGACAAGAATGTCATTGTTTCCAGACAATCCATATTTGTTGAGAGGGATCACATGCTAAAAAAATATTGTGGGAGCATTATGGGATTCAATGTAGTGGAAAATCAAGATAAACAAGAGTTGGTACTTGAACAAAATCAATAGGTATCAATGGTAAAGTAGATCTGGAAACACAAGTACTGCATAGGAGCGCAAGAGAGGTAAGATAAAAAATGAGATATTCTTTCTAGTTATGGATGATGGTGAATCACTATTGGATAAAAATGAAGAACATATCTCATAAAAAGTGGAAGTAGATATCTTAGAAACTACAAGATGGAAATAATCCATGAATTATATAATAGATTCCATGTATTTTAATGAAGACTTGGTTTAGGTCTATCCTCCATTTGATGTAAATCCTATTCAGTGAAAATGTGTATTCAAGTAGAAAATAGACATTGAAGGTAAAGTAAATAACAATAAAGTTAGGGTAGTGGCTATAGGGTTTAAATTAAATCATGGAATTGACTGTGATGAATCATTTTCACCAGTTTCAATATTTAAATCCATATGAATTCTAATTTCTATAGTATTTTACCATCACTATAAGATTTGGAGGATGGATATTAAAATTGAAATCCTTAATGAGAAATTTTGAGAATATGTCTATATGAAACAACCAGAAGGGTTTGTGACTCTGGGTGATTCGAAAAGGATTTTAATTTTACAGAGATCCATTTATGGATTGAATAAAGCATCCAGATCATGGAAAAATCTATTAGACGAATCCATAAAATAACATGGTTTCATTTAGAATGAATGTGATTTGTGTATTTACATGATGTTTAGGGGGAATTCAGTCCTTATCCATGTATTATATGTTTCTGACATATTACTTATTGGAAATGGAAGAAAAATATTTCAGTATATTAAGAAGTGGTTAAATAACTATATTTTAATGAAGAACATAGGTGTAGAAGCCTATATTCTAGGGATCAAGATTATTCCTGATAGATCCATGCGCCTACTTGAACTATGGAAAAGTACATATATTGACTAGGTACTTATGTGTTTTAGTATGGAAAAATCCCAGTATAGATTTATTCTAGTGTCACATGGTTTAAATATTTCTATGAAAATTTGTCCTCAGACATAAAATGTGAATGATATAATGAGTAACATCTCATATAATTAAGATATGGGATTATTCATGTATATCATGTTATGTACTAGATTTGATGTTGCCTATGTATTGATCGTTATAGGTAGATATAATGCTAATCCATTAAAACAACACTGGTATAATGATAAGGCTATCCATAATTATTTGAAAAAAACTAAGGATAAGTTCATTGTGTTTGGAAAAAATGAGGAGCTAGTTGTTAGGGATTATACAGATGCTAGTTTTTAGAAAAATCAAACTGATCTGATGTCACAGTCAGGATATGTTTTCTATCTCAACGGAGGAGTTGTGATCTTGATGATTTAAAAGTAGAGAGTTTTACATAATTCTACAGTAGAGTCCATGATTACCCACTAAATGAGGATAATATTCATTGTTAATATATATAATATTCATGTTCTTTATTATTCATAAACACTATTTTAGTGAATTTTACAGTTTGAACATAATTTCATCTTATGATTGCAATTCATTCTTAAAATGCACTATTATGTGGTACATTTTTTAACATCATTTAATGTAGCCAATGACCTTGATTTTATTTTAATGTTTAATATTTCAGGTTTTTATTATATTGGGAACAATTCTTATTTGTGGAGTGTTGGAAGATCCATAATTGGAGACCACCAAAATGAGATTTCATGCAAGCATTTGTGGAGAAGTCAGATTGGACACCAGCCCACTGATGAGAATAAAGGGACCAAAATACATGCACAATGGAGCCCAAATTTCATGTAATTATAGAATACATGTAGACAAATAGATAAGTATTCAGGATACAGTGCTAATTCATCCTCCATTATGGTTATTCAGGTGTCCCAATTTAGAGATAAAATTCTGGGCCAGATTCTGTGGCCTAGAAAAAATCCCACCATGCTAATCATATCTCGGAATCCACAACTCCAAATGTGCCCAAATTTTGAAGATGTTAGGAGACATCCATTTATAAATTTTATTTTTCTATGACCCACTCTAATTCGGCCATCTAGAAGGTCCTCCAAGCGCATCTGTTTGGTGGTTGCAAGATGGATGCCACCTCGGGTCAAGAGTAGAAAAGTCCAAGTTCCATAAGCTTTCCACCACCCTAGGCCTACCATAATCAAGTGGTATGCTTTGTAATTTTATAGGCTCGACCCAAGGCTCCTAAAATGCTTATTTAAGGTAGTGGTGATGGAGGAGTTTATCATATTTGGTGCTTGGTTTCATTGTAGTGATATACTGCCACTTTTTGTTTGTAATCACATTTCTTTCTCATGTAAGTTGTTTAATTATCCTTAGTTTTTACTAAAATTTCTTCTTTTAATATTATTCTATTCTTATACATATCATGTTGAAAACTTTGGTTCATGGTGTGAATTTATTCACACCATATTTTGTGATATTTGTCACACAACGGTGGAGTGATCGATTTTTGTTATTGTTTTTACTTCTTCAATTAGACCCTCATAAGTCTACTTCCCACTTCTATTGAAAACTTGTCATCAATGGAGGGATAACCTTTTTATGGATTGATACAAGGAAGTAGCAAGGGGATTGATTGGATGTTATTTTTCACTCCATTAATATCAAATCACTTCTTTAAAATGATATTTTTATTTGATGACATTAAAACCTCTTCATCCTTATTGAATTTAAGGTCCCACATTTTAAGTGCTAATAGGAAACTTTACCTTCGAGTGCACAACATGTTGATACTTCATGGGTATAGGTGATTAGTATTTGGGTGTGTAGGAATTAAACCAGCAAGTGATGATTTTATTTAATCCTCTTAAATGAAGTCATCTCAAATATAAGAAATTGAAATCATTAAAAAAGGAATACATCCAATTCACCCTGTGCGATAACCTCGGAGCAACTCATTACCTTAATTTGAATTAACTTAAATCTGTTAGTGATCCTTTAAAATCATATTAAATCATACCAAGATGGCCACTTCATATCCAAAAACAATCCAAATAATGTACGCGTCTGTAGGTTACTTCTAAGGTCTTTGAAGATTCAAAAACCCAAGCTAGACTACAAGGACCATCCTACCTTCTTATTTTGGGTAAATTTGAGCATGAATCAAATATTGGAACCATTTCCGGGGACCCAAGTAATTCATCTAAACCGATTCTATTCTCCCCCATTTCTTCTTTTCTCCTCCAAATTCTCTTATCTTGTCCCCTTCCCTTTTTTTCTTTTAGTGCATGTCCGCCTACACCTTCCATCAATCAGACCATCTAGTTAGGGTGGATAGTCCTGGGGTTGGGGTGTCAAGTACACCAAGTGAACTCTTTCCATTATATCCTAATATTCCTAATAAACCATAGTAAAAAATTGAGCCTATTTCAATTGAAGTTCTTCAAAGAAACCAACTCATAAACTCAGGTAGGAACCAAAATGGAAACCCAAATGAGGCAGCCCCAAACATGGGGAATAAAGTTGATCAATTCATGAATGACTACCTCACAACTTCCTGGACCAATTCCCCGTCGTTCATTAGAAACAATTCCCTATGATATTCTAACTACATATTCAAACACCATATCCTAAACCACCTTCCCACATTCCATAGAATAGAGTCTGAGATTCCTTACCTTCACGTTAAAAAATTCAATGACATTGTAGAAACTATGTTCCCCCCACATCAACTAAAATAATCTAAAATTAGGCTATTTATTTTTACTTTAAAGGATCGAGCTAAAAATTGTCTAAAAAATTTGAGACCATCATCCATCAACTCTTGCGACCAACTACAAAGAAAATTCTACAGAAAATACTTCCCCACCAAAAAACAATTTCACTGAAAAAGAGCATCCAAAATATTTTAAAACAAGAGGGAGAGTCATTCTATAAAACATGGGAGAGGTTCAAAGACACCCTAAACATGGTTCAACACCATGGTTTTTCTATTCTTGAACAAGTGATAATTTTCTATGAAGGATTGGATCATAGGAACAAACAATTTATTGACATAATGTGTAATGAAACCATTAAAAACAAAGCCCCAAATGATGCTTATGAGTATTTGAAAAGCCTTGCTAAAAAAACCAAACCTGGGGAACTACACCTTATTCTGAAAATCCACAAAGAACTAATTGGAATTCATACACTTAGAGAAGAGGAAATCCTTAGGTCTAAACTCGCAGCACTCTCACGGAAGGTTGAAGAGATAGACCTTAGGAAAGTCAATGAAATCCAAACTGCAGGCCCTGTTCGCACAATTTGTGACTAATATGACCATAAGATAGACAACTTCCCAACCATTCCATCCACCAAGG
The DNA here is from genome assembly GCA_963277665.1 of Viscum album. Classification (NCBI taxonomy): domain Eukaryota; kingdom Viridiplantae; phylum Streptophyta; class Magnoliopsida; order Santalales; family Viscaceae; genus Viscum; species Viscum album. Next base: position 1,824,820,771 of record OY728151.1, on the reverse strand, counting down.
ATTTTCTTTTAGGGGGACCCCCCCTGCAAAAGTAAATTCTTTGAACTTTCAATAGCCTCAATATCAATACACCTTCATCCCAATGTATAATGACCACCCAGGATTCTGCAGGAAAGATAACCAGCAACCCAACCAACCACAGGGACAAAATTCTTACCCCCATCAGAACTACCAAACCCATAATCAGTTCCAAACCCAACCTATACAATACAAACAGCAACCGGTCCATTTTCAACAAACCATCCCACCTATAAAATATCTCCCTGGGATAAACCAATCTTCTCAATCACCAAACCAAACTGTTCCACATAGCATACTACAACAACTGTGCAAAAAAATGGAAAGGATGAACTCAAATGTATCTTCCCTAAAACAAGAACATCAAACCATCAAAACTAGAAAGGAACCCATGCCTACTCAGGCAGTACCATCCTCAATGTCAAGGGTAGAGTCAAGTTGTACTCAAACAACTCATGACCAACTAAAGGCTGTGACTGTTTTAAGAAGTGGGAAATCAATTGAGAAACCTGAAAAAAAGTCACAAACCATGTGAAGCTTCAAACTCTAATTAAAATTTAAATGAACCACAAGATCAAACTGAGGAAACAGATACCAATTTGAAAAAAAAACTCTTCAACAAAAAACCCCACAACCTGCACCATTTCCTCAACCTGTGAGGGAGAAAACCAAGCCTAAATTGAGTGAAACATTGAGGGATATCTTCTCAAAAGTAAAGTTGAACATTCCATTTCTTGATTCAATCCAAACCATACCTACCTACTCAAAATAGATTAAGGACTTGTGAACTTTTAAATGAAAATTTTCACATAAAAACCAAGACCTTTTGGCTGCTAATGTGAGTACCACCATTCAAGGGACCATTCCTCCAATGTTGAAATACTCAGGTTTCCCTTGCACCAATGTTGAAATAAGAGAGGGCAATGTTATCAAGGCCTTGTGTGACCTAGGTGCTAGTGTTAATCTCATCCCCTATGCTGTGTACTGCCAGTTAGGCCAAGAAGAGCTCCAACCCACATCTGTTACACTTCAAATGGTTGACCATAGCATTAGGGTTCCAATGGGGATTTAAAAAACGTTTTGGTAAAGGTTGAAAACATCATCTACCATGATGACTTCATTTTCCTTGAAAACCATACAAAATTAGGAAATAAAGAACAAACCCTAATTATCCTTGGTTGTCGATTCCTTGCAAGAATCAACTCTATTATCTGAAACTAAAATGGGAACATAACTATCACCTTTGGGAACATGAGTCTGGACTTGAAAATCTATAATGAAAGCTCACAAATAGGGGATGATGTGTACATTCATGAAGTAAACATGATAGGAAGCATTGATAAGGAATCCACTGAACATCAATCAATATTTGATTAATGTTTAAGTCAGGATGAGATTGATTTCCTTTTTTCACATGAAGGAAGTTTATCTCCTTGGATTGAATCATTTTCAAATTTCTCTTATGATGAAGTCTTAGGTCAAAAAATTAGTGAAACCTTTCAGGAAACCACTTTCATGGATACCACTCCAAATTCCTTCCATAAATATGATCAAGACAATCTAGTAGCTGAAACTTCTACTTGTGGGGAATCAATCCAATCTAAAACTCAGGGAAATAAAATTGATCTTGATCCAAATTCCTAATCCTTTTTTGAAATTTTGAACCAAAATGATATTTAATTGATGGAACTTCCCGCTGAACTCATGTATGCCTTCCTAGGGGACAATAAAACACATCCTATTGTCATTTCTTCTTCTCATGAATCCATTAAAGAAATAATGCTTCTAGATGTACTTAGGAAACATAAGAAAGTCATTGTATGTACCCTGTCTGATATTCCTGGGATTATCCCACTTATCGAGACTCATAGGATGGTTCTGGAATTTGATTCAAAGCCATGTCATCAACCTCAATGACGATTGAATCCTAATCTCATGGAAGTATTGAGAAAAAAATTCTGAAATTTATAAAACCTGGTATCATATATCCCATACTAGAGAGTGAGTGTGTCAGCCCAATCCAAGTGGTTCACAAGAAGGAAGGAATCACAATGATAAACAATAAGGATTGAGATATTCTTCTAACCAGGGTGAGTAGTGGATGGAGGGTCTACATTTAATATAGTAAGATAAACTCATTCACCAAGAAGAACCATTTCCCCTTACCATTCATTGACCAAGTCCTTGAGTGAGTGGTTGTTCATGCCTTCTACTATTTCTTAGATGGGTACTTAGGGTATAATCAAATTGAGGTCTCCCTAGAGGATCAAGGGAAGACTACTTTCACATGTCCATTTTCCACCTTTACTTTCAAACTCATGCCCTTCAGTTTATGCAATTCTCCTAGAACCTTTCTGCGGTGCATGATGGGAATATTCTCCTACATGGTGGGGGATTTTCTTGAGGTCTTCATGGATGGATTCTCTGTGTTTCGGGATACATTTGAGGGATGTCTAAGGAATTTGGAGAGAGTCTGTTCAAGATGTGAAGAAAAGAATCTGGTCTTAAACTAGGAAAAATGCCATTTCATGGATAAAGAGGGACTAGTTCTAGGCCATTTAGTCTTAGGTAGGGGGATTTATGTTGATAAAGAAAAGTTTTAAATCATTCATCACCTTCCATCACCCATAACTGTTATGGAAATGAGGTAGTTTTTAGGACATGCTGGTTTGTATAGAAGAATCATCAAGGAATTTAGTTCAATCTCCTATCCCCTTTGTGCTCTCCTAGTGATGGATGCTCTATTTGTTTAAACAGAAAGCTATGAGGGTTCATTATCAACCCTCAAATCCACTCTCACCTCTCATACCATTATTAAATCTCCAAATTGGTCACCTCCTTTTGAACTTATGTGTGATGATAGTGAATTTCCTATAGGAGATGTGTTAGGAAAACGTTGTGATAAAACTCTTTATGTCATTTCTTATGAAAGGAAATCCATAAATGATGCCCAAATCAACAAAACCACTACTGAAAAGGAGTTACTTGCTATTGTGTTTTTCTTAGAGAAGTTTAGGTCCTACCTCTTAGGATCCCCCAACACTGTGTTCACTGAATAATCTGCACTAATATACCTCTTCCAAAAACAAGATGCTAAGGCTAGACAGATTAGGTGGGTCCTTATCTTACAAGAATTTTACCTCAAAATAAAGGATAAAAAGGGTGTTGAAAATGTTGTAGATGATCACCTCTCTAGGATGGAATTCAAAGACAACTAAAATCACTTTTCTGTGTCTGATTCATTTCCTGATGAACACCTATACTTTGTGAGTGACTGCCCTTGGTACGCTGACATGGCCAATTTCATAGTTACAGGAGTAATTCCAAAATTCTTAGGGACTCAAGCACAAAGGAAATTCCTTTATGATGTTAGGATCTATGTGTTTGATGATCCATACCTCTATAAGTTCTACCCTAACCAAGTCATTAGGAGGTGTGTCCCAGAATGTAAACAAGATTCCATCCTTAAATTCTGTCATAATGAGGCATGTGGAGGTCACTTTTCCTCTAAGAAACTTATGCTATGGTTTTTTAGTGTGGTCTATTCTGGACCACTCCCTCAAGGGACTCCTATAAATTTTGTCAAATTTGTCCTATGTGTCATCAAGTAGTGTCAGTCACAAAAAGGAATCAAATTCCACTCACTCCCATTTTAGTGATTGAAATATTTGACTGCTGGGGAATCGATTTCATGGGTCCCTTCCCAAACTCTAGAAGATACCTCTACATCCTCTGAACTATTGATTATTAATCAAAATGGGTGGAATCCATCTCTGACCAATCTAATGACCATCATCTTGTGATATGATTTCTGAAAGATCACATATTTTCTCTATTTGGAATTCCAAGGGCTATAATCAGTGATAGAGGAACCCAATTCTACATCCATCCATTCTCTTCACTGATGTCTAAGTATGGGATTTCTCATAAAGTTTCCACTATGTACCATCCTCAAACCAATGGTCATGTTGAGTTAGAAAATAGGGAGATTATGAATATTCTTGAAAAAATTGTCCATCCTTCTAGGAAATATTGGTTCAAGAAACTCTTGGATGCTCTTTGGGCCTATAGAACCTCATATGAAACCCTTTTAGTAATGTCCCCATATAGGTTGGTTTTTGGTAAAGCATTCCATTTTCCAGGGGAGATTGAATATAAGGCCTTTTGGGAAATTATGAAAATGAATTATGACCTCTCCTTGGCCGAAAAAAATGAAATTAGATATCAATGAACTCGAGGAATATAGGATTGAGGATTATGAAAATTCAATGATCAATAAAGATAAATTACGAGCCTACCAATATCGAAATCATAAAACCAAGCACATTTTACCGGGTAAACCTATTATTTTGTATAGTTATAAACTTTATTTACACCTGGGAATGTTGAGGTCTAGATGGTCAGGTCCATACATAGTGCATAATGTGTACCCCTATGGGGCTGTAGAAATTCAAGATCCCATCAATGATGAATCATTTATTGTAAAATGTCTTAGATTCAAACCATTCATAGAAACATTAAAAAAACATGAAGTTGATGATGAATTGTGTGAACCATCCTTAGATGATGAAAATAATTAATCAAATAGGGGTCCATGTCGAGGTAACGATGTTAAACAAAGTGCTACATGGGAGGAAAACCATGGTTTTCAAGCTTCCAATTATTTTTTTGTTTTAATCAACTTTATATTTTTAATAGGATTAGTGAATCATTTTGATATTTTTTTTAAAAAATATACTGCTGACCTATTCTCCAATTATGAGTAAGGTTGGGTATGAAAGTGGAGCTCCATATTCATCTGTGTCACGTGGTGTGATTCTTGAGTAATACCTTACCTAGAAATTTAAAAAGAAGACAATGTATCACTAGTTTATTTTATTTTATTTTTATGTGTTTTTATGTTAAAAAAAATAAAACAAAATAAATAAAAGTAAAATAATAAAAAATAGGCCACATCGTAGGTTATGGTGAAAACCCTGTCTCAACCAGTGTAGCCGCGGGGACTCGAACCCGAGACAGAAGGGAGCCAGGGGAGTGTTCTTACCACTGACCTACAACTTTTTGTGGTTCCTTACTCTATAATTTTTTTATATACTTATATTTTACTTCCTTTATTATATAAATATATACATATATATAGTTTTTTTTGTTTTGTTTTTTTTTTCTTTTTTTTCTCCACTAGGAAATTCTTAGAGTGACATCGAGATCAAAGGATTAAAAGGGAGCAGTAAGAATTTCATCTTCATCCACCAAGCGACTTCATTCCATGATCCTCATTTTCAATTTCCTTTTTAAACTCTCATTATCTACCTCTACCCCCTTCTAAATTTTATTTTATTTAAACACTATGGATAGTGTTATTGTATGTTGGGGGAGATAAAATAAAAAATGCTTCAGTGTAAGAAAATGAATGATTTGAAATTTTTTTTTGCCTTAATGGAGGGAAAAATTTCATTAACCTTGAACATGGTAATACACATTTCACACTTTGAAACTAAATATCAAATAATTTAACATTCACTGATTCTAATTTTAATCCTTGTATAATTTCATGTGAATAGATTTTGGAAAGTGTGGTTGTCCAATGTGATATTTCATGGTTTATATTATCATCCAAATAAATAAAGATCACCATGAATGTACTTTAGATAGTGGGGTATAAGTTTGAGTTCATGGGGTCCCAAAAATATATATCATAGGTTTGGTGATCATTTTATTTTTAATATGAGTATTCAATAAAAAAAATTAAAAAAACAATAAATTTTCTCGTAGAGCAATGAAATGACCTAATGCGTGGCTTTTGGAAGTTAGGGATCGTGACTCCATAGTTCCTGGCACAGAGTTAGTAATTTTATCTCTATTTTTAGTAATTTGAAATTTTTTTACTAAGTTAACTCGAGATGATTCCCAAGTATGTGGGCTTCACTTTGTGCCCTATGGTATTTGATCCTGGGAGCCATTGGCAAAGTCTCGCTACAGGGGTTGAATCTTTTGAGTGCAATTTCAATTACCATGGAAAAATTGCAAAAAAAAAAATGAAAAATAATTTTTTTTGAATTCTCATCTTAATATTGAAATTTGATTCCACTTAGCGCTTCCACCATTTCCCTCTTGAATAAAGTTTAACCCCCATTTCTAATGCGATGCACATCACATCATCACTCTTAATTGATATTGGATGAAATATGGTGATAAATTTGAACAAAGGATTGGGCTTCAGATTGGGATACACTTATAAAACCATCATGTTTTAAAATATTTTTGTGTGTTTTGGGATTTTTTGGTATAAGGGTTTTTGCTGATCATTGTGTATTAAAATGTTTTTGGAAAAGGGAGATCGAATTTCATATTTTTGAGATATATTTTTCTCGGGACCAGCAAAACTCAAGTTGGGGGGTGTGATTAGCCACTAAATAAGGATAATATTAATTGTTAATTTATATAATTTTCATGTGATTTATTATTCATAAACACCATTTTAATGCATTTTACACTTTGAACATAATTTCACATTATGATTGTAATTCTTTCTTAAAATTCACTATTATGTGGTACATTTCGGAACATCATTTACAGTCACCAATGATCATGATTTTATTTTCATATTTAATTTTAATGTTTATATTTATATTTGAAACTATTAATATTTGTGGAGTGTTGGAAGATCCTCATTGTAAGACCACCAAAATGGGATTTCATGCAAACAATTCTATAGAAGTCAGATTGACCACCAACCCACTAATGAGAATGTGGGGCCTATCATACAGGCCCAACGAATCCCAAATTTCATGGGATTCTATAAGAAATGTATAGAAACAAATAATGATTCCGGATCCAGTTCTATTTCTCATTAATTATGGTTATTCATGCGACCAAATTTAGAGATAAAATTCTAGGCCAGATTCTACAGCCCAGAAAAACAGACCACCAATTTAATCATATCTCAGAATAAACATCTCCAAATGGGCCCCAATTTTACAGGCACTTAGGATAAATATAGGGAAAAATTTTCTTATAATATAGAACACTGTAATTATGTTTTATAGAAGGTCTTCCAAGCACGTCTGTTTGGTGGTTGCAAGCTGGATTCCACCTCATGTCATGAGTGGAAAAGTCTAAGTTCCACAAGCTTTCCACCACCCTAGGACCACCATAATCAAGTGGTATTCATTGTACTGTTGTAGGATCAACATAATTCTCCAAAAATTCATATTTAATGTAGTGGTTATGGATTAGTTTATCATCTTTGGTGCTTGGTTTCATTGTAGTGCTATGCTGCAGCTTTGTGTTTGTAACCACATTTATTTCCCATATAAGTTGTTTAATTCACCTTAGTTTCTTAATAAAAGTTCTTCCTTTACTCATATTAAATTATTCTAAAAATAAATTTTACACCATTGGTTGAAGGTGTGATTTTATTCACACCATAATTTGTGATATTTATCACACAATGACGGAGAGGTCGATTTTTGTTGTTGTTTTTACTTCTTCAATTCCACCCTCTTAAGTCTACTTCCTGCATCCCATGAAGAAATGTCATCAATGGAGGGATAAAAATTTTATGGGTTGATCCAAGGGATTATCAAGGGTCTATATTGGATGTTATATCTCACTCCATTAATGGATAATAACTTCTTTTAAATGAGAGTTTTATTAAATGATTTTAAAACCTCTTCATCATTATTGAATTTAAGGACAGACATTTCACATGCTAATACAAACCATTGCCTTGTAGTGCACAAAAAAGTGATCCTTAAAGTGTATAGGTGATTATTATTAGGGTTTTAGGCATTAAACCAGTAAGTGATGATTTTTTTATCTTCTTAAATTAACCCATCTAAAATTTAAGAAATTGAAATCATTAAAAAAGGAATTCATCCAATCCACCCCGAGCGATAACCTAGGATCAACTCATTACCATAATTTGAATTAACCAAAATGTGTTAGTGATCCTTTAAAACAATATTAAATCAACCCATGTTGGCCAATTCATAGCCAAAAACAACTCATAGAATGTACGTGTCTGTAGGTTACTTCTTATGTCTCTAAGGATTCGACAACCCAAGCTAGACTACAAGGACCATCCTACCTTCTTCTTTTGGGTAAATTTGATTGTGAATCGTTCCATGTATATAGAATCTTATAATAAAGACAAGTAATTCGTTTGGATAAGTAAATATTCAATGATATTGAATTAGTACCTAATAGTAATGACCCAATCAGATTTTATTATGATAATAATACAACAGTGACTCTTACGAATGAGCTAAGGTCACTTCAACAGAAATAGCTTATACTTCAGAAGTATCTCCTATTGTGGGATTTTTATTATAGTGGTGAAGTTACTATGAGTAGACTAATTACCAATTAAAAAATAAAGAACCCATTTATTAAAGTCCTATCTCTATAAAAGCATGTTTATCTTGTGAGAGATAGTAGACTGAAGGTTGTTAGTAGTTGGATTTAGTGCTAGTGGGAGTTTGTTAGAGTTGGTTCCCTATAACCCAATTATGAATAATTTATAATAACCTATATTGATTGTTTAGATTATTAATAAACTCCTTATAAAATTATGATTTACTTTATTTATAACATAATATGTGATAATGTCTTAAAAGTAGTTGTTTCACTAAAATGTCATAGCAGTTCCCTACTACGATGGGATCCTAGAACCGAAATTAAATTATTCATAAATATATATTCTATTGATTGATGATATCATTTGATGGACATCATCTATATAGGCTATCACAGGTAGAGACTCATAAGACATTGTTTCACCTTTTAATGATGTACACTCTTGGTGATATCAAATTTAGGATATTATGAGAATGAGTGATGCGAGTAGGAAAATAAAAAGTTATATGTGTCATTGGATGTTCCTATCTACAAATGTTTCTATTGGTATTTGACTTCAAAATTTTTATAAATGAGTATTATGAGTCACATAATTTGATTTATTCATGAAAATTGTGATGACATATTTTCACAATAAAGTGGGATACATCGGAACATCATGGGTAATATTACATTAAAGAATAATATAGGAAAAGATGTGTCTATACTATTCTTTAATGGATTTTGATATCTCAGATCCTTTGATAGAAATGATATAGCCTAAAAAAATCTATGGACATGGTGTTCTATTGACAAGCCAAATTTCTAGGATGATAAATAGAAAGACATTGAGAACATCATTTAATGGCACCATCATGGAACTTACTATATTAAGAATTTGATAATAAAGGGATATTATAACACAACAAGCATTTGTACGAGGTATTATTTCAAAAAAACATTAAATTTTTTCTCTATTGGTTCTTTGATGTGTTGCTAGATGCTAACTATAACATCCCTCCACTCCTTATTTTCTTGAGAAGGTGGTGGATTTTTACTGGGCCTTAACTGACATCCCCATGTTGGCAATGGATGAAAACAAATTTCATGGACTTCTTTTACCATTGGGGGAAAATTTTACATTTTAAAATAAAACAACCAACCAAGCTAGACATATCCAAATATACCACTACATGATGGATGATAACAATGAAATAAAACCTAAAACATTTCATATATAAAATCCCTCCAAAAAGTACCACAGTGGAAGACTACAAAATAGCCAAGTAAATAATGGAAGAATACCAGACCAAAAAAACACCATGACAACCTCAACTCCAAATTTCCACCCGGCACCATGATCCAATTCACAAAATAGAAGATATATCACTAAGCACCACTGGAGAAGTGTGAAAAATTACCATTTAATGGGTTTCTGTGAAAGATATTTGTAAATTCACCAAAGTTCCAAAGAAGGAGGGACTAATCATACTCAGATGGTATTCCACAGATGACTTCCATACATATGACACTAGGATAAAACATATCACAATTATATAAATTTTTTCATATAAAATAATTTTTAAACTGTTTATATCAATATATAAAAATATACCATTAAAAAACAATTTTTTAGAAGAAAATATCACATTCCAAGGAATGAAACCAAACAATTCTCTAAATCCATTTATTAAAGACCATTTTGGAATAATCAATTTCTTTTCACATAACCCAAAATCCGACTAAGAATTCACCCGTCGACCTCCCTCAACCGGAGAGTGGTGAGTTATCCTTTCACTATGTCATCACATTGTGAACCACTTTGATGGGGGTACCACATTCCCATATTCATCCCATCCTTTTTATGGGGGTATTTCACACCCTTATCCATCGTAATGAACATGAACACAAGCCAATCATGACAAACCCATTCCAAATCCATGTTTTCCAAACCCATTTCAATAAAACAATATTTTTTTGGAAATTTTTTATCCATGTTGTAAAACCAACTAATCAATTTAAATTCATGATACTAAATTATTATTCCAACCAAACACAAAATTAAAAAATTTACAAAAACCGACACTCAAGGGGGTTTTTATAAAACATTTCGTAGAAAATTAAGAATAAATTTCAATAAAATACATGAATTTTAATCTATTATTTTTTTTCTAGATATAACTGTTGACATTAATTCCACCTACTTCATAAATCATGGAGAAAACGTAAAAAAACAATAAAAAATAAATGGAAATGGGTCAAATCCCAAAACACCACCCTAGATATATTACCCAATCATAAAAATTCCAAATATTATTATACTTGGAATACATTACCTTAGATCTATTTGTAGAGTATGTATATCAATAAATCTGAGAGAGAGGGAGTAGTAGATCTAAGGGATAACAAGTAAAAACACAAAGCATGATGAATTATAATGAGAATATATCTTCAACACACCAATAAAAGATTTTGAATCACCTCTGAATCAATCAGAGAATCCTCCTTATACTTTTAGAGGAAGAAATCCTATGTTGGAGTTAGTTTTGTGGAAAATGAGGGGTCAAATCTTAATCCTAACATTGATCAACCTTTTGTAGATCTAGTATTTAAACAATGCATGGTTAGTCACTTGGATAGGAAAACCATGTGATAACATTGTGCTAGCTACTAAATCATGGGGGGAACCTCACACGATTGGATGGAATAGTTCGAAAACCATGCACCAACCATGCCAAATCATTGGGTCCCATGTTGCACGTTTTCTCCTAGGTGGCCACACAGTATGGCCAAACTGTGCACCTACCCATGCCTCTTTTGCATAGCCGTTGCCTCATTGTTCATAGTATCTAGTAGCTGTTTTGTGGTTTCCACAAACCATACACCAACCATGAACCCTTAGAAAATCCACGAAATTTTTTTAAACTTAATTCAAATACTCACTAACCTCACCCAAAATTTATACATACCTAAAAAAGCATCAATGAAGGGTGGAATTCTTGAAAATAGGGGTACTAATTTCTTTCCACCATTGGACATTCCATACCTATAATGTTGAAAACCATCATTGTCTCAAAAAAGTTCAGGCCATTTCTTAATCATCCTTCACCCATTCACAAGTCTCTTCCAGAATCATGCCATGTTTCTAAGAAACCCACACTAGAATGATTATTTTTACCCATATGAATTTCTATTACCTATACAAAACCCTAACTAGCCTATTCACCAATGAAGTATATGGATCTAGGTCAATGTGATCTGATCGAATCACATGGTCAAGATCAGGATGATTATTTTTCAACTGATATACATGAAACATATTATGTATGATATATAACCATGATGAAAATAAAAACTGATATTTGACCTCTCCAACCTATTAAAGTATCTCAAAAGGGACTATTTATTGAATATATAACTTTCACTAATACACAAAATGATGATTTCCAAGCCATGTAGAGATCCTCAAGAGGACATGATCACTCACCTCAACTGACAATGGTTATTGATGATGATCGACATATGATTTTAGATGAATTTGAGCTGTCAGTTTTTGATTTTAGATCAAATTAATCTTCTCTATTGTTTATTGGACAAGGTTCAACCCAACTAGTGAAATCTCACATATTTCCACCAAAAAAATGGAGAACAAAAATGAAACTCAAACAATGCATCAAATAGATCCATATGTATCATGGCATGATACCTTTTGTTATAAGAAAACCACACTAATGGTACATTCTATTCCCATGAGCTGCCAAAATCCATTATACAGTCTTGTAACATATCTTCCAATGTTTTTATCATTCTTTCGAATTCCCCATCCGTATAAGGATAATACTTCATGATCATATCCAACTGAGTTCCAAGGGATTTCTGTAAGGATATCCAAAAAATATATTGAAACCTCATATCTATGTTAGATACAGTTGAAACTCGTATTACATGTATCTTTACCACTTCCTAAATATAGATTTTTTCAAGTCTTCCACCGTATGAGATTCATGAATATGGATTAAATGAGATGACTTTGTGATTTGATCCACTATCATCCATACGGAATATTGTTTTCAAAATGTTCTTGGGATACCTATTACAAAATCAAGAGCTATCACCTCCCATTTCCATACTTCAATAGGAAATGACTGTAATAAATCTGCTGGTTGTTGAGGATAGACCTTAACTTTCTAACAATTTAAGTATATAGAAACAAATTCAGAATCCTTCCTTCTCATACTGACCCACTAAAATTATTCTTTCAATTCCATATACATATTTTGTATACCATGATGAACTTCCCATCATGATGGGTGGTAAGTATGAAGAAGTTTTTTTTATAAAAATCCAATGGTACGACCATCCTAATCCAATTTCACAATACAAAACTCTCATCCAGCTTCCATTACTGAAATTTCTCACCACCAATGAGTTTTGACCTCATTTTCACAAATTATATTGTGGATGTTTCAGCCTCTATAACCATGTTCACCAAAATAGGGGAAAATGATATAGGAACGAAGTCCAAAAATCACCCTGGTCTTCACATTCGAAGTGTATGTCTGCTAGGATCGACATCAACTACCACTCATCTGTGGATTATTTTTCCAACTAGGCATATGAATTTTTCCTTAATGCATATTAAACTTAATTACCATTTAATAATGTATAAATCACGTCAAATTCAAACATTTGGTTGTGTGGTATCAATATTTTTGTCTAAGATACAAATCCCATTAAGAGAAAATATGTTTCAAGATCCTATGATCCATAAACATTGTATATTTCTCACCACTGAGGTAATTATTCCAAGTCTTCAATTAATGGACTTAGAAAAATAGCTCCAAATAATGTGTTTAGTATTAGTTATCTTGTAACCATCACTACCATGAGCCATATGCAATAACATGACCTACCTACACGAGAACACAACCAAACCCAGATCTTAAAGCATGACAATACATCATTTACCCTAGTCCTGATTCATGCAAAAACAAGATTGGTTCTTATGTAAGGAGAATATTATGTTCATGAAAAGACTTTTGAAATTCCTCATACCATTTGAATAAAAAATTATTCTTTGTCAAAATTTCCATTGGAGAATCAATTCTTAAGAATTTTAAAACATAGAATCTATTATATCAAGATAAACTAAATAAATTTTATATCTCAAAGACATTTTTTGGGGATTACTAAGTGATAAAAAACCAATATCCTTCATAGATCCACATTAACACATTTTTTAGAGACTATATGGCCATGTAAATTTACCTCTTGTTTCCAAAAATCACACTTTGATAGTTTGGAATACAAAAGATGATCTCTCAAGATTCCAAAAAATGTCTCATGGAGTTCCTCATGCTCAAACCTTATCCATGAATTCAAAAATATGTCTTATTCAAACACCCCATAAAAGAATCCAGATACCTCTTTAATATCTGATACATCAACGCATAAAGACCACTGGGGAATTATTCATACCAAAAGGCATTACCACATACTCATAATTCCTATATCTTATCCTGAAATTTATTTTTATAATATCATCATTCCGAACCCCAAATTGGTGGTAAACAGATCACAAGTTAATTTTAGAGAACCACTGAGGTCCACTAAATTTATCAAATATACCATAATTATGTAGATGTGGATACTAGTTCATTATCTTATCTTGGTTATGCTTATGATAATCTATATATAACCAATGACTTATATTCACCTTTTTGAAAAACCAGACCAGTGATTCCCATGGAGACGTGCTCAGTTGTATGGACCCTTTTTATTCTAGCTCTTCCTAGAACACATTTAATTACCTTATTTTTTTGGCATCATTAAATAAGATGGAAGGGAAAATGGACTTGTATCTAGGAGGATATCAATTGTAAACTATACTTCTCTCATTGGTAGAAATGTTGAGAATATCTTGGGAAACACATCGAGAAATGTATCAACCATTCCTGGAAAACATTTCATCTCGATCCTATAAATAAATACCAAAGATAACACTACCAACTATTAAGAAATCATTCTATCTAATAGCGCCAAAAATGCTGTTTTAATTACCTTTACATTTTGGCCACCTCAAAATGGATGCTCGACACCATATTCAGTTGTGAAACTAACATTTGTTGTATAACATTCAATGTGAGCCTTGAATGTTGTCAACCAATACGTACCCATGATTATATCATATATATCCATATCAAGCATAGATAAATACCATTTTATATCATATACATCAAAATTTATAGAACATGATCAACCTAAAAAGGCTTTACACTATCTTTTACCTTGGTGAATTTGATGTTCAACACAAAATTCATCATATAAACATTTGAAATTAGAAAATAATATACAACGGAATCAATAAATAATGTGATTTACCCTTGTTGGAAAAATATTTCATAAATATAGAATTAAAAAGAAGTGTACTTCACACCCTAGATGTTCCATACTAATCATCCAAAATAACCTGCTATACTTCATATAATTTCATTCTTGTGACACAATTCACTCTATTTATCAGTTGAGACAGAACTACCCGAGTAGTCTTGGTATTCCTAGAATCACAATTACAAACTCTATTGTATTGAAAAGATTGATTCTACTACCCTCATCCTATTGAAGAAGAAAACACATATGACACCTGATATGTGTATAGAACAATAGACCTGGGAGAACTGCAACAATGACAATAAATATTCCCCATATGATTTTAGTTGTGGCTTTCTCTAGGTTGTGTCAAACACTCTCTCTTTGTGTGGTCTAGTGAACCACATTGGAAGCATCCAACTTTTCACTTACTTTTTAGAGGAAGGTTTACTGATCTAGTTGTGTTTTTTGGATTCATCATACAACATTGGAAATAGGTTTCCCTCTTCTGCATGCTCCAAGTATTGTATTTCCCCCCAATTATCATGGGTATCAACATACTTTTTCCTCGAATATCTCTCTGGATGTCCCTCTATTCTACTGCCCCTCTATTGAAAATATCTATATATTCCTTAATACCGACCAGAAAAATAATCAAGATAATATCCTACATGTGCCCCAATGTAAAGATGTCTACCTTTAAGAATTCACTAGTAGAATCCTAGGGTGAATAGCACACTAAATTCATGAATTTATCTAAATAGTCTATAGGAGAAAGATAGTCCTGCTTCAAGATGAAGAAGCCTATCATTTTTTGAATTTTGAAAGTATAAGGATAAAATTGTTTTTTGGAAAATTCTTCAGAATATTCTCATGCAAGTTAATGGTATAATTTTTTTAACTGCTAAATCTCACCACTGGCATTCCAGATCTTCAATCATATACAACACCTACATGACCATCAGAAATGCTGGTGTGCCGATGAAATTTATGATATGATTCTTTCTATTTTCCACACCTCTATTTTTTCTTGTTTATAGTCACCCAAAATATGTGTGGATTATGATTTTAGAATTTGAAAAAAACGATCCACTTTATTTGGAACATCCCTCATGTTCCCATTGTGCACTGCCTAAAACACATGGATAATACTCTTAACCAACTACTAGTTCACCTATGGCTCATGTGTAACCATGTTCTTAGTATCCTCTTCTAGTTGGATTCTATAATGCCTACAGGGGAAATTTTCTGAACAAACAAAAAATTCTATAATTCTCACTCTCTATTAATTTATGAATTATAATTTCAAATTATACACCATCAAAAAATATCTCAACAATGCTATCCAAAATCATCTTTTTCCATGTTCATCATTTTTTAAAAATTTCACCATGCTTTAGAAACTCAATTTTTTTTAAAAATACTATAACCATGCCTTTTTTACAAAATATTACATTTGATAGAAAAAATTAATTTTTTTTAAAATAAACTAATTTTTCACCAAGTGATAAATCATTATTCAAGATGAAAAATACACTCGTAGTGGGAATTAATTTATATAATGAAAGTCGTTATAGTCTCATTTGTTAAACTAATTACAATGAGATTTCAATCCCTATTAGCATCTTTAAAATACCTATGTTCCGAACTCCCTGGTAACATGAAGTTCAACCAAAAATGTATAGCTACATTATTTTATGCTCTAAATTTCATATCGTGAAAATCCCACTCCTTTCTACAAAACTGAGATAAGGAATAAACTAGAACAAAGTTAAAAATCAAGACATATTTAGTTGAAGTACACTATTTCAACAATGATATTTGGAAGGACTAAGATGGATACCACTTGTAACATCCTACCCCGACTAATTGGCTTGAGAACATAGTGGAATGATACTTTTATATAAGAGGCATCCCCATTATGCCAATGTATGGAAATAAATGCCAAGAGCTTCATTTTTAATTGGGGAATGATTTATTCTTGGAAAATAAAACAACCAATCAAACAACACATATCCAAATAATAAGCTACATGATGCATGATAACAATGAAATAAATATAAAATATTTCATTTATTTCTAAATAAATTAAAAATTAACATGATGTAAGACTAAAAAACAACCAAGTAACAACGAAACATTATAATACCCAAAAAACTCCGTGAAAAGCTTAAATCCAATGTTCCAGCCTTCTCCATGCACCACTACACAAAACATCCCAAGTATCACTTAGAACCATTAGATAAGAGTAAAACATTACGTTTCATTATGTCATGATTAATGATATTTGCAAAAGTATCAAAGTAATGATGTATGAGTGAGTAATGAAACTTAGTTGGCTTTTCCTAAATGTCTTCCCAATCATGCCACTAGGATAGGTCATGTAATCCCAATTATATAAAATAGTTTATATAAAAATATTTCTAAACAGTTTATATCAAATATAAACAAGTTCCATAACAAAATAGTTTTTTTCACAAAACAAAATCATGTTTAAATGAAAGAAAGAAAACAATACTCTAAAAAATTCCCATAAAACCCATTTTGGCATCATCCTTTAATTTCCACATAACCACAAATCTTGTCATGTGTGAAACTATGAAACACCCTATACTTGTAAGTGGTAAGACATCATTTCACAAATCCATCACATAATGAAATACATGTATGGGGGTACTTCACACCCATATTCAACCAAATATTTTTATGGGGTTACTTCACACCCATATTCATCACAATATTTTGATGGGGGTACTTTATGCCCTTAGCCATCCCAATATACATGAAAAAATCCAAGCATGACAAAACCTAGGTTTCCAAACCCATTTCAATAAAACATCATTTTTTTTTCAAAACCATTTTACCATGCATGAAAAAATAACCATTTTAAAATCATTTTACCAAATTCTCTTAAAAAACAAAATATTTCCCAATTTCCAAAATACATCACTTAAGAGGGATTTTTTCAATCCATTCATAGTGTATTCAGAATAAAATTCAAGAAATACCATGAATTTGAATGTAATCATTCATATTATAAATAAGGGTGTATAGAGTGTGGACACCCACCTTAGAAATCATGGATAAAATGGAAAATGTCATGGAAGTGTTCACAAAATTGGGTTGAAACTCTAAAACCCTTCCATAGATCTCTTCCCATATTATCATGAAGGAAAAATATAATCATATTTGGAATACACTGCCTTGGATCTTTTCATAGTGAATGTATATATAATAAATTCATAGATAGAGAGAGAAGTAGATATAAGTATAACCAAGGAAACCCGCTATGAATGACGACTTACTAGGAGAATATAACTTCAATACACCAAGAGAGGACTTTTTATTTCCCCATAATCGATGGGAGAATCCTTTTTATCCTTTAAGAGGAAGGAAACTTATGTTAGGTTGAGTTTGTATGAAACATGAGGGGTCAAATCTTAATCCTGACATAGATCCATGTTTTGGGGATCAATTGTTTAAACCACGCACAGTTTGGAAAATCATGCACTAACTATGCACAATTTACTACCTCAAGTGGGAACCACACATAGTTGGCCCAAATGGTTAGAAAAAAATTCACCAGCCATGCCAAATCCCACTATCCAATGTTTAAAGGTCTCTCATAGGAGGCCAAATAGTTTGGACATATCATTTGTATTCTCATGTTCCTTATCCTTATCCCTATCTCATTGTGCACAATTTACTGTAGGTTTTTTCTGGTTTAACAAAATTGTGCACCCACTGTGCATCCTTAGAAAAGACATGAAAACATTTTAACCTTCTTCCAAACCCTCCCAAACATCACACAAACACATAATATACATAAAATTCTTAAAAGAGGTGTTACATGAAACTGAGGGTGCTACACTAACCTTGGACTTTAGACTGCTACACCTTATGTCCCTAATAAAGAGGCTTAGAGGGTCATACACTAAGTTCATCGAGAGTCCCAATTAAATAATAATAACATTATTTAAAAAAAAATTTAATAAATATTATTCTTGCACATGTTTTAATAATTATTCAGGTCTTTTTGATAGTATATATTTCATCACATGTTATTTGAGAGAATATATTGTGAGTTGAATATTTAATAAAGATTTATTTACAATTAAGTTAAAGTGTTTTTATTTTATTTATTGGAGAATAATGCGGTTATAATTATTAAATAAATAAATATTCATCATTTAATGCTAGATAAATATTGAGGTGGAATGGAGGACAAATTTTAATGTTTTATTGAGAAATATTTTTTTTTGATTATTATTAGATTAAATAATATTTAATTTAATTAACATGTTATGTTCATATTGAGAAACAATAATAATATTATTATTTGGCATGAGGTTCCATAGTTATTAAATAAATAATAAATGGAATTTGTGTAATTATTTATTTCTAACCTAAGAGATATACAAATCCATTTATATTATTTTCCATAAAAAAGTATAATTAATTTATTTGGTTGTTCACAACATGATTTGGAGAATTCTATAAAGTCCTGAAGATCTCAATTCAATAAAAATGATACCATTAATGGAGAACAATCATCCTCCACATATTTTTCTCATTTCTCGAGAGATCCAGCAGAACGCATTGGAATTTGTTCTTGAGATGATAAGAGGAAGAAAACTCAAGAAATAGTATCTACTATGCTATAACTCATATATTTCTATGGGGAAATTCAAAGATTTATGTACATGTGTATTATCTATAGAGTGAATCTTCATTGATTCTTAAAATGAAATGACTATAAAACACGGATATGATTCCAAATTTATCAATGAAAAATAATTCCCACAATTTTATTCTTTAACTAATTTAATTTATTATAAAAAATATGTGATTATCCTCTATTCGTTACATCATTCCCTTCAATATCAAGGTTCATGGATTCGGTTTTTTGGATCACAACATTTACCATTGTGTAAATCTAGTATTGATTTTCTATCATGATAAAATAAATGTTTTGCACACTGTTGTGCCCAAAACAAAAAACATTACCCTTAAATATCACCAAATTCCACCAATTTAGTTTTATGACATCCAAATGGGGAGGAATAATCTCATACATTTTGGAACCTCACTATAATTTTAGAAATCCTTCAAAAAAATTTATTTTGACTTACTAAACTAACAAAACTATTTCACTCTCCCATCTACAACCGCTTCTTGCACCTAATACACGACGATAAAAAATATATACAAACAAATCAAGGATTGTGAGCTTTGATATTAAATTCAGATATACAGTTTCATTTTAAATTCATCCAAATACTCTCTATGAAACCACAACTAGAAATATTCCTCAATAATCAATATAGATCATACAACTCTCAAACTTAGTTTCTCCAAATTGTGTCTCATCTGAAAATACTCCATAGCTTCAAAAAACCATATTTTGTCACTTGATTAAATCTACAATAATTAGATTCCTACTTCAAAACTAAATACTTATATCAAACAACTCATTCATCACACCTAAAACCTTCATCTATCTTTTTGGTTAGAGTTAATATTCCTTAGTTTGAACATGGGTGGTTCACTGATAATCATCGTCTTTATGAAGCAACAACTTAAACAAATCGATGTTGAAATAAGGGACTCCACAGAGTTGGGAATTACTTCGAACATGTGATGCACAAAACAAATAAGATTAGAAGCCTCGTCATTCAGATTCATGGTGATATCATCGTTTTCTTCATCGAGTGATACTACACACATAAAAATCCAATAAAAAAACGAAAATCAGCATCTCGGCCTCAGATGAGATGTCCTCAATAGTCGAGTCACAATATGTTTAGATACAAAATTAGTACCTCTTGTTCATAAACTAAATGTATTTTCGTTGTTCTATAGTGAAGAGATCATGTTTTTTTCGTCAGAAACCGTAATCAGATGTCATTTCCATCAACCATTGACATCACAAGACAAGATCATCACAAACCTCCCCCAAATAACCATATTCAACTCTCAACTACAATAGTGACCATTAATGTTCCCATCCCAAACCACATGTCTCTTGTCTATAGAAGCTGAGAAATATGAGAGGAAGAAATTAGAACACAATGCAACAAAGTATTTCCATCCTTTTATTACACATTTATTTCATAGACTAAACTTTTATCAATATATAGACCCCAAAAAACACATAACATTTATGAGAGAAAAAACAGTAAATCCATTAAAAGGAAAAACGACTAACACATATTCTTGGGGAGAAAAAAATTTGGGGAAAAGATTTCGGGTTATTGGGAAGTCACAAATAGGGATGCATGGGTTTTGATTGCATTTCCAACAATCCCCGTCAATCCAATACTTGTTTAATTCTGAGCATCGTTCTGAGTTTTTGAAAGCATCTATTGGTAATGAATTTTTTAAAATATCATCCACTTGTTCTATAGTATGACAATATTCATACTTTATTATTTTCTACTTTAAATGATCTCTAAAAAATAGAATTGGGTATCAATATTATTTCTTCTTCAATGATGAACTGTATTTTCAGAAAGTTCAATTACAAACTTTTCAACCCCATATATCACTATGGATCCTTCTTATGTATGCATCAACACCATCAATATATTTCAAAACTAGATTCCTTCACATACAATGGATGATATCTCCACAAACTCTACATCACATGTGGATAAGGTGACCACACTCAGATTCTTTGAATTCCCTATGGATGCAGTCAATCCTAGAAAAAATACATTCCTAGTGGTGATTTTTCTTTCATCTGGGTCACCTCCTCAATCATAGTTTGAGTAACCATATTTATTTTCTTCTTCATTTCATGAATAAAATAGACCAAAATCCCCCATTACATTGATGTACATGTGGATTCGTTTTGTTGATAGACTGTGTGAAAATTTCAATGCATCGATGTTTCTACATGGAAGCCCAATCTCGTAGACAATATCTAGTCTTGTTATTGTTAGATACCTTTGTCTTCCAATCATACTCTTGAACAAAGTCGAGTCAATGATTATTCCTTCTCTTTCTTTTTTTAGTTTTAACTCTGTTGCTACTTGAGTTTTAACAGTGTTGTAGTTGTCCATCAGGAAATTTTCATGAAACTCTGTAGAATACCTATTTTTAGATATATAGATACCACCACATTGTTATTTTTCATCAATGCCTAGGAAAAAGTACATGAGACATCCATAGGTCATCTCAAACTCCTTGAACATGATACCTTTGAATACATTGAACACATATTTATTGTTCCATGTAATCAACATGTCATCAACATACATGCATGCTAAAAATATATCACCATGATCATTATTCATGATTTAAACTGTAATCTCATATGGTCATTGGGTGAAGTTGTTTTCCCAATGATAGTTATTGATTTGTGAATTCCAATCACATGAGATTTCTTCAACCCATATAGAGAATTCCTCAGAAAATATACCTTGTCTTCTTCCACTTGAATAAAAAATTGTTTAGGTTGTTCAACAGACACCTCATCCTCTAGAATTCTATTCTAGAATGAAGAATTCACATCTAGTTGGTTGATCATCCAAATATGATGAACATCAAGGGAGATAATCATCCTCTGTGAGTAATGGAGACCAACAGGAGAAAATATTTCTTTGTAGTCTATCTCATACAAATGATTGTACCCCATCACTATAAACCTTTCATTGTATCAATCTATCTCACCATTAGCATTTTTCTTGATCTGTTAAATACATTTGTGGTTGATGCCCATCTAACTTTTTGGATGTTTAGTGAGCTCCAATGTGTCATTTCTCTATATGGAATGAATTTCTTCCTCCATAGAAATTCTAGAAAATTATCCTCCTATAACTTCCTGAAACGTCAGAGGCTCATGATATGAAAAATAGAAAAAAGATTTACCTCTTCAGTTTTCTCATAGATGTCTCTTTTGATTTTCATTTTTATGGGAAACATGGGTGAGGATGAGTATGAAAAATATTTACTTTATGGAGTCCTCTCTGGAGTGATGGAACAAACTCTTGAATCTCCATGTTCTGATGATTCACCCGAGGAAGGTGTAGTGGTGTTTTACTTCTGATGAACATCCCTTTCTATAAAATGATTTGTTTGGACTGGAATTTCATTTTTTGATTCTCAATCATTCCATTTACATGTTTCTTTATCACAAAATAAAAAAATTCTAATCACCAGTAATTTCTTGGTTAGTGGATTGTAGATCTTGTAGGCTTTGGATACTCCACTATATCCGATGAAGATGCACTTTTCACCAAAATCATCAAGATTCCTTCCTTTTTGATTCTATAAATTGATCTTAGGTGACAATCCCAAATATTCGTAGGTGTTCCACACTAAATTTTTATCCAATCAATGCCTATTGTGGTGTCATTTTTCTATAAATTTTGGTTGGACATCAATTTATAGGTACATAGTACATGCCAATGCATTTAGCCACAAGATCATTAAAAACCCTTTCTCCTTCAGCATAGTTATCAACATGTTAAGGATGGTGTAGTTATTTGTTTTTGAAATTCTATTCTGCTATGGAATATATGATATAGTGTATTATTTCACAATTCCATATTCCCTAAAAAAATATTGAAACACATTTGCATTATATTCTTCACCTCTGTCGGATCTGAGTACATTTATTCTTCAACCTCTTTCAACATCAAACTGAGTAATGAAAATTTTAAAGGCAGTGAAAGAAGAAGATTTTTCTTTCATGTAATACACCCTATGTTTCCTGCTAAAATTACCAATGAGGTTAATAAAATACCTATTACCTCCAAGAGAGGGTGTTTCATTTTTTCTGCAAATATCAGGGTGAACCAACTGATGTAGTTTTTCTCTTCTGGACACTCCCCTTGGGAAGGAGTTCTTTTGTTATTTGTTTAGTGTAAATTCCTCACACACATTATTTAGAACTTCAGTTTCCCTTAATCCACACACCGAGGTTGATAATGATCAAATTTTAAGGTAGTTGAAATATAGATTCCCAAAACACAGATTCCATATCGATGAGTCATTCTTCATGAGTCTAAATAGACACTTCTCAGCCATTATGTTAATATATATCATAAAAATGTGGTTCTTCATCATATGGAAATGAGAAACACGCCTCCAATGAATATCTCTTATAGAAAAAGAAGTGTTTTCCAAGTGTATGACATACCCCTTCTCAAGGAGTTGGCCAAGACTGATGATATTATTTTTCATGCTCGGATAATAATACACATTAGAAATGTAATTTGACTCACCATACCTATATAGAAATTGATTTTAACTTTTCCAATATTGGGAACCTTTTAAGAGTCAACAAAGCTAGCATCTTCACAAACTTCTTCTTTGATTTCCTAGAAAAATTAATTTTTACCACTCATATGGTGGCTTGCACTTGGGTAAAGATACCACACATTAGACCATTCAAATGCCTTTTCATGCATGAGGAGGAGTTTGGTACCTTTTTCCTAAAAATGAGATGCTTTAGCCTTGTTGGATCGGTTATCATGATCCAATTTTATCCATAATTCTTATGCATAATGTCCAAATGTTTTACAATTGTGAAAATGGATATTTTTTATGATTCCATAACCATGTGTGGATCAGCATCCACCATTTTATCTTAAATGGAATTATTTAAGATTTCATTGCTTTTGTTGATAACTTAGATGGTATCCACTTCATCATCCTCTTGCAGAATGTCAAACTCATTGTGGTTTTACCTACTTTAGACCATGTAGAGTCAACTTAGACTCTAATACATGCTCCAGCGTTAAACCCACATTTTTTTCAATCGTTTCTCATGCAATTGAAATGAACCCATCAGTTCTTCAGTGTAATGTTTCTTCAAATCCATTTATTATTATATTTCCACAACCACATGCTAATACATGGTTGTGAGAGATCAAAATTATTTTTCAATAACTAGAATACCCTCAAAATTTTCACCATTACTTTTTAAATTTTTAAGAATAACAATCATGCATAATATGTAGTCAGATATCCTCTCACCTTCTTTCATGTGTGCCAATTCAAAATCTATTCTTAATCTTTGAATATGTAACCAGTTCATTCGATCAACACCCTTGAAGATGGTACAAAGACTATCAAAATATTTCTTGATTGAAGATTCCTTGGAAATATTTTCGATGTTTGATTCATCAAACCCTTGATAGAGGAGGAACAATGTCTTACTGTCTTTCTTCCATGGATTTTTTAGAGATGTATTTTCATAATTTTTGAAGGTGGCTTCTTCCTCTATGGTGGTAGTTCATTACCAGCATTGATGATCTCCCATGATTATTTTGATTTGAAAAACACCTTCATTGGGATGAACCACCTCTTTCTTGAGTCAATAAGTTCCCTTATGAATTTTCCATTGTTTTATATTTTGAAAATCATAATCACATTTTCTAAAGGAAAAATATTTTTCTCTATGAAAAATATTCTTATGGAAGGTTTACCTTCTCTAAAAATGTTTATGATGTTACCTATGGTTTTTATTTTCTTATATAGGGTGTTATTAAATTAAGACTAACCAATATTTACATAATTCAAAAATTTGATCCTTATCTAAACTAGAATCTTATAGTTAATTAAGATTCCATATCCCAAGAATTGTAACTCCGATTTCTTCTAAAATCTAATGAATATTTATTCTAACATTAGACTCAAATTTATCCGGATATGAGACTACAATTTCATCAGATATTAGCCTCCAATTTCTTTTAAAATTATAATCTTATTTCTTTTGAAATCCGAAACCGATTAATTCTAAAATCCAACTCTAATTTTTTCTGATATCTGACTCTGACTTCTTTTGATATTAGAATTCATTTTCTTCTAAAATCAGACTTTGATTTCAACTAGAATCAGACTCCATTTTTTTGAAACCAGACTCCAATTTCTCATGAAATTGGACTTTGATTTGTTATAAAATCGAATGCCATTTTCTTCTAAAATCAGACCCTGATTTCTTTAGTAATTTGATTATGAATTCAGACTCTTATTCATACATTATTAAGAAACCAATTAAATATTTTTCTTACCATCAAGTTATTTATCTAATGTATCATTTCTTTTAATCAGATCCTAAACATTTTAATTTTTCATAAATATATTAATGTTTTTTAATCATGATAATTTTATCCTGATTTATTATATGAATCAATGTCTTATAATATTTTTCCCACTAAACATTGGTTTAGTGGCACTTATAAAATCCCCTCTCAGATTTAATGAAATATATAACCATTGGGGGAGCGAGATGACCATGTGATCATTTCCCTATAAATAAAATATCCATTTGTATAATTAAAAAATACATTGAGATATACTGGATGTGATATATCCTAGAGAATGAATTTATGTTCTGAGAGATCAACTCGAATTGCCTTGTGAGAATGTTTTGAACAAAAATTTCAAGATATGAACATATTCTTCAGCTCGACTAATGCGATTCAAATTGGTTTGGATCTATTGAGGGATTCTAGGGATAAGAATATAGATGTTCTGATAAACCTAGAGATCGATGGCTTATGGGGATAGCAATACAGATTCTTAAATTTTTATAGAGGGATTACCTTGGTGGGGGTAATACATACTTTCTTAAAAGTATAAATCAGGGGACCATTATCAAAGGTTGTTGGATAACCATCTCTTTGGATTAAAATACTTAATACTTATTTACATGGTTTTGTTATACGTATTTATTTTCAATACATTTTGTTAAAGAAAGAAAGTATAACTTTTTTATACCATCTTATTCATGTATACTCTGATAAATAAGAATCTATACGCTTTAAGTTAGAATCTTTCACTAAGTAAAATGTCTTAGGATTCTTATTTAGATCCTTATAATTAGATCCTAAGAAAGATAGTTTTTTAGTTAATAACTAAATAGGGTCTGTAAATTCATACTGATTAATTTTGTTAAACATTTCTTTTATTAAGGATAAAAGAAAATGTTTTAAAAATAATTCACACCCACCTTTATTTAAGAATATACATCTAAATTTTGATCCTACAATTTTTATCATAGGAGGTCTCTAAAAACTTATACATGCATATATGTTTTCTTTCTCAACTTTTATTACTAAAAAATACGTTCTAATGTTTTTTTTCAAAATTATATTCATTGTGTATACAATTCACTTTTCACAGAAAAGAAATTTTATTATTGAATGGAAGGAATGCATGATGGTTCAATAGATAACATAAATCCTACTAGAACCCCAATCATTGATGGTAATGATTATGAGTAATGGGAAGATAGGATGAATACTTTTATTAAAAATACTAGTGAGGATAAATTTTTAATGACAATTGGAGATTAAAAATTTACTAACAATGAAATCAAGCAATTAAAAAAGCAGGAAACCCAGAATATCAACTAAACCACAAGGTACACAATACTGTTTTATATTTCCATGAATAAAAATATATATAGCCAATTATCATGATGGGAATATTACAATACTATATAGAAGGGAAATGAAGTTACACAATTTGGAACATGGAATGTGATTTAAATAAGAAGGGATTTGTAAAGAGATGTATATAATGGTAATATGTTTCCTTATGGAGAACTTTTTTTCAATGTGAAAGAATGATTTATGAAAATTTTCAATAGTCTTCAATCTACTGGAGAAAAAGTTATAGATGATGAGATTCATGTGGATAATATTATAGATATTATTCTCAATGTGTGGGAATCTAGATGAACAAGTACTGATGAAAATAAGAAAGTATCTAACATCAATTTTTATGAGTTATTTGTAACTAATCTTAAGAATGGAAAAAATAATGAAGAGAGACGAAGAGATTAATAAGAATAATAATGGTAATTGGTATGATTGTTTCACTACTAAATCTAAATCCAGGACACCAGAAAAAGTTACTAGATATAAAGCTAAGAGATCTATTGTAATATATAAATCATATAACAGTGATTGGTTTGAGAATTAACTAGCTGATCATGCTCGAATAATGAAAAATATTTTGGGAAATAAATATTTTCAATACATTTATAATAATAATGATAGAAAGAACGTGAAATATTTAGTTGTAACCTATTATTAATGCCAAAGGGATGGACATATCCGACCTGATTGTACAATGATCATGTGAATATACAGAAATTATGAGCATTATGAATGGAACAAAAATAAGCACTACAAATATTAGGCTATGAATATTCTAAAGGATAATGACACATGTTGTGCTAATGGTGGTGACTACTCAGATGAATCCTGAGAATATGATTGTTCGATTCTGATTAATATTGGTCCTATAGCCAGATTACTGATTGAAAATCATTGTCTTATATATAAGGTTCACAATTATGATTCTTCAAATAATATTTATTTAAATGATAATTATCCTGATAAATAATATTATGAATCATTGGATAAGGAATCATCCTCATCAGAAGACAATAATATACCTTCATTTAAAAAGGTATCTTGGTTTTCCATGATACATGAGAATCAAAATAGTATGATAAAAAAGAAACTTGAGAAAAAAATTCAAGAATATTTATTTCAAAAAAATAAGTTTCATATCTTTCAAATTATCTGACCAGAAAAATCATGATTTTTAAATTGTTTCCAAAAACCATACAGAAGTTAGATATGAGAAGGATAAAATATCTATGGATCTTGAAAAATCTATTTATTTGAAAAATAATTTACAGAATAAATAAAATTAAAAGCCTAATGACTATTAGGATAAGAATTTAGTCTTTAGAATAGAATCAAAAATATTTTCCTTAAATAAACTTTTATCAAATTTTACTTCTGGAAGGAAAATATTTGTTAAAATGTATTGAAAACTTCATCCTCAATGGAATATGTCTGGGTTTGGTTATTCTTATTCAAAACCAATTTTTAGTAATAATTATTTCCCCCCTAAATTTATCCCATTTTCAGTAAGTTTCAATGTTGTATATATTGGGATAAATTTTTTTCTATAAACAAAACCCAATCCTTAGGATTTCATAAAGCTTATGTTCCTATGAAAATGTTGATACTTAAGATTATCCTTTCTATCCATTCTGGATCCAGGAATGTTTGGATTCTTATAGTCTAACAATTTTATTTTTAGGAATATAAAGGAATTGAAAACAATAATACCTCATACATGGATAATGCATGTTCTCAAAACATGTCTGGTAATTTATTTAAGAATATTATGAATATGAAAGGAGGAAAAGTAATATTGAAAGATAATTATAAAGGAGAAATTTTTGGTATAGGTATAATTTTTCTTCTTTGAAAATATATTCTTTGAAATGTCTGATTTTTTGAAGGTCTTAATTACCTCTTTAAAGAATAATGATATAATGTGAAGAAGTTTACCTTTTTAAATTAGTAATGATTAATATTTACTACAAAATTCCAAGGAAGAGTTTATTTTCTCTACCCATAGTCATGATAATGTTTATACACTGAACATAGAAGAACATAAGATCCAATAAATACCTTCATTAGTGTAATAAAATATCAGTCTTGGTTATGGAATAGAAGACAAGGACACTATAACATTAGGAACCTATTGAAACACACAATGAAAAGACTTATTAAGGATCTACTAGACCATATATTTGATTATTTAAAAGTTTACAGTCCTTGTCTATATGTAAAGAAACATAAGTCAAGCTTTAAATAAATTAATGAAGTCTTAACCTCTAATTCCTTATAGCTAGTGCAAATGGATATCTTCAGTCCAACACAAAGTAGATTTATTGGTGTAAAATAATAAGTATTTGTGTATGTTTATGATTACACTAGATATACAATGGTTTATTTTCTATAAATGAAATATAAATCATTTTCATATTTTAAATCATTCTTATCTAAAGTTAAAATATAGAAAAACCTTCCATCAATAACTATTCATAGTGATCATGGGAAAGAATTTGAAAATTCATATTTTGAAAAATATTTTAGTTAGAAATACATTACTAATAACTTCTCTTCTCTACGAACTCTTTAAAAAAATTGTGTTTTTGAAATAAGAAATATAATTCCTCAAGAGATAACTAGAACCATGTTGAGTGAATATCACATTTCTAAATAATTTTTGATTGAAGCAGTTAGTAATACTTTCTATTATATAAAACATATATTAATTATAAAATTTCATAATAAAACACCTTTTTAATTATGGACAAGTAGCAAACATAATGTTTCTTACTTCAAATAATTTGGTTGAAAAGTATTCATATTGAATAATAAATATAAATTATAAAAATTTGCAACCAAATTTGATTAAGGAATATTGTTAAGCTATTCTACTACATCTACAGCTTATAGTGTTTTTAACAAAAATCTGTGTACTGTTTAAGAAATCAAACATGTTAAATTTGATGAAACTAATCCATTTATTTATAAACAACCCCAACCTATAACTTCAAATGTATTTTAAAAAATTTAAATCAACCTTTTATAGAATATTCTTCTAATATAGAAAATACTCAAGAAAATGTTTATTAAGTATTTAACCCAAAATATTTTTTACCTTAATTTGATGAACATTATTTAAATATCCTTAATTAATTGTTTCTTTAGAATCATCCAAGTGATAGTATCATTGGTGATGTAAATAAACCTGTAAGGACTAAATGTTCCTTATGAAATAAACTAGAAATTCTATCATTTCTTCCCAAATTAGAACAAAAAATAACTGATGAAGATTTAGGTGAGGATGATTGAAATTAATATATGAAAGATGAAATAAATGAATTATAATGGAAAAATTTATGAAACATGGTTGAAATACCTAAAGAAAAATTAATAATTGGTGTAATGTGGGTATTCAAAAATAAATGTGATGAAAATAGAATCAATGTAAAAAATAAAGAAAGATTAGTTTCTAAAGGATATAATCAACTTAAAGTAATAGACTATTAAAAAACCTATGCCACAGTATCTAGACATGAATCTATTCATATTTAACTAGCCTTTACAACATTCTTTAATTTTAAACGTTTTCAAATGGAATTGAAGTATGATTTCCTTAATGTATATGTTCAAGAGGTTGTTTATGTTGAAAAACCTCCTAAATTATAAGACACTAAAATCATGAACATGTTTACAAACATACCAAATCATTATATGGAGTTAAAAAATCCCATAGGGCCTAGTATGATAGAATTATATGATTTTGGTTACAAAACAATTTTGTTGAGGGAAATTATAATCCAACTATTTTTAAAAATAAAGATAAGAAAAATGTTTTGATAGATCAAATTTATTTTGATAACATTATATTCATATCAACTTTGAAATCCTTAAATTATTTATTTGAGAATATTATAAAATATGAGTGTCTAATGATTATGATGGGTGTGTTAACATTTTTTGTTGGTTGTCAAATTTTTCAAAAACTAGAATGAAATTATATATTCTAAAGTAAGTATATTAATGATATTCTTATGAAGTATAGATATATAAATGAAAAAATTATATGTACTCTAATTTGAACCTCCAACTCTCTTCATGTTCATGAACATGGGAAACCAGTAGATTAAACACTATTGATCTTTTATGATGTTGACTTTGGTGGATGTAAAATTGATTGGAAAATTACATCCAAAAAATGTCATTTCTAGGATGATTTATTAGATTCTTGGCCATGAAAGAATCAACATTCAACATCAATTTCCAATAACGAAGATGACTATATAGTATTTAGATGTCGTTGTGCTCAAATGATGTGGATTCAACACACACTCACAGACTATGGCAGGAGTTTTAGAAAAAAAAACATATAATGTGTGATAATACTAGTGCCATTTCCCTAAGAATAAACCTTGCACATCACTCTATTAAAAAGAATATAGATATTAGGAATCATTTTCTCAGGGATCAAACACCTAAAGAAGCTATCATTCTTTCATTTATTAGCTCACAATAATAACTTGATAAGATTGTTTCTAAATATATACCCTCTAATAGTTTTGAATACATTAAATAAAAGTTTGGAATTATAATTGTAAGGTAATAATCCATATTAATTTTTTTTAAATACAATATTATTACATTAAGTTACTCATTTTCATAAGGGGTTACATATGTTTACTCTTTAATATTTCCTTTTCAAAATTGTTTTTTCAGGAATATAAAATTCTCAAAACTAAAATTTTTCTCCGAAATTAAATGGTTTTCCTTTCACTTGAAAAAATTTCATGAATCTATATTCTTCAAGAATTACCTTATCAATATTGAAAATTCTATCTAATAAATATGGAATGTATGTTTCTTTACATAAATCATTTTAAATGATTTTTTTTTACATTTTGGTATTCCTAACTTGTTTTAAGAAACCTTTGTCGGATTCACATTCCTTAAATCTTATTTTTCCATAAAAAATGAAAATATAAAAACATATAAATCCCACTTTGGAATTGATATTAATGATAAAATATGATAGAGTTAGTCTCAACCATTGGATTGATTTGGGAATATGAACTCTCTCCAAGAATCCTATATAAAGGACCCCCTTTCTGTGTCCCACATAAGTTATTTCAGTGTTTTTGCACTGATGATTTACTTCAATTAAAACCCACTATTTAATTTCCTGGTTTCTCTTAGGATCCAAATGTCTCTTGAAGTTTCCTTACCAACTTAAATGGCGTCCAACAAGGAACTAAAGTATTTGAAAATATATAAAGAATGTTTGGATGACCCAAATTTCATGAATATGTATGTTTCTCTAATATCAAAACCCATAATGAAAAATAGTTGGTAAATTCATTTCATTTCCATTCCGAAGAATCAGGATCCATTATTTTTTGATCGTCTAATATATTTTTTATGATAAAGTTTAATTTTATTAATAAATATATAGAGAGATGTTTTCATTAAAAAGTTCTGGAAAGACATACAAAAAATCTTTCAAAAATGATGTAAGTAACTTGGATATACCTTATGAAGTAAAAGAAATATTTTGATCACATAAATTACCAGAACATAAATAATATTTTCAGAAGATTATGTAAATTGAGTGTTGTGGTCTTAAAAGAGTAAATTCAATAAATATTTTTCTTGTTTCATCTATTTATATATTCAGGGATCTATTGTTATAGGGTTTTCTCATTCCGAGAAAGGGTGATAAGGATCCCATTAAGGAATTTGATATCTTCATGCTAGATTTCTTGGTGAATATAATAAAGATAAACCTAATAATATAAATTCTTTTTACAATGATAAATATCAATAATTATACCCTCATGTATCATATCATAATATTTCATGAAATCTGGTCAAAGATTATTATTTTGCCCCTTGAATCCATCAAAATTCCTTACATCACATAGGCAAGAGTTTTCTAGATAAATTTGTTGAGTTATTATAATTTGAGAAAGAAGAAAATTGGATTCACTATCAAGACAATAGAATTCCTTGATCTCCCTGAAAAGGATGACCAAGCTGCTTCTAAGAATGATGATGTAGGAGAAAGATCCAAGAAAAACTCTGAGATAATAAAATGAAAAAAATCAGAACCAAAAGTGAAAGCATCAGTAACCGAGTCATTATCTTCTCCACCCAAGACGAAAAATTAAATTACATTATCTGATGGAGTGTTAGCAAAATAGAGAGATCATAAGAAGAAAAAGAAATAGGGATATGATATTTTTGGGTTAGACCCTACTGAGGTTAAGCCCATAAATATTCAAGCTGCTGAATATCTTGAAAATCTAGAATAAAAAAAGAAAAGTTAAAGAGAAAAATGTCAGAAGATGAGATTGATCAATTGTTTCTTTGAGATACCGAAAAGGCATATGATGAATATTAGGTACTATAATCATTCTTACAAGAACTAGTGGAAATTGAATCTTTGAGAGCAGAAAAGTCCAAGAATGCTATTTTAGTTTTGGAAATAGTTTTGGAAGAATAAAAAGTCAATCAAGCTGAAGAGGAAGAAGAACATAAATTGGAATCAGATGATGTAATAAGTATGTGGGAAAAATATTAGTATAAAGAGATCCCTTCAAACAAGCTATCTATAAGAACAACCCATGCTAAATTCTGAAAGATATTCTCAGAAGGTGAATCAGTTTCGAGAAATGATAATGCTCAGGATAAGGTTGATAAAACTTTAGATGATGAAAGTAGTCATCATAATTTTAATCATCATGATTATGATATGAAAATTGGTGAAAAATTAGATGATAATTCAGTTTATGATGATAATAGAATCATCTATGTTTATGAAAGTGAGAATGAGACTAAAAAGTTGAGAAGTCCATATCTAAAGCTGAGAAAGGTACAAAAGTTGTTGTCGAAACACCAAAGAAAGATAAAATTTAAAAATACAAGAATAAAGATTTTCGAGGAGCATATATGGGAAAAGAATATGTGAAATATAAAGTTCCCTCACCTGCAAAAGAACCTATTTCACAATCTTCATCTTCCATAGGAAAATATTTTTAGGTCTAGTCATTGAAAAATCGTTTTAATACCATTAACTTAATTTCAAGTATTGATTCCTTGGGTCAACTACATCAACAAAAAATCAATCAGATGTCACATTCAATAAGAATTATCATTTAAAAATTATCAAACATGAAGATGATTTTTAGACTTTTCAATTTTGCTGTGATGCTCAATGGACAACTTGTAAAGAGTTAACAACATGTTTTATCTCATTGATCAATGTTATGAAGATCATGGAAGATTTCATGATTTAGTTAAGGATGAATTTGATATGTCAGATTACATAATAATTTACTTTTCAAAAATTCTCTAATAGAATCTAAATCGATATCGAGTTTCTCGGATCCAAGATGATAAATATCTGAATGGGAAGTTGAATTATATTTGTTAATATTTTAAATGGGAAAGGGAACTCAGATAATATGAGGTCGAAAAATTGAAAGGGGGAGGAGAAGTGATAATGTCTCAAGATGACCAAATTAAAGTCCTTGAAAAGAAGAATCATGACTATTAACAGTTGATCATGTGGTATGATGATGGTTATAAAGATCTGAAGAAGCTAATTGGAACCCTGAAAAAGATAATGCTAAAGGAAGAGAAGGATGCATGATTTCTCAAATCCAATCTTTTGATATGTTTTATTTATAAAAAAGATTCGTATTTTAATTTAATTCATTATCATTCAATTGTTCTATTTTTATATTCTTATCATTTTAGGTACATATTCTTTTTTCCCTCTATACCTTTTTTGAAAATCATATAGCTGTAAAAAATAATGATCAAAATAATATTAATAAATATAATGTCTATGTAAGGGAGACGATACATAAAGAATAAATTTTTAAGTAAGGATCATTAATTTCTCTATGAATGTAAATATTACAATCCTTATGGATTTCAAACCCTATAGGGGTAGGGTTAGTGGTATTAATCATGAGTCATTTGTAAAGGGAGGCATGTTTTTTCTTTTATGTTCAAAAATTAAAACCATATTCATTTATATTCTTTTATGAAATGTTTTCTGTGATTTCTTAAGAGGGTCATATTGTGGAGTCAATAATATTCTTTTTTAATTTTCCATTCCATTATGTTTTGAAAATAAAAAATACATTTTATTTATAAAAATTATCATTCTCTATGTAAAATATTCATAAAGAAAATTTTCATTATCTAAAAACAAATTTGACATTACCTATGGTTATCATTGTCTTATCTACCGTTATCCCAAATCAGTACTAACCATCTTTTTATTATGTAAAAAATTGGATCCCTGTTTATCCTAAAATCTTACATTTCCATTGAATCTGACATCCCCAGAATTGTGAATATGATTAATTTTGAAATCAGACTCTGATCTATTCTAAAATCTGACTCTTATTTCTTCTAAAACTAGAATCTGATTTCTACTTAAACAAGAATATGATTTATTCTGGAATTTAACTTTGATTTCTTCTTAAATTATACTCTTATTTATTCTAAAATAATACTCTGATTTTTTTATAAAACTAGTCTACAATTTCTCTGGAAATCAGACTCTGATATCACCTAAAATCAATCTTGGATTTCATCTAAATTCTGACTCTGATTTCTATTAAAATAAGACACTGATTTCTCATGAAATCGGATTCTAATTTCTATTAATATCACACTTCGATTTCATTAGAAATCCAACTCCAATTTCTTCAGAAATGAGATTATGAATTCAGACACTAATTTTTTAATTTCATAAGAATTTGATTAAATATTTTTCATAGTGTTAACTCATTTACTTAAAGTATCATTTAATTTAATAAAATCATAAAAATGTTAATGTTGTTTGAATTTTTTTATGTTTCGTATGCCTAATAATGTTTATCATGATTTCTTATACGAGATGATGTTGTATAATATGTTTCAAATTAAATTCTGTTTGAGTGAAACATGTACACGCCCATCCATGATTTAATGAAACATATGACCATTCGTGAAGGGAGCTAACCATTCGATCCTTTTCATATAAATTCCCTACCCATTTGATCAATTCATAAATAAATTGATAAGTGATGGGTGTTCTAAATGTTAGAGAGATAATTTTTGTTGTGAGAGCTCTACTCGACCGACCTTGTCGGAATGCT
Source organism: Viscum album (assembly GCA_963277665.1). Taxonomy (NCBI): domain Eukaryota; kingdom Viridiplantae; phylum Streptophyta; class Magnoliopsida; order Santalales; family Viscaceae; genus Viscum; species Viscum album. Next base: position 1,824,784,521 of record OY728151.1, on the reverse strand, counting down.
ATGAACAACAATTTCAAGCTGTGAACATGTTGTTCTTCCTACCTAATGTAATTATCATTTGTGATGATGAATCGAGGGCTTCCAAGTATAAAAATACTAAGGTGTTGATAAACATATAAATCGAGGGCTTGAGGGGATTAAAAGATAAATACCAATATTCATATCAAGGGATTACCCTAGTGTGGGTAAGATATATTTTATTGAAATTATAAATAAAGATACCACTATCCATGTTTTTTGGATACCCTTTTATTTTGGACAAATGTTTTCTTACATGTTTACTTGGTTTTTTTACGCATTTTTATTTCTGCTACATTTTGTTCGAGAAATTATAAATTTCTTTTACATTCTTAAACTTGTATACCCTGATAAATAAAATTATATACCCTCTAAGGTAGAATCATTCCCTAAGTAAAATTTTCGTATTTTTCTTTTTTGGATCCATATAATCTAATCCTAAGTATTTCGTATTCTAAGTTAAGAACTAAATAGGGTTTGGGATTCTATATTTTTAAATTTTAATAATATAGATTTTCTTAAGGATAAAAACAAATGTTTTTAATCCGAAAATTCACCCCTATTTTAGATTAGAATCTACATCTCTATTTCGATCCTACACTCTCATAGTTGTCCTTAGACAGGTTTTCATGTTGTGGCTAGATTATAATCATCATCAAAAAATGGATGATACCTTGGTAACCATGGTCTAATACTAGTTTGATGGGTATACAAGATGAGAATTATAATAGCAAGAAATTGGAAAACAATGAAACAAATGATTTCAAGATCTGTATTTGACATATATTTCCTGGAATACTATTGGATCAATATATAGACCCAAAATAGCGCATAACATTTAAGAGGGGAAAACATTAATGTCAGGGGAAGGAAAAAAATGGATGTAGATGCATCAGGAGAAAAACATGGGGAACAGATGTGGGCTACATTGGAAGAAACACATAGGTACACATGGGTCTTGTTTGCATTTCCAACAAGGTCATATTCTTTCAACATTTTGGTTGGAATCTACATGATGAATAATTGTAGTCTCTATGATAAATTATCCATATAAGTTGTTATTTAATAAGATTCATGATTGAACTCCTCTCAGAAGATTCAAAAAGAAACATGAAGCTTAATAATTCAACACACATTATCATCATCAACTACAGTGACTGATCTGATATAAATCACCAACTGGAAGCTTCGATCAGAAACATAATCTCTATAATTTTCTAGCTCAGTTATGATATTCATCTCAGTAGTATTTTAGTAATGGACTCAATTAGAAATCAAACCAGGACATTCATAGATGTCTGAATTCACCCATCATTAAATGCCAAGGCCAGATCTAAGTATTTCTTCCTATAACTATTAGTATATTGGGTGTGGGTACCCTAACTCCCTCATCATTTTCTTCGACAACAATTTTGGTGTAAAAACATACCAAAATATGCTTCAGTTTGTTCACCCCGTATCCTACTTGGTATTTTTCTTACTAGAATCCCTTATAATTTATTTTATTCAGTTTTCCTACACAAACCATAATATTCTTTAACATTGTGTCACTTACAATGAAATGAAATTTTTCTATCATTTTTCTATCATTGAGGAAAATTTCCAATATCCCTCACAAAAATCCTAACATTCACAGATTGAATTTTCTTACAAGTATTAATTTTTTATCTTACCGGTGAGACATTGAAATTTTATCAAATATAGTTGAAAATACATCTTCTTCTGCAAAATAAATTACACAGACATAAAATGTAGATACATTTATATAACTATTCAAAATGTTAAAACAAAAAAACAATAAAAATAATCAAACTAATTAATTTATTTGCTAAATAAACCAAATATAAAAATTATGAATGAATTGAATTAAACATAAATGATTGAAATATTTATCTAATTATTGAATGAAAACTAATTAAAAGTCAAACAATAATATAATAAAAAAATACATTAAATGTAAAATCACAAGGGGAATAAAATTTAGTTTCAAGGAAAAAAAGTAAATTAAACTGAATTATATAAAACTGTAATTTAAACACAACTAATAAGTAAAAAAATATTAAATAATAATAATAATAATAATTAATTAAATGATTAAACCTTCAAATAATCAGTATTATTATAAAGTCCATTATTTTGTTAATTCCACTATATATTAACCATAATGTGATTATTAAATAAATTATAGCCATTTCAGGATTATATAAATTGAAAACCCCACAATATGATGTGAAAAAATTTAATTAATAATGACCAAATCTAATCCTACAGGAATTCAGAATTTTCTGTCCTCAAAAGACAACTTAGTACATGTCAATCATAGAAATTAATATCAAAATGGAAAATTTTAAAGACAATTAAGAATTTATTTTCATAGGGATTTTTTCTAATCAATTTTTTAATTTAAAAAATGAATACTCCCTCAAATTAAATTTATTTGGTTCATAGTCATAAAATATTTTCAAAAATGGAGTTGAATTGAAAATTTTAAAGAGAGTAAAAGAAATGTCATTTTTCATCATACTAAATGTTCAGAAATCTCTTTACCTCCAGGTGAAATGACTAACATAGTTTAATAAAATATAATAAATAAAATGACCAATGGATAGAGTGGAGTGGATATTTGTTGGTTGAATAAATATCTCATATAATGGTTTGATGAATAAGGAATAAAGACTAAAAGAGGATGAATGAATGAGATGAAATTGGATTTGGATTTTCATTTTATAATCCATTTTGATGCATATGTAATAAGTAAACATAAAATAAAAAATGCCAAAATTAATAATATTCATAAATATTTTTCCCAAGATTTAACTGAAATCCTATTTTTTAAATAAGAAAAGGAATATGATTTTCTCAATCTAATCCATATAGTAACAGATATTATGCTCTTCGGGGTGGCATCAAACCATTCAAAGATGAAAAATGATTCCCTTAATTAAATTCATATGTGATGATTAAAAACGAACATTTTAAAAAATAATAGTAGATTTTGATAGGAGATCAATGAATTATATATTAACACATTAAAGATGCATATCAGACTCATAAAACCCAACAATGTATCTATTATTGAGATCGATGTGGAATAACACATAAGAGTTTCATAGTACAAATTGATTTTCAATTCAGTAGTGATAATTCATGTAGAATTAAAATTTAGTTAAAAATTTATTCTTCTACATAAAAAACAAACACAATATGTGATTTTTTTGTTAGGCTCAGAAAATCTTTTCATCATAGAAAATGATAACATGAAATGATGCATGCTTGGACATTTTTAATCCAAAAAATTATTTTTAGAGTATGAGATAAAATTGAAAGTACATTAATTTTTACAAAAACAATATAATAAATAAAAAGCTGTAAGAAAGAGAAATAACAACAGTTTTAGAATGAAATAAAAAATTCCTGAATAATGTTTCAATAATTACTAACACAAACTAGCAATAGAAAACTAATAGATTTGGAAGCATGAAAAATAAAATGATTAAAATATGTACTCCATAGGTTTAATGAAACTTTTCCCATTTTCACACATAGAAAAAAACTCCCTTGTTATCTTTAATATTGATCAACCTATCAACCATGATAAAATACCTTCTATATTGTAAATATATACTATCATTCACTAAATTTCAACGTTCAATAAAAAATGTAACAAGTGAAGAAAGAAAGAAAGCATGAATTAGGTTACTCAAGATTGGGGATCCTATTGTACAGAAAGGTATTCATGAATTTTATTGTGAGAATCCCAATAATTAACCATATAAATGAGATACCGGGTAACTATAGATCTGGATCTAACTAGAGTGATAAATTTTTTTTAAGAAAAAAAATGAAAAAATAATAGTTATGGGTTGTCTCTAATAAAATAATGAATTCTAAATCATAAACTGGACATAATCCACTAAGAATCTATCCATTTCCATTAAATGGGATACTTTCATTGATAAATAAAACTCAATTTTACAATAAATTAGTAAACTTTTCTAACATCATAAAATCACCAACTTCAATCGATGATTTTTTAAGGTCTATTAAAAACCTAGAAATAATGTTTTTCTCAACCATTGTAAAAAATTTAATATTTTAAAAGAATAATAAAAAATTTAGAAAACACCCTAGAATTTTTTCCATGAAACCTAGCAGGGATATTAATATTTTCTAACACAATTTGGGATTGCAAATATTTTAGAAAATTTTGAAAACTGATGCAACCTATAGGGAATAATGGATATTTATGATCAGAAAATCTTGTGAAAATATCAACATAGGATTATCAAACCTAAAAATTTCAAACCACATAGTGAAAATAATTTTTCCAGAGATCATTGAAGATGTAAAATAAGTGAATTTATCAAATACTAGTGGGTACCCATTTGGTGCTCATGTAAGATTTTATTTTCATAATCATGTAAGTAATTTTTTTATTTAGTGATATTTTTTTCATTCCTGATGAGCTTATTTTTATGATATAATATTAATAGACATCATATGATAATGTATCTATTTCATCTGATCATCATCTGATGTTCCAAGAATTAGAAAATAAGGACATCACTCTTTTCCTTCAAAGAATATCTTTTTTCTGAATTGGATTTTCTGATCATCTCATATCTAATTGTATTGTTTATTGAACATTAATTTATATTAGGTATATTGACGTACATTTTTTATATTATGTAAGGTCTCATATTTTCTATGAATTATTTTTCTGATATTAATGGATTATTTTTGTGTCTAAACACTGAGACGATGTGTGATTCCAAGACTAGGTGTGTATGGAATAAATGTTTCAAAAATAAAAAATATATTAAATATCACACATGGATAGTTTTTATGATAAGGTATAATAACTTCTAAATGGTTACAAAAATCTGAAATCTAATAGAAACATTGAGCATAGAATGTCAGTTTTACCATACGTGTGAATTAACAATAGTTGGCGCGAGTCTTTTGTAGAAACGTTGTCGTATGCCTAAAAATGAAAAAATAATTGAACAAAATTAGATTAATTTAAAATTCCTAATACAATGAATGGATAAATGGAAAAAATTATATTATATAAGAATTCAAGTGTTATGTATATAACCTTGGGACCTTTGGAAGACCATTTTATAAAGGGATCATTGATGATTCTCTCTGAAGTTAACGAAGAGAGATTGTGGATCAATGATTAACACACATCGATTTTGAAGGATCTCACTTAAGAATACAACAAAACATCATTTTTCATTAGTGGTCGATCCATATCAAGGTAGGGCATGTGTTTTATTTTTATTTCCCCCCATATTTTTTTAACATCAAACACAAATCAATTAGTGAGAATATTGATCCGTAGTTCGATCGTCTTGCATGATGGGATTATTTTGTGGGGTTTTGATGAGAGTTTTAAGATTGTGTTTTGATTATTTCTATTGTGATTCTTACAATTAATGATCTATATTTATATGAACATCAATCAATCTTCATTCCTCCAAAATATTCTTCTGCTTCACCCCCTCCCATTCAATGTTCATCGCGGGCGTTCTTCATTTGGTCAAAAACTTGACAATTATTTTTTCGTTCATCGCTTAACTATTCAAAATCATAGATCTAATATGGTCACAACATGGAAGAGTTGTGATGATAGTGATAAGTCAATTAAGACAAAAGTGGATACACTAATTCTCATTCTTTGGAATTCTTTGGTATCCAATGAAGAACAACAATTTGATACATTTTCCAAGTAGTTCTGGCAGCGAAATGTGTTTTCCAAAAATTGAATGGCTTAGATGATCTTTCATATCTGATTTAATGGTTTATCATTTACCGACACAAAGGAAGGGAATAGAGGAGGTACATGGGAGAAGTTCTTGTGGTTCCAGTATATCATGAACCACACGACGTGTAATCCAGGAATACACAAAATGATGGCCCCCATAGGTGGTTACTAGATTTTTAGAATAAGATAAAAATCACACAACATGTGTCCCTTAACACAAAATGTGTGGGGCTTCCCTGAATACTCATCATGTAATTTGGAAGTATGCACACATGGGGTGGAGAACACAGGTTTCCTACACGGTGTGTACTACCCCACATGATATGGAGGAACTAGTTACATGGGATATCTCATGCACTGGTACATGAGAATGGGTATATAGTCTGGTGTCAGGTACTGGCACATGTCCGGAGTACACGAGTGAGACCTAGGATACATTCAAAAGATTTGTAACCCCTCTACATGACATGTACTCTTCTACACATGACATAGATCTCATGTCCTCCATATATTAGACAAGTTTCATTAAGATTCATTCCCCTTATCCTTTCCACGAAGATTATTATAGAATAATTACCTACTCTTATAAATATGTTCCCTATTGAAGGAATTCTTGGATAGAGTCGTTAAAATCCCTCTAAGAGGCCCAGAGTGAGATCCTCTAGTCATCTTTATTCCCTAGGTCGAGTTCTTGGAATAGTCGTGAACAAAACCACATAAGAATCGATCCACTACATAGAATGTTAATCAATATTGAGTTATTAGTATCACCCCATAGACCTAGAAGTGATCCTTATATGTGTATCATGTTAACATTGAATCCATCAATATGTTCTTTCTCATGATGAGACCTGACGAGGAGTAACTCTCTGAATGACATCATTAGTGCTATCAAAATGAGGAGTGTGTTATCCAAAATGAGTTATTTTTGGAATATTCATGATGGAATCCATGGATTGAATTCTATGGTTGTGACTTACCTCTAGATTATGTGTCTTTGACTGAGTATATCTAAATATTCTAGTTATTTGTGTTGTAGACATATATCAGTGTAGAGATGACTGTATTTCCTTTGTTGTATGCTTTGTGTTTTTGGGGTGTCCAACTGAGTATTTTTATACTCATCCATGAATAGGATTTTCCGAATACATTCATGTATTGGGAAGACAATCAACCTTTTTATGGAGTCCTAAGCAGACCTAGACCGACTAATGGTTAGTGAGACCAGACATACCTAGCTATCTTCAAGTGACATTCAGATTGTAGTCCATGTACCATTACTTTCTTCCTGTACATGTGTTTCAGACTATGTGGTGGGATGGTATTTGGACCTTTTTACATTATTTTACTCCCCATCATACCCTGGATTGGGGATTTTGATGAATGCATGCATAGTTGTCAGTTGTTTTTATATTTCTGCTTTGTATGGGCTTGGAGATGTGTGCGTGTGTACAAGTACGTATGCTAAGGACTCCCATGTTAGTGATATGCCTACTTAGTGCTATAAAATATCCTAATACCTATTTGAGGTGGGTTTGGGGATTTTCAACAAGGCACCACTAGGACAGGGTATGATAGAGTGGTATCAGAGTATTCAGTTCTATTTTAAGACCTCGAGTCTTTATAATTGGTTTAGGGAATCAATGTTTAGTGTTTTGAGTTTGGCATTAATTTCATGGACTCTAGTGTTGTTATAGCAGCTGATATATCTATAAAACCGGACTCTGATCACAATTTTTTCAACTTTGTACATGAGAACACCTGTTTCATGAAAAAAATGGTACATGCATCATATAGGTATGGGTTTTGGTTTCCCAGTTCATCTCGAGTCGTCTCTCCAGATATACTCATAGACCATGGTATATTTTACTTCTATGATGCCTCCAAAATGATTACCAGCTACGGTCCAGTATCTTTATCATGAGGATGAAACCTTTAGGGATGAGAAATTGATATATGGACCAGTTTCTGAGATATTACCCTCGGGTGGTGCACCATCCAAACCACCACTTGTAAAGAAGCATGTGGTACCTATAGTACTGACGAATGTGGTGCGCATGTTTAGAGCGCCTCATGAGATACAATGGTAGAGAACCCTTAGGATCCAAGGTGAGCTCGAACCATAGGAGGATGATGATGATTGTCTTGAGGTGGTGACCTAAGTATTCCCTCTAGTCATGAAAACAATAGATCCGATGGTAGTCCTAGAGGTGGGCCTTTTTCACGGCTCTACAAGGTGATTGTGGGGTTTTTTATCCAGTATTATAGTGAGGAGACTCTTCCCTAGACATATATTAAGTACATTTTTATAGATTAGATCTCAAAAGATACACTGAGGGTTGTACGTATATACGATCATCCCCAACTCTTGCATGGTATCATGATATTGATGAGTATTTATCATGATTTACCAACATTTCTTTGTACTTAATGGACATGTTATGATACCAGTTCATCAGGGCTCATACCTTCGAGATTGATTTGCATAGAGACATATAAGCTTTTTTAATCGCTTTTTGAATTGAAAAATATGATGGGGTGATAGTGATTTATTTTGTGTTTGAGAGATTCTTGGATGAGAAGATACAACCATTAGTGGTTGGCAGTGAGAAAGTAGGATTAGAGTCATCAACAGTAGGGACCAGATGTCAGTCATAAGGAAATGGATGTTGGAACGTTTTAGAATGAGGTCCCTGGACTTAAGATTTTCAGTTTAGGTCTCATATTGTGGGTCATGTTATCCCATAAAAAGGGGGTCCTACTCAGACGACAACATTGGACATCTCTTCCACGAATGTCCGAACATCCATATAGTTGACAGAGAAACCATGGATGGTCCATCGAGGCGGAGACAATAGAAGGATCTGGTAGGTTTGTATGTTGGAGGACATTTCCAAGGTGGTGGGAGAGTAGTTGGAGGTGGTCTACATTTTGACTTGTTACTAACACCACCCATAGGTGGTCCATTATATGCTCCTAGAGATGGAGGATAAGGGAATGGATATATACATGTAGTATAAACTAACAAACAGAGGCTCTAATAATGAATTTTGTTATGATACTTGTCTTTTTTTGCTTTAGATTCATTATTTATAGAAACAAATTCTATCCATTATATTCATTTCTAAAAAACATGTTTGAGAGATATATATTCAGTTGAAACATTTCTCTTGACCCTTATACATAGAGAAAACTACTGGAGAAGACTAAATGATCACACACATGTGCCGATAGTGTGAAATGAACCTTTGAAGAAAGAGTTTCTATTAGAATATCATGTTGGTATCATCAAGTCTATATGATGACATTGTTTGTATGGAATAGTTATCTATAATTCATGTCCAAATTGACTGTTTTAGGATTAGGGTAGAGGGTGTCAATAAAAATGGAACTAGGTTCTCCTTTATTGGTGAAAAAAAATTCTAGGGTGTCTATGATGGACTCTTCCATAGGAGGGTCCAGCAGATTAGTCATCAGTTGGCTAGACAAACCCTTGGTGTAGTGGATTCTGTGGATTCCCATTTTCAACAGTGGTGGAAGAGTATGATAACGTCTTCTATGAGAATGTTCCATGTTTACCTCCCTACCATGAGATATACTTCTTCATTGATCTACATCCTATAATGAATATGATATCTACACAGGAATATTAGATGTCTCCAATCGAGAATTTCAGGTTGAGGGTATTTTTGGAGGACTTACTGAGGAAGGCATTTGGTCAACCCAGTGTTTCACCCTAGGCACCACTATTTTTTTCCATGAAGGCAGGTAGCACCATAACTTTTTATACAGACTAATAAAACTTGAAATAAGTGTCTGGGAAGAGAAAGTATCCACTATAATGGATCAATTATCTCTTTGATTTGTTGAGACGAGCATATTGGATCTTGAATGTTTCCCTCATATCAGGCAATCACTAGTCGCATGTGCATTATAAAGATATACCTATGGTGACATTCAGATGTAGCTACGGTCACTATGAGTCCGTGGTGACTCCATTTGGTGTGACGAGATCCCTAGAAGTGTTTACAAGACTCATGAAGTAGATATTTTAGACTATCATATACCAAATAATGGTAGTCTTCATTGAAGATATGACTGTTTACTTGACGTCTCAGGAGGATCATGCTAGTCACTTGAGGATAGCGATGGTTGTAAATTGAGGTCACTAGATTTATGGAATGCTCTCGATGATTTTGTTCTGGATTCAGGAATGCCATTTTCTGGGAAACCTTATATCAACAGATGTAGGGGTAGTCGACCCATTAAAGGACTAGGTGGGGTTAGCAAAGGATCTACCTAAGAGTGTGATGGAGTTGTGGATCTTCCTTGGGATAGAAGACTATTATAAGATATTCTAACCTTATTTCTCCATAGTTTCAACACCAATGATAGTGTAAACATGAAAGGGGAAACTTTTCGTGGGGATAAAACAGTTTTATTAGGCTTTTTATTAGTTGAGGATTAGTTTTAAAAGTGATACCATCTTGAGAATATTGATGGAAGGTATCGAGAACATAATGTATGATGATGCAACAGTAAACAAGCTTGGTTGTGTTCTGATGAAGAGATAAGAAATGATTTCTTATGTTTAACGCCATTTGAGACCACATGAGAAAAACTACATGACCCAAAATCTTGATATAGCATCGGTAGTCTTCGCTTTGATGATGTGGTGACACTATATAATAGGTGAGTGGGTTATTTTCTACTCCAATCATATGATTATCAACTATATATCTTCATAGAAGGATATCATCATGAGATAGAGGCTATGACTAGAGTTTCTCCAGGAATATGACTTTGAAATTGGATTATCTGACAGAAAGGGGAATATTGTGGAAGATGCTCTTAGTAGTAATTCTTATTAACAGTTTCTAAACAAGGAATCATAGAATTTAGTCTTATTGCAATTATCCTTTTGTGGATGGAGATGTAAGATATTACCTTTAGTCGATTGTTGTCACCCATAACCTTATGCATCGATTCAGGGAGCCTCATCTTCAGGACAATAACTGTGAGACCCTACATGCTCAGATATCTTTAGGGGATGGTCCTGATGGATATTATAATGGTGGGAATCGTTTCATTATTTTCAAAGGACACTCGATGTTACTGGTGATGTTGTGGGAGGAGTTTCTGAGATAGTTTTTTAAATATCCATTTGATATAAATCAAAGTTTGAAAATACGTATTGGGACATATGACATTAGTTGTGGTGGACATGGTTGATGAAAGGAGTTGCAGAGATTGTCTCTCGATGCCTTACATGTCAAGAAGTGAAGGCGAAGCACCATATTCTGGATGATTTAGCATAACCCCTTAATGTTTGGAAATAGAAGTGAGATAGGATACCTATGGAATTTTTGATAGGCTTACCACATACATCCAAGGGAAATAATTCCATCTTGGTGATCATAGACTCACTCACCATGTAAGCCCACTTCTTTGATATCTGAGAATAGAGTTCACTAGAGAGCTTAGGGTGGCTCTACATACAAAAGCTATCCCGACTGCATGGATTCCCATAAATGATTATTTATTATCATAAATATCACATTACATATTTACTAGGAAAGGGATTACAAGAGGAATTTGGGAAACACTTATGGATGGGCACAATTATTCACCCCAAATTAATTTCTAGACTATGTAGACCATTTGGGTTTTGGAGGAAATGTTGCGATCTTATATGTTGAACATTGGAAATAGTAGGGAGGATCATATTCCACTGGTGGAGTTTGTATAAGAAAACATATAAAATTCCACCATCGGTATGGAACCATTATAGTGTTTTTATAGGAAGACCAATATGTCAAAACTTTTCTAGAATAACCCCGTAGTGTCATCACTCATGGGCTTGGAGTTGGAGCGAGTTACAATAGAGAAGGTGCAGATCATAAATAAGTGGTGAAGACTACATAGAGCCATCAACAGTCTTATGATGATAAAAGGATAATTCCTTTTGATTTCAAGTAAGGAGGCCATGTTTTCATATAAAATTCACCTCGATGTGGATTATGAAGATTTGGTCAGGGTGGCAGGCTCTCATAGTGGTTCATTGGGCCTTTTCAAGTTTTGTGTCGAGTTGGCAAGGTGGTGTACTGCTTATAACTACCTCTACAGTTTGAATAGGTTCCATATGTATTCCATGTGTCACAACTAAAGAGGTACGTTCATGAAAGATAATATTTTATCTAATAGGGTAAGTTGGAAATAAAAAATTTAGAAACCTTTTTCGTGTACCCGATAGAGATTGAGGATTGGTAGGAGAGGATATTTCATGGGAAATTGATTCCTTCCATGAATTTTTGGTGGTAGAATGAGAATATCCCAGAGAGCACATGGTAGGAGGAGCCCAAATTTTTTCTCAATAACCACATCAATTTGAGAAGCCATTGTTTTGGATTTTTGAGGACATAAATTCCCACAATCGGGAGAATGCATTATCTCATATTTTTTGTGTATTATATTTGGATATTATATGGATTATTTTCGATACTAGGAGTTGATATAGCATGTGCTTCAAAATCCTAAAGTGTCTGGAATAAATTTTTGATATATATTAAATAAATTAAATAGCACACACATAGTTTTCGTAATAAAGTGGAATAACATATAAATGAATCTATGGATTAGAAATATGAGGGTCCCATTGAGCTCAGAATACGAGGTCCAATCTAGGAACGACCTAAAATATTTCATTGGGGTTGTTTATAGAATATTATTTGGGGGCCTAGAAATGAATAAAATTATTTATATTTCCAAATATTGATGCATCAACTAGTTAGAATTTAAAAATCCTATTATTTTATATTTTCAGGTTTATCCTAATAACCCTAGAACTATTGTAGAAACATTGGATATAGTGAGCTTCGAGGAGTTTCTCTCAACTGAATGATGATGGATCATTGATCAACAAATTATAGCCATCAATTTTGAAGGATCACATAGATGAATGAAATTATTATTCATTATTCATCATAAATAGATAAAAATTGAGGAAGGACATTTTTTATTTGGTATTATTCCACCTTCATTATTTCTATAATGAATGTGAATCAACCAATTAACAGATTGATTTATTGTTTGATCATCTTGTGGGTTGGGATTATTTTCTGGGGTTTTCATATGATTTTTATAATCATAATTTGATTATTTCAATTGTCTTTTGTTGTTTATAGATTAAGATCAACATGAACATTGATCGATGTTCATTCCTCTAATCTGCTCATGGGATTTTTTCCCCTCCCATTCATCGTTCATCAAAGGAGTTCTTCATTTGGACTGTGTCTCTAAAATTCTCGATCAATCGATAACTGAACATATATTTATTGAGGAAACAATCTAAAATCACAGATTTTTGATCAAAACAACTTGATAGGGTTGAGATGATGTTGATGGAGAGATTCATATGATGGTGGATACTCGAAATCACTTTCTTCAATTCTCCACATAGAATGATGATTTGACCGAATTTCTAAGACAATATGGAAACAAAACACAATGTTTGATGACTAGAAGTCTTGGATGAGATTGGATGTTTTATTTCATGGAGAAATGGTCACCGTATTGAAGGATGGTAGAATAGGATGTTCTTGGGATAATTTCATGTGATTCTTGAAAATCACGAACCACATGAAATTTAATCATTTATTACACATCTTATGGGCACACCTGGGTGGTGTTTAGGGTATTGGGAAGGATGAAAAAATACCATGGAGTGTGAAACCTAACCCAAAACATGTGGTCCCTCCCCATACACCTAGTGTGTACTTTGGCAGTACAAGGAAACATGGTGGATTACACGAGTTGCTTACAGAGTGTGTACTACCCCACACTACATGGCCTGAACCAGGAATACAAGCTACCCCATGTATAGGTACATGGGAATGGATAAAAAATATGACAACGTTTAATGGAACATAGGTAGAGTAAACATTCAGACCTAGGATTCATGTATGTGGCCTGTATCCCTGCTACCTACTATGTACTCTTCTATACATGGCTTGGATCACTCCACCTTTGTATATTGGAAAAGTATTGTTAGGGTCTAGTACAATTATCCATTAAATGAATGTTATAATTGATTCACTCCCTACTCTTATGAATAGAATATCTTCAGAAAAATTTCTTTTATAAATTCATTAGACTCTCCGGAGGCTCATAGTTATTTCCTCTATATATCTTCATTCCCAAACTGGAGTTCTTATTATTGTTGTGCCCAACACTACATGGGTGTCAATCCTCTACAAAGCAGGTTAATAAAGATTGAGTTGTTTATATCACCCCATGGACCTGGAGGTGATACTAATAGCTATATCGTGTTCTATTAAGATCTATCATTCAGTTCATTCATAGGATGAGACCCGAAGAGTTGTACCTCTTGGATGGAAGTCATCACTGCTATCAGTCTTAATAGTGTGTTCTCTCAGATTAGTGCAATGTGGAATCATTAAGATGGAATCCTATGATACTATACAAGGGTTATGACTTACCACTAGACCATGTGTCTTGGATTGAGTACATCTTTATATTCCTATTATATGTGTTGTATACATATACCTGTGAAAATCTAATCATATTTACTTTATTGAATGATTTTCTTTTTTGTGTGTGTTTCCTACTGTGTATTGTTATACTCACCCCTACATGGTATTTTCCTACACGTGTTGTGTCTTTTCCACATGATCGACCATTTGGTACATTCCTAGGTGGAATTGGACCTAACAGTGCTTAGTGAGACTGAACACACATAGGTGTGTTTATAATTATTTATGATAATAGTCCTAGTACCTTTAATTTTCTACTGGAATTTTGTTTCTGTATTATTTTCATGGGATTGTATTTGGTCCTATTTACATTCATTTACATCCTATCATACTCTTGTTACATGAATTAAATTTTTTTATGCACAGTGGTCAGTTGTTTTTATATTTCAGAATTTTATGGTCTTAGATTTTTCTGTGTGTTTGTGAAGGTACCTCAGATAAGGATTCCCATGTCAGTGACATGCCATCTCAGTGATAATTTCTTTCCCCTGGACTATTGGATAGGGTTTAGAGAGTTGCAACATGGTACCCACTATGATACTTCATAAAATAGTCTCTGTAACAGTTGTATTTATTGAAATCAAATAGAGTTAATAATATTTAATCTATTCAATAAAATCTAATTCCCTTAAAATCTTCTGCTTCCAGTCTCTTTCTCCCTATCTGTCATATATGATGATTCTTTTTCAATATCTCATCATCATTTCAATTGGTTTAGTGTTTTTGTTTTTTTGGTCTAGTTATATTTTTGCATAATTATTTTAACATTTTCATGTGGATATGATAATATTACTTTCTTCTTTACTAGTAGATATTGGAATAAGAAATAATTATATTTATCATGTTTTGAATAACAATTTTATCAAATTTTAGTGATTTTTTGGGTAAAATCACATGCGAACAATGAAAAGAAATTTTTTATTTCTCTCTTATGTGTCACCTAATTTCACAGAATTAGTTTTGTGACCTCCAAATGAGGGTGCATAATCTCAATCATTTTGTCACATCACTATTATTTTAGAAAAAATATCCTAAAAATTTATTTCCAAATTTTTAATTGAAATAATTCACTTCTATTTCACTTCTACCAAAACTACTCACACCTAATACTTGTTGATAAAAAATATATACAAATAGATCAATGACCATGAGAATTAATCTTCAATTCAGATATGAAATTTGTGACATGATTCATCCAAATACACTCTAAAAACCACATCTAAGACTCTCCATCTCTAATAAAAATAGATCATTTATATATTAGACTCAGTTTCTCCAAAGAACATATAATATGGTACTCATCCTTAGATACATAAAAGATTGTTTTTTTAGGTATTCATATTTAAAACCATTAGATTCAATCTTCAATCATAAATACATCAGTCGTACAACACCTTTCTCACACCTCAATCATTTTTTTATATTTGGTTGGAGTTGAATTCACACCATTCGAACACAGGTGGGGCCATAATGATCATATTCAAATGGAAGAAACAACTCAAACCTACTGACATTGAATGATGGGGTTGAATCAGGATAGGAATTCCTTCAAATAGATGATGCACAAAAAAATTCATATTTGAATCCACAACATACATATTCTAGGTGATTCCACAATCATATTTATCGAGTAATCCTGCACAGAGAAAAATCCAATGAAAAAAACTCAAATCCACATCTCATCCTCATATTTAAATTTTTTAATCAATCTAGTCTCAATAAGATCAGATAAAAAATTGGAACATCATCTTCAAAAAATAATTGTCATTTTCTTCCTCTGTGGTGTCTGTATTATGATTTGTCCAAAAAACCTAATTTTTCATCATCACTATAAACCATTTACAACACATCATTGGATCATCACAGCTCTCCCAAAAATCACCTTCTTTAACCCTTAGTTGAATGATTGACTGTTAATGTCATCATCCCGAACCCCATTTCATATTTTGTATAGCAATCTACTAAAATCACCTAGAATAATAATGATGGAATCAAGAATAAATTGTCGTGATTAATAATAATTTCTTTTTATTCATACTGCTAAAACCCTCAAAAGAATCATAATAACACTTGATGATCGATCCATAAACCTAGAGTCTCAACGTCAACTATGATCACTCATCTTCAAATAATAATCACCTAGAAGCTCATATCGGAAAAAATGTCACCTTAATTGGCCAAATCAGTTCGGATCAATAGCTCAACTGGATTTCAAAATTAGTTTTAATCATAACAACAACCAAGACATTGAAAGACATATGACTTCATCCATCATCAACTGGATCAACCAAATTTGAGTATATTTTCATAGAATTTTCAGTCTGTAGGGTGTTAGACCTGAAAACAATCATCCATCTCTACTACAATAACACAGTTGTAAAAAATGTTCCAAAAATATTATTCGGGTTGGTCACTGTGTATCATACATGGGATTTTTCTTACGATAAGCCAAAAAATATCATACATTATTTTCTTACATGTCCCAAAATATTATTTTACACATTTTCTCTTACATGGAAATGAATTTTTTCTTTCATTGACCTCGATTTCAAATACACAGATCCCTCACCAAAAATCATAGAGGATTATAAATTGAATACTCATAGAGTCATAAATTATTTATCTTTTGTGTGAGCTATTGAAAATTTATCTGATACAGCTGAAAAAACATATTTCACAATAATTTTATTCAATAATATATATTATGTAGTTGTAGAATTATATATCACCTTGAAAAAAAATGGAAGATAAGTTTTTATTAATTATTTAAAATTTTTAAACCAAAAATACCAAAAATACAAATTAATAATTATTATTAATTTTTTAAATAAATAATTTAAAGATAGAAATTATGAATTAGTTAAATTAATAATAACAATTACAAATAAAAAAATAATAATTCAATGAAAAATAACTAAATGTTATACGTTAATTAATTAAAATAATAAATTAAAACTAAAGACACAAATGGAATAAAATTTAAGTAAAATTAACCAAAAATTAAATATAACTCAATGAAATAATTGAAAACTAAAATTTTAAAAATACTATTAAGTAATAAATCATTAAATAAAAATTAAAAGAATAAATAATTGAAATATTAATAAATAATATAACCATTATTTATATATATTTACTTAATTTATCAATTAAATTATAAACTAACCTCAAAAATGATTATTAACTAGATATTTTTTAGTTATAAAATAAATTCATATAAAATACCCAAAATGATGTGGAAAATGTATGGAATAAAGGATTCCTCATCCACTGTTGGCCATGTTGGATCCAAAAAAGTATTATCCCCAATCCTCTTACTTTCTCTCTTCCTTTATCTCATAGTATGGAATAGTAAATTTGGGTGAGCCAATATTACATATTATCAATGTATGTTTATATTTATTTGATTTCACCCATTCTATCATGATTCAGAGGTTGATAATGAAAAAGGAGAGTACTACTCAATTAATTTATGGGGTCTATACCTTTTTAGAAAAATATTTGGTGTTTATAATTTGTTGTCCTTATGCCACATGCCATAAATTCTAGGAGTATCTCATTAAATTAATAGTATCTTAAATTAGATTTTTAATCCTTGATCTTAATATGTTATTAAACCCCTATACAAGGTTATAGTTTTTCATCAACAACCCAAACCACCCATAAGGTTGGATTTTTTATTGATCATGGTAACACCACCCATGGGATGATTTAATATCTTGGTTTATTAATAGGTGACATGTATTAAACTAAATTCACTATTAAAGTTCAAATAATTCATTTAGTGTCTTAAAATTTATGAATTAAATGAGTAATTCTATGTAATTAATTATATTTATGGAATAAAATCCATAATCTAATTTATGATGCCTAATTATGTAATTTATTTTTGATGTTTCATGGACATTGACATTGCTTCTTTTTTACAACTTGTATGTGAACTCGTTAATGAAATGATTATGATAAATTCAATTGATAATGGGAATTTACCCAAATTTTTCCCCTGAATCATTAAATAACTACAATTGATATTTGATGACATGATATGGAACCAATGTGAGATATCACTCTGTGGCACTAATGAAGCACTGGCATATTTTATATTGAATACCAATGATTATTACCTTGGAACTAATTTTTAGGGGCCACTACGGAAACATACCTTGGGACCCAAACAATTTTATACCACGTTTTCTATGGATGAGCTTTGTAACACCCCAAGCTTCCACAGTAGGTTTCCCTTTGAATAATGTGGTAGCTTGCGTTAAACGTAACTTGGAGTTTTAGCACGCCAAGACGAAACTAGCCATTATGAATATTAATAACCACTTTTGGAAATTTTATAAATATTATTTTTCAAAATTGACGTCATCTTTGAATTCGAAATATCTGAATTATCTTAGGGTGAATTTTTCATATTTTTCTGAAAACATTGAACTTTTGATGAATATTGAAAAACATTGTGTTATTGTTTAGAACCGACATTTTATTTATGTAATTAGTTATTTTATTTTCATTTATTTTAGGTCAAAATAGATACATAATAAATATATATTTTCAATTTAATTCATTGGAGTCATTTTATAATATGTTTAAATATATAAAATTTTATTGAACATTTTACCATCTTTTACCCACCTTCTAGGAGCATTTGAAAATTTTCATAAAACATAATTTTAGCACTTCTGTGAGTTTAATTTAAAGAATATGAGAGACAAAATTGACATAATTAAGTAAAATGTGGTTTAATAAGGTGAAAAATAATTTTTGATGAATAGAAATTGTTTACTTTTATTTACCATAGTGAAATGTAAATCAGGTAATTAAGGGTAAAAATGATATTATAATTACCCTAAAACATTCCCTAATTCTATTGGATAAGTTTAATTCGACCAAAAAATTCTTAGGAATAAAATATGATCCTATTTGATCCCCTTGGAAAATATTAGGATATTTATTATTATTTTATTTAAAGAAGAGTTAAAAGAGTTAAATTCAAAGTTTAATCACTAAACCATTGTTAATATAGGGTTACACAGAAAATAAATTTGACAATTAATATACATTATAAAGATAAAAATATTTCGTACATAATGGTAGTTTATTTATAATTTTCAGACAATAAATAATTTAATTTATTTATGACACAATGAGGATGCATTAATTACCTTATTATTTAAATATTAAAATAATTGATATTATAAATATCCAAATAAATGTAAATTAATAATTCTGATGAATTACACTAATCTTTAGGTTAATATTATATTTTAGGGTTGATTGAATAATTTTTTTAATGTGATAAAGTTTTTATTGATTTCAAAAAAATCAAATACTAAATAGTGTCAAATTTGGAATAGTTGAGTTTTTAAAACAAATACAATGTTATCAATTGATATAATAATCCTAAAAATCTAAGGTTTGGAAAAAGGTCTTTGATAAGGTTTAATATATTAATTATGTACCACATGGGGTTCTCTTGGATTGTTATAGTATGTTTATTAACCATATAATATAAAAATACAAAGAGACATGGTAAATGTAAAACTATTTATCTAAGAGTTAAATCTAAAAGATAAGGATAATATAGTGACCAAAACCTATATTAATACTATTTTTTGATATTTTCTCAACCCATAACCACAGAAGACACTATATAAATCATTTTAGAGCCATTATAAATAGAATATGATTTTATTATAAAATAATATTTCAAGCTTTTTCTAAAATTACCCTCACCTCTCTTAAAAACGGGTACTTCCCATTATCTTAATTTCACACCTCCAAAGCCATTTTTATCAGCCAAAACCCACCTAAGTCTCCATTAAAATATCCCCCCTTCAACATAGAGGACTTTATTTGATCATAAAAACAACCTAAGGACCCTTTGGCTCAACTCAAAACGAAACACTTGATGAAAAGGTAATAATTTCACCACCCTCTTTCAAGTTATTTTCTTCACCAACTTCTTCATTTTTTGTTGTTTCCATACCAAAATAATAACTCCAGTACATTATAAATAATTTTATGTTATTATTAATATGGTACAAACAGTATTTTTTATTCTATCCTTCCTATAAATGACAAAGTCAACATGCGTGCGTACGTACGAATTACCATCTCCACATCGTGGGGTAGTTTGTTATTCAAACGTTTCATTATTTGGATGGGTATAAAAAATAGTATAACTAATGTAAATAATAAATATAAAATTTTAATTATTATTTATATATGATATTCCATCCAATTACATACGATTTCACTATTAATATAATGATATTGTCGCTCGTGCGTACGTACGGATTACCGTCTCCACGAACGCGATAAGATTTATTTGCCATCATAATACTTATTGAATAATTTCCATTTCATAATTAAAAATAATATTTATGAACATAATATCATTTTGTATATGAATCAAATACATAACATCCATTACAAACATGGCTTACGTAACGTAGCATATAAAGGAAAACAAATCAGTTAACTCCCGAAACTATGATACTACTGAAATATTATTATCAAAGAAATATTATAGAATCAAATATGATATAATATTTATGTATATAGTTTATTTATAAATTAATAATTTTTTTAACTATTATATATAAGGTTAAAATACCATCATCTAAGGAAAAGTACAAGGTAAGGGTTAATTCTACAATCTTATTACTTATCCAAGGATGTTAATACATAAGTATCTACATGGCCCTCTTTATCATACACATATGTGTTTTCTTAAAAATATAATTAAAAACATTTTTATCATTTACTATATTATGTGTTAAAGTATTTTATACAATTATTTGACCACATATGTTTTGAAAGGAATCTTACCGTCATTTTCCAAACAAGCTACATTATGACCTTCTCAACAAAATTAAGGTATGAATGTTTTTTTAACTTATCCTGTGGGAGAAACTATATTATGCTATTATAACATCATCGAAGCTTCATATATATTCCTATAAAACTTTTTTCCATATAAATATTTTCTTTTATAATTATATTACTTTTAAATTATTTGAAAATAGAAAGAGATATTTCTTTTAAAAAAGTATTGATTTCATCTTTGTCAACATACTTTGATAGATTTTAAAATTATTTGAAGTTGATTTATTATGATAAAAATACTCCATATTGTATTTATGATTTTGTGAAATTTATTATAGTGGATTTTTTATTTTTACACCATTCATGGTTTATGGATAAAGTATTGACATATTGTATGGTAGTTTTAGTACGAATATTTATGTTATATTTAAACCTTTTCATATGAGGAATGAATTGGACTTAGTAAGTGACAGGTGGAGCCCTCTATAGCTCTTCGATGAATTGGTAGGTCTCATGAGACAAAATAGTGTCTTGGAACAAGGCCATGACAAAATATTATTTGTAGTCTTGTTACAAGGACATGGATATGTGGTTATGATGTCTGGAATCATGCATTCCAACATTATGAAATTGGCTATTGATATTACATGTGATTATTTGACTAGTAGAATATCCATGTGAATAAGTAAATGAAATTATTTGATTTATCTTTTCCATATTATTTTGATTTTTAGGTTTAAAGGAATGTGTTTTAGCTTTATACATTTCCGAAAATGTTTATTCTTATTCGTGAATGTTTCCACTATATTTTTATCCTTATTGAGCATCTAAGCTCACCCCTTTCTATGTTTTATTTTTCCCTAGATGCGAGAAAGTATATTAAGACTGACATATAGGGATTGTCTAAGGGATGAATGTGGTCAATGGAGATAATGTTGTTGTTGTTTTTCATTTTATAATGTAATGTAAAACATATTATTGTATCTATTAATTCTAAGACTACTAAACTGATCGGTATTTCAGGATTTTGATCCCTTGGGATCATGCCAATGTTATGTAATAATGCACTGAATCTTGGTAACTGGGGTCAGGGAGTTATAGTTGGTATTAGAGGAAGTTCATTACAAACCTTGGAAACTATATTTAGATAAACTCTGATTAGAGCACATAAACCTAAGATAGACATTGGGAGTGGTATAAAATATCTTCCTAGAAGTTGGAAATGTAGAGATTTTTTGTATTTTCAAAGAAATAAATCCCTATATAGATACGAGAAGGTAATGGTAGCTTTAGAAAAGATGTACATAGGAGTGAAAACTCCAACAAGGAGTTTTAGGCTTTACTCGGGGTATCCTGGTACACGGGAATGCGCCTTGTTGCACTCTTGGTTACGACACCCCCGTGGGATATCGCTAGGATAATTCACATTTTCTTTAAAAACCATTACGAAGGATTTATGAGTATATAAATCCTCAAGGAAAATATTTTTTATTATTATTATGGATTATATCTATAAATTGTTCTATTTATGTTATGTTTTTTTAAATGTATGGAATTATGTATTGAGATTCATAAACTAATCTAGTGAATTCAATTGTTTAGAAATGGAGACTAGTGGAAGGAATGGAATCTGTATCAATGCACGCAGTAAAAGTAGGGATTTTACTCCTACTCAAGATAATTATAGTGGAGCTGGTGATAAAACTGGTGCTGATCAGCTTATCACCATACTGGGATAACTCACTCAGGTTATGAATAAATACCTTAACCATTTGGTTCACTCTGATCCACAAAGAGAATGATCAAAGTTAGACCACTTCATGAGGAAAAACCCACCAATATTAAATGGGAGTACAAATCCATTTGTAGATGAGAAATGGATGAGTTCTTTAGAAAAAATATTTCATGCTTTGGGGAGTAGCGAAAAGGAAAAACTTGGCATGAAAGTTTATCGCCTCATGGGAGATGCAGATCAATGGTGGTCATTAATCCAAAACACAAAGGAATATGAATAAGTATTGAACATGGTATGGTGGGATTTTAAAGAGATTTTTTTAGAAAAATACTTTCCTTATGACCATCGAGCAGATATGGAATGAAAATTTCAGAGTCTAAGGGAAAGGGGGGATTCGAATGTCACATAGTATGATGATCACATTACAAGGATAGAAAGTCAAGCATCAAATTATATAAATAACCCATGGATTAATAGTGATTGATTATTTAATGGGTTAAAACCATTTCTCCATCAAGAATTTTTATAAGAATCCTTCTCATCATAAAAAGATACTATCTCATGCGCTATTAAGACAGAAAATGAATTCTCTATGCCTTGTGACAAAAAATCAAATCAATAGAAGAAGATATTTGTTGATCACTATAGAAATGGAAATAATGGGAATAAGGGAAAGGTTGAATATCAATCTTGTGGTAAATGTGAGAATAAGCACCCCGATACTTGACTGAAGGGAATGTGAGTCTTTTACAAGTATGGTGAAAAAGGCCACTAGGCTCGTAATTTCAAGGGAAAGAAAGAGGTTGTCAATGTTAAATGCTACAATAATATTGAAATGGGAAATTATTCAAATAAATGTCCTATGTGCCAAAGGAACATAAATTAGAGAAGTCCAAGGGAGAAATTACAATCTAATGTGATCACTACTGCTGAGGTTGATGCTCTGAAAGATATGGTGGAAGGTAATTTTATGGTTTCCTCATGTTTAGAAAATGCTTTATTGGACTCTGGATCATTGCATTGTTTCATATTTTCTGAGTTTTATTTGAAAATTTCATATTTTCAATTTGACATAATAAGGTAGTTATAAGTCATAACTCCTATGGGAAGTATCATCACAACAATGAATTGTGAATCATTTCCCATTAGGGTATATAAATGTACTTTATCTACTTATCTCATCATCATACCCATGATTGAATTTGATATAATCCTTATAATGAATTGTCTTTTCGACCATGATACAAAAATTTACTATAAGAAGAAGGATTTTACAATTTTAGATGATGATAAAGAGTACCTTATATTTAGAGATGAAACGTCACTAGCTGATTATTTTCCAGATCCACCCCCAGTAGCTCTACTAAATTAAATTATTAGTCATGAAGAGAATGAAATAACGATGGGCATGTAAAAGAATGTTCAAAAAGAGGACGTACCTATTGGGAAAGAATATGTTGATGTGTTTCCAGAGGATTTAACTGAATATCCTCCAGAACAAGAAACTGTGTTTTCCATTGAATAAATTCTTAGTTTAAGGACCATATCAAAGACCCCATATAGAATGGGCCCTGTAGAATTGGTTGAACTAAATAATCCAATATAATAATTGAGTAATAAGGGATTTATTCTCTATATTTTTTCTCCATGAGGATCCCCTATCCTTTTTCTTAAGAAAAATGAAGGATCTTTGAGGTTGTGTATTGACTATAGAATGATTAATCATATAACAATAAAGAACAAGAATCTCCTACCTCACATTGATGATATATTCAACCAACTTCATGGATCTCAATATTTTTTAAATATTGAACTTCGAACTGGATGTCATTAGTTGTGAGTGAATAAGGAAGGCATTTTGAAAATAGCATTTCGAACTTGGTACGGGCATTACGAGTTTATAGTAATTCCTGTTGGATTGACAAATTTAACCTATGTTTTCATGGATTTAATTAATAGAGTTTTCATGTAATATCTTGATATATTTGTAGTGGTATTTATTGATGATATCTTACTAAAAAATCTACAAAGATCATGAAAATAACATGCGCACTATTCTAAAAACCATTAGAAGAAATGAATTATAAGGGAAGCATAGAAATTGAGAATTTTGGAATTAATTGATTTTTTCTTAATAATATTGTCTCTATGGATGGAATCTCTTTTGAAAATTTAAACACTAAGAATATCCTTGAATGTATAGAACTAATGAGTATAAATGTGTTATGTAGTTTTATTTGTTTAGCAAGTTATTTTCGATGTTTTGTCTAGAATTTTTCCTAATTGGCTAACCCATTAACCAAGTTCATGCTTATGGGGGTTAAATTTGTTTGGACTAAAGAGTGTAAATAATGTTTTGATGAAATGAAGATAATATTAGTCAATGATCTTATCTTGAATCTACCATCTAGGAATGATTAGTATGTTATTTATAATGTTGCATCAAAGAAAGGACATGGTTGTGTCCTTATGTTGAATGTTAGAGTTATATCCCATGCATCACGACAGTTAAAAATTCAACAGAAAAACTATCCCACTCATGGTCTTGAGTTAGAAACTGTAATCATTACTCTAAATATATAAAGACACTATCTCTATAGTGATAAATGTGACATTTATACTAATTAAAAGAGTTTGAAGTATATTTTCTATCAAAATGAACTCAAAATGTGGCAATGGATATGGCTTGAACTACTCAAGGATTATGATTGCACAATACACTACCACCCGAGGAAGGAAAATAAGATGGAAGATGCATTGATCAGAACGGATCATGGAGTTTGGGAAAAGATGAGAGTTGAAAGGGATACTCTTTTCTTGTATTTAGAGAAGTTTGATATGGGGATAACCATGGAAGGTGAAACATTAATACCTTTTCAAATTTTTGTCAAAACATCTTCACTTGAAACGATATAAAGTTCTCAAACTAATGATGAAGAGTTTAAAACGAAAATTAAAGATGTAAATGATTGGAGATTGAGTGACTTTGTGAATGGAGATGGAATTTATAAATTTGGGAACATACCTTATGTTGCCGATATACCTGATCTATAAAGGGAATTGTTTGATGATGCTCACAACTCTAATTTCTCGATAAACCCTGGGATCCCCATGATGTATAGAGATTTGAAAGAAACTTTTTTGTGGGACAAAATTAAGAGGGATATTACTGATTTTGTGTCAAGATGTATGGATTTGTTAACAAGTGAAAGCTGGAAGGCAATAGCCGGGAAGAGTCATGAAACATCTTCCCATACCTGAATGGAAATGTAATAATATTATTGTGGACTTTTTCATGGGGAAACCAAGGACTCCTAGAAGGAATGATGCAATTTGGGTCATTGTTGATCCTCTAACCAAGTCAACACATTTTCTTTCTATAAGATAAGATTTACCACTTGAACGTCCAACAAGACTATATAAAAATGATGTTGTAATACTCCATGGTGTACCCATATCGATTGTTTCTGATCGTGATCCCCATTTTACATACAATTTTGGAAAAGTATTCAGAAGGCCTTAGATACTGAACTTTGTTTGGGCACAACCTACCACCCTCAAAATGATGGACAATAATAACAAACTATTCAAACCTTATAAGACATGTTGATATTTAGATCACTTGACTTTTAAGGTATATGGGATCAATATTTACCTCTGGTAGAATTTTCCTATAAAAATAGCTTCCATTCAAGTATTCAGATGAAACCATATGAAGCATTATATGAAAAGAGATGCCGCACACCAACTTGTTGGGATGATTTTGGTGAAATAAATATCGTATGCCTAGAACTTGTAGACGAAACAATGAAAAAGGTGAAGATTATCCAATGCCACATCAAAGCAGCACAAAGTAGGAAAAAGAGCTATGCCGATAATCAGAGGAAGGATTTGGAATTCCAAGTAGGAGATCATGTTTTCTTGAAGGTATCTTTATGGTAGAGTGTTATACGTTTTGGTAAGATGGGTAAATTGAGTCCCATGTACATCAGACCTTTCAAAATTCTAGAATGAATTGGCGTTGTAGCTTATCATTTGTCATATGACACCAAGTATTTCCAATGTTCATGATGTGTTCCACATATCACTGTTGATAAAATACATGCATGACCCAACGCATGTACTCACCTATGAAGAAATAGAAATATAACCTGATTTGCCTTATTATGAAGAGCCTGTCAGAATTATTGATACCAGAGAACAAGTGTTGAGAAACCGGACGACTCGTATGGTGAAAGTTCTATAGAGAAACCATAAGATAGAAGAGGTAGCATGGGAAATCGAGGAACTTATGATGAAGAACCACCTGAATCTTTTTATGCAGTAATATTAACGAAATTTAGAGGGGAAAATTATATTAAGGAGGGGAGAATGTAACTCCTCAAGCTTCCACGGTACATTTCCCTTTGAATAATTTGGTCTCTTTCATTGTACGCAACATGGAGTTTTAACACACCACAACCAAACAAAATAGTCTGTATGAATAGTAATACCCAAATTTTTTAATTTAATAAATTTTATTTTACAAAATGGCCTTTATTTTAAAATTCAGAATATTGAAATTTTATTAGGGTTAATTTTTCGTATTTTTCTAAAAACATTCAATTTTTGATAAATTGTAAAAAACACTACGTTATTGTTTAAAACTGACTTTTTATTTAAATAATTTTTTATATTATATTAATTTATTTTAGGTGAAAATTGATACCTAATACCTATATATGTTCAATGTAATTCATTTCAGTCAGTTTATAATAAGTTTAGATATATAAAATATTATTGAACTTTTTACCCTCTTTTTCCAACCTTCTAGGAGCATTTAAAAATTTGCATAAAACATAATTTTTCCTCCTTTATGAGTTGAATTTAAAAAATCCAAGATACACAGTTGACATAAATACTTAAATTTTGGTTCAATAACATGAAAATAATTTTTGGGGAATATTAACTTTTGACTTTTATTTACCACGGTTAAAATTAAATCGGGTATATAAGGGTTAAAATGATATTATAATTACCCTAACACATGTCCCAATTCTATTGGATATGTGTAATTCGACCCAAAACATAATTTCGAATAAAATATTATCCTCTTTGGTCAACTTGGATTAGATTAGAACATTTATTAATATTTTATTTAAAGAAGAGTTAAAAGAGTTAAATTATATGTTTAATAACTAAACCATTATTAATATATGGTTACACACAATATAAATTCGATTATAAATATTAATTAGAAAAATAAAAATATTTCCTGACTAATGGTATTTTATTTATATTTGTTAGACATTAAATAATTTAATTTATTTATGAGACAATAATGATGCAATAATTACCTTAATAATGAAATATTAAAATAATTGATATTATAAATATAAAAATAAATGTAAATTAAGACTTATGATGAATTAAAATAATTTTATAGGTTAATATGACATGTTATGGTTGATTAAATAAATTTTATTTGATGTGATAATGTTTTTATGGCTTTGAAAAAAATAAAATACTCAATAGTGTCAAAATTGACATGATTGAGTTTTTAAAACAAATACTATATTATTAATTGATATAATATTCTTAGAAATCTATGGATTGGCCAAAGTACATAGATAAGGTTATATATATTAATAATAAACCACATAGGGTTCACTTGTCTTGTTATAGTATGTTTATTAACCATATAAAATAAAAATATAAAGAGACATTGTAAATGTCAAACTATTTAACTAAGCGTTAAATCTAAAAGATATGGTTAATATGGTGACCTAACCATAATAAAACCTATTTTATGGGGGGTTTCCTACCCATAACCACCTTAGACTCGAAATAAATCATTCTGGATCCATTAGAATCCTAAAATGATTTTATTATAAAATAATATTTCAAGATTTTCCTAAAATGACCTTCATCTCTCTTAAAAAGGGTACTTCCCTTCCTCTTAATTTCACACCTCCAATGCCATTTGGATCGACCAACCCCTATCAAAATATCCTTTCAACTATTCCCCCATCAATCTTGGGTCCTTACTTTGATCAGAAATCCAACCTATGGAGCCCTTCTGATCAACTCAAAAGGAAACACTTGAAGAAGAGGTGATAATTTCACTGCCCTCTATCAAATTCCTTTGTTCTTCCAGTTCTTCTTTCGTTGTTGTTTCTATACCCAAATAATAAATCATGTACCTTCCACATAATGTGATGTTATTATTAATATGGTATAACCATATTCATTATTATATCCATCCTATAAATGACAAAGACATCATACGTGCGTACGTACAACATACCGTCTCTATGTCGTGGTGTAGTTTGTTATTCAAACACTTCGTTATTTGGATGGGTATAATAATGTATATAATTAATTTAAATAATAAATATTACATTTAAATTATTCGATATATATGATATATCATCCAGTTACATACGATCTCACCATCAATATAATGATATTGTCACTCATGCGTATGTACAAATCACCGTCTCCAGGAACGCGAAAAGATTCATTCCCCATCGTAATAATTAAAGATTAATTTTTCCTTCATGATTAAAAATAATGTTTATGAACATAATATAATTATTTATATTAATCAAATACATCATATCCATAACAAACATGTCTTACGTAACCAAGCATATAAAGGAAAGCGAATTTGTTAACAACTGAAATGATGATACTACTGAAATATTATAAACAAAGAAATATTATTGGATCATATATGATATCATATTTATGTATATAATTCATGAATAATTAAATAAAAATATTTTAACTATTATATAGGAGGTTAACATACAATCGACTAAGGAAAAGTACACGGTAAGGGTTAATACAACAATATCATTACTTATCAGAGGTTGTTAATACCTAAGTATCTACTGGGAACCCTTTTTCATCCACATCCACATTTTATTAAAAATGTAATTCAAAACATTTTTAATATTTACTAGACTATTGTTTAATGTCATTTATATCATTATTTTATAGTATATGTTTTGAAAGGAATCTTTCTGTCATTTTCCAAACAAGGTACATTATGACCTTCTCGACAAAATTTAGGTAAAAATGCCTTTTTTAACTTATACGTCGGGTGTGGTTATTTTCCACTGTTATAAAATATTTAAAGATTCCCATAATGTATTATAAAAATATTTTCAAAATAAATTTTTTCTTTTATAATTATATTTCTTTAAAATGATTTCAAAATAGAAAGATATATATCTCTACAAAAAGTTTTGATTTTATCTATGTCAACATCCTTTGATGGATTTGAAGCATGTTTGAAGGAAATTTATTATAATAAATATCATCCATATTGTATTGAAGGTTTTGTGATATATTTTATAGTGGATTTTTTTTTTCACCATTCGTGCTTTATGGATAACATATTGACATTTTTTATGTCATTTTTAATACAAATGTTTATGTTATGTTTAAACATTTACATATGAATAATGCATTGGACTTAGTAATTGATGGGTGGAGCCCGCTATAGCTCCTCGATGAATTAGTAGGTCTAATGAGACAAATTAGTGTCTTGTAACAAGGTCTTGGAAAAATATTATTTTTAGTCTTGGTACAATTCCTTGACTATGTGTTTATGAACTCTCGCATTATGCATTCCAACTTACTGAAATGGGTTATTGATATTACATCTGATTATTCAATATGTAGAATATCCATGGGAATAAGTAAATTGCATTATTTTATTTATCTTATCCATATTATGATGACGTTTATGTTTAAAAGTAATGTGTTTTAGACTTATAGATTTCCTTAAATGATTATTATTATTTTTGAATGTTTCCACTATATTGTTATCCATACCGAGCATCTGAGCTCACCCCTTTCTATGTTTTATTTTTCATAGGATGCAAAAAAGTATTTTATGACTGACCTGTAGGTATTGTCTAAGGGATTAATGCGGTATATGGAGACAATTTGGTTTTTGTTTTTCAATTTATAATGTAATGTAAAACTTATGAATGTATCTAGTACTTCCAAGGCTACTAAACTGATATGTCTTTCGGGATTTTGACCCCTTGTGATCACGCTAATGTTATGTAATAATGCACCAACTCTGGGTAACTAGGGTTGGCGCATTACAAGATCCACAACATTGAAGATGACACGTAGGCTATGGTTCATAGGTTCATGACCCATATTGGTCTACATAATTAATGTTTACATTATATGAATTTCTTTGACTCAAATAGGATTATACTGACAATGGAATTGGATTCTATCCCTCCTACATCTAATACTTGATTACTCAACATATGCCATAGCTTCCCAATAATTATTATTCCGTAGATGCTATATTTTTTTATTTTGGAATGTAGTTATATATCATTAATACATTGATAGTCACAATATGTACTTATATAAAATAATACGTCACATTATCAAGTTGATGAATTACTCCTATTACACCAACACACTATTGCAACTATCATGCATAGACTAGATTTGTTATAGACGTCATTGGGTGTGGACCACTGAGTACATCCCACAATGTGTTTGGGATACCGATGGGTACCTGAATAAAAATTTGGGATGTAGGTAGGGATAATGGATATTATCCTTTTATTGATTTTTTACTCTTGTGCAAGGATAGAGTAAGGGAGAAGGTGAACATGCTTATTTTTGTGATACTATTAAATATACATTGGTTATTTTGTTTATTTTTATATAATTTTGAATATGAATGTTTCTATGTATCAAATTTAATCCCTTTTTAAAGAGTGGAATAATAATAAATTTTGAATATGATATTGGATATGGTTTCTAACATCTTATTAAGGATATAGGGTGGATTTATTCTTCCATTTATTGTTATTGATTTCAAATTTTCTATTTATTGATATTATGACACCAGTATCACACAATTAGATCATAAGGGCATAGTCCTCCCATCATAATCTTACAGACCCCTACTACTATTTGATAGACTTTGGCATTTAGGGAGACAAACGTGGGGCCATGTGGTCACTATTTCTTATATTATTATTGAGTGAGTTAGGACTAGATTTCTAAAAGAAATTTGATAGATTACTTTTCCTTTTTCCTTATTATTTGGGTTCGTAGAAAGGAGGCTAATAATGTGTCATAATTTGTTACTAATCCTCGACATGGGAGTAACTTTCCCACATATATGGATATTAAAAAATCCTAGGATGGGACTTGATGTTCTTATTTTTTCCCATTACATTTTTATTGATTTCACTATTGGGTGACGATATAAAAAAAATATTAATGTTGGGATGAATTCTATTTTACCGAAATAACAATATGGAAAAGAAGTTATGATATATGCATCATTGTAGGAACATAGAGATTCACATGTAATGCATATTTAATTTCATGTATATTTCATTTCTTGGCTTCGTATTTATGTTCCATTTATATCTGAATACCATGATTATGTAAATATTCTGTATGCTTACTTATATACCATGTGTGTGTGATTATCTCCATGATTACTAGTATTATTTTTTTTGATAACATGATTTATTGTATTTATTATATAATAATGGATATGAAATCTTATACATGAACATAAATGGCATTTCCTCATATTTCATGAAGGAGGCACCATAATTCAAAAATCATGACATGTTTGTTCCATGGGATAGAGGGTTCAAGGGATGCAACATTTATTGTTGGGATTAAATGGGTACCAATAATGATTTATAAAGTGTATGGGTATTTTTAAATTCGAAAGGGTAACCATATAATCAATCCAACGTATTTGAACATGTTATATTCTAAGAACAAATGTAAACACCTTGTTGTATTTTCATGGCATGCCAATCGTATCTTATAAATAGTAGTAGTTTATAACAAAGGGATGATAACTCATCTATCTGAACTATTATATTTATAAATGTGTATGAACTACATATTCCTGAAAACTATATGTAATATTTTTAATTAAATGGGGATGCTAATTAAAATTTAAATAATATTTACTGTAAAACATCTAATTGGCACTTTGTATACTAGATCCCCTAATATAAAATAGTGTACTTGAACCTAATCGAAACATAGAAGTGGGAAGTTGGTTGTATCTCTTATAATTAAATATGGTCTTATACATCTCTCAAACATGGCATTAAGAGAATGTAGGGTCTTGTGACTATTATATAAGAGGGTTTGTAACTCTACTATTCTTATGTATGTCATATATATTGTTATCAAATATTTTTATGTCAAGTAATTGGAAAATGTAAAGATATTACACCAAAAAAACCTCATAACATTCTCCATGAGAGTGGTGATGACCACATAAAATAACCACTATTATACATGACTTGGGTAATGATTACCATATTCAAGAAGTATTAAAATAAATCATGAAAACCATGATGGGAGTTCTACAACCTACCACTAATATTGAAGAGTTTCCATGAGAATTTTAGATGCAACATCTATGTAAGATCACACATTTTTCTAGGGGTGTAGTAGGATTAATTAGTGAGTTCTCCCTGGAAAACAAATACAAATTATAGACCCAATTGATGATGTGGGTTTATTTTGGGTAGACCATGTGAATTTAATTTGCGACTAGAATTAATTCACAACATCAAAAATTTACACCCCTGTATCCATTTTTTCACCACATGTCAACGTGGAATTAATGTATTTTTTTCACATGTGGACATACACAAATGGATATTACACCCTTGTAACTATCATTCACCACTTATTGACATGTCACTAAAGTATATTACAACCACTATAACTATATTTCACTACATGTAAAAAATTCATTAATGTATATTAAACCACATATAATCATTATTTTTTTAAAGGGTTGTGACGGTATTTTTAAAAAAATTAGGAAATAATTTAAGACTTATTTTATACATAAAATAAAAATTCAGGTCATGTAATTATGATTCCATGTATATTAATGTCATGAGTGAAGTAACCACGTAAACCTCCAAACTCAGATCTCCTCCAGTTGTAGGGCCTTGTAACCCTATGTTATTTGACACATAAGCCCCAAACACCACCTCCATGGACCAAAACTCATATTTTCACCACCAATGTGGACAAAAACTCCATCGTTCCCCTCCAACATGAACTAATGCTCTTCACCGTACCACCGCCATTGACTAAAGAACCTCTGGGGATCTCTTAGGTTTGGGGTTTCTTATCATTTAGATATATATATCTATCATCTTCTAATCCTCCTAGATAAACGAATGATGATTATTCACTATTGGATCTAGATCTAGATTTGTTGATTCTAGATCTTGGCTTCTTGGATATATGGCTTGATTTGTTTGAATTTAGATCTGGGTTTATTAGAGCTAGAGATTTTTTTTTGATTCTAGATCAAGGATTTTCTTGATTTAGATCAATATTTATAACCTAAAGATTCATTTAACTATGGATTTAGGTTTTAGATCCAGACCACATTCATCATCATGCTCATATTTTATCTACTTCAAATTGAGATTATCTGTTAGCAAGCTTCCAATATCATTTATGAGGTAGGTGGTCTAAAATTTATATATACTAGTATTGAATAAAATAATATGTATTCAATTTTAAAATTTCTATTAGATGGTTATAAATTTTATTATTTTCATTAAATTAATTAATTTGGTAAATTAATTAATTTAGGGAAATGTGAAATTTGGAAATTGGGATTTTAGATCATGAATAATTAATTAGTAAATTTATTATGGGATTTTGAAATTGTGATTTGGATAATCAATTATAGAATTAATTATGATGAGATAAATATTTCTAAAATTAAATAATTAATTTATGGATTAATTATAGTTTTTTTGATGATGTTGAATGGGGATAATTAATTTTTGAATTAATTATTGAATATTTTTATGATTATTAAATTGGTGGAGATAAAATAATTTATTGATGAATTAATTCGGGATATTTAGTTGATTGATATATAAAAAATAATTGATGAATTATTTATTTTTATTTTTTTTGATTTTGATGGAATAATTAAATGATTAATTAATTTTGTGGGGCTTTTTTATTGTTGGTTTGAATTAACAAATCGACGAAATAATTTATTAGATTTATGTGACTATTTAATTGTTGAATTAAATAAATGGATTGATTAATCCATGAATTAATTAATGAGATTTATATGAATATTTAAATGTTGAATTATGTAAATGGATTAATTAATTGATATTTTAATTAATGGGAGTTAAGTTATTAATCAACTGTTGAATTAAATAAATGTATCAATTAATTTATGAAATAAATAATGTCAGTAATGAAATAATTTAATTATGGAATTAAATAAAGGGATTAATTAACTTGGGAATTAATTAACTGAGATTTTGTTTGTTCTAATTAATGAGTTAGATTAATTAATTATTAAATTAATTAATGAGGATTACTGTGATGGGGTAATGGAATGTGCTGGATTAAATAATTAGTGAATTAATTAATGATAATAGTTTTGATGGTGCAATTGAATGAGTTAAATTAATTAATAATGGTTGTTGTGATGGTTCAATTGAATTGATCGAATTAATTAATTATCGAATTAATTAATGTGAATTTCTTGGATATTGAAGTGATATATTTGGAAAATTAACTGTTGAATTAATTACTAGGCACTCATATTTTAAATTATAGATAATTAATTGTAGAATTAATTTTTAAATATCGAGATTGTTTATTAGAACAACTAATTGTTGAATTAATTATAAGTTATTAGGTTCAAGGATATTGATTAATTAATTGATGAATTAATTAATAGGATTGACATTCTTAATTAATTAGAGAATTAATTAAGGGGATTTATGTGATAAGATAATTGTTGAATTATTAATGAAAGTGGTCTGATTAGTTAATTGTGAAATAGACTAACTAAATTGAATTTATTATTTAATTTTTGAATTAATTAATGTAGTATATTTGATTAGGGAATTTTCGAATTAACAAAGTAATTTTTTTTGTGATTAATGAACTACTGGATAAGTTAATGTTACTGAATTAATTAATGTTATTGATGTAATTAGTTAAATGTCGAATTATTTAATGTTATTAATTTTATTAGTTAATTATTGAGTTAACTAATAAAAGTTATGTGTTTAGTTAATTTTTAGGTTAACTAACGGAATTGAAATGATTAATTAATTTTTTAATTAACTAATGAGATTATTAGGATTAATTAATTATTTAATTAATTAATGATATTAATTCAATTAACTCATTTTCGAATTAATTAATTGAAAAATATATGATTGTAAAAGTATTATAATTTTATTATCTAATTATTAAATTAATTAATGTGACATTTTGATGTGAAATTTAATAATTGGTTAATGTTGATTAATCATGATAATTGTGAAAGATGGGAAATTGTGATAAATGTAATATATTGTGAATGATTTTCAAATGGAGTTCTATACATGACATTCTAGACCAATGATATATATGTATGACTGCTAAGCATGGGGTAATGCAGGGATTGATGCTCAGAATACTCACAAGTTATTGGACTTGGTGTTCAACACCCAACATGCATGATAATATTACTGTTTGGGATAGAGAATGAGGTTCCAAGAGCCCATGGGGTGTGAGATAGGGACTGATGGTCCAAATACTCATGACGGTGATAGAAATGATGTTTTACACGCATATATAAATATTGGACTATGGATACAATTTTTCATATATGAATTGAATTAAATTTATAAGGGAGGCACATGTGATATAATGATTGTGAATTGAATACGAGAAATGGTTTAGACTCCACCATGGGCCGAAGTAGGTATTGAGATACGGGTGTTAATGGGTACCGGAGTTTTTATGCGATTAAATAAAGCCTAATTGAATAAATTTAAATATTTTAATTTAGTATTTGTATTTTATTATTTTAAGAAATTAATAAAATATTATAGACTATATTTTTTAGACACTGTTGGTGGTGGCCAACATTATTGTACTCACACCATACTCGGTCTTCCTAATTGGTAAGAAAATTGAATTTGTATTTTCTGGACAGGTTAAGGGAGAAAGCCATGTGCTAGAAGAATGAGTTTGTATGGATCATGAATAATGGAACT
This sequence comes from Viscum album, assembly GCA_963277665.1. Lineage (NCBI taxonomy): Eukaryota > Viridiplantae > Streptophyta > Magnoliopsida > Santalales > Viscaceae > Viscum > Viscum album. The sequence goes on along the minus strand of OY728151.1, from coordinate 1,824,747,549 downwards.
AGGTGTGGTTTTGGACCAATTTGATAGTTTGCAGTGTATTTACATTGGGGTTTTCATTTGACACATGGAACACAATTATCATGGAATATCTAATGTTAAGTTTTGATTTTTTATTTACAGTTTTGGTCATCTTGTGATATAGGTTTTGTCTGTGGTTGTATATATTCTTCCTATTTTGTTAATTTATTATTTTGGATGTATTAATTTCATAAAAGAGGGTATAGTATCCCTATGAATGATAATAGGACCTCGTTTCTAGTTAGAAAACTGATGCATACAGGGAGTCATGCCTACAGTCATGTGGTGGTCCGACTCAGGGACCGATGTGTGGAACTTCAGACGAGATGTTACAATGTGGAATCAGAGGTCTAATTTTATTTCTTTTTATTTTGCCTGGCTATTTTGGAAAGGTAGACATGTGACTTGGAAGAGTAGGGTCTTGGATATGGGATTTTGCATGGGATTAGTTAACCCATGTATGGGTGATAACCTTGGTTCCAAAGGTAGTATTTTTGATATTTTTATTTGCTATTAGAGTTTAACATTACTTCACCTTGGGTGGAACAGTAGTTTTTTCAATTTGGTTGTTGTTTATGAGATTTTTTTTTGAGATTGAATCGTCTCCTTGAAAGGCATGATATATGTGTCTGTATGCATCATTCTATGATCTTAGGATTATCTTTTGAACATGGATCATTTTAGGCACAGATAGTAAAATGGGTTTTGGGTATGTTTTTGAACATTTACTATTTATCCTTTTTTTGAAATTGAAATGAAAATAATACATAACATTAAAATGAGATAAAATTCAATATGATGTAAGATGAGAATAAATGGGTGTCTAAATGAGAAAAATTAATAATGACAATGTGTTTGCCCTTGTTAAACAGGACCTCTGTATAAAATGGTTATGTTAAGGGATAGTTCCTTAGTTTTTACCATGTGGTAGAAAAAAATGGGAATGACTTGAAATGGTTTCGTATAAATCCATCCTGTTAAATGTGTTAATTCTATGAAATTAAAATCATTATGTTTTTTAGTTGGTTGATGACGAGTATTATTTTGGTAGTGAGAATTCCCTAGTTAAAGAACTTCATTTTTTGTTATGTGATGAACCATTTGGTTTTGGATAGTTTGATGATATTTTGGCTGGAAGGGAAGCCCATGGGTTTTGAATGAATAAGTTGTATCCATAATAGAGGTAACATTGTCGATATATTAATTTCCGTGGTGATTCATCCACTAATTATTAGTCTATATTTAATTTGTGATGATCATGTCCCCAACCTAGACATTGTCCCAATTTTTCGGAGTAATATATGGCTTTAAAATTATCTACCTATATGTGTTTTTTTAGATTTGGGCCCCCTTAGAGGTTGTACTTATGAATTGGTGTTTATGTAGAGCCAGATGTTATGAGGTACACCATCAAATGTTTATGGATGAGGTTCCTATGATGGAAGAGAGGTAGATAAATGAAGTGGTAGTTGATTTTCTTGAAAAATATGTGTTCACAACACTCCTAAGGTAGAGAGTGATATGTTCATTAATGACGTGGGGAGAAAGACCAATATTTTAAAGTGGTGGAATCAAAATTTCAGTGAGTAACCTGTTAGGTTCATGTTTAAATTTCATAGAGAAATGACGGGTGGTCCGTGGAGGTGGTGTATGTATGTTCTTTCTAGGATGGTTATGATGGAAAGGCTATGATCCAATGGTGAATGGTCACATATGGATCTTGGGAGCAGTGAGTTCGGAAACATGTTATGTATGTAGTGGAAGTTGATATTGAGACCGATGCATTCTATGAGAATCAATTAAAACAGGTGTTGGAAAGTAGTTAAAATGTGTTGTAGGTGAATGTTCTTTTGTTTGTTCATGTATTGTGAAAACATGGATGAGTTATGGAGGAAAAAAGGGAGATAGAAGTGGATAAGGGCACATGGTGGCCAAAATTTCTTTAACTCGAAATCTTATAGAGGTTCATGGAAGCATAGATCAAGGATGAGCTGTTATAAGGTTGGGAGATTATAAGATCCTGCATTTTTCAGGGGGGTCAATCGGGTATAAGTGTTGAGTTTTGGCTACCGAACAAATACACATTGTGGAACCAATTCACGATGTGAATTTTTTTTGGGTTGACAACATGAATTTAATTAATGGATTGAATTATTTCAAAAAATTTAAAATTTACATGCCCTGTAAATATTTTTCAACACAAGTTGACATGTCATGAAATTAGTTTTTTCTATGTGTCGATATTTCACGATTGAATATTACACCCACTGTAATTGTCTTTCACCATGTGTCGACATGTCAACAATGTATATTAAACCCACTGTAAAATCCCTTCACTATGTATAAACATGTTATGAATGTATGTTAATGCAGTTGTAATCTTTATTTTTTTTTAAAATTGTTGTGTGAGGTTTTTTTGAAAAATTGTGAAATTATTTACGAATTATTACACGATGTGAAAAGATAATTCACATCATGTAATTATGACAACTAGTATATTAATGTCAAAACAATAACTCCATGAAAACCTCTATACTCGCATATCCAACAATGTTAGGTCTTTGAACCCTCTCTTATTGGAAACATAATACTCTCACACCTCTTTCATTGAACAAAACACATATGTGCACCTCCAACATGGACCAAAAATCCTCCACACACCTCCAACTTGGAACGAATATCCTCCACACACCACCATATTTGACCAAAGACCCTCTGCACACCTCCTGATCATTAGTGTTCTTATCGTTTATATCTATCTCTCTCTTCTGATCCTCTTTCGAAATAAAATAAAGTTGTTTATCCATTTTTGGATCTTGATCAATATTTTTTGAATCTAGATCTAGGCATGTTGGATCTAGATCTTGATTTTTTGAATCTAGATTTTCCTATATTGGATTTTGATATACATTTATTAAATAGAGATCAAGGATTTTTAGATTTAGATCTATACTCAAGAGATATTGTTTCAGTTAAATATGGATTTATGTTTTTGATATAGACCGCATTCGTCGTCACACTCACAGTTGATCAACATCAAATTGTTTATAAATGTTGGTAGGGATTCATCAAAATTCTTGATTTATGTGGTATAATATTCAAATACCAAAGACATGAATACAATTACATGTATTGTATTCTATAATTTCTATTAAATTTTTAGAAATTATAGTTTTTTGATTAATCTAATTAATTGGGAGAACTAAGGAATTATGTGAAATGTGAAACTAGGAAATTGGGATTTTAGATAATGAATAATTAATTGGAAAATTAATTATGAAATTATGAAATTAGGATTTGAATAATAATTATTGAATTAATTATGGAGAGATATAATTTTTTTAAATTAAATATTTAATTGAGTTATTGATTATTACCATATTAATTTTTTTGACTGGCGAGAATTAATTATCAGATATTTTTATGATTATTAAATTGGTGTATACAGAACAAATAATTGATGAATTAATTAGGGAAATTGATTTTATTATGATATGAAAACTAATTAAGGAATAAATTAGGGTTATTAGTTTGATTATGTTATAATATTCATTTTATTAATTAATTATGTGGTTTCCTTCGATTGTGGGATTGATTTAATTAGTTGAAAAAAATAATGAATGAAATTTATGGGATTATTTAATTTTTGAATTAAATAATATTATTAATTAATTAATTAATTAATTAATTCGAGATATATGATTATTTAATTATTGAATCAAATAAATTGTTTAATTCCATGATAGATTACAAATTGGTGTTATGTGATTATTTAATTTTTGAATTATATAAATCGATTATTTAATTTCTGAATTAATTAATGGGAGTTATGTGATTATTTAATTGTATAATTAGATAAATAGACTAATTAATTGGATAATTAATTTATGGAGATTATTTGGTTGAAGAAAATGAATGAGTTAGATTAATTATTTGGTGAATTAATTAATAAGGTTTTTTGTTATGGTGAAATTAAATTAGTTAGATAAATTAATTGGAAAATGATTTTATGAGGATTGTTGTGATGATGAAATTCAATGAGTTAGATTAATTATTTGGTAAATTAATTAATTAGGGTTCTTGTGATGGTGTTATTGAATTAAATGGATTTATTAATTGATGAATTAATTAATATGGATTTTTTGGATATTGAATTGATATAATTGGATAATTAATGTTTGAATTAATTATAGGGTAATGATATTTTCATTTTAGATTATTAATAGTAGAATTAATTATGATATATTCAGATTGAGGAGTTGAATAATTAATAGTTGAGGTAATTATAGGATAATACATGTGAGGCTATTAAATATTTAATCGACGAATTAATTATGGGATTGACATACTTAATTAATTAGGGAATTAATTAATTGTAAATATGTGATAAAATAAATATTGAATTAGAAGTGAAAGTGGTTTGTTTAGTTAATTATTTAATTGATAAATATAATTGATTTTATTAATTTAATATTGAATAATTAATATAGTTGATGTGATTAGTTAAATTTATAATTAACTAAAGAATTTAATGTGATTAATTAAATATTTGATAAATTAATGACACTAACATGTATAATTTATTGCCCAACTAATTAATGTTATTGATGTCATTAATTAATTATCAAATAAATTTATGTCACTGATGTAGTTATTTAATTGTTAAGATAACTAATTAAAGTGATGTGAATAGATAATGGTATGATTAACTAACGGAATTGATGTGAATAGTTATTTTTTGAATTAATTAATAAAACTATTATTATTAATTAATTATTGAATTAATTAAATATATTGACATGGTTAAATCATTATTTAATTAATTATTAGGACAATGTGACTGTACAACTATTATATTTTGACTATTTAATTATTAAATTAATTAATGTGACATTATGATGTGAACTGTGATAAGGGGTTTAATGTTGATTAACCCTGATTATTGTGAAATATGGGAAATTGTGATATATCTGATATATTGTGAATGGTTGAGAAGTTGGGATCTTGAAATGATGTTCTACACCCATGATATATTTTTATGATCCATAAACGGGGTGTGAGAAGAGTACTGATGCTTCCAATACTCACAGGGTGCTAGAAATGGAATTCTCACACCCAACATGCATGAAAATATTCTTGTTCCGGATAGGGAATGAGGCTCCAAATGCCTATAGGGTGTGAGATAGGGACTTATGATCAAAATACTCATGATGGTTCTAGACAGGACGTTCTACAGCCATTTATTGACATCAGACTATGGATCCAATTGTCTATATATGAATTGAATTTAATGGACAATGGACGCCCATGTGATATAATGACTGTGAATTGAATATAAGAAGTGGTTTAGACTCTAGCATGGGCCAAAGCTAGTATTAAGGTTTGGGTGTGCATGGGAACCCGATGGATTATGCGGTAAAATATAGGATAATTCTATAAATGTAAAACATTTAATACATTACTTGTATTTTATTTTTTTTATCTAACTACATACAATATTATATAGTGAATTTTTTTGAGACCCCATTGGTGGTGGTCTACTGAGTTATACTCACACCTTACTTGGGTTTCTTGATTTGTACTCAAATAGACTTTGTGTTTTCCGAAGAGGTTAAGGGAAAATTCCCTATTCTAGAAGGCTGAGTTGTGATGGAGAATGTATGAGGGAACCAGAAATGGTTTGGGACACGTCTAGGAGTTTTTAGTGTATTTACATTTGGGGTTTCATTGGAAAATATGAACATATTTAGCATGGCATATCTACTATTCTGTTTTGATTCAGTATTTCCAGGTTTGACCATCTTGTAATATTTGTTTTTATATAGTAATATATATATATTATTTCAATATTTTTTTACATATTTTCAATGGTGTATTAATATTGTAAAATAGGGTGTAGTCTCCCCATCATTGATAATAGACCCTCACTTATTATCATCAGCCTCTGGTGTACAGGGAGGCACGCCTGATGTTATCTGGCTTTCGGGATTGGGGAACCATTTAATGGCACATAGACCAGAATATTACAATCTACCCATGTTTTTGAGGGATGGATTTCCATAGGATGGGGAGTTGTGGATTGAGGAAATGATATATATTTTCATTTATCTTGAAATACCTCTTTAGTGTAGGGACAAGCTTGAAGAATACATGATACATGATTTATGCAAGATATTGGGTGATATATTGACCCAAGTTGATCAGTATCGGTCTATGGACTGGAGGGATTTTTAAATATACTTATACAATTTTTTATTTCTAAAGAACCTGATGAATAAAAAATCCAGAGTGTTCATTTACCTGGATTAGGGAACTCTATTATTTATGGATTATTTAACTAATTTTATAAATCCTTAATGATTTATTCCCAATCTCTTTGGTAAAGGGATTTGCAAAGATAATGTTTTATATATGGGATTATTTACTCCAACTGATCTTAGGTTAACACGTTTCATTTGACTACAATCACAGAGATAGTGAACCTGAATCTCATTACTGAGTGCAACCTTAGAGAAGCTGGAGGTATGATGAAAAGTGGTTCAATCCCATATTAGGCTCGTAGATCATCTAGCAGTAAGAAGGATTGTTCTGAGATTTCTTTAGGAGGTATCATTAGTCAGAGCATGCTCCTGGGTATCCAAGTAATTATTCATCAGTTTTTTAGGGACTATATGAATCACAAATGTGATAGATCCCTATTTGAGTGTAGATCCTATATTAGGAAGAGCTATCTATAGATTTTTAATGGTCCTTTCATATTATGTTTGGTGGAATGGAATCAACACTACATGCACCTTTAGGATAAGGATCTGTATATCAACATTTGGTAGGGTGCTGGAACACTACCATCCCTACAAGACAAGAAAGTAATCATGGCTGGGGGATCCACATAATATATTTACATATCATGTTGATTGGGCCTTCCAATAACCTTCAGGTTGTATATCAAGTACACATATAGGGATATATATGAAGTGCAACCAATCCATATGAAGTAGAGTATCGACCCATGTATGGTTTTATGTACTATTTTAGTATACTCTACCTTTGTATCTAATTTATTTGATACATGCACTTCCCACTCATACTATTTTCAAATGATTATGATTGTAACTCCTTTTAAGATTATATTCCTTTAATAGTATGCTAAATTTCATATTTATGCATCTTTTCTAATATATTTCATACTTTTATGTAATTCCATACCTTATGACATGACTTATGGTCTTTTATTTATTTGTTAAAATTTTTAACAAAACATGAATACGCATATAGGATAATATTTTGCCCAATTATGATCTTTAATGGTTATCTATGTATTGACATGTATCCTGTGTTGGGATGCTTTTGGGAAATATTTAATACTTTTTATGGAATAATATATTGTTTATATTTAGTTGAAATATCCATTAGTGGAATAATAAATGATATTTATTAGTTAATATTTTAACATAATTCTATAATAATTGAAACATAAAATATTATAGGAGTAATTTATAATGAAATTGTTTAATTATTTCTTAGAATTGAGATGATAAAATTTTAAGGGAATTATCATTAGTATTATAGTAGTATTTAGAAAACATTGTGTATTATCATGTTAGTTGAGGAAATTTTAATGTTTGATAAGATAAAAATGAGAATAATATCAATGGAATTGATATCACTTTATTTTAGTTGTGATAATATTTAATATTTTAGTGATTGAGCTAAGTGACCTTTAGTGAAAACTATTGAGATAATTCTAAAGGATAAATATAAATATAATATAACATCTAGATGTTTTTAATAATGTAGAGATTGTTTGGATGTCCTATAAATTTAATCCATGTATGGATACTATAATGTGGATGTGATTATCAAAAAGATGAACCAATGGGTAATCAAATTGAAAAAGACTAGTTGAGTATGAACTTGATATTTAATCTTGTGTATGATGAGTGGGCTAAGACTAGATTCCTGGACAGCCACTTTTAGGTAATAAAATTTGGTTAATTTAAATTATATTTATTAAAAATTATTTAGGATTTATTTCCCAATTACATAAGTGAATAAAATATGAATTATGATAGAACAAAATATAATTTAACCTTTTTTGAACAAAGAGAGTTATAGGATGAACCTATTATGATGTTGTATCATATCATGAAAAGAAGGTGTTATTGGAGAAGACATTTTAGGATTGATATTCAATATTCATATGATAAAATATTGTGAATATTTTGGATATTTTGATATTCATTTTGACATTAATATTTAGTTTGAAACAGAATATTTAAAATGAATCTATTGAAGATTTTTCCCTAAATACTCCAAATTATTAACTATAAAAGATATTTTGATAAATGGTTATAGATCATAAAATATTCATATTTTGGGGGAATGATATGTTACATAGTCCTCCTTAAGATAAAAAGAATTGTGTCTCTTGAAAGCTGTATCTTGACTCATGATTACAATTATAAACCCTTAAGTATTGATATTAGTAAGTGATAATTGAAATCATGAGGATGTAATTTGTTTAGTTCGAGGGAGAATTTAATGAAAAAAATTTAACTATTTATTTTCCTTAAATAAATATTTTTTAATATATTATTCTAAATGAATCACAAAAAGACATTGATATTTTGATAAAACAAAATAAAATTTGACCATTATAATATAACCATAAAATTAATGGGTATAAAAGAAAACATCTATATTATGAAATATATTAAGAATATGGAATGAAATGAATTAGAACAACAAAATTTGCCTTTATGAAGTTCATTGGATCATGAATTTAATATATTTATATTAAATTGGGTTTAAATTAGACAAATACCATCGTAAACATGAATAATTATTGTATTATTGAAATAATATGTTAGTGAAATTCATGCGTAAGAAAATTTAATTGTGGTCTATGTTAGCAGAATCACTACCCTAGGCTAAAACAGGAGTTCACTTTTAGATTTAATCATTGATGGAGATATTGAGGGGATATGTAACATGAAATTAGGATGATATAATAATTCTATTAATAATGTCAAAATTGATTTTTCAAACCAATTCTATACCTTAAAATTATAGTCTTTTTAGAGAAAAAGAATCTTTATTTTTCATTATATTTTAAATTTAAATGTTAAATTTATAAATTTCTGAATTTTTATTTTTAAAAACTATTTTTTTTAATAATTTAATTTTTTAGGATAAATGTTTTTAACTAATTTTTGAAAAATTTATTTTTATTTGAATTGTGTGAAAAAACTGATTTTGATAAAAATGACAGTTTATGACAAAATCATTAAATAAGAATGATATAAAAGTTTTTGAAAAATTATATATATATATATATATATATATAATAATTCATTTAAAGATAATTTTTTAAATTTATAAAACTCATTGATTACATTTGGGAATCATATTTAATATTTTACTCTAAAAATTGATTTTTTGAGTTATATTAAGAAATAGTGTTCATACCATGAACAAATTAAAACAAAAAAATTATTTTAATATATTATATTTTATTTTTAATGATATTTAGTATTGAAAATATTATTTTTTGGTATAAAAATATGTTTTATAATATTGATGTTAATTTCAGTGATGATGGTGAAATTATTATTTTCAATGATTTTTATCAATTATTTAAAAAAATTAGCATAATTTAAATGTTGAGAAAAATATGTTTTATAAAAACAAATTAATAATTTCTACACAAATTTAATAAGAAACAATTTATATATATTATCAAGATAACATTGCAGTTAAATCAATACTTGTAAACAAAAATTAGTTTTTCTATATAAATTTTTTTGTAATTTTTAAAAAAAGATTAAAATTATATTGAAATTAAATGTGGTAAAATTGATATTAAATTGAGTCTTAGAACTGAAAAACATTGTAATTGGGTACATCGTATTTTTTTATTAAAAAATAAATAACATTATTAAAAACTAGTTACCTAAGTAAAAAAGAAAATGGTAAAAATAAAAACCTAATGGTAAATGACTAGAAACATTTATAAAACATGTTTAGAAATTAATGGTTGATTTATTATATACCCAATATCACCCACCCTCAATTATGTCTCACTTTTGGAACTATTTACAATTTAATAGTGTCATTCTATTAGGTAAAAATGTTGTGAATTCAAAAAAGATCCATTCATAACAAATAAAAAGAGATCTCTTCCGCCATCTGAAAGTTTAAAATTCCATTATAAATTCTATTTAATTCCTAAAAAGTATTAATATAATTGGATTAAATTTCACTAAATAAACTCATGATCACTCAAACGTATCGTATGCTCTTCAGTTCTAAATAGACTTTCAAGATAAAGATAAAGGACCCAATGTGAGTATTACATAATCCTTGTCCTTTTTTGTTAATAATTCCATTCCAAACATGCAGAATAAATAGTAATATAATTACCTTAGTTTCATTACTATAATTTTTTTATTATATTAATGGGAAATTATTATTTATTCCATTCCATACCCTAAGAAAAACCAAATAAGGTTGATCATTCTTACGCATGGACTATCTTCTCCACAAAGTAGCTTGTTTTTCGCATCACCTCCTCACATAAATGCTGTAAAAAAGCATTTACATTTCAAAAATTAATTTAAATAAAATATTATTTTCATAAAACTAATATATTTTACATGAAATAAATGATATTAATAATAAATTTTCATAGTAAACTAAACCACCTAAAGTGAACATATCATAGTACCTTTCAAAATCCATGTTCATTTTATAAAACAATTTATAAATAAATAATTTGTTTAATAATTTGATAATAATTAACAGAACACCCAAAAATTATGAACGTTGTGAAGTTTTTCTAAATCATATTTAACCATGGTCTATATTCATTAATAGTTACATATAAATTTAACGAAGCACCTCCAAAAATCAACATATCTCGAAACTATAAATTAAACATATAGATTATAAAACTAAATGTTCATTAAAAATAAAATTTATATTAATATTATTTCTAATATGGTATCTAATATACTTAATTTTATTATTCTATTACATAGTGACCTGAATAGAGAGAATCCATACTAAGGTAATGGCTCATTCTACACATTCTTATTTTATTGAGTTACAAACATTTTTGTTGAACATTATTGTTCAAATATTAATTTTTTCAATATATAGAATAATATATATTATATTTTTTCTTTTCGGGGGGGGGGGAATTAATAAAAATATTATTAAATCATTATCAGATGATAATATACTAAATGATTATGTTACTTGTAATGGTTTATTGTCTCAATACCTGTTCTTTGAGGCATTCTTTCATTCGATTCACTAAATATTCATTCAAATGGTGCAAAAATATCACATTAAATATTTTCATAAAAAATAACCATTAATAATGTTATTTAAAATATTATTTCCCAATAACTCCTTAACAATATTTCAAACCATTACAAATCATTTCATATGTGGGTTTTCATCTCAAACTCCTTTCTACAATATGCGTTTGTATTATGTAGCTACTTTTTTATATGGTGCATATGACACATTTTTTATTTATTATTCTAAGATATATCTTTCACTCATGGTGGTTTGAATTAAATTTCATGCTCACACTATCTTGTTCATAGTTTTTTTATATAAATGTTACTCAACTTGTAATATATTCCCCAACCCAATTTATTTGTCCATGAGTCATATATTATCTACATAATTATTATATTATATTCCACTTTGATCATTATATTTACCTTTCACAATGGATATTTGTTTTATTAGGTGATGTTACATTATTTCATCCTTATCATATTATTTTATTAAATACATTCTCAAATACAGCTTTGATATTGGTAAGAATAACTCCCATTCCTTAAAACCTATCATTCCACTTCATGTGAAAATTTTCCATCCTACCAAAGTATTAAAATATTTTTGGGATCTAAAATATTGATTAATTAATGTGATCATATTACATAACATTGCCACTTTTCAAATAGAAATTTTACTTCCCTATTTACAATTTCAGTTTTCAATTATGGTGTTTCAAAATATAAAAAGGTTTTATGTTTCATATGTATATTTCTTATCTACCACTCCTTATTTTCCCTATTATACCAATATATATTTTTATTGGAAGCATTATTATATATTTCTAAAAATATAATGTTTTAATATATCTCAAATGTTTTCATTCCAAAAATATTCAAAATGAATTTTTAGAAGAAACCAATGATTTTTTACCTTATAGAATCTTTATAAATATATGAAAAGAAACATCTTACTAAATTTATTTCAAAATAAAAAATTTCCCACAATTATGAATCCTATTTATAATTTATTAAAATAATGCGTCTTAAAATAATTTCACAGTAACCTATTTCCCATCACTATTCATTAAGAATTATTTAAAAGTGTTCTCCTAGAATGTTTCATTGACATCAACATTTTCAACATTAAAATATTCTATTCTTATAAAAGTATCATTTATCTTCAAATTGATTATTTAGTTATGTTTTCAATAATGAGTAACATTAAATCTCTATATGAGAAATGAACCATCACTACATTTTACTTTATTAATCCTTTTTATGTATATCCATAATTTTAATTCCAATTCCTTTCCTATGTGAATACCATATTTTTTGATTTATTTGTTTGAATAGTGTTATAAAAGATTACATACATCGATTTATTTGGGGAATTATTGACTGGACAATATAACCTTTATCTATGTGGTATATATACCATTTGATACATAACAATGATTTTTGGATATATACCAGTAAAATTATTTTATGTCCTAAGATATTAGTTAATTTTTCACGGGATTATCATGCTATGATTATTGATGAAATTATGAATTTTTTCCTTATGTTATAACATTAAAAAAGGATATGAAACCCATTTTATTGACATAGTTTATTTGTGATATGATGGATGTTTTATTTTAATTTTCATGCATATGTTTGGAGGGGGATGTCTGGAGTCCTATATTTCCATCTAATTCATTATATTAAGTTGATATCTCTGGAGATATCTAGGTGTGTACAAAATGAGGTGGTTCACATAGGTGTGTTCATAATGATTTTGAACACATTTTTAGTAATGAAATAATGAGTTTGTTTACATGGGTTTGACCATATTGAGTTTCCCAAAAAGGTTTTTCAATTTTTTTTATTTCTCATTTTTATGTTTCTATTTGTTTCATTCCATGTTACATTCCATATTAATGCCACTTTTCTAAGATACTTTACACTTTTAAGTTATTCCATCCATTATTCTATGGGTTAGGATATTTGATTCATTGTTTATAAATTTCATATGATTCCTCATTATACACATTTGATCATATAGTTCACTTTATTAATATGTTAGGTTAATCAATTTTTTTACCCTTAATAATATTTTATTATCATTCCATTATTTTGATTCCATTTCCCCATATTTTGAAGAAAAATGATATGTATAATATGTCTAGAAGTGTATCTTTTATTCTAAATCATGTGGAAATTGTTGAAAAATTCCATTTGATTCAGAAGATATTTAGAAAGATTAAAAATTCCCTTTAGATATAAAAATACAAGAGTTTGTTATTTAATGGTTTTCCTAATTTTCTAAAAACATAAAATAAAAATATCATTGGAATTTTTTATACATAAATTTTCTCATTAAGTCATGTAATTGAGATGGTAATGTATTTAGGAAATCATAGTGGGTATTAGAGAAGGGGTTGGATAACACTAGGGATTATGAAATTATTTGACATTAATCTATCGGTTGAAAATATATGTTTTATCAACATTTTCTTGGTATAGATAAACCATTATATTATTTGAGGTAATATTGAATATTTTAAATATCATGAGAATAAAACATTAAGGAGAACCCATGGGATAAGTCTATGTGATAAGTATTATCATAGAAAAACATTCAAAAAATTTGGAAAAATAGAGACTCTAGGTTTATTTTAGAAATTACAACCCATTTGGGATATTGGAAAGTGGATATATCTGGGTCATATATGCACCTAGGGGTAATCATCCTGAAGAAGGATAGTTGATTATGATCTCAATATTCACTTTAGTGAAAAAAATGAGCGGATCTAATGGAAAACATCTTGCATGAAACTCAGAAGGAATATACATTAATTAATCACATTCCTTATAGTATCAATTATGTAGTTTTTATTTATTAATTAATTTATGGGATTATGATATGAATTATGAGATGAAACAACATTAAGTATGTTAGGATGATTCAAGCACGTTAAAGGATGAACATGTTATATATTGAATAGAGTTTTTCATTGGATAAGACATCTTAAGATTATGCTTACATATTAATAAGATAATCTAGTTTGATTATATTTGATATTATCATAAATATTTTCTAATATATTTTGATAAATATGATCCTAAAAATAAATCTATGGAAGTTATGTCTCCAAAATCTTCTATGATGTAGTTATAGAGGTGTATTAGGAATAAAGGGTTAAGGATTAGAATATATAATTAATATAAGATAAAATATATATTACCTTTTAATCCTATTGATATAAAGGTTTGTATCTCTTAAAACATTTTAATTGACTCATGATTATCTACAGATAACATTTTTTTATTATTATTAAATGAAAATTAAAATTATGAGAACAAAATTTAATTATAGTGGTGTGACTATAATGTGAATACACCAACTCCAGTTTCCTAGAGATAGTGGATAATTTATTACATTATCACTAGACATATGGAATCACATCCCAAATAATAGAATATATTATAAGTCTTATTAAATAAGATAAATACTTGAATTTCATATTACATTTCAAAACATAAAATAAAAAAATATAGTGAAAGTAAATATTCAACATCCTCAAAATATTTTAAATATTACTTCTTTTTATCCTAGAAAAACTGAAACAATATAAGGGTCAGTTCAAATGATCATTAATTTTTAAATATAGTGGATAAAATTTAGAGTAAATAAGTCATACTCAGTATGGAAAGACAAATAACTTAATACCCATTCTTTTTAATAAACAACATGGTCATGAAATCAATCTTTGGATAATATCAATACTAAAATATCATAGATTGTAATAATTCATTTCTCAATTATGGGTAGGAATAATATTGGATGTCATGATTTTGGACATCATGATATCGATAATGTCAATAATTTACCAAAATACTGTTAAATCGATGGGTTGGTATACACTAAAGATACATTTAATTGAGATCAATTATTTGTCTCATTAGACCCATAGATTCACAAAGGGGATATCTATAATTGGGATCCACCAATCAATACTCATCCAAATATATTGAAAGAACAATCCAATTTAGAAACTATATTCTTTATCAATAAACATCCATATATAGTAGAAAATGTTTATTTATCTTGATTTTCCCCATTCTATAAAATTACTTGCAAAGTAAAACATCAAACATAGAAATTGTATACTATTTAGGAAATGTTGACATCCATTTTACATAGAATATGGATATTTTTCAAAAACCATCTCAAGTACCTTGATAACCTAACACCCAAATAGGAACAAATGTGGCCGGAATGGGGTTATCCATCCCCATGGGTTAGTGACTAGCACCTAGAATCTTACAAAATGAATGTGGGAACAAATTGTACACAAGGATTGTAGATATATGATTAAAAAGTCAGTATGCATACAAGAAAAAAACCATAGGGAGATGTGTTCCATAAGTCAATTAGGCATAAATATCCCAATTTAATAAAATAAAGTACCAGAAAAATAGGAGTGTTTACCAACGTCACAACTGACATGATTATACATGTCCCCGAATCAATATCATGAACCACCTCCAAGAGTTACTTTACCCCTGCTCGATCATAGAAGGAGAAAATATAAAAACACCTAAAAAATAGGTAGGGTGTGAGATAAAACCATAGTTGGGTCTCACTATGCAGTCCATAAGAGATAACAACATTTTATTTGACCAAGAAATTAGATTTCAATATCATATAATCATATTTGGAATTTCAAAATCACAATTAAAATAATTCATTCCTTATTATTTATTTTATTGAAATAGTTTAAACAAATGGATAAATACAACATTTTATATAAAATAAATTATATAAATTAGAAGGTATGTGAAAAATTGTATAATGATGTCATATAATAATTTCAAATACAAAAAAAGTGATCAACATTATCATATCTCTAAAAGGAATGATATATCCAGGAAATAGTAGTCTACACACTCAAGGTTACATGAAAATATTTTTATAAAAATGCCCCTTCGACACAAGTCAATAGGAATTCATCACAATTATTATGGGGATGTGACATGTTTCATTTGTGTTTTAGAATATTGTAAATTGTAAAGGGATATCCAAATAACCCAATAACTACCTAAAGTATTAATGTCCTATAATAACAAATCAATGATGTGAAATTTACTCTATGAAATTTTAAAATACAACTTATCCCATTCTTCATTTTAAGTATTCCAATACCCATTTAAAAAATAGCACACAATTTTTTAATAAAAACATTACTTTTCAATGAAAAAACACAAAGGTTACTATAAAAATATTATTATTCCATATTTCACAAATAAGAATTTGAATTCAATTCAAAATTCATATCCATATTTAATTTTCAATAAATAAATTAAACAATTTAATCATTAATCAATTTCTGTCAATATTCAAAAAATTAAATTCAACAATTTAAATTCCACCAAACTCCATCAATTTCATAATTAAACCCCAATTCATGGAATTTTGTTTTCTCTAAATTTTATGCAAAAATAGGATATTCAAAACCAAAATCCCACATTCAATGTAATTGGGTTTGAAACAATTAAATATCAAAATAATAAAATTCCACATATTCAATTGAAATAAATTTATCCAAATAAAGATATTTTGGGTTAATTAAATTGTATAAACAAAACAATACCACCTACCAAGGGAACAATAAATTTAAATTCTCCAAACCCAAACCAAGATTCTGTAATAAAGAATCATGGACACAAGGATCAAGAAAGTAATCCTAGGTTTAGGATCAAAAAATAAATAATTTATATATTCCCACAACACGACGATCCAAAAACCCTGGGTAGGATAAGAGAGAGAGCAAGAGAAAGATAATGGGAAGAGGATTCCTACCGAGAGAAGATCGAATGCCATTTTCATAGATTCAATTCACTACTCGAGGGTTTATGAGGGTTAAAAAATTCTATTGGGAGATCCAATGGATGAATAAATGTCATATAGGTCATATAGGTATGTTAGGGGGTCCAAAATGAGGGTTTTGGAATTTTTGAAACAATTTTTGGAATAAAAAAATGTCTGTACAATTACATAGGAAGTGATGCATAGTTAAACCAAACCTTTCACCCTAGACATGAACCCATTATAATGGGTTGCACAGTTTCACTTAAAAGTTCAAATGTTTTATGAAACCAAGTACCAACTGTGAAAAAAACCACTATGAGAATTTTTATAGTTTTATCTAGTAGGGAAAACAGTTTCGGAAGACCATGCGACAATCGTGCATTTATCCAAAAATTTAAAAGACTACAAATTTTAATCCCAAAACAATCCTAAAAGATACCAAACCAAAGGAAGATTAAAATAGTTGTCTAGGAATACTAGAAAATTGTAACATGATTTTACAACCACCACACCATAAAAAATTTATATCCCCATAATGTCTAATCAAATGCTTCCCTGAAAAAAATATGAGGCCACTACTCTCTCATTAGTTCTAACCAATCCAATGTATAATGATTATATGAACTGTGATTCCATTGAACAAAAAACACCATTATCATCAACCCATGAAGTACCTTGGTTTCAGAATCAGCAATCCTAACCTTCCATTCAGTCATAGATAATTTAGGCTCAACCACATGATCACTCCAACTCTAAACACAATATAGATCAGATAGATAGTCTCATAGATAACATACAATAAAAATTTTTATGTATCGACAATAGGTGTAGTTAAATTTATAAACGTTAAGAAACATTTACAATGTTCCCAAAAACCTCAAAAGTCCCACAAAGTGAGGTGAAAGTTTACCTTACCTACCAAGCCATCAATGAAACAAATGAGGAGAAACATTCAAGAACACAATGTAATAATATAAAAAATTTAATGGTATTCCATTATGATCAATATAAGACTTATTCCATCTCTATTACATCAACATTATCTAACAAATCAACTAAATCCTTTCTTTTGTTTTTTTTCACCAAAGCTTGGGCCAACCAACAAACATTATCTCATATCCTTACAAGACAACATAGATCAAAATGGGAAACCATATAAGAACTCAAAATGATCCATTATGATTGAAGATTGGTATTTATTTTTATTAGAAAACTCTACCATTCTTAGATGCTCATCCAATGAACCAGCAATGTTGAGAACAAAAGCAGGAGGCATATTTTTAAGAATATGTATAGCTATTTCTATCCGGAAAACTATCTGTAGATTGTATGTCATGATAAAATGGATCTGAGATCCCAATTCCTCTTAAAAGAATCTCAAAAAAACTAGATGTAAATAGAGGATTAAAATTAGAAACAATAGAATATATACCTCTGTGAAAACGAACAATATCATTCATGTAGAGATTTCCTAAGTCCACATCTTTGGCTGTATCACGAAATGGTATAATGTGAACTTATTTAGTCAGCCTAACAATCATAACCCATATCATGTTCATCTTTATCTGGGTACCTGAAAAACTAATCACAATGTCCATTGAGATCTCACCCCACTTACATGTAGTAACTGGATGTGGTGGGAGAAAACATGAAGGTTTTTGGTGATCATACATAACATGGTTGAATGTATAATAAAGAAAGATAAATTTTGAAATTCTATATCTCATACCAGGACATCAGAATTACTGCTACTTAACATAAAATATTTTTATGGTTCTAGGGTGAAAAACCACCTAGGAATTATGGAAATCCCTCGTCATAATATTTCTTATTGCTAACAACATATCAAAGAGATTCCAATTTTATAAAATTCCCTCATTAGAAAATTACCACCTAACAAATATCCCCCCAACATATAGAGAGTCTCTTATTCTAGGGATCTATTCAACAAGATACTATTCCTAAATAGTCCTTTCCAGAAGAGTGAATTTCAACTGATCAATGGGAAAATAAACATCAGCCCCTAACTCCTGAAATCCAATAAGTAACTATGAAAAAAATTCCATCACATTCCACTCATCGAAGGATTATTTAACATCCTGAGTCATAAATTTCCTACATAAATCATCTATGGTGAAATTACCTTTCTACAGGGTTAAGAAATGTCTAAATTGAAATACTATAGGTATTCCACCCATTGCCTCTAGCAATGATTCATATATTTTTTAGGGAATACATAACTCAATCTTTAGTGGTCTAAAAACATGGTAAACCATTATCAGTAAAGTTAATTCCACTAACTATTATGCACACACATTAAAACTTCATGTTCAAAGGTCATGGGTCATATAATTATTTGCATGTAAGATGATGAGAGGTATGTGGAACAACATGATTAACCTGTATATAAACGCAAATGAAACCTGAAAATGATGCATCATAGAAGACCACATAGCCCTTCCCCGCTTCTGGAAGAGTCATCACTAGATAATTTTAAAAAATAATTTTATCTTAATAGAAAAACTCTAAAATTTCCCATCCCAATATTACATTACTCACTTATAACTAAGAGAAGTCATGATAGTGAATGTTTGAGAAGTACCTAATGAACTGGCAGTACTAACCAGCTAAAA
Source organism: Viscum album (assembly GCA_963277665.1). Classification (NCBI taxonomy): domain Eukaryota; kingdom Viridiplantae; phylum Streptophyta; class Magnoliopsida; order Santalales; family Viscaceae; genus Viscum; species Viscum album. Next base: position 1,824,727,750 of record OY728151.1, on the reverse strand, counting down.
ATAAGAAGCCCCAAATCTCAAAAAAAATTCATGGTTGTTCCTGTTTAATAAAAAAATTTCACCTTTTCAGGATCAACTAGTTTTTTTTGTGAAACCATGTGTCCCAAGAACAACACTTTCTAAATCCAAAAATCAAATTTCAAATGATTAGAATAAAGTCTGTGGTTTCTCAATCATTCCAGCACTTCTCTTTGATGAAGCACATTATCCTCATTGGACAATGAGTAAACAAGGATGAAATCCACAAAAACTACCATTAAGGTATCTAGATACTCGTGGAAAATCATATTCGTCAAATCCATAAATGCTATATGAGAATTAGTTCAATCAAAAGGCATAAAAAGGTACTCATAAAGGCTATACCATATCCAAAATATGGTTTTATGTATTTTATATTCATTTATCCTCATCGGATAGTAACAAGATCAAGTAAAATATTAAATAACAACTTCAACACTTTTAAAAAATCAAATAGGTCATAATTATATGGAAACAAATATTTTTTCTTTACTATGACTCTCTTGAGATCTCTATAATCCGTAGAAAGGAAAATTTAACCATCAAAAATTTTATCAAAGAGAACCGTTTCAACCCAAGGTGACATACCTAGTTGTAAATGTTTTTTATAGAAGATCATGAAATGGAGTGTTCTGATCTTTCATTTTAGCTGGAATCATATAGTAAAAAGGTAATAACCCATGCTGAGTACTATGTACTAAATCGATTGAGAACTACATATCTCTTACTGGTGGAAAACCAAAGATTTCTGAAGGAAACCCATTTGGATAATAAATGAAAACTATTAAGAGATCACCACTCAGAAACTCCAGCTCCAGATCAAAGGAAAACATAGATATCAACTCCCCCAACTCTTGATAATAAGGACCATATCTACTCAACCTTTTCTCCCATTCTCCTTGAGTGAAATGTCACACCCTATTAAGGGTTATAATGGAGTCCCATCAATGATAAAACTAAATATGGTCTTTTTTAAAAAAGAACTTATCCATTCAGAATATGATGTAAAGGGGGTTAATATTAAGATCTATAAAATGCAATGAAATCCTGACATCTGAGAGAGAAAGAACTCATGTGGGACTGTAGAGTCCCTGATCTCTTTTATTCCCAAGAGGTTTAGTAATATCCATCACATAAGATAAAATATTTGTTAAAGTATTTATCAGATTAACAATAAGGGCTGAAATAAATGTTTGAGATGCACCGGTATCAAATAATGAACTCTCCAATGATTAAGATAGTATGATGGCACCTCTAATGGTCACTAGACCCGTATCTTCTTCCTCTGGAGACTCCTTAACTCTATAAAGAAGCATAATTATATATTCAAGTGTCCATAACCATATTATGGGTGAATCTTTTAATTTATCTATAGTTTTTGAATTTATTGATGATCTTGTGCCACTATATGAAGTTTAATATACATGGAGAATCTTCTGTATGTGAATTAATATTCTGTAGGAGCCTTAATTCCTAGTTGAATCAGGAAAAACCCTCTCTAAATTCCATAGACTTCCACACTTGTAACAAGTAAAATGTCTGCATTTAGACCCTATACGAGGTCTAGAAAAACCCTAGTATCAAGAACCACTATGAGAATCATCATGCATTTTCAATCCTATGATATAAATTGCAACACTACTGGGTGAGAATGAAACACTTGGAAACCCAGATTTTCCATTTGGGTCCATTTTGATCACTAAGTCTCGATCCACCACATCAACATAAAAAGGATTCTTCAGTATGAAAACCTGAAAATGAATATTAGATCGAAGAACCAACTTGAACCTTCAGGACTTCATCTTCTCCTTCAGTACTACCATAGATGCGAAATGTATGTGCTCAAAAAAATGTTTTTTAGTGTCAGTCACATTCTTTTCTGCCTGATAAAGTTTGAAATAATTTGTATCCTTGGACAAAAACATCGTTTCTGGATAGAAATTTTTAGTTAAAATAACATTCAACTGCTTTCGCACGAATCCTTTATTATTATTCATAGTGATTATCCTCTTCCACCATCTCTTGTTCAGTCCTTCCAGCTCAAATGTGGAATACTTAACCATTATTCTATATGTTGTCTCCAAGAACCCAAACCAGCTCTATATCCTTCTCAACCATTCCTCATCCTCATGAGTATCATTTTATACTTTCAATTATACAAGATTTGGTTTAAGGAATTACTATAAATGATTCAAAATATCAACCCTTTGATGTTACACACCAAGGGCTTAAATTGTAAGTAATTCTGGTTCATATCCCAGGGCTTGGATAGTGAACACAATCACCTCAACTTGATTCAGGTATACATGAGGACATTCCTACTATGGTTTAGCAGAAAAATCATCCTGGAACTGTTAAACACATATTATATAATGAATTATGCTTCAAAACATCATAAAACAACATGTTAGAGAAGAGATTAAAACTCAAATAGATAAAAAAGGGAAATTTATCCCAACAGATAGACAACCACGATTTGTATTTCAATCTATCAATGTAAAAAAGAAGGGATAATACTAGATTTAATCTAGAATATGTATTTAATAGACCACTCCTGGTGACATAAGGTTTGTTGTTGTGAGAGATGGTTAATAACTCATTCATAAAGACCTCTTTTGTCCTGATAAGAAATCATAATTAAATACTGATATTAAAATATTAATCTCAACCTGGACCTCTCATACCACTTTTACATGAACCGTCTCTAGTAACCAAGTAACCCAATACCCAAACAGTCACTCATATAGTCCAAAGGGTGTTCTCGATCCCCATGGGTCTATTACTAGAACCTATAATCATTCAAAATGAAAGAGGGAATTAATTTTCCATAAGCATTACAGAAGTAAGGTAAAAAAGTCAGTATGAAGAAAAGAAAAACTCCACAGGGAGAAGTGTAATGGAAGTCAATTAGGTATAAACAACCCAATGTACATAAAAAATGTACTATAGAAACAATATATATATCCCACGTCTGAATGGAAGCAATAATCCATGTCCAACGATCAATAGCTATAACCACCTCCATGTAAAGTTTTACCACAAATCAATACTGGAAGGAGAAAATCTAGTAACACCTAAAGGCACAGGTAGGGTGTGAGCTAAAATAATAGGAGGTTATTCCCAAGGATTTCTTATGATATTCCCGTATTTAATAAAACAAATTAAGAGATTTAATTTTTGAAAAATTAGGTTTGGAATATCAAAATCTCAATTAGAATAATTCATGCTTTACATTTTAAATAATGGAAATAATTTAAACAAAAGGATTAATTCAACATTTTACATAAAATAGTTTATCTAAATCAAAAAAATTTGAAAAACATTTTACAAAAATTGTATATATTCATTTAATGTAAAAATAATCAAGAAACATTGTCATTTTCCTGAAACTTACAATAGTTCTCAACTATATGACCCTACACAATTAGGGTGACCTAGAAATATGTGTAAACACAAAAACACTTCAATAATGGTCAATATTCCATCATCACTATCACATTGTGGATGTGAAATTTTGTATTTATGTTTTGGAATGATGAAAATCACCAAGTGCTGTCAAAATAACTCACTAAATAACTAAGGCTTGTACGTGATCTAAAAAAAATAAAAATTTTGAAATTTACATTAATTATGATTTTAAAAAATTTATCCCATTATATATTTTAAATATTACAATTTCCATTTAGAAACCAACACATGGGTTTTTAATAAAAAAATATTCCCTTTTTCAAGAAACATCCTAATGGATTCTTTCAATACCATATTAATCCAATTTTCACAAATATGAATTTGAAATCAATTCTGAATTGAATTTCACAATTCACCTTCCACATTTAATCTCAAAAATTTTATCAGTAAAAAATTTCCAATAATTTCACAATGTTTATATTAAAAAATTTAAATAATTTAAATTCCACCAAATTCCATCAATTTCACAACTACATTCCAATTCAATGGAAATAATTTTTTTCAAATTTCAAGAGAATATCTAATTTCCAAAACTAGATTCCCCAATTCAAGGGAACTGGGTGTTCAAAAATTTAATTTCATTAGAATGAAATCCCACATATTAAATTGGTAGAAATTTAATCAAATCAATAAATTGAGGATTAATTTCATCGATTAATCTAAAAAGAAACACCTACCATAGGATTTAGAGATCTCAAAACCCCAAAACCTAAACAAAAATCTCTAATAAATAATAATGGAAACTAGTCTCCAAAAATTAACCCTAGGATTAAGATCTAAAACAGTGGTTATTAGTTCTTTCCACAACACAGTGATCCAAAAATCCCTTGGGGGAGAAGAGAAAGATTGGGAGAATGTCAATAAGAAGAGGAAACCTACTGGGAGAAGATCCTACATCATTCTACTAGATTCAATTCAATTCTAGAGTGGTTTCTTGGGGCCAAAAACTTCCCTTAGGAGCTCCAAGGGAAGAATAAATTGCATATGGGTTGTATGGATCCATTAAGGGTCCAAAAAGAGTATTTCATGATTTTAAAAAACAATTGGATTAAAAAAACCCACATGCATGGTTATCTAGGTAGGGAAGACTGGTAAGACAAAACCATGCACCTTGGCTATGATTCCCTTTTAATGGGTTCCATCGTTTCTCCTAATAGGTCATACGGTTTTTCAAATCGTGTGCTGACCATGAAAAATCCTACTTCATTTCTTTTAAATTTATCTCTAGGTGGTCACAGAGCTTAGGAAAACCCTGTTCGAACTATGTACAAACCCATAACATTCTAAATTTCAATTGTTAAACCTGAAACAACCATAAATGATACCAAATAAATTTAATATTAAAAGAAAAGTTTAGGAATTCTTGAAAAACAGTAATACAATTCTAAAATATTTATAAGATATTTTTTTACCAATGATAATAAGAATATAAATATATCAAGATAATTTTAATGACTATTAATTAATAAGAGATAAAACACTAAAATCAATTCATCCTAAATATATATTTTTAATAAAATTAAATTATTTTATATAATAAAAGAATATGTAAGAAAACAATTAAAATAATATTTATTAAAATATTTTTTTGTATACCAATTAAAACATGTAGATGATGAAAAATATCATTACAAAATTATGTTGGCAGGAATGTTGGTTTACACATTATATGTTAAAATTAAATAATTCATTTTGAATTTTTTTATTGAAAATAAGGAAAAGAAAAAATAACAATGATGTCGTGTGTCTAAGTAACATAATGAAAAAAAATCTATTTATCTAAATAAGAAAAAAAATTTAAATAAAAAAAATTTAATTATGGCATAAAATATCATTAATAAATAATTTTATTAATTAAAATTACGTTCCAATTTTTTTTAAATATGGACCTAGGAAAAAAAATTGGATTAAAATAGAAATAAAATATGTTTTCATTTTAAAAATTTGTTCACATGATTCAATTTAAAATGATAGGAAAAGTTTCAAAAAAATTGGAAAATCATTAAATATTTATAGGATATGAAAAAATAGGGATTTTATGAAGGGTTTATTTTAATATTTATTCAATGAAAATTAATGCAACCGCAAAAATCATATGATTATAAAATAAACACTAACATATTTAGTAACTTATGAATTTTGAACAATTTAAGTAATAAATACTAATTGAAACATTAAAAATTATTATTAAATATATATTCATGTTAAATATATCATAGAGTAATTACATACACCATAAAAAAGTAAATATGTTTATAGTATCAAATATGTCATAATGGATAAGAAATTAAGAAGAAAACCCTTACCCCATGCTATCCTTTATTTTAGTATGATATAAAATCAAGTATAACTATTATAAATATTTTATTAGGTTATAAAATCACCATATTTATATTTTTAATTCCCAATATGTTCATCTAATAACATTTTATGACCTACTAATTAATAATATTTCATTGATACCATTGTTTCGGGTGTTAACTACTTCATTTTTTCATCTATATTTTGTTACAAAAGTTCCTATTCTTATTAATAAGATATAGTTCCATCATACCCCACATTTTATTAATTTTATAAATATCATATTAATTAATAATATACCTTCTTATAATCTATCTTGAAATTTTGACATGGAAAAGGAATCACATCGCTTCTTGGAGACGGTTGGCCATACATATGCACGAGTGATATTATCAATTATTTAATTGGAGAAAAGGTTAGTAAGTGGATGGTATATTAATTCTAAAACTAAATATCGCATCATAATTATAATATATATTAATTATTTCCATATTACGACTATATAAGTGAGTTTGTGGTGGAAACAAATTACATCTGTCTGCGAGGTGGTAGTTCGGTGTACACATTAGAAATGGTTTTTAACCATTTAATGAAGAAGGTGAACGTTAGATATTATTACATCAACATAATAAACTATTAGTATATTTTATATAATTTTGTAATTATATTTTATTTTATAAGACATAATTGATAGTGGTAAAATAATAAGTATACAATTAATAGCCTAGTGAGAATGATCACATTCACATAGAAGAACCACCATTTGATATCTTATAAAAGACTATAGGATTGGTATTTTAGTAAGATAAATAAGTCTAAAATGGTTTTAAATATAATGAGGATATATCCTAGTAGTTATTATTCATTATCAATTGATTATTATATTTAATTATGTGAGGTTATTAAGTACCCTCTTTAATTTAGGTGAGTGGAACAATTGTTATATTTTAAAGATAAAAAATATTTTCATGTTAGTTTCCTGAACAAAATGGATAAAAATAGATCTTATTAGAAGGGGATAAAGATATGGTATAATTATAACCTACTAATTTTGGTTAGTATAGTTTTTATGTCATTTTATCCCTTATCATTTTTAGGTTAACCCCCCAAGAAGTATGTTTTAACATTAACCATGATAATTTATTTTTTACAGTTTGCAAAATTAATTATGAAAAACAATTAAGTATACCTTATAAAATAATGATAATTATGATGATTAAAAAACAATAATCCAAATTATAAACTTTTATTTATGGAATTGGTAGGATTTAATTGAAATTTAATCCTGTAAAACGTGTCAAATTTGTTTTTTCAAGAAATACATTTTTCAAGAAAATAATGATCTTAAATTATCTATATGTCTAATAATAATAATTATAGGGATTTAAAATATATTATTATTATTATTATATATATATAATATAAATTTTTTATAAATAATTCATAATAATATTTTACTTTAGTTAATTAAAATCGAAATACATTAAGCCTTAATGTTTAGTTTTCTGAAAAATACATCTTTTTTTACTTACAAATGTTCTTATATTTATTTATATAAAATTAAGAGAAACTAATATTTTAATTATAAAACATTATTATTTATAAAATTTTCATATTTAAATATTAAATTATTAATTATTCTTAGAATTTTTATTATAAGGAAAATCTTAAAAAAATCATTCTATGTTTATTTCGACCAATTATGTTCAAAATCATTATTTGTCCTATAAAATTATACTTTTTGATACATGAAATAATACTTTTTTAATTTCATTATTTTTTTATTAAAGTAAAAATCTCACTTACTACAATTTAATCTTGACTATTACATTCTGCAATCATATAACTTTTCATAATCGAAATTTTCAAGGATATTAATTTTTAAACAAATGAGGATTGTTATTCTTCCTAACATCCTATAGTTCCCATGTGATTACCTTATATGTTGATTTATACAAAGTAACTTTACCAATCAATACATATGATTCAATAAAAATTACATTGTATTATCATGAATCTTGATAGATCCTTCATAGTAAGATATACCATGATCCAATTATAATTCATCATATGTGATCAAAAGAGTTGGGTTTGGAAGGTACTACCATAACAATGAAATATGTAACAAATTTTTAAATTTTTGGAGAAATTATGGAATTTTAAAACAGTAATCCATCACTCAAAAAATTTCTAAAATATCAAAATGTTTGATTTCATTGGGTGTAACATCCCCCGATCTAACACTCACTCATATGGACAAACTAGGTTTGTTGAATCCAGTTTTTTAAGGTACAAAATTATATATTTCCATCATTATTTAGTTTAAATGATCATATATGGCCTAATATGAATTAACTTTTAGTACATAGAGGTATTGAGGGTTTCTGAATCTTGTTCGGAGCCTAGAACCCAACTTCTGTGGACAAAAAAATGCTTCATGGTCAGTAGAGACCATAAGAGGAAATCCACATAGCTACTAATAACCTTGAAAAGATAGATATATAGAAGGGAGGCCTGAAAATTTTAAAAAACATGAGTTTTAAGGCACATGACCATGAAATACCCTCTGAAGGTTTTGATAGTGGGATGAGACATAGTTTTCACACGGTTAGTCAAACTATGTGATAAAACTGTGTGAAGTTCCCCTTATTACATTAAAGAGAGAAAAATTGGTGCGTGGTTAGGCCAACCATGTGACCAAACCATGTGAACCTATATTTTGAGTTAATTTATGAATTTTACCATAACTAATTTTTATTATAAACTAATATTCCTTATTCTTCAGGTTTCACAACCCAGGATTGATGGAGATATCTATTTAATGTATAACATAGGAATTGATAAATATTCTCTGTCTGATATTGAAATCAAGGATTGTTTATCTCTTTGTAAAATAACTGATAAGATCTCAATTCCTTTTATTCCATTCCTCGTTCATCATGTTATCAGCTACACTATTTGGATCCAAGATAATATGCCCTATTTTCATGTATTTTTCTATTCATTGTTTTTCTCTTGATTTGTGAAAATCTGCAGTTGGAACTGGATGCTCAATCGACTCCAGACCTAGGGTAAGTGGTATCATGATTTTTTATTAAATTTTAATTGTTTATATTTATACCTTTATTTTGAGTTCCCAAATTTTAGAGCAACGCACTTGAAATGGATTTTAATAATTGGACTAAATTGATAGACATGGATTTTGAATTTACCAAGGATTATATATAGATTAATAAAGGTAAATAATGTTGAATTGGAACCACCCCATGGGTTTATTATATATTTAATTGGACCACCATGGGTGGTTATATTTTTGGAAACCCTTAAGGTGTTCTATTTACACTTTATATGAGATTTCAATTGATGGGTATAATTATAATTATATATTAAAGTTAATTTTAATATGATTTTATTAAATAATGGTTTAATGACCATTTCGCTAGGATCCTTCCTTACAATTGATTTATAAATCATGAATTACTACTTATAATGAAATGACCACATGAGATGAATATGTGGCTATACCTTTTCATATTATCATATACCTTGAGCCACCTTATGAGGTGAGGTTAAAATTAATTGGTAATAGGGATGACACTGAAGATATTAAAGGATATTTATTGATTTAATTCTTATATACCTTTGGTGAAACATGGGTTCAAATAAAAACACCATGGACACTCTTTTGGATTTTACCATAATTATGCCTGGGTGAAACTTGGACTCCCTATTGAACTACCATGGGTGGACTTAGGGGGTGCTAAAAATTATATATCAAGTGATACCTAGTATCCTAATTGGGTTACAAGGATAAACATAGAGGGAATATTATCTTATACTCCAACGGTGAAACTTGGGCTCCCTTATTGGACCAACAAGGTTCAAATAAAATGAAAATGGATTTATACCATATCCAGGTTGATAAATGTTTTTGTAAGTTATAGGGAAAATTGAATCACTTGATTAGAGTGTAGCCCAAATTTAAAATTTTCACAACGAATGATTAATCTGGGATCAATATGATGATGAAAAACAATATCCATGAATTGAATCGATGATAACTAACATAGGAGAGATCCTAGAAATGAGAAGAGAGGATAAACATAATTTGTTTATAATTAATATTGTTAAATTATATAATTACCTCTAAAGAGAATCATTCTTCATTCATTTGTTTCAACATGGGTCCGAGGTGCGGCAACATTGCGGTTTGGAATCCAAGGATAGAAGTCCTTTAGCAGTGATTCATAGGTTCTCCATGTATTTCCAGAAATCTTCGAAGGAGTCTCTGAGTGACAGTGTGGAAGAACCTTGTTCTTGTGATGTCCTCTATCAATATCGTTGAGAATCAATTCCAATGAATTCTCCTTGATCTGGTGGAGGAGGATCACTCTCATTCTTGAGAGTGTTCATTAATAGGGAAGGGTTATCTAGGCTTAAGAGCATTTCTCCATGGATGTTTTTAATATAATAATTGGATAGCTGGTCAAATGACCCATTTTCTAATATAGATAATAATAACATATTGAGGAATTCAATTAACCATGTAATAAAAACTAATTAGCATAATTGTCATTGATTAATTTATTATTCCCTATAAAACCCCATGTCAAATAATATTAGCAATTCAATTATTTCCACTATATGTTATAAAAATATGTGTTATATTTAAATACTATTTAACCAAATAATATTTAAAATTATTTCTCACCAGACCCATAACATTTTCCAAAAACCATCCTCAATATTTATCAGGCCTTCAATGACGACTATTTATTTATTAAATAAATATAACAAAATTATTCACCAATAAATAAATATGATGTAGGAATTATATTCTCCCGAATAACTAAATATGAAATAAATTCCTGCAGACATACCTACATAATTATTAAACCACAAACAATAATAATATTTATTAAACTTTTTATGTAAATAAATTATTTAATTGAGATACCTGCTATACATAGTGTGTGACCCTCTAGGTCACTTTCTCATTGACATTAGGTGGGTTTTCAAAAATACCAATATTACTATCTAACAACGGGTCAAAGAACCCAGTATAAAGAAGTTGATATTGCAATGAGATGTTACCTCATACAAAGGATTATTGTGTAATATAATTGCTTTGTCCTGATATCTCCAATCAAGCGGGTTGAATGAATGTTCCATCAACCAATCTGCTTGATTTCACATTCTATGACTTACTAAAATTTAACATGATTAGATAACAGAATTTCCATGTATTTAGTTAGGATATATCATTTCCAACATTGTGACAGAGATATCTACTTCTGTAGAAGTGGAAAATCCATTCTCGCATTATTCATTAATATAGTATTACTCATGACTCACCCCACATACCCTACCTCTCTGTGAACACATGTAATCACAGTTTTCTTCAATACGACTATGTGTATGATCCTTAACACCCATTAATAATAATCTTAATGTATAAAGACCAATAAACACGTCTTAAGATAGTAACATCCAACGACACTTATGAATGTGTATTTTCAATAGGTGGGTACTGTTTTGATAATATCCTCCAGGATATTACCGAGGGTGAAAACCATTAGAAGGTGCCCCAAATTTTCATGATTCCCAACCCATGATAGCCTGTATCATTTGTGTCCCTTCAAAGGATATCATTCTTCCATTGAACATATACTCAAGAATAGTATCATGACACTTATGGGCTCTCATCACTGTAGGGATCCGCTGTGAGCTTTTAGTGTGACTTATATTCTTATAAAATTACCACATACTATGTCACATAGAATAATAATCATGATGTGATAAAGAGTTCACTGATATTTATCCAATGAATACAAGTTTATCATTATGTACAATGAACTTGGGTTATTGGTCAACAACTTCAAAATACTCCCAATTTCACTGGAGCCAACTTCTAATAACCTTTAGTTTTCATGCTATCACATGATATTAATGCTTGTGCTAATATAGACCTTTATTCAAGGGGACCCCCATGTTCTCTTCTGTGGATAGTCTACTTAGTACAAAATCAAACCTCTAATAGAAATCCCTCATGATTTGATAATTTCAAAGTATTTTCTTTTTTTCATTGATACGACATTGGCTCTTTTGCAAGAGCCACCAAAATAGTATTATCACAATACAATGTAATGAGTTCTTTTCTACTATGCACTGCATCAAGATCCATGAATGTGTTTCCAATATTTCCATATTCCTTGGCTGAAACAAAAGATACTATATATTCAAAATCCACTATAGAATAATAAAAAAACTAGCTTCTTTGAACTCTTCTAGCTCATATATCCTCTATCAAGACATAAAATATATCCTTATTGCGACATTAAATCATTATGATATGTCTAAAAACCATCATCAACTTTCTCTATGATTAAAATCTCTCGGTATACTCCATACACTAGGAACATATCCTTAGTTCTTCTTAGATACTTAAGGATTGTTTTCAAAACAATATGACATTGTTCTCCTAGTTCTCCATGATATTAGCTTACTAGGATCAGTGCATAGGAAACATCTATTCTTTTACATAACATGGATGAAATGATTGATACTATTGTTGAAGCGTGTGGAACCATAAAAATTCTATCTTTATCCTTTTGTTTCTAGAGATACATTTTCATAGATATATGTATTCCATGGGACACAAGAACCAATCCCCTCTTTGACTGTTCCATATTAAATCTATTTAGCATCTGGTCAATGAATTTACATTAACATTGTCCATGAAGCCTCATGGATCTGTCATGAATGATCTTGATCCCTAGATTATAGGCTTCCACACCTAATTTCTTCTTGGAGAAGCACTTGTTCATATAGTCCTTGAATAACTACAAGATAGGTATGTTGTTTCCAATATGAAATATGTCCCCAAAATACACTATTTGAATAATCACCAAACTTCCATTAAACTGTTTGTAAACACATTGATCAAATTCAATCTTAATGAAATCAAATTCCCTTATGGATTCATTGAGTAAAATATTCCTTGATCAAGAAGATTTCATTAATCCATATATGGATCTATGTGACTTTCATTCCCTTTTAGCATCAACTTGTCTCATAATCCCTTATGGCTATGTTATATATAAATCTTCAGGAAGATCCTCATTAAGGAATGTAGTTTTGACATACATATTTGAAATCTCATTATCAAGGAATGCTACTATGGTAAGTATGATTCCTATGTATTAAAACATGGAAACTGGTGAAAAAGTTTCATAATAATCAATTCCTTGATGATGTTAAAACCTTTAGTAACAAGATATTTTTATTGGTACTAACATGACCGTCCATGTGTAGTTTTTTTGAATACCAATTTACACCCAACTAGATTTACATATACTAGAATATTGAATAGATCCCAGACATGGTTCTCATACTTGTAATCCACCTCAGAATTCATAGCTTCTATCCATCATGTTGCTACTGATCTCTATACTATATCCATGTAGGATAGAGTTTCACATTTTTTAATAGTAATGATCCACCATCCTTTGTGACATGGACACCATATGTCTCTAGTTCCCTTACCTTTGTTGTTCTGCTACATAATACTTATGTTATAGGAACTACCTCTTCCCTGGGGACCTAAGGAACGTGTTCTTGTACAAACTATTTTTTATCTTGAGCATCAACTTCATCGAAGTCAATCTTGCTCCCACTATCCCCTTTGAGGATGCACTCCCTCTCAGGAAAGACAACAAATCATGAAACTGTCACATTCTATTCTATGGTTTTGTATTGGTAGTATCCCTTTGCTTCATTGGGATACCTTATAAAGGTACACATTGTTCCCTATGGTTCTAGTTTGTTTCCTATGAGTGACATAACAAACCTCTTGCATCCCCATACAAATGTTTGCAACAAATTGGGTTTCATTCCATTCCAATTATCAAAGGGAATCCAAACTTCAGCCATAGTTAGTACTTTGTTTAATGTGTATGTCGTAGTTTTTAATGTATTTACATAAAAGGATAATAGAATATCTGCATTACTCTTCATCAACCTTACCATATCTAAAAAGGTATGATTCCTCATTTCACATACACCATTCTACTATGGTGTACAAGGTGGACTATGATGAGATAGAATCCCAAAATCCCGTTAATGTTTTTTGAACTCTTGGTTAAGATATTCTACACCTCAATCTGATATAAGATTCTTTATCTTCTAAACATGAAAATTATCTACTTCATTCTAACCATCCTTGAATTTATCAAAGGACTCGGACTTATAACTCATTTAGTAGACATAGCAATATCAACTAAAGTCATTAGTAAAAGTAATGATATAAGAATATCCACCTATAAATTATACTTGAAATAGTATACACAGATCAGTGTGTACCAATCCTAGAATCTCTTTGGCCCTTTTACCATATCCACAAAATGGTGATTTGGTCATCTTCCCTTGTAATCAAGCCTGACGTCAATCAAGTTGTTGTAGATCAGAGTAGTCTAAATAGACATCTTAATAGTGATTTTTCATTCACTTCTCGTTTACATAACTTAGGTGATGATGCCACAACTGGGTGGTGTATGAGTCATGTGAACGAGGATCATTATCAATTTTCAACACTTTGTTCTTGTAATTTAATACATTCATACCTTTATTTAAATGCACCATTCCATAACATAAGATATCTTTATAAAAGTAACATCATACATTTTCAATGATGAAAATAAATCCATCTGCATCTAAACTCAATATAGATATTATTTTATTGGTAACAATCGGTATATAATAACATCCATGTAAAACCATAATCATTCCCAGTGGAAATGTGAGTTTGTATTCTCCAATGGTAGGAGAATCCATCCTCACACCAATGGCAACTCACATATCTACCTATCATCTTGAAATTTTATAGAATATATAATGTACATGTATTGGAATACATATGTTAGCCCTAGAAGCTATACACAATACCCAATGTGTAGAAATGGAAATATTTCACTCAATAAAAAATGTACCATTGGGTTCCCCAGTTCTCTGGGTGTAGTTCCTCTTCTTGTGGCCTGACTTGCCTCATGCAAAGAATACTACCCCTTTTTCTTTTCTCTACCTCTGGATCTTATTCTTTTTTATCAGATGGTTCTCATAGGCTTTAGATTGTTTAAAAATATTAGGACTATTTTCCATGTCCTTACCCTTCCTATTCTATATAATTACTGTGGAATTTTTCATGCCCCATGTCCTTATCAACTTGGTGAATCAAGGTAACAATCTCTGATAGAATCATCACATTATTTCTCATATTATAATTTAAAATAAAACAAGATAAAGAATTAGGAAGAGAAGATAGAATGAGAACTATATGAAACTCATCTGGGAATTTAATCCCTATGATATAAATATTATCAATGTAGCCAATAAGCATGAAAACATGTGGCCCAACAGGCATAGAATCTACAAGATTAGTGGTGAAGAAAGTGTTTGAGATCTCATAACTCTCTCGTCTTTCCTTCACTTGATAGATATCTCGAAGGTGATACATAATGTTATAAGAACCTATTTACTCAATTTTCTTCAATAGATCATTGGCCATGGATGATAGTATGAGAAACTAAACATCCATAGTGTAATTCAAATGTTTTTAAGAAAAAGAGTGTGCCTTATCACTCAGCTCATTTCCAGGTGCAACTTTTAAAGGCTCTTCCATCACATAATTTCCCCTAACATATTGAAGGATAACCCAAAAAAGACTTTTCCACTCTTCGAAATTAGAGATGGTGATAAGTTTTTCCTTCCCAAGTATGGATCGAAAGGATATATTTGATTTCATTTTAATTATAGTTTCTAAAAATTAATATGAGAAATGATTTTTTACGTTATCTTGGTAAATTTAATCAAATAAATAAATTAATATTTTTTAGTCTCCCACTATTTTTTCAAAACCCATTATCCCTCACCATTCGATTAAAAATATCCATGTTTCTTTGAAACTATAGAGGAAAGGATACATATTTGTTTTTGCATTACCACAAATAGGGTTGGTCAAAAAACATGATAGATTTTTGTTAGGAATTCCAAATGCCAACAACATTAACTCACTTCTCCTTGATCTGTTTTGTTGACTTCCTAATCCTGAAATCATTAATTTTTGATTTCATCATCATTTTCCTCCCAGTTCTACCTAGACCTGTAAGGGTATTCAACCATTGATGTTAAAATTGTTATGTCAAACCAAAACATAAAATTAGAATTCACTCAAAATTGAATGTAACCCAACTTGGGTTGTTCAAGCACTCTGAACAATGGTTTGATTCTAACTGAAGAAATGGAAAGCTATACTGAATTAATATTTAATTGAGGAAATTTATCCATTATAAATAAATTTAAACATATTATCAGTTCACATGATTTTTAATTTTATGTGGTATATTCTTAAGTGATCAATCATGTATAGATAATATTTATGCATAAAACATTTTTATTTTAGTTCCATATTTTATTCATGTTAGTTCATTAATTATGTGTCCGCGTCAAACATCCATAATGAATAACCACACCACTGATAGAAATAAAAAAATGGTATGACAATGAGATTTACTATTTGATATTTTATATATCGGTTTATCAACTAACCCCGACCTAGGGGAGAAACACATTGAACGATTTAAAGTTTTTGTTTATTTCCTTTCACATTTCCACCATTGTATCCCATTGGTTGGTTTCTACTTAGCTCCTAACATGAACTACCTTCATTATCTTGGGATATCAATCCATTATATATTATTTTAACAGACACATAGGTGAGGGGTAAGAGGGGTTTACATAAAAAACATGGGAACGTAGGCCAAACATATTAATGATGAGAAGGCTAACACAACAAAAAAATTATTTTAATAAATAAATTAAAAGGTAACTAATCTCATACAAAGGTCTAGTTTATCTAATGAATATCCACATACATGAAACAAATTATTCATTTAATAAAATTAGAGTTAAATTTATTAATCATTTTTATTAAGATAAATTATGCTCGAATAAATTAATAATTATCTTTAATTAATAAATATTTTTTTTATCATAACCCCTTTTTAATTAGTTTGAGATCCCCATCCATATAATTTTACATAACATGTACCCTGGAAACAACCAGGTGAATAATTGTCCAAAACTACCCATCACGTTTTTATAATTGTATACACTTTAGTCTTTGTGACATGTATCATTCACACAGAATTATAATTCTAATACAACTCATACATTATGTTCAAATATATGAAAAATACAAATCTGTTAATTAAACGTGTGTGTGTGTGTGTGTATATATATATATATCAAAAAATATGTCAGGTGTTGTGTCTCATATTTACACCAACATTAAGATACATTTCTCAAGGGTTACATAATATAATAATTTTTTTTAAATCTTTGTAATTTATAAAAAGTACATGCCGTGTAGATCTGACTATATGGATGGTACCCTTCTCACCATCCATCCTATGTACACGTATGGGGAAAGGAAATGTGAAATGCACTTAATAAATATTTGGTTTACACTACATGTCTAGTGGGCCACACATAGTGTAGACTATGAATTTCATGGTCATTAGCCAACAAGCTGTGTATGGGATACTTGACTTGACCTTAACCCAAATGGACTACAAGTCATGTCCAGGGGTCCACAAAACCTGTATTCTGGATAACTGTTCACCCATCTATCATTGTCAATATATGGTGTAATAAATAACTCTACCACGTTTCATTAATTCACATGTCTTGAGTGATTTATAAGTTACACCAGATGGATTGAACACAAATAACTTGTGTGAAGATCCAACTACAGGGTGTGTTTTCTTATGTTTTCTGAATAGAACCATCTGTTACTCTTGATAAGATACTCAATTTAATTTTTATAATAAAATTTTTCATTTTTTTCAGTACTTCACGAAACAATAAGGGAGGAACATATATCAAAAATAGGATTACAGAAACGATTAATCATGAATTGGAAAACAAAATTATTAAAGGGTAAATCATAAAAGAATTATTTAAATAATTATAAATGAAAATATGACTCCTATGATACCACTTTTAGGATCTAGTCATAGAGGAAGCACAAGATAGTCATTTACCCCACATTGCAAATTTTCATAATCAATGTTTAATATTGGATCAATATAACGATGAATGCTAGTATCAGCAAACTGAATCAATGATAAAAGAAAAATAAGAAATAATGGAATCGATAAGATATGATTGACATATATTTTCTATATTTAATTTAATTAAATTATAGAATTACATGCATGATTATTCTTTCATCGTTGGGGAATCTGACCACATGTCTGAGGTGCAGCTTCGTTTCAATATAGAATCCAATGATTGAAATCCTCTATCAATAATACAAATGTAATATACTTAGTTCTTGACATCTCTAAAGGAGTCTCTAGGTGAAATCATGGAGGATCCTTGAACTTTCCATGTTCTCATTCGATCACCTTGAGAATCGCTTCCAAAGTGTTCTCTATTATTAGGTGGAGGATGATCTATCTCATTCTTGGGAGCATTCTTGGAGATGGGAGAGTTCTCTAGGATCGAGAGATTTTCTCTAAGGATGTTGTGAACACAATGATTGGTTAGCCAGTTGAATGACCCAATGTCTTACATAATGAATAATATCAAAATAATAAATTAAATTCACCATTTAATAATAAATAATTTCAAAAGGTTCATTTACTAAATTTATTATTTCATGTGAAACCCCATGTCAAATTACAATAGAAATGATATTATTCCCATGACATGTGATAAAATTTAACATAATATTTAAATATTATTTAACCACATAATATTTAATATTATTTCACACTAGACCCACAACATGATCCGCCAATTCTCCCCAATATTCATTGGTCTTTGGATAAGGACTATTTATTTATTAAATACATATGACTACATTAGTCACTAATAAATAAATATTCCCTCTCCAATGTGTTCACTCCAATAATGAAAAATGAAATAAATGTGATCATGAAATATTGAATAATTATTAAACCAAAACAGAGAATAATATACATTCAACTTTTTAAATAAATAAATTATTTAACTAAGATATAGGCTACACTTTGTGTGTTACCCTGTAGGACTTTTTCTCATCAACATTAGGTGGACTTGACTAATATCCATGATTACTGCCAAGAAAAAGGTATTTTAACCAAAGATAAAGTATTTTATGTCATAATGAAATGTCCCCTTATACAAATGCTTACCATGTAATATAATCCCCTTATCTCGATATCTCTAATCATGTGGGTTTCATGAAAGTTCCATCAACCCAGTATCTTGATTTCGTATTCTTTGACTTCCTATAATTGAAATTTCTCTCAGAACACCATGTACATAGATTAAATAAGGATATAACATTTCCATAAAAGGGTTTGAGATATCTTCTTCCATGTAAGTGAAAAATATTTTCTCCCATTATTCATTAATGCAGTATCACTCATGACACACCAAACATATCCTACCTCACAAAAAACAAATTCCATCATGGGTTTTCTCAATAAATCCCAACAAGTGAGTCATAATCCCCATTAATAATAATCTTAAAGTCTACAGACCAATACACATGTCAAAAAAATTGTATATCTAATGACACTTATGAATGTGGATATCCTACTCGAGGGTCTTGTTCTCATAATATCCTCCTCGATATTACCAAGGGGAAAACCCTGAAAAGGTGCCTCAAAATTTCATTATCCCCCACCAATGATAGCCTCTATAATTAGTTTCCCTTTAAATAAGATCATCTGGCCATAGAACATATATTCAAGAATAGTTTCATGGAACATTCGAGTACTCATCATAGTAGGTATCTGCCATGAACATTTAGTGTGACAACTATTCTTAGGACATTTTCACATACTATGTCATGTAGTAGAACAATCATGATATGAAATTGATTTTATTTTTATTAATCCAATGAATAGTTGTTTATCATAAATTAGAAATAAGTTTCTTTCTAGGGAACCAACTCCATCAGTGTTCTTATGAGGAACAGAACGGACGATCTTTTAAGGTGTTTGGATCATTCTATGATTGGAGAGAGACCTATATTGCAATTTATGAATTACATGGAAGGTATTTGGTTTATAAATGCATAATAAATGGAATGATTCATGTGATATGTGAGGAAATATAATTAGAAAGTCTTGGATTTAGTCAGTGTCCAACAACATATCAAGGTCATTATTAGGCATTTGATGATTACATATTTATAAAAGGGACTATTGGCTTTGTGCAATGTTTCATGGATTATTTTTTAAATGATAATTTTTCATTCAATGAACATGATTTATAATTTGATACATAAAATAATATTTATTAAGACATTCGGGTTTTTATAAAAGTAGAAGAAGATGGATGTTCATGGGAACTCAGACTATATGGTTTACTTTATATGAATACATATATATTATACTAATGCAAGCACACTGTTATTATTATATTTTCACTAAATAGATGGAACATGACCTTTAGGAGGCTTCGAACTAGGATTATTTCTGAGACCCTCTTCAAGACACCGTTGGGTACTTTGAGAGATTATATGATTGAAAGTATTCACAAAGGAAAGCACCCTCATATATAATTTTTATTGTTTCTTATGACGAAGGGATCCCATGAATGAGTTTAGTCTCATGATTTGTGTTGTATATTTTTTGGAATTTATTTCTATTTTTTTATATATTTTACACTTTCCATGTACACCTTTTTGGGGGTGTTTTTTAAGACATGGCATGTATCCTCTTCATCTATATGTGAGATTACTTCAAAAATTTTTTTTTATATTTCTATATTCCCTATTTTTCATTTATCTGATTGATTAAATTTTTCAACTAATTATCTATTAAGGTATATAAATTGTGATACACTCTGATGAGATTAAGGAATAGTCTCCCCAAAGACACACCTAGGCCCTCGCTTCTAGTCGATAGCCTATGACATTTAAGAAGATGTTATTGAGTCCATGAGGCCAAATGTTCTCAGGGAGCCTTTTTGGGGAATCCAGGACTGGGATGTTACAATGTGGTATCACAATATATTGTTTTCGGGTTGATTATATAGTGAAAATAAAAATGGATATGAATGTATGCTAATTTGGTAATGAGATGTTCCTCATTGTAGCTTACCTATGTAGAGGAAAAACCCAAGATGTGTTTAATGAAAATTATTGATTTTTATTTTCTTATTATAATTGATTTGATTCCACAATTGGGTGATTCACCAGAATTTTTATTTTATTTCCGATTAGATTATGGATTATATTTTGATGCATCCTAATGAGATTAGGGTATTCCATCTCATAAGTAATCATAGAAACATGTTAGAATTCAAATTCCATGCATTATGCCATTCCATATATGATTCATTACTTGATTTCATATTTTTTTGATATGTGATGTGATAGATATACCTACCATGTGAAAGATATTTTTTGTAGGGGATTGAGATAACATGGTTGGTACATAGAGTGCATAAAATAACTTAAAAATATTGTTTATTATTAGGCTATATAAGAAACCATATTCATCCCAATGTGGAACGTTGAGTCACGGACTGTGATTAAAATGGAACAAAATGGTTTATGGTGTGGATTATGTGGATGTCATATTTGGGTTCATAAAGCATATTTTTCCCTTATGGATCAAAATTCTGTGAACCATTTTCTTCGTCCCTTTAAAAAAATATTTCTGATTTAATTGAATTAAAATGAGAATAAAATGGAAACTAAAATTGATTGTATCATAGAACATAACCCAAACTCGGCCTTATTAGTGGGATGTAGGAAGTATCTCATACTTTTATATTAACAATACCGAACCCAGTCCTTACTGAAATAGAAGTTAAAGGGGTTTGATTATTTAATTGGATGGATTGTACCTATCTTGTTTCAATAATAGAACCCTTAGTTGTGAACATTGATAATGTTTTTTATTTGAGGCATGCGCTTGGAATTTTCAGAGGGATTCCACTTCGAAATCCTTCAGCCATATGCCAAGAAGGTGGTGACAAAAACACACCAAAGGTGGTGGTCCTTGTTATACTAGTAGATCCAATAGTAGTGAAATATGAGGAACTATATATTTTAATAGATATATGTTCTGAATAATAGTTCCATGATGAATTTACAGATTTCATGAGGACTATTCAGGGAGCACCGTGACCTATCCTAACTATGTTAGAGTTTATTCATGAGTTACAACAGTATCATCCTCCCACATTTTCATGGGATAGATGGCCACATGATCTGGAGTCTTCACTAGAGGTAGTGATATATATCTTTGATCATCTTAAGAAACCTCCTTAGAGGAGTGTAAATGTCACTACATATATGTAGTGTGATTTTTTTACAATATATGGTGGGATTCTATAACTCATACGGATCTTTATCATGAGATGGATTAGAGGGATTTCCATAAGGCCTTCTTGGATTAGATATATCCTGAGATATGGAGGTCAAATAGATCCCAATAGTTCATGCACATTGTGTAGGGGGTGTTATCAGTTATGGATTATTCACCCTGTTTTTTAGATATTTACATCATCACACATATTCTGATGGGTGACCCATTATCTAATGAAATTTGATTTGTGTATGGTCTCAGGTATGACATCCAATTTTAGGTGATTCTATGTAGGGTGAATATCATTTCTAGAATATTAAATCAGGTTCTTATCATGGAGAATAACATTAGTGAGGATAAACATGGAATACAAGGTAGTTTGGCACCATGATCTTGTGCTACATCAACCAGAAATTGGAAGTGTAATATAGAGCTTCTAGGTGGTGACATCTGTAGCTAGACCACATCCCCAAGTATGCAGGTGTTGTTCCATTGTCGATAGATAATCATGTGGAATGATGGGCCATCTTCATTACTTTAGTAAAACTTTTCCTCAAACATCCAATGATAGAGGATCTATAGTAACTCCACATGTAAGAGCAGTGTTTAGAGATTCACATCAGGAAGGAGATGTAGTAAATCAATCTAACTAGGTTGATGAAGTGGTCATGGTTGTGGTAGTCAGACCCTAGATCTTCAGAGTACGTAGGGAAGATATACTCATAGTAGATAAGCCATATCATAGGTTTTCAGATCATTGTATATAGATGTTGTAATGGACCGGACCTATCAATTCCATTAAATTGTGGAAATGTGGTGTTATAAGTTTTTGGGAGGTCATTGTGACTTGGAGGGTGTGTTTTGGTGTAATTTTAAGGAAAACTAAAGGGAAATAGTTTTTGAATGGGAGGAACATGGTTTTTCTAAACCATGCAGAAAAATCATGCGAGTTTGGTCTTGGAGGCAGTAGCATCCGCACAGGAGGCACACAGTTTGTATAACTGTGCAGCCAAACCATGCGAGAAGGGTGGTCGAGGCAGTAGCTGACGCACGGTTAGTGCAAGGTTTGTCAAACCGTATGGACTAACCATGTTGGAACTGAAATTAGATCCTAAAATTGTGGATCTCAACTGTTTTGCCTCTAACTTGATCGTTTAAGCCCCTATGTGGCCATAAATCGAGGTTACCCTCACTTGAAGGTAGGAGATCCTCTCCCAAGAATTTTGGAAGTGATCTAAAGGCTTATCTTGGATAATCAAATCCAGTTTCTTGAGGTATGTGATCTTTCTTGATCTTTCTTGTTCGGTTTCTTAAATTTACATGGATCTACTACTCCATTTCCCTCGCTTTCTTGGATCTACGCCCGCTAAGGGTAGATCTAAGTGTGTTGATGCCAAATATGACGAGATTTGGTCTTGACCTTTCTAGGAGAAGAGATATAAGCTGGGTTTATAGAGAATCAACCTGACATTCTTGTGCATTCTTCGTTTTTTGGGATTTTAGATAAAAAACACTTGAGGTAGGGGATTCATTGCTTCTCTTCTATTTATGTGCAACTGCAGTGTTAGCGTGTTTAATACCACTGGATGAAAATGGAATTGAAATAATAAATATTTTAACCAGATAAAGAAATTGATATCGATTGTATGGTATTGCCTCTTGTTTGGCTAGATAGTGTGATATCTATGCTTTCTTTGCTTATCCATTTGTTCCTAATGAAAACCGGTAAAGAATGTAAATCGGGATTAATTGATAATTTTTGGGCTAATGATAAAGAGGTATGAAAATGAATCATGTTCTTGTTTAAATTTGACGTTAGTCAAAATGGCGTAGTAAGCATGTTTTATCATTTGTGATATATTACTGGTTAGGTTTCCTGATGTTGGAACTAATGATTTATAAACCTGTTAATTCAAGATGGATTAAATAATTTGATTGTTTGATAATTCCTCAAAGGGTTCTGAGTTACCCTCTTGATTGTTAAAGGGCCAAGAGCCCAATTGATATGATGTTTTCTTTCCTGTTTCATGTGTTGTGATGTGATCTTGGATGGTTATTGTTATATGTGAGGGCATAGAAGACTTTTGGTTGTGGCAACAGATGACACCTAGAGTGGCATGATGCATCAGTTTATGCATGCAGGTGTTGGGGAGGACACCGGGGTTGATGGAATGGGATAGATATTATTGTTGGTTTCTTGCTGGTTATTTGGTGGTTCATCTGCTTAACTTTTAACCACTACTCAAGGCAGCTGGTCTTGCTTACCCTTCTCCCGAAAGCGGCGAAGACACGCAGGGTATGCCACGTGCTTTTGGTGTTTATCCTCGCAAGGGGGAATGGGTCTACGCTCTTGCTATAGGTAGCAAAGACTTGATGGGTAGTACATATACTCAACGTGTTGAGCCCCCTCATGTTTAGTATCATAGAATGCTTTTCTAGAATGCCTGGGAATATGGGAATGTAATTCTGTAATGAATAATTGAATTAATGGTGTAAACCCATGGGGATGATGTTTTCTAGAACATAATGATAAGGTTGTACTTTTGAAGGAATATTGGATTTTGGGTGTGATTCTAATGGAATCTTTAGTGTGGAATTGTTCATGGTTAATTAATATTTAATTAATTAATTATGTAAAGTGAAACTGATAAAAAGGGAATGAAATAATCTAATAAAGTTCCTTAAATGGTTGTGTGTTTGTAGGATACCTAGTCTTAGAAGTGGCATCCTAGAGTCCAAGAAACGTTAGCTGGAGTTGTGTATAAGACTAGGTTATTCTCATAGTGTGGTTGTGAGATATAGTATATTTTGTAATTATTGTGTTTCTATACGCTACTCCACCCTGTCAGTAAGGGAAACTGAAACCCCGGGGATTCTGAGCCCTAGGGGGGGGGGGGGGTTTCCCCAACATTCTGGTGGGAGGATGAATGGATGAATACCCCCTTTGGCCCCACTCTCTTCTCATGGTAGATACTTGTGTCATTAGGCACATCAATAGGTTTTCCCCGTATATGTGTGTTGAGGGCTGTAATGGATTGTGAAATTCACACACATATATTCTGGATATAGTATCCAATGGACAACTATAGGTGTAATTTGTATAGGTTGTGATGGATTGAGGATCCTTACTCGGTGTATGGGCTGTAACGGCTTGAGGTATAATACCTGTCATATGATACATGTTATGGGAGCTGTGGTGGCTCCTGAAAAAAACCTGGTTACTTTTGTTTGTGAGGATGGTGTGGTGCTTCGCCATGGTGTCTGTGGGCAATATTTTTTAGAGAGAGATGCTTAGGACGTGCGACATTGGGGAAAAGCCGAAACCAGTGGGGAAGTAGTAGCGGGGTACCCCTGATATTCTTTAATATATTATACATTCTTTCATGCGTTACATTGTGGGGGTATCCATGGTGTTGTTGAAAACTTAGTATACCTTTTTATGTGATGAGTTAGTTTCACATGTTATTCACTATTCTTTAGCATGATTTCATTACTTTTTCATGAGAGGCTTTGGGGAGGATCCTTCTGAGTTTAATGCCATACTCACCTTATGTATATATAAACTATTTTTCAGGTCACTTAGAGCAGGTTGATGATTAAGATGGTTTCTACTACTTTGTGGTTTCAGGAGCTGTTCGGGCTTGTGGTTGTTACTGTTTTTACATTATTTTGGGTACTTGCAGTTTTCCCCTTTTTGTTGTTATAATTTTACATGACATTCCATTTTTTCACTTGGGTTTATTTTATTTTTCCATTTCTAAGATGGAGTTTATTGGTGTCTATCTCATCTCTCTCTTCCGCATGTGCTCTCTTAGAGGGTAATGCCTCCCATTTGTGTGTTGTTGTACCCTCAGTGCTAGTCTCCAACACAGGGCCTACTAGAGGCAGAACTAGGGGGTAATTATCTCCCTTTTCACATTGCTAGCCTAGGAGGGGTACACTTAGTGTGGAGGGGGTCATGACAGAGTGGTATTAGAGGTCTAGATAAGGGATAGGATGGAGCTTGGAGGTAGGCACAGGTGAGGTTTCCTGGGTTGGTAGGGAAACAATGTCATTTATGTTTATCAAGTGAGGTAAACAATGGAGACCGGTTGAGACATAGGCATTTAGGCCCCCCTATGATGTGATGTATGGACCTTTAAGTTTACAATGTCTACTAAAAAAGGTGACACTAGTTTCATGGTAGAGACCTAGGAAAGGATCATGCATCATTCTTCTTTGTGAATTTCTTTGAATGAGTAGACCTTGGGATATGTTAATCTAAAATGAATAAAAGAAAACAATTAATTAATTAATGTTGAGTCTTCCATATTCCAGGTTTAGGAACTCTAATGTTTGTTATTTTACAGGTATGGCTCCAGGTCAACGTCCTCGTCAGGTTTGTGCAGAAAATTCCCAGCAGGCTATTCCAGCAGATCGACGTAGGGTACAGGTTGATGACGATGACACTTGGAGGAAGACACTCCAAGAGTTTCAACACTAGAATCTGTAGAAGTATGAGGGGTCCGTTTCAGAAGCAGTCACGGAAGACTGGTTAGAGGAGGTCGAGATAGGCTTCAGTTCAATCTATCCTCAGAAGGATAACTACGTGTCCTTATCTGTAATGATGCTACGTGGAGCAGCAATGTAGAGGCGGTTCTTATTCCTCCGGGATCGTGAGGAATCAGTGATCTCATGGGGGAGTTTCGAGACATGTTTAGAGTCAAGTTCCTTTCTTTGACTACAAAGGCGTCCAGTAGCCAGAAGCTTCTTACCCTTCGACATGGTAGCTCCAGTGTTCGAGAGTTTTAAATCCATTTCACGAACCTTTTACGATATGCTTTGGACCTATTACCTGATGAGGATTCCATGGCATGGAATTTCGAGGAGGATATGCATCGAAGGATCCGACACCAGGTCACCCCATTTATGCTGAAGACATATCTTGAGGTGCTAGCATGGTTAGAGGTTGTCGAGAGTACATTGGCCAGGACCGGATCATCAAGAGAGGGGGATCGTCATGATCCCTCAAGAAGCAAAGATTCTATCCAGGGTTCCCGATTTTCGTGGTAGAAGAGTTTCCATTCAGCCAGGGGTAGGTCCCAACCATTACCATCTCGTTTATCCAGAGGCAGAAACTCTCAGGCCTATACCAAGGGATCAGGAACTTGTTTTTCTTGTGGTGGTCATGGCCATCAGCAGCAGGAGTGCCCGACCTTTCAAAGTGGTCATTGTGGACCGGGCGCTACACACTAGGTTCCTCCATTGAGGCAGTTCCAGACAAAGCAGCAGCATCCAGTTGCACCAGATTTAGATCTGCATAGGGTAGATAGGGTATGCAGAGGACAACCCCATGATGCTCCCCATCCCCAGAGAGAAGAGCGCGACCGTGGTGGTGGTTTTCATCAGGGTCTAAGAGGCTGTGGAGGAGGTTGTGGTCAGCTTCATGCTCTAGCGTTGCAAGCCCCAGGCATGCCAGATGTAGTTCGATGTACCCTTTGCTTGTTTTCTACCTTGGTGTATGCCTTTTTTGACTCAGGAGGGACACACTCCTTCATATCACCTACCGTTTTCTATTCTTTGGGACTTGAGGTAGAGAGGCTTCCATTGCCCTTGGCATTGACTCCTCCAGTTGGAGGTCGAGATGACTTGTTTGTAGTATGTAAAGGCTGCGAGCTACTGTTTGGGCAACACTGCTCTTGGGGATATTTCCTATGTTTGTGAATACAACCATATGATGTCATCCTCGGTAGGGATTGGTCGTATTCGGTGAAGGATATCGTGGATTGCTTCTGGAAGAAGGTCATTTTTCTTGGTGTAGATGTAGAGCAAGTGGTGTTCATTGGTGAGAGAGATAATATTGTGTTCTTCAGAGGTTCAGATGTTGGCATTTCCTAGCGTCGTATAAGAGTACCCTAATGTATTTCCAGAAGAGGTTGTAGCATTACACCCTCGATGGGAGATCAAGTTTGGGATCGAGCTACATCCAAGAGTGTCTCCTATCATTATTTCTCTATATAGGATGGTCCCTTATGAGTTGCGAGAGCTGCGTATATAGCTTGATGGTCTCTTACAGTGCGGTTTTATTTGGAAAAGTGTGTCACTGTGGGGTGCACAAGTTTTTTTCATGAAGAAGTCTGACAGAAGTTTGCGGTTGTGTGTCGATTATCGTCGCTTGAACAAAGTGACAATAAAGAATCGATATCCTCTTCCACAAATTGATGATTTATTCAATCAACTGAAGGGTGAATGTACGTTCTCAAAGATCGACATACGGTCAGGATATCATTAGATGTGTGTGAAGGATGAGAATACTTCAAAGACTCATTTCTGTTGTAATCATGGGTATTATGACTTTGTTGTAAGGACTTTTGGCATGTCAAATGCTCCAACTGTATTCATGGGATTGATGAATTCTATTTTCTGTGATTTCCTAGACAGGTTCATGGTTGTTTTCATCGACGACATCCTTGTGTACTCCACATCTGAAAAAGATCATGCAGGGCATCTACAATCCATCTTGGGAGTCCTTCATCAACATCATCTATTTGGGACGTTGTCAAAGTGTGAGTTTTGGGCTCGAGAAGTCCGTTTCAAGGGGAATTTTGTGTCCCAACAAGTATTAGTTGTGGATACGTAGAATATTGAAGCAGTTGTGTCTTGGGAAACCCCTAATATAGTGTTAAAGGTGCGAAGTTTCATAGGTCTCTCAAGTTGCTACAGTAGGTTCATAGCTAATTTCTCACAAGTTGAAACTCCTATGACAACTTTGACTAGGAAGGATCAGAGATTCATATAGAATGAATAGTGTGAGGAAGATTTCGAGTATCTAAACCATAAGTTTGTAAGTGCTCCAGTCCTTTTTCTTCCAGCCGAGGGAGTTCAGTTTGATTTCTTCTGCGATGATTCATATCTGGGGTTAGGAATTGTTCCCATGAAGTGGAGGTCAGTTGTTTCCTATCGGTCTAGGCAGTTACATCCACATGAATGCAACTATTCCACCCATGATCTTGAGTTGGTAGTCGTGGTGTTTTCACAGAAGTTGTGGAGACATTACCTCATTGGTGAGCGCTTCGTGGTTTTCACCGATCATAAGAGTTTGAGGTATGTTTTCTCCCAGCATGACTTGAACTTGAGATAGCATTGGTGGATGGAGTTCTTACAGGAATACGACTTCAAAATATCGTATACAGCTGGAAAGGGGAATGTTGTAGCTAACGTACTCAGCCAAAAGTCACATAGTGATTTTGTGCATGAATTCAGTGATTACTGGAGAGTAATGGAATAACTGTCAGCATTACATCTTGATATGGGAGATGTTGGGGGTAGAGGCTGTCTTTTCCAGATGACGGTACATTCATCCTTGGTGCATAAGGTGGAAGAGTCCTAGTTGGAAGATCTTGAGGTGGAGGTTTGGAGAGACCAAGTTGTTTGTGGTGATACACGTGATAGTTGGTCTAAGGATGAACAACACATAGTGTTTTATCATGGAAGTATTTTTTTTCCTTTGATGATGCGCGATACGGTCCTCAGAGAGTTCCATAGTTCACCTTTACCAGAACATCCTAGTGTAAAAAATATGTACCAATCCTTGAGGAGTTAGTTTTGGTGGCCTGGGCTAAAGTGTCCGGTTGCAGAGTTTGTCTCTCGATGTTTAGTCTACTAGAAGGTGAAGCCCATACACTGTGTTCCTGGTGGTCTTCTCCAGCCATTAGATATTCCTTAGTGGAAGTGGGAGGAAATCTCAATGGACTTTGATACTGGTTTACCTTGAGCTCCAGGAGGACATGTTGCTATTTGGGTGGCAGTGGATTGTTGAACAAAATTGAGGCCCTTTAGAGAAATCTAGGAGTCAACCTCTGTGGAAGTTTTGTCGAGGAAATATCTAGAGGAGGTGGTGAGACTTCATGGAGTCCCTATGATGATCATTTTAGATCGAGATCATCATTTTACTTCTAGAGTGTGCAGAGGGCTCCAACATTCTTTCGGTTCTCAACTATGCATTAGCACTGGTTTTCATCCTCAAACAGATTGTCAGACAGAGTGATCCATTTAGAATCTTGAATACATGATACTCTCGTATGTTATTGATTTAGGAGGTTCATGGATGATGAACTTATCCTTGGTGTAGTTTGCTTACAAAAATAGTTTTCACTCCACCATCGGTATGGTGCCATTTGAATCCTTGTATGGCCAGCCTTTCATTTCTCTGCTGTGCAGGATTGGGGTCAGAGAGTCTGCAATTCTCAGACCGGAACTAGTGAAGAATACAACAGAGATGGTTCAGGTGATTTTTGAGAGGATGAAGACTACACAAGATCGTTAGAAATCATATACTGATTAAAGAAGGATACCCTTATAGTTTAATGTTGGGGATCATGTGTTTCTGAAGGTGACTCCTTGTCGTGGGAAGTGACGGTTTGGTCATGGAAGTAAGCTTTATCCCTAGTTTTTTGGTCCTTTCAAGGTGTTAGCTTGTGTTGGAGCTGTGGAATATCGAGTAGAACTCCCTCCGGATGAGTCGGATACATGATGGTTTCCATGTATCACTACATTGTCATTATCTTCATGAAGACTCTCATATCATCTATTTGGGAGAGATAGATGTTGATGATGATGAATCCTTTAAGGAGTGACCTTTGGAGATCCAAGAATGCAAGGATAAGGTGTTGTGCGGGCGTTCTATCCCCTTAGTTCGTCTCTTGTGGCAACACGGTGGCTTGGAGAAGAGTACCTAGGAACGTGAGTCATAGATACATGCTCTGTACCCAGAGTTGTTTAATGTTTAACTCATTCCATGTATAGATGTAGATTTTGTTGTTATGAAAATTTCATGTTTATGAGATGGCTCCCTTTGCTTATTTTATGGATTGCTCTGTTTTGAGAGGTATCTCGATGGGTGGTTGTTCAGACCCTATTTCGTTTTATATTTAGGAGGGTTTTGGATTCTCTAGGACAAGAATGTTTTCAGAGGTATCTGATGTAATGGCCTAGAATTCTCTAGTCCATTAATTTGTGTAAATGTGGTGTTTGAAGTGTTCTGGGAGGTCAAGGTGACTTGGGGGTGCGTTTGGGTGGACTTTTTAGGAAAACTATAGGGCAATAGCATTTTCATTAGAGGCGCACAGTTTGTCTAAGCCATGCGGCCAAACCATGTGAGGTTGGTCTTGGAGGTAGTAGCTTCCACACGGGAGGTGCACAATTTGTCTAAACATGCAGCCAAACCATGTAAGAAGGGTGTTTGAGGTAGTAGCTAATGCATGGTTAGCACATGGTTTGTCAAACCATGTAGTCTAACCATGCTTGCACTTAAATTAGATCCTAAAATTGTGGATCTCGACCGTTTCTCCCCTAACTTGCTTGGTTATGCTTTTAAGAGGCCATAACTCAGGATTATCCTCCCTTGAAGGTAGGAGAACCTCTTCCAAGCGTTTTGGAAGCTATATGATGGCTTCTCTTGGCGAATAAAAGTTGGTTTCTTGGGGTATTTGATCTTTCTTGACCGTTCTTGTTCGGTTTCATAGATCCACTTGGATCTACTCCTCTTCCATTGGTTTCTTGGATCTATGCTCGTTATGGGTAGATCTATGTGTGTAAATGCCAAATACGATGAGCCTTGGTCTTTACCTTGAAATCAGAAGAGATTTAAGGTGGGTTTCTGGAGAATCAACCCAGATTTCTTATGCGTTCTTCGTTTGTTGGGGTTTTCATCAAAAACACTTGAGGTGGGGATTCGTTGCTTCTCTTTATTTTACATGCAACTATAGTGTTATCATGTTTAATCCCACTAGATGACAATGTGATTAATATAATAAATATTTTAATCGGATAAAGAAATTTTTATCGATCGTATGTCATTGCCTCTTGTTTTTCTAGATAGTATGATATCTATGCTTTCTTTGAATAGCTGTTTTTTCATGATGAAAATCGGTAACGAACGTAAACTAGGATTAATTGATAATTGTTGGTCTAAAGATAAAGAGGTATGAAAACTAATCTGGTTTTTGTTGTAATTTTATGTTAATCTAATTGGTGTAGTAAGCATGTTTAATCTTTTGTAATAGCCTACTGGTTAGGTTTCTAGATGTTGGAACCAACAATTTATAAACCTGTTAATTCAAGATGGATTAATTAATTTTATTTTTTGATAATTCCTTTAAGGGTTCTGAGTTACCCTCATGATTGTTAAGGGGCCAGGAGCCTAATTTATGTGATGTTTTCATCCCCCCTGCTTGTGTTGTGATGTGATCATGGATGGTTGTTGTGATATGTGGGGGCAGAGAGGCCTTTTGGTTGTGGTAGAAGATGACTCCTAGAGTGGAGAGATGCATCGGTTTATGCGTCTGGGTGTCGGGGAGGACACCGAGGTTGATGGAATGGGATGGATGTGATTGTTTGTTACTTACATGTTATTTGGTTGTTCATCTGATTTACTTTCCCCCACTACTCAGGGCACCTGGTCTTGCTTAACCATATACTGAAAGAGGCGAATACACATGGGGTATGCCACGTGATTTCCATGTTCAGCTTCTCAAGGGGGAATGGGTCTATTCTCTTGCTGAAGGAGGAAAATAATCGACAGGTAGTACATCTACTCACCGTGTTGAGCCCCCTTGTGTTTAGTAGCATATAATGTTTTTCTAGAATGCTTGGGAATATGGGAAAGTAATTTTTTAATGAATAATTGAATAAATGGTGTTAAGCCATGGGGTTGGAGTTTGCTGTAACATAATGATAAGGTTGTACTATTGAAGGGACATTGGATTTTGGGTGTGATGCTAATGAAATATTTAATGTAGAATTGTTCATGGTCAATTAATGTTTAATGAATTAATTAACGTAAATTGAAACTGATAAAACGGTAATGAATTAATCTAATAATGTTCCTTAAATGGTTGTGTGCTTATAGGATGCCTAGTCTTAGAAGTGGTAGCCCAGAGTCTGAGAGACGTTAGCTATAGTTGTGTTTAATACTAGGTTATTCCTATAGTGTGGTTGTGAGATATAGTTTATTTTGTACTTTTTGTGTTTCTATATGCTACTCCACCCTGTTAGTAAGGGAAACTGACAACCCGGTGATTCTGAGCCCTCGGGGGTGTGTTTTCCACAACATTTTGGTGGGAGGATGAACCGCTGACTACCCCCTTTGGCCTCACTCTCTTCTCTTGTTAGATACTTGTTCCATTAGGCACTGCGGTTAGTTATCCCTGTATATGTTTGCAGAGGGCTGTAATGGCTTGTGGTTATTCACACACATATATTCTGGATATAGTATCCTATTGCCTATTATAGGTGTAATGTGAATAGGCTATGATGACTTGAAGATACTTACTCAGTGTATGGGCTGTAATCGCTTGAGGTAAAATACATGACGTATGATACATGTTATGTGAGATGTGGTGGCTCCCGGAAACCACCTGGTTACTTTTGGTTTTGAGGATGGTGTGGTTCTTTGGCCAGGTGTCTGCAAGAATGACATTGTGGTGCAAGAGGTGCATATTGTGGTGCTTTGACCCGGTGTCTGCAGGAATGCCTTTTTGGAGAGAGATGTTTAGGACATGGGATGTTGGGGAAAAGCGGAAAACCAGTGGGGAAGTAGTAGGAGAGTACCCTTAATATTCTTTACTATATTCATTATTCTTGTATGTGTTACATGGTGAGAGTATCCATGGTGAGGTTGGGAACTTAGTATACCTGTTTAGGTGATGAGTTTGTTTCACTTTTTGTTCACGTGCTTTAGCATGATTTCATTACTTTTGCACAAGAGGCTTTGGGGAGGATCCTACTAAGTATACTGTAATACTCACCATATGTATATATAAACATTTTTTCAGGAAACTTGTAGTAGTTTGGAGATCAATATGGTTTCTACTAGTTTGTGGTTGCAGGAAGTATTCGGGCTTTTGGATTTTGTTGTTTTTACTTTCTTTTGGGTACATGCAGTTTTCCCATTTTTGTTGTAGTACTTTTGTATGACATTCCATTTGTGCACTTGGTTTTCTTTTATATTTCTAGTTCTGAGTTAGATTTGATTAGTGTCTATCTTATCTCCCTCTTCTGTATGTGTTCTCTTAGAGGGTAATTCCTCCCATTTGTGTGTTACTATACCCTCGATGGTAGTCTCCAACCTGGGGGCCTACTGGAGGCGAGAATTGGGGGTCATTATCTCCCTTCTCACATTGCCGGCCTAGGAGGGGTATACTTTGTGGGGAGGGGGTTGTGACAGATGTAGGGAAATCAACATTCAAAGAGTTTAATCCCAAGACTTCTACTATAATAGGTACTATTCATGTGTCCTCTACTATAGCATCTTATATTTTCAATACTTATGTAAATCTTATCATTATATATATTCCCATTATAGATATTCAAAGGATCAGGGTTCAGGATTTTTATGTTGTTATGATTCTTGGTATTCCCTTTGGGATTAGAAAAAGAGGATGTACATTAGTACATGTAGTTCCCCCTTGAGATTGGTGTGTGTCACTTCAAAAGGGACCTCTTTTTCTTTATGATTGTAGTTTTTCCCATATTACATGGGATGGACTGGTTGGTTCCCTTTCATTCTATCATTTATTAATATCAAATAATGGTGACCTTCACATAACTGGATGGTAGAAAGGGTGTTCACAAGGATTAATGATATATACATGCGAGATGAGCTGGACTCGAGAGTCATGGGATGGGTGGTACAACAACTCAGAATGGGAGTTTTTATCTAGATGATGGGGGAAAAATTTTTGGTGGATTAATATCCATTGGTTTATCATTTTAGATATGTTTTCCTAGATAAATTTTTTAGGATTTCCTCTTGTGAGATAGGTAGAGTTCTTTATCGATCTAGTGCTAGGAGATACACTGGTATCCATTCCTTATTACAAGATGAATACAACTAAGATTAAAGAGTTCTAGAGATTGCTAGATAATTTTGAGACAAAGGGGGTTATCTGACCTAGTACATATCTAAAGGGTTAAATGATAATTTTTGTTTAAAAAGGCATATGGTAAACATAGAATAAAAATCGATTAATAGAAATTGAGGGAACTAATGGTTATGAAACGATATCCTTGGCCATATATAGATGATCTCTCCAACCAACTTTGAGGAGTTCATTCTTTCTCACTGATTTATTTGATAATGGTTAATGATTAGGTGTATATTATACAATCAAACATACCGTGGATGTATTTTCAAAATTGGAATGGTCTATATTATTATTTGGTTATGTATTTTGGTCACATTATCATGATAGTTATATACATAGAACTAAGGAAATGAGGTCTCCATACTTATCTAGATTCATTTTCAAGGTATTCATTGATGATATCATGCAGTATTCTCACAATCATCACAACCATGAAAAAAATCTAGAGATCATATTTGATACACATAGAGAGAATCATTTATATATTAAGCTTAAAAATTTCCACTTATGGATGGATTAGATTAAATTTTGGGGTCATAATATTTTCAATTGGCCTTGGGAAGGTGAGATTTGTAGTTTTCAAGTAGCATACCATAAATGTCATTGATATATAGGGTTTCTTTTTTTTCTCATAATACATGCATTTCATACAAGACATATCATGCCTAGTACCACCGCTCATGGGCTTGACTAAGAAGGGTGTGTTGTTTGTATGGTTAGATACATGTGAGATAGCCTTTTCAAAGCTAAAAGGGAGATTGAAATAAGAAATGATATTGATTTTTTCAGATCTATGTAGGATTTACACTATTTTACTACGATGCATTAACTATCGAGTTAGGAATAATTTTTCTACAGGGAGATAGAGTCAAACCATACAGGCCTAAATAGTTGGGGCCAAATGAGAGTAATTACCCAATGTATGATATCGAGTTATCTTCAGTTGTACATGCTTTGAACTGTTAGAGAAATTACTTTCTAGGATTGAAGTTTGTGTTGTACATGAACCACAAAATCATCATGTAAATATTTACATAGTGTGATCTAAATTTGAGGCAGCATTGGTGGTTTGAATACCTATATTATTCTAACTTTGATATTTCCTACATGCCTAGGAAATGAAATATATTGGTCAATTCACCAAGTAAGAGGACTCAGATACATGATGTTTTACATGCTAGCAATGACTGAGAGATTATGGATTTGTTCTTTGAGATGAACATGGAGGTGTATGATTGTTATGAGAATGTTATTTTTATCATCCTTAGCTATAACCACTTACATTTTGGATAGTGTTTGGATGTGGTATCTATCAGATTATGGGGTCCTAGTACTATGGGAGAGTGGAAAGTGAGGACCCACATATAGGTTGGACCCTTGGAGAAGATAAAATTATTTGAGTACATACTCGTGTATGGGTTTCAATAGATATCCATTTAAAGATGATGTTAGAATTTCATAGTTCAACATGGGAAGTGCAGCGCGACCCCACTAGGAAAAATTTGGATTTACAATGGAAATACTAGTTGTAGGGTATGTGAAGATATGTAGCTAGTTTTGTAATGAGCTCTTCCACCTATCTACAGGTTGAGGTGGAACACCAATGATGTGTTAGACTTTTATAGCACCTTTCCATTTTTGAGTGGAAGAGGGGAAATGTGGTGATGGATTAAATGATTAGGTTACTGAGGTCTCCATGAATAAATTATGTATTATGTTTTTTTGAAATGGTTACAAAGGTTTCTCATTTAATAACTATCAAGGAGACATTTTAATTAGATGATTTTTGGATTTTTTGGTATCTGTTTGATAGTATGTCCTCTGGGGTTTTGTCATAATATCATTTAAGAAAGGGACACATGTTTTACATAATTATATCAAATATGGTTAAAGCGGGTCTAAGTACATAGGTTTTTTTGAGCATAATATATCAGCCTCAGATTGACGGCCAGTAAGAGTACACAATACATGTTTTTTAGGACATGTTTTATGCATGCATCCTGGATTTTGGGGGTTCTTTATAGGGGCATAGACCCTAGGTGAAATTATCCCACAACAATAGATTTCCTGAAACTATTTAGAGGGTGCCTTTGGTGTGATTGATAATGAGAATATAGATAACTATTCATGGACCTCATCTCGTGTATGATATTACACGGAAGGATCAATTTATTCAAATATGGGTAGTTGTTGCAATGTTTTAGCAGAAATCATATGATGATCCCTGAAGAACACCAATAGAGTTTGTGGGTGAGGACCATGTTTCATTATTTGTTTCACCATGGTTGAGACATAGATGGATCATGTGTACAAATAATATTTGACCATAATATAATGGGACATTCGATATTCTAGAGAGAGTCAGAATGGTAAAAAATTGTTTTTAGTTTCCTAAAAGGTACATGGCCATGTATGACATTTTCCATGAGTCTTAGTTGAAACATTATCATTCATACTTGTGTCATGATTTTCATCCAGAGGAGTTTGAGTTACATGTAGATGTTTCCATTAAAGAAAATACTATATGTATTGTGAATCATATCATAATAGTTCTCCAAGGTTGTCGAGTTCCTATAGTATTTCTGTTATGGTAGCATGACTATGTGAATAAAGTGACATGGGATTAGGAAGACGATGGATGAGAATAATGGATAGAGTTTTTCTCACAAATTATTGAACAACCTTAAGAGGAAAATTCATGTAAATATTTTTAACGATGTATGTTTTTAAGAACCAATTTATTTTTTTGAGGTACATAATCTTTTACTTCAATAAATTTTTAATTTAAATGCTTATATATAGAATAATGTGAATTACCATTAAGGGAATAGAGGAATCAAATATTTACAGATCTTGTTATTAGATAGGAACCCATCCTTTGAGGGGAAAAATTCCAACCAAATGGTTAGTAGGATCTATGTGGGGAAAGAGACTCAAGTACTTATAACCATTAAAAGATTGATAAAAAGTAGGGGAGCCCACCTGGTTTGAAAATCCTTGAGATTTTTGGTACATGTCCATGAAGCACAACTTATAGTATTTAATAGTGGGATGAGCCATGGTATTTTCTTGGTTAGTAAAACCATGACACAAAACCTTGTGAAGATCCCTTTCCAATAGAAAAGGGCACACCGTTAGTGCACGATTTAACATACCAAGCATCCCAATATTGCCACACTATATTTTGGGTGAATTAATGATGTCCCCTTAATGAATTCTTATTTAAACCTAATTTTCATCATTATACAGGTTTTATATCCATGGGTTATTAGAGAGATCTCTTTGAATTCTATCCTAGGAATCGATAGATTTTCCCCATCCGAGCTTGAAATCAAGGACAATTGTTCTGTTGGATCCATTCTAGTAAGATATCAATACCTTTTGTGTCATTCCTCATTCTTCTTTGTATCAACTACACAATATTTTGGGGAAATATAATATGACCTATGTTTTGGTTTTTTGTTTCGTATTCCTTTCTCTCCTTATTTTAGTCAAATTAGGAGTTCATATTGGATGATAAATCTGTAATGGCATGACCCTAGTTAACCATAATCGGTTTATTATTCCAATACATTGTCATGAAGAATGAAATCATGTCTTGAAAGATCGACCAGTTTAGCATTCTTGGAAATATATTACATACATCAACTTAAAATTAGAATTTTACACATAAAATAAAACATAATTAGTTCTTGTAGAACTCCATTATTCCATTTTAAAATAACCATGCGTATCAATCATAATACACTTCTTAGAAATCATGGGAAAATAAAACATAAGAAAGGGGTGAGCCTAAATTCTCAATAATGGTAAACAGTTTAGCGGAAGATAACATAAACAATAGGCATGGTGAAAAATTAAGAAAACATAACTTTACAAATAATAAACAAGGAAACTATGGCAGAAATATGAGATGATTAAATAATGACTTAATAAAACATAGAAATGGACATTATACTAGTCTAATAACCATATGAACCATCAATAATATTTTCATAATGAGGGGATATATAATTCCATACATTCTGAAACATTTTTTCAAGGCCTCATCCAAGTCATCTAAAAATGATTAAGGCCTCTGCCAAAACCATATATCAAATTGGGAAAGGCCTCAACCAATTCCACATCTAACTGTCACATTAGACATAACGATTCATCGAGGAGTAATATCAAGCTTCACCCATCACATACGATTTCCAATACATTTCACGTATGAAATGGTTGAAACATAACATAAACATTCGTATTATAAGTAGAATACTAAATTTCAATACATTAACCCTAAACGATGAATGGAATAAAAATAACACATCCAGAGTCAAATATATCAAAAAAAATCAATAAAACATGTATGATTTGTATCATAATAAATCAACATTTTTCAATAATAATATACCGTAAAGGATTTTGGCATTGTTGAAAATGATCAGTAAAAAATCTTTGAGGGAAATATCCCTTTTTCCTGAAATCATTAAAAAGTCACATAATTTAGAAAGGAATTAATTTGAAATTTATTTTTAAATCAATGTGTCCCATACCACATTGAATCTTTTGAAAGGGATTATCATTATAAAACATTCATGTCCATATAAATAAATCTTTTAAACCATTTTGAAAACATGGTCGTTAATGAGAATGTTTTAGAAGAATAAATCATTAAAACATTAAAAATGATGTTTTAGTAAAAAAGTATCTTAAAAAGTATCCCTTTGAAAACTATTTTATGAATCAAGGAAATGGATAATAAATATGTCCAAGTAGATAATTACGTTAAAACAACCTCGGATAATAAAGATATTGTGAAATTAACCGTTACCGTGCACTTATCATTGGTCGAGGGTACGTTTAACCACATGTATAATGACCATTGTATTTTATTAAATTATACCAGAACCATATTAATATTTATTATATCATACATGATTCATAAATGAATTTATACTACCCATTTAATAAATATTTCCATTTAAAATTAACATTTCGTGTAATAATCGCATTCTTTATTGTACGTGTTTTAACATGTTATTCATGATCAAATAATTTATATCATGATTTAAATACTTCCAGAATATAAAAAATTATTTATATATCATATATATTTAGAGTATGAATATTTATAATAGATAGATATTTTAAGTGGAAGGCACAATTCATGGAGATGGTAGGTCATACATATGCATAAACGCTGTGTCTGTTTTCATATCATATTAAATAAAAGTAAGTAAATAAGATATATGTAAGAACTTACATACATATATATATATATATTAATTAGCATTATTATTTCATATATTACATACTTATTAATAATATATATTTTTATAATCATCGTTGAATGGTGAACGTGGTAATGAATCTTATCGCGTCATGGAGACGGTAACCCATATGTACGCACGAGCGACAATATCATTATATTGACTGTGATATCAGATGTAATTGGATGGTATATAATATATATATAATCATTTAACATGTTATATTTATTATTTACAATTTTAATACTCATTATTATACCTATCCAAATAATTTAGAGTTTGAATAACAAATTACAACATGATGTGGAGATGGTCAGCCGTACGTTCGCACGTATGGTGAAATTTTCATTTATAGGATGGATATAACAATGAATATGGTTGTACGAAATTTATAATAACATCTCATTATGTAGAAGGTACTATATTTATTGTTTTTTCATGGGAAAAACAATGGAAGATGAAGTGGAAGAAGAAAAGAACTTGAATGAGGGTGGTGAAATTATTACCTCTTCTTCGAGTATTTCCTTTTGAGTTGATCAAAAGGGATCCATAGGTTTTATTTCTGATCAAAGTAAGGCCTCTAGGTTTAAGGGGGGATAGATGGAAAGATATTTGGGTACTTTTTGGGCGATCCAAATGGCTTGGGAGGTGTGAAAATAATAGAATGGGAAGTTCTATTTTATAAGAGAGGTGGGGGTCACTTTAGAAAAATCATGAAATATTATTTTATTATTGAATCATATTCCATTTCTGATGGCTTCATATGACTTAATTTAGAGGATTAGGTTCTTATGGGTCGAAATAATCTCACCAAATAGGTTTTATACGTTTTTAGTTTTCGATATAAACCTTATCTTTTATATATAAATCTATGTTAAATAGTTTACCATTTACCATGTCTTCTTGTATGTTTTTATTATGTGGTTAATAAAAATACAATAAAATGACAAGGGAACCCCATGTAGTTCATTAATTTTATATATATCATTATAAGAGACCTTTGGCAGAACCTTATATTTTTTGGACCATTATATAATTTAATTATATAGTATTTGTTTTAAAAACTCATTTATTTCAATTTTGACACTTTGGAATTATGTTTTATGTGAATGTTATAACAACATGATTACTTTGAATAAAATACATTGAATCAACCCTAACATCACTACCACAAAACGGGGCAAGGCAAGTGACACCCTTTATCAGTGCTAACAGGATTTTTCTAATAAAGGGGGTACCTTTATCAGCACTAAAAAAGAGCTGATAAAAGTACCCCTTTATTAGTTCTTTTTTTAGCGTTGATAAAGGTACCCCCTTTAACATCGCTTTTTTTAGCGCAGTTAAAGGGTTCCCCTTTAGCAGCACTTTTTTATAAAAGTGCTGGAAAATGATATACTTCCAAATAAAATCATTTAAAAAATATATTAATATTTAAATATATAGATATAGTTATATTGATATAAATATATTATAAATTATTTAAATATATCTTTAAAAATATTTTAGATAATTATAAATATACAGTTACACATAATATATAAGATATTTAGTGAAAATGGATTATAAAAAAATTAATTTTTTTTAATTAATAGTTTTCTAATTATTATGTATTAATAGTCATTTAATAACAATTTGAAGCCTAAAAAATAAAAAATAATAAAAAATATGTTGAAAACGCAACACGAACATCAAACAACCATAACTTTTGATCCAGGTGTCCGTTTGAGCTCTACCACATATCAAATAGAAGTCTGTGACTAGTTCTACACCCATTTAATTTGAGGCAACCCTAGTCAGGTTGTTTCGAGGCCAAAGTAGGCCCAGAAGACCTCCAAAACTGAGTTTTTAGTCACGATACCCCGATATTTTTAACATTTCGTGGATTTTCAGCCTCTTTTAAGGGGGTATTATTGGTTTTCTTTGGTGGGGATAGAATTTATTTCAAGGTATCACATTAATATTGATATTATGTCTTTTAAATTTTATCATTTTTTATAATGCACTGCTATTTATAATCAAATATATAACAATATATACATATTTTATATATATTCACACATAAAAATTTAATTATAAATATAAATAAAAAAATATATTTACATATAAAATATATTATCTTTATCTAAATAATAACTAATTTCCATTTTATTTAAAATAATAATATATAAATATTTATATACCAATATATTAATCTAACTATATATATATATATATTAATATAACTATATATATATATTGATATAACTATAAATATATATATTAATATCACTATAAATATATATATTAATATAACTATATATATATTAATATAACTATATATATATATATATATAATATAACTATATTAGTCTAACTATATATATATATTAATATAACTACATATTATGTTTTGAAGCTCAGTTAAAAGAATGGCCAATCCACTAAATGAAAAACATTTTAATTTCCCATGGAATTATACCTTGTATTGAAAACACAGGTCATTAAAACATCCCCCCTTAGAACATATCATCCATGAGAGGCCTTTGGGAACAATGAAAATTTCACTGGACCTATAGGGGTCTTGAAGTCTCATTCAAATGGTAACATTGAGTTTCTAATATATAAATATTTATATTCCAGTTACATATAAAATATATTAGCTTTATCTAAATAATAACTAATATCCATTTTTTTTAAAATACCAATATATAAATATTTATATACCTTTATATTAATCTAATTATATATATATATATTAATATAACTATTATATATATTGATATAACAATAAATATATATATTAATATCACTATAAATACATATATATTAATATAACAATATATATATATATATATTAATATTACTATATTATACTATATGAATAAATATAACTAATTATATATATAAAAATAAATAGATATGTCATTATGTAGAGAACAAATCAATATGGAAGAGTGGTAAAGGCTTCAGGTGCACAAGGGGGGTGTCTCGAGATCAAATCTTGGTGGAGGAAAGGGCGCGTGGATGGGGGTGGATTTGGGGGATAGCGTTGAAAAAAGGGGTGGGTGTAGCGCTAATATAGGATGAAGGGGGGGGGGAGCATGCAGGAATTGGAGGGGCTAGAAAGCGCTGTTAAAAGGGGGGATCAAGTTCTATAAAAGCCCCCACCCCCTATTGACAAGATTTTTTAAAATTTCATTAAATTTTTGTAAATTTTGAATTTTTTTACTTTTATCAGCCCTAAAAACGGTGTTGATAAAAGGGGTCTTTTACTAGT
This sequence comes from Viscum album, assembly GCA_963277665.1. Taxonomy (NCBI): domain Eukaryota; kingdom Viridiplantae; phylum Streptophyta; class Magnoliopsida; order Santalales; family Viscaceae; genus Viscum; species Viscum album. Next base: position 1,824,684,177 of record OY728151.1, on the reverse strand, counting down.
GCTAAAAAGAAAGCACTGATAAAGGACACTTTTATCAGCCCTTTTTAGCGTTGATAAATGACCCCTTATATCACTGCTTTTCTTAGTGTTGATAAAAGGGGTTATTATCAGCGCTTTCTGGAGCACGGATAAAGGGGACCCCCTATCTTTTCTGGATTTAACAGTGCTTTTCTAGCATTGTTAAAGGCTATTTTTATCATTGATAAAAGGTTTATTTGTAGTATTTCATGTCATATTACCCAATAAAATTTGTGTATTTCATAAAACATTGAAATTATATTTATTTTAATATTTATAATACTATTTATTCAATTCATTTATTAATAAGATAATTACAACATCTTCATTTTGACATAAATAGATTAAAATATTTAATGTCTAAAAATTATAAATAAAATAAAATTATGTAGGAAGTCATTTTATCTTTCTAATTAATATTTAGTATGGAATTGTTTTATGTACAACCCTATATTAACAATGTTTTAGTTAATAAACTTTGTATTTAACACTTTTAACTCTTCTTTAAATAAAATAATAAAAAATTTCCTAATCTAATCCAAGAGGATCAAATAGGATCATATTTTATTCCAAAGATTGTTTTCAGTCGAATTACTCCTATCCAATAGAATTAGGACTTGTGTTAGGGTACTTATAATATAATTTTTACCTATAATTACACTATTTACTTTTAACTGAGGTAAAAAAATTCAAAATCTACTATTCATTAGAAAATATTTTTATCTTATTGAACAACATTTTACTTACTGATGTCAACCGTGTCTCTCAGATTTTTGAAATTCAACTCAATGAAGTGGATAAATTATGTTTTTGGCAAATTTGTAAATGCTCCTTGAAGGTGGGTAAAAAATGTTAAAAAGTTCAATAAAATTTTATACATCTAATGATATTAAAAAATGACTACAATGAATTACATTGAACTTATATAGGTATTATATAACTATTTTTACTTAAAATATTTTAAAAAAAATAAAAAATAAAATAAATAAATAGTCGGTTTTAATTAATAATGCAATGTTTTTCACTAATCAACAAAAATTGAAAGTACTCAGAAAAATAAAAAAAACTGGCATTTTGATAATTTTGATATTTAAAATTAAATAATGATGTCCAATTTACCAAATTAAAAACCTAGAAGTTTCATTTATTAATTTAAAATTAACTCCCATTGTCAAAACCAAAAAGTTGGTTTTTAAATAATTAAAAACTATCTAAAGATTGGCACGAGTTTATGTCAAATTTAAATGTGAAATTACATATAATGACCAAAATTGTTTTAAATAATAAAAATATGATATAATTGTACTTCCAAACCATTCAATTTTATAATTGAACACTATCAATTATTTTGATTAAAACAATCGTTTTCAATTAAAATTTAGTATTCTTCACTATTTACCCAAATATGAAAGTTATCAGAAAACACCAAAACAATTCAAAACTAAATTTTTATGTCCTGATTCTAATAAAAAAGTTTATTTTGTCAAATTGAATATATAAAACGTTAAAATATTTGATTTAAAAAGGGTTCGCTAATAAATGGTGATAAAAAGGAATTTTTTAAAAAATACTTCCTTTATCTGAAAAATTAATTTTTTCATATATTATGTCTAAGAAAGACAGAATATGGTTGTTAAAATTATACGGAATATATAAAATTCAAAATTCAATTAATATTATTCATAACCGCTTTTGAACGGCTAGTTTGGTAAGTCGTGGTCCTCTTAAAATTAGTGTTGCATGTAGCGCCAGTTATTGAATTATATTGAAGAAATAACGTACTATGAAATCTTGGGGTGCTACATTCTCCCCTGCTTCAATAAATTGTCTCCTTGAAATTTGAAATTTTTCTTCGAGAAGAAAAGTTTAAAAATAGAAAATACCTTTGTGGAAAACCCACATAGGAAATTGGGATAATACAATTTAGTATTAATAAGATGGAGATCTAAATGAAAAGGCTACAACAAAATTATGATATCAATTAGGAGAAAATTGGTGGAAATTAGTGACACATTATTTGAGAAAAATGTAAATATTTATAGATAATTATTGAAGTCATCAATCACAAACAAGTGTAAAATTGGGGATCTCAAAACCATTAATCTATGATGATATAAAATATCATCTATTCAACAAAACATAAGGTATTAGGATAAAATATTTTTTGTTTTAAGATACCTTCCCAAATGTTTAATAATTAATTTATTCATAGAATAAGAGGGATAAAATATACTTGACATGTAGAGTTTCATCCATCAAATAATTCCTATCACAAACTCATCTTTCAAACCAAAGGATAATAGAGTTCAAAAATATTCTATTTATCCTTATTGTATAGGGTTATGAAAAAATGAATTTATAATTAATCAATCAGAGAATTTAAAAAAACTACATTATAAAATCCAGGACATCAAATAGGAATGTGGTAGCTAATTCTCCATTGATACCCTTCAATTTCAGGTTCAAGTCTCAGGGCCTTGCTTGACTCGACTGGTAGTTTCCCAACCACCGGGTTTCCATTTTTATGACAATCAAAAAATTAACTCATGAAATTATTTTACCTTAACAATAGCATACAATTTCAATACTAATCGATTCTAACTATAAGAGTTATCCAAAATAATTTTGTCCTAACTCACAGTCCAAAATTTATATGGCAGGTAAACACAATAGATGATCTTTTTTCCATACAATAACATGTCAATATCTTCATCATGTATTCATTTAAAGAATTGTTACTCCCTGAATTACAATAAAACATTATTTATTACATTCATTATCCCTTATTTCTTATAGAATACATGATATACTCCTTCAATCCAAAAATGTTGTAAACTCCAACAATGATGGAATATAAAAATAATTAATATGTTTCAAGGTAGTCATGAATATCCAATATAATTCCTAAAAATCTATAATATATAATTCCAAAATAAATACCTTAGTATCAGAACCATATTATGGTTTATCTTTATCTCAAAGATAAATTTTCCAATAAAATTAACCTTTTATTGGGTCACATTTCGTGGTTCCACACAATCTCAAGTCCTTAATGAAATAGTACTGCGATACAATCCTTATTTACTCTATAATTCGTAGAACATGTACATCATTAATACAATACTCAAATGTCAAAATACTTTAATAACAACATAATAAATCTAATCATTCCTCTTCATCTTCGGTATTATCATAACATGATTATTATCCAATAGCATTTGGGGTATACTCTGAGGATTTGAACATTGATTCACGTAGTGTCCCAACTCTTTACAGATGAAAATTGTACATTTGAAACCTTTTACATATCCTTGCAGTCATGTACATGGTGTAGTTTTTCTCCACACTTAAAAAAAACTCTGATTCCCTTCATCCATTTACCAAGGAGATATTTTCCACACTTATCACATATAGGAAAATCCTTTTCCCCTCATCCCTTTATCCATCTTTCTCTCTTCCATCCTTTTCTTCACTACCTTCAATTCAAAGCCATAGTACTAAGATAATTATTTACATATCTTATTAATACATTATACTATTTCTCCATATAATGGTAATACATGGGAGACTTTTCCATTCTAAATGTTTGATAAATACCATGAAATATATGATCCTTCTTACTCTATGGATCATGTGAATACCTGTAGTTCTCCTTCCATCTGCTGGGTGCCATTTCTAAACAATGGCATACATTAGGTTAGTTTATGAATCATAATTCGTAATTCCAAAAAAATAAAATACCTAACATAAATTTAAATGATTATGCATGTAATATTTAATCATAAAAGGTTTTCTTTGAAGAATTATTTACTCCTAAATCATTCAAAATGTCTTGAAATGAAAATGTGAATTTTCCTAAGCATATCCCCTAGGAGTGTCGTAACCATGAGTGAATCAAGGACCATTGTCATGTGATAGGATACCATGGGTAAAGGCCAAGACACCTTGTTGAAGTTTTCACTCCTAGGTACATCTGTTCTAGAGCTGCCTCTACCTGTTCGTATCTATACATGGACATACTGCTTGGAAAATTCAAAAAATCACTACATCACCAAAATTCTAGCACGTTTTTCTATACTAATCTTAAAATTATATCTTAGGGAAATGTTCTCAAATTATATTTTATCTAAATCTATTTATAAGAATTTTGCTAAACATCCTCTAATACCAATTGTAATTCCCTGACCCCAGTTACCCAGAGTCGGTGCATTATTTTAATACATTGGCATGATACAAGTAAATAATGTCTCAAAAGACCGATCCGTTTAACAGTCTTGAAAATAGATTACATACATAAACTTCATATTTAATTTTAAAACATAAAATCCAACATATATAGTTCTTTTATAATGACATTATTCCATATTTTTCATAACCCATAATATCAATCGTAATACCCTTCATGGAAATTCTGGGAAAATAAAACATAAGAAAGGGGTGAGCTCATATTCTTAGTAAGGGTAAAAAATTTAGCAGACGATAACCTAATAAATATTCATGGTGAAAAATTGAACACAAATTCCTTTAAAAATAAAAAACATGAAAACATTATGGATAAAAATTGAGAAGATTAAATAATGCCATAATAAAGCATTTCCATGGGTATTCTATTAGTCTAATAACCACATGAACTATCAATATTATTTTCATAATGAGGTAATGATTAGTGCCAGACATTGTGAAACATTTTTTCAAGGCCTCAGCCAAGACCTATAAAAATGATTAAGGCCTCAGCCAAAAATATATATCAAATTAGGAAATGCCTTGGCGAATTCCACATCTAATTGTCTCATAAGACCTGCTGATAAATCGAGGAGCTATAGTGGGCTCCACCTATCACTTACTATGTCCAATACATTCCTCATATGAAATGGTTGGAATATAACATAAACATTAGTATTATAACTAGCATAAGAAATGTCAATAAGTTAACCCTAAATAATGAATAGAATAAAAATAACACATCCATAGTCATAGTATCCCATATCACTTTGGAATCGATGAAAATGGTTAGTAAAAAATATTTGAGAGGAATACCCCTTTTTCATGAAATCTTTTAAAGGTAACATAATTTATAATGGAATTAATTTTAAATATATTTTTGAATCAATGTGTCCCAAATCACTTTAAATCATTTGAAATGAATGTACATTATAAAATATTCATGTCCATATAAATAAATACTTTAAATGATTTTGAAAACATGGACATTAATGTGAAAGGTTTAGAAGAATAAATCTTTAAGATATTTAAAATGATCTTTTAGTAAAGTATTCTATTAAAAATAATCCCTTTGAAAAATATTTTATGAAACATGGAAATGGATGATAAATATGTCCCAGTAGATACGTACGTAAAAACAAACTCGAATAATAATGAAATTGTAAAACTAACCCTTACCTTGCACTTTCCATTGGTCAATGGTAAGTTTAACCTCCTATATAATGAAAATAGTATGTTATTTAATTATAATAGAACCATATTAATATTTATTATATCATACATGATTCATTTATTACTTTATACTACCCATTTAATAATGATTTCCATGTAAAATTAACATTTCAGGTAATAATCGATTTCTTTATCATATGTGTTTTAACTTGTTATTCTTGGTCATATCATTTAGATAATTATTTAAATATTTACATAATATTATCCTTGAAATATATATAATATATATTTATAATATAAATATTTATAATAGATATATATATGAATTGGAAGACACAGTTTATAGAGGCGGTAGGTTGTACGTACACATAAACATTGTTAACATTTTCATATCGTATTGAATGGAAGTAAGTGAATAAGATATATGTAAGAACATAAATTTATATATTAGAATTATTATTTCATATATTACATACTTAATTATAATACATATTATTATAATCATCATTGAATGATGAACGTGGTAATGAATCTTATCGCGTCGTGGAGATGGTAATCCGTACGTATGCACATGTGACAATATCATTATATAGATGGTGATATCTTATGTAATTCGATGGAATATAATATATACAGAATAACTTAACATGAAATATTTATTATTTACAATAGTTATACTCATTATTATACCCATCAAAATAATGAAGTGTTTGAATAACAAACTACACCACGACGTGGAGATGGTAAGTCGTACATACACACATATGATGACTTTTTTATTTATAAGATGGATATAATAATGAATATGGTTGTAAAATATCTATAAGAACATCATAGTATGTGTAATTTACTGTATTTATTATTTTTTAATGGAAACAACAATGAAATAGAAAGTGGAAGAAGAAAAGAACTTGAAAGAGTGTGGTGAAATTATTACCTTTTCTTCGTGTGTTTCCTTTTGAGTTGATCAAAAGGGATCCTTATTTTTGATTAATCATTAAATTAAGGACTATAAGATGAACATGGTATAGTTTAAAGGATATTAGGATAGTATTTGGCTAAGCCAAATGGATTTGGAGGTGTGAAATTAATAGAAGGGGAAGTGACCTTTTGTAAGAGTGTGAAGGGTCACTTTAAAAAAAATTGAAATATTATTTTATTATAAAAACATATTCAGAATCTAATGGATAAAACTGAATTTATATAGATAAATAGGTGGTTTTTTGTCAATATAAGTTCAAAAAATAGGTTTTAGAAATGTTTAGGTTACCATATTAAGCCTATCATTTATTTTTAACTCTTAGTTAACCAGGTTAATATTTATCATGTCTCCTTGTATATTTATATTTTATGGTCAATAAACATACAATAAAATACCAAGAGAACACATGGGGTTAATTAATGACATATATATCATTATAAGACTCCTTTTTACTATATTTAGATTTTTATGACTATTATATAATTTAATGATATAGTTTTGTTTTAAAAACTCATTTATGTCAATTTTGACACTATTTGGTATTTTGTTTTTGTGAAAGTCATACCAGCATGATTACTTCGAATAAAATATATTTTATAAACTCTAACATGTCATATTATCTTAGAAAATTCAGGTATGTCATAAACACATTGAAATTATATTTATTTTAATATTTATAATACCATTTATTTGATTATTTCATTAATAATGTAATTACTACATCATCATTGTGTCATATATAAATTAAATTATTAATAAAATAAATTTGTGTAGGAAATATTTTTATCTTTATAATGAATATTTATAGTCGAATTTATCTAATGTATATCCCTATATTAAAAATGTTTTAGTTAATAAAAATTGAATTTTACACTTTTAACACCTTTTAAATAAAATCATAATAAATGTCCTAATCTAATCCCAGTGGAACAAAGAGGATCATATTTAATTAATAATATTATTATTAGTCTAATTATACTTATCCAATATAATTAGGATACGTTTTACGGTAATTATAATATCATTTTTACCTTTAATTACCCTATTTTATATTAAATGCGGTAAAAAAAGTCAAAATGTACTATTTACCAAAAATTATTTTCATCTTATTAAACTACATTTTACTTAAGGATTTCAATCATGTTGCTCAAATTTTTGAAATTCAAATCACTGAAGCAATAAATTATGTTTCACGCAAATTTGCAAAGGCTTCTTGAAGGTGGGTAAAAAATGATAAAAAGTTTAATAAAGTTTTATACATCTCATTTTATTATAAAATGACTCAAATGAATTAAATTGAACTTATTTAGGTATTATATATCTATATATACATAAAATTAATTTAAATTAAATAAATAATTATTAAAATAAAAATTCTGATTTAAATAATAACGCAGTGTTTTTCACAATTTCTTTAAAATTGAATGTTTTCAAAAAAATACCAAAAATTCACCCTAAGCTAATTTTTTATTAAAAATTCAAAAATGAATTTCATTTTATCCGATTAAAAACCTATAAGTTGAATTTATTAATTTAAAATTAATTCATATTGTCAAAAAGCGGGTTTTTAAATAATTAAAAACTATCAAAAGATTGACACGCGTTTATGTAAAATTAAAATGTGAAATTACATATAATAACCTAAATTATATTAAATCTTAAAAATATAATATATTAATACTTACAAACCTTTAAAATTTATAATTTAACACTATAAATTATTTTTATTAAAAAAGTTTCTTTCAATAAAAATTTAGTATTTTTCACTATTCACCAAAATATGATATTTATCAGAAAAACACCAAAAATTTATCAAAAATAAATATTTATATCCTGATTCCAAAGAAGAAGTTTATTTTGTCAAATTGAATATATAAAAGTGTCAAATATTTGATTTAAAAAGGGTTCTCTATTAAAAGATTATAAAATTGCATTTTCTGAAAAATACTTCTTTTATCTGAAAAAAATGAATTTATTCTTATATTATGTCTAAGAAAGACAAAATATGGATGTTAAAATTATATGTAATATATAAAACTCAAAATTCAATTAATAATATTCATAACCACTTTTGAACGGCTAGATTGGTAAGTCGTGGTGTATTTGAACATAGTGTTGCATCTGGCTCAAGTTATTGAATTACTTTGAAGAAAAAACGTACTTTGAAATCATGGGGTGTTAAATTCTCCCCTCCATTAATAAATTTCACCCTCTCAATTCAATTTTTTTTTGAAAATAAAAGGGAAAAAATAGAAAAATACCTTTGTGAAAAAGCCACATCAGAAATTTGGTTAAAAAATTTTAGTCTTAAAAAGAGGGAATAGGAAATTATAAAGTCACCACCAAATTATGATGTTGATTAAAAGAACATTTATGGAAATTGGAGACACATAATTGGAGGAAAAATGTAAATATTTATATAGAGTGATTGAGGACGTCAATCAAGAATTAGTGTAAAATTGTGGGCCTCAAAGCCATCAATCTATGATGATTTCAAATATCATTGCTTCAAAAAAACATAAGTTATTAGGATAACACATTTTTGGTTTTAAGATTCCATCGCTAAATTTTAAGATTAAATTTATTCCTAGAATAATAGGGAAAAATATACTTGAAAAGTAGTGTTTTATCCATCAACTAATTCCTCAAACTAACTCATCTTTCACAACAAAGGATAATAGAAATAAAAAATATTTAATATCACCAAATTGTATAGGGTTTCAAAAAATGAATTTATAATAAATTGGTGAGACGATTAAAAAAAAATTTTTTATTCAAACTAGGACATCATATAGGATAGTGGTAGTTGATGCACCCTTATCGCCCTTTCATTATAGGTTCAAGTCTCGTGGCCTTGCCGGACACGACAGGTTGTTGCCCGACCTCTGGGTTGTCCTTTTTATGACAATACAAAATTAATCTCAAGAAATTATTTAACCATCACAATAGTATCCAATGTAAAACAAAATTGATTCCAACCATTAGTCTTATCCAAAATACTTTTGTCCTAAATAACAGTCCAAAATTTATAAGGAAGGTAAACACAATGAAGTTCCTTTTTTCCACGTAATAACATGTGAATACCTTCATTATTATTCTTTTAAAACACTGTAACACGCTTAATTACCATAAAACCTTATTTATTACATTCATTACCCCTTATTACTTATAAAATAATGTATATAATACTTCTATCCAAAAATGTTGTAAACTCCAACAATGATAGAATATACAAATCATTATCCAGTTTCAAGGTAGTCAAGAATATACAATATAATTTATCCTAATCAATCATATATTATACCTAAATAAATACCTCAGTATCAGAACCATATTGTGGTTTATCTTTCTCGCAACCATATATTTTCCAAAAAATATAACCTTCTATTCAGTCACATTTCGTGGTTCCACATAATCTTACGTCCTAAATGAAATAGTATTGTTGTACAATCCTTATATACTCTATAATTATTATAACATGTACATCATTAATACAATACTCTAATGACACAATACTTTAATAACATCATAATAAATCTAATTATTCCACTTCATCTTCGGTAGTATCATAACATGGTTATTATCCAATAGAAGAATTTTGGGTATACTCTGATGATTTGGACATTGATTCGCATTGTGTCCCAACTCCTTGCAGATGAAGCATTGTACCTTTGAAACCTTTTTCATACTGTTTCTATCACATACTTGATGCCATTTTCCCCAAAACATATAACAAACTCCCATTCCTTTCAAGAATTTACAAAGGTGATTTTTTCCATAGTTATCATATATATGAAAATTCTTTTTCTCATCTTCCCTTTAACCAACTTTCAATCTTTCGTCCTTTTCTTATCTGGTTTCCCTTCAAAGCCATAAGAGTTATAGAATTCTTTACTTATCTTATTAACTAATGAAACTATTTCTTCATATGGTGATAATACATGGGGTACTATTTCCATTCTAAATATTCGATTAATACCATGAAATTTATGATCCTACTTACTCATTGGATCATGCGTATTTATGGAGTTCTCATTCCATAAACTGGTCGCCATTTATAAACAATGGCATACACTATTTTAGTTTATGAATCACAATGCATAATTAAAAATCTATAAAACACCTAACGTAAATAGAAATGATTACGTATATAATCTATAATCTTAAAAAATTTTCATTGCAGAAGTATTTACTCTTAGATACTACAGAATGGATTATATTGAAAATTGGAATTATCCTAAGCATATCTCCCAGGAGTGTCGTAACCAAGAGTGCAGAGAGGCCCGTTGTTTTGTGCCAGGATACCCTTGGTCAAGCCTAAAAATCATTTTCCGAGTTATCATTCCTAGGTACATCTATTCTAGATCAGCCTCTACCTGCTCGTATCCAGACCGATATGTATTTCTTGGAAAATACACAAAATCCCTACATTACCAAAATTCTTGGATGTTTTTCTATAATAATTCTCAAAGTCTATCTTATGTTAATTTTCTCAAATTAGAGTTTATCTAAATCTATTTCCATGGTTTTTTATAAAACATCCTCTAATACCAACTGTATTGCCCTGACCCAAGTTAACCAGAGTCGGTGCATTATTTTAATACATTAGCATAATACAAGGAAATCATGTCTCAAATGACCGATCAGTTTAGCTGTCTTGGAAATAGATTACATACATCTACTTCACATTACAATTTCAAACATAAAATACAACATAGATTGTTCTTTGAGAATTCCATTATTTAGTTTTAGATTAAACCTGCACATCAATCGTAATACACTTCATGGAAATACTAGGGAAATAAAACATAATAAATGGTTGATATCAGATGCTCAATAAGGGTAAAAATTTAATGGAAGATAACATAAACAATATGAATTGTGAATAATTGAAAACACATGGCTTTAAAAATAATAAACATGAACTCTTTATGGAAGAAATATGAGATGATTAAATAATTCCATAAAAAACACAGTCATGGGTATTCTACTAGTCTAATAACAACATGAACCATCAATTTTATTTCCATAATAGGGGAATGTATAATTCCAAACATTCTGAAACATTTTATCAAGGCCTCAGCCCAGACGTCAAAAAATGATTAAGGCCTCAGCCAAAACAATATATAAAATTGGGAAAGGCCTCGACCGATTCCACATCTAATTGTCTCATGATACCAACTGATGAATAGAGGAGCTATAGTGGGCTCCAGCCATCACATACTATGTCAAATGCATTCTACATATGAAAAGGTTGAAACATAACATAAACATTCATATTAAAACTAGAATACGAAATGTGAATACCTTGACCCTAAAACATGAATGGAATAAAAATAACACATCCACAATCAAATATATTACAAAATATCCAATATTATACGGAATATATTTATTATAATAAATCATCCATGATCAAGAATAATATCCAGTAATGGATTTTGGCATAGTTGAAAATGATCAGTTAAAAATCGTTGAGATAAATATCCATTTTTCATGAAATCATTTTAAAGTATCATAATTTATTAAGGAAGTCATTTAAAAGATAGTTTTGAATCAAAGTGTCCCATACCAATTATAAATTTTTTAAAGGAATAAAAATTTTAAAAAATTAATGTATATATATAAATACTTTTAACCATTTTGAAAATATGGACATTAATGAGGAAGGTTTAGAAGAATAAATCATTAAAACATTTAAAATGATGTTTTGGTAAATAAGTACCTTAAAAATAATCCATTTTAAAACTATTTTATGAAACATGGATATAGATAATAAATATGTCCATGTAGATTCTTACGTAAAAACTACATCTGATAATAAATAAATTGTTAAACTAACCCTTACCTTTCACTTTTTGTCTATCAAGGGTATGTTTAACCTCTTTTATAATGACCATATTATGTAATAAAATTATAAAATAACCATATTCATATTTATTATATCAAAAATGATTCATTTATAACTTTAAAATACCCAGTTAATAATGAATTCCATGTAAAATTAACATTTCTGGTAATAATCGATTTTTTATTGTACATGTTTTAACTTGTTATTCATGATCATATCATTATGAATTTGATTTAAATAATTATAGAATATAAATATTTATTTATATATAATAAATATTTAGAATATAAATATTTATAATGGATAGAAATATGAAATGAAAGGCACCATTTATGGAGATGGTAGGTAATACGTAGGCATAAACGTTGTTTCCGTTTTCATATTGTATTGAATGGAAGTAAGTGAATAAGATATTAGTAAGTACATATATATATATTCAGTAGAATTTTTATTTCATATATTACATACTTATAAATAATATATTTTTTTTAATCATCATTGAAAGGTGAATGTAGTAATAAATTTTATCGCGTCATGGAGACGGTAATCCATACGTACGCACGAGCCACAATATCATCATATTGGTGGTGAAATCATATGTAATTGGATGGTAAATAATATATAAATAATAATTTAACATGTTATAATTATTATTTAATATAGTTATACTTATTATTATACCCATCTGAATAATGAAGTGTTTGAACAACAAACAACACCATGACGTGGAGAAGGTAAGATGTATGTACGCACATATGGTGACTTTTTCATTTATATAATGGATAAAATAATAAATATGGATGTAAAATATTTATAATAACATCATAGTATGTATAATGTACTTGATTTATTATTTTGGTAAAAAAACAAAAATGAAATAGGAAGTGGAAGAAGAAAATAACTTGCATGAGGGTGGTAAAATTATTACATCTTCTTCAGGTGTTTTCTATTGAGTTGACCAAAGGGCTCTATAGGATGGATTTATGACCAAAGGGATCTATTGGTTTAAGGGGTAGGGGTGTTTAAAGGAAATTTGGGCTGTTTTTTTTCCTATCCAAATGGCATTGGAGGTGTGAAATTAAGAGAATGGGAAGTGCCCTTTTATAAGAGAGGTGAGGGCCACTTTAAGAAAATCTTGAAATATTATTTTATTATATAATCATATTCGGTTTAAAATAGCCCCAAAGGGATTTATTTCGGGCCTTAGGTGGTTATTGGACGAAGTAATTTCACCCAATAGGTTTTATACATGTTCAGGTTACCATATTAACTATATCTTTTGGATTTAACTAGTAGTTAAATAGTTTTACATTTACCATTTCTCCTTATATTTTTATATTATATGGTTAATAAAAATACAATAAAATGAGAATATAACCCCAAGTAGTTTATTAATTACATATATATCATTATAAGAGTCTTTTTCCTATCCTTATATTTTTTGGACTATTATATAATTTAATGATATAGTATTTGTTTTAAAAACTCATTTATGTCAATTTTCACACTATTTGTAATTTTGTTTATTGTAAAGGTCCTAACAGCATGATTATATCGAATAAAATACATTTAATCAATCCTAAAATTTAATTTTCAACTATAAAATTCGTGTATGTCATAAAAACATTGAAATTATATTTACGTTAATATTTATAATTCCATTTATTTGATTCTTTAATTAATAATGTAATTAATGCATCATCATTGTGTCATAAATAAATGAAATTATTTAATATCATAAAATTATTAATAAAATACCATTATTTATAAAATATTTTTATCTTTCCAATGAATATTTATATTCTAATTTATCTTATGTATAACCCCATAATAAAAATGGTTTAGTTAAAAAACATTGAATCTATCACTTTGAACTCCTCTTTAAATAAAATAATAATATATGTTTTAATCTAATCTAAGTGGATCAAAGATGATCATATTTTATTCATAAGATTTTTTTAGTCTAATTAAACTTATCCAACAGAATTAAGACATGTGTTAGGGTAATTATAATATAATTTTTACCTTTAATTTCCATATTTACCTTTAATCATGGTAAAAAAATGTCAAATGTTACTATTTACCAAAAATTAATTTCATCTTATTGATCCAAATTTTACTTATTGATGACAACCATGTCTCTTGAATTTTTGAAATTCAACTCACATAAATAGGAATATTATGTTTTATGCAAATTTCCAAATTCTCTTAGAAGGTGGGTAAAAATGGTAAAATGTTCAATAAAATTTTATACATCTCATTTTATTATAAAATGACTACAATGAATTATATTGAACAAATATAGATATTATATATCTGTTTTTACATAAAATAAATTTAAATAAAATAAATAATTATTAAATAAAAAGTCGGTTTTAAATAATAACGTAGTGTGTTTCACTATAAATCAAAAATTGAATGTTTTTAGAAAAATAAAAAAAATTACCCTAATATAATTTTGATATTCAAAATTCAAAAATGAAGAAAATTTTACCAAATTAATAAAATATAATTTCCACTTATTAATTTAAAATTAATTTCTGTTGTTAAAACCAAAAAGCAGGTTTTTAAATAAGTTAAAACTACCATAAGATTGACATGTGTTTTTGCCAAATTTAAGTGTGAAATTACATATACTGAACTAAATTGAGTTAAATGTAAATAATATAATATAATTATACTTCCAAACCATTGAAATTTATAATTTACCACTATAAATTATTTTGATTAAAAATGTAGTTTTCAATTAAAATTTAGTATTTTTCACTATTCACCCAAATATGAAATTTATGAGAAAAACTCCAAATATTTATCAGAACTAAATTTTTATGTAATGATTTTAAATAAAAAGTTTATTTTGTCAAATTGAAAATATACCAGTGTCAAATATTGGTTTTAAAAATGGTTTTCCATTAAAAGGCTATAAAATTGCATTTTTTGAAAAATACTTCCATTATCTAAAAAAATGAATTTGTTCTTATATTTTGTCCAAGAAAGACATAACAAGGATGTTAAAATTAAATAAGATTTATAAAATTCAAAATTCCATTAATACTTTTGATAACCGCTTTGGAATAGCTAGTTTTTTATGTCATGGTGCACTTGAACTCGGTGTTGTGTGTGGAACATGTTATTGAATTACATTGAAGAAATAATGTACTTTGAAATCTTGGGGTGATACAATCTCCTTTCCTTCAATAAATTGTGTCCTCACAATTTGAAAAAAAATTCGAAAGTAAAAGGATAAAAATAGATAAATACCTTTGTGGGAATCCCAAATCAGAAATTGGGTTAATAAAATTTACTCTTAATAATAGGGAAAGGGAAATGAAAAATTCAACACTAAATTATGATCTCATTCAGGTGAACATTGGTTTAAATTAATGGAACATAATTAGAGGAAAAACGTAAGTATTTATAGGGAGCGATTGCGGTCATCAATCAAAAATAAGTGTCGAACTAAGGTCCTCAAAACCATCAATCTATGACGATTTAAAATGTCATCAGTTCAAAAAAATAGAAGGTATTAGGATTCTACAATTTTTGTTTTAAGATCCCTTACCTAATTTTTAAGAAATAATTTATTCATAGAATAATAGGGGAAAATATACTTCAAACGTAGATTATCATCCATCAAATAATTCCTACCACAATCTATTCTTTCACACAAAAGGATAATAGAATTCCGAAATATTATATTTATCGTATTTATATAGGGTAACAAAATATGAATATATAATTAATCTGTTAGACCATTTAAAAAAATACATTATACAAACCAGGACATCACGTAGGCTAGTGGTATGTTATGCACCCTTGTCTCCCTTCGGTTGTGGGTTCAAGTATCATGGCCCTACTAGACGTGATAGGTTTTTGCATGACCTTCGGGTTGTCTTTTTTATGACTATCCAAAAGTGATCTCAAGAAATGATTTAACCATTATATTAGTACACAATGTCAAACATAATCGATTCCAACCATTATACTTATCCAAAATACTTTTGTCATAACTCTTAGTAAAAAATTTGTAAGTATGGTAAACACAATGAAAATCTTTTTTCCACGTAATAACATGTGAATACCATCAGCATATATTCTTTTTAAAGACTTTAACAACCTGAATTACCATAAAAACTTATTTATTAAATTGATTCTCCCTTATTCCTTATAGAATAATGGATATAATCTTATCCAAATATGTTGTAAACTCCAACAATGATGGAATATAAAAATAATTAATCATTTTCAAGACAGTCAAGAATATCCAATATAATTTATCCAAATCAATAATATATTATTCCCCAATCCATACCTCAGTATCCGAACCATATTATAGTTTATATTTCTCTAAACCATATATTTTCAAAAACATATAACATGCCATTGAGTCACTTTTCTTAGTTCCACACAATCTTAAGTCCTTAATTAAATAGTACCACAATACAATCCTTATATACAATATAATTTTTATAACATTTACATCATTAATACAATACTCAAATAACAGAATACTTTAATAACAACTTAATAAATCTAATCATTCTTCTTCATCTTCTGTAGTATCATAACATGATTATTATCCAATGGAAGAATTTTGGGTATACTCTGATGATTTGGACCTTGATTTGCGTAGTGTCCCAACTATTTGCAAATGAAGCATTATACATTTGAAACCATTTTCTTACACTTTAAATCACTTACATGGTGTCCTTTTTCTCCACACTTGTAAAAAACCCCCATTCCCTTCCAGTATTTACCATAGAAATTTTTTCCACATTTATCACATATAAAAAAATCCTTCTTTCCCCTCTTCCCTTTATATATCTTTCTCACTTCCATACTTTTCTTCTCTAGATTCTTTTCAAAGCCATAAGAATCAGATAATTCTTTACTTATCTTATTAACACATGATAGTATTTCATCATATTATGATAATACATGGGTGAACATTTCCATTATAAATGTTGGCTTAATACCATGAAATATATGATCCTTCTTACTCATTGGATCATGCCTATTGTAGGAGTTCTCATTCCATCTACTGGGTACCATTTCTAAACAAGGGAATACACTGGGTTAGTCTATTAATCACAATGCATAATTACAAACTTGTAAAATACCTAACATAAATTCAAAAGATTATGCATACAATCTATAATCATAAAATGTTTTCATGGAAGAAGTATTTACTCCTAAATCCATCAAAATGGATTGTAATTTAAATGTGAATTATCCTAATCATATCCCCTGGGAGTGTTGTATCCAAGAGTGTATCATGTCTTGTTTTCGTGTTCCAGGATACCTCTGGTCATGCCAGAAACTCCTTGTTGGAGTTTTCACTCATAGTTACATCCATGCCAGAGCTGCCTCTAACTGCTTGTATCCAGTCAGGGATATACTGCTTAGAAAATACACCAAATCTCTACAATACCCAAATTATAGGATGTTTTTCAATACAAATACTCTATTTCTATCTTTGGGTAATGTTATATAATTAGAGTTTATCTAAATCTATTTCCAAGGTTGTTGATAAACTTTCTCTGATAACAACTGTAATGCCCTGACCCCAGTTACCCCGAGTCGGTGCATTATTTTTATATATTGGCATGATACATTGAAATAATATCTTCAAAGTCCGATCAGTTTAATAGTCTTGGAATTATATTACATACATCAACATCACATTACAATTTCAGACATAAAATACAACAAATTTTTTTCATTGAGAATGCCATTATTCCCTTTTATCATAACCTTGAAAATAAATCGTAATACACTTCTTGTAAATCCTGGTAAAATAAAACCTAAGAAATCAGTGAGCTCAGATTCTTTTCCAGGGTAAATAATTTATAGGAAGATAACATAAATAATAATCATGCAGAATAATTGAAAACACATTCCTTTACAAATTATAAACATGAACACTTTATGGCCAAAATATGGGATGAATAATTAATGCCATAAAAAACATATCCATGGGTATTCTACTAGTTGAATAACCACATTAACCATCGATATTATTTTCATAATGTGGGAATGTATAATCCATATATTTTGAAACACTTTGTCAAGGCCTTGGCAAAGATGTCTTAAAATGATGAGGGCCTCGGCCAAAACCATATATCATATTAGGAATGGCCTTGGAAATTCCATATCTAATTTTCCAATGAGACTAACCGATGCATCATGGAGCTATAGTGGGCTACACCCATTACATACAATGTTCAATACATTTCTCATATGAAAAGGTTGAAACATAACAGAAAAATTCATATTAGAACTGGCATACGAAATGCCAATACATTAACCCAAAACAATGAATGGTATAAAAATAACACATCCACAGTCAAATATATCACAAAACCTTCAATACAATATAAGAGATTTGTATCATAATAAATCAACCTTGATCAAGAATAATATCCAGTAAGGGATTTTGGCATATTTGAAAATGATCAGTAAAAAATCATTGAGAGAAATATCCCTTTTTCATGAAATCGTTTAAAAGACACATAATTTATAAAGGAATTCATTTAAAATATAGTTTTTAATAAAAGTGTCTCATACCAATTTGAATCTTTTTAAAGGAATTAACATTTTAAAAATTCATGTCCTTATAAATAAATCCTTTAAACCATTTTGAAATCATGGACATTAATGAGAAAGGTTTAGATAAATAAATCTTTAAAACAATTTAAATGAAATTTTAGTGAAAAAAGTTACTTAAAAATAATATCTTTGAAAACTATTTTATGAAACATGGACATGGATAATAAATATTTCCCAGTAGATACTTATGTAAAAACAACCTCGGATAATAAAGATATTCTGAAATTAACTCTTACCTTCCACTTTCCTTTGGTCGAGGGTACGTTTAACCTCATGTATAATGACCTTAGTATGTTATTAAATTATTACCGAACCATATTCATATTTTTTATATCATAAATTATTCATTTATGACTTTTTACTACCCATTTAATAATGATTACTAGGTAAAATTAACATTTCGGGTAATAATCACTTTCTTTATCGTACGTGTTTTAACTTCTTATTCATGGTCATACCATTTAGATCATGATTTGAATAATAATGAATATAAAATTGATTTATATATCATATATATTTAGAATATAAACATTTATAATAGATAGATATATGAAATGGAATGTACCATTTATGGAGATGATAAGTTATATGTATGCAAAAATGATGTTTCCATTTTCATATCGTATTGAATGGAAATAAGTGAATAAGATATATGTAAGTAAATACATACATACATACTTATATATAAATATATTAAGTATAATTATTATATAATATATTACATAATAATTAGTAATATATATTTTTATATTCACCATTGAATTGTGAACGTGGTAATGAATCTTATCGCGTTGTGGAGACAGTAACCTGTACGTATGCACGAGAATAAATATCATTATATCGATGTAGAAATTGTATGTTATGGAATTTTATATGATATATAAACAATCAATTAACATGTTATATTTATTATTTAAATTAGTTATACTCATTATTATACCAATAAAAATAATAAAGTGTTTGAATAACAAACTATACCATAACGTGGAGACGATATGCCGCACGTAAGCATGTATGGTGAATTTTTCATATATTGGATTAATAGAATAGTGAATTTGGTTGTAACAAATTTATAATAACATCATAATATGTATAAGGTACTTGAGATATTATTTTGGTATGGAAAAAACAAAGAAAGAAGAAGTGGAAGAAGAAATGAACTTCAAGGTAGGTGGTGAAATTATTATCTATTTTTCAAGTGTTTCCATTTGAGTTGATAACAAGGGCTCCAAAAATTGACTTTTTGATTAATTTAAGGCATATTTGATTAAGGGAGGATATTGGAAAGGATATTTGGGTTGGGTTGGGCTGACCCAAATGACTTTGGAAGTGTGAAATTAAGAGAAGGGGAAGTTCCCTTTTATAAAAGAGGTGGGGGTCACTTTAAGAAAATCTTGAAATAATATTGTATCATACAATCATATTCAGTTTATAATGGATCAAAATGAATTTATTTCGAGCCTTATGTGGTTATGGATTGAAATAATTTCATCCAATAGGAAATCTAAAAATTTAGGTTACCATATTAGCATTATATTTTAGATTTAACACTTAGTTAAATAGTATAATATTTACCATGTCTCCATGTATTTTTATATTATGTGTTTAATAAACTAACAATAGAATTCCAAGAGAACCCCAAGTAGTTCATTAATGACATATATATTATTATAAGAGTAATTTTTCAGATCCTTATGTTTTTAAGACGATTATATAATTTAATGATATAGTATTTGTTTTAAAAACTCATTAATGTCAATGTTGACACTATATGGTATTTTGTTTATTGGGAAAGTCATAAAAGAATTATTACTTATAATAAAATACATGTAATTATCCCTAACATGAAATATTCCCCTAAAAAATTCGTTTGTATCATAAACACATTGAAATTATATTTATTTCAATATATATGATACCAATTTTTTTATTCTTTCATTAATAATTTAATTACTGCATCATTATTGAGTCATTAATAAATTAAATTATTTAATGTCTAAATATTATTAATGAAATACCATTATGTAAAAAATATTTTTATCTTTCTAATGAATAATTATAGTCGAATATATCATTTTTGTACCCCTATATTAGAAATGGGTTAGTAAATAAACATTAAATTTAACACTTTTAACTCTTCTTTAAATAAAATAATAATTAATTTCCTAATCTAATACATGTAGACCCAAGAGGATCATATTTTTTTTTCCAAAGATGTTTTTTAGTCGAATTACACTTATACAACAGAATTAGGACATGTGTTAGGGTAATCATAATATAATTTTTAACTATAATCTACTTATTTTCTTTTAACCGCTGTAAAAAATTCAAAAGATAACATTTACCAAGATTTATTTTCATATAATTAAACCAAATATTATTACTTATGTCAACCATGTCCTTTTTATTTTTTAAATTCAACTCACAGAAGTGGTAAAATTGTGTTTTATGCAAATTTGCAAATGCTCCTGGAAGGTGGGTAATGATTGTTCAAAAGTTCAATAAAATTTTATACATATAATATTATTTTAAAATGACTCATATAAATTACATTGAACTTATATAGGTATTATATATATATATATTTAATTAAAATAAATTTTATGAAAATAAACAATTATTTTAATAAAACTTCAGTTTTAAACAATAACACAATGTTTTTCACTATTCATCAAAAATTGAAGGTTTTAAGAAAAATACCACAAATTTACCCTAAGATAATATTTTTATTAATATTTAAAAAATTAATTACATTTTACAAAATTAAAATTCTTCTATTTTTATTTATTAAATTAATATTAATTCTCGTTTCAAAATCAAAAGCGGGTTTTTAAATAAGTAAAAATTATCAAAAGATTGACATGTGTTTAAGTAAAATTGAAATTCGAAATTATATATAATGACCTAAATTGTATTAGACTATAAAAATATAATATAATTATACTTCCAAACCATTCAAATTTATAATTTAACAATATAAATTATTTTGATTAAAAAAGTGATTTTCAATTAAAATTTAGTATTTTTCACTATCCAGCCAAATATGAAAGTTTACAAAAAACACAAAAAATTTATCAAAACTTAATTTTTATGTCCTGATTATAAATTAGAAGTATTTTTGTCAAATTTAATAAATAAAAGTGTCAAATATTGGATTTAAAAAGGGTTTTCAATTAAAAGGCGATAAAATTGCATTTTTTTTTGAAAAATAATTCCTTTATTTGAAAAAAATGTTTTTGATCTTATATTATGTCTAAGAAAGTCTTAATTGTGATTTTAAAATTAAATGGAATATATGAAATTCAAAATTCAGTTAATACTATTCATTACCACTTTTGAACGACTAGTTTGGAAAGTTTTGGTGTGCTTGAGCTCAGTGTTGTGTGTAGCGCATGTTATTGTATTACTCTGAAGAAATAACATACTATGAAATCATGGGGTGTTACAAAATCCACTGAGAACCTATGATAGGTGGTATCATGATTTTACCTTAATTTAAAAAAGTTTATATTTTTATAATTGTGTTGTGAGCTCAATTATAAGAATGATTCCATTGAAATTGATTTTAATCCATTAATTAAATTGATAGGTATAACCTATGTATATAAAAATGACTATTTATAGATGAATAAAGGTCAAGAAAACTGAATTGGAACCACCCCTTGGGTGTGCTATTTAATTAATTAGACCTCCATGGGTGGTGATTGTATTTGGAAACCCTTGAGGCATTTTGTTAACCCTTGATATGTGATTTTAATTGATTAAATGAATTGAAATTGAAATTTAATTTAAATTTAAATATGAATTAATCAAATAAAGGTTATTCATGAAAAGTTCACTAGGATCTTTCCATTTAATTGCATACAAAATCATTAATTTATTTCTTTAATTAAATTCCCAAATGAGTTGAATAAAAGGCTAAGACATATAAGATTATACTATAAATTGAATCACATTCTAAGACAAGGTAAGAATGAATTGATCATCATGATGAAAATGAAACAACTAAATTATATTTGTTGATAGAATGATTATATTCCATTGGTGACACATGGGTTCAGATGTGAATACTATCGATGTACTCATTTGGATTCTACCTTGTTTACGAATGGGTGACACTTGAACTCCCTAGTGTATTGACAAGAGAAGACTAATAGGGGATGGATATTATATGACGAGTGATATGTGGGATACATATGGATTTACATGTATTGAATGATAGGGTATTTATCATATATTCCAAGGGTGACACTTAGGCTCCCTAAGTGGACCAATAAGGATGTAATCGAATGGATATGTCGTTATACCACACCTAGAGTGATACTTGTGTTCCTATGAGGATCACCATGGATGAGATTGTAAGGTACTTGGTCCGTGATAAGCCTAGAGTGATTGCTAGATTCTAATTTAGGAATTCCAATGATGGTCTCAGATATATAATTTACAACAAATGGAATGGTTCATACTATGCGTCTTCCAAGACAAATAACATGATTTGATTTGGCCAGTTTCCTACACATTTTTGAGGGATTGATTAGGATTCTGTTGATTACGTACCTTTAAAGGGGACTTCACAATATTTTATTGATTCTGAGACTAATATTTTAAATATTACTATATAATTAAATGAACATGATATATAATTATATATGAGACTGACTATTTATTTAGTTATTCCATCTATGTCTAAGCAGGTAGCACAAGACAACATTCAATGGGAACACGAATCATTTTGTGTTGTTAAATATTAGTGTTTCCTTACATATTATATTACTCCATAAACACTGTTATTATTATATATTCACTAAATTTATGAAACTTGAACCTTTTGTGGTTTCCTTTTGGGATATTATATCACACCCTGTTTGAGGCGACTTCGAGTACTCTGATATATTAAATGATTTGAAGTATGGATAAGGGTAGGTTACATTAAATAAGTTTTTAATTGTTTCTTATGAGTAAGGGGGAATGAGACCTTGTTTAGGCTCATGAAGGTAGTTGAAAAAATTTAGTCCTTTTATGATCTTTTGTTACATATATTTTAAACATACCTTGTAAACCTATTTTGAGCTATTTTTTAGAGACATGACATGTATCATCAACATTTTTTGTGAGACTACTTCTGGAAATATATGTATATTAATTTTTTTCAATTATCATCTATCTGGTTTATTAATGTTTTCCTCTACTTATCTATTATTATAAATTTGATTTGAACCACTCCGATGATATGGGGACATATTCACTTAATGAACACAACATTCCCCTTCATACTAGTTAAGAGCCTCTAGAATTTTGAGAGATGTTCTTGAGGCCATGTAGAAAACCAAGCCCATGTTACCTTTAAGTGGAATCTGAGTCTAGGACATTAAATGGATGTTCTATGGACATCATGTGAAAAGAAAAATATTCATGAGGCTACCAAATAGTGATGGGTCTATAGATAACATAGTGGCTAGACTATACCAAATTTTATTGAGTTGTAATACAACAGAAACAAAAATAATATCAGAGTGACAGGAAAAGAAAATATAGTGCCACAAAATAGACAAATCAAACCGTAAATGTCAATATAACAATACAATGATAATAAGGTAATAATAGAATGAATGGTTTTAATTCAGATCAATTTCAGGCTAATAGTAATATAAATAAAATAACATGTGGAAAAAGATAAACTACAAATAACCATATCCCAAACCCCACATCCATCTCGACTGCACCCCTTATCCCATTGAACAAGAAAAAATCAACATCAAGGTCCCTTTCACTTGTACAAACATACATCCATGTAATCTTATTGGGTACTAAATGATGTCTCAAATAGGGCATGGGTAAAAATCATTAGATCAAAACCACCATGTCTAAACAAAACTAACCTGATTGAAATTTCATGAAATAAAGTGATAAAAATGAATATTTACTAACAAATTTATACAATACATTAGTAAAACAACATTGGAAACATATCAGGATATCTCCGAGCATGTAGCATGACCATGTCTACTACAACCACAATCTAAAGGAATAATAACAAAATTGGTAAAATAAAACTATATTAGAATTTTATCATCACCGAGAATTTCCCTATAATAATTACAACATATCTTGGACCATACCGATAAGTATTAAAACATATCTAAAAAAAAGCATCTATTTAACCATTTAAACATGACAGGGAAATTCACAATAATCATTACAACATAATAGGGCAAAGGCCTCTATATAATCATTACAACACAATCAGCTATAGTCCCATATAAATTACAACATATCTAGGGAAATCCCTGTATATAATCATTATAATATGAATCAAAACACAATTCATATTAGAAAAAATGAAAAAATAACATCATAACACAAAATGGTCAATTCATCCAAATACAATTTGTGTTTCAATAACCCTTTCATTCATCATATTATATCTTAATCCATTAACTTTATAATGTATACACCCATCACATACCAATTCATCAGTTGTTATTCCAATAAAAAAGAAATCTATTTTCCATGGTGAATCTGTCACAAGAATTCATCTGAGGTTTCAATTTATATTAAAACTTATTTTACACCATTATACTTTTCTTACTGTTCAAGGGTAAGTTGAAGTGATGGGTATCCACAAGACAGCTCTCAACACTACTGTATCCATAGGGTTACTCGGAGTAGAAAAAACATTTTTATCATCTCCAATTATTATATTAATAAATACACACATTGAGTTTTTGAATCTCATAATACTTCAAAGAGTTAATCAAATTGATATAGACCAAATGGATTTCTTATGAATCTAATACCTTTACACATTTAACAATGAAAAACACTCAATAGGGAACACCAATGAAGAATTTAGGTGAAGGAGATCACATGAAATTACTAGATCAAACAATCATCCAGATAAAAAATTGATCAATAGTAGTCAGGAGATCACCTAGCTTTAATGAACAATAATGAAAGGAAGGGGAAAACCAAATTAATGGATCTCACCATAGATTAAATTCATGTATGTGACATCCATTAGAGAATGAATAACACCAAAATCATCTGCAGTCTCTCGAGGGTTTGAGAGAGAAGTCCTTACCATGAATTAAACAAATTAATAAGAGAAACATTGGTCAAAACCACTGATAATGAGATATTTTTGATTTAAAATGCATTCTTGATGTGAATTTATCAATATATAGGATATGCTAAAAAACATGTTTCCTCGGGTTAAAATATCCTAGATCAACCATTCCCTGAAATGAACCTATTGGAATGTGTGTAAAATTTACATTCGTTGAACTAGATCACGAATTATCTCCTAAATTTGTTCTTTTTTTTCAAACAATTCATAATGTGAATGTTCTAGTATTTATATCACCTCCCATATTTTGCAGATAGGACCCAAACCACTATCAAAGATTTCTAGACACATAGAAAACCCTCATAAACCTATTAGTAATTTAAAATGGGTTTAGAACCCCTGGATTGAGGTATATATAATTTGTTTACCTTTTTATGCATTTAATGTTATTGGGATATGTTGGGAAGGGGTTGGGGGTGTTTGTAATGGTTATGAATAAGTTTGGAGGCTTTTCTAAGGGCACACAGTTTGTGAATGGTTAAGGAAAACCATGCGGGTTTTCCAAGAAACTGTGTTGGGATAGACAGTGGGCTTCACTGGGCCTATGCACTGTTTTCCAAACCTTGTGAGAAATTTGTATGGACCCCTTCTCTCGAGGTAGTGGTGTGCACATGGTTAGGGAACACATTTCCATTCAGTGTAGGATAATTGTGTGGCCACATAAAAATGGGTTTTTTAAATTTTGGATCCCTCAGGGTTAACTCATTTCATTTTAAACATCCTCCCACTCAAGCCTCACATAGGATTTTGGGTTCTCCAATATTTTAGGTTCTCTCCCACTTGTTTTGGAAGAAAATTAAAGGGTATTCATAGTTGATTGATGGTTGTTCTTCTCAGGTAAGTCTCCTCTCATGGTTCTTTGTGGTATCTACTAGATCTACATCTCCCTCTCTTAGTTTTATGGAACTATACCCGTTATTTGTAGATATATGGTTTTCGTTTCCTTGGGTGTGAATTTTATGTATTTTTTACTTAAGATAATGATATCTAGATTGGTTTTCGTGGAGTGATTGTCCGGATTGGGGTGCAGTTTCATGTGGTTCTATTTCGCCATAACCCTAATGGTTGGTGGAATCTATATCAAATCCACATTGTTAGAATAAGGTGTTTTTGTACAATTAATTTTTTTATTCAAATTTATTTTGTTAATGATGTTTAAATCTTGTTGGAAACCCAATTAGTGGTGATTTGGGTGATTTTGAGGAAAATGGGTTATTGTTTAAAAAAGGGTCTTGTTTTTTGATTTTAAAATGTTTATTTTAAAATAATTAGTTGTTGATTATGAAAAATGTTTTGTGAATAATTGTTTTCAATGAAGATTTTGTTTATTGAAATGTTGTTGGGGACAAAAAATTGGTTAAAGTGGGTTTTTAATAAATGGGTAATTTATTGAAGTGAATTGGTATGTGATGGGAATGGTGGGTTGATTTTGTGTGGCATTGGTGCCTAGTTCTTGTTGAATTATTAAGAGTTATGGATTGTGTGGAATGAATGGAAGTGGACGGGAAATACCATTATAAAAATGGTATGGATAGTGGATCTAGGGGCCTCTATCAAATGATAATGGGCCTATAAGTACCACTAGTTGGAAATGTAGTGAATGGGTTGGATGGAAGATCCAATGTTTTGGTTGCCTTATTGTGTTTTGCTAGCAAGATGGAATTTGTTTTGATAATGTGAAATGGTGAAATGGATTGTGTATTGGTTGATTGGATTTCTTGAGGGTTTGAGAATTTAGGTGGAAATGGAATAGTGGAGGACTGTTTGGATTGTTGTATGTTCTTTCACTATTGAATGTTTTATATAAACTATTTTATATAAATGTGCTAACGGATTTTCCTAGTGGTGTACATAGGGAAGACATTTGGGGAATACCTATTGAGTATTTTTACTCACCCCTACATTGGCACTTGTGTTCTTTATTAGATTCTACATTATGAGACATAGGTAAGAGTAAAGTATCTCATTTTTCAAGTGGTTCGACATGATGCATTGATGTTTTTGTGATTATTGGAGCATGGAGCAAGCTGTGGATTTATGGATGGTGTCCTAGTTTTGTTGGAGTCTAGTTGTAGTTGTAAAGACCCAGAAATTCTGTGCAGTTTTTTTTCTTAAATATATAGGAATTTTATGTGTCTTCTAGTTCTGAAGGTGCCTGATTCTGAGGCCCGATGTGCCCGAAATAAATTTCTCATGTTTTGTTTGGGTACATTCAGTAAATTTATGAGCATGATCTTATATCTTTTAAACTGGTGCTTAGAATTGATATCTGATTGCACCGTTGAACTCGCAATGTCATTGATTTCGTAGTGATTCCTTCACCGTAGTTGCGTTCTAACAAAAATGGAAGTTAGTTTTTGGGGATATAAATTAAAATTAAATATAAATAATGTGTTAGCTTTATTTTTATTTGTTGGTGGTTAAAACCTACAAGTGGATGTTGGAGGTGGGGACCACCCGCACATAACCTCCCTTGGGAGGATATTATTAGTTGGGGCCCACACAAGCATTAACCCCCTCATATATCACCATAAAAGTGGTTGAAACCCCTGTAATTCCCCCACCCCTTAATTACGCCAACTCTTTAAATTAATAAATTGAATTTATTCACTCAATTAATTAAACCCTTTTTTTGAATTATTTTTCCAACAATTAAATAATGGGATACTTAACCCATTATTTTGGTTGGGAAAACTCATATGGTGGCGATTTTGGGAGAGGAGGAAGATCTAGGAAGAACACTAGCTCCCCCAACAAAGAACCTTCAGTCAAGGGAAGAAGTCGTCGCCCATGAAGGATGTTGACGACATCATATTCGAATCGTCTTCTCTGAAATCTTCCTCTTCTGATGTTGATGAAACGACGTCACCTTCATGTGAATTCGTCAACGATTGACTTCAAATGAGGTAGGGGATTTGAGTTGAATTAAGTATGAGTTTTTATCCTCCGTTCTTCGTTTATTTTTGTGCTCCTTGTTGACAATTGATATCATATTAACGAGGAGGGATCTGACCGCGTGAACATGGTCCAAACCACCCCCCCTTGTTGTTGTTCTCGTTATGTTGACGACAGAGGCAGAGCAATGGCCATAGGCATTGGGAAAACAATGAGGGAACTGTCGTCTCAAGACCGCCTAGTCTCCAAAAGGGCGCGGCACCGCCGTGAAACGCGGAAGGATAGACACAGCCACAACGGGCCGCAGAGGAGGTGTGCGGCACCGTCGCGCCGCGTAGGTGGAGTGGAGTGGCTAGCCGCACGGGCTATCTGGGAGGTGCGGGACCCTGTCGGGTCACATGTGTGCCGGAACAGCTCTACTTGGCACCAGTTCAGCTCACCACCGAAGGGAAGAGCCTTTTCGGTGTTAGGGGGTACGTGCCTCCCCCTTGGGCTGGGCTAGGGCAGGCTGCTAGGCTGCCTTTAGTCGGGCCTCCCTCGTCCGGGCTACCGAGGGCCAGGCCGCTGTCGGCCAGGCTGCCCACGGGCCAGGCCCCTATCGGCCGGGCCGCCCATGGGTCGCCCCCCCACCCCGTGGTCGGGCCGCCCTGGGGTCAGGACACCCCTTAATGCCAAGCCACCCCCTCGGTCCAGGCCACTTTTTCAAACTGGACGGACCGGGTAGGGTCGGATCGGTCCGGCTAGGCCGAACCGGACCCAGACCAAGTTTGACACATTTCACCGTTTCACCCATATCTTGGGCTACGAGTGTCCGATCGACGAACCGTCTACGAATTCCGAAGGAATAAAGAATGATGGTTCTTTTTGAATACCCCAAATGAGGTTTGGACACAATTATATTATGGCTGGGTTGGTTTATAGCTAAAAACCAACTGGGCCCCTGGAACGGAAATGTCAATAACTCACAGACCGGGCATCTGATTGATGCGCCGTCTGTCGCGTTGGGTTCCTTATGATGATATAGAACTACATGACACATAAACATGAGACTTTCTAGTAGATTATGTTTTGAAAATTGGCTCGAGGAGCAGACCCTTTCAGAATCGAGCATGTTGTGTGTGGGAACACTATGGTTGGCTGCGACTGAGAAGATAAGATCTTACGTGGACCTAGTATTGTACCAGGATCCTTTGTGGGTTCGATAGAGACGATATTGTACTAGGATCCTCCATGGGTTCGACAATGATGATACTATACTAGGATCCTATACTGGTTCGACAACAACGTTACTAGACCGGGTTCCTTCGTGGATTCAAATGTGATGACTTATGTATTGGGATCCTCCTTGGGTTCGACAACGCTGATATTGTTCCACGATCGTACATGGGTTCGAGAGAGGAGATTATTCAGTGGATAAATCTAATCATCTCTACCCCTCTACAAGAGTTATATACCTGTATGAGTAGTGTCTTGTCTTTCAGTTGTTTTCAGTGAAATTATTGACTTTACTTCCTTTGTGGAATGGGTTGTTCTTGGGCTCAAGTGTTGGAGTCAGACTATGATTGGTAACATAGGTATATGTATGGGTATATACCAAAGTAGGTATGGTTGATACATCATTATTATATCTTACTTATTTGGTTTATCCTTAGTGTATTTTGGGAGACCTTCAGGGGTCTCGGGGTCTCCAACTGTGTATTGTTATACTCACCCCTGCATGGGCTTCGCCCGCACAAAATTGTGTTCTGTGAAGACGACTGTCTGTAGTGATCGAGGATGAGGGTGATAGACGGTTGGTTGCTCGGAGGTGGAAAAGATGAGATATACCTTAGGGAAGAGTTGTTTTAGATATGTACCTACCCTTCAGGTAGGATTCCCTGGTGGACGATCCAGGAGTTGTTTCCCTTTTTACTTGTACATGTACTTGTTCTTCAGTTGGGTTTGTATTCTGGCCCACTTACTTTTAGCACACACCTTTATATTCTATATTATTAATTGTTTCTTCTACTACTTGTGTTTAGAATATGTGTGTTATAGGTTTAAAGGCAATGACTTCCCTTTTAATCAGGGATTCACTTTTGGTGATAGTCGCCAGCCCCTGGCCTATGGAAAGAAGGCTTGGGGTAGTCACGACACGAGGCCTGAGGATGAGTCATGACAAATTGGTATTATAGGAGTCGGTTCTACAGCTGAACATGGAATCCCATCATTTCAATGGCCATATTGTTAAGTGTTTTGGGTGTGGTTATCAGTTTAGGGAAACCAGTGTTGGTGCGGTGGCTGGAGTATCCATACACTAGGACTCTAACATCTAATTTCAGACCCAGTGCACGAAAACACAGATTGCGAGTTCATTTCCATTGAAAAGATTTCTTCATGATTACTATGTGTCAGCTCACCGTGTATATTGTTTTGACCATGGAACACCCATTTCTTTTCAAGATGGCCCCACATAGGCAGCCATCAACTGTTCCGAGTTTTGTATGAGATGGTAACCCACCGAGCGACGAGGCCTCGGTGTAGGGCCCCATCACAGTAGTGGTACCATCAGTACCACTACCCGATGGGCCACTGATACAACCAGCTCCAGCAGTAGAGTGTTCAAGCTGTCTGATTGCATTTCATGAGTTCCAGTGCTAGAGGCCACCCAGGTTTAGGGGAGAGACGGGCCCACATGAAGATGTGGATTTTCTGGAGGCTGTTGTGAGAGTTTTCAGATTGGTAGAGAAACCATCCGACCTCATGGTGATCCTTGCCACTAGTCTTCTGCATGTAGCAGCAGGGAGATAGAGGATCGTGATGCTCCAGGTGCATGATGAGGCATCACTACTCTGGCCAGACTTTGAGAGTCTCTTCCGGTTAGAGTTTGTTCCAGCCACCCTTCGTGTGGTGCGGATACAGGAGTTACTGCATCTACAGTAGGGTATCATGACGGTAGATCAGTACTCAACGAGGTTCACCGACCTCTCGCGCTACTCCATGGAAATGGTACAAGACTCATTCTTCAGGGCCCAAACATTCGAGTAGGGACTCAAGAATGAGATTAGGGCTTCTATGATCTCCCTTAGCATCCCGACATAGGCGGGGGTGATGGACCAAGCCCTTCTTGTGGAGATTATTCTTGTTGACCAGTCACCAGCAGTGAGACCCAATGTAGGGTGACACATAGCGGAGTCTTCTGTAGTCAGCAGTAGACATATGTCGCAGAGGACCTAGCAGACCATGCCATGTGGTGGGTGACTCTAGGATACAGGTTCGGTTGTGTGGGGAACACAAGACAGTGCCAGCAATACAAGGAGTAGGCAGTGCTATGCATGCAGCGGGCAGGGTCACATGGCTCGTGACTACCAGACCTTCAATGTAGATGGGCAGCAGACAGTAGAGGGACCTCCCAGGAAGAGGCAGAGTTTAAACAGAGGTTTTCCTTTGGGTGAAGGTGGATGTGGAAGAGGAGCTCGCCGAGAAGTAGGTGGTGGATGACATTTCGACTCCCTACTACCACCACCACTAGGAGGTCCACCCCGACCACAGGGATCTAGTGGACAGAGTCAGGCTCAGTTCTAGGAAGTCGAGGACAACGACCACATCACACCTGAGATGATTCATGTTACAATCTTTTTCTACTCCACCCTTACTACAGTACTTATAGAAACAGGTCTGAGCCATTATTTTATTGCCACTTCCCTTGTTCGAAGCTCAGTGATTCCGACGGAGCCGTTGGCTCGATCCTTATGGCTAGAGACTCTTATTGGAGAAGAATCGATTATTACACACTGGTGTCGGCAGTGTGTGCTTAATCTAGGAGGTAAGAGCTTAGACTGGGATCACCTCATAGTGGCGTCGAGGCCTTACGATGTTGTCTTGGGTATGAACTGGTTATCTGTTGTCCATGCTCAGATTCACTATATTAGGTGCAATGTGCGGTGTGTCCGCACAGATGAGACCAGGTTTACCTTCACCGGCGAGAAGTGACCATTGGAGCACATGACATACTTACTCAGAAGAGGGTGTAGCCAATCACTCATTAGTTGGCCTGCCATACCCTCAGAAAAGTAGATGTGGAGTGTCAGACTTATCCTATAGTGGTGGAACAATATGCGGATGTTTTCCCTAATGATGTTCCAGGACTAAATCCTCGCAGAAGTGGACATCATCATAGACTTTTACCCTAGGAAGACACCAATATATACTCCAGCATATCAGATGGCTCCTGCCATGCTTTGTGAGCTGTAGGTACGGCTGTAGGACTTGCAGGGGAAGGGATTCATCGAGCCCAATGTTTCTCCCTAGGCTTCCCCAATTCTATTCACCAAGAAGGCAGATGGGAGCTTGAGGAATTGTGTTTAATACAGTCGCCTAAGCTAGGTGACCGTGAAGAAAAAGTACCCACTCCCGAGGATTGATGAACTCTTTGATCAGATCAAGGGAGCACGGTTGTTCTCGAAGATAGACCTCAGATCAAGATATCACCAGCTCAGAGTTCGAGATGATGATGTGCATAAGATAACATTCAGGTGTTGATATGGACACTTTGAGTTCTTGTTTATGAACTTCGGCATAACCAACTCTCTTGTAGTGTTCATGAGTCTCATGAACTGGATCTTCCAGCCATACCATGATCACTTTGTGGTAGACTTCATTGATGTCATTATAATTTACTCAACTACTGAGGAGGAGCACGCCTTACATTATCGAGTAGTACTAGACACACTCCAAAAGAACCAGCTTTATGGTTAGCTCTCGAAGTTCCAATTCTGGATCCGAGAGGTACACTTTCTAGGACATGTCATCTCAGAGGCTAGATTTGCACTCGATCTAGTGAAGATCGAGGAAGTACTTGCTTGGGAGCCACCCAGAAGTGTGACGGAGCTACGAAGTTTTTTGAGACTGGATGGAAACTATCGGAGATTTGTGCCAGACGTCTCCAGAGTAGCAACACCACTTTCAACATTTGCGAAGAAGGGGGAATCCTTCGTGTGGTCAGAGTGATGATATAAGATTTTTCAGGAGGAGAGGAAGTGGCTGACTAGTGCGCCCATATTGAGGCTACTAGAGGAGGGAATTAGGTACGTAGTCTATTACGATGCATCAGAAACCGAACATGGGTGTGTGTTGATGTAGGAGAGAGAAATGATCACTTATGGTTCTTAGCAGTTGAGATAGTACGAACCAAACTATGCTACTAATGACCTGGAATTAGCAGCAGTGGTCTTCACCTTGAGGATGTGGTGGCACTGTCTGATTGGAGAGCATTTTACATTCTACTCTGACCACCAGAGTCTCAGGTACATCTTCTCATAGAAGGACCTGAACCTGAGATATTGGCATTGGATTGAGTTCCTCTAGGACTATGAACTTGAGATAGTCTATACTACAGGGAAGGGTAACGTTGCAGTAGATGCTCTTAACTAGAGATCGGGAATTCAACTGCTAGGAGAGGCGACAGAGCAGCTAGTTGCATTGCAGATATCCTTTGTGGATTATGATGGAGAATACTTTTTGCAGTCTCTTACAGTCATGCCTCCACTTATTCAGAGAGTCAGGGAGGCACATCATGGGGATGTTGACTGCGAGGCTCGATGTGCACAGATATCCACATGGCAGGCACCTAATGAATTTTATATATGTGGGGAGCATGTCATTCCCATCAAAGGATGTACTATGGTACCATTAGAACCTTAGGAGGAAGTGTTTAGGGAGTTCCACACATCTCCTCTAGAGGTACATCTATGTGTGGAGAATATGTATCACGACCTCCGACAACAGCACTGGTGGCCAGGTATGAAGAAGGAATTAGAAGAGTTTGTCTCATGATGCCTCACTTTTTAGTAAGTGAAGGTTGATCAACAGGTACCAAGAGGATTAGTTCTACCCTTAGAGGACATAGAGTGGAAGTGGGATTGAATATCCATGGATTTTGTGATGGGACTTCCATGTACATCTAGAAGACATGACTCTATCTGGGTGATTGTCGTCCGACTCACGAAGTCATCCCACTTTCTACCGATCGGAGAGTCAGGTTCAGTAGAGATCTTGGGAAGCCTCTATGTACAAGATATCGTACAACTTCATGGTGTTCCATCGACGATAATCTCTGATCGAGATTCTCATTTCACTTTTCGGCTATAGAAGGGGTTGCAGGAGGCTTTTGAGATACAACTTCACTTGAGCATCGCCTTCCATCCTCAGCCGGATGGTCAGACTGAGAGGATCATTCAGACTCTCGAGGACATTCTCCATGCATGCATATTAGACTTTGGTCACACTTGGGAGGATCATTTACCATTGGTAGAGTTTGCGTATAAAAACAACTACAAATCCAACATCGAAATGGAACCTTTCAAGGCACTGAATGTCCGACCTTGCAGATCGTTTTTTGCTGGACTAACCAAAGGGAGTCAGCACTTGTGGAAACAGATATGGTGAAGGCTACGATGGAGAAGGTGCATATCATCCAAAAGCAAATGAAGGAAACATAGAGAAGGAAGAAGTCCTCCGATGATAGGAGATAGAGACCACTGGAGTTTGAGGATGGCGACCACGTCATTCTACGAGTCTCACCTTGACGGGGACTATGGAGATTTGGTTGAGGCGGTAAGTTATCTCCATAATTCATTGGACCATTTCAAGTCCTCAATAGAGTAGGCGAGGTGGCTTACCACTTAGCACTTCCACGTCAGGTGCACTGGGTGAACGACCTCCTCCACGTATCTTAGATGAGGAGATAAGTGCACGACACTTACCACATCATCAAACATGGAGAGCTGGACATCGATGATGTGGCGACTTTCATGGAGGTTCCATTAGTGATTG
The DNA here is from genome assembly GCA_963277665.1 of Viscum album. Classification (NCBI taxonomy): domain Eukaryota; kingdom Viridiplantae; phylum Streptophyta; class Magnoliopsida; order Santalales; family Viscaceae; genus Viscum; species Viscum album. Next base: position 1,824,648,489 of record OY728151.1, on the reverse strand, counting down.
AGGATAGACATGAGCGGGTCCTTTATGGACGGTCGATACCTCTGGAGCGTGTTCGCTAGCAGCACAGGAACCTCTAGGAGAGCACATGGGAGTAGGAGGCTGAGATGTGTTCTTAGTACCCTCATTTGTTCCCCTAGTGTGAGTTGTAGCTTATGGGGACGTAAATCCATGAGGTGGGGATAATGAAAAGACCCGGAAATTCAATGGAATTATTTTTTCTTAAATACATGAAAATTTTACAAGTCTGTAGTTTCTGACGGAGCCTGATTCTGAGGCCCTGTGGGCCCAGAATAAATTTCGAAATTATTGTTCGGGTACGTTCACTAAACATATGAGCATGATTTTATAACTTTTGAACCGGTTCTCAGAATTCAAATCTGAAGGCACCGTTAAACTTGCAACATCAATTATTGCTTTGTGATACCTACAATGTAGTTGCATTCTAATATGAATGGATGTTAGTTATTGGGTTTCTAAATTAAAATTGAATAAAAATAAAGTGTTAGACTTATTTTTATTTGTTTGTGGTTAAAACCTCTATTTGAAGGTTGGAGGTGGGGCCCACCCACACATAATGTCCCTTGGGAGGATATTATCAGGTAGGGCCCACATGAGCTTTAACCCCCTTGTAACTCTCCATAAAAGTGGGTGAAACCCTTAGACTCCCCCCACCACTTAATTACGAAAACTCTCTAATTTAATTAATTGAATTTATTCACTTAATAACTTGAACCGTCTTTTTGAATTTTTTTTCCAAAAATTAAATAATGGTTTGCTTAAACCATTATTTTGGTTGGGAAAACTCTTTTGGTGGAGCTTTTGGGAGAGGAGGAAGAACATGGAAGAATGATACCTCTGCCAATGAAGAACCTTCGGTCGAGGGACGAAGTTGTCGCACAGGAAGAACGCCGACGATGTCATCTTTGACTCATCTTCTCTGAACACTTCCTCTTCTGACATTGAAAAAACAACACCTCCTTCCCTTGAATTCGTCAACTTTCGTCATCAACCAAGGTAGCAGGATTTGAGTTGAAATAAGTATGAGTTTTTACCATCCATTTTTCATATATTTGTTGTTATCCTTGTTGCCAATTGATTTTATCATAACGAGGGGGGCTTGGACTACACGAACACGATCCGACCCTACCCCCTTGTTGTTGTTCTCATTGTGTTGATGCCGGAGGTGGAGCAACGATGGCCGACATCAAGCCAACCGCGAGGGAACCGGCGGTGCAAGGCAACTGGGTCACAAAGAGGGTACGACACTGATGTGCAGCATGGAAGGAGAGCCACCGCGCCGACGGGTCATGGTGTCGTGCCGCATGGAGACAAGCAGAGGGCCACAGCTAGGGTGGGCTGTGGTGGAGGGGCGTTGTGCTATCGCGCAATGATGGGGGGGTGCGGTGCCATCGCGCCGCATCGGTGGCTTAGAGTGGCTGGCAGCTCGGGCCATCCGGGATGTGTAGGACCCCGTCAGGTCCCGCGTGTGCTGGACCGATGCCACCTGGCGCTGTTTCGGCACACACCTGAATGACATTTCCATTCCGGTTCCGGGGGGGGGGGTGCGCCTCCCCTCCTAGGTGAAGTTAGGGCAGGCGGCCTGGCTACCTTCGGCAGGGCCGCCGTCGGCTGGGCCACCCTCGACCGGGCCGCCACGGGCTAGGCCGCCCTCTGCTGGGCCACCGTCGTCCCGACCACCATGGGTCGGGTCTCCCTCCACCGGTCCGCCCTCCGGTGGGCCGCCCTCCCCCAGGCCGCCCACGGGACGGGCCACCCACAGGTAGGGGCGCCCTAGGCCTGGTCGCCCTCGTCCGAGCCACCCTGGGGTCTTGCATCCCCTCCGGGGCAGGCCGCCCCCTCGGGCTGGGCTGCTTCTTTGGGTCGGTTCGGGCCAGGTCGGTCCGGCTAGGCTAGACCGGACCCAGACCCTGTTTGACCCATTTGACCTTTTCGCCCATTTCTTGGGATACAGGTGTCCGATCGATGAACTGTCTGCGTTGATGGAAGGAATAGAGAAATATGGTTCTTCTAGCATACCCAACTTGAGGATTGGACATAGTTGGGATATAGAGAGTTTGGTTTGAACCTAAAAACCATACCAGGGCCCTGGAATGGAAATTCCAATAACTCACAGATTGGGTGTCCGATTGGCGCACCGTTTATCGAATTGGGTTCCTTATGATGAGATGAAACAACATGATACATCTACTTGAGACATTGTGGTTGATGATGTTTGGACACTTGGATCGAGGAGCGGACCCTCCCGGAATTGAGCGTGCTATTTGCGGGAACCCTATGGATAGTTTAGATTGAGAAGATAGAATCATACGAGGACCTACTACTGTACCAGGATCATCTGTGGGTTCGACAGTGACAATACTGTATTGGGATCCTCCGTGGGTTTGACAGTGATGATATTGTACCAGGATCCTCTGTGGGTTCAACAGTGACGGTACTCGACCGGGGTCCTCCATGGGTTCGACAGCTCAGATACTGTTCCAGAATCCTACATGGGTTGGATAGAGGAGATGATTCATTGGATACATCTAATCATCTCTACAACTATACATGAGTTATATACCTATGTGAGATGATTCTTGACTTTCAGTTGTTCTCATCGAAATGATTTACATTACATCCTTTGTGGAATGGGTTGTGCTTGGGCTCAAGTGTTGGATATGGACTCTTATTGGTAACTTAGGTATACGTATGGGCATATACCAATGTAGGGATGGTTGAAACTTCGTGATTGTATCTTACTTATCTGGTTTATCCTTACTGGGTTCTGGGAAGCTTTTGGGGGTCTCGGGGTCCCATACTGAGTATTGTTATACTCACCCCTTCACAGGCTTCGCCTGTACCTTGTTGTGTTCTGTGCAGATGACGGTCAACCGTGATCAAGTCTGAGGGTGACAGATGAGAGGTTGGTCAGAGATGGACTAGACGCGATGTACCTCAGAGACGAGTTGTTCGAGATTTGTACCTACCCGTCAGGTAGGATTCCCAGGTGGACGATCCAAGAGCTATTTTCTCTTTTTACTGGTACATGTACTTGTTGTTCAGTTGGGTTTGTATACTGGTCCACTTACTTTTAGCACACCTTTGCTTTCTATATTAGTACTTGCTGATTCTACTGCATGTGTTTAGACAATATGTGTTTCATGTTTAATGGGAATTCATTCCCTTTTTATCAGGGATTTTCCTTTGGTGCTAGTCGCCAGCCCCTGGCCTATGGAAGGCGGGCTTAGGGTAGTCACAGCACGGTCCTCGAGGATGGGTCATGATAGTAGTCTGCTTCTTGGTACTCAAATTTTGGATCTGTTTTATTTGGAATGTGGTATTGTCATGGTTTAGTGGTTGACCTTTGGTAATGCTTGTTTTTTTTGTTTTTTACACATGCATCATGTATTTTTCTGATAGTGGATTGCTTTCCTGGTTGGTTTTATCTCTAGGGAAAATCATTCCCCAATTAATTCTCAAAGACCTATGTATTTATTTCCCACATTTGGCACCTTGGGATGGTTGATTAAGTCCAATTATCATTACTCTTCCCTAGAAAGCAATGAGATGGGGGGGGATGTTACAATGGGTCTCCATTAATTTTAAAAAACATATATCCTTAAAATTTATGTAATTTTAACCCAAAAACAATCTCAATCCCCAAAATGAACTTGACTAAAACGAATTAATGAGAAAAATAAAACTCAACCAATATAGATTTATCCAAAATTCATGAGATATGTACTTGGAAGATGATAAGATCTTCAAACCATTCCACTATATAACATATCGTCTTTGGGATCCTCTGAGCTTCACTATGGGGTTACAGTGAACAAGTCTAGACATTATTCATGCAATTTAACTTTCTTATCCCTTCCATTCTCTTGATCATTTTCATTCTTCCACATAACTCAAACTTGAGGTATAATAATGCCCTAAAAATACGTTTCACTATGGTCCATAATCTGTTGATACTCCTCAAAGGGTATGTCAACAAAAATCATGACATTTTAAACATCTACTATATGAGAGGGTTCACGATGGTATCTGTAACACCCAAATGTTTTTTATGAAATATTTTTCATAAATAATTTTTATTTTTTGGTATCTTTTTCTATAGGAAATTTAGATTTTAATCGAACCGTGAGATGCACTTAGTAAAAAATTACCATTATATCCTAGCTGTTAGGTTAGCAGGAATAATTATAATTAACTACTAAAAATGAATTATGAATTTTTTGGCTATCAATTATATATGAAAAATATAAATTAGATATTTTTATTTTTGAGTGAATTACTTTTGGTGATGAAAATAATGATATATATATGTGTTATATACTTAAAAAAATATTTTTGATCTTCATCCAATGGATATTTTAGTCATTGGATTTAAATCAAACCATATCTGATGTTAAAAAAATTATGTTTTAAAAAAGATTAATTTTACACCTTTTAATGATAAACCCATTTCAATTTAATATTTTGAAACATTAATAATTTTTTAATAACAATATAAATTTTTTTTTGAGGTGTATATAAAACATAACTTTAGATGAATTTCTAATATTTTTTTTGATAACTTTCATATTTTGATGAATGGAATAAATATGCTAAATTTTAATTGAAATTAAATTTTATCATTAAAATTATTTTAATGGATAAATTATAATATTTATTTTATTAAAATGTTTAAATATAATATATATTTATCATTTAATATAATTTAGGTTATTTTGATTAATATTAAATTATATTTAGATGTAAAACAATTAAAACTATTATAATTTATTAACATAAAAAACACATTCATTTATTCTGAATATGGGATGGATTTTAAATTAATTAAATCAAATTCTATTGTATGAATTTTAAAAAATGGAAACCATAATTGGAATCAATTTTTCAAAATTATGTTAATATGCTCGTTTTATTTTAGGGCATTATGAATTGTATCTTTGGTAATAATTTTTATTACCATGGTTAAAGGTAAATCGAGCAATTAAAGGTAAAAATAATATTATAAAATTTCATTAAGACCTGTAAAAATTATATTGGATGACTAAATTTGACCCTTATCATCTACTGTATGAAATGGAATCGCTTAATGGAAACTTACATATGAATAATACATGAATTTAATAAAAATTATGGAATATAAAAAAGTAAAAATGTCATTTTATATAAATATATTACCTAGAATATAATATCGACCTTTTATAGTCTCTAATATTATAAAAGAATTACCTAAATCATAGTAATTTATTTATAATTTTTAGAGATTAAATAGTTAACATTAGTTATGACACAATAATGATGTAAACATTATTTTATTAATAGAAATATCAAATAAATGGTTGTAAAAATATTAAAGGAAATATCCAATGAAGTACTTAATGTTCACCAAATAATTTTCTAGGCTACTAGGACATGTTAGGAGTGTATTTAACATTTTTTTTGAATTTATCTTTTGTTTTTATTTTTTTATAGTCAGATAAATTAATAGTTTCATAATTGACACAATTTATATTTTTTGAAGATAACATTTCATAAAATTAATTAAAAAGCATAAAAATATTTCAAAATAGCAAATTGAAAATTATTTGATTTAAAATTTCATATAATATCCCTTTATTGTCAATTAATAGCACATAAGTAAATATTAATATCCATTTAATATTTACATTTCTATCACCATAATAAAAATTAATAGATTAACTAAGTGTCAATTAAAATGATGTGGTATAAATTGAAAACTTGTCTAAAATTTATTTGATGCTGAGATTACAACCTCATATACTCTCATCATAGAATATGGGATAGTTTGGGGGGTTTTTGGGTAGGGATTTATTTTATTATAAATTTTTATTTACAGAGATTCCTAAAGCACTCCTCACCTCAATTATATAATGGAACCACATCCCTCACCTCTAAAATTCATATTGATCCTTCATGCCATACCATCACATGAAATTTTTCATTATAAACTTACCTATTTTCATTCCATAGGATCTGTTCATCTTCAATATCAAACTCTAGAGCTCATATAAGATATTTAGTCGAAACACGTCAAGTAAGAGGTAATCCCTTCTACCGATTCTTTCAAACATATTGCCTATTCTAAATCCTCTTAATTATTCGTATCATTATAAAGTAATAAAATAAGAATAATATAGTGATATTCCATTATAAATATGAGACAACCGTATTTCACCTTCTATCCATCATAAAAATGAAATCACCGTATGTGCCTATATAAGGCTTACCATCTCCACACCGTGGTGTAATCCGTTTTTCACCACTACCATATGTGGAAGGGTATAATGATGGAAATAGTAATTATACATGATTATTATAAAATGATACTAATTCTAAAATATCATACACCATCCACATCAATATAATTCAATAATTTTGGGAATGATATCATCACTCGTGAGTTCATATGACCTACCATCTCCACAATGCAATGTGATTCATTCTACAGGTTCATCATTAAACCATGATTATATACATGAATTGAATGGATAAATATTATATATATTATAAAAATACCATTATTTATATGATATAACTATAACATAAAAAGGGGAATAATACCATATCCGACCAAACAAGTATAAGAACATAAACCAGTTAATACCTGAATAACGAGTAATAATGAAATGTTACTAAAAAAGGATGAAAATTTAATCATAAATGTAATAATTTTTTTTGATTCATCAATAAATCATTAAAATTATTTAAATAATTTTATAGAAGGTTCAGATATGTACGAAGCAAGTCAAAACTAATTTAAGGGAAAACTTTTAAAACCGCATTTTTACCCAAGATTGTTTATTCATAACTATTTACTACGGTATATTAATCATCCATGTCCATGTTTCATAAATTTTTTTAAAAAATAATCATTATATCCCTCTATTATTTTATATCTTTCTTAATTTTTACTGAATGGATTGAATGTAATCTTTTGTTGTTTTCGGTATGAGGTATTTTTGACTTTTTTTTCATAAGTATGAGAAGAATGTTTTTTTCATATATTAAATGAATGTATATGTATGATGTCATAATTCCAAATTTATTTGAATCTTAACCTAAAATAATACAAGGTTATTTTCACATAAAATTAATTTTTCTAAATGTGTGTGGAATTTCAAGGAAAGAAAAAAAATTTGATGAAGAAAGGATATTTTCATCAGTATTTAATTTGAAGTGTTATCTCCAAATTATTCTACATCCAAGATGTCACTCTTTAAATATTATTATATTACTAAAAATGTTATTACAATGATTTTATTGTGATTTATTTAGGAAATATAGTTTTTTTATCAATTATTGTAGAATTATGTTATAGAACCCTATTTTTATTTCAGCATGTATGCTATTGTGAATGTTGGATTTATGTTTTTTGGAATACATAATAATTTTTTTAATTATGAGATCGATGGGACCAATATCTCACTCAAATGTATTTTTTAATGAAATATATCTCCTGAGATAGACAAGACTCGAAAAATAAGTAAATCATGTTCAGTAATATAGGGATGGAATCAAGAGTTAACACAGTTCAGTAATGGAGTTTTTCTACTATCATGGTCTCAGAAATGAGCCTTAGATAATATGAAATGATTTCATATGATGATGTGTGCATTTAAAAAAATTTCATGTCTTATTTTATGACTATTGGGATTAAATTTCAATTTTATTATTTATCTCATTACCTGATATAATGATCTTTTATATGTTGGAAATTATTTTCAAATGTTATGTTATTATGATTATGATACGATTGATATTTCTTTTGTTTACCCTTACTGATCATTTTAGATCACTCTTTCAATGTTTCCTTTTCCACAGGTTATGAATTTGGGTATTTAGTAAGATATGTAATTAAAGATAATAGTTAGAAAGAAATAAGTGGGAGACAATGTGGATGTTTAATGAACCAGTTGATTATATTTCCTAGTTTATAACTAGAGAAAACCTAAACGTTCCCCGTGTGGTTTAGGTTATGTTATGTAATAAATATTCTTCAATGTAGAAGGAATATCTATATGTAACTTATGGGATGTTATATTTTGTATGAGAGCAAGGTTATAGTTAAACATTGGAATCTTTGATGAGATAAAATTTGTAAGAACCCTAAGGATATGTCTATGTATAGGTTACAATCATATCATAGTGTTTTATATACGTTCATGAATAACCTATGATTAAAACCTAAATTGCAGAAAATTGATATTTTTCTCTCGAATTATGTGGTTTTATTATTATGATTATTATTTCTCAAAAAATTCATCATGGTTTTAGTAAATGGTTGAAACATGAAGGAACAATGTTAATGATCAATGAGAAGTGTAATGAAATGATTGTCCCACTGAGAAACCAAATGTTATGGGAGATGGAATGAAAAATATTATATCTATAACCACACAACACTCTCTAGGTATGAATCATGTAGGTCATCCAAATGAAGAACAGATGGAGAAACATTATGTTGAATCCTTCATGAGGCAGTGACCTCCTTTATTCAATAGGTATTCTGATCCATTATTGGTTGAACAATAGATTAGTACCACTAAAAAGATATTTTCTATTCAACTATTTTCTTAAAAAGGGAAATCCATCTTAACAGTATATTATTTTGACTGTGAAGATGATTAATGGTGGAATCTTATCAAGCATACAAGGAAATGATATGAAATTGATTCCATGAAATGGGATGAGTTTTGACCTTATTTCCCCACATGTGCCTCCCACTTATTCATTAAACAATGATAGAGACATAGTTCCTTGAATGTAATAAAAAGGATGATGAAACTGTTGGAACCTACAATGAAAACTGTACAAGATGTCCAAGGTATGTGTTTGGAATTATTATCCAAACTAAGTGTAAAATTTATATTTTTTTTAGTGTCTTCAAACCAAGTCTTTGATAGGAATTAGACATACTGGAATTCATTAGATATGAGGAATTTTTTTTATTTCATCTCCAAGTTGAGATAGATATTGGAGAAACAAATCAATATTATGGATTTGATAAGAAGATAAAAATGTATTTGAAAGGAAAATCTAAATAGAACACTAAAAATAAGATATGTTTTCTTATATGGTAACTGTGGGGAAAGAAATATGGAATTAATTTTCATAACGGGCATATTAAATGATTTATGTGTGTAAGAAAAGGTCATTGGGTAGTTCAATGCCAAAGTGATGGGAAAAAGAGGTATAATGACGCGATCAAATAAAAGGATACACAGAATTTACCTCCAACACATCAATGTTACAAGTGAAAGTAATTGGGGAGTTATTCCAATCAATTCCCTAATCCAAGGGTTATTGTTGATGATCGAATTCAAAATACTATTAATGAAAAAGAAAAAGGAAATTCCTATGAAATAACTATCGAAAACATGGAGTTTGATAATTTAGTGGTAAAAGGTACACTAAACATCCAATATAAAGTAAAATTTTTTATTCAAATCTAGATTACCCAACTCATTCAATTATGAATAATTTTCTAAGGGTATTGATGTATTACATGAAAAATTAGATGTTGAGTGAGCTTTGAACACTTTTAATGGCACAATAGTCACATAAAAAATTTATAATTCATCCCTTGTTGAGGTTTGTGGTGATGAGCATACCACAAATCATGTGATCCTTCCTATAGTGGAATTTGATGTGATTTTTTGCATGGATTTACTTTCATTATATGAGACTCATATAAATTTCCAAGTAAGGGAAGTCACATTTCATATTCCAAATAATTTATGATAATCTATCGATGCAAGGATGAATTTAAAAATACAGTAGAAAATTTTTCCATCTTTTGGGTCTTGATTTATATAAGTGAAGGTTATTTATCAGAAATTGTTTGCAAGAGACTCATGATTACGAATATTCCCAATGTAATTGAGTTTGACAATATCTCTCTAGAAAAATTTCTATAACACCCCAAGCTTTCACGGTACGCTTCTCTATGAATAATACAGTAGCGTGTGTTGTATGCAACATCGAGTTCTAACACACTACAACTAATCAAACTAGTAGTTATGAATATTAATACCCAAGTTTTGAAATTTTATAAATTTTAACATTCAAAATATACTTCATTTTTGTATTTTGAATATCAAAATTATCTTAGGGTGATGTTTTTGTATTTTTCTGAAAACTTTCAATTATTTATGAATAATGAAAACATTGAGCTATAGTTTAAAACTGAATTTTTATTTAAATAATTTTTTATTTTATTTAAATTTATTTTAGGTCAATATAGATAAATAATACCTATATATGTTCAATGTAATTCATTGGAGTCAGTTTATAAAAATTTTTCATATATAAAAATTTTATTGAACATTTCACCCTCTTTTACCCAACTCCTAAGAGAATTTGAAAAGTCATATAAAAATTAATTTCCCCACTTCTATGAGTGTAATTTCAAAAATCTGAGAGAAACTATTGATATAAGTAAAAAAATGTTGTTCAATTAGATGAAAACTATTTTGGGGAATCGTAACGTTTTTACTTTTATTTTCCACGGTTAAAAGTAAATAGGGTATTTAAGAGTAAAAATGATATTATTATTACCCTAACACATGTCATAATTCTATTGGATAAGTATAATTAGGAAATAAAATCTTATTTATAAAATATAAACCTCTTTGGTCCCCTTGAATTAGATTAGGACACATATTATTATTTTATTTAAAGAAGAGTTGAAAGAGTTAAAATAAAAGTTTAATAAACAAAAAAAATTTAATATAAGTTTATACAATAGATAAATTCGACTATAAATATTCATTAAAAATACAAAAATATATCATGCATAATGGTATTTTATTTATATTTTTTGGACATTATATAATTGAATTTATTTATGACACAATGATTATGCAGTAATTACCAAATTACTAAAATATTAAAATAATTGATAATATAAATATACAAATAAATTTAATTTGAGAATGTTTTTGAATTACACTAATTTTATAGGTTAATATGATATTCTAGGGTTTGTTAGATAATTTTTGTAAGTAATAATGCTTTTATGTATTTAGTAAAAACCAAATACCAAATATTTTCCAAATTGACATAAAAGAGTTTTTAAAAAATATATAATATTATTAATTGATATTCTATTCCTAAAAATATAAGGTTCCCCCAAAGGACTTATATATTTATAGGTGTATCATTAATGAACTACTTGGGGTTTGCGTGGAAGTATGTAGAATGTCTATTAACCATATAATACAAAAATACAAAGAGACACGGTAAATGTCAAACTATTTAACTAAGAGTTAAATCTAAATGATAAAGTTAATATAGTGACCCAAACCTATATGAAACCTGTTGGATGAGTGTTTTTCAACCCATACCCACCATAGAATTTAAATATTTCATTTTTGATACTTTATAAACCAAAAATGATTTTATTATAAAATAATGTTTCTAGCTTTTCTTAAGGTTCCCCTCAACCCTCTTATAAAAGGGAACTCCCCATTCACAATAATTCACACCATTCAAGCCATATAAATCGTCCAAAACCTACCAAAATACCATCTCCACTGTCCTACCATAATCGTAGAGGCCTTCCATTAGTCATAAATCCATCCAATGGATCCCTTTTGATCAAATCAAGAGGAAGAACCCGAAGAAGAGCTAAATATTTCATCACCTCTTCCAAGTTCCTTTCATCTTCCACTTCCTTTTTCTTTTGTGTTTCCATTATAAAATAATAAATCCAGTATATTATATATAATGTGATGTTATTATAAACATGGTACAACCAAATTCATTATTATATCCATCCTTTGAATGAAATGTCACCATAAGTGCATAGGTACAACATACCGTCCCCACTCTGTGGTGTAATTGTTATTCAATACATTATTATTTCGATGGGTATAATAATGATGTTTAATTTATGTAAATAAAAAATATAACTTGATAAATATTTGTTATATATTATATAACATCTAATTATATATTATTTTAATATCAAAATATGTATATTGTCGCTCGTGCGTACGTACAGATTACCATCTCTACGAATGCGATGAGATTCATCCCCCATCATATCCATTCAAGAATCATTTTCATTAGATGATTAAAAATAATTTTTAGAGACTTGATATCATTATGGACATGAATTTGATATATCCCATCACTAATAAATATCACTCACATAACAAATAATATAAAGGAAAAAAGAATCAGTTAACAACTGAAACAACGATAACACTATGATATTATTAACAAAGAAATGTTAAATGATCATATATGATATCATATTAATGTATATGATTCTTGTGTAATTAAATAACAATTATTTCACCATTATACGAGAGGTTAACCTACCCTCGATCAAGGAAAAGTACAATTTAAGGGTTAATTTCACAATCTCTTAATTATCTGAGATTGTTTATACGTAATTATCTACTAGGACCTGTTTATCATCCACATCCATGATTCATAAAAATGTTTTTCAAAACATTTATACTATTTACTAGAAAATAGTTTAAATTCATTTATACTATTATTTAACCTTATATGTTTTGAAAGTAATCTTTTCATCAATTTCCAAAAAAGGTACATTTTGACCTTTTCGACAAATTTAAGGTAAAAAAGATTATTTTAACTTATACGGTGGGTGGGGCTATTTTCATGCTTCATAACATCATTGAAGTTTCCCTTAAAAGCTTATAAGAATATTTCCAAAAAATATTCTTTTATAATTATACTAATTTTAAAGGATTTCAAGATGGAAAGAGATATTTCTCTAAAAAAGGGTGTGATTTCATCTATGTCAACAACCAATTATGGATTTTAAGATTTTTTAAAGTTGATTTATTATGACAAAATCATCCATATTTTATTGAAGGTTTGGTATTATGTTTTACTATGGATGTATTATTTTTATACCATTCATGGTTTATGGATAAATTATTGAAATTCCATATGTCCGTTTTAATATGAATGTTTATGTAATCTTTAAACCATATCATATGAGAAATTCATTGGACCTAGTAAGTGATGGGTGGAGCCTGCTATAGCCCTTCAATGCATCGGTAGGTCTCATGAGACAAACTAGTGTCTTGGTTCAAGGCCTTGACAAAATCTTATCTGTAGTCTTGGCCCAAGGTCTTGACTATGTGGTTATGAAAGTATAGCATTATGCATTCCATCAATATGAAATTGTTTATTGATATTTCATGTGTTTATTCTACTAGTATAATATCCATGTGAGTAAGTTAATAGAATTATTTGATTTTATCTTTTCCATATTATGATGACGTTCATTTTTAAAAGTATTTTGTTTTAGTCTTATACATTGCTTTAAATGTTTATGCTTATTTATGAACTTTGCCACTATATTTTTATCCTTACTGAGCATCTGAGCTCACCCCATTCTATGTTTTATTTTTACCAGGATGCGAAGAAGAATTTTATGACATACCTGACGGGATAGTCTGAGGGGGTTTGAGTGTGGTATAAGGAAACAATGTTGTTGTAGTTTTTCATTTTATAATGTAATGTAAACCTTATGAATGTATCTAGTAATCCAATGCTACTAAACTAATCGGTCTTTAGAGAATTGATCTATTGTGATCATGCCAATGTTATGTAATAATGGATGAAACCTAGGTAACCAGGGTCGAGGCATTATAGTTGGTATTAGAGGAATTTTAGTACAAACCTTGGGAACTGGATTTAGGTAAACTCTGATTAAAGCACATAGCCCTAAGATAGACTTTAAGGATTAGTATAGAATAAATTTATAGAATTTCCGTATTGTAGATATTTTGTGATCTTTCCAAGAAATAAATCCTTGTCTAGATACTAGAAGGTAGAGGCGGCTCTGAGACGGATGTATCTAGGGGTAATACCCAAAAACACCTCTTTGAGCTAGATTCGAACTGGAACTGGTGCACGACAACGGGCCTTGCTGCACTCTTTGTTATGAAACTCCCATGGGATATACATAGGATATCTCTCATTTTATTTAAAAACAATTAGGAATGGTTTATGAGTATATACTTCTTCAAATAAAATATTTTTTATGATTATGCATTATATCAATAAACTGTTCAATTTATGTTATGTGTTTTACATGTTTGAATTATGTATTTTGGTTCATAAAATAATCTAGTTTATACAATTTTTTTAAAATGGTTCCTAGTGGAAGGAATGAAAACTGTATCAATGCACGCACTCCTTATAGGGATTTACCTCCAGCTCATGAATATTATAGTGGAGCTGGTGATACAACTAGTGATGACCAGCTTTTCACTCTATTGGGACAACTCACTCAGGTTATGAATAATAACCTTACCCGTATGGAGCACCCTGATCCATAGCATGGAGGATAAATGTTAGATCACTTCTTGAGGAGAAATCCACCAACATTTAATGGGAGTACAAATCCACTAGTATCTGAGAAATAGATAAATTCCTTAGAAAAATTATTCCCCGCCTTGGGGAGTAGTGAATGGGAAAAAATTGTCATGGCAGTTTACCGCCTCACTGGACATACTGATCAATGGTGGTGATTTATTCAAAACCCAAATGAAGATGATGAAGTATAAAATATGGAATGGAGGGAGTTTAAATATATTTTCATTGGAAAATTCCATCTTTGTGACCATCGAGCAGATATGGAAATGCAATTTCTGAGTCTGAGGAATAAGGAGGATGAGAATGTTGCAATGTATGAAGCTAACATTAAAAGGTTAACGAGACATGCAACTTATTATATACATAACCAAATAAGTAATATTTATCGTTTCTTTGATGGGTTAAAACCATTTATCTATCCAGCATTTGTCTGACAATCCTTCTCTTCGTATGAATATATTGTCTCTGGTGTTATCAATACAAATAAAGAATTCTCTATGTCTTACAACTTTAACGAAAAGAAAGAGAAGAAGAGATCAGATGAACACTCTGGAAATGGAAATAATGGAAAGAAGGGAAACGTTAAATATCTATCCTGCAGTAAATGTGGGTAGAAACACCCTGGTACTTTCCTGAAGGGAAATGGAGTCTATTACAAGTGTGGTGAAAAAGTCCATCATGCTCATGATTGTAAGGGAAGAAACAGGTTGTCGATGTTGAATT
The DNA here is from genome assembly GCA_963277665.1 of Viscum album. Lineage (NCBI taxonomy): Eukaryota > Viridiplantae > Streptophyta > Magnoliopsida > Santalales > Viscaceae > Viscum > Viscum album. The sequence continues at coordinate 1,824,633,366 of OY728151.1, read as the reverse complement.
CTACAATTGTAGAGAAAGGGGTCATTATGAAAATGAATGTCCTAAGAATCAGGGGAACTTACCTCAAAAAATTCCATGTGATAAAGTCCAAGCATATGATATAACTACTGCTGAGGTTGAAGCTCTAAAACACGTGGTGGCAGGTAATTTAATGCTTTCCTCAAGTTTAGAAAATAATTTATTTGATTCTGGATCATCGTATTGTTTCATATCTTCCCAGTTTTCAATGAAAATTAGATATGTCCAATTTGATTTAACAAGGTAGTTGTCAGTAAAAACTTATAAGGGAAGTATCATCACAATAATGTTTTGTGAATCAGTTCCCATTAAAGCATATAAATATTCTTTATTTGCTGATCTCATCATCATACCCATGATTGAATTTGATTTAATCCTCTATATAGATTAACATTCAGACCATGATGAAAATATTTATTGTAAGAAGAAGGAGGTTACAATTTTTGATGTTGATGATAAAGAACACCTTATCTTTAGAGCAGAATCGTCACCACCTGATTCTTATCTAGATCCACCACTAGTAGCTCAACTAAATTCAATTATTGGGGAGGAAGGGAATGAATTAATTGTGTGTTAGGAAAGGAATGTTCAAATAGATGATGTGCTGATTTTTAAAAAATATATTGATGTGTTTCAAGAAGATTTACCTGGACATCCTTGAAAAAAAGAAATTGAGTTTTCCATTGATTTAATTTCTTGTTCAAGGCCCATATTGAAGACCCATTATAGAATGAAAACTATGGAATTAGTGGAACTAAAGGAACAACTAGAGGAATTGAGTAAGAAGGGATTTATTCTCCCAAGTGTTTCTCCATGGGGATCCCTTGTCCTTTTTCTTAAGAATAAAGATAGATCTCTGAGGTTGTGCATTGACTGCAGGGATATCAATTCTATAAAAATAATGAACAAGTATCCCCTACCTCACATTGATGATTTATTTGACCGACTTCATGGATCTCAATACATTTCAAATATTGACCTTCTATCTGGATACCATCAGTTGTGCATTAAGAAGTAATACATTCCGAAGAAAGCATTTTGATCCGGGTACAGAAATTACGAGTTTATAGTAATGCCTTTTGGATTGACTAATGCACCCTCTGTCTTCATGGATATAATGGGTAGAGTTTTCAAGGAATATATCGATTATTTTGGAGTGGTATTTATTGATGATATATTGGTGTAATATAAAATCTACAAAGATCATGAAAATCACTTCCAAATTATCCTGAGGACTCTTTGAAGACATGAATTATATTGGATGTTTAGAAAGTGTGAATTATGGCTTCAGGAGATTTCTTATCTTGGCTATATTATCTCTAAGGATGGAATCTTTATTGATCCTTCAAAGACAAAAGCAATCCAAGAATGGATAGCACGGACGAGTATAACTGAGGTACACAATTTTATTGGTTTAGAGAGTTATTATCGACCTTTCATCTAGAATTTTTCCTGGTAGGCTATCCCATTAACAATGATCCAACAAAAAGGGATTAAATTTGTTTGGAAAAAAGTGTGTAAAGAATGTTTTGAAGAACTGATGATAAGATTAGTCAATGCTCTTATATTGAATCTACCATAGGGGAATTATGGGTTTGTTATTTATAGTGATGCTTCGTAGAAAGGACTTGGTTGTGTCCTTATGCATAATGATAGGTTTATTGCCTATGCATCATTATAGCTAAAAATTAGTGATCAAAACTCTCCTACTCATGATCTTGATGTATCAGCTGTAATATTTCCATTGAAGATATGGACACACTATCTCTACGGTGAAAAATGTGAGATATATACCAATCACAAGAGTTTGAATTATATTTTCTCACAAAAAGAACTCAACATGAGCCAAAGGAGATGGATTTAACTACTCAAGGATTATGATTGCACTATACACAACCACCTGGAGAAGAAAAATGAGGAAGCAGATGCTTTGAGTAGAAAAGATCATGGAGTTTTGAACAAGATGAGAGTTGAAAAGGATGTTATATACATGGATCTAGTAAAGATGGATATGGGAATAACCATGGAAGGTGAAACATCAATTCCTTTTCAAATGGTTGCCAAACCGTATTTACTAAAAAGGGTAAAGGGTTTTCAGACCGGTGATGAAGAGTTTCAAGAGAAGAATAAAGCTGTGAATGATGGGAGATTCAAGGACTTTGTGTATGAAGATGGAATTTTGAAATTTGGGAAGAGATTTTGTGTTCCTGATATACATGGTCTAAAAAGGGAATTGTTGGATGATGCTCATAGTTCAAATTTCCCTATACACTCTAGGAGCACCAAAATATATAGTGATTTGAAAGAACATTTTTTCTGGGACAACATGAAGAGGGAGATTGGAGATTTTGTGTATAGATATATTGTTTGTCAACAATTGAATGCTAGAAGGAAACAGCCTGGATGGGTCATGCATCCTCTTCCCATTCCTGAATGGAAATGGGATAATATTACGATGGACTTTTTCATGGGACTACCATAGACTCCAAGATGGAATGATGAAATATGGGTCATTATTGATCGTATTACCAATTCGGCACATTTTCCTGATATAAGAGTAGATTTACCACTTGAACGATTGTCATGATTATATATTAATGATGTTTTAAGACTTCATGGAGTACCATTATCAATTGTTTCTGATTGCGATCCACGTTTTACATCAAGATTATGGAAAAGTCTTTAGAAATCCCTGGATACTGAACGTTGTTTGAGCACTGTCTACCACCCTCAAACTGATAGAAAAACTGAACGGACTATTCAAACCTTAAAAGACATGTTGATATCATTATCACTTGACTTTCATGGTATGTGACATCAATATTTACATCCGGTATAATTTTCAAATCACAATAGCTTCCATTCAAGTACTCAAATGGCACCATATGAAGAATTATAAGGAAAGTGATGTTGCACACCAACACGTTGGGATGATGTTGTTGAAAGAAAACTCAAAGGACCAAAATCTGTGGAGGAAACAATGGAATGGGTAAAGTTAATCCCAAACCACATCAAGGAATCTCAATGTAGGCAGAAGAGCTATGCTGACAACCAAAGGAAGGATTTAAAACTTCATATAGGAGATCATGTTTTCTCGAAGGTGTCTCCATGGAAGGGTGTTATACATTTCAGTAATAAGGGTAAATTGAGTCCTAGGTACATATAACCATTCAAAATTCTAGAACTAATAGGGTTTGTAGCGTACCATTTGGCAATGCCACCAAGTCTCTCCAAAGTTTACGATGTATTCCACGTATCACTGTTGAGAAAATACATGCCTGACCCAACGCATGTACTCACCATTGAGAAATTAGGACTGGAACCTGATCTGTCTTATTGGTAAGAGCATGTCAAGGTTGTTGATATAAGAGTACAAGTGCGGAGAAACTGTACGACTCTTCTGGTAAAGGTTCTATGGAGAAACCCTAAGATGGAAGAAGCAATGTGGGAACCCAAGGGAATTATAATGAAGAACCACCCCATTCTTTTTATTTAGTAATATTTTAGAAATTTCAAGGAAGAATTTTTTTGAAGTAGGGGAGAATGTGACACCCCAATCTTCCATGGTACAATTCTCTTTGAATAATACAATAGCGTGTGTTGTACGCAACATCGAGTTCTAACACATCACAACCAATCAAACTTGCCGTTATTAATTGTAATACCCACTTTTTGAAATTTTATAAATTTTATCTTTAAAAAAGGACTTCACTTTTGGATTCGTAATACTGAAATTAGGTTAGGGTGATTTTTTGGTATTTTTCTGAAAACATTCATTTTTTAATGAATAGTGAAAAACCATGAGTTATAGTTTAAAACTAGATTTCTATTTAAATAATTATTTATTTTATTTAAATTTATTTTAGGTCAAAATAGATATATAATACCTAAATATGTTCAATTTAATTCATTAGAGTTAGTTTATAATAAATTTTGATAAAAATGCGGTTCAATAAGATGAAAATAATTTTTGGTAAATAGTAACTTTTTACTTTTATTTACCACAGTTAAAAGTAAATAGGGTATTTAATGGTAAAAATGATATTATTATTACCCAAAAACATGTACTAATTCTATTGGATAATTTTAATTCAACCAAGTAAACCTTAAGAAAAAAATATGAACCTCTTTGGTCCACTTGTATTAGATTTGGACACTTATTTTTTTTAAAGAAGAGTTAAAAGAGTTAAAATCAATGTTTAATAAACAAATCAGTTTTAATATAGTATTATACATAAGATTAATTCTAATATAAATATTCATTAGAAATCTAAAATTATTTACCAAATAATGGTATTTTATTTATATTTTTTAGACATTAAATAAATTAATTTATTTATGACACAAGGAAGATGCAGTAATTACATAGTTAATATCATATTAAAAACAATTATATTATAAATATCCAAATAAATTCAAAATGAGACTTTTTTAAGAATTCCACTAATTTTTTAGGTCAATATGACATGTTATGTATGGTTATATGAATTTTTTTCGATGTAATAATTTTAATATGAATTTATCAAAAACAAAATACCATATAGTGTTTAAATTTACAATATAAATTATTTAAAAAAATATTATATTATTAATTAATATTATATATCTAAAAATATAATGATTGGACAGAGACTTATATAATGAATGGTGTATCATTAATTAACCACTTGGGGTTTTCTTGTAATTATATAGTATGTTTATTAACCATATAATATAAAAAGACAAAGAGAAACACTAAATATCAAACTATTTAACTAAGAGTTAAATCTAAAAGATAATGTAAATATAGTGACCCAAACCTTTCTAAAACCAATTGGTTAAGTGTTTTTAGACCCATCCCATAAATATACTTTAAATAATCCATTTTGGGAGCCATTATAAACCGAAAATGATTTTATTATGAAATTATATTTCTAGTTTTTCCTAAGGTGCCCCTCACCCCTCTTATAAAAGGGAACTCCCCCTTCACTATAATTCACACCTTCAAATCCATTTGGCTAGGACAAACCCCACCCAAATACCCTCTAAACTATACTTCCTTTAACCTAGAGGCCTTCCTGTAGTCAGAAAGCCAACCTACAGATCCCTTTTGATCAATTCAAAAAGAAGAACCCGAAGAAGAGGTAAATATTTCATCACCTCTTTCAAGTTCCATTCTTCTTCCACTTCCTTTTTAGATTTTGTTGCTTTTCTAATATAATAATGCCAGTATCTTTAAAATAATTTGATGTTATTATAAATATGGTACAACCAAATTCATTATTATATCCATCATTTGAATGACATGTCACCATACGTGCGTACGTACGACTTACCGTCTCCACGCCGTGGTGTAATTGTTATTCAATACATTATTATTTGTATGGGTAAAATAATGATGTGTAATTTATGTAAATAAAAAATATAACATGTTAATTATTCATTATATATGATATAACATCCAATTATATATTATTTTAATATAAAATTATGATATTGTCGCTCATGAGTACGTACGGATTACCGTCTCCCCGAACGCGATGAGATTCACTCACCATCGTATCCATTCAAGACTAATTTTAATTAGATGATTTAAAATAATTTTTAAAGACTTGATATAATTCTGGATATGAATAATATACATCCCATCCATAAAAAATATGACTCACATAAAAAATAATATAAAGGAAAATGAATCCGTTAACACCCGAAACAATGATAACACTATGATATTATTAACAAAGAAATGTTAAAAGATCATATATGATATAATATCAATGTATATGATTATTTTATAATTTATTATCAATTATTTCACCATTATACAACAGTTTATCCTACCCACAACTGAGGAAAAGTACAAGGTAAGTGTTAATTTCACAATCTCTTCATTATCTGAGGTTTTTTATACGTAATTATCTACTGGGACCTCTTTATCATCCACATCCATGCTTCTTAAAAATTTATTTCAAAACATTTATTTTATTTACTATAAAATGGTTTAAATTCATTTATATCCTTATTTGACCTAATTTGTTTTGAGAGGAATATTTCATTCGTTTTCCAAACAATTTACTTTTTGACCTTTTTGACAAATTTAAGATAAGAATGTTTTTTAACATATATGGTTGGTGTGGCTATTTTCCGCCGTTATATAATAATAGAAGTTTCCTTTAGAAGAATTTAAGAATATTTCCAAATTAAATTTTTTCTTTAATAATTATATGATGTTTAAAATATTTCAAAATAGAAAGAGATATTTCTCTAAAAAAGGCTTTGATTTCATCTTTGTCACCATCCTTTGATAGATTTTATGCTTATTGGACGTTGATTTATTATGATAAATAACTTCCATATATTATTTATGGTTTTGTGATATGTTTTAATGTGGATGTGTTATTTTTATACCATTAATTTTTTATGGATAAAGCATTGAAATTTTGTATTCTAGTTTTAATACGAATGTTTATGTTATGTTTAAACCTTTTCATATGAGGAATGCATTGGACTTAGTAAGTGATGGGTGGAGCCCTATATAGCTCCTCGATGCATCAATGGGTCTAATGAGACAAAATTGTGTCTTAGCACAAGGCCTTGACTAATTCTTATTTGTAGTCTTGGCACAGGGCCTTGATTATGTGGTTATGAAAGTATAGCATTATTCATTCCATCATTATGAAATTGTATATTGATATTTCATGTGATTATTCAACTAGTAGAATATCCACGTGAGTAAGTAAATTGAATTATTTGATTTTATCATTGACATATTATACTGATATTCATGTTTAAATGGATTTTGTTTTTGTCTTATACATTTCCTTATATGTTTATTCTTATTTATGAATGTTTCTGCTATATTGTTATCCTTACTGAGGAAATGAGCTCACCCCTTTCTATGTTTTGTTTTTCCCAGTATGCGAAGAAATATTTTATGATTAACCTGTAGGGATAGTCTGAGGGGATATGAGTGTGGTCTACAGAAATAATTTTGCTGTAGTTTTTCATTTTATGATGTAATGTATACCTTATGAATGTATATAGCACTTCAAAGGATACAAAAGTAATCGGTCTTTCAAGACTCAAACTTTTTTGATAATGAAAATGTTATGTAATAATGCATTGACTCTGTGTAACTAGGTCCGAGGCATTTCAATTTCCATGAATTCTACGAAATTGTGAAGTTGATTTTTCAGTAGAACTCATATCGGGTGCAATGACTATTTCGAAGCCCCCTTATAGAATGACCCCAATAGAGTTGAAGGAAACAATGAAGAAGCTCCAAGAGAATCCTAATAAGGGTTTCAAATTCCCAGGTGCACCAAATTGCCGAGAACCTATTCAATTTTTCAATATGAAAGATGGTTCAACATGACTCGACATTAATTATCGAGAACTTAAGAAGAGAAAAATCATGAATAAATATCCTCTTCCCCGCATTGATGACATATTTGACCAACTACTTGGAGGTCAATACATTTCTGTGATTGATCTTCATTCATAATTTCCTAAATTAAGGTTCAAAAAAGGATATACAAAAGATAGCATTCAATACATGGTATGGAAACTATGAATTTATAGTGATGCCTTTTGGTCTTACTAATCCCCCCACTATCTTCATGGATATAATGAATAGAGTCAATATAGATTACCTTGATCAGTTTGTGGACATATTTATAGATGTTATACCTGACTATTCAATGAAAAAGGAATAACCTTAAGATCACTAGAGAATTTTACTAAAGACCCTTCAAACGGATAAGCTTTAAGACAAATTTACAGTGTGTGAATTTCAGCATCATAAATTTTCATTTTTGGGTCACATTATTTCAAGATACTAGATATCTATGGATTGTATAAAAATATAGGTTATTGAAAGATGTTTGAGACCTAAAATGACAACTAAGATCTGGTTTTTTCTTATATTGGATGGATATTATCAACCATTTTTGAATGTTTCTTCATGATTCTCTAATACAAACAATAAGTTGACTCGTAAACAAGTTATGTTCATTTGGACAGTGAAACGTGATAAAAATTTCAAAGAGCTAAAAAAGGATAGCCACTGCATACTTGCTCACTCTACCATATAGGAAATAAAGGCTTATGATCTATAGTGATGATTATAGAACGAGATGGGAAGTGTTCCCATGAAAAATTATATGGTGACAGATTAAGTCAAATAGCAGGTGAAAATTCATGGGGAAAAATTCCCAACCCATGATTTGGGGTTAGATATTTTAATTAGAGATATGGAGGATGTATCATTATAGTAAAAGGTGTTATATTTATACTAGTCATAAAAGTTTAAATTATATTTTTACACAAAAGGAGTTGAATATGCACCAAATAATATGATTGGATGTGATTAATTATTCTGACTTCTTAAAATAGTATAAACCTTGGAATGTAATAAATATGGAATATTCTTTGAGTTGAAAAGACCATGCTATATTATCTTTGATGAGGATCACAAAATACCCACATTTTATGGATTTTCAAAGGTTGGATCAGGAAATTTTCATTGAAGGGGAGAAATATTATCTTTCTCAAATGAATGTTCCACCATCTATACAAGTGAAGATTAAGGAGGAGTAGATGGAAGATGTTGAGTTACAAAAGAAGGTGGGAAATATTCTTGAATTCACCCTTCATAATTATGGGATAATATGGTTCAAGAACCACATTTGTATTTATAACATATATGAATTAAAGATGGATTTTTTGGATGAATCTCACAGTTCTATGTTATCAATTCATCTTGGAAGAAAAAATATTCACAAGGACCTGAAAGAGTATTTATGGTGGGATTTAATGAAAAAAGATACTAACAAATATGTCTCTCAGTGCTCAATTTGTCAGAAAGTTAGGTTTTAGTGACAGAAGTCTAAGGGGATGTTACAACCATTACCCATACAAAATGGAAATGTGAAAAAATTACTATTTATGTTATTGTTGTATTTAACAAAATATTTAATGGCCATAATTCTATATGTGTTATAGTTGATATCCTTATGAAGTCGTCACACTTCATTTATCTTTGGTATGATTTCTCACTTGACCAGCTTACAGTGATATATGTAATGAAAGTGGTAATATTGCATGGAGTACCACTTTCCATTATATACAATCGGGATATAAGGTTTACCTCGATGGTCTGGGGAATTCATCCTCATGATCTATATACAGAGTTATGTTTCTACACTTTTTATCATCCTCAAATAGATGGTCTGTCTAAGTGGACAATTAATGCTCTAGAATACATGTTGAGAGCTTACTCTATGGATTTCAGAGGTGGAAGGGATCAACACTTACCATTGGAGAAATTTTCTTATAATAATAGCTTTTACATCAGTTTACATATGTCTCCTTTCAAATCCCTCTAGGTAAATAAGTGTTGAACTCCAACTTTATGGTATGATGTTAGGGAAATAAATATATTAGGACCTGATATTGTTATTGAAAAGGTAGAAAAGGTCAAATATATTCAAAAACACATAAGGGAAGCTAAGATTCGACAAAAACGTTATGCTGACAACCAATACAAAAACTTGATTTTGAAGTGGGTGATAAGGTGTTTCTATGAATATATCCCTATTAGAGAATAATAATGATATTTGGATGGACGGGAAAGCCGATCCCTTGGTGTATCAGTCCTTTTGTAATTATGGATCACATAGGTATGGTAGCTTACCGATTGGAACTTCCAAAAAGTCTCTCTCATGTTCATGATGTGTTCTAGGTATCTATCATGAGAAAGTACATACCTGATAATTCACATGTACTAATATCAGATGTCATACAACTGGAGAATGATCTTTCTTATGAAGATCAACCGATAGAGAGTCTGAATCGTAGAAAAATAGTTTTATGAAAAAAGATAACTCTCTTATTTAATGTTTTATGGAGAAAAAACCAATTAGAAAAAGTAATAAGGGAATTTGAGGATATGATGAGGGAGATATATCTTCATCTTTTTGTTTCCATGTGACAAATTTCATGAGAAAAATTCAGTTTAAGGGGGGTAGATTTTAACACATGGATTTTTTTATGAAATATTTTCTTTATAAAATTGGTATTCTTATGTGGATTTTTTTTTCAAGAAATCATGAGTTTAAACAAACTGTGAGATACCCATAGTGTCAAATTATAGTTTTAGCCTATCGATTAAGTTACCACGAATAATTATAACAATCTTATGAAAATGAATTGTGAATTCATTGGATATGAATTATTTATGAGGAAAATTATTTAGATATTTTTATTTTTTAGTGAATTACTTTTGGTGATGAAATTAATGAGATATATATAAGTCATATACATAATAAAATATTTTTTATATTCATTCATTGGACATTTAAGTCATATGATATGAATAAAACACAATTTGATGTATCAAAACCTATTTTTTTAAAGAAGTTTAACATGACACATTGGAATGGAGAAACCATTTAAAATAAATATTTTTACATATAAATAATATTTATATGAAAAAATAAACATTTTACTTTGATCTAGATTTAAAAATTTACTTTGGATAATTTTTTGATATTTTTTAGATAACATTCCTGTTTTGATGAAAAGTAAAAATATGAAAAATTGTAAATTAAAATAACTTTTATCATTTAAATAATTTATATGGTTAAATTAAATTATTTTATGGGTTTAAAGTATAAATAGAATATATTATATCCATTTAATATATTTTAGTTCATTGTAAGTAATTTTACAAGAAATTCATATGCAAAAACATTACACTCATTTATAATGTTTTAACATAAAAAACACATGATATCTCATTCCAAAAACGAGATTTATTTTAAAATTATTTCTAAAAATTATATGTGTATAAATTTTTAAAATTTACTTCATATTTATTATCATTGGGCCCAAATTATTTTAATATGCTACTTTAATTTTGGGGGATTTGAATTGTAACTTTCGTAATTATTTTTATTACCATGGTCAAAGATAAATCAGGTAATTCAAGGAAAAATAAAATTTTAAAATTACCTTAACACCTATTAAAATCGTATATGATGACTAAATTCAACTGTTATCATATATTGTTCGAATTGGAATCAGTTTATGTCCACTTACCAATGAATATGACACGAATGTAATAAAAACTAATGAATGTGAAAAAATGTCACAATCTCTTTTTATATAAGTGTAGTTACTAGGAGATAACATCAACTATAGATAATATTTGTTAATCTAAAAGAATTACCTAAATCATAGAAATTTTTTTATACATTTTAGAGATTAAATAAATACCATTAATGATGACACAATAGTTATGTAAACATTATTTAATTTATATAAATATCAAATGAATGGTTTTGAAAATATTAAAAGATATATCATATGAACTAATGAATGTGCTCCAAGAATTTTCTAGGTGACTATGAAATTTTAGTAGTGTATTTAATGTTTTTTTCGAATATATATTTTTTTTATTTTTTTTAAAGTCAAATAAATGAATAATGTTGAAATTGACACTATTGATATTTCTTGAAAATAACATTTTATTAAATTATTTTAAAATCATATGTCACGACCCGTCCTCGGGGCCCGTGCCGTGACTACCCCAAGCCTGCCTTCCATAGGCCAGGGGTTGGCGACTAGCACCAAAGGCGTAAAATCCCGATAACTGGGAAGGCATTGCCTTTATAAAGAAAACAAGCACCACAGAGTACAAGCGGAAGTAAAACACTAAGTACAAAAAGAAGAGCTGAAAAGTAAAAGGGGCCGGAAATACAAGCCCAACTGTAAAGTACAACTCGAAAGGGAAAACAGCGACTGAAAAGTAAAGCTGCTACGCTGAGATGTCCACTGGAAATCCCACCTGAAGGGTGGGTACAGATAGCTCTTCTGCTCCTCGGGTCCCGCCGTCTGCTCCAAGTATGACCCGCCCAGTGGTCTGCCTCTGGGTACCGCCTCGTCGTATAGTCCACCTCCAGGTACCGTCCAGTCCTCGAACACTCGGCCTCTGCCAGTACTGGCCGTCGTCTGCAACCAACACAACGAGGTGCGGGCATAGCCCGTGCAGGGGTGAGTATAACGATACTCAGTAGGGACCCCGAGACCCTCAAGGTCTCACTAAAACCAACAAGGATAAACACAAGAAGATCTCAACAGATAACCCTACTTAGGTATATGCCCATACATATACCTAAGTTATCAAGTAACCCATCTCAATCATGAGGAAACACAAGGATTGTGAAATCGACGGATAACCACTACCCGGGTATATGCCCATACATATACCAAAGTTAGCAAGTGACCCATCTCAATCATGAAGTAAACACAAGGTCAAAAGTCTCAGCTCAAACCAGGATTTTCATTATCGAAACCGTAACTGCTGAAGAGCTCCGTCTCTGGAGTGTGCAGTGGTCCTGTCACGACTCCGAGGTACTGCTCACTAACCTAATACTGCTGAAGTACTCCTCCTGTCGAGTACTGTGGGCCAGCCACCCAAACACAGTAGTGCTTCCCGCCGAGGTATGTCACCCAAACATCGAAGTGCACACCCCCTAGTAGCCTGCTGAGGTACTCTCCGGACGAGCACCGCGGGTCTGCACTGTCACTCAGGTAGTGCTCCGTCCGCCATGGGTCTGCACCTCAGAAAGTAGTGCTCCGTCCACTGGGCTAGTCGACTCACTCCAAGTCGAGTCGGTCAAGCAGTCGTCAGGTCTCAGCCAGCTACACGGTCTCCGTACTCTGCACGCTCGTCTCCGGGAGGGTCCGCTCCACGAGCTACTGGTCGATACTCCAAGTATCTCAAAGTCTCACGAAGAAGTGACTCAAAGGTCCGTCTCGTCACAGGGGTCTCAACGCAACAGACAGCGCGTCGATCAGACGCCCGGTCTGTGAGTTAATAGTCTTTTCGTCCCAGGGGCCCGGTTGGTTTCGAGTGCGAACCAATCCCGGCCGTATCTCAACTGTACCCCGAACTCCCATAGGGTAAACTCATAGGGACCGTTACTAAACGTAACTACCAACGCCGCTGACGGCTCGTCAAGCAGACGTCCTGTCTGAAAGATATCAGCTTTCCCGTTCCAGGGGCCCGGTTGGATTTCGGGTACAATCCAACCCGGCCATACTCCGGCTGCATCCAAAACTCGGGCGGAGTATGTCAAAAGTTCCGTCTCATCAAGAGGAAGTCAACGAAACAGACGGCGCGTCAATCGGACGCCCGGTCTGTGAGTTTTTGGCATTTTCGTCTCCGGGGCCCGGTTGGTTTTTATGGAAAAACCATCCAGACCGTACTCCACCTGCGTCCAAACCTCGGGCGGAGTATGCCAAAAGATCCGTCTCACAAAAAGGAACACAACGCGACTGACGGCACGTCAATCGGACGTCCGTAGCTCAAGATATGAGCGTTTCCGCTCCGAAGGTCCGGTTGGTTTCGTGAACGAACCAACCCGGCCGAACTCAAAGTAACCCGAAACCTTGAGTGCGATATACCGAAACGACCGTCTCGATCCAAGGATCGCGTTTCTGCAGAAGGTTCATCATTCGGAGGTCCGAGGCTCAAGTTATGAGCCAAAAACCAAAACTGGTCTGAAACGGGGGGTCCGGGTCCGGGCCGACCCGGCCCGACCCCCCCCCCCCCCCCCCCCCGGGTGGCGCGGTGGCCGGCGGTGGCGGCCGGCGGCGGCGGGCGGCGGCGGTGCGGCGGCCGGTGGCGGCGCGCGGCGGCGCGCGGTGGCGGCGCGGCGGAGGCGGCGGTGGGCCGCGGGGGCGGCGGGCCGCGCTGGCGGCGGGGTGCCGCGAGGTGGATGGCACGCGGGGCTAAGCCCCGCGTTTTGCTGGAGGGGCGGCGGGGTGCCGCGCCCCATTTTTTTTTAAAGAGCCCCCCCCCCCCCCCCCACGTGGGGGGCCTGCTGGTGGAACCGAGGGGGCAGCCGGCCCCCTCCCTTTAAAGAAACGCCCCCCCCCCCTCTTAAAGAGGGGGGTTTTCATGGTTGGCCGGGGAATTAAATTCCCCGGTTTTAAGTCATCCGGCCGGCCAGCTGGCCGGCCGGTTTTATCAAACGGGACCGGAATTTCCGGTCCCCTTCTTCGGCTTCCGACGCCGGCGGCCCGGCCGCCGGTCTTATCTTCCGCCGCGGCCCGGAACCGGCCGCGGTCTCTTCGTCCCGCCGCGGCCCGGAACCGGCCGCGGTCTCTTCGTCCCGCCGCGGCCCGGAACCGGCCGCGGCGTTCGTCGTCCGGGCGCGGTGCGACGGCACCGCGCCCCTCTGTCGTGCTTTGATAATCATCCAACGCGGCACGACGGCGTCGCGTTTCTGTTGTTTCTACCATGGAGCGTGCGACGGCATCGCGAAGATATTTGCACGTTCATCCGCGTGGTGCGACGGCACCACGCCACTTGCTTCCTCCCGCAAGATAAAAATCAACAAAAACGTTGGAGGGGGGGGTTCGGCCGTGTTCATGCGGTCCAGCCCCCCTCACGTTAAATAAAAACTCAACATGAACATTTCAAGCCTCATGTTAGACATGCCAGATCCATGTTCAAGAAAAGGAATAATTAAAGAATGAAACAACAATCCCCTACCTCGGGTATAAGTTCGAGGATTTGCCTATGTCCGCGGAAGTCGACGTCGCGGAGATCGGGTGTCGCGGTAGACGTTCGTCAAAACCGTTGACGAAGAGGCGCGTCCGAAGAAGTACGTCGTTGGCGAATCCTTGTACGCCGAAGAAGGTTTTCCGAGGAAGGTGCGGTGTTCTCTCTCGTTGACACCGAAGACGAAGAAGAGCGGTGCGGCGTTCTTCGTCGGAAAAAGGGCGTTCCTCGTCAAGTCTTGAGGAAAGTCAAATTATAAAGAGAACAACGAACTCAAGAATCTCTACCTCGATAGTCGCACGGTGACGGAGTCGTGGAATATCGGTGTCGATTCCTTTGACGTCGGAGGAAGAGTCGTTATCGAAGGCGTTCGTCGCGGAAAATCGACGCGGAAGAGATGACGCGGAAGAAGTACGTCGCGTCGCGGACACGGCGTCGCGGATGGATCGTGTTCTTCGGCGGAGAAGTTCTTCGTTGAAGAACGACGTTCTTCGCGTTCTTCGTTGAGTTGAAGAAGAAGAGAAAGAAAAGCTTCCAAAGCTCTCAAGAAATCCTCCCAAGGGTAAAAGAAACTCAAAGAATAATATAAGCTTTAACTTATATTATTTCATAACTTAACCACAAGAATTTCAAAGGTTTGAAATTCAAAAATGGATAACTCCAAAATTAACTCACTTATTTAATATACATGAATTGTATAATTAAATATAAGTTAACTTGTCAAGCCATTAAGAGGGAGAGTGGGGAGTTGAAAAGGTGGGGGTTCGTGTGGGCCCCACCACACTTAATCCTCCCAAGGGAGGTTAAGTGGGTGTGGGTCCCACTTCCAACCTCCTTTGAGAGGTTTTAAGAAGTTAAAATAAAATTTGTTCTACACAAATTTTATTTAACTCAACCTAAACCCTCAAAAATTAACTTTCAACCCGCAACAAACGCAACTCCCGAAAAGGTCTCTTTAAGCGAATATCGGCGCTGCGAGTTTATCGGTGCCCTCGGATTTCAATTCCGAGCACCGGATCAAAAGTTAGAAATTCCCACTCGTTCGTTCACTGAACGTACCCGAGCCAAACTTCGGAAATTAATTCCGGGCACTCCGGGCCTCGGAATCAGGTGCCGTCAGAAACCGCGCTCTTGTAAAATTCTAAAGAAAATTAAGAAAAAATTTCCCTTGAATTTTACAGGTCTTTACATTACTCCCACCTCAGGGCTTTACGTCCCCGTAAAGATACATCAAAAACTAGGGAAACAAAAGAGGATACTGAGCACGCATCTGAGCCTTCCGCTCCCATGTGCTCTCCTGGAGATTCCCGTGCCGCCATCTGTTGCGCACAAGAGGAATCGATCGTCCATGTAGGACCCGCTCCTGTCGATCCTCTATCTCCACCGGAACCTCCGTAAAAGTCGCCCCATTGTCAATGATGTGCGTCGGGTCGTGCACGTATCTCCTCAGCTGAGACACGTGGAAGACGTCGTGCACCCGGTGCAACTGAGGTGGTAGAGCCAGGCGATAAGCCACCTCGCCAACCCTGCTGAGGACTTGGAAGGGTCCGATGAAGCGCGGAGATAACTTGTCGCCTCGGCCAAATCTCCGAATACCACGTCGAGGTGAGACCTGCAAGAAGACGTGGTCACCATCCTTGAACTCTAGTGGCCTCCGCCTCCTGTCAGCGTATGACTTCTGCCGGCTCTTTGTTGTCCTCATCCGCTCCTGGATGACATGGACCTCCTCTGACGTGCCCCGGACCATCTCTGGTCCCACAAGAGCTGCGAGATTTCTTCTTTGCCGATAAGAGAAACCTGGTCTCATCCCCTGGATGAACCACATTCTTTGCCTAAAACAGTCAATCCTAACATGGATGATACTAATCCATACCAAGGATGACGTCGTAAGGCCTCGACGCTACTACTAAGAGATCCAACCGTTACTCTCGCCTCCAAGGGTTGAGTCACACTGTCGGCATCAGTGTGTGGTAACTGGTCTCCTCCAGTAGATGTCTCACAAGTGATGGTCAAGTCAACAGTCAACTGGAACCTCTTAGTAACATCACAAAAGAGGACAGGAATGAAAACATCACAAAAGATGAGTCTTTTATTATTGCAGCTCATATTACAAGACGCTACACAAAAGCAACATCAACATGGAACTAGAAGTACAAAAGACGTAACCACTAGTTCCTTCCCTGTCCACCTGCTCCCAGATCTCTATGATCGTAAGCTTCAGCTGCCTGAAGCTGTGCTCTCGCATGTCCACCTACTCCCTGTGGTCGGGGTGGACCTCCTGGTGGTGGTGGTGGCAGAGCCTCAAAGCGTCGTCCACCACCTGCTGCTCGGCCAGCTCCTCTGCCTCGTCCGCCTCCTCCCTGCGGACCGCCACGGTCGAACCTCTGCCTCTGCCTAGGTGGTTCCTCAACCGTCTGCTGCTCCTCCGCATGGCGGGTCGGGCAGTCACGAGCCATGTGGCCTTGCCCGCCGCATGCAAAGCACTGTCTTCCACTCAAAAGACTGACTCCGCGCTGTGTGCCCTGCACTGCTGAGCCAGTGCCCTGAGGTCGTCTGCCTGAAGGTCTGGTCTGTCTGGACCCCTGAGTCATCTGTCGGCTACCTGCTACCGAAGACTCCGCTACGTGCCACCCTGCGGTGGGTCGCTGCGCTGGTGAAGACTCAGCAAGGAAGCTCTCAATCAGAAGGGCCCGCTCCAGTACTCCAGTCTGAGTTGGTAAGTTGAGGGAGATCAGCGATGCCCTGACCTCGTGTCTCAAACCCTGCTCGAAGGTCCGGGCCCGGAAGAATGGGTCCCGTACCATGTCGGTCGAGTAGCGCGAGAGATCGGTAAATCTCGCCGAGTACTGAGCGACCGTCATGCTGCCCTGCCGCAGCTGAAGAAGCTCCTGGATGCGCACCGCTCGGAGGGTGGCCGGGACGAACTCCGAGCGGAAGAGGCTCTCAAAGTCCGTCCAAAGTAGAGATGCCTCATCGTGCACCTGGAGCATCAAGCTCCACCATCGTCCTGCTGCTGCGTGTAGTAGGCTCGCAGCGAGGATCACCATGAGGTCTGCTGGTGTCCTCACTAGCCTAAACACTCGTACTACTGCCTCCAGCCAGTCCTCTGCAGCCTGGGGATCCGTCTCCCCGCGAAACCTGGGCGGTCGCTGGCGCTGAAACTCATGCAGTGCGCTGAGGCGACGTGCATCGTCAGCGGCTGCTGCTGGAAGCATCGGGGGCTCGGCGGGTAGAGCTACCGCCGGTGCCACTGCTGACAAAGGGCCCTGCACCGAGGCCTCGTCGCTCGGTGGGCTGTCGTCACGTTCGATTCTCGGAACCCTAGCTGGCTGCCGTCGTGGGGCCATCCTGAAAGAAACAACGTAACACGATCAAACGATTATACCTGGTGAGCTGACCTGGTTTGAGCTGTTTTAAGGGGAAAAACTTTTGAAAACACACACGCAATCAGTGTTTTCGTGCACAAAGTCAGAAATCAGTTGTCAGGGTCCTGGTGTATGGATACGTCGGCCGCCCGCACCAACACTGGACTCCCTGAACTGAAAACCACACTCGGTACTCTCAACACTATTGCTTCACAGAAAGAAACATCAGAGTTATAAGTTCTGCGGTAGAACCGAACTCCTCTGATACCAATTTGTCACGACCCGTCCTCGGGGCCCGTGCCGTGACTACCCCAAGCCCGCCTTCCATAGGTCAGGGGTTGGCGACTAGCACCAAAGGCGTAAAATCCCGATAACTGGGAAGGCATTGCCTTTATAAAGAAAACAAGCACCACAGAGTACAAGCGGAAGTAAAACACTAAGTACAAAAAGAAGAGCTGAAAAGTAAAAGGGGCCGGAAATACAAGCCCAACTGTAAAGTACAACTCGAAAGGGAAAACAGCGACTGAAAAGTAAAGCTGCTACGCTGAGATGTCCACTGGAAATCCCACCTGAAGGGTGGGTACAGATAGCTCTTCTGCTCCTCGGGTCCCGCCGTCTGCTCCAAGTATGACCCGCCCAGTGGTCTGCCTCTGGGTACCGCCTCGTCGTATAGTCCACCTCCAGGTACCGTCCAGTCCTCGAACACTCGGCCTCTGCCAGTACTGGCCGTCGTCTGCAACCAACACAACGAGGTGCGGGCATAGCCCGTGCAGGGGTGAGTATAACGATACTCAGTAGGGACCCCGAGACCCTCAAGGTCTCACTAAAACCAACAAGGATAAACACAAGAAGATCTCAACAGATAACCCTACTTAGGTATATGCCCATACATATACCTAAGTTATCAAGTAACCCATCTCAATCATGAGGAAACACAAGGATTGTGAAATCGACGGATAACCACTACCCGGGTATATGCCCATACATATACCAAAGTTAGCAAGTGACCCATCTCAATCATGAAGTAAACACAAGGTCAAAAGTCTCAGCTCAAACCAGGATTTTCATTATCGAAACCGTAAATGCTGAAGAGCTCCGTCTCTGGAGTGTGCAGTGGTCCTGTCACGACTCCGAGGTACTGCTCACTAACCTAAGAGTGCTGAAGTACTCCTCTTGTCGAGTACTGCGTGCCAACCACCCAAACACAGTAGTGCTTCCCGCCGAGGTATGTCACCCAAACTCCGAAGTGCACACCCCCTAGTAGCCTGCTGAGGTACTCTCCGGACGAGCACCACGGGTCTGCACTGTCACTCAGGTAGTGCTCCGTCCACCATGGGTCTGCACCTCAGAAAGTAGTGCTCCGTCCACTGGGCTAGTCGACTCACTCCAAGTCGAGTCGGTCAAGCAGTCGTCAGGTCTCAGCCAGCTACACGGTCTCCGTACTCTGCACGCTCATCTCCGGGAGGGTCCGCTCCACGAGCTACTGTTCGATACTCCAAGTATCTCAAAGTCCCACGAAGAAGTGCCTCAAAGGTCCGTCTCGTCACAGGGGTCTCAACGCAACAGACGGCGCGTCGATCGGACGCCCGGTCTGTGAGTTAATAGTCTTTTCGTCCCAGGGGCCCGGTTGGTTTCGAGTGCGAACCAATCCCGGCCGTATCTCAACTGTACCCCGAACTCCCATAGGGTAAACTCATAGGGACCGTTACTAAACGTAACTACCAACGCCGCTGACGGCTCGTCAAGCGGACGTCCTGTCTGAAAGATATCAGCTTTCCCGTTCTAGGGGCCCGGTTGGATTTCGGGTACAATCCAACCCGGCCATACTCCGGCTGCATCCAAAACTCGGGCGGAGTATGTCAAAAGTTCCGTCTCATCAAGAGGAAGTCAACGAAACAGACGGCGCGTCAATCGGACGCCCGGTCTGTGAGTTTTTGGCATTTTCGTCTCCGGGGCCCGGTTGGTTTTTATGGAAAAACCATCCCGACCGTACTCCACCTGCGTCCAAACCTCGGGCGGAGTATGCCAAAAGATCCGTCTCACAAAAAGGAACACAACGCGACTGACGGCACGTCAATCGGACGTCCGTAGCTCAAGATATGAGCGTTTCCGCTCCGAAGGTCCGGTTCGTTTCGTGAACGAACCAACCCGGCCGAACTCAAAGTAACCCGAAACCTTGAGTGCGATATACCGAAACGACCGTCTCGATCCAAGGATCGCGTTGCCGCAGACGGTTCGTCATTCGGAGGTCCGAGGCTCAAGTTATGAGCCAAAAACCAAAACTGGTCCGAAACGGGGGGTCCGGGTCCGGGCCGACCCGGCCCGACCCCCCCCCCCCCCCCCGGGTGGCGCGGTGGCCGGCGGCGGCGGCGGGCGGCGGCGGGCGGCGGCGGTGCGGCGGCCGGTGGCGGCGCGCGGCGGCGCGCGGTGGCGGCGCGGCGGAGGCGGCGGCGGGCCGCGGTGGCGGCGGCGGCGGGCCGCGCCGGCGGCGGCGGCGGGCCGCGCTGGCGGCGGCGGCGGGCCGCGCTGGCGGCGGCGGCGGGCCGCGCGGGCGGCGGGGTGCCGCGAGGTGGATGGCACGCGGGGCTAAGCCCCGCGTTTTGCTGGAGGGGCGGCGGGGTGCCGCACCCCATTTTTTTTTAAAGAGCCCCCCCCACGTGGGGGGCGTGCTGGTGGAACCGAGGGGGCAGCCGGCCCCCTCCCTTTAAAGAAATGCCCCCCCCCCCCTCTTAAAGAGGGGGGTTTTCATGGTTGGCCGGGGAATTAAATTCCCCGGTTTTAAGTCATCCGGCCGGCCAGCTGGCCGGCCGGTTTTATCAAACGGGACCGGAATTTCCGGTCCCCTTCTTCGGCTTCCGACGCCGGCGGCCCGGCCGCCGGTCTTATCTTCCGCCGCGGCCCGGAACCGGCCGCGGTCTCTTCGTCCCGCCGCGGCCCGGAACCGGCCACAGCGTTCGTCGTCCGGCGCGGTGCGACGGCACCGCGCCCCTCTGCCGTGCTTTGATAATCATCCAACGCGGCACGACGGCGTCGCGTTTCTGTTGTTTCTACCATGGAGCGTGCGACGGCATCGCGAAGATATTTGCACGTTCATCCGCGTGGTGCGACGGCACCACGCCACTTGCTTCCTCCCGCAAGATAAAAATCAACAAAAACATTGGAGGGGGGGGTTCGGCCGTGTTCATGCGGTCCGGCCCCCCTCACGTTAAATAAAAACTCAACATGAACATTTCAAGCCTCATGTTAGACATGCCAGATCCATGTTCAAGAAAAGGAATAATTAAAGAATGAAACAACAATCCCCTACCTCGGGTATAAGTTCGAGGATTTGCCTATGTCCGCGGAAGTCGACGTCGTGGAGATCGGGTGTCGCGGTAGACGTTCGTCAAAACCGTTGACGAAGAGGCGCGTCCGAAGAAGTACGTCGTTGGCGAATCCTTGTACGCCGACGAAGGTTTTCCGAGGAAGGTGCGGTGTTCTCTCTCGTTGACACCGAAGACGAAGAAGAGCGGTGCGGCGTTCTTCGTCGGAAAAAGGGCGTTCCTCGTCAAGTCTTGAGGAAAGTCAAATTATAAAGAGAACAACGAACTCAAGAATCTCTACCTCGATAGTCGCACGGTGACGGAGTCGTGGAATATCGGTGTCGATTCCTTTGACGTCGGAGGAAGAGTCGTTATCGAAGGCGTTCGTCGCGGAAAATCGACGCGGAAGAGATGACGCGGAAGAAGTACGTCGCGTCGCAGACACGGCGTCGCGGATGGATCGTGTTCTTCGGCGGAGAAGTTCTTCGTTGAAGAACGACGTTCTTCGCGTTCTTCGTTGAGTTGAAGAAGAAGAGAATGAAAAGCTTCCAAAGCTCTCAACAAATCCTCCCAAGGGTAAAAGAAACTCAAAGAATAATATAAGCTTTAACTTATATTATTTCATAACTTAACCACAAGAATTTCAAAGGTTTGAAATTCAAAAATGGATAACTCCAAAATTAACTCACTTATTTAATATACATGAATTGTATAATTAAATATAAGTTAACTTGTCAAGCCATTAAGAGGGAGAGTGGGGAGTTGAAAAGGTGGGGGTTCGTGTGGGCCCCACCACACTTAATCCTCCCAAGGGAGGTTAAGTGGGTGTGGGTCCCACTTCCAACCTCCATTGAGAGGTTTTAAGAAGTTAAAATAAAATTTGTTCTACACAAATTTTATTTAACTCAACCTAAACCCTCAAAAATTAACTTTCAACCCGCAACAAACGCAACTCCCGAAAAGGTCTCTTTAAGCGAATATCGGCGCTGCGAGTTCATCGGTGCCCTCGGATTTCAATTCCGAGCACCGGATCAAAAGTTAGAAATTCCCGCTCGTTCGTTCACTGAACGTACCCGAGCCAAACTTCGGAAATTAATTCCGGGCACTCCGGGCCTCGGAATCAGGTGCCGTCAGAAACCGCGCTCTTGTAAAATTCTAAAGAAAATTAAGAAAAAATTTCCCTTGAATTTTACGGGTCTTTACATCATAAATATATTTTAAAATTAAAAATTGAAAATAATAATTTCATTAATTTCATAAAATATCCATTTATGGTCAATTAACACCATATTAGTAAATATTCATAACTATTAATTATTTAGAATGTTATTACCCAAATTAAAATTAAATAGAATAACTAACTATCAATTAAAAAGATGTGGTTAAAATTTAAAATATAACTTGTATGAAATTTATTGGTTGATGAGATTATAGTCATTTCACATCTCAGATTCTAAATTGAGAAATTTTTGAGGTTTTTTGGGTTGGTTTTGATTTTATTGTAAATTATTATTTATGGTGCTTCCAAAAGTCATTCTCACCTCGGTTATAAATGGGAACCACCTCCCACACCTCTTCAATTAATTTTGAGCCACAATGCTCAGACATTCCATTCTATTTTTCCTTTTAAACATCTATATTTTCATTCTATAGGTTCTTTTCATCCTGAATGACCAACTCTAGTGCTCTAAGAAGTGATTTAGATGAAGCACATCAAGGAATAGGTAATCTCTTATACCAATTCATTCAAACTTAATTATTCTTCAATGTACTCATTATTATTTGTTTCAATATAATGTAATAACATCATTATCACAAATATACTGATATGTTATTATACAAATTAAAATTTCATATTTCATCTTCTATCCTTCCTACAAAAATTATCACTACGCATGCATATGTACGACTTGCCGTCTCTAGGCCGTGGTGTAATCACTTTTTCACCACCCCCTTATTGGTATGGGTATAATGATGGAAATAATAAATATATTTTTTATTAATAACATAATAATACTTCTGAAATATCATACACCATTCACTTTAATACCATTCCATAATTTTGGGAATGATTTCATCGCCAATGCAAACGTACATCCTACTGTCTTCACAATGTGATGATATTAATTCTACATGATCCAAAATTAAACCATGATTATATTAATTAATTTAATGAATAAATATTATATATATTATAATAATATTATGTTGTAAAATATATTACATTATGTTAAAAATATGAATAATAAATTTTCCAACAAAACATACATAAGAACACGAAGTAGTTAATACCCGAATAATGAGTAACAATGAAATGTTAATAACAAATGGATGAAAATATTATCATAAATGTAATAATAAAAATTAGTAATGTTATGTAATTAATTATTATTATTATTTAATACATTATATAGTAGGATTAGATACATAAAAATCATATCATACCTATATTCAGGGATAACATTACGAATCTCATTTTTATCTGAGATTGTTTATTTGTATGTATTTTATGGGGGTATATTTATCATCATAGGTTTGTGTTTCCAAAATATGTATATCAAAACATTATTTATAACCCTATATAATTTCTACCTAGTGGTGAAATTTTAATAAATGATATAAATGTAATCTTTTGGCATTTTTGGTATGAGGTACTTTTTTAATTTTCTGGAAAATGTACAAAAAACATTTGTTTAATTTCCACGACATGAACATATTTTTACGAATCCATAATGACATATTTACTTGAAGAATACCCGACAATATTAATGTCTTTTTTAACATAAAATTGTTTCTTCTAATATTTTTTGGCATTATAAAGAAGGAAAACATTTTTGAAGAAGAAATGATTTTGTCCTCTGAAATTAATTTCAACTGTTTTCTCAAAATTATATTCCATCTAAGAAGAAAGTCTTAAGATAGGGTTATATTTATATCCTTTTCATTACAATGAATTTATTGTCTTTTATTTAGGAAATTCATTAGTTTTATAACAATTATGGTGAAATGATGTTGAAGATCCACATTTTATTTCATGGGTAATGCTATGGTGAATGTTTTTTATGTTTTTGTGGAACATGTAAGAATGGATGTATTATGAGATGGATGGACCCTATGTCACCCTCCAATTCATTAGGAAATGAATTATATATCATGATAAAGACACGAATGGAATGGAAAGTAAATCTTGTTTAGTAATATAGGGCTATAATGAGGAGTGAAATCGGTTCCGTAATGCACTTTGTCCGCAATAATGGTCTCGACAATGAGCCTTGACTAATATGAAATGATTTTCTATGCTCACGTGTGTAATACATGAAATTTAATGTCTTATTTTATGATTATTAGAATTAAATTTCTCTTTTATTATTTATCCTATGACATGATATTATGATCTTTTAGTTGCAAAATAAGATTTTTAAATGTTATGTTCTTATGATAATTATATGATTGATATTTCAATTGTTTACCCTTACGGAGCATTTGAGGTCATCCTTTAATATGTTTCTTTTTCCAAGGTAATTTATAAGGTTATTAAGTGAGATATATTAAGGGGGACCATATTTATGAAAAAATAATAGGGGGCTAATGTTTATTTTTATGAACTCGTTATTTATGATTACCAATTTCTAAGGACACTAAACCTATGTGGTCCTAGTGTGGGTTTTTTTGTGAAATGTAATACATATTATTCAATGTTTATGTTATATATATTGGTAATGTATGGTCAGGTATATTATCTCTAAAGCTTTTACATGTGAAACATGGTGTTCATGACAATGTAGAACTATGGAAGGTCCAATTAGTATGCTAGTAGACCGACCTTCCCACTATCTCATACAATCCAACAATACGTGGTGCTAGCATTCTTTATTTCCTTATATTACATTACCCTAACTTATTATAAAGTAGAATTAAAACATAATGATCAAACTCAAACACTATAGGTCATCTCTACTAGTCAATGTAATATTTTCTCCTACTCTATTTGGACATTAACCAACACCTGATCAACTGAATGAACACAAATGTCTCTTTCATGATACATTGTACCACAGGTGCTGAATCACCTACCTCTAACCAATAGAGTGGAAAATGGGATGGCCTTCCATAAATTACTGTAAAATTTTCTATCTATAGTTATTAATTGAAGTGTTAATTATATAAAAATGCTATGTGTACCATATCATTCCCCCAAGAAGCATAAAAATCCACTGAACATGCTCATAGCATATCCTCCCTGATTGGAATAGTATATTCATATTAGTATTTTTTATAACGATGATATGCTATAATTAAAAGAACCTATGATCCATTATCCTTCTTAAGACCCTATTAGACTTGCGATAGGATGTGTATATCTATATCTAAAATGACATGCCTTAGAGAACCATAAATCCAAACTATCTACCACATATAAAAACTAACTAGATCATTAGCTGTGAAGGTTTATATAATGGGAATGTAATGGGATACCTTCATTAGTTGTTCTAATATCACCCATATTTTATCCTTCCTGAGATTGTTTCCTTTGGAATACTATTATAAAAAATATCGTTACAATATCACATTTCAATTATGAATGGGAATATTATGTAATACAATAGCTGACATTTGGTGCTCAAATTTCACCTGTTGAGAGTTGAAGCATCTTCCTATGAAGCTTCAAAACTTCTTATTCATTTCTGGACACTAGCACTATCTATGTGGGTAAAGATACATAATTTTAACACATGGGTGTACCCCCATCTATAAGTGTGAAACTCACTCATAAGATCACTGTGTAATCTTAAAGGAAATGAGATTCTCCAACAATAAAGAACTGTATCTCCTCTTTAATGATACCATCTTGATGGTGGATCCCCATCATGTATATTGTCTCGTAGAGATAATCCTTTTGAATCATAAATCCTCTTAGTTTTTATCCATTATACAATAATGGGTATAACATATTTCGATGATAGAGCTACTCATACCTAAGACTCTTGAAAATCTAGATTCATGTCTATAAAGAGTTCCATCATCCACCACTCATCTGAAGACTCTCAAACGACCTCTATCTATGTATTTTAGATCATGTAATCTGATAAAATGATTCCCTTGCATGGTTTATAATCTATATTGATGTTTAATGGATAAGTTTCAGACCCACCTTGTCTATCGAAGGTTTAAACCCTGGTGATAAAATTAATATCCAAGGCAATTATGGTTTGTATACCCCACAAAATAATCACACAAAAGATAGTTACGTCAGCATCTCTAGGCATGTTCCACCACATCTAACTCTAGATAATGAGTAGTACGTTACATCTTATGATATCTTAGTTGTCTGGGTCTATATGGAAAAACTCAGTCCTCAATCATAATAATTACTATTGGTCCAACTCCACTTGTATCATAATCCAAAGTATATACTTTTCTTGGAACAAGAATGGCAGGGATCAATGATGAGGATAGACTTCCCTTCTGTTTTCATATATTTGGTGAGACAAACTATACCCTATTATTATTCATCCCAGACATCGTTGCTACCAGATTGTATATTTTCTAGATGAGGTACCGATAAAAACAAAATAATCCCAAAAAACAATGAATCTCTAAAATATATTTGGGACACACCCAAGATACCATGACTAAAACTGTCTATGGGACCACTGAAACTCTACCTGTAAGATGAAATGACCAATGAAGTGCACTTTATCAATATAAAAAATACATTTTATTATCATGGTATAAATATAATTCTCTCTCAATTTACATATGATTATGTCTAGACATGTTTTATGATTTTTTTCTGATCGGAAATACACTATAATGAAATAGATTAAATCTACCATATTCCAATGAAGAAAAGGTTCAAATATCTGATTTCTCAAGTCCATGAATACCTCTAATGTGTTCATCAGAACTCATGAAAACACCTTGAAATCGTACCAGCCATAATTCCTCTTAAATGTAGTTCAAGGTATATCTGATGGTCTCAATATCATCTAATGATACCCCAATATCATGTAAATATTAGAGAAAATATAGTAACCTCATGGATGTTCTATGATATCATCTACACATGTAAGGTGATATCAATTCACGACAAATATCTTGTTCAATTTCTGATAGTCTAATCACAAGCACAAATTTCCCATAATCATTCTTAGCGGAAAGCATGAGAGATCTCCAAGGTGACATACTATGTCATATGAAACCGATATCTTATATAAATTCACAATGAAACATAAATTCCCAATTACCTTCCAAAGATATCTAGTAAGGTGGGATATAAAACGGCTCTTATTAAATCAATAACTTGATCATTACCACTATCTCCCACCAAGACAGTTATTCAAAAAACACATTATAAAAAACCTCCCAAAAATCATGTAACACTAGATTGAAAGTATCCACATACACTCCACCATATTATAGAGTATGTAATATAATATTATCCATGATATGATCTAATATGCAATTAATTTTTCTTGCACGACCAATCCAAGGATCCCGCCAACCATAGTGAGAATAGTTTCCTCTTTATGGTGATAGAAAGGTTACTCTCCTCTAGTAACAGATGATATTAGCATGGTATATAACCAACCAATCCATACCAAAAAAATATAATCCTATTAATTAAATTATAAATATTTCTTCATAAAAATAATAAGTACTAATTTCTAGAGAACACACCTTGAAATAGTTGAGACCATCTGATCTCACTTCTAGTGGTGTATTGATGGTCAGCACACAATCCATGCATTCCAAAACCAAGAAAGAAACGTTTTAAAAAATAGAATATAGATTTTAAAGTGATTATCCTATATGAAAAAGAAAAAAACATTAAGTGGTATATGATATATGAATTTTATGTCTAATGGTAGAATTCCCTATGTCTGAAACTAAATGGAGTAGACCACTCAGGATACAACTGACATAACCCTATACCCTGGGCTCTAGTATAACTCTCCTATACTGTTAACTCCTCCAGGTACATCCACTTCTATACTAGGGTACCACACCCCATCCTTGACCTAAAAATCCATTTTAACTCAATCTACCTATATGATGTGGGGAAACTATGCCCTTTAGAATCTCTGGTACCTATCTTGATCCCCTTTCAATACTAAACTACTGTATGGTCCAGAACAACCTCTATAGTTGGCCCATCTTGTTGAAAACATTACACTCAGAAGAATATTAAAATTACTAAGTATTAATTTGGCCAAAAATTCCCCATTGATAGCACTACAACAGAACATAGTCCTATGAAGACCTCCACCTATGATGATTTCTATTACCATAGTTTCCATTGGAATAACTGTTATAGAATCAATTCATTACACAAAAAAAGAGACCCAGATAAAACACAATTAAATTGCCTATCTACTACTCATGTATACTCTAAGGCCCGTTCTAGGATGAGGACCCTATTCATTTTTTTAAAATACCACCCATGAGAAAAATGATCCCCTATTACATGATATTACAACACAACCCATATTGGAATATCCTCACCATGTATATATCATAATTTTTTAAATATGAAACAATTTACTTCAAGATAGTGAAATATTATGAATAGTATATCACTGATCATTCCTTTTAGCATTAGGGTTATGAACTCATGATCTTTATCATCCCTTAATGTTACAAGAAATAAGTGGCTTATTCTTTTTCTTTGAAGTACTTTCCATATAACTCCACTTGATTCCCAACTTACTCTAATGTGTCTCACTAATTCCTATATAGTGCATGAAGAATGTATGTAGTATAATTACCCCTCATATCTTTATGTGTTTTCAGATGCTTGATAAACTTTTAGACAAACTCAATCCCTAACACAACCACATGGGGGCTCCCTCCCTAGTGAATATAGGAAAGAGATGTTGCAGGAAGTCTCTCATTAGATAATAAAAAAATATACTATTTATCCTGTCTCCCATTCCATTGATCTCATGACACTCAAGAATCTATCACAAAGACAAACATATTTTTTATTCCCAAGAGCTATATGATGCTCCCGTTCAGTTGTTTTAGGAGCATGTAGATTTGACTCGCTCATGTTCTCTCTAAAAATTATTAAATATTTTAGTTGGAATGATATATAAATACTATAATTTCATTTATTTTATATTACATGGATTTCATTTCAGAGTTCATATATTTAAATATATCACATTCAATCCCTATAATGAGAAATTAATGTCAATATATATCCATATGTTCCTACGAAAATGTATTCATACTCATATCATGCCATTCCTATAATGACTCAGATTTTGTCCAGTTTTATTTTTATAAATTTATTGTTAAAATTATGAGGCTATACACTAAGATAGCATGAGATTCCGACACCTAGTTTTCTCAGAATGATACTTTGAGAAATGTTACATTTTTTGTAAAGTACATGTGTAGTTTTTCTATAAAATGGGAATAATGTTGAACCAATTCTCATGCCATAAATATGAGAGAACCATTGAGATCAGAGTAGTGTCTTTAACCTAGGAGTGACATAACATTAGTTGGTTTATTTATTCTATGGAAAACCACAAAAGTGTGTAACTGTAAATAAAATAATTAATGATCTTTTTTTTATTTCTCAAATATTTATAAATCATAAACGCTAACTCGTATTGGTTATCTACGGCCCCTATTGAGATCATTAGTGGGTTTTTCTTTAATGAGGCTTCTCATTGACCGATACAGGTCAACAATGAAAAAAAATGTTCTTCATCAATAAATGATCCAACATCGTGGTAGGGTGTCAATTTGTTCATGATTTCTTTCTCTTTCTTAGATTCAATTATGAACGTGGACCAACCCATGAACGGTTTGATCTAAGGATTGATAATTATTATGTGATGGATAATATTTACCTAGATTAAAGGGATATTAGAGCATTTTTAATATTGGTTGATTTTTCTTTGTTAAATATTATAACATAAACATATTAGGGCTGAAAAACAAAAAGGACAAAATCCATTCATTTGGGAGTTCATGTGCCTTGTATCCTTCCCACAACATTCATGTTCATCTCACATTATGATAAAAGGATTTTTTAGCCTTCAATATATGGTTAAATGATCCAGGATGAGCATATGAAACTGTAGAGGAGCAATGCAGTTGCAACAAAAGGCGTCTTCGGCTTCGATCGTCTCAGGTGGAGCGTGAAAGGGCAGGGCCACTGGTGTAGTGGCTGATAGTGGAGGAATCATAAGCCAGCATGGAGAGAGGCATAAAAAAGTTTTATAGGAGAGAAAACATCATAGGAGGCTTGAGATGGTGAGAAGGCATCGCTACAGTGACATATGGGAAACAGACCTAAGACATGTTTGAAGGAGGACCCCACACAAGCCCAACTATGGGTCCAAGGGGACAGGGTCATCCAGCCGCAAGAAACTCATTCTGAAACTGTGTTGACTGGGGGATCCATATGTCCATGTGGTTGGATGACCTCACAGATAAGGGGGATGCAAATACTGGAGGTCAGGCCGCTCAAGCGGGCTAGTGTTCCATGGTACACTGACCCAGTGGGTGAGGCCTAGACCGAATGTGTTGGGTTAAAATTGTACAGGACCTGGCCCTTTTTACCAAATTGACCATATCATTTAAATCATTTTTCCATTTGATGATATCATTATGATGTTGGGACCCTTGAGATGAGACAGTCCTTTTGATACCTCTAAGTTGATTTTTTGTGAAATGTTTTTTACATCCTAATGGCTTGATGAGTATGTTCTCCCAAAACAAGCATTATTCAAGTGGAATATTGTGTATGGCTATGAATATGTGTTCATGGGGACTGTGTGACTTGTGGAACATATGAACCATCACTAATCCATGCTCTATCAATGATCCATGCATGATAAATTCCCCATGAGACGTTGATACACTAGGTTCCACTGATACCCTTGGTGCCATCGTCGCTCCAGGCAGCACCCACACTATGAGCGTCATTGATGCTTTGTGCACCATTGATTCACCATGAACCATCATTTCTCCATGACCCATTGAATATATATAAACCATAAATGATATGTTCTCCATTGTAACTTCTAGTGTTATTAATAATAGGAGATCAATGGACTACAACTAGAAATCCTTCTCTTCATACTTTAGACTTATACCTGTGTGAGATGACTGTATTGACTCTACATTGTTTATTTCCATTACTACTTACATATTATTTTTATTTTGTGGTATAAATCATTTATTTCTCAGTTGTATTTCATTTTTGGTTTTAAGGTGTCCTACTTAGTAGTCTTTTACTCACTAATTTGGGTGATTTGCCCGTATGTGTCATGTCTTTTGTAGATGATCGAATCATTGACGGAGCCCTAGGTAAACCAGGATCGGGTGGTTAGTAGAGTTACTAGATAGGTGAGGTTTTCTCCTATGTCTTCAGAAACCTATCCTTCACCTACACTCTAGGTAGTATTTTCTCTGGACATGTTTCTGAAACAAGTGCATTTACATTGACAGACGTTAGTTTTAGTGGGCCTATATTCTTGCCCTATTTACATTTTAGTTTTTTGAATGTTGTACTCTATTTTTTGGTATCATAGTGGTATGAATTAATTTTTACATAGTGTCATTAAATTTTTTTTATTGGATATTTATGACTGTGTGTGTGTTTGTGTTTGTGTCTAGGTACTTTGGAAAATTCCTTCCATTTTTTTGATATGCCTACGTAGTACTAGCCTCCTACCATAAGCCTTTTAGAGGCGAGATTGGGGTATACATGGAACAAGCCCCTATGGGAAATGTCATTATAATATCATTCCATGAGTATAAAATATTAAGAAAAAATAATGACACAATACTGGTGAATCACCCATGGTGAATTAATATCGATCGTAACAAGTGTACAACCAGAACAACAATCCCATCTCTAGGTAGTCAGATTTCCCCCCATACATGGGTTAGATAATTCCACACACAATTTCATTACTATGTCTAGAAACATCCCTAGTATACTTTATACCTTTAATAAATATTAATAAAATATAAAATAAAACCAAAACCACAGATATATATTTGTCACATCCCTTGATCTGGAACTCTCTCATGTGGTGAAAACAGGTTAGTTACTAGAGCTAAAGAAAGCATGGACGCACAAATGAGGCTACCAAATAATTGAAGTGTTATATAGAAAATATTGGAGAGAATATTATACATGGTATGAAGTTTCAATATAGTTAAAGTAAATAAATATTAGAGTTATATAAATTAAAGAAACAATACAATACAATAGATAAAACAAACCATTAATGTCAACTTGAGAGTCAAATGAAAATAAAGGAATTATGTGATGATAGGTTGGAATTATAAGAAATTCAATCTTGATATTAAAATACATAAAACACCAATCAAACACATATAAAATCAAAAGAAAAGATTCCCCAACCTAATGTATGTCCCATCTCTATATTCCAAACCATACAACATTCAACAATCTATAATAATGTCCCTTTTGATTTTCCTACCCGACATCCATGTAATCTTATCTACAACCAAACAGAAGTCTAATAGGGTATGATTAAAACTCATTTTTTCAAGACCAATATTAAAATATAAAACCAATATTTTAGAAATTTTAAGCATTAATGAGATAAAAAAAAAATTAAAAATTAATCAATTAATACCTGAAAACTATCAACCTACATTGACACCATGATATTATATCACTAGAAATATAGAATAAATATGCCATCCAAAACCACAGGGCTATCACATAATCACATAACTATGAAAATAAATATGTATATGTATATCAACAAAATCCATTCATACCCTATAATTATTAAAACATAAACGGGCCAATAACCATATGGATTATAGAATAACCATCTCATTCATTCTTTAAAATAATATTATCAAAACTGGGAAAATCCCTAAAATAATTATAGCATAACCGGACAAGGACCTCTATATAAGACTTATAGCTTATCTTGGTCAATCCCTATAAGCATTAAAACATATCTGGGACAAGCCCTCTATATATGAATTACAACCCGAATCATAACATATGTTATAATGACATGAATAAAATAACATAACATTTTATTCTATGTTCGTCAATTTA
This sequence comes from Viscum album, assembly GCA_963277665.1. NCBI lineage: Eukaryota > Viridiplantae > Streptophyta > Magnoliopsida > Santalales > Viscaceae > Viscum > Viscum album. The sequence goes on along the minus strand of OY728151.1, from coordinate 1,824,600,054 downwards.
TCCAAATACCATTTTCCCTTCAATTAACCCTTAATTCATGAATTTATATCTGAATATGTTAACATGACAATGTACACACACATCATTTATGAAATATCAAAATCCATTACAATAATTAATTGTCCCATTTTTTAAGGTGAATATATCTCAAGAACCCACTTGAGTTCTCATGTAAGGAAAGAACATATTTTAAGTCATTAATCATGGAAATCTTGTAAAAGGATATGATAACACAATGGGTAGAGGAGTTCTTGGACTCAGTACTAAGGAATGTAAAGGGAACCACATAGTTTACCAAACACATGATTATCATAACCCATTATTCTGATGGTAAACATGAATGTTGATTTAGCACAATCACATAATATTAAACAAACTTAAAAAATAGAATCATAGCATAGGTAATTTTTCTAGACCAACGACCTTTATTTGGTAGTCAAAGAAACAACCTCAACGTGAAATGGTAATGAAGAAAAATGGAAAATAATTTCTCAAGGAAAACCTATATCACAAAAACATCAATAAGAAAACATGATTCAATAATATTAAAGATATTGCATCTCCATAATAGAGAATTGATAATGGAAATGAAAAACAACATTAAAGGAACTAACCGAAATTTAATGCTATATAGAGACATCCAGAATTGATGGAATTGCTCCATAAAATTTTAGGGTCACCATTTTGTTCATGAAAGAAGGATGAACCATTAATAAAACTAATTCATTTGCATATCAGGGTTCAAATCCATTGATAATTATATATTCACAATTTGAACCTCTTCCATGATATGAATTTATCAATTTTTAAGATATGTTGAAGAATACATGAACATGGGTAAAAATTTCCTTGATTTAATGTTTCATGTTGGGTACTACTTGCAAAAAATAAATGTTTCACAATATGATCAAATACATGAAATATGAATGAAAATATGATAATAACATGGAAACTATTCATAAACTAAAATTTCCCAGTAGACATTTATCATCCATTATTTTCTGAAACAACCCAGCCCACCTCCAAAAATATATATACATTTAGAGAACCCACTTAATCCTTGGACATAGTTATAACTATACTCCATTAATTTATGAAAATATACAATCCAAAACATTAGGTCATTATACATGGTAAAATATATCCATGACTAAATGAAAATTGACCATAATAGTTTATAGAATAAAATAAAACTCATCAAAAGGAGGTTCAACCAATGCCCAGGATATATGTTCCTAGAAGAAGATGGTACCTCACATTGGGGATGGGATTCCATTTCTCACCAAGAACTATAAAAACCATATATGAATATAATTTCATGAAAATGTGATCTCTTACTTTGAATCCCAAATATTTTCTCTGGTTATCTCCATATCACTTTTTTTCTTCTACTTTGATATTGTTAAATACGAGTCTAAATTGCCTTTAACTTTTTCATTTTCTCCTCAACATGTTCCAGTCCAATATGAATCCTTTCACCAACTTTATCATAACATTTTTTAGTATGACATATCTTCCCATATAATGATTCATTCTACACCATTGGAATAAATGAATGTATGAAATATTTACATTAACACTCCGCCAATGGTAAATAATAATCCCATATACCTTGAAAGTTGAGTGAGAACAACCTCATCATGTCTTATAATGATAAAATATTTATTTTGGACTCTCCAACTATTTGAGGGAGATAAGAAGTTCTAAATGAAAGATTCATATTATAGAACATATGTTTTTTTTCCACAATTTCAATGTATGTCAAGGATAATGATTTAACTATAGGGAACGTTGCGTATTAAACAAATTATTAAACGATTTTAAGCATAAATAAGCATTATATACAATCCATGGATCGTATAGCGTTGCGTCTTTGGGATATTTGGTACACATTTAGAAAGCATGAAACCAAGAATGATTTTTTATATTTAATATCCATAATGACCTCTTAACATCATTTTAGCTCTTACATTTACGTAGGATAACTTTAGTAATACATAGTCATGCTGGATGAGCTAAAAATACCATTAAGGGAATAAACATATAAATAAAGTATATCACTAGGGTTAGAAAGAATAAATGATGGAATAAAAATCTCTGGAACATTAATGAACATATAAGAAGATAACAAATAGAACACTGTACCATGTAAACATATAATCCTAGAAATTTAGAAGAAATATAAAACATTACATAAACATGAGTCACATATAACTTCTATGAGTATATCACATGGTATAGAAAGTCCCATAAAGGAATAATTTTTACTCTCTATCAAAAAAATGACATATGATGTGACTATACATTACCCAATGCATTGTAGAACTACATGAGAACACCCATCATAACATGGTCAAGCATTTATGTCTTACATAATGAATCAAACATAAGGAATAAACTAAAGGGTTAACCATGGAATGAAATGGGTATCATAACCATGTCATAAATATTAACCAAAATGAGTATCATAATCATGGGAAAAAACAATTTACTTAAATCATAAAATGAAATTAATAAGTTAAATAGTCATAGTTCAGGAAAAATGATGTCCAACAAAAGTGAAAACATATAAAAATAGTGTTTTAGGAATCTTTATAAATGATTCATTTTAGTGTGGTTTAAATAAGAGTATTTAAATAGTAAGAAAGTATATTTTTTCATAAAACTATAAATGACCAAGTATATTATTTCTGAGTAAAATGAGTTATTTACAAAAAATACAAAATTATTAAAATATATTACAATGTGTACTTGAAAATGGATAATAAATTCAGAAGTTCATTTTCATCGGGATTTCATATCAAGATGACATGAGAAGAGAAACTTATAAAACAAATATTTACATTTAAATGAAAGAGTAATTTTTATAGGTACCTATTTGTGGAAAATATACAAAAAATTATGGAGGTGTGCATAATAGTAATTAGGTATTACATTAGGGTATGGAGAGAGAAAGTGTTACTTGAAGGAAATATGGAGATTTAGAGGGAATCCCATACATTATGTCAAAAAGTGTTCTAGACATTCACATAATGTCCCAGATAAAAAATATTATACATTAAATAACAAATTAAGAACCTATTATAAATGTATTTAATTTTTTATAATTTTATTAAGTTCATTTTTGGCATTTTTATGAGTAATATGATTTAATTTAATCATTATAGGAGTGTTCATTTCATTATTTTCTGGCAGTTTCTACTGAGTTTAATTAGGGAAGTTCATTTAAAATGGATAAAAAAATCTTGAAGTGGAAATATATGTTGTTGATTCACTTACATAATTTTACATGGTTTCAAATATCCTTTTATTATATCTAATAACGATTAAATAAATAAAATATTATTGTTGAACATTAAGTTATTTTCATGAATTTTCAATAATCATGAACTTGTTTTGATTTATTATTTAATATTATGAATATATATTATTTATAGTTATTGAAAAAATATATTATATAAAATTTACAATATTTTGAACCCATAACAATGGTTTTATGACCATCCATGAAAGAGGTAATAGAAAATTACAAATCATCGTCCACAAAGGAGGTGAATCGACACATCACAGACAATATTTTTGTTCTATAGATACAAAGAGGAGAGAAGAGATCTGATGATCGATATCCCATTAGAATAATAACATAAAATTATACATATGAAACTGGATTTATCATTTAATATTTGATAATGGTGGAAAGAATGAGTTAGAAGAAACAAATAATTAAGAAGACAGATGTTGAGGATTTTACCTCTTGAATAATGTCTCCTTCAGAACCTCCTTCTGGAATTTGGATATGGTATTTTGGTGATACCCACATGAAAAGAACACGGGGAAGTGTTTTGGGAGAGGTATTTGGTATAATAATCACTTGATCAGAGTCTTATAGGGAGTTATGAGAAGAGGTGGTGAGGGGTGGTATTTGTAGTTGGAGGATAGGGGTGTTCTGATTACTATATTCATTGATAATTATTTTAGATCAAGAATACCAATAGGGTTCATTAAAATCAATTTATAATTTAATTTAATTATTATAGTTCAAACCAATGGGTTCTTAGCTCATACAGACATCACTCATGACTCAATAATTCATGCATTTGTTTAACATCATAAATTACCTTCTTTCACAATTCACCAAAAATTCAACTACTATAAAGAAATAACAAGAAATAACTCTAATAATTTTTCAATGTGTATAATTCTGAAATGGTATCCATTTTTTGAAAATAATTTTATAAACATGAAAATTTAATTTTTAATTAAAATCATCATTTATTCAAAAAATATTGATTTTAAAATTTTAAATGATTTTATGAATCTTTGAAAAATTAATTAAAGACTCATGAAATTAAATTATAAATATAGTGAAATAATATATTAATTTATGAATAAATTCTTTTGAAAATATATTTTCTTATAAATAATTATATTAATTATAAAATTTTGAATAAATATTTACAACTTACAAATATAGAAACACTTAATTTATCATTTTTAAAACATTTATTTGATTATACCAAGGTTTAAATGTATCATATTTTATTTTGTGTCATAAAAAAGTTTATATATAATTTTATAGGTGAGTTTTGAACTCTATTAGTTAAATTACAATTTTTAATGGTAAAATTTAAATTACAAAGGTTAAGTTACTATTCTATTGGTATGGGTTTATTAATTTTTTGAAATACCTATTATTTTATTCATTCTTCATTTATAAATTTGTATTATTTTCTCTATGTTATTTTATGTGATTTATAGTATATTACATAATTATAAAAATGGAATTTCCATTGATAAAATTTCATGTTGTTAAATTCTTCCCTCTTTATGAAAATTTTCCCACAAAATTTATTTCAACATAATAAGGTGATAGTATGTGTGGGTTCTTCCCCTTCATTTGTTCCCCTGGTTTCCATGTCACCTATATGTACTTATGGTTCATCCACAGTACTTTAAAAAGGCGATTAGTCCATTTTTTGAGCATTATCTCTATAATCCATGATCTTCACTAGCTTCTCATCATACAAGAGGCCGATATCCACTCATACCACCCCCAAATTCCGTATATTTGAGAGATCGAGTATGTACATACTCCATAGGGATACATGGTATACATCATGTACTTGAGACATGGTCGGTGGAAGTGCTAATTAATAATCCACAACTCCAACCCAATCAAGAATCTTGAAGGGTTTGACGTACATGAGACTCAAATTTCCTTTATTCCCAAATTCCATGATACTCTACTATGTGGATTTGTATAGGAATATCATATCTCTTTCATCAAACTATATGTCACGCCGATGGTTATATAGATATATTTTCTTTCAAAATTGGGGTACCTTAGACTGCCCATTATTGGTTTTTATCTTTTCTACTGTTTCCTTTATCATTTAAGGACATACCAATTTACTTTCATCGACTTTACCCCAACATGATGATGTTCTTCATATTTTTCTATAAAGGGCCTCATATGGTGAAATTTGGATGCTTGAGTGGAATGTATTGTTGTATTTGATATCGACCTGTGGTAGATATTGGTCCCATCCAATATTGAAATCTTAAAAACATTCTCCTAATATTTCATTCAATGAATGAATAGTTCACTATGATTGGATATCAGTTGTAGGATGAGAGGCCATACTGATGTTTAGATATGGTTTTAAATCTTGTTAGAGACTTTTTCTGAACATGGAGGTAAATCTTGGATCATGATCTGAGAAAATATATAGTTGTATTCCATGAATCCATACGACTTCATTGATGTATATCTATAAAATATTTATTAATTATAAGTCCACTCAAATTATGATAAGTAGATATGTATTTATAATATGAACCACAACAGACCATCTATAATTGATTCCTCTGGATTTCTATAGAAGCCCTTTAAAAAATCCCTTGATGATTTTCCCATTACCATGCTGGTATGGGTAATGGTTGCATCATAACAATGGATTTTTGTATTTCATCCATCACTTGCTCACATACCAGGCACATTGATTTATATTCAACAATCCATTCAATATTTTTTTCCACTAATAGTTCCTTATAATATCTCGATACATATTAATTCTTCCTAAGTTAATAGAAAATTTTGATCTACGTTATTCATTCATAATATCCTTATTTATCTACATATTAGATGGTACATAATGTTAGGGCCCAAGTATTACGACTACTTCCTCACCAATTTTGAACTTTAAGGATTTCCCATTTCTGATATCTTACTCCTTTTTCTGAATTTCCCCATCATTTATTTGAGAATTAAATATTTCCTCCCTAAGGGATGGTTGTGAAATTAATTGAAAAAGGATTGTTTATGACCATTACATAATTATCCCAATGTCTATCCATTATATTTCTAAGATGATTGTATCATTCCTAATTCTCATCACTGATAAGGTTTTATGATCTTTTCTATTTTGACCATCTGCCACATGATTTTCAATACCTAGATAGTAGTGGATTGAGAAGTCATAATAAATGATGATATATAACCATATTAATTTTTTCATATTAATAAAAATCTTTGCTAATATATATTTTAGGCTCTTATGATCAATATCTAACTCACACTTCTCCCCATGGAGTGTATGCTACCAGATTTTCTAAACAAAGATAATAGACACCAGCTCCAGGTAAACAGTGTGATAGTTTTTCTCATGAATTTTATATATCATTGAGTAATACGATATAAATTTATCATTTTTCACTAGTAAAAAACCTAGAATGTTATTTTAAGCATTAGAATATAACTCAAAGATTTCCCCACTTGATGAATGTGTGAGTAAAAGTGCATTGACAAGCCACATTTTGTCTCTTTGAAGTAGTCTTGAAATTCATTTTTCATGAAAAACATTACTCTATTCCATGTATTATTTTTAATGAGGTTTAAAATCATGAACAGTTATTCACAAACCATAGGTAACACCCATCTTGTCCAAGGAAATAATTTATCTTAGTTATAGAAGTTGTCATGGACAACTCTTTTATTGAATTTGTCTTGGAAGTGTCCATAGATATTCTTATTCTAGTGATAACATTCCCCAATAATGATACATGTTTTATCCAGAAATCACATTTATGATAATATGCATTTAGTTTCTACCTTTTTCATTTCTTTGTCACAAACTTCAAATTCTCTTAAAGAGCCTCCTTGATTTTCGAGTATATCATAAAATCATTGAAAAATACTAACTCAAATTTATTGTGGTAATATAGAAATAATATATTCAATAAGTAAATAAAAATTCCATAGGATTAGTGAGTCCTATGATCATCACAATGAACTCTTAGTGTCTATAGTACATTTGAATGGTTGTATTGGGAATATCTTCTTTCTTTACCTTTAGTTAGTGATATCCCGAACGAAGGTCCACCTTATAGAAAAAATTGGCCTCACATAGCTAATCAAACAAATCATCTATATGTTTTAGGGGATACTTTTGCTTTATTGTGGTTTTCGTATGTTCTGGATTATCAATGTAGAGGCACATTGATCCATCCTCTTTTTATGATGTGGACTGGAAAACCCCATGGTGATGAACTTAGACGTATCAAACCCTTGTCTAGATTACATAGTAACAAGTTCATTAGTACCTAACACCAAATTATAGCCATTATAAATGGTGTATTTGATATAATTTGAGATCTATAGATATGTTTAATTATGAAATAGACCTCTCGATCTGGAGGAAGACTATGAAAATATATGGGGAACACCTCAGTATAGTTCTCACAATGGGAGTGTCTTCAAGCATGATTCTCTCCTTTGTCTCAATTGTTGGATTTATATATTATTTATCATAAGACAATAATATACACATATTAGATGATTATTATGAAGAATATTCAACCGCTTCCAAACACTTTCATATAATTGGTGAATTCTATGGGATGTGAAGTGTGATATGCCTTTCCAGATAGTTGATGTTGGCTTTATATAAATATATCATATCCATTTCCAATATAGAATCAAACTCTACTAAAGGAAGTTTGAGAATATTTTATAGGTGGTTATGTCCACAAATATTAATCTAGGAGGAGCTATATACAATTGATGTAATAATTTCCACATTTTCTATTCGCACAGATAACTCAAGATCCATATTTTGAGATGGTGTTTGAAATGTTCTACTAAACATTCATGATATGAATGAATGAGTTAAACTCGAGTCAAATTGTATGTTCACAATTCTTGATTGAATAACCAGTGTACCTATAAGCACATCCATTTCTAATTCCACCTCAAAATTAGTGATAGAATATTCCATTACCTATTGAATTTGTGGTGTTTATGTTGATTAGAGTTGAAAACATATGCATTTTGGAAATAAATCACATAATTCCCATTTTCCTTTAAGATAAAACACTACACTTCAGGCAGAGTGTTGATCTGAAAAATCATTTTTTCTTGTACATTTGTTTGATTCTTCATAGCCCTTTGACAATTAATAGCCACATTATAATCTCTTACACATTTGAATAATATCTTGGTTGGCTTTATTATTTTCCTCTGATTTTTTACTCACATTTGACAAGCGGAATGATAAGATTTATTTCTATCATGGGATTTATGGGTTGTCCTTCCCATATTAAACTCTATTTTATGATTATTATCTACAGGTCCATTATTCCACTAAGATTATCCAATAAAAATTTAATCCTAAAGGGTATAACATACAATTTAATCATTGATGTACAAGTCTTGAATCACCAAAAATTATCATAGACACTACGTTTTTACCCTAATGAAGTTATCCACCTTGCTTGATTTGTTCATGAAAAATATATATTTGTATCATGAAATCCTTATAAATTCATCCTTGTACGCCCTAATAGACTCAAAATTTTTTCTCTATCATGAGGAAATTAATTTTCATTTTAATATGGAGAGTTTTGGGAATATATTTATTAAAATATATTTTCTTAAAATATTTCCATTCCATGGAATCAATTTCCCCCCAAGACATTATGTTTTTGATTGGTTTCCACCACAAATCAGTTTCCCTAAAAAAATGATAGACCGTATGTATATATTTATCTTTTTCTAAACATTGAAAGTCATAAAATATCTTTTTAATTCAGTTTATCCAATATTCCATGACAAGGGGATCAGAAGTTCTACTAAATATTGGATGAATATTTTCACGAACGATTCCATAATAAATATCTATTTTATAGGGGAAGACGAGACTTCCACATGATTCATGTTATTATTCATAACATGATCCCTATTGATAAAGCACTATCATGAACTTCTATGCTCCCATTCCCATAAAATTAATAATTTCACTAGAGAAATCAACACATTTAATATCCCATTGATTATTGTCATGGGTGGTTCTATTTTCAACCATTAACTAAGAAAAATAAATCACAATTTGGGGGGGGGATAAATACATATATAATAATGATATAAAATAAAATGTTTTAACATTTAAGGATAAACACATTAAATGATATTATATCCTAACATGTGATTTTGTATGTTTTAATCAACGTTATTTATAGTGCTAGAATTATACCAAGGGTTATTAAAAATATATTTTCATCCAAATACCTAAAAAATGAATGCAATCTATTATAAAACCAAATATAACTACCTTATCCTTTTAAACATATTATTACATGATTTTATGTATAAATAATAATAAAATAAAATCCATGGTTTAGAATGTATTGTGCCACATAATCTTTATAAAGATATCCTAACTTTCTTTGTGCTCTTACATATTCATAGGATAAACTATGGAACACATAAACACAAGGAATGAGCTAAAAATCATAGTAAGGGAATAAAAATAGAAAAAAATCAAAGAACACAAGTTAGTAGGATTAACATGTTGAAATAAAATTTCAGGGAACACATATAAAAAAAATCCTTTTAAGGGAATAAACACAGGAATAAATAATAGAACTTGGGTTATAAAGAATAACTTGATGAAATAAAAAATCATTGAACATGAATAAAAAATATGAAATAATAACATATAGAACATGGGATCTTGTATCCATGTAATAATTTTAATATGGTGGAAACATACAACCTGACATAAACATGAGTCACGGAAAACTGTAGTGACTATATCACATGGTAGACAAAGTCTCATAAAAAATTGGGTCTACTCTTTATCCCAAAGTAAACTATCACGATACATAAAATTGCCCATTGAATTAGAGAACTATCTACGAACACCCAACATAAATGTTTCAGGAATATATGTTCCACGTGAATTATCAAACATAAGGAATAATCATAAGTGTTGTCTAATGAATGAAATTTTTATAATAACTATGCCATAAGGCATAAAAAAAGGCAATATCATAATGATCACCATAAAATAATTGATTTAAATCATACATTAAAATTAAATAGGTAAATATACTTATATTTTGAATTTTTTTAATTTAATTGAAATCATAAAAAAGCGTGTTTTAAAAAAAATTTCAAATAGGGCAGTTTAGTGAGGTTTAAGGAATTATTTTAAAAAAGGAAAAAAGTCTTTTTTTGTCTAAAAGAATAAATTATCCAATATATTTTTTATGGATAAAATATGGAATTTTATATAATAATGTTTTCTTAAAATAGATTACAAATTGTATATGAAAATTAGTATGAAATTGGAATGTTCCCTTTAATCGGTCATGTTTATCCGGAGGAAATGAGAAGGGAACCATATTGAACATGTATTTAAACATAAAGGAATGAATAATTGATCTAGGTAAATATGTTTGTGAAATAAAATATAAATTTTGGAGGAGTACATAATAATAATTAAGAATTAAATTGGGGTAAAGAGAGAGAAAGTGTATCTCGAAGGAAAGATGGAGGTTCAGAGAAAATCCCATGCCTTATGTACAAAAGTGTTTAGCACATACAATTAAAATAATAGATTATAAAATTAGACATATTAATAATTTAATTTTTTTTAAAAGTTATTTTATTTATTATAATTTTATTAAGTTAATTTATTCAAATTTATGAGTTATAAGATTCAATTTTTTCATTTCTGGAGCGTTTGATTCATGATTTTATGATTGGTTCCCTTGAGTTTAATTATTTGAGTTCTTTTAAAATGGATGAAAAACTATATAATTGAATTTATATGAAATTTATTCAACTCAAAAATTTTAAATGGTTACATATATCATTTATTTACTAGATATGATAAGGATTCATTAAATAAAATGTTAATGGTGAACGATAATTTATTTTGGTGTATTTTTGATAATCATGAACATGTTTTTTTTAGTAAATATTATGTTCATATATTATTTAATGATCCTGAAACAAGATATAATATACATTTATCAATTTGGTTTGACAATAATAACGGTTTTATTAATAAATATTAAGGTGATAGTACAAAAAATCATCATCAATGAAGGTGGTGAATTGACTCATTAGAGATGTTGTTTTTTAAGATTAAAAAATAAGAGATGAAATTTGATTATGGATATCGCATTAACATAATATAAATCCAGTACATGTATGATACTCAAGTTATCATGTAACTTTTTCTTTTGGGGGAGTTTATGCGGTATAATAAATAAAATATTTAAAAGTGAAAGGTGGAGGATTTTACCTCTTGGATAACCTCTCCTTGAGAACCTCCACAAGGAACATTCACATGGTGTCTTAGTAAGAATAAGAATACCAAAACCCATGGAAAATGATTTTGAGAGGTATTGATCATATTATTAGAAAAATACCATGATTATAAGGTGCGAGGATAATAGGTGATGGGGGTGTTATTTATAGGGGGAGGATTGGGGTATTTTGGATTATTTTATTCATTTGTTTATTAGTTTTCCTCAAGAATATCCATAGTGTTTCATACAATGACGAAGTAAAATTAATGTTGTATGGAAGTTCAAAACTGTGCATTCTTACTTCATCAATACATCATACATGACTAAAAAATTCATGTATTTGTAAAATACCATAAATTACCGTATATCACTATTCACATATAATTCCTCTATTTTAGGAAATTTCAAAAAAAAAACCTCACAATTTTTAGAATTGTCTATCTCAAAATGATATCAATTACATGATTTTTTTTTCAAAATTAGTGAAATTTATTTTTTAATTAAAATCATCATTTATTCAGAAATACAAATTTTAAATTTTAAATGATTTTATATCACATTGAAAAATTATGTATGGTCTCATAAAATTATCTTATAATTAAATAAAAATAAAATTAATTTAGCAATATATTCTAGAAAAATATATTCTGATTTAAATCATTATATAAATTATAATCTTATGAATAATAATTACAAGTTACGAAAATACCAACACAAAATTTATCATTTTTAAAATTATTATCTACTTATATCCTGATATAAATATATTATATTTTTATTCATAAGATACCTAAATTGGATTTATAATTTAGTAGGTGGGATCCATTTATATTGACCAAATTACTATTCATAATTTTCAAAATAATATTCTGATGGTCAATTTACTTTTCCATTGGTATAGGTTAATTAATTTCCAAAAACAACACTTATTTCCCTTATTCATTGTTTATTAAGTTTTTTATTGGGTAAAATATGTGATTTTATGTTATTTTTACTATGTAACATATTTATAAGAATGGAACATCCATTGATAATGGTTTGGTTCATTATGGAGATATAGTTTCAAAAGGTACACTGTGAATTATTACAATATCATTAATATTGATCTTGAAAGCTTCTGAAGAGGTAAATATTCTCTTATGGTATAGAAACATTTTTTTAGGTGATATAAAATATCTCAAATTTCATCATTCTCTCTTGGATTTATTGGTAACCTATTAAAACATTATATATTAATTTCATCCCATTACAATGTAAAAATAGGTACATAATGCTTGAATCCTATAGGATACTATCTTTTAACATTCACCTATAGAAAAACCATAAACATTAAAACGTTATCCCCAAGTTTACACATCACATTATACCAAAAAAAATGTTTTCTCAAATCCATATACATCTTGGTGATAGTAGATTGTATAGAGGAATTCAAGCATAGAATATAATTAAATAATTTTATTTTTCTTATTAGGTATTAACGGAACACATAGTATCTTTACAAATTTCAGAACACCATACTTATATTAAAAGTCTAACAATTTACCATCATTCATGGTTTTAATTTTATTTAATAAATATGATCACATGGTTGTGAAATTGTTATGTTTTCTAATAAATATATTTTTGGAAATAATTTAAAAAATGAGTGATGTATCACCTTCCTTAATAATTGCAATATCCATTTCCTCTAGATCCATGAAGATAATATTACTTTTAATCATCATTTTAGTTGAAACGTAAGGATATTTTATTCTTGGTGCATTAGATATATTATTTTTTTCCTAAAGTTGTAGTGTAATGTTAAATCATAATCTATGAGTTTCTCGAGCAACTTTAATTGTCTCATGTTAATAAATTTCTTTGAAAACATATATTTTAGACTCTTATAATCATTTTATATCTCACAAATTTCTCCGTAGTTACTTATCATCAAAGAAAATATTATGAATACCATCACGAGATCATGGGTGGGATAATTCTATTTATGTGAATTTATCTAACTTGTTGTACATGCATCAACATTATAACTTTACATAATGAAACTATATATCACCATCGATGTTGCATCGCTATATATAAAAAATCCATAATTTCCCGATAGAAGAGCTAAAATCATATCATTTATGAGTACCCTATTCACTTATTAAAAAAATTATTCACATTTCTATCAATAATAACATAACACCTTTACATGTATATTTATAAAATGGATTAGTATATTAGAAAAATATTTGAAAAAAATTGATTGTAGTAACATGAAAAAACATTAAATCACCTACATCAGTAATATTTATTGGTTTAGGCCACTCTCTGACTACATTTTCCATTGTATTGTCAACTAATATTCCATCGTTTGAGAAAAATGTCCATGAATTTAAGAATTATAATGATAGAATTCACACTTTCTAAATTTCCCATAAAAATATTTTATTATATGTGTATCATGAAATAAAAACTAATTATTTTGATGGTCCTCATAGCATTATGAATTAACTAAGGTATCTTCTATAAATAAATAAAAATCGTGACGATAATACATGAATAAAAGTTTTCAAATATACACAAAAATAGAGGATGCGTAACTCAATCCAAATTGAATTGTTGTAAACTCATAATTTCAATAATTCTCATGAGATTTTGTCTTCTGAATATAATATGTATTTACATAGAATTAAGGATACCCTAATTGAAAGTCAATTTTTTAAAAATATTAATATCCTTGAATTTCATTGAATATGACATCAATGGTGGAATAAGATACTTTATATTTATCATAACATCATTGATTTACCTATAATCAAGTAAGAGCTTCATATATCTACCATTTTTCTTAATGAATATATCATGGGATCCTAATAGTGAAACACATCGGAATATAATCCCCTATCACACAAATCCTCTTGTTATCTATTCAATTCCTCTAATTCAACTTTGTTCATTCTATTAGAATTCCTGGATATGGGTCCTTAATTAGGTATTAAATCAACAGAGTATTCAAATTAATTATCTTATGTATGTCCATGTAATTCAATAGAAAATACATTAATCCATTTATATATAATAGGTAAATAATCAACATTAAGGTTACATTTTCCCTCAATAGATTTTTCCTTATATTCTTCCCTTATAATATCATAACGAACAGCTACCAGGGGTGGATCAAGACATGATATTATTGATTATTTCTCCACTATAATGATATGAAATTCACCATATTTATCAGGATACCTAATTTAACACTATTTAAAATAATTTATAGATAATATTTTCAAATATAGTTCATAAAAATTATTATAACAATGTGAACCATAGGAATAAGAACATATTCAAAAAATAGTGTACATTTATGTGTAATAATGGTCAAAACCTAACACATCTATGTTCTAGTGATATTTCCACAAATATTTTTTAATAAAAAATCAATCCATTAGGTGGTGGGGAAATATCAAACTTTCTAAGAAAACACTGAAGAAATAAAATGTCGATATTATAAATAATCCGATTAATAATGTCCTAAATCTGATTTTCTGATTAATTTACCAACCACCACATCTTTAGAAACATCAACCTCATCTCTAGTGATTGAATTATCATTTCTATTCATGGATTATTTCCTTGATTCCTGGTACATTAGCTTGAATAATACCCCCATTCATTATCGTTTAATCATTATATAATAGTGGTCTCTTTATTTTACTTATATTCATTAGCTAGAATCCCTTTATCTCTACTCATGTAACAAACTCCCATGACAATCAATCATTTTCCAAGATGTTTTGTTGAATTTTTTTCATATGATTTAAATTTCAACATATTCTTCCTCATATTTGGAACATTCCATTTTTATTTGTTTTCAACCAACCACTTTATCTCTCTATTTCATTTGGATATATATAATCCTGAAAATTTCCTCTCTATATTTATGGTATATAATATTATTTTATAAGATGAAGAAATTTTTATGAGAAACTAGTTCCCTTCAGAGACTTTGATTAATAACTTCAATAAAATGGTCAATTTTATATTACATATTCTATATATATTTCATATCATACATAGATTATCTAATAAAGTGATCTTTATAATATTCAACCATTTCTTCATCCATAATCAATATGATAAGGATCTTTCTCATCATTTTTTTCATTTCCCACGTTGGAAATATTTTTGGAAGAATTTATATTTAAAATTTATCCATTACATGTGTTATATTTCTTTTTATTCACTATTATTCTTGATGAATGACCACTATTTATCAAAATAAACATTTAGAAAATATACAACAATCATAACCTTCTCCCTTTTATCACATCACAATTCAAGAAATATCTTTTCATGGGACTTAATCCATTGGTTATCCAACACAAGAATAATAGTATTATTAAATAATACATTATTTTTATATATATAAAACCAAAAAATATTAGTGTATAATTCCATGGATTATCATGGTAATCTATGTGTTCATGTTTACGAGTCATAACCCTGATCAGATGCCCTAATATGGAAATACATGATCTTCTCCAACACCAGTTATATTTTATTTCATAGTTGGGAAATTTATACATTGATAATGTGTAATGATATCGTTTTTTCAAGGAAAAATTTCTAAACAATGTAATATATTTAATTAGTTCATAAGATTACTAATTTCAAATGAGAACATATAATTCAAAATATACTATGACACTTAACATAAATTGAAAATTTATGCATTTTTATTCTCATTATAAAAAACATGGATTCTTTGGAAATATAATTAAAATATTTTAGAATTTTTTATAATGGTTTGAAATGAAAATGTGAATTAATACCATTATATCCCATATGAGTTTCAATCTAGGTCTGTGATAAGGAAATGTTCACTGTGCACTAGAATTATGCCTTAGATATACTTAACTTAATATTTTTGTGTTATTACTTATAGATAAATTTGTTCCAATACAACATCCACTTTTAGTATCTAGTAATGGATGTATTACTAGGAGAAAAAAATATATATCTTACTAAAAACAATTTTATGATATCCTACAATTATAATTCTCATTAATGATATATGTAGGGTAATTTTCTATAATCTATATTTTCCCCTAATCTAGTACCCAAGGATTCTACTAAAATTCTTCTATTACCAACTATAACTATCTCAAATCCAGTAGTCCAAATATAGTGGTTGAATAATTACATTGGTACTAGGTATAATACATATCTTCATAATGAAATAAATTATTTAGTAGTTAGGGTAAAATGGATACATACACGAATATCGCATTACATTTTTAAAATAAAATACAAAAAATAGTGAATGTAAATATTCATTATCCTTAAAAGTCATTCAATGATTTAATATTCTTTACATAACGAAAATAAAATAAATATGTGTGATCATTGATCCTCCATAATTTTTATGTATAAGATATTATATAGTGAGTAAATAAGGAATTATCAGTAATGTCAGGTAAATAACTGAAAATACATTTCATTTAATCAATAACGTTAGAATGAAAAGAATCTAAGGATAATATCAATGTTATAATCTCATGGATAATAATAATTGAATTATCAATGAAATAAATTCATATTATATGAGGTCATTATCTTATATATGTTGATATCAATACCATCATGACCTTACACCATGGTTGTTTAATTTATGGGTGGGTATACAAAAAAACCATTTAATTTGGACAACTTATTTGTCTTATTAGAAATGTTGATACATCAAGGGGATATCTAAAACAAAAAACCACCCATCACTACATTTCCAATGAAGTTATCATATATTAAATGATCAATTAAATTCAAAAACTAATATCCACATCAATAAATATTTGTAATTATTAATGACTACATATTAATCAATATTTTCCCTAGTTAGTAAATTTATCTTCAACATAAAATATTGTATTCCAATAAAGTATATAGTTATGTAAATTATCATATATGTAATACAATAAAATATGAGTATTTATGAAAAATGTAATTTCCAATGATCAAAAGTATATAACTATTTCTAGTGAATTTTAATGACTAAAAATAAAAAATAAAAGCAATATAACAATTAATTCATCTGAAATATAAGTTTGGTAATAAAATTAATTTCTTATTTTGAATAAAATAAAATGGAATTAAATAAATAAAATATTATTTATTATAATTTCTTTCATTGTAGTCCATTTAAAACCTACAAACAGAGCTAAATATCATAAATAAATAATAGAGGAGTGAATTTCCAATAATTGTGTATACGTTTATATGAAATATTGATTTTGAATTAACGCAATGAAAGTAAAAAATGTCTATTTTAATGAATATTAGATATTTATATTTCAATAATTGTAAAACTTAATTTATAAATAAAATATTATTAATCAATAATTTGAATAATAATATGAACTTTTATAAATTTTTTGGAAATATGTGGTAATGGAAAGAAAATATATCAAATTAAAAGAGAAATAAAATTATTTTTTAATTATTTATTGAATTGATTAATGTTACAAAGAGCATAATTTTTAGAAGAAATTATGGAAACTCCATAAATATATAAATTATAATAAAATAGATATTTTTTATGAAAATTGGATTATAATATTCCATCAACAAAAATTACGGGAATCCCAAAAAAATTACATTACAATAGAAATTTTTATTTATTTGTTAAATATTAAATTATAACCCCTTGAAAGAATAAAATTGAACCTAAACCTTAATAATCATGATTATTTGGTATTTATTGTAAATATGTGAATGGGTTTGTCTATACACCACAAATAATTTAATATGTGTATAATATCAAATACCTCTAAATATAATGGAAATTGAGATAAAAATCCTTTCCTCATGCTTCGCTTTAGTTAATAATTATTAAAAAAACCTATATAGTAGTTTTAAATTTTGTATTAATTTATATCAATACAATATTCATATATATATATTAATATATATGATCCCATTATAAGATGTTCTCACCCGTTCATCAGTAATATTTATTTATTTCCATTGTTTTAGGTGTTAATTGATTCATTTTTATGCATGTTTTGTCACCAAAGATACGATTTTGTTGAATATAATATATTAAAATCATCTCTAAAATTACATTAATGTAGTAAATAAAATATTAATTTTCATTATATTATTTTTTAGAACAATGTTTGAAATTTAGACATGGAAAATGAATCATAGCGCTTCATAGAGATGGTATTCAATATGTACGGACAAGCGATGTATTAATTTCCTCAATAGTTAAAAGTGGAAGGAAGTTGATAACGTATTAAATTTATTTAATCGATATAACATAAATATTATAATATAAAATAATGATTTCCCTCATTAGGAAAACAAATTAATCGGTTCGCAAGGTGGTAATTCTATATATACATGAACAGTTGTTTCATTTCCCATTTTGCAGAGAAAGAGATGGATAAAAATTCAGTTATAAAAATAATAACATATAATTATGTGGTTTATTTTTAATATTATTTTTTTAATATTTAATAAATAATTAATGGTGGTAAATTAATAAGTAACAAAGTAATTATATTGGTGAATACAATTAACTTTACATAGAAAATCCTCTTTTGGATATTTTAGTTAGGACCATCGGGTTGAGATATTTGGAAGAAAATTAGACAAATATTTATTACATGTATTGTTGGGATTGATTTTTTAGGGGTTGGGTAAGATAATTTTCTCACATGGAGTGATTTAGTCATGGGAAGAGGTGACCATTTATAATTGAGGGGAGTGTCACACATGTAATTTTTCACATGTTTAAATAACATATCATAACAAATTTAAGGAATAATGCACCCAAAATAGATTATATACTATGTTTATAAGTTTAATGTATAAATACAATCAAAATAATGTGGTTTATAATGTTTTTGGGTAATTTTAACACGTATCCTTTTTAGTTGAACCCCCGGTAAAACCGTTATAACCTTAACCATGGTAATTGTGTTTTACTATTTTTACTATTCATTATGAAAAAATAAATTTAAAATTATTACATAAAATTATTTATTTTTATTAAAAATATGTAATTAATTTTCTCAAATACAATTCACATAAGATTAATAATTCAAATTTAGAATAATCTCACAATATTTGTCGAAAAAAATAGTTTTTAAGAAATGTAGTTTTCAAGAATAAGATGATCTTACTTTTACTATATGACTAGTAATAATAATAATTATTTTAAAATTATTAAATTATTATATATAATATACACATTTCATTGATCTCATTTATCATTAAATATTATTTTATTTAATTAAAATGGAAATAAATTATTCCTTAAAAAAAGTTTCAAAAAAATATACCTTTTTACCTCTAAATGATCATATCCCAAATTCCATTAATATAATTTTAAATAATTCCTTAATTATAGAAATTTATTATACATATATTTTTAATAGTTTTATAATACATTTCTAATTATTAATATAATATTTTTTCTAATGGAATTATTCAAAATCTCAATGGTAGTATATTTTGACTTATTATGTTCAACAATGATATTCATCCTATCAAATTAGAATTTATGTTCCCTAAAATTTTAAAATATGAATTGATTTATATTTTTATTAAAACAAATATATAACTTATTATTATTTAATCTTGGGTGTAACATTTTCCTCCTATAAAAATTCCATCCTCAAAATTTGGATTGATATTTTATTACAAAAAATTAGCCTGGTTAGTCTTCATAACATCTTATGGTTCCCACATTTCATCCTCTATTTTATGATTTCTAAAAATTACCATTAAAAATTTATTCATATTACTCATTAATAAACTCTCTCTAGTGTTAGTAATATTTATATTCTCTTCATAAAAATATAGATTTGGTTTTAATTAAATTTCATCAAAAGTGATCACATGCATTGGGTCTGACATGTATTTCTATAAAAATGGTATTTGGAACACATTGTGTACTCTTGAGATAATTTTTTGATTTTAAAATTGATAATACATAAATATAATTCTTTCCAAAATTTCAAAAGGTCCAAATTACCTATGGATTATTTTCCATTTCTTACCAAACCATATAACACCATTCCCTATAGGTTCTTTTATGAAAATGTGATCACCCTAGGAAAATTCCAAATCATCTCTCTAGTTATCATGATAAAACATTATACTACATTGATCTAATTTAATATTAGTATGAAAATTATTTACCATTTTCACAGTATTTACAATATTATTTGGTTATATAATATTCTATTCACAAACTTGACCCTATCAAGATGGAGTACAACATCTCTTCCCATATGATGTTTCGTATGACACAATTGAAATACTTGAGTGGAAGTAATTTTTTTAAAAATACTCTACCAAAGAAATATAATAATCCAACATACCTTTAAGTATGAGTGTTCAAGACTGAAAAATGTCTTATAATGATTGAATAGTCCTTTCAAACCAATCGTCAGTTTCATGGTGATAACTAGTTATCAAATGAAGCTCAGTATCATGATCCTTATGAAGGTATTTATATAATTTAAACAAAAATCATGGATCATCATCATAAAAATTGAAATAAGTTCACGATTTGGTCTTACATATTCATTAATATAGATCTTTGCAAAGCACTCAAGGGTGAAATATTCTCTTAGTGCATACGAATTATGATGATTTTATAATATGATCAATAGTAACCAATATTTCATCATTATTTATAAAATAATTTGGTGTTAAAATGACAAATACCATTTTTATTTTATTCCATTTCCATATAGGAATAGAAATAGGTTTCATGACTCTTCTAGGATATTTTATATAAAACATCACCTATTAAAAAACTATAAATCATGAAACATTTATAACATCATATTATTCCACCAAAAATGTTATCTCAAATCTATACGCATCTTTTTTTACCAAGGATTATAATGAAATTTGAGTTATAATAATCATATAAAAAATTTGTGTTTATCTTATTTATATATAAAACATTTCATCTCTTTACAAATTTTATAATTCCATCATTCATATGTGATGTTTTCCAAATTACCATAATTCACTACATTAATTTCCATTTTGATATTCTCATTATCAGGATAAAAAATTCTTATCCTTTCAAAAAATAATTGTTTATCCATTATTTGAATAATTTTTGATATGTCCCATTGATTAATAACTCCTATATCCAAATTTATTAAAGTCGTGAACATAAGATCTCTATCAATACTCGGTTTGTTATAACTCTATGATCTTTCCTACTAAATGAAAATTGTACTTTATTTTCCATCACTAGGTGTTAGTGTATTAATAAATCATAATCCATTATCATTTTAAAAATCCAAATTTTCTACATGTTGAGTTCTTTCTTCAAAACTAGTATTTTAGACACTTATGATATTTGTCTATATATATTTCACCATAGATATAATGTATCTATATATTTAATGAATTGATTTTTATTTCAAACACATGATCATGAGTAGGATCATTCTGTAAATGAGTGTTTAACTCCCTTGATGCATAGGAAAAGATGTTATAATTCTGTATAAGGAAAAAACTGATTACCATGTTTAATTAATCACTATATATCACCAATTGATAATTTCTAAATGTTAGATTCAAAATTGTATCCTTGAAGAATATCTTCTTCAATTCTTCAAGAAATTATTCACATAAATATTTCTATGTTAACAAACCCCCTTTACATGTAATATTTATTATGGTGTAATCCAATAATAATATTTTCATGAAAAATTATTTAATATACCCAACCAAACTAATAAAATAATGTGCCTCTGTTATGTTCATTAGTGTTGGTTATTCATTAATGACCCTTTTGTTTATAAGAACAAATAAGATTCAATAATATTTCAACAATATAGCTATGAAATGAGAATTTATAAATCCTAAATTCATTATTTCTATATTTCCCATAGAACAATTTTATTCTAAGAAGATAACGAATGATCAAAATGTGATTCTCATGGTCCTCATTTATTTTAAAATACATCAATACATAATTAAAAAATATCAGGAAAATCATTCAGATATTACATGAATACTATATACAGTAGATCTGTATAAAGATAGGTTGAATTAGTCAATCCTAGTTAAATTAGTATAAAATCATAATGTTCATAACTCATATGGAAGGAATTATTCAGAATATATATTTGATTATATGTAATTTATGAAATCCATTATGATTTTTGATCATTGAAAAATATTGATCATTATGAATTTGGTAAAATAAGTAAACAATATGAGTTATAGTATTCGTGTTCATTATTATAATAAAATTAATTTCGCTATAATAAATTTAGATCCATATAGATTCTTTTTTCTTCTTAACACAATGAATATGAAATGACAATGGTGTAATAATAAGATATATAAATCCCATATAAAATAACTCCTCGAGTTGTTTCATTAACTCCCCTAACTCCATAGTGGCCATTATATATGGATTCATTGATATTGGAATTTAATCACAGATTAAATAAATGGAAAACTTTAATTCATGCTTTGGTTTATGTCGAGGTAATTCCTCAGGATATACATCTATGTAATCCTATATAATAATAACATCCTCATCATGGGGATTAAATTTTCCATTTTTAGATTTTGATTTCTCTTATTCACCAAGAATAACTTTTAGAAGCACATGGGGGTGGATCTAGATATAAGCCAAATGATTATGTCTCTACTCTAACGATATGTAATTCTCCATCATCATAATGAATCATAATTAACATCCCTCTGAAAAAAATTTATTTCTTCAGATTTTGAATTCCATTGTACACCTAGGATTATATCAAATTCAATTATGTGTATAATAATAATTTCAGAAAATACATCATGATTGCGTGTCGTAATGGAAAATTCCCAACAAAACCTTGTTTCAGTGAGATTTCCACTATCATTATTTATTGAAATCCCACTGTTAATTTTCTAGGGAAATATATAATTGATGACTACCCTACTCTTTACTACAGATTTAATCATGGATTAATACATAAACTCTTCACTTGATACCACATGGATGATCGAGGGGTCTAGTGTCTTTGGGGCATAGGATCATTACATAATAACATAAAAAATAAAACAAAAAATATCTTTATTTAAAAATTCTTTTACATAACCATGACATTCTACCGAACATAGAATTGTAAGGGATAACAAGAGGACCCACATGTAAAAATGGTGAGATATAAAGCCCAGTAAGGGAGTAAGAATGGGATAACATGAATAAAACAATACATTTTTGGCAATAAGAATATCAATCGATCATAAATGAAAATTGTACATAAATATGTGATATAGAATGATCATCATAACATGGAAATGTGGAAACAACACGTACCATGGAATTAGAATTAGCCATGGCTAATTGCACATGGAGCATGAGTAAAACCTCATTGCACTTTTATTAGAATGAGTAAATCCTGCTTGAACTCGAATTAGCATGAGTAAATCCTCATTTCACTTGATGTATCATGATACTAATATTTACCCAATGCATTGGAGCGCTATCAAGATGCACCCCTCTTAAACATTTCATTTAATACATAATTGTGCCACATGGATCATAAACATGGAATTATTAAAGTGAATCTTCTATTCCATGATAAAGGCATGTGGAATTAATAAATGAAACTATATAATCAATATGTAAATGTGTATAATGGTTAATACCCTTGATTGAAAAATGGGAATGGTATTCATGACACAATAACATTGGCTTTGAATGTAATGATGTAATTTCGGTAGCATATCAATGTGACATAAGAATTATTAAAATTTGTTGATGAGCGAGTAAGGGGTGTCTCATTATATTAACATAAAATGGACAGTAAGGGGGTTATATGGATGCACATTCCAACAAAAGTAATGGAATTTAAGGTTTATAATTAAAAATAATATCTTGAATATAAATAAGAAGAGTAAAATTCCATAAACAATTTCAGAATAGTAAGAGGTTTACATGATAGCCATTAATGAGAGGTAAAGGGGTATCTCATCATTTAACATGAATAGGGATGTATGGGGGTTTAGAAACATACCTCAACATTAACAATTGAAAATAAAATGGCATAACAATATTATGAAACTTGGATTAAATGAGAAAGGAAGGAATCCCTTACATGGAAGTGAGATCCCAAAGGATTGAGAGGGGCTTGAGAGAGGCTTTCTGGTAGCTTGGGGCACCGTGGGATGATTATAGAGAGAGGATGGAAGAGGTTGGTCGAGGTCCGAATTCTTTTAGTGCATATTAAGTGTGATATTGGGAGGGTTTGTATAGGAAATGAGACATAATTCTTTATTATTTAGGTTTGGGACACCACACATTAAACTAATAAAAACCACAAACCATACCATGGTTTTTCCCGTGTTTCTTTGACAGCGGTTGGTGGAAAAAATATTTCATAATTCCAGTGGTCGAACTTCTTAAAATAATAGGGTTACTTTTGTGATGGTGAGTCACACTTTCAAGGAAATCAATTTAAAAAGAAAAAATGTTTTATAAGTATTGGAGGGTCCACTAAGGATTTTTAACATAAATAAATAAAATATAAAATCAAATTATTTTAATGGTAAAACATATATAGGATGAACAATATGTTTATAATATTTTATTACATCACTATTGAGTCATTATAATGACATAAAACACATTATCTATTTAAAGAGTATTTAATTTTTATCCAAATATTCGATTGTCTCAGAAAATTATGAAAAATTCCCCATTGGATATTTTCAACATCAAGATTCCAAAAATAATACCCACTTTATCTAAATAATTTTTTAAAAATTTGAATTTTTTACTTATAAAATTAAAACAGACAATTATCGAAAATTCATGTTTTTGGACAAAAACAGCTTTCAAACCTTAATAAAAATAAAAATTGTATTCATAAAAATTATTCAACCATTTATACTTAATAAAAAGAAACTTCATAAGAATAATATTTTATTAAAATTTCATTTTATTGAAATATAAATTAATTTATCAAAAATAGGTTCCTTAGTTTAATATTAACTAAAAATAATATTTCTTCATTAAAAAATACTTACATAGTTATAATAATGAAATGAATTTATATTCATTATTATATAAAAAAATAATGAACATAATCATAGAGCTACGATCTTGTAAAATAACCCCTTATAACACCTGAATAAGACGGAAGGGTAAGGTTTGTGATGGTGAAAAACTATTGGGGTGGCTCAGATAAATCGCTTGGGTGGTAATCTATATCAACTTCCACTTCTCCCATAGGCAGTTCTGTTCAATCATAACATGTTGAATCATGGGTTGGTATTGGTCACGAGTGAAGCCCAAGGACAGCACCTACTTTCCAACCTATGAAAAATGGGCTTCGTTTGAGGAATGTTTACTGGATTAGGCCACCACTTCCTTTTTCTGAGTAAATTTGATTTGTTAAATACCTATATTTATACTAATCATGTAAACACTATTCAACAAAAATATTAGAAATGGTCATAATTCATAATGGATATTTAAAAATAAAAAATAATAAAACCATATATGTATATATGTTATATAGCCATTTTACAATATAATACATTTAATTAGATCTATAAGAATTTCCATTATTAAAAGTACATGTCATCACAATATTCCCCACTACATAAATTTCCCCCCGCAAATTTCCTTTTCCCACACTAAAACAGATGTGGGTAACTATGCTTCATCACATTCTCCAATTCCCACATTGATTCTTCATACTTTTGGTTTCTCAACAATACTTTGATGAGGGGCATTGTCTTATTTTGTATAACTTTTTTCATACAATCTAAGATCTTCGATGGATTCATTTCATAAGAGATGTCATTATCCTGTGGTACCACATCTGTATTGAGTACATGTGATGGGTCAGGTATGTACTTCCTCAAGAGTGATACATGGAAAACATCATGTACATGAGATAGGTTCGGTGGGAGTTCTAGTTGATAAGACACTACTACAAAGCAATAAAGGGTCTAAAAATCCCTGATTACCATGGGATATGATTTCCCTTCTTCCCAAATCTCATAACTCTCTTCTGTGGTGATATGCGGAGGAATACCATGTCTCCAAAAACAAACTCTAGGTCTCATCGAATATTATTATAATTTCTCATTGGTCTACTCTAAGAAGAATTAATGAGCTTCTGTATGGTCGTAAAATTCTCCACCATTTCTTCAATCATTTCTAGACCAATGATTTTTCTCTCACCAACCTCATCCCAACATGTTGGTTTGTTTCACCTATTACCATATAGGGCTTCATAGGGATCCATTTGGATACATTTGTGGAGACTGTTAATGTATGAGAACAAAAATAGAGGGAGTGGTTGATCACATCCTCCTTTGATATCCATTGGGCATTCTCTCAACATGTCCCCAAGTGTATAGATAGTCCGCTCATATTGGCCATCAGTTTGAGGTTGATAAGCCATAATAAAGTTCATGTCAGTATCCAGAGCATGTTGAAGAATCTTCCACAACATAGAGGTGAATCTTGGATCTTGATCAGATACAGTCGATAGTGGTAACCCATGCATCCTTTCCGTGTCTCTGATGTATATCTGTGCCAATTGACCCAGTGAGAAAACCTCCAGAATTTCAATGAAGTGTGCAGTCATTGTAAGACATTTCACAACAACCTAGATAGCATGGTTTCCTTTGGACTTTTTCAGATGTCTGGTGACCAAAACCATTGTTATATTCTCCCATTTTCATGCTAGTATGGGTAATGGTTGCATCATCCCCTTAGAATTCATCCTCTAAGCCTTCTCTTGCTGACATTCTAGGCACTTTTCTGTATGCTCAGTGATCTCCTTCTTCATATTATTCCACCAATAATGCTATCAGAGATCTCGATACAATTTTTGTTTCTAGGGTGAATGGAGAAATATGAACTATTTTAATCATCCAAAAGTGAATTATTATCTCCGGATTTTATGGAACACATTGTCTTGTACCAAATCTCACAATTCCTTCATCATTGATAATGAACTTCAATGATTTACCTTTTTTAATAGTTTTGACATTCTTCTGAATTCCCACATCAACCTTTTGACCATCCTTTACCCTTTAAAAAAGTTAAGGTTGAACAATCATTTGTTAATGGATTTATTATGTTCCCTTCATTATGATTCTCATGTCCATATTCATCAAATCTGTGATGATTGGATCCTTTTCTATTCTCATCAGTGGTATAATATCTAGGTCCATTATTCTTAGAGCATCTGCTACACTGTTCTTTTTCCCAGGGTGGTAATGAATTGAGAATTCATAGTTTCTTATTAGCTATAACCATCTTCGTTGGGGTATGTTCAAGTAATTTTGTGTAAATATATACTTGAGGCTTTTGTAGTCTGTATATATTTCACTCTTCTCCTCAAAGAGGTAATTCTGACAAATTTTTAAAGAAATGATCACTAAAGCCAACTCCAGATCATGTGTTGGATATTTTTACTCATGAAAATTCAATTTCCTTGAATCATAGGTAATTACTTTGTCATTATGCATTAACACACAACCCATTCCCTTCTTCAAAGCATCACTAAATACACCAAAATCTTCTTCAATAGAGGGTAATGTAAGGAATGGCATAGTGATAAGAGAAATTTTTAACTCCTTGATGCTCTCTTTTCATTCATCACTCCAACATAACATCACTCCATTCAATGTTAGGTTGGTCATAGGGTTCGAAAATTTTGAGAAATTCGTCACAAATAAGTGATAATATTCATCTAAACCCAGGAAGCTACAAAGATCCATTACCGATGTTGGCCTCAGCCAACCCTCAATTACATCTGTCTTGGAGGGATCCACAGATATCCCATTTCTTGTGATGATATTTTCCATGAATGAGACATCCTTCAACTAGAACTTTCACTTTCTATACTTTGCAAAGATTTTTTCCTTTCTCAATGTCTCTAGTATAGTTCTTATATGCCCCTCTTGCTCTTCCATGATTTTGGAGTATATTAGAATATCATCTATTATGACTAATATAAATTTTTTCGAGGTAATATCTAAAGACTCAATTAATAAATTCCATGAAAATTTCAAGATAATTAGTGAGTCCGAAAGGAATTACTATGAATTCATAGTGCTTGTATCCTGTACGAAAAGTAGTATTGGGGATATCCTCCTTCTTCACACTTAATTTGTAAAATCATGACTGATAATCCACCATAGAAATGTATTGTGATCCACGTAACTGATAGAAAAATTCATCAATTTTTGGAATAGTATACTTGTTCTATATCGTGATTTTGTTGAGCTCACAAAAAACAATTCAAATGCACATTTAATCATCCTTCTTATGGATGAAGAGGACTGGTGAAACCCATGGTGAAGCACATGGCCATATAAAACCTTTATCTTGATTCTCTTGTAGTTGTTTTTTCATCTCGTCTATATATTCAACCACCATTCTATATATAGAATATGATATTGCCTACACCAAAGGTATAAGGTCAATGGATAATTCAATATCTCTCCAAGGAGGAAGACCAAGCAATTTGTCAGGGAAATCAACAGTGAATTCCCTCATAATAGGCTGGTCTTCAAGGATGGTTTCTTCCATGGAATCAATAATCTGAGGTAGATTCACATGCCCAGAGGCTAGTAATATCCAAAATTGAGATGATGGTGCTAAATAAGATTCATCATCCACCTTTGACTTATATTTAATCGGGGTACAATTCTACACAAAGAGAGTGATTTCCCTCTCACGATAATTTATGATGGCTCTATATAATGAAAGACAATCCATAATTAGAATTATCTCAAATTACATAAAAGGGAGTATGAAGTGGTTCTCGGGGAAGTTCAATACATGAATTATGATTGGGGAGGAGTTTTATTCATGGGATACAATGATTTCTCCATTTTCTGTACTCACTGACATCATTACTTCCATTATATTTGGTGGTGTTGGGATTGTTCTACTAAAAATTAAAGATATAAAAGAATGTGTAGAACCAGAATTAAAAAGTACGTTCACTATTCTTGAATGAATAACTAGAATACCTATCACCACTACGTTGTTGGGGTTCAATTTTGTAGTAGTGATAAAAAATATCTCCCTTTCTACCATGGAGGTGGTTGGTCGCCTCTGAAAACCCTTGGCTTAGGGAACTGATTTTCAAGTTTCTAAGGTTCTTTTTCGTAGAAGAAATGAACAATGTGTTGAGGGTCGCATAGAGCTTTACAATCCTCTATCGCATATGTTGGTTTTTCATTTTAGATGTTAATATCTAGGTGACCTTCTCTTCCACACCGATTGCATTTCCCCATCCCCTTCATGCAATTTTAAAGGAGCTTTATTCTGCACATTTGGCAAGGGGGCACTGAGTTTTCAAAGCACCATGTGATTTATCCATCAGAACACTATAATTACAGACCACCTTAGGCTTAATATCCCCTTGATTCCTCAAATATTATCCTATCTCCATTTCAACCTTTAGTGCATATCATAAAATTTCCACATAGCAATAGAAGTCACGGATCGTTAGGGATTTTCATAGGCTAGGATTTATCCCACCAAAGAAGCAGTCAACATTGTATTAGTGGGTAATGACAAATTAGGAGGAATATCATGAAATCCATGGTATTTTGTCCTCATATGATCATATGGATTTATTTAATTTCTTCATGAGGGAACAGAAGTCCATTTTCATCATAATCTAGGGGTGAGAGGGAAGTATTTATCGGAAAACCATTTTCTGGAAATCCTTCCATTCCAACACCTCAATATTCTCCTTAGGCTTCATATTTTTGATCAATGTCCACCATTGATCAGCTTCACCCTATATATGATAGGCAGTCAGAAGAACCTTCTCTTGTTTATAATAATGAATTATAGGGAAGATATTTTCAATAGAGTGGATACAATTATCGTCAATTGTGGGATCAAATAATCCATTAAAAGTAGGAGGCCTTTTCCTCATGAAGATCTAGATAATGGCTTCTTCTTTATGGGGGGGGGGGTGAATGTTACTCTTGGCCCATGTTTCTATTGAATGATTAGGTTAAATGAGGAAGCATTGTGAAAATTTTTCTGATTCCTTGTCTCATTAGATTGGGAATCTCATTAGAACATTAATCACATTGATCTTCGAGTCGGTGTTAGATCGAGTACTCCTATTTCTGGTCATTGGATGGAATAAAAGGAATGCGAAGGGTATCATTGAAGGGGTAATCCATGGAAAAAAAGGATTACTTTTAAATAACTATTATTTCTTTAACTTATGAATCTATAAGATTAAATCTAAATTATCTAAGATCTACATTCTAACATATATTCTTAGGTGAATTTTTTTAAATCCCTTAACAATAGTTTATACTAAGATTGTGAATTTACCAATTCATATCACTTGGGAGTGTCATAACCAAGACTGCAGTAAGGCCCATTTTCGTCTACAAGGATACCCTAGGTTAAACCCAAAACTCCTTGTTAGATATTTCCTTCCAAGGTACATATGTTCCATAGTCGTCTCTATCTACTCGTATCCTGGCATGGATGTATTTTCAGGATAAACCACTTACTCAATACTCACCAAAATTTTGGGATTTTTTAGTTATAATGAATCTTGTCTCTAATGATTGATTAGGGTTTACTAATTCTAATCCCAAAAATAACAAAATCTATCCTCTGATATGAACTATGATAACCCTGCTCTTTATTGGACACTAATACATGATTTATTACATAAACACTTCATTTGATACAACATGGAATATTGAGAGGAATAGTGTATTTGGGGCTTAGGAACATTACCTAACTACAAAAAATATAAAACACAAAACATTTTTATTGAAATCATTCATTACATAAAAAAAATATTGATGTACTTAGAATTGCAGGGGATAACCGGAGGACATACATATGAAAAGGGTGAGCTATAAATCCCAGTAAGGGAGTAACGAAGGAATAACATGAAGAATACAATACACATTAGGAAATAGGTATTTCAATGAATCATAAAAGAAACCTGAACATAAAAGAGTGATATAGAATGATTATCATAACATGGAAATGTGGAAACAACAGTAAACATGGAATTAATATGGGCCAAGTCTCATTACACATGGAAAATGTGTAAACCCTCATGTAATTTTAATTAGAATAATTAAATCCTCCCTAAACTTGAGTTATCATGAGTAAATCCTCATTGAACATGAAGTATCATGATATTAATCTTTACCCAATGCATTAGAGCTCTATAATGGTGCATCCTTATTAAAAATTTCATTTTATGCATAAATATGACACATAGATCATACGACATGGAATCATTAAAGGAAATTATTTATTCCAAAATAAATTAATATCGAATTAATACTTGAATCTATTTAATCAGTAAGTAAATGTTCATAAATGGTAATACCCTTGATTGAGAAATTGGCATTGTATTCATGACACAATAACTTTGGCTCAGAAAATCACAGTGCAATTTTGGTAGCATAATGGCGTGACATATAAATTCTAAAAAATGGGTTATGAGAGAGAAATAAGTGTCTCGTAATATTTAAATGAAATGGAATGTAAGGGGGACATATAGATATATTTCTCAATATATGTAATGGGGTTATTGATTCATAATACAAAATAAATGCTTGAATGTAAATAAGAAGATAGAAATTACTTAAAAAAATTCGGAATATTAAAAGGTGTATATGAAAGGCATTAATAAGAGAGAAAGTGGTATCTCATAAATCAAACCTAAATAGTAAATTATGGAGGAGGTGTAGAACCATACCCCAATATTTAAAATTAAATATAAATGGGCCTAACAATATTAAGAAACATGGATAAAACGAGAAATGACAGAATCCCTTACATGGAAGTGTGATCCCAAAGGCTTGGGAGGGGACTGAGAGTGGATTTTTAGAGGATTTGGGACCCTTGAAAGGATTATAGAGAGAGGAGGGAAGAGTTTGGTCAAAATACAAAGGCATTAAGTGAAGATGATATGGGAGCTTGGGTGTTTTTAAATTGGAAATGAGAGGGAATTCTTTATTATTTTGGTTTGGGACACCAAACATTAAACTAAACAAAACCACAAACCAACACAATGTTTTTGGCGATGGTTTTTTACAAAGGGGGTGGAAAACAATATTTAATAAGTCCTATGTCCGAAATTCATAAAATAATATGTTTTCTTATGCGGACGGGACTCACACTCTCATGGAAATCAATTTAAAAAGCAAAAATGTTCTATAAGTCTTGGAGGGCCAACTAATGATTTGAAAAATAAATAAAAGAAAACTAAAATCATATTATTTTAATGGTAAAAAAGATATTGTCTTAACATAATGTTTATAGTATTTTATTACATCATTATTTGGTCATTATGATGTCATAAATCACGTTATATATTTTAATGACATATAACATTAACCCAAAAATTATACTATCTTAGAAAATTGTGAAATATTCACCATGGGATAATTTCAATGTCTGCATTTCAAAAATAATAGTCATTTTATCTAAATATTTATCTTAATATTGTAATTTTTAATTTTAAAAAAAAACTGACATTTATCAAAAATTCAAGGGGTCTGACAAAAATAGGTTTCAATCATTAAAAAAATTATAATTGTATTTCAAAAAATTATACTATCATTTATACATATTAAAATTAATTTAAAAATAAAAACATTTTATTAAAATATAATTTAATTGAAAAATGCTGTAATTTATTGAAATAGATTTCTTAGTTGAATATTAACTAAAATTACTATTTGTTCTTTAAAAACAATTTACAATGTATCAATAATAAAATTAATGTATATTTTTTATTATATAAAAAATGCACGCAATCATAGTGATAAGGTCTTATTATATAACCCCTTATAACACCTGCATAATACCAAAGGGTAAGATGTGCGATTATGACAAACTCTTTGTTGGCTCAGATAACATCGCTTGGGTGGTAATCTCTATGAACTTCGACTTCTTAATTAGGAAGTTCCATTCAACCTTAACATGTTGGAGATCATCTTGGTTTTGGTCAACTGTGATGCACCATTACACCCACTCATTTTTGAGCTCCAAAAAATGGGATTCGTATGGGTAAAGTCTAATGGATAAGGCCATCACTTACATTGTATGAGTAAATTGGATTCGTTAATGACCTATTTTTATAATAATAACGTGATCACTATTCAACGACTATATTAGAAATGGTCACAATTCATAATGATATTTTAAAAATCCAAAATCATAAAACCAAAGAAGTGCATATGTTATATAACCATATCACATAATAATATATTTAATGAGATCAATAGGAATTTCTATAATTAAAAGTTTGGCCCATTCCATAATTTTCATGTGGAACATGGCTGATTTAAAAGTGTGAGAGTATATATAATCAAATAAATATTCATCTAAATTTTTAGCTATGATTAAAGTACCTACCATAAAAACATTGGTAACTATTACCTCAACTATTGTGATCACATTATCTTGTACCTATCCCGTTAGTCTCTTCTATGGTAGATTAACTTGTCTCTTAGGACATTAGTTTTAATAATTATCAAGTTAATAATAGACTATAGAATGAATACTATTGGTCAATTTATTTCTCTTAAATTAATTATCTAGTTGAATCTTATCACTAAACTTGTAATAAACATTGAAGGCCTTCAATCATTTTCTAGGATGTTCTGTTCCAAAATATTCAAATAATGGATATTGATTAATTTTATTTTTCATCATTGATATGTCCCATTTTTATTAGTGATCAATTGAACTATTATTTTATTTAATTCCCTTGAATATATTAGATGAATAAAATTAATTCTCTAATTTAATGGAATGTAAGACTATTTTAACATATAATATTTTTTTGAGAAAACATTTCCCTTTCGAGAATTGTATTAATCCCTTTAAAGAAATTGTTAATTTTTTTACATATTATTTGTGTAATTAATATTATTCCTAGATGGTATTTTAATGGGAGCCTCATACTCCACAACATATTATTATTCATTTTGATTAAAGTCTTGGATCTTTCTCTTTATTAATTTTAATTTCCAATATTGGAAATTTTTGTCCAATAATGTTTCTTTAAATGATATCCATTTAATGTGTTCAAATTATTATTAATATATTGTATCCTAGATCAATGACCCCCCATTTATCAACATCACATGTGATACAATATTATATAAGTATAACCATGTGCCTTTCATACTATCAAAAGGACAGAAATATCTTTTCAAGGGACTCAATCCATTCCTCATCAACCATTAGATTAGATGAACACAAAATAATAGGGGATTATATAACATGAAATGATCCTATATATATGTATCATGTCATGGAATATCATGTTACTCCATATTTTAATGGTTATTTTTCATAATAAGGGGAAACTATTCTAATATGTACTTGATATGCTTAGCTCCAAAACTAGTTTTATTGGCTTGCTGAGACGAGAAATTTATAAATTATCCATAAGAATTGATATGATTCTTTATACCAGGAACAATTTCTACACAATTTTATATAAAATTTTTTTTATAACACTATGAATTTTTAATCATAATATATAATTATAAATCTACTATAATAATTAACATAAATAGAAAATTTATGCAATGTTAATCTTGAAATCATAAACATGGTTTCATTAGGAATATATTTTAAATATTTTCAGGAATTTAAAAATTGTTTGTTATGAAAATTTGAATTATCCCAAGCTTATCAACCAGGTGTTTCAAAATATGTGTGTAGTAAGGGAACACTCATTGTACACTCTAATTATTGGTGGGATATACTCGAATAACACTTTTTGGGGTTATTACACCGTGATGATTCGTTGCTGAAACCTATCCCACTAGTCGTATCCAGGTATGTATGTATTTCTTGGAAAAAATAATCTATAAATGACCAAAACCATAAAATTTAATCATATACATATTGTTTTTCACAAATTTATTAATAGGTTAATATTCCATAGACCTTGATATCAAAAATCATGTTCCCAAGGTTTCTACAAAATATCACCTAACATAAATTATAAAAACACAAAATCTAGTAGCATAGAGATTATTGTTATATCATTAATATTATCTTGATACAATTATTCACATATAAAAGAACCAAATTGTTTTCTAATATTTGTAAACATGATACATAATTGAATCTGACATTACATTTGAAAACATAAAATAAAATTTTAATAAATGTAAACATTCTGCATCCTTGAACTCATTCGATGATTATTTATTCATTTTCTAAGGAAATGAAATAAAAATAAGTGTGATATAAGAATATCAATAAGGATTATGTGTAATAGAGTCTATAATGTGTAAATAATGAAAAATAATTATATAATGTTAAATATCAAAAATCAAATTCCATTTAATCAATAACATGAGTGTGGAATGAATCCACAGATGATGTTAATGAAATAATATAATGGATAATAACCATAAAATTATAATTAGTTAAAACACATCATATTAGATTTATTTATCCCATATATAATGATAATTTTACCATTCCGAACTTATGATAAGATCGTTTAATCGATTGGTATGTTTACACTAAAAAACCTACTTAATTTGGCCATCTAATTTGTCTTATTAGAAATGTTGATGCATCAAGGGGATATCTATAACCGGGCCCCATCCATCACAACATTTCCATTGCATTCCAAATATATTGAATAATCAATTCAATCTAGAAATAATATTCCCTTTCAGTAAACATCCATATTGAGTAATGAATATAAATTTATCATCATTTTCCCTAGTTAGTCAATTAAATTGAAAATTAAAACAAAATATGTTGAAATTGCATAATTTTTATGCAATTATAATATTATTGATATAATGAATATTGGTATTTAATATATATATATATATATATATTTAATTTCTAACGATCAAATGAAATACAACATTTTATGAGAATGTTAACGACCAAAAATAAATAAGAGATAAAATATTCCCATCAATTTTATTAAAACATAGGTTTTTTAATTAAATTCATATCTTTTCGAGAATAAGATTAAATGTAACTAAAAAAATACAAATAATACATTATAAAATATTTTTAATTGAAATTTATTAAAAAAAAGTAGAACAATCTAATCAACATAAAACTGTTATGACATAATGAATGTCTACTAATGTTGTTTTCATTAAAATGCATCATGCCTTTTGAATTTTTGTAATTAAAATTGAAAATTTACTATTGTAAAATTTTTATAAATATTCCATGAAAAAAATTATAATTTCTAGATTATCATAAAATATAAATAATGAATAATTTATTTAATGAAAAACAATTTTTAAAATAGTACTGATAAATATGGCCATGGATGAAATATATATCTGATTAAAAGAGAAATAAATATAGTTTTTATTTTAATGTTTTCCATTCTTGATTCATATTCCAAATAGTAAAAAAGTAATAAGATAATATAAAAAATCATTAAATATTGATAGGATATGAGTATATAAGTCTTTTAATAGGGATGAATTATAAGATTACATCAATGAAAATTAATTCATTCCTAAAAAATGAGATTGTAAAATAAATACTTAGCTCTTTAGTAACTTTTAAAATATAACCCATAGAAAGAATAAACAATAATTGAGAAATTAATCATCATTATTAAATATTTATTCATGTTAATTATATAAAATTTGAAGTATATACATCACATAAATGTAAATAGGTTCATAATAACAAATATTTCACAATCGAATGAATATTAGGAAAAACCCCTTACCTCAGGATTCCATTAATTTGAATGTTCATTAAAATCAATTATAATTATCTTAAACACGTAGTTAATTAATAGAAATAGAATGTTAATATTTATAATATCATTGATTATCCTCTTATAATGCCTTATAACCCATTCATTAATAATATTTCATTATCATCATATATTGGGTGTTAACTATATCATTTATGCATGCATGTTTTATCAAGTATGTTTCAATTAATTATCATAGGATATAGTTCCATTATATAAAAAATTATATTAATGTTATATATATCATATTATATCATTATATACATAATTATAATAATTCTGAAATTTAGATACGGTAAATGAATCACATCGCTTTATAAAAAGTATAGGCCATATATATTCATGAGCGATGGTTCCATTTCATTAATGGGGGGGGGAGGGATAAGAATAATATGATATATTAACATTAAATATATAATATTATTTCATAATTGAAATATAAAATAATTTTCCACCATTATGACCATCCATGTAAATCGTTTATGGAAACAATTATATCAATTCGTGAGGTGGTAGTCCATCGTACACAAGAGGCATGGTTTTGTTTCACATATTAGGTAAAATTATATAAATAAATATTAAAACATAAATATAATAAAATCTCATTATATGGTATATAATTTTTCTAATTTTTTTTTAATTTTTAAGAAATAATTTAATGTTGAAATAGATGATGTAAAAAAAGATCTTGGTGAATATGATTACATTCCTTTAGGGAAACGTATTTTGGATATCTTATTAAGTTGCCTAGGTTTAGTGTTTTGGGAATACCAAATCATATTGATTTTGTACATGACTTATTGGAGTGATTATTCTTATGTTTGGTCAAGATAAAAGGCTCAAGGGGTGGGATTTATTGAGTGGAGGAGGTTCCTTTTAATAAGTGATGTGAGTGGCACCATTTTAGTTTTTCAATGATTTAATGTAACATTAAGTATAACTCAGTGATAAATTTATAAAAAATGTATCATATTCGTATATTATAATGGTCGGTTTGAAATAAAAACAACCAATTGGGTTTTCATACGTTTTTGGGAATTTTCAGAATTTTTTTAAGGTTTACCCCCAGTCAAACATGTTTTAACATTAACTAATATAATTAATCTTTTAAAATTAATATTTTTCATTACAAAAAAAATTACATTTAAATAATTATATAACAATTTTTTATGATATTAAGTATGTAATCCATTTTTTCAAATACAATTTACAATATTTGTACTATTTAGTGATGAAATTAACTCACAACATGTTTCAGAAAACATGTTATCATGAAATGAATTTATCAAGAATAAGATGGTCATACATGAGATATATGAC
Organism: Viscum album; assembly: GCA_963277665.1. Lineage (NCBI taxonomy): Eukaryota > Viridiplantae > Streptophyta > Magnoliopsida > Santalales > Viscaceae > Viscum > Viscum album. The sequence continues at coordinate 1,824,561,361 of OY728151.1, read as the reverse complement.
TAGTAATCATCATTATATGGATTTAAATACATATATATATATATATATTATCTATAAATTTCATTTATAAAATTATACATTAAACATTATTTTAATTAGGTAAAATTGAATGTAATATAAATAATACATATTCCAAAAAAATAATCCTTTCTACCTTCGAATGATCTTATTTTTAATTCTATCAACATTATTATAAATAAATTTTTAATTATAAAAAATTATTATAAATAATTGGAATAATGAATAAATTCTACATTTAAATTATTCATAAAATTATTTCTATGGGAAATTTTCCAAATTTATTTCTAGCCATATTTTGACCTATTAAGTTAAATATTGATATCAATCATTTCACATTACAAATTATGTTGCTTGAAATATTAAAATTTTCATCGAAATTTTTATTATTATAATATATTCTTACTTTTTATAATTGAATCTTGATTGTTACATGTGATGACTTAAAATTTCACTATTTATTTTACTTGAATAAATATTATGTTAACACTAAAACATTTCTGATCATGGTTTTGGTAAACCAAAACCAAAACCCCCAAAATTTATTAAAAAAATATTGGTAACATTAAAACACAAAAACATTGGTTGAAGACCCCCAATGATAAAAATTATTTCTGAAAAAACTCCCCAAACTATAAGACCGTGACACAGTTATTTTTCCGAGATACCATAAAATGCAAGGGAATTCCACCCGCCAATGCAAGTGCACCAAAAGCATAGAGTGAAAACCATGAGATTGCACAATCTCCCGAGACCAACCTGTCCTGTATCCCATTAGAATCCTAACCTATCACAATAGCTAGAATGACATATACAACCCATCCATTTTCTTTCTTGGATCACGAGTGAATTGAGGTCAGTGCAATAACCATGTCATTTCCTCCCACATCCTCCACAAATCCACATACTTCCCCCACCAAAAGTCATCTTTCTAAATGGGAGTGAACTGATATGATAGTCTAACCTAGATGAAACTGAAAAAGTCGTGATCAAAAATTCCCTCTGTAATGAACATAGATCCAACCCATCTGCTAACCCTTTATCACAAAATCCACAAACAAGCCTTCCCACAGTGATTCTGTGAAAATGCTTTCGAATAGGAAAATACCTTTTGGACGGAATCCCTACCCAGTTGGCCACCAGACCCACAAACCCTCATGTCGACATAGATATCAAAGGAATTTACCAGATCTATGTAGTCATCCCTCACCATATCAGAGGTTCCAAATTCCTAATGCACCAACTTCATCCTACACACTAACCACCATTGCACGAATTCCTCTCCGAGTTGCCATCCAGTTTCTCCACCTCGTCCATATAGCTGTGAATGTCCCTAACCATCATCCTATAATGATGAATACCAATGAAATGCCTCCTTGCCCTCCATCATTATCATCTTATTCTTGTTATCGAATTCCTCACCTTTAGAATCCTTCATCCCCAGAAGATGATCTATCTTGACTAGATTCCCATCATCAATCTTCTTCTATGAAAGCTTAAACGCAACCATTAATGAAAGATCCATCCCCTTCCAAATAAAAACAAAATATTTCTCATCTTTATCCATTTGAGTAACCACTCCATTAGATTTACCTCCAAATAATTTGACAACACACGATGAGAACAAGTCGAAGTGGCCAACATTTTATTGACCAACAACCAGCAGAAGATAACAATTTTCACGGAAATCTCTTAGAGATAGAAACTCTCCTTTAAAGGTAGATAAGCACACCATGAATCAATATTATGTTAATACTATTTTATAAATGATACAACAGAAGAATATGAAACTATGATATATTTAAAAATAATTTAAATATTATGATATATCAATTAAATTAGTGGGTATAAATGGGATTAACCATGTCATGAAATTAATGAATAAAAATGAATGAAATTACATCTTGTAGTGAATATATCCCTTATAAATATCAATTTTATAGGCTTATAAAGAATGTGGATTCACTAGGTACTTACATAGAGATATCAAAAATGGGAATAAAACACCTAAAATATGAGAAAAATAACATGTGGGAGAAATTGAAGCCTATTGATCATATGAAAAGGCATATTATAGAAGAATAAACACCCAAAAATTCCACCAAATTGTACCTTATAGTTAGATATTATGTAGAGATATTAAGGGGATATGTAACTAGAAATTGAAATGATATAATATGTAAGTAATTAGTGTAAAAATATATTTATCTCATGTATTTATGTGATTTAGAATTTTTTTCTTATTAAAAACATATTTATTTTGTTCTTTATATTTCGTATTTAAAATATTAATTTATTTCTTTTATTACAATAATTAGAAAAAAAATAACTTCCTTTTTGGATCAATTAGGTCAATATTATCTTAAGATGTTTCTTATTGATAATTTTCGAAAATAATTTATTTTTATGTGAATATGGAAAACACTGATTTGATAATATTTTCACTTTATGATATTATCATAATTAATGAATGGATTAATTGATTTTGAATTTTTTTTTATAAAATATATTTTTTAAAGTAAAATATATATTTTTAAAATTATATGTTGAATTTATAAAACACACAATTTACTTTTTTGGAACTAAAGTATCATTTTACTCAAAAAACTACTTTTATTTACTTATATTAAAAATTAGTTTTATTCACTTATAAAAATTACATATAAGAAATGGGTTTCATATTTTATATCATATTATTTTATTTAATAAATTAATTTTTTTAGACACGAGAATATGATTATTGAGATTAATGATAATTATAGTGATAGTGGTGAAACTGCTCTTTTCAATGATTTTTTTAAATATTGTCTAAAATTTAACTAATAAATTCATTGAATCCATATTAAATAAAAAAAATATTGTAACTAAACACAAATTAAATTATATTAAGACCAATTTAATTTTCAATTCATGCTATATAAGAAAAATACCACATAATGGATACAAATCATTTAAAAAAACACAAATATATATATATAAGGTTTTAATTTATAATTAATTTTTATCACATTTATAAATTCATTTAAATTAGATAAACATATAATTAAGGATGATAACATCTAATGTTGGTAACATCAGTTAAATTATATTTTTATTAGATCCGAATTTTGTTAGATAAAAACTAGTTATCAAAGTAAATAGAAATCTAAAATGTTAAAAAAATATGGTTAAATGCACTAAATATGTTTAATAGAAGTGTGTAAATTCATGTTTTAGGATTTATCAAAAAATCACCCAAAAACACATATTTTCACACTTTTAAAACCATTGAACAATGAATAGTGTCATTCCATTATTTAAAAATAGTGGGGGTTCAAATAAGTATCATATTCATTATATATAATAAGGGATCACATCCAGTCTACCAAAGATACACATACCCTTATAAATATCCCTGAAATTATACCAAATGTTACCTTAATTGGAATCCATTTGTCTACATATATACTTTTGTCACTAGTTGTTTTCAAAAGCCCTTCATTTATAAGGAGACTCTAATGATATTGTTTAGGGGCCCTAATGGGGATTTTATTTAACCCTTATCATTTTCATCTTAATATGTCCCTTCCAAACATACACTAAGCATAATATTATAATTTCCTTAGTATCATTAGTATACTGAATTTTTATTATATATTTTGAATATAACATATTTATTTATTTCAATTTACTAAAAAACATTGATCAACCATACGTGTAGACTACCGCTTCCAGGAAGAGGTGTTCCTTATTTCCCATATCCACCAAATATGAATTAAATAAAAAAAATTAAGGTAAAAAGTTATTTTTATGACACTATAAATATTATATAATGATAATATTTTACCTTCTATAAATTATATTAATAATAATATCCCATGTTAAACTTAACTATATAAAATGAAAAATTGTAGTATATTCCCTTATATGAGTTTATTTCATAACAAATTTTATAAATATATATTAATTATTCTAATAGAATAATGTAGAGTATAAATATGAATAATTATTGATATTATGAATTTATTCTAAAACAAGTTTAACCATGGTTAAGAAACCAAAAGAAATACATCAAAATTTAAAAAACCACATTAAATAAACAAAATAATAAAAAATGTCATAAAAAATAAATACAATATAAAAATAAATTATTCTTATTCAAATAATGTAGATTAATGTTTTTATTAATAATGTTTATAAAAAAATAATTTCATTATATAATAATTATGTAATATAAAGAGTGAATTAAGACTAATATAAGGATTTATACTAAGTAAATTTTATTCATGAGTGTTGAGAACTTTCATATTGAACTCCATGGTTCAATGAATTATTTATTCTAACTAATGATTTTTTTATTTTTAATTTTAGGGGTATTTTATAATTCTTAATCATGTCCACATTATCAATTTATTCATAACACAAATATTATGAAATATGTTGGGGTTTATTGACTCAATTCACTTTATTTGAGTCATGATTTAATGTTTTACACATAATAGTATTTTAAATGATTAAACATTGTACCATTAAATAATTTCACCAATATACACCATTAATTGGATATTCGGAAAATATAATTTCAAAATCCATCATTACCATTATTTCAATCCATTTAATACTCATATTATAAGAGGTTCATAATCTCCAAATGCCTTCATCATGATTGTTTTGTATTATAGAAAAAATTTTATTTATATAGTGTACATACCACTTATTTTATTTATTATACAATGAAATATCTTTCAAAATTTCTATTTTATTTCAATTTAATGTTATATCTCTTATTGGAGGGGTTTTGATTTGAATTTTAGTGGAAGCATAACTAATTTCGCACCAAAAATTCTTTCTCTTTGATTTATAAATTCTGTTCTTCATTATGATCTTCTATACCCCCATTATCCTTCCATTTCCATTATATATTTGTAATACAATTTTTTCTTAAGGGTTTTTACTTATTTTCATTAGTATAATATTCATTATAAATATATTTTATATAAAAATACATTGACATTGGTATGAATAAATCCCATTCATTCTTACATAACATTCCCCCATGTCAATATTTTATTCCCTACCAATGTTTTCCTCTCTTTTTAGAAACTAAAGAATAAATTATTTTATCTGATAATATTAATTCTCATCTCTAATGATATAATAGAAATTTTATTTCATAATTTATTATGTGAGTTTCATTAATGAGATTTCAAATATGAAATGTTTTTGTGTATCATGGATATATTTCTTATCGTCTGATCCTTTTAATCACTATAAAAAATATACTTTTTCAATAAAAAATTATTATAGATTTAATATAATGTAATTTTTTAATATATCCAAAAATTTTCATTCCAAAAATTTTGAAAAATATTTTTTTTTTAATGAATCATTTGAATTTTTCATTTTGAAATTCAATATACTAATATGAAATTAGGATAATTTTTAAATTTATTAGAGGAAAATATTTCTAATAATTTCTCAACATTTTCCCATGATTCATGGTTTTCAAAATATATTTATTTTTACATTAATATTTGAGTTTTATTTAATGATTTTTTGGGAATGGGACATTTTTATTATTTTTTTAAAATTATCATTATACTATTTATCTAAAGGAATTGTTTATATATATTTCAATTATATACATATGTTTTCACAAATGAGAAGCCTAAAATATATATAAGGGAAATGAACCAGAAATTAATATAAATTACATTATCATATTTATTATATAGCCATAATTTTTCATTCAATTAGTTCTTATGATGAATACACTAAATTTGATCCCTTTGATTGATGTGAGTTTACATAGATTGAGAACATATATTGGTTAACAAAATTATTTACATGATCATGTTCCCATTATCTATATGTTGGAAATAATATTTGGTATATTATCTTTGTTGAATGTTATTTTACTCTAATTTTATAGAATATCTTTAGATACTGGTTTATTTTCCAAATTTATATTATTTTTTAATATTAATTAAATTATGAATGTTTTCTTAATGTGATTCCATTTTAGAAGGATATAGAAACAATTTTATTTCCCTGGGTTTCATTATTTAGATTTATGGTTGACTATTAGTGGAAAAATTATTCATGGATGATGACTAGTGGGGTCATATATATCCCTCTAATTCATTATCATAATTTTATATCTCATGGGTTTGTCAAGAATGTATATAATAGGTTTGTTCACATAGGAAAGGGTATAATTATTTTTTTCATATGTTTATCGTATGAATATGAAAATATCAAATTTATAAGTTTCTATTTTTTAATATAAAAAATTAAAAATTTATTTCTCTTTTATAGGATATTTCATAATTTTATCTTACTCTATAAATTATTCCATGATTTATGATTTTTTATAAGGTATAACATTATTATATATCTTGATTATACAAATATTCTATTCTTATTCCCACTTATGATCTTTTATTTTCATCATTTATGATTACCCTATCTTATATTCCATGAACCCAAATTTATTATGTTTCCATTTCCTATCGTTATGAAAAACAATTATCTCTATGTTGTGTCTTGGAGAGTATATTGTGTGGATAATATTGTTGGAAAAATTTATGAACAATTATTGATTAATATATTATTTATATTGTATAAAAATGTCAATTATTTTAGAAGAAAATATGATTTGTTATTTAACATTTTATCCAAATTCAATAAAACTCGAAAACAAAAATATAATCGTAGTATATTGTAATTAAATATTTGATTTAATTTAGATAGTTGATATTATCACATGAGTGGGTAATTATAGTTGGTATCAGAGTAGGGTTTAAATAAATATGGAGAGTAGGATATTATTTGAATATAATTTTATGTTTTATAGGTAATGGTTTTTCATAATTTAAATTTTTTAGATAATACATTAGGTTAGTTGAGGTTATATTGAATATTTTTTGACTATGCTTTGTGAACCTTAGTGAAAAATGGATACATAAAATGGTAATGTCTTTATATTTGATAACATTCTATAGTTTATTATAGTAGATATTATGTCATTCTCCTAGAAATTATATACCATTATGTATACATAAAAGTGGATGTTGCAATAAAACAGATTCCCCAAGGTATTATCCCATTAAAAAATAATGGTTGAGGATTAACTAATTCTTCACTTTGGTGCATGATGAGTGGTATAAGACAACAGACCTTCCTAGACACTTTCAGATTATATGATTTGGTTGATTCATGTTTTATATATGAACTATTACAATAGATTTATTTACTAATTACTATGACAGAATAAGATAATAAGTATGAGAGAAGAATATATAAAGTAATATAGAATAAACCAATAAACATATTAGATGCCTCATGTATGACATAGTATTATAGGCAATAAAAGGTGTCAATTGGGAAGAAATCACAAGATTGATCATCCAATCTGATTTTATTGGATATTATGACGATAATGTTATTTTTAATATTTCATTAGAAACAAGATCCTGAAAATGATTCAATGGAATTTTTGTCTCAATAAACTCTGAAAACTTAGAAATAAAGTAATATTTGGAAGAAATGGTTGAGAATCATAAAATATATCTATTATGGGGGGAAAATATGGTAACTAGTCTTCATTATTGTAGAAATGTTTTTATATCATAGAAGCTATATATTGAAACATTATTATCTTTATACATCCCTAATTATTATTATTTACATGTTTTTATTAAAAATTCAATGACAAAATTTAAATTTGGGAGAGAATTTAAGAACATTAAATTTCAAAACCTATTTTCTATAATTAATAAATAAAAATTATTATATTATATTTTTATAAATGCTACAAAAATATTAAACTGTATTAGGTAATAATAAAATTACATCAATATAATTTAACCATAGAATTAATGGGTATAAATTGATATAACCACATTATAAAATCCTTGATAAAAATGAATGAAATTATACCATGTAATAGTAGTCTACCTTGTAAAGATATTTTTTCTATGGTTAGAATGGATGTATCTTTACTATTATTTTATATACAATAAGGCCAAGATATAAACCAATAAATATTTTTGGAATGAATTCATATGTGATGGAAAATCATGATCATAGAAATTTCCTTGAGATCTATGATTGGAGAATCACTACGCTCAACTACCACCAAATCAATCCACATTATAAGCTATTATAAGGAGACATTGAGAAGATTTGAAATGAGATATTAGGATGAAATAATCAGGTAATTTTTAATGTCATTTTTTATGACATGTATTTTAGTCCCTAATCATTTTTACTTTTTAATAAAAATGAAAAATTATTGTTTTTAAAATTTTTATTTCATTTTAAAAAGGTAAATTTATAATTTTAATAATTTTAATTTGAAAATTTTAAATTTACTTTTTTATTAGGAATTTAAGAATTATAATAGGATTAATTTTTTATGTTTTTCTACAATAATTTATTTTTAGGAGAATGGGGGATAAATATCATCATTGATGATATTACCACCTTATGTCAATATAATAATAAAATAAGTAGTTAAATATCATAAAATTATTATTTATGTAATATATATATTTTAAAAGGAATGTAAATTATTAAAAACTAATATCATGAATTTATAAAACCAATGTTTTTCATTTTTTAATCATAATTAATAATTTTTTCCAAAAACTATTTTTATTAACTTATAATAAAAATTTGATTTCACAAATTGTTGAAATTAAATATAAATAATTTATTTGATATTTTAAAATAGAGTTTTCAGGTTATATAATAGGGTAAATTTTATTTTTGGGCATGAAAATTATATTTCTAAGAATATAGTTCATTACAGTGATAATGGTGAAACAATTATTTAATAATATTTTTATTAGTTTTGTAATATTTATTTAATAAATTTAATTATCATAATTTGAATAATTAATATAGTATTATGTTTCAAAAAATATATAATTATATCAATATATTATTAATTTATAATATATTCTAAACAATATCAAGAACCAATAATTGTTAAATCATTATTTTTCAACAAAAAACTGTTTTCTTATATATAATTTTTTTTAATTTAAAAGATAAATTTATCTTGTAAAGAAATAAAATTATATTAAATGGATATTAAATTTTGTATTAGGGATCCCAAATTTGGTTCTATTTTTTTCTAATAATTTATGTAAAATGTAAATAATATATTTGAAAACAAGATTACTATATAGAACCAAAATTAGTAACTTATAAAAAACTAATGGTAAATTAATTGCAATATATTTAAATCATATGTGGAAATTGATGCTTTTGACGTAATTTACCCAATATCACCCAAAATTCCATTAGTTATCACTTTTAGAAAGATAAACCATTGAATAGTTTCATCTCAATATTTACAAATAATCATTATTCATAAAATATCCATTTTCATCACTTATAAAAATTTACAACTTATACCCTCTAAAATTTAAAACTCCCAACTGAAATATCCTATAATATTAACCCAATATTCTTATAATAGGATTAAAACTCACTTTATAATTCACCTGGTCACTTGAAGTTGTTATAATCCCTTATTTTCAAAATAGGCTTTCAAGAGAAAGTTCAAGGTACTAATATGAGTAATGCTTAATATTTATTCATTTTTATTAATCATTACCTTCCAAATACACACTATAAAGTGTAATATAAGGAAATAATTATCATTATAACAATGATTTTATTATTATTTTAATTTAAATCCATGATTTATTACAATCCATTTATTATGAATAACAAATGAACATCGATCATGCATACGTGCAGACTACTGCCTCTTTTAAGGAATGCGATTTTTTTCCATCACCTCTTAAAAAGTATGAATTAAAAAAATGTATTTATGATACAAACATTATTTTTATAAAACAATTAATATCATATATGTAAAATATTATACATTCTACAATTTATATTATTATTAAATATTTATTGTAAACCTAACCACCTAAAATAAACATATCATAGTATATTTTCTAATCATATTTCATTTTGTAATAACATAAACATTTAAATTTATTTTATGACTATGTAATAATAAATCACATAATACCATATAATTAGGACGATTATGATTTTATTATTTTAAACCATTAAACATGTTCATCATACTATAAGAGTTATGTAAAAATTGAATGAACCACCTCAAATAACTATGATAAAAAAATACAATATAATAATTTTAAAATGTATGAAAATAAATTTTCCTTATAAAATGAAATATATATGAATAATATTAAAAATAAGGTATCTAATAAAAATAATTTTATTATTCAAAAACATAGGCATAGACAAAAAAGTGAATCTAGACCATGGTAAGGGTTAGTGATAACTTAATTATTTTCTATTGAGTTACATGATATATTTTTGAGTTATATAATCCCAAGATTTATTTATTCCACATAATTAATAATTTTATTTATATTTCATACCTATTATCCATAGATTTATAATTATTCTATAAAACATCATTATCAAATGAATCATACGTCATAGATTTTTTTACGTGTAGAAGATTGTTATCTCAATTCCCTTTTTATGGAATGATTTTAGGCTTTTGTCATAATCATATTTGAAATGGTGTAATCTCATCACATTATTCCAATTAATAAAAATAATAATAAAATGTGTTCCTAAAATTTTATTTCACAATTAATTCTTCAATTTTTTTAAAATACTTAATACTAATGTTGTAATGGGTTATTAATACCAAACACCTTTCTTTGAGATCCATTTGTATTCTGCGCCTAATTTTATTTACATGGTGTATTAGATACCTTTTAAATTTATTATTCTATGAAATATCATTAATTAATGGGGTTTTTATATAAAATTATATATCTATGTATCATTCAAGTTCTTTTGATTTAAATGTTACTCAATAAGTAAAAGATTTTATGAATCAATTTCTTTCTCTTTTAGCCATAAATTCTCTACATCATTATGATTTTCTATGCCCCATTAAATTTTTAATTTCCTTTTTCCAAATTAAATTTAACTTTTTATTACGGTATGTGACTTTTATTAATTTTTATCATATTATTTGATGAACAAACCTCTCTTATAATACATTGATGTTGTGTATAATAACTCATATTATTTAAAAATTATTTGTCTAATTCAGGTCCATATTTTCTATCATTCCATTGCTATCATTTATTTTTGGGAACTTAGAAAAGGAAAAATTCAATTGATCATCTTACTTCTCATCACAAATTTTTCAAATTGAATTTTTAATTCCACATTTATGAAGTGTGATTTGAATATTTTTTTTTCAAAATGTAAAAATGTTTTATATAACCTGGCCGTAAATCTTGTCTACCACTACCAAATTTCTCTATACAACCTTTATATAATTTTTAATACCCCATTATTATATATATTATAAAATATAATGTTTTAATGTTTTCAAAATTATTTAACCACAAAATTTTTAAAAGTGATTTTTAATTATAAAAAATTTTATTTTGTAGAAATTGTTTATAAATATATGAAAATAATCATGCTTTTAAAGCAATTTAAAAAACTGATTTTCCATTATTTTTAAACAACTTTTCCATACATCATGGTAGTAGGATATATAATTTTTTAATATTATTCTAATAGTTATACATAAAATGTATTTTTTAGAAGAGGATTATTTTTATCCTAGATTCAATGTAAAAATATATTTTTAATCTAATAATATTCTTTATCTACCAGTTTAATATATACCAATTATATAGAAAGGATGAAATTTAACCCTATATTAGAGAAATTTCCACTACCATTGACTTTAGTAATCACCTTATTTATATAACTATAATATTATTTCCATTTCTTTTCCTTCATTAATTTTATATTTTTTATTTATTTGTTTGGATGGTGTTCTCCAAGAGGCCATAAATCAATTGATTAAATAAATTGTTGAATTTACTAAATACCCTTTTTCTATATGGTGTAAAACAATTAAAATATATGATCCTAATTAGAGATATTTTTTCATTAAAGTCACTAAATATCATTGGATACCCATTTATCCACCTTTGTTAAATATGGATATGATTTATTATGTAATTATGATTGTTTTCATTATGTGAATCCATTTTAAATGTATGTGAAACTCAATTTATTTCCATGGGTTATTCGGATATGATGAATGATAGATTTTAATTATCACAAATATATATGAATTTGGATGGGTGTGTTCACATTTCACCCTCCAATTCATTATATTAAGTCCATATCTCATGAGGTAGTTCGGTATGGGGAAAATGAGTTTGTTTATAGATGTGTGGAAAAAATGAGTTTTTTTCACATTTTCATGCATGGTACTAATGCGTTTTAATTCACATAAGATTTAACATAATAATTTTTCTCAAAGGGATGTCCGATTATTATATTGTGATGCATTTTTTATGTGTCCATTCTTTTTATTCTCTATTATATTCCATACTTATGCCTCCTTTAAATGATATTCACAATTTTATGTTATTACATGCCTTATTACATGATTCATAATATTTTTATTATTTGTTATAACTTTCTCATGTATCTATATTTTAATAAATTCATCATGTTATACTCACTAATGATAATTTTTGTCAATCAATTAAGTTTACTCTTATCAGGCATCATATCTCACCCCGTTCTTATGATTCCATTTCCTTGGGTTTTGAAGAAAAGTGATATGATAGATTTTTATAGTGTGGATAATTTTTGAAATTTATCAAAAACTTGTTATTTATTAAGGAATTATTTTTATTGTGGGAATAATATCCATTATTTTTAAAATTGATGAGTTTTATAGGTAGTGTATTATCCCAATTATCTAAAAATCTAAACATAAAATTTCATTTGAATTTTTAGAATATATTTTTTGTTTAAGTCATGTAATTGAGGTAGTTACATATTTAGGGCCCCAGAGTTGGTATCTAGGTATTATTTAGATAAAATTTGAAATTAGGATGTTATATGACATTCATTTAATGGTTAATATGTTATTTTCGATCATAATTTTGATTTTACAGATATCCAATTGGGGTTTTTAAGTAATATGCAATATTTTATGTATTGGGATTAGATAAATTTAGATAAAATCATCAGAATTTTCCTAAGAGATAAATATTACTACATTATAATACTATCAATTTTTTTTAAATATATATTGTGGTTTTCTCGAAGAAATAAAATCCATTTTTGGATACTAGATAAAGAAGTTTCCTAGATGAATATATAGGGAATTTACCCTAAAAAAGATGGCAGAGTATCAAATAAATCATCCCCTTAGGTAATGATGAGTAGGCCAAAAACATAAGTCATGGATAGAAACAAACCACTGACACTCTTTGGCTAATTAACATTCTATTTATGAGCCATTATAATGAATAATATTTAATTACATTAAAGGATTATGTTAAGATTCATTAGAGGACACAAATTAATGTAACATATATTAAACCAACAGAGTTATAATATAAACATTAACAAAAAAATATCCTAGGTTGAAAAGTATATTTCATTTGAGATGAAATTTTAAGATTGAGAATTAATTTTCATAAGACCATCCACATTTATTCTATTTTATATTATATATTGAATTTGGTTTTTAATTTGTTTGAGGAAATATGATCCTAAAAATGATGCTATCAATGGTATGTCTATATAAATTCCTAATTCGTAGCTATAGTGTCATATTCAGAATAAATGGTTGAGAATATCAATATACCCCTAATATGTGAGAAACGAACTGTTTCCTAGGGTTAATAATGTTAGAATGGGTTGTGTCTCTATGATTCTATACATGTCTTAATGTTAATCATTATACCCTTATGTACTTTTTTAGTAAATGATAATTACAATTTCAAGGACACAATTTATTTACAGTCTCGGGACGATGTAATAATCCAAAATTTCACTATATATTTTTCATAAACAAATAGCATGTCAATAAATTAATATAAATGAAAAACTAGACTAAAATTTTACAGTTTTATCTTAAAATAAAAATTTACCATTATAATTTACCATTTAAATTAGTGGGTACAAAATGATGTAACCATATTATGAAATCAATTATGCAAATGTAACTAAATGACATTAGTTAGGGTATTTATCCCTTATTAATACAATTTTTATGTTCTTTTAGTGGATGTTTCTTCACGTGGGATTGACTTAGATCAATTACAAACCAAAATCAAATAATTATTGTATGAGATAATTCTTTTGTGAGGAAAAATAAATCTTCTTGAAATGTTCATGAGATATTTTCAAGTAGAATAACCACCCATGACTATCTTTATGACTTTAATTATTCTTAAAACCAGAAAAGGTAATTTTGGGGGCTCTGTAAATTAAAATTTCAATGATATTATATGGTTATTATTAAAGTAATATGTTAGTTATCTCATATATTTTATATGTTTAGTAATTTTTAACTTTATGGGAAAGGAATGTATTTTTCATTATATTTCATATTTTATAGATGAATTTATAAATTTTTTAAATGAATTTGAAAAAATTGATTTCATTTTTCAATTAATATTTTTTTTCTCTTATAGATATTTTTTAAAATTTTAAAAAATATTTTATTTTTATGCGAATGGTAAAAAATGATGACGTTGATAATATGATCACTTCACTATATTAACACAATATAATAAAAAATTAAACTAATTTGGAACCATATATATATATAATATATTTACAATGTAAAATAAATAATCTTAAAATTTTAGGTTGAATTTATAAGAAGATGTTAAATGTTTTAGAATATTGATATAAATTTTAATCTAAAACTATTTTTATTCTCTATATTTAAAATTAAATTTAATCACATTTGTGAAATAAATTAAAAAAATGAATTCATATTTTAGATCAAATTTTATAATTTTATTAATTTTTAATTTTATTATTATCCATAAAAATAGAAATTATTAAGACTATAGGAAATTACTGTGATAATGGAAGAACTGCTATTTTCAATGATTCTTTTTAATTACATAATTACATTTACAAAAATACAATTAAATTTATATATTTTAAATAATAAATCAATATTATAATATAAATTCTATATAATTTAATTATAAAAAAATAAATTTTTTATTAATGTTGTAAAAACCTATCCTGAACCACATAATCTGAGATAGATGGTCACATCACGTCTTGCGTGCCTCCCCGTACAGATGAGGCTACTAACTAATAATGAGGGCATATGTCCCTAAGTGTGGTGACTATGACCACAATATTATTTAATAGAAAAAATATATAAATAAAATAGTAATTAATATTATGGTCAATGTATAATGAAGAAAATATACAATTAAAATGGAATACATGTCATACAGGTAATAAACGACTCCTGAAGGGTACTTCTAAACCCGTTTATATGGTGAAGTAAATAAATAAATAAATAAATAAATAAATTATAATGTGGTAATCCCTCAAGTATGCCTTGGTTCAAACTCCGACTCCATGATCCAGGACACAACCTTCTTACATGGTTCCTTTAACCTTAATCTGATCCATATTCATGAAATCTACAAATGCATCGAAATACCTGAGTATGGTATGAGTACAAGACATATTAATATGGGACTAATGAGTCCATAACCAAGTGTGATCGAGTATAACTGCAGTATTCCAAGATAATAATAAATAAATAAGAAGTATAACACCATTCAGTCCAAAATCAAGTGGTACTGTGCTAAACAAGAACACATTAACCCCTGGTCTTAGTTGCTTTGGATCAATTCTATAAGATTAATGAGAAGATATTTGATGTAACAAAACTATCCATTTAGTTAGAAAATATATTTGTTGAAAAAATCATGGAATTTTATATATGTGAAAAATATTATTTCTCAAGACACATGTCTAGAATGATGCTGACAAATAGAACAGTCAACTAGTTTAATATCAACAAGGCATCTGCAATCCCGATATATAAAATTACAGTTCATCCCCAACATGTAATTCCATTGAATAATCATATCTCAAGCCTTTTCTTAATCCCATAACCACCATAATCACAAATCAAGCACACTCCCATTTTAAGGGATAATCATGTTACAATGGTCCACCAATTCTAAAATCTAGGAATTGTACCTCTATGAATGTTAACCTACACAATAAGGTATAGAATATATGTGAATCATGACAAAATTATAATAATGTAGAAATACATTAAAACATGTTGTCACAATCAAAAATGGTAAGAGGATACTCTAGAAATATGAATTGAATAAAAAACCATAACATGCCCCATAAGTAACAAACACAGACATAAGTTATCATGATATATCAAAAATAAATCAATGTATGCCAATAATATTACCAGAACAAAAAATCTGTATATGAGATATGAAAATAATAAAGAATATCATTCTTCAATGTTTTTGACATCATCCTTCATGATAAATCACTATATGTGGTTTGAAAGATTTATTGGAAACCTCTTTTGAAAATAAAACCTCATAATGGTACTTATTATCATATTTTTCAACACTTAAATTATGTTGGTTCTATAAGGATCCCTAAAATGAATAAAAAAATTCTGAAAGAAATAAAATATCCCCTATGATAATAGTTTCTTTCTTTGATAACATATACATTTTAAAAACATTCAAAAACATGTGTCAGAAATTATTCTTTACGAATAATATTAAAGTTACATATAATAATGTTATATCTCAATAGAATAATATGTATGTGATAATCTTTTATTATTATTCTTTGATATTTATGAATTATAATTCTTTTACCATATTTCAATATTTCTTGGATAATATTCTTTAATAATTTTTTTAATATTATCTAGATTATAATTATTCAATAAATACATATTAAATTTATCCAATTGCATTCATAATATAAATAATATATATAGAAATAAGATTATTTTATCCTACCCAGAACCATATCTCACTGGTTATTATCCTAAGAAGAAGAGAGAGATATAAGGGTTTTTATATGATATGAATTTTGGAAGAAGAAATAGAACTATACATAAAAGGCCTCATCAGAATAGAACACTAGGATCACATAGCTATTCAGGCACAAAAAATAAACTAAAAATAAAGGAACTCAAGGATAGACTATTTTATAAGGCTAATATTTCTAAAATAACAAATTAAATCCAACTATTTCGTATTCATATTGAGATATTATTAATTGTGGGAATGTTTAAATTCACTCATAAATACAAATTTATGTTTAAAGAAATAAAAATAAGTAAAATACATGATTTTATTAATTTTAAGGAGTTTAAAATGAATTACATATGAATTTTGGGGAGATAAAGAAGAAAAACTGAAAAATAGCTTAAAATAGTTACTCTTACATACGAGGAATGTGAAAGAAGATTCTATCTTAGATTTTTCATATAAAATATCTTTCATAATTACATAATTGTCCCTATACCCTTACTTAACCCTAATTACCCTTATGTGACACTGGGTATTTCCCTTAA
This sequence comes from Viscum album, assembly GCA_963277665.1. NCBI lineage: Eukaryota > Viridiplantae > Streptophyta > Magnoliopsida > Santalales > Viscaceae > Viscum > Viscum album. Next base: position 1,824,543,909 of record OY728151.1, on the reverse strand, counting down.
ACTAGTATACTACCTTTCCACAATATTTTGTATTACTCTCTTGCAAGTCTTTTGTACTACTACATTGTACCATTAAACAACAAAATACCCATAAAAAGTTCCCTTATACTTCTAGATACCCATGAGAAAGTATCCTCATGCGGTCTTTTAGACTTATAAAGGTGAAAACTGCTATCATGGAAAATCTCTAATGGTGTGTGCTATTTTTTATTTTAGGTGAAACATAGTGGTTATTTGAGGTTATATCAGAAAGGAGAAAAAAAAATAAAATGAAACATTTAAGGTATTTAAAAAATACAATATTATAAAATAAACACACTACTAAAAATAGTGGGGGGTTCTGTTTATAAATCTAGAAGAATTAAGCAGGAAGAAAATTGTATTTTTTTGAAATGTGATTGAAAAAATTAATTTAAAATATTTTACAGAAAATATTTTTTAAAAGATTAATCAATCTAACAATATCACTTAATTTACGTATTTATAAATTCCATTTAAATTAGTATCCAATTTTTTATGATGTCCTAATATTTTTACCAACAAACTGAATTGGAGTTAAATTAACAAAAAATTTTAAATGAATTCCAATCTTACAGTTAGTGGTAAATTAGGGAGCATATATAGTCTGTAAATGAATAATAATTAATTTTACGTATTATATGTTAACTGTAAAAATTGATCATGTGTGGTATGGTATTACTGATTAAGATCATGCTCTCACAATTTACATAATTCTCAACCTCACGTGTTTTGTGTTAATTAATCAATTTATTTATAATTTTTATTTAAATTAAAAGAATAAATTAATAGATTATATTATTTTAATTAAATAATTTCATTTATTCAATATAAATGAATGAAGAGGGTAATAAATAGATTAATTACTAAAGAAACTACACTTCCATGGATAGTGTAGTCATTGTAGCAATGTTTTTCATTCACAAAGGTCATTATAAGGGTATAACCCAATAGGATTTATAATATTTATTTATATAATAAAATACAATCATTATAATTTTTTTTACTAAATAGAATAAATATAATAAAAACTAAATAATTTTACTATTACAACAATGAAGTGGAAGAGAAGAACATTTTGTTGGAGATCCTATCATTAAATCATTCCTCCTACAATGGTGAGTGTAAATCTTAAGGAACCACTTATAATATACTCACAATAATATAATTCTCATTAAAAACCAACTAATTATAAAATCTCAATTCAAAGAGTGGGGGGGATATAGGTTTTAAAAGGATTTAAGTGTGAATGTCAAAATTCAAAAAAGTAAATTGAGGAACCTTTTACTGCATGGTTGACCTCTAAAATGAATTAAACATTTATCATTACAAAAGGTTTATTCATGTAAAATTGGGTTATATACCTCCACTGCAATGTTGGGGACTATCCAATTAAGGATTAATAATTTATGGCCCAAATACTAATGTGGTGTCTAATCTGGGGAGTCGAAAACATCTTGGACTTCATGGCCAGTTTACTCCAAAAAATTGGGCAAGTTAACTCTGATGTCCAACATAAAATTTGTATCCCATTAAATCTAGAACACATTTTCAAAAGGTTATGATCAAAAAATAAAATAAATAAAATTTTATTCACCGCAATACTACAGTTCACTTTAAAGAGAAAACGGTAATTTTCCTTAAATTATTAAATAAATGATCAAATCCCAAAAATTTTATAAATAAAAATATTTAACACAGTTTGAGGATATTATTTAATTAATTATTAACAAAATATTCTATAAAATTTTATTTTACCTACTCCCCCACAATTAAAATTTTGTACTCATGAGAAATATCTCATTTCAATTGTCATGAAAGTTGTGAAATGATATGCATGTTCATATTTATCAATCTAAAACAGAAATATAAGAAAATATTTATTCCCATCAAGAGCTATTATCAATAAAATTTTAATTAGTTTTCTAATAAATTGTATCAAAATAAAAATCATTGAGATTAATGACAGTAATCATAACAAAAACATTATGGGTCCACCTTTCCATTAATACACCACATTTATGTGTTCCAATCATTTCAAGATTAAATGTCCACCATTTATTGAATATATTCTGGTCAAGTAAACCAATTATTTTTACCTATTATAATTTGAAAATCCTTCTCTACATTCCTATTAAATCCTATTTTAAGACCCACTCACTTCTGCATCCCTTAAATTCATTCCTTAATTTCATGACCTACATACCCCCACGTGTTTTATATTTCCTCAATCCCCTATTTATTAGGATAATTAATAATTATCATTTGAGTTTTTTTTATTTTTTTGTTATCCTACGACTGTTGGATATAATGTACAGATGAATAGGTGTATTTGATATTGTAATGAAACTGATCGGAATAAAAATGAATGTATGGATCAACCGTTGATATAAGATAATTTTTACCAAACATGGTTATACATTCAATTGATTAGTGAAAATTTCACAAGTCATGGTTATATTGTACGTTGTGTAGAGAAATAAATAAAAAAATTTACCAGGATAAAATATCACAAAGAATGGATTTAAAATCTAAATGGTTTTATAATGACACAACCAATCATATCATCGACTACCTCCACATTTATAAAAATAAACTCTTAGTAAAAAAATCATACTCATGATTATCTTTCTACCAATGAATTTTTAGAACATGCATCTTCTATATGTTTTACAGGTAAATGATAATTTTACATTATAAGATTAATTTTTTTTTTGGTTTTTAACGTTTTTTAGAAAGCATTACAAAAAAACTAACATAAAACACAAACAAAAAACCAATATAAAAATTCCAAAGAGGCTACCCCATAATGTTTTCCCCTCCCAAACACATAAAATATTTTGTAGTACTTAATATGAACCTATGAAATTATATGTTCTCAAGAAATTTATAATTTTAAATAGGATAGGTAATATAAATTTTAAAGGGTTAAGAACAACCTGATATTTTCAAATGATGATTTGGTCTTGTAGTGAAATTATATCAACTACATCGATAGGATTTTCCTCAATGTATTGCTTAAAATGATTCCAATTTACATTAAGAATCATTCCTTTGTCCTCTTGTGTGATTTCTCCTTCACCATAACGTAAAACATTAGATACGACATAAGGCACTATCTATCTGAGACACAACTTATCAGGAATCGACTTTAGTTGTTAACTATAGAGTATGGGTTTTACCGTATATGAAATTCCCTTTTTTAGTTCATCATATCATGAACCAAATTTGATATTTTCTTATAGATCCATGAGTTCTTATATGATGAAAATGAAATCACCTAAAGCTCAGGAATTTTCATCTTCCTTTGGATTTCAGATTGGGCATAATCCATGTTTCATTTCATTATAGGTGAATATTCCTAGTCATCTACCTACATAAAGATAATATAGGAATTCTAAATAAAATGTGATTTAGGGATGTACCGATGGATGTTTTTATACCATCCTATAGTCTTAAAAAGAATCATCTAAGAGTTTTCTCCAATCTATCCTATTCGACTGTATTGTTTTCACTAATATTATTTTCAACTCTCGATTTATAACATAAACTGAGAAATTTGTTAGAGAGGGGTATGGTGTTGTAGTTTTTGATTCACCGCATACATACATAGGAGGAAATCAAAATTCTAATTAAAATACTGAGTTATTTTCTCGCTAATTATTTCCTTTGGTACTCCAAGTATGTATAAATTTTAATCCTTGAAAAAATCCATGGCAACAGAAGAATCATCAATCCTAGTAGCCTTGGCCACTACCCATTTACTTAAATAATCAATAGAAACTAGATTTTATAAAAAAAAATGAACTAGGAAAATTACCTATAAAATCAATTCCACATACATAAGAAATATCAATGAATAATTTGTGTATTTGGGGAATCTCATGTCAACTTGAAATATTTATAATATCCTAGAAACATCAGTACAACATACAAAACAAAAAATAATCAGGGTATAATCTTGGAAAATATAATCTAGAGTCTAAGACAATACTATATAATTTTTGGGGTCCAATGTTTCCACCATAAGAAAGTGTGTGACAAAAATGTCAAACTGAGTCAAACTAATGATCAGGAACACTCCTCCTAATGATTTGGTCACCCCACATGTGCCCAAGGTAGGGATTATCCAATAGATAAAACCAACACATACCCATTATTTTGTGGACATGATGTTTTTTTAAATTTTGTGGAATTTCAAAGGAAACTAGCTATATCCATAAATATACATACCAAGGATGCATACTTGATATGGAATAAAGATTATTTTTTGGGAAAGTGTCCTAGAGTGGTACTTGGACTAATGTTTCATCCACGCCCGAATGGCCCAAAGGCCTTCATTTTTATTTATTTTCTTGATATCCTCTCTTTCAAGGGATGGGGGGAACCCTTACAAGGCCTGTAGGCTCAGATATTACAAGCCCCATAGGCTTAGGAGATTACAAGACCTGAAGGTCATGGTGAATTCAACCAGACTATCTACAAGAAATTTCCCCTCCCCAGCATCTGCGTCCTGATAGTATCTCTCCACATTTTCTTGGTCGTCTGGCTAGGATTCCTGTGCAAGCATAGGCTAGTCCTGATGGAAAAGTCATACCCTCTCATTCTAAAAAATCCATTTGTCTCTACACTGGAAAGTTCACATGCTTTGAATCCTCTTCTAGGGATGCTCCTTTTTTAGTGTTTATGGGGAAAGTGCATCTGGCCCGAAGGCCTTGCGGTGACCCAAGGGCCTTAAAGGTGGCCTGATAGCCCAAATGACCTGAAGTCATGGGTGAACCGAAAGCCTTGAAGACTCCAAGACAAAACCGGTGGCCCAAGGTGAATAGTTTCAGCTGCTATAGTACCGAACAGTACCTGCTACAGTAACTACTACAATACCCTCACAATGTAAAGTTCTGATACAGTCCCTGTACAGTGTACAATTCTACTGTAGTACCGCACAGTGTGCAGTTTAGCTACATTTCCTTCTAAAATGCTACTACAGTACACCCAGAAACATTCCTCTACCTAGTTTTGAGCTTGGGTCTTGTGGATGCACTTAAGGATACCTCACCAACTAGGCTGAGGCTCAAGTTCCCTAAGGTTTCAGCCTCAAATGTGTGAGTAATCCAACTCATGTGTTCTACAACTAAGTTTTCTAAAACCATAATTTTTTATCTAAATATATTGTATGTTAGAATTTTATCAATAAATGATATGGGAAATGGTCTAATCCTGTGGGTTGATTTAGATTTCTATAATCAATACAAACATGCCAACTATTTTTCACCCTCATTGGAACTAATTCCTCTATAATTTCTAATAGAAGTAAAACCACATTTCATAGGAACAACCTGAATAGGACATACCCACTATGAATATTAAATGGGATGAATTATACCTACCCCAAATTTTTTTTCAACTTCTTTATTAAAAATTCTACGAATAGTTGGACTCATTTTCATTTGTGGTTGCAAAAGAGGTTTTACACCATCCTCCAAAATAATCTTATGCATAAAGATAGGGGGTATAATACCTAATATGTTATCCATGGTCCACTCAATTCACCTAATGTTATCCCTCAAAAGATTCTAATTTTTATCTTCATGTTAAAAAGCGATATTGAAAGCAATGTTAATAGGAAATCTCACACAACTCCAAAAGTATGTGTATTTGAGATTTGGTGGTAATGGATTATGTTCAACGAATGGGGGTTCTATATGGATGGATACATTGTAGTAAATGAAAGACGTGCACAATAAACACCAATATCCAAATATAAACCATCAAAATTAGATAAAAATGCATCACATTCAATGGAATACTCAATAAACATTTGATAATTTTAGTGGACATGATAAAAGTTAGAATATTAATCCAAATAAAAATGAAATAAAAAAGTGTATTTTTTATTTTAATTAGTTGTAGATGTGGATTTAGGAATAAAAAATGATCCAATTCTCATAATCTCTCTATGAATAGGCCAAAAAAATCCCTGGGGTCTTTAGTAGGTGGCTCAAAATGGGAGATAAAATTGTAGAATGCTCCTCTAAGGGGTACTTCATAGAGTCCAAAAAATTAAATATAAAATATTAATATCCAAAATTAATGAAATTTCTACCATCATTGACATTTACAATCATTTTTTTCAAATTTGAGGATTGGACTACATAAGATAACGGGAGAATGTGAATTTACCCAATCATCATCCTTGTTAATCTTGTAGAAGTCTACTAGAAATATCATGCCTCTTACTCAAGACATATATATCATCAAGGACTCCTGCTGGATATGTCCTGGATCTATTCTCCAACTACACCACTACCATAAAAGGCTTCAAATAACAAACATATTATGATGAGAATATAGAGTGATGCATCAAATTTATAAAATCTCCCTAATATAATAAAAAATCGAAGGGTAACTCCAATATGGTTCATGGGATGATTAATGTAGTATGATCCTTGCATTTTTTTTGGAATTTCATTGAGTTGGTGTAATGAGTTGTGAACAAATCCTTATAATTATTCTCATATCTATTGAGTCCTATTTGTCACAACCCGTCCTTTGGGCCCATGCCGGGACTACCCCAAGCCCGCTTTCCATAGGGCAGTGGCTGGCGACTAGAATCAATGGCGCAAATCCCAATAAAATGGGAAGGAAATGCCTTTATAAGAGTAAAAAAACAAAATAGAGTATGCAATAGAGGTAAGCACCAAGTAATACTGAAAACAAAAGTAAGTGTTGAAATGTAAATGGGCCAGTATACAAACCCAATTGTAAAGTACAATACAACTAAAAAGCTAGTACATCTACGGTAATGTAAAACAACAACCACTGAGTCATCCTCCGGGAATACCACCTAAAGGGTGGGTATAGATGGCCTCCTCAGCACCGCGAGTCTGGGCATTGGCTTCGTGTACGTCTCACCAAGTGGTCCACCTCTGAGTACCGTCTAGCTCCACAGGCCTCCAACTCTATCAGTGATGTTGTTAATCTGTATCCAACATAATTTAGTGCGGGCATAGCCTGCTCTGGGGTGAGTATATGATACTCATTAGGGACACCAAGACCCCCGAAGGTCTCCCATAATCAACATTGGATAAACCACAGAAGAAAGATACAACCATGAAGCAACAACGATCCCTACTTAGGTATATTCCCATATATATACCTAAGTTACCAATCTCAATTCGGCTCCAACTCGTGAGCACAAGCAAAACCCAGTCCACAAAGGAAAGAGGTCAATCACATCGATGATAATGATTGAATGTCCAGACTCAGCTCACACAGGTATACTTCTTTGGAATATAGATAAAGATGATCAGATGTAATCACTGATTCATCTAAGCTATCGAACCCACGTAGGATACTAGGACAACTAAGCTGTCAGACCCATGTAGGATACAAGTACATAAGTCATCACTGTCGAACCCATGGGGGATTCCATTACAGTTGTTGTCACTGCTGAACCAACGGAGGATTCCAGTATAGTTTTCATTGTAGTCTCAACAAGCTCTAGGATTCCCGTACACAACACGCTCGATTCTAGGAGGGTCTGATCCTCGATCCAAGGGGTCGATACATCAACTATCACAAATTCTAGAGTTGATGTATCCCAATGTTCCGTCTCATCAAAAGAAACCCAATGTGACAGACAGTGCATCAATCAGATGCCTGGTCTGTGATTTATTGGCTTTTTTGTTCCAGTGGCCCGGTTGGAAATACACTCGTTCCAAACCCAGACTTTTTCCAATGTTGTACAAAACTCACTTAGTGTATCACAAAAGGACCACCTCATCGTAAGGGTCCCAGTTCCGCAGACAGTGCGTCAGTCAAACGCACGGTCATGATGTTATTCTTATTTAAGAAAAACGGTCATGGCTCGTCATGCCCGTTGGGTTGGCAGGTATGCCCATCCTGGCTCAGTGGGTCCGAACCCGCTATGGGGTCATCCCGGACCACGAAAGGGTGTGGCCCGGACCAGTGGGGCACAGTCCGACTGGTGGCAAGCGCCCCGGTTGGGCACCCGACGTCCTGAACCGGCAGAGCCGCCCTCCTGTCCGGTTGGCCGAATCTGGCCGGTCTTCCCAGTGCGAGCAGCCCGCATGGGCGGGAAACTGTCCTCCTGTGTGAAACCTGCGGGTGCTGCGACCTACTCCAACATGGCCAGCTGAATAGCCTGAAGGTTCGCCCGCCGAAGCGGCCCACGGAGCGCGGGCCGCTGTCCTCCATAGCATGGCGCCATGGGGTGCCGCAGTTCCACCAGCCCGACTGGCAACAGCTGACCGGTTCTTCTTTGGCCGAGCGTCCTACGGTTTCAGGTTACAGTTTGTCCGCATGCGGCCGGCGTGCAGCCACTGCCATCACTCATCTCCGCCTCTTCCAACACTCCTCCATCAAAAATAATATTATGAAACATCGGAGGGTCGTTGGGCCGTGTTCGTTCGGCCCGCGCCCTCTGCGTTAGGTTGTAACAGTTGGCTGAAGACACTCCAATGGATTCCACATGAATGAGATAAATTTATTCACATTGAATTATACAAAAAACCTACCTCGTAGTTGATGTCACACGTCGTCGAGCCCTGGAAGATGAGCGTCGCGGTAGTCAAGCATCGTGGAAGAACGGTGTCATCCCGTCAACATTAGAGGAAGAGTCGTTGGAGAAGTCCTTGGCGTTATTCATTGAAGAACAGTGTTCTTCATTGACAGAGGAACAAATTCTTCTAATTCTTCATAGATTCCCCCCCCCCCCACCAAAATATTTTCCCAGACAAATATTTTAATAAGGATTCCCATTATATTAGAATTACCATGCAATTCAAAACAATTCAAAAAGAATTGTTGACACCCATGTTAGTTAAATTAGGCTTTATTTATTTGTCTTGGAACAATTTATGAGAGAAGAGGTGTCCTCATTAATTCATGGGAAATCCAAGAGTTTAAAAAAGGGGGATGAAGAGTTTAAAATTCAAATTAGGGTAGTTAATGGAGAGTTTAAGGGAAGTTGAAAGGTTAGGGGATCGTGTGGGCCCCACCTCACATTATCCTCTCATGGGAGGTTATGTGGTTGTGGGCCCCACTTATAACCTCTCCTTGTAGGAAATACCCACCAAAGATAAATAAAATTATGCAGAACAATTTTTATTTAACTTTTTTATTAATCCCCAAAAATTTAACTTCTCCTCCCGAGAAAACGGAATTGTGGTAAAGGCCCCCTTAAGCGAATACCAGTGCTGCAAGTTCATCAGTGCCGTAATATTTCAATTATGAGCACTGGTTTAAATGATAGAAAAACCTGCACATACGTTTACTGAACATATACGAACAAAAATTCATAAATTGATTCCGGGCACACCGGGCCTCGGAATCAGGCGTCGTTCGAAACCACAAACTCATTAAATCATAAGTATTTATGAAAAAAAATTCCTTGAAATTTCTAGGTCTTTACATTACCCCACCACATGGCTTTACGTCCCAATAATGCTACAACACACACTAGGGAAACAAATGAGGGTAGTGAGCCTGCATTTGAGTCTCCCTCCCCCATGTGCACTTTTGGAGGTTCCTGTGCTGCCAACTAATGCACACTAGAGGAATTGATCGTCCACATAGGACCCACTTCTGTCAATCCTCTATCTCCACCCAGAACTCCGTGATTTTTGCCCCATCATCGATGACTAGATCCCCATGGTAGATGATGTGGGACGGGTCATACACATATCTCCTCAGCTGAGAAACATGGAATACACCATTCACTTGATGCAACTGAGGTTGAAGGGCCAGGTGGTAATCCACCTCGCCTACTCTTCTGAGGACCTCAAAAGGTCTGATTAAATATGGATATAACTTTCCCCCCTGGCCAAATCTCTGTATACCTCATCGAGGTGAGACCCGTCGGAAGACGCAGTTTCCATCCTCGAACTCCAGGGGTCTCCGTATGCATTCAACATATGACTTCTTTCCGCTCTGTGCAGTCTTCATCTGCTACGGGATGATCTGCACCTTCTCCGTCATAGCCTGAACTCTCTCTGGTTCAATAAGTGATGACTCCCCTAGGTCAGTCCAGCACAGAGGTGATCTGAACGGTCGGTCGTACAATGCCTCGTATGGTGCAATCTTGATGGTGGAGTGGTAGCTGCTGTTGTACCCGAACTCCACCAAGGGTAAATGATCCTCCCAGCTATGACCAAAGTCAAGGACTCATTCACGGAGCATGTCCTCGAGAGTCAGAATGGTCCTCTTAGTTTGGAAATCCCTCTGAGAATGGAAGGCGGTGCTTAGGAAAAGCTGCGTGCCAATGGCCTCCTGTTACCTTTTCCATAGTCGGGAAGAGAAACGAGCATCTTGATCGGAGATGATAGTCGATGGAACACCATGATGCTATACGATCTCTTAAAAGTAGAGGCGTCCCAAGATCTCTACTAAGCCCTACTCTGAAATCGGTAGGAAGTGGGCCAACATGGTGATTCGGTCAATGATCACCCAGATAGAGTCGTGCCCTATGGATGTACGTGGAAGCCCCGTTACAAAATCCGTGGATATCTCGTCCCACTTTCACTCAGGGACGTCTAAGCGTTGTACTAAGCCTACTGGTACCTGGTGATCCACCTTCACTTACAACCAAGTGAGGCATCGCGAAACAAACTCTTCTATAGCCTTCTTCATACCCGTCCACCAATGCTGTTGTCTGATGTCCTGATACATCTTCTCCACTCATGAATGTACCTCTAGAGGGGAAGTGTGGAACTGCCTCACCACCTCCTCCTGTAGTGCAAGTGTTACCATGGTACGTCCCCTGAAGAGGATGACGTTCTCCCCTACTTTAGAAAATCCATCAGGTGCCTGTCCTGAGGATATCTGAGGACCTCGTGTCTCACAGTCAACGTCGCCACACTATACCTCCCTGACTCACTGAAGAAGTGGAGTGACTGTGAGAGACTAAATAATGTATTATCTTTCTATATCTATAAAGGATATCTTCAACACGGATATCTGGTCCTTCACCACTCCAAGAAGGTGGATTCCTGATCTGCTGCTAAGAGCATCAGCTACAATGATCCACTTCCCAGGAGTATAGACAATCTCAAAGTCATAGTCCTGGAGGCACTCGATCCATCACCACTATCTCAGGATCCGGTACTTCTGCGAGAAGATGTACCTGAGACACTAGTGGTTAGAGTAGACTATTAAGCGCTCGCCCGTCAGATAGTGATGCCACATCTTCAAGGAAAAGACCACCGCTGCTCACTCCAGGTCATGGGAAGCGTAGTTCTGTTTGTGCTGCCTGAACTTCCATGAAATGTATGCGATCACTGCTCACTCCTGCATCATGAAATACCCATGTCCATTCCCTAATGCATCACAATAAACTACATACCCTACGCCCTCCTCTGGAAGTCTCAAGTTGGGTGCACTGGTCAGTATCTGTCTCAACTCATGAAATATTTGCTGACATCTATATGACCACATGAAGGGTCTCCCCTTCTTTGTCAAGGCTGAAAGAAGCACTGCATCTCTGGAGAAGTCTGGAAAAAATCTCTGATAGTATCCAGCCAGACACAAGAAACTCCACACCTCTGTCACACACCAGGGTGGCTCCCAAGAAATCACTTCCTCGATCTTTGCTGGAGCCACTGATACTACAACCTTAGAGATGACGTGTCCCAATAAGTGATCCTCTCAAATCCAGAACATCCACTTTGAGAGCTTACCATAAATCTGGAGCTCTCAGAGTGTGTCCAGTACTACCCACAAATGGTAGGCGTTCTCCTCCTCAGTAGTCAAGTAAATTTGTATGTCGTCGATGAAGACTATGGAAAATCGATCGAGATAAGGCTGGAAGATCCTATTCATGAGATTCATAAACACTGATGGTGCATTGGTTACACCGAAGGGCATAACCAAGAACTCATAGTGGCCATACCGACACCTGAAGGCCATCTTCTTCACATCCTCGTCTCGAACTCTGAGCTGGTGATAACCTGACATGAGGTCTATCTTCGAGAACCATCGTGCTCCCAAGAGCTGATCAAAGTGGTTGCCAATACTCAGGAGTGGATAATTGTTCTTCACAGTCACCTATTTTAGGCGAATTTAGTCGACACACAGTCACAAGCTACCATCCACCATCTTGGTGAACAAAATTTGAGGAGCCCCGGGAGAAATACTGGGTCAGATAAATCCCTTCCCCTGCAAGTCCTCCAGTTGTACCCAAAGCTCACGAATCTCTTCGGGAGCCATATGACATGCTGGAGTAGATATCGGTGTTTTCCTGGGGTACAATTCTATGTAGAAGTCTACCTCTTTGTGAGGAGGTAGTCCTGGAATGTCTTCAGGAAAAACATCCGCATACTGATCCACCACAATAGGAAAACTCGTACTCCACACATCAACTGCTCCGAGGATGAGACTAGCCAACTGTTGTGCGATTCGCTGCCCCATCCTCTGCGTAAGTCCATCCAATGCTACAAAGGCTCCCTTCTCACCGGTGAAGGTGAACCTGGTCCCATCCATGCAGACATACCGCACTTTGTGCCTAATGTAGTCCATCTAAGCATGGACTGTAGACAACCAGTCCACACACAAGATGACGTCCTAAGGCCTCGACGCCCCTACAAGAAGATCCCAGTAGAAGCTCTCCCCTCCTAGAGTAAGCTCACACTGCCAGCACCAGTGCTTAATCGTCCAGTCTTCTCTCATAGGAGTCATTAGCCGTAAGCATAGAGCCAATGGCTTCATCAGAATCTCCGAGCTCCGAACAAGGTCAGCGATAATAAAATAATGATTCGCACCTGTGTCAATAACTACTACATCAGGGGTGGAGTAGACACAGATAGTATCTCGAATCATCTCAGGGGCACTGTGGTCGTAGGCCTCGACTGCCTGGAGCTGAGCATGCCTCTGTCCACCAGCTCCCTATGGTCGAGGTGTACCTCCTGGTGGTGGTGGTGGTAGAGCCTCGAAACATCATCCAGCACCCGCTGCTTGGCCAGCTCCTCTTCCTCGTCCGCCAGCTCCCAGCGGACCACTACGATCAAACCTCTGCCTCGGCCTGGGAGGTCCCTATACTATCTACTTCTCATATGTATGACAGCTCAGGTAGTCTCGAGCCATGTGGCCCGACCCTCTTCATTCATAACACAACCTTCTCTTTATATAACTAGCTCTGGTTCGGGTTCCCCACACAACCAAACCTGTATCATAATGTCACCCACCTGATGGCCTGGTCCGCTTGGACCTCTGTGATATCTGTCTACTCCCGGCTGCAGAAGACTCCGCTATGTGTCTCCCTATGGTGTGTCTCACGACTGGAGACTACTCAGCGAGGAATCTCTCTACTATTAGGGCTCGCTCCAGCTCCCCCTCCTATGTCGGGATGCTGAGGGGAATCGTTGAAGCCCTGATATCATGCCTCAGTCCCTGCTCGAAGGCCCGGGCCCTAAAGAACTTGTATTGTACCATGTCTGTGGAGTAGAGAGAGAGGTCGGTGATCCAAGCTGAATACTGAGCCACTGTTTGGACGCCCTGTTGCCGATGAAGTAACTCCTAAATCTGCAATGCACGAAGGGTGGCTAGATCAAACTCCAAGAGGAAGAGACTCTCGATGTCTTTCCAAAGTAAAGATGACTCATTATGAACCTGGAGCATCTAGATCCACCATCTACCTGCTGCTGCGTGCTGGAGACTCACAACAAGGATCACCATAAGGTCGGATGATGTCGTTACCAATCTAAAAAATCTAACGATGACCTCCATCCAATCCTCAGCTACCTGTGGGTCCGTCTCTCAATGGAACCTGGGCGGCCTCGGTCGCGGGAACTCGTGAAACATACTCAAATGGCGTGCACTCTCTACTGCTGGGGCTGGTGGTATCGGTGGCCCAATGGGTAGTGGTACCGCTGGTGCCTCCACTGTGATGGGGCCCTGCACAGAGGCCTCGTCGCTGGGTGGCTACCATCTCATATGTAACTCGAAACCCTAGCTAGCTGCCTTCATGGGGCCATCCTGAAAAGAAACAGGTGCTCCACGGTCAAATAGTATACTCGGTGAGCTGACAAAAAGTAATCACAAAGAAATATTTTCAAGGTAAACACACACGCAATCAATGTTTTCATGCACTGAGTCGGAAATCAGAGGTCAAGGTCCTGGTGTTTGGATACATCGGCCGCCGAACCGACACTGTACTCCTTGAACTGAAAACTACACTCAATACTATTAGCACTATTGCTTCATAGAATGTAATGATCAGAGTCATGAGATCTGCGGTATAACATACTCCTCTAATACCTATTTGTCACGACCCGTCCTCGGGGCCCGTGTCGTGACTACCCAAATCCCTCCTTTTATAAGCTAGAGGCCGGTGACTAGCAGCAAAGGCGTAAATCCTGATAAAAAGGGAATGCATTGCCTTTATAAGAGTAAAAAAACACAACAGAGTATGCAACAGTGGTAAAAAAAAAGTAATACTGAAAACAAAATTGAGTGCTGAAAAGTAAATGGGCCAGTATACAAACCCAACTGTAAAGTACAATACAATTGAAAAGCTAGTACAACTATAGTAAAGTAAAACAGAAACCACTGAGTTGTCCTCCAATTATCCCACCTAATGGGTGGGTACAGATGGCCTCCTCAGCACCACGGGTCTGGTCGTCGGCTCCTTGTACGTCTCACCATGTGGTCCACCGTCTGCATCCCACATAATGTAGTGAGGGAATACCCCATGTAGGGCGAGTATACGATACTCAGTAGGGACCACGAGATCCCCAAAGGTCTTCCAGAATCCACAATGGATAAACCATAGAATAAAGATACAACCACGAAGTAACAACAATCCTTACTTAGGTATATGCCAATAGATATACCTATGTTATCAATATCAGTTCGGCTCCAACTCTCGAGCCCAAGAACACCTAGTCCACACAAGAAATAAGTCAATCACATAAATGATAATGATTTAAAGTCAAGACTCAGCTCACACAAGTATATATATTTCATATACAGAGAGAGATGACCAGATGTAATAACTGATTCATTTATGATGTCGGACCCAAGTAGGATACTAGACCAGCTAAGCTGTCGGACCCACGCCGGATACAAGTACATAAGTCATCGCTAACGAACCCAAAGTGGATTCCAGTAGAGTTTTCATCACTTCCGAAACCACAGAGGATTCTAGTATAGTTTCCATCACTACTGAACCCACGGATTATTCCTGTATAGTTTTCGTTGCAGTCGCAGCTAGCTCTAGGGTTCCCGCACACATCAAGTTCGATTCCAGGAGGGTCTGCTCCTTGAGTCAAGGGTTCGATACATAAACTATAACGAAATCCATATTTTATGTATCCCAAAGTTCCATATTGTCCGATGAAACCCAACATGATAGATGAAACGCCAATCGGACGCCCGGTCTGAGAGTTATTGGTTTTTACATTCTAGGGGCCCCGTTGGAAATACACTTGTTCCAAACCTAGAAATTTTACAATGTTATCCAAAACTCATTTAGAGTATCAAAAAAGGACCGCCTCTTTGTAAGGGTCCTAGTGCCATAGACGGAACGTCGATCGGACGCACGATCACGATGTTTTTCGAATTTAAGAGAAATGGGACCGGCTCATCAATCCTGGTGGTCTGGCGGGTCGTCCCGTCCTGGTTGGCGGGTCCGACCCGGCTAAGGGGTCGGCCCAGCCTGATAATGCATGGCCCAGCCCCGTGGGGCATGGTAAGGCAAGTGGTAGGGGGCCCGGACCACGGCTAGCGTTGCATGTATCGCGACCCTGCCAAAATGGCCGCGCGACGCGGAATGGTGTGGGGGGCGTGGCCCCCCAAATTCCCGAACCAGCAGCTCCGAGCGGCGCTGCCCTCCTGTCCAGAAAACCGATGACAGCTGGTCTTCCTGGCGCGAGCAGCCCACATGGGGGGGACGTTGTCCTCCGGTGTAGCACATGCGGGTGCCGCAGCCACCTCCAACCCACCAGGCTAACGAGCCGACCGGTTCGCCCGCCGAAGCAGCCCATGGATCTTGGGCCGCAGTCCTTCGTAGCGCAGTGCCATGGGGAGCCACGGTTCAACCAGACCAGCCGGCTATGGCCGGTCGGTTCTCATTTGGCTGAGCAGCCCGTGGTTCTTCTATATGCAGATGGCGCACGACATCCACCTTCGCTCATCACCGCCTCTTCCAACACGCCTCCATCACGAATAAAATTAGGAAACATGAGAGGGTCACCGGGTTATGTTCGTTTGGCCCGTTCCCTCCGCGTTAAGTGGTAGGAGTTGTCCGATGACATTCCAATGAATTCAACATGAACGAGATAAATTTATTCACATAGAATTATACAAAACCCATACCCTGTAGAAGACGTCACACGTCATCGACCCGTGGAAGACGAGCGTCACTATATTCGGGCATCACGGAAGAATGGTGTCATCCCGTCAATGTTGGACGAAGAGTTATTGGAGAAGTCCTTTACGTTCTTTGTTGAATATAGGTGTTCTTCGTTGAGAGAAGAACACATTCTTCTAATTCTCCATAAATTCCCCCCGCCCACTGAAAAATTTTGCAAAGACAAATATTTTAATAAGGATTAACATTATATTAGAATTGACATACAATTGAAAATAATTCAAAAATATTTTTTGACACCCATGTTAATTAAATAGGCATTAATTATTTGGGTTGGAATAATTTATGAGAGAAGAGGTGGCCTCATTAATTCAAGGGAATTCCTAGAGTTTCAAAACGGGGGGGGGGGGTGAAGAATTCAAAATTCAAATTAGGGGAGTTAATGGAGAGTTAAAAGGAATTTGAATGGTTAGGGGCTTGTGTGGGACCCACCTCACATTATCCTTTCATGGGATGTTTTGTGGGTGTGGGCCCTATCTCTATCTTCTCGTTGTAGGAAATAACCACTGAAGATAAATAAAATTGTGCACAACAATTTTATTTAACTTTTTTATTAATCCCCAGATAATTAACTTCTCCTCCCGAGAAAACACATCTACTATAATGGTCCCCTTAAGCGAATACCGACGCTGAAAGTTCATCATTTCCCTCAGATTTCAAATCCAAGCACCAGTTCAAAAGATAGAAAAATCCGCAGATATGTTTACTAAAGGTACCCGAAAAAAACATTAGAAATTGATTCCCAGCAAACTAGGCCTCAAAATTATGGGCTGTCAGAAACCGCGGACTTGTAAAATTCCAAAGTATTTAAGAAATAATTTTCCATGAAATTTTCAGGTGTTTACACTATTCAATTACTACAATGTTATTTTATAAATTTGGCATACCATGTAGTTTTATTAATTTATTCAAGTAGAGATATGTTGATCTCAACATGATTGAATGTGTACAAAACTTATTTTTGCATCTCCTCTACATCCATATTCCTATTTTGAACAACTCTTGTTGGAAAGGGAATGGATTTAGGGGGATCATCATTAATATTGTTATTAACTTTTTCTTTTTCATTGGGATTATCATCAGTTGTTTCTGAATAAGGCTTCTCTGGAGTTGTGGTGAAAACATGTAGAATAGTAGGTGGGGAAGTATAATCCATTTTCATCCAACTTCTCAAAGTGATGGAACTGAAATTCCCTTAAGGATATGGAGTATTTTGGTCATGTATTGTCTATATTATAATCTATATATCTCATTGATTCTGATGATCTCAAATATCCCTATTTTTTAAATAATGTTATTACTTTTTGTGTATTTACGGATATTAATATTCCTTACAATATTTATTATAGTATTATATTCATGTTATTAATATCCAAAGATTTTTCATTATAGATTTTAAAACAAATTTTTATGTTTTCTGGAGACATTGTTCATACCCTACAATTAGAACAACTAGTATGGAATGAACTCTACTTTTAGAAAAGTACATATTGATCATCGACCATACATTTTCAGAAAAGTACAGTTAATGAAAAATATGTTTTGATGAAGCCTTAAATTTATGAAGAGAAGAATGTATGGTTAAGGAAACCTTTGTAAGGAAACCTATATTTGAGAAACAAAAGTATGGATCAAAAATATTAATTTGACGATCTCTATATTGTTTTTAATCTTACCTTTATGGAATGAATGCAATGTTGTTGAAACCTATGATTTGTATTTTATTATTTTATAAATGAAACATACATTTTACTATCCAATGTCAGAAATTTAAATCCATTATTTTATATATGATTCAATCAATGGTATTGTAAGAATTAAATATCAGATAATATATCATATACGACTGATTCAAAGAAACATTTTCATTAGATAAAATCACTCATATTTTTATGGGAAGTTACATATCCCCATATTATTTCATATTTTGAATATCTATGATCCTTTAGCTGATTTTAATGGTCCTAGAATACCAAAACATGATATCATGTCTATATATTCTTTCACAATTTCGTTTGAAATATATATATGAATGTATTCCTAGAATATTGTTTATAATGTTTTGGTAATGAATAAAATGCTTTGATATTTTTGGAAGAGGCAACACCCTGGATTCATACATTTTCTACCTAATACTATTTCTTGTTTGTTACTAATATTATTGAAGATCATTTTAAACCGAGATCACATAGGTTTTATTAATTATTGATTTCTTTAATTTATGAATAATATGTTCAATATAGTATCAGTTCTTTCTACTATAATTGTGATGTACAACCTGAGCCATCATTAAATAAAAATCATTTGATTTAGTATAGTTTTGATAGTTCAAACTTAATCATGAATGATGTTACAAATTCTTGTACTAATAAATGGATAACTGGTCCCCTGTAAATGTACCAAAAGGAACTATCTATCCTTTTTAATGTTGTAAATTGTGTTCAATTAGTTGTGGATTTGATGGTCTTGTTATCAAAGGACATTTCTAGTGAAATTCACGGATCTCGCAGAGAGAGTGTTGGTGGAGTGGACTATGTGATCTTTGTACTCCGAAACACTACAAAATTTCTTTGTTCATTATTTATGTTTATTCTCTACTAATAATAATCAAACAATGGAACACTGTATATCTATATAAATTGAAATGTGATTTAAAATCTAGAATCCATAGATTTGTTCCCTAATACATAACTCAACACCTCTTTTGTATATTTTTATTATTCAAAAATATCAATTCATATCAGAGGAGAGATTTATTATAAATCCACAGAGTGGTTAATGTAATAAGGTTTATACAAATCAGATTACAATCGATGATGTAAATTAAGGTATTTCTGTGGTTTATGGTCCTTATTTTATGGGTTAATACTAGGGATGTGGAAATCACATATAAATATTTATACAAAAAATCTAGGTTTCAATGTCTATTAAACATCATTACTCTTGATGAAATTCCTATTAATCCATAAACATCTGATGATGAAACAGAAGCTCAATATAACATATGTTCAATGAAAATGAATGTTATCATATGTGGAATTGGACCTTATAAATTCAGCTGGGTATAAAAAATATCCTACTATGTATGAAATATGGAAGACAATCATAATAAATTAAGAAGAAATATACAATATCAGAAAATTTATGTAATCTACTAAAAGATTAATTTTTGAACTGTTTATAATGATTGATGGGGAATGCTTCCCAAAAATAAATGGATTGTTAACAAAGACTATCATAAATATTAATACCTTTGGTGATCCAATCTGTAAATTTGATCAAGAGGAAAATGTTCTTTAAGTACTACTCTCAAAATGGAATTTTATATCTATATCTATTAGAAAATTATCACATCTCAATAATTTTAATATGATAGAACTGATTGGATCATTTAAAATATACGAAACAGAAATGAATGATGATTTAGAAGATAACAATATAGTTTTGAAAAGGGAAAATAATTCCTTCAAGGTATCATCTCAAAATCATGAATGAAACAAAAATAAATTAAAATGAGAATATATAGATTCTTATGACTATGAAATGGAATTTTCTGTATTATCTAGAAAGATCATTAAAATTTAATAGAAACAAAGCCTTCAGAAAATAATTTAAGAAGGAAAAAAAGGAACCAAGATAAGAGGAATTCTATGAATGCATGAATTTGGGTCACCTCAAACATTATTTACCACAATTTAATGATTAAATAAGAAGTATAGAAAATAAATTATATAAGAATGATGATTATGATAGTAATGAAAAAAAGTTCCATGAAAGCTTCATGGAATGTAACTGAACACTCTAGCAACTCCTTGAAATCTAAATCATAAAAAGATACCCAAAATTTATAATCCAATATGTATTTATGGATATGGAAGTAGAAGAGGAAAATGACATTTGAAAATAAATGCTATATGTCATATAGATAGGGAATTCTCTAGACACATGAGTGGAGACTCATCAATTTTCCATACATCGACTCAAATGAATGGAGGTCCAGTCTCTTTTAGTGACAATTCAAAAGATAATATTGATGGAGTTGGAACTATTGGAGATCCAAAGACTATATTAGTCAATAAATTAATATTTTTATAAGGGATACACCACAACCAGATAAGTATATTGAATCTTTTTTATGATGGATATTATACTGACTTATATAATAATTATTTCTTTGTTTTAAATGATAAAATTCTTAAATTTAGAGTACCTGTAATTGATAATTTTTATAATTTAGATCTTAATTCCATGTCTAAAAAAGTTAACTATTTAACTACAATGAAAAAAGAGTCATGGATTTGGCATAGAATATATAGACCCTATAATATATTTGATTTACATAAATTATTTATGAAATATTTAGTTTCTAATTTTCTTAGTCTTATCTTTGAAAATGACAGATTCTATGATCAGTGTTAAATTTGAAAAAATGAAAAATAATCATTCAAATAAATAAACAAAATATCTACTTCTAAACCATTATATATTATCTATATATAATTTTTTATACCATATAGGGTTGAAAGTTTTGATGGAATGTTATATGTTTATGTTTTAGTTGATGATTTTTTAGGATTCACTAAGGTTTATTTCCTAAAATTCAATAGTTAAGTATTTACTGTTTTTAAATGATTTTGTGAAATTTTTAAAAATGAAATAGTTTTTAAAATAGTTTCATTAGGAATTGATCATCCTGGAGAATTTTCGAATAAAGAATTTAATTCTTCTTGCTCAAATTTTCGTATTAAACACACCAACACTACAACAAGAAAACCAAAACTGAATGGAATTATTGAAAACAAATTTAAGAATTCATGAAATTGCAAGAACTATACTTAATGAATACAATCGTCTTGTCACTTATTGGGAATAATATATAAGAACAACATACTATATCATGAATATTTTTTTTTCATAAGGCCAATTATTAATAATTCATCCCATAAATGTTGGAAAGATATAAATTCAAAAGTGAAATACATTTATGATTTTGGATGGAAGGTAAATATATTTACTAATAATAAAACATTGTTAAATTAAATCCCAAAGTGAGTTAAGATATATTTTTAGGATATTATACTAATATTAAAGACCATAGAGTGTTTAATAAAAAGTCAGTGATTATTGAAGAATTAATTGATGTTAAATTTTATGAAAATGACATTTTAAGAAGGGAAAGACAAAACTAATGAACATACTAAATATTTTTAAAACATTAGACTTGATGCTCCTAATAATGTTTTTGAAAATGTTTGGAATAAAATTAAATCCTCTTCATAAGATCATAAAAAGGCAGAACCTCAAGGTTACTTACCCAGAACAAGTAGAATCTCAATAAACCGTCCATTAGAAACTGTTATAAGAGTTATATAAATAAGAATTAAAACTAGATTAAATATTGAATACATTTTTGAATTCTCACCTTTTTATCACATTATGAACCTAAATCTATTAAAGTAACTTTTGAGTATTTATGATGGATGTTAATCAGGAATGAATAACTAAACCAATTCAAAATAAATGATGTTTGAGATTTATTGGACAGATCATCATATTATCCAATAATTTGAATGAAATAGATATTTAAAAATATATAGGCTGATCAATGGCTCATAACCAGAATCAACGCTAGATCTGCATTTAAAGGATATAAATACTAAGAAGGTATATATTTTGAAGATACAATTGCACCTTCAACGATAATATAACCCATTAAAATATTTATAGCTCATGCACCACATATGTAAATTAAATTATATCAGATGGATGTTCAATTTTAATTTCTATAAGTTTATTTAGTGGAGAATTTTTTGTTGAAAAAAACATATGTTTTGAAAACCCTCATAAATAAATTCTATTTTTAATGTTACTAAAGCACTATATGGCCTTAAATAAACACCTAGATCTTGGTAGAAATGATAATTCTATTTTTTGTTCAAAAAATATTTTTTTAATAGGATTGGTTGATCCTACCTGTATTTATTAATTACTTCTCTATGAAATTTTGTTTGTAAAAATTAATGTTTATGATGTTATTTTAACCTTAACATATAAAATTCTTCATAATGATTTCTCAAATTAATGCCCAAATAATTTGAATTGAGTATGATGGGTGAACATAATTTAATTTTAGGATTTCAGATTTATAAACATGATTATGTAAATGTTTTAAATAAAATTAAAAATATTAGGATTTATTAAAAAAATAATGACATGAAAATAGTATGTACTATAGAACTAGCAAGACTATAAATATAAAACATGATTAGGATGAAGCTGGAAAACTTGTTGGAAATTAGTTATATAGAGGTATGATTGGTGTTTTATTCTATATTACTAGTATAATACTAGATATAATGTTTTTCGTATACTTATGCATTATATTTTAGTCAAATACTACAGAATACAATCTTAATAATGTTAAAATAATATTTTGATATTTAAAAGGATGGATTTTTCAATCTCTTATTTACCAAAAGTTTAGGATTGTAATTTAATTTTATATTCATATGGTAATTTTGTAGGTTCTATATTAGATAGAAAAATAACCTCATGAAACTGTCAATTATTAAGAAAATATTTAGTATCATGGTTGAGTATGCAACAACACTCAGTTTCCCTTTGATCATCCAAGGCAAAATAGGTGTCTATTGGATGTTTCTATTCACAAGTGTTGTTGATGAAACAAACTCTACTAGATTTTGGACTAAATTTCAATAATATAACTATTTTATGTGATAATGAAACATCGATAAATATTTCAAAAAATCCAATAGGTCAATCTCAGACCAAACATATTAATATAAAGTATCATTTTATAATGTATTATATTATTTAAAAGGATATAACTTTAGCATTTCTAAATACCAAATATGAATTAAATGACATTTTACTAAACCCCTTAACAATATAATTTTTAATTTTACTAAGGGTGTTATGATTATTAAATTTAAAAAAATGGTTAATCAATTTATTTTTTTTAATTATTTTTTAGTTATAAATAATTTTATTTTATTATATTTTTACTGTCAAATTAATATTTTATTTATTAGTTTAATTTTTTTTTTCTTATTTCTAGTTTCTAAACAATGTGTTTTTAGAAAATAAAAAATTACTAATTACCCTACGTAATTAATATGAGAAAAAATACCTTGTAACCATCCGTCAGAAAAATCCTTCATCATTTCATTCATTTTTTTTCAAACCATTTCACCCCCCAGATCCCAAATCATTCTTCCAAACCATATAATCAAAAAATAAATCAACCTTCAGATTCAAAGAAATAATGAAGAACAAGTGAATATATGAACGTTAGCCAATTGATCTAATGTGTCAGTGTAACGCCCTGACCCCAGTTACCCAGAGTCGGTGCATTATTGTGTAACATTGGCATGATAATAAAAGATAAAGTCTCAAAAGACCGATTAGTTTAGTAGCCTTGGGAACACTAGATACATTCATAAATGTTACATTACTAAATAAAGTGAAAAATCAAAATAACATAGTCTCCATAGTCCACACTTCTATCCCCTTCAGACTATCCCTGTAGGTGAGTCATAAAATATTTTTTCACATCCTGGGAAAAATAAAACACTGAAAGGTGTGAGCTCAGATGCTCAGTAAGGATAACAATATAGTGTAATCTTTCATAAATAAACATAAACATTTACGAAAATATATGACTAAAATAAAATCCTTTTAAACATGAGCTCCAACAAAATATGGCAAAAGTAAAATGAGGTAATTCCATTTACATATTCACATGGATATTATACTGGTCGAATAATCACATGAAATATCAATAACCACTTTCATAATGACTGAATTCATAATGCCAGACTATCATAACCACGTAGCCAATGCCTCGTTCCAATACTACAAAGAAGATTTTGTCAAGGCCTCGTGCCAAGACACTAGTTTGTCTCATGAGACCTACCGTTTCATCGAGGAGCAATAGCAGGCTCCACTCGTCACTTATTATGTCCAATGCATTCTCATATGAACAGGTTTAAACATATCATAAACCATAACATTATCATATCACATAAAACATGCATAAAGGAAGCATAAAATTTCAATATTTCAATCACAAGATATCAATACAACACATTTATATAATAAAAAAACACATTCCAAACCATTTTCAATACCAAAATAAAATAAAATTAAAAATTTTTATTTATTTTTCATTTAAAAAAGTTATGGCTTGTAGAGGAATCCGAAACATAAATAATGGTCACGGCGGCGGAAAAGTCGTTGTCGCCGCATATGTACGACAAAAAAACATCCCCTTTTGTCGTTTAGTAAAATGCGTCGTATAAAAAATATTCCTTTTGATGAAATGTAAAAGTCAAAGGGGTTTATACACCATATAAAAAAAGTCGGGTATAAAATAAAATATGCCTCAATGAAAGAACATTGAGACGAAGTCCATTACAAAGATAATTTTTTTAAATAAAATAGATCTATTATGTGTATCCACTATAAGTACACATAAATAAAGTACAGATACAAGATAGGACGTAATAATATCAGGAAATTATTTGAAAGTATGAGATTAACCCAAAGAATGGAAATTGGGTTAAGAAGTTACCTTAACAAGATCGTTTTTAAATAAAAAATATCTATTATGTGTATTCACTATATGTACACATAAAGAATGTATAAATACAAGATAGGACATAATAATATCACGACATAATTTTAAAGTAGGAGATTAACCGAAAGAACAAAAAATGGGTTAAGAAGTCCCCTTACCTCATGTCCAACATGACTAGATCGTTCTTTAACCTCCTGAATAATAAACTAGAGTTAATATATACATGCTTAAGAACGTTTTTCATGTTCATTATCCCTTTTATATCACTTATTACCATGTTACGAAAATTATGTAGTCATTTAAGTTAATAATGGTCGTTTTGTCGATCTTTGGTACTTGAGTCAACAATAAACTTTTTATAATTACAAGTTGGTAATGTGGTAGAATATCCATTATCTATAGAATTATATTCATGATGTAGATATCATATATATCATATATATCCAGTATATACATTCATTCATAATATTACATAACGTTTAGAGGTTAGAAATGAAATGCACCGTTCATGGAGACGATAAGTCGTACTTACGAAAGAACGATACTTTCATTTCTATTTCGTATTCAATGGAATTAAATAACAATGATATAAAGGTATATTATAATTCCAGTATAATATCATATATAATATATTTTACTCCATCCTTTATACTTCCCACATATGGCATTAACGATTCAAATCACTTTGAGGGGGCGGTAGTCCGCACTTCCTATAATGAAATTATCACATTTACCCATAATGGAAATCATAAA
This sequence comes from Viscum album, assembly GCA_963277665.1. Taxonomy (NCBI): domain Eukaryota; kingdom Viridiplantae; phylum Streptophyta; class Magnoliopsida; order Santalales; family Viscaceae; genus Viscum; species Viscum album. The sequence continues at coordinate 1,824,518,155 of OY728151.1, read as the reverse complement.
GGTATGACATAAATGAAAAATAAAGAATCATAAGGAAAACAAAAAAATATTATATATCATATATAAAAATAGTTTCATCATAATGACCACCATGAGAGGTGTTAAAAGAATATTGAACAATCGTCGTTTCGTGAGGTAGTAATTCGCCACCAACAGAAAGAATATGTTCATTATCCATTAGAAAAAGGAGTGTGTAAGTGTAAATAAAATACTTCTCATAAAAACATCATAGTATATTTAAGATACTGTTTTTGTTACAAAATATAGGAATAAAAAGAGTTTAAGGGGTTGGAGAAGAAAAATAAAACAAAATAACCTAAGAGAAGACATTACCTTAAAATTGGGTAACTCTTTTTGATTTGGGCCAATGGCTTCCTTGGGAAGACTTCTGCCCAATGTGAGGATTCTAAGAGTAAGTGAGGGAATTTGAGAGAGTATTTGGGCAGAGTTTGGCCAAGCCAAATGGCTTGGAAGGTGTGAATAAGGTGGTAGTGGTGGGGGCCTTTTATAAGAGGAGAGGAAGGGCACTCTTGGAAAGTCATGAGATATTACATTATTATGAAATGAATTTTGGATTTTAGAGGTCCCAAAATTATATATTTAGAGGAAAAGGTGATAAGTGTCCGAAATAAACTCATCCAATAGGTTTTTGACAAGTTTATGTCTTAGATTTCACATTATCTTTTCATTTTATTTAAATCGTTAATTAATGAGGTAATCACTGCATCATCATAGTGTCATAATAAATTTAATCTATTTAATGTCTAAACATTATAAAAAAAATTCCATGATGTAGGAAATATTTTTATCTTTCCAATTAATATTTATAGTCCAAACGTTAACTTATATAACCCCATTTATTAATTGTTTTAGTAAAACAACACATGTTAGTGACAATTTTTATTTTTACTTTAAATAAAAAGTTATTATTGTCATTTTCATACCCAAGTAGCTCCATGGGGTCCCCAAGTTGTCCCATGGATTGTATTGTTCTTCCATGACTCATAAATTAAGTGTAGGATAGGTGTAATGGTATTTTCATATTTTTATAATATCATTTTTACATTGAATTTCACTAATAACCTTCAGTCGTGATTAATTAAACATAAAAGTTACTATTCACCAAAAAATTATTTTAATCCCATTGAACCAAATTTTACCTCATAATGACAACCATGTATGTAGGATTTTTGAAAATCAAATCACAAAAGTGGTAATGTTTCCTTTAAACAAAAAATCAGTTTTTAACTATCACATAGTGGTTTCACTATTCATCAAAAATTGAAGTTTTTCAGAACAATGCCAAAATTTCACACTAAGCTATAATTGATAATCTGAATTCAAAAATGATGTCTATTGTAAAAAATTACAAACATGTAAGTTTCATTAATTAATTTTATAATTAATTCCCGCTGTCACAACAAATAACATGTTTTTAAGAAACAATATATATCAAAACATGGACAATTGTTTATGTCCAATTTCAAAGTGAAATTAATTCTAATGACCAACATAGGATAAAATTGTATAAATATATTCTAATTATTCTTTAAAACCACTCAAAAGTATAATTTATCACTATAATTTATTTTGATTAAAAATGTTGTTTTTATTTATTTTTCACTATTCTTCAAAAATTGGAAGTTCTCAGAAAATTACAAACAATTCAACTTAAGATAATTTCAATATTCTGAATACAAAAATGAAGTCCATTTTGAAATATAAAATTTCTATAATTATAAAAAGTGGGTATTACTATTCATAACGACTACTTTGATTAGTCACGGTGTGTTATAACTCAAAGTTACGTACAATGAAAGCTATTGTATTATTGAGGGAGAAGCGTATCATGGAATCTTGGGGTGTTACATTCTCCCCTACTTCAATAAATTGCTTCCTAACAATTTGAAATTGTTCTTCGAAAATAAAATAATGAATGTAGCAAATACCTTTGTGGAAAACCCACATCGAAAATAGGGTTAATAAAAATATAACATTAAAAGAAAGAAAGAGAAGTACAAAGGTCACCCTAGATAGCCCATACTAGGATTCTATGAAAATATTGATATGGAGGAAAAAAAAAACATCAAGGTATGATGGAGAGTTGTAGAAAACATGGTTAGGAGAACGTCAACTACTAGAAAATCACAAACTTGTGATTGGTTAAATGATCATTGATTCCCTAGTTGGAAACGTTAACCGACAACGTTTTTGTTTTAAGTTGACTTTCATAAAGTTGAGGAATTTATTTAGGAGATTTACTATGAACGTAAAGAAATATACTTACACATCATGTAGACTTTCATTCTTTAATAAATTTTTACCACAAACCCATCTTTCACTCCTAATGGTAAAAGAACTGAAAAATATTCTATTTATCCTAATTGTATAAGGTTTCAAATATTAACACATACCATTTATATTATAAAAACTATTCGTAATAACTAGGGACTTCTTGTAGGCTAGTGGTAGGTAATAAATTCATGTCGCACTATGGTTGTGGGTTCGATTCTAGCTGCTTTGTCCGACGCGACGGGTTATCCCCCGACCTGCAGGTTGTCCTCTTCCTAAAACTGTAGTATTATAATATTACAAAAATAATCTTCAGAAATGTTTTAACCGTAAAAAATACTATCAAAGTTTAAACACAATCCATTCCAACCTTTATAGTTATCCAAAATACCTCCGTCCAGACTTCCTCTAAATGGTCTCTAAATTCCAAAATCAATCGTAACATCAGATTCCCCAAACAAGGAAATGTTTATCTTGTTGTCACATAATAAAAATATGATTACCTTTATCATATTAAAACCTTAATGAAAACAACAAGTACTTTAGTACAATACTTATATATATCACATTATTTTTATAACAATAATATAATCCTTGAGTCCACAAGCACCAATACATTAATTATTCCACTTCAACTGTAATAATAGCATAAACTTGGCCTTGATCCCTTGGCCTTTTCTACGGTATGTTTCCCTGACATTTAGGACATTCATTTGAATAATGCCCCATTTCTCTACAATTGTCGCATTCAACCATGATAGCCTCGTTCTTTCCCATACAATCACGAGCCTGGTGACCTTTTTCTCCACATTTATAACAAACTCCCATTCCTTTTAGGCATGTACTCGGGTGAATCTTCCCACAATTATCACATAATGGAAAATACTTCTTTCCCTTTTTACCTTCATCTATCTCTTGTTCCACCATTCTCTTCTTCTCTTACTTTACTTTGTTGTTAGAAGACTTAGGGAATTCCTTTTCAGTCTTGATAGAACACGAGACTATATCTTCGTATGTTGAGAAAGATTGTGATACTAATGATCGATAGAGAAATGGTTTTAACCCATAAAAGAAACGATCAATCTAACATCTTGGTATACGTATATAATCTACAACATACCTCACTAACCTTGTAATGTTGGCCTCATAATTTGTGACATCCTCATCGTCCTTTTGTCTCAAACTCAGAAATTGCCTTTCCATATCAGCTCGATGGTCACGAGGAAAGTAATTTTCTAAGAAAATATCGTTGAACTCTCTCTATTCCATACTTGATACTTCTTCATCATCCTTTGTATTTTGAATCAATGACCACCATTCATCGTCATCTCTAGTGAGGCGGTAAACTGCCATGATAACCTTTTCCCTTTCACTACTCCCCAAGGTATGGAATATTTTCTCTAAGGAATTTATCCATTGCTCAGATAATAAGGGATTTGTAATTTCATTGAATGTTGGTGGTTGTTGCCTCATGAAGCAGTCTAACATTGATCCTCCACGTTGTGGATCAGGGTGCTCCATGTGAGTAAGGTTATTATTCATAACCCGAGTGAGTTTTCCCAGTATGGTGATATGTTGATCAGCACCAGTTGTATCTCCAGCTCCACAATAATTATCTTGAGAAGGAGGGAAATCCGTACATGGAGTGCATGAATTTATACGGTTTCCATTCCTCCCACTAGGTGCCATTTCTAAACAATGTCATAAACTAGATTAGTTTATGAATCAAAATACATAATTCCATACTTGTAAACCACTTAACATAAATTAAACTATTTATGGATATAATCCATAATCCTAAAAAGAAATGTTTTCTTTGAGGAAATATATACTCATAAACCCTTCATAATGGTTTGTAATGAAAATGAGAATTATCCTAAGCATATCACGTGGGAGTGTCATAACCATTAGTGCAGCAAGGCCCATTTTCGTGCACCAGTTCCCATTCGAATCTAGCTCAAACCGGTGTTTTCGAGTTTTAACCCTAGGTACATATGTGCCAGAGCTGCCTCTACCTACTCATATCCAGACAGGGATTTATTATTCGGAAACTCATGAAAATATCTATAATACCAAAATTCTAGGAAGTTCTTCTATACTAATCCTCAATGTCTATCTTAGGGCTATGTGCTCTAATCATAGCTTATCTAAATCTAGATTCCAAGGTTTGTACTAAACTGCCTATGATAACAACTATAACGCCCTGACCCTAGTAACCCAGAGTCGGTGCATTAATGCATAACATTGGCATGATCACAAAAGATCAAGTCTCGAAAGACCGATTAGTTTAGTAGCCTTGGAAACACTGGATACATTCATAAATTGTTACATTACATCATAAAGTGAAAAATCACAATAACATAGAATCCATAGTCCACACTTCAATCCCCTTCAGACTATCCCTGTAGGTCAGTCATAAAATATTTCTTTACATCCTGGGAAAAATAAAAGATTGAAAGGGGAGAGCTCAGATGCCCAGTAAGGATAACAATATAGCCTAAGCATTCCTAAATAAACATAAACATTTAAGTCAATGTATGAATAAAACAAAATCTTTTTAAACTTGAGCTTCAACAAAATATGGAATAAGTAAAATGAGATAATTCCATTTACTTATTCACATGGATATTCTACTGGTCAATTAATCACCTGCAATATCAATAACCACTTTCATAATGATGGAATGCATAATGCCAGACTATCATAACCACATAGCCAAGGCCTCGTTCCAGGACTAAAAATAATATTTTGTCAAGGCCTCGTTCCAAGACACTAGTTTGTCTCATGAGACCTACCGATGCATCGAGGAGCTATAGCGGGATCCACCCGTCATTTATTAAGTCCAATGCCTTCCTCATACGAATAGTTTTAAACATATCACAAACCATAACATAATTGTATCACATAAAACTTTCATAAAGGAAACATAACATTTCCACATTTCAATCAGAAGATATCAATACAACACATTGATATAATAAAAAAACACTTTCAAAACCATTTTTAATACCAAAATAAAAGAAAATTAAAACATTGTTTTTATTTTTCATTTAAAAAAGTTATGTCTTGTAGAGGAAGACAAAACTCAAATGATGGTCACAGAGGTAGAGAAGTCATTGTCGCCACATTTGTATGACAAAAAAACATTCCCTTTTCTCATTTAGTAAAATCCTTCGTATAAAAAAGATTCATTTTCAATAAACGTAAAAGTCAAAGGGGTTTATACACCGTATAATAGAAAGTTGTGTATAAAATAAAATATGCCTCAATGAAAGAAGATTGAGACTATGTCATTTAAAAAGATACCTTTTTAAATAAAATATATCTATTATGTTTATCCACTATAAGTACAAATAAATAAAGTACAAATACAATATATGACATAATAATATAATTATATAATTTGAATGTAGGAGATTAACCCAAAGAATGGAAATTGGGTTAAGAAGTTCCTTTACCAAGATCATTTTTTAAATTAAAAATATATATTAAGTGTATTCACTATATTCACACATAATGAAAGTATAAATACAAGATAGGACATACTAAAATCATGACATAATTGGAAAGTTGGAGATTAACCCAAAGAAAAAAAAACTGTGTTAAGATGTTCCCTTACCTCGTGTCCGACTTGACTCGATCATTCTTTAACCTCCTGAATAATAAACTAGAGTTAATATCTACTTTCTTAAGAACCTTTTTCAAGTTCATTTTCCCTTTTATATCACTTATTACCATGTTAGAATAATTATGTAGTCATTTATGTTAATAACGGTCGTTTTGTCGATCTTTGGTACTTGAGTCAACAATAAACTTCTTATAATTACAAGTTATTTATGTTGCAGAATATACATTATATCTAGAATTATATTCATAATGTAGATATCATATATATCATATATATCATGTATATACATTCATTCATAATATTACGTAACGTTTAGAGGTTATAAATGAAATGCACCATTCATGGAGACGGTAAGCCGTACATACGCATGAACGCTACTTTCATTTCTATTTCATATTTAATGTAATTAAATCATAATGATGTAAAGGTATATAATAATTCCAGTATAATATCATATATAATATCATTTACTCCATCCTTTATACATCCCACATATGTCATTAACGAATCAAATCACTTTGAGGGGCGGTAGTCCGCACTTCTTAAAATGAAATTATCGCGTTTACCCATAATGGAAATCATAAAGGTATGAAATAAATGAAAAATACATAATCATAAGGAAAAAAACATAATATATATCATATATATAAATAGTGTCATCATAGTGGCCACTATGATATGTGTTAGAAGAACATTCAACAATCATCGTTTTGTGAGGCAGTAATTCACCACCCACAGAAACAGTATGTTCATTAACCAGTAGACAAAGTGTGTGTAAGTGTAAAGAAAATCATTCTCATAAAAACAACATAGTATTTGGAAAATACTGATGTTGTTACAAAATAAAGTAATAAAAAGTGTTTAAGGGGTTGGAGATGCAAAATAAAACAAAATAACATAAGATAATACATTACCTTAAAATCAGGTAACTCTTTTTGATTTGAGCCAAAGGCTTCCTTGGTAAGACTTGTGCCCAATGTGAGGCTTCTAAAAGTAATATAGGGATGTTGAGAGATTATTTGGGTTGAGTTTGACCGAGCCAAATGGCTTGGAAGGTGTGAATAAGGTGGTAGTGGTGGGGGCCTTTTATAAGAGGAGAGGAGGGGCACTCTTGGAAAGTCATGAAAAATTACATTATTATGAAATTATTTTCAGATTTTAGAGGTCCCAAAACTATATATTTCGGGGATATTGTGATAATGGTTCTAAATATACTCATCCAATAGGTTTTTGACAAGTGTATGTCTTATATTTTACCTTATCTTTTCATTTTATATAAATCGTTAATTAATGAGGTAATCGCTACATCATCATGGTGTCATAAAGAATTTGATATATTTAATGTCTACATATTATAAAACAATTACCATGATGTAGGAAACATTTTTATATTTATAATGAATATTTATAGTCAAAACGTTAACTTATATAACCCCATGTAATAATTGTTTTAGTAAAACAACACATGTTTTTGACAATTTTATTTTTACTTTAAATAAAGAGCTATTATTGTCATTTTCTTACCCAAGTAGCTCTATGGGGTCCCCACATTGACTCATGGATTGTCTTGGTCCTCTATGACTCATCCAATAAAGGTAGGAAAAGTGTAAAGGTATTTTCATATTTTTATAATATCATTTTTACCTTAAATTTCACTAATTACCTTTAATCGTGATTAATTAAACATAAAAGTTACTATTCACCAAAAAATTATTTTAATCCCATTGAACAACATTTTACTTCCTAATGAAAACCATTTATGTCGTATTTTTGAAAATCAAATCACAGAAGTGATAATGTTTCATTTAGATGAAAAATCAGTTTTTAACTATCACTTAGTGGTTTAACTATTCATCAAAAATTGATGTTCTTCAGAACAATGCCAAAATTTCACCATAAGATATAATTGATATTCCAAATTAAAAAAATGATGTCTATTTTAAAAAATTCCAAACATGTAAGTTGTATTAATTAATTTTATAATTAATTCCCACTGTCACAACAAATAGAGTGTTTTTAAGAAACAATATATATCAAAACATTGACAATTGTTTATGTCCAATTTCAAATTGAAATTAATTATAATGACCACCATTGGATAAAATGGTAAAAATATATTGTAATTATTATTTAAAACCACTCAATATTATAATTTATCACTATAATTTATTTTGATAATTTTTTTAAGTATTTTCACTATTCATCAAAAATTTGAAGCTCTCAGAAAATTACAAAAAATTAAACTTAGGATAATTTCGATATTCCAAATACAAAAATGATGTCCATTTTGAAATATAAAATTTCTATAATTTTAAAAAGTGGGTATCACTATTCATAACGGCTAATTTCATTAGTCGCGGTGTGTTAGAACTCGAAGTTGCGTACAATGCAAGCTGTTGTATTGTTGAAGGAGAAGCGTATCATGGAAGCTTGGGGTATTACAGTCAGCATGTACCATTCCGGTATATTCTTCCTGGAAGATTCATAGATTTTGATGTTCACTATCAGAGTAATCTTCTAATCAAGCATGATCATGAATTTCAATTTTGGAATTTTTATTTAAATATGAAAATGAAGATTATCTTTATGAGTTATAACTGAAGTAATTTTATAATAATTCTTATTATAACATTGGGGAAACCCAAGGTACAATATTTTCTCAAGTGGATTATATGGAATTTTTTATCTCTGGAGAAGAAATTTATCAGATTTTAAATTTCTCCCATGAAGGAGTATTATATTTAATGTTTTATCAATTTTAAATAAATATCATAAATAATAAGACATATCGACCTTTTTTTTGTTCAAAAAATATAAGGAACATGTTTTTAAAGGATCCTGATGTATACCAGAACGTTTTGGTAAGGATTTTTCAGAATGCTATCAAGCAAATGGTTAATGATAGGGAGAATATTTTGTACCATGACATATATATTATGTTTCTTTTTTTATCCCTGACCTGATGCTGAAAATTACCAAATAAATGTTGTGATATCATAGTTATTGAAACTAGTTAGAGGCTGTGGTGACTTTATATACACATAGTGTGATTCTTTCTATAAATTGTTATGGAAAAATTTAATTATTATATTTTATTATTAAGTAAGATGTCACAAAATTATGGTTTTAAATATTAGTACTATAAGAAAATGTTGTTTATTTTAATGTACAATATAAGGTAAAAAAACTACTCTTACTGCGCCAGAGAAACCAAAATATAGTTCTTTTTCTCAAAGGTATCATAGAATCCTCAATTTTGAAGGTTATTCTCAACCAAAAAATGATGAAAGAGAAGAATCCAAACTAGAAGTTATTACTCAGACTATATAAATAAAAATTCAATAACATGATACAGATCTTACTGATAAAGGTTCAAGGAGACATAACAATGATGAACATGTCTCAATTCCATGGATTAGTGAAGAACCCCAACATGAGGATCTTGTATTAGGATATAGAGATCAGAAAATTTCAGTCCAATTAGAAGAACCAAATCATAATATGAATCAACATGTAATAATTCAAGATCAAGAATTCCATCTTGTTCTTAAACTAGGTCAACTGAATGAAGTATCTCGAGAAGAAAATGATGTTCCGATATTGTGAACTGAGACCAAAGGGATGATTGATATTTAGGAAATATCTCCCTTTGGTAATTCCATAGACATAACTACATATATCACTAGATAAATGATATCAGTCCTGGATTGTATGTATTTTTCATGTGAGAATTGTTTATCTAATTCTACAGCTATTTTCAAATAGGATCCATAGTCAAATAAACATGATGAATGGATATCTGATTCACTAAAAAATCATAATGAAGATCTTGTAATTATGATTAATATGGTTTATGTGGAGAACTCTAGTCTTAGATGTGAATTAGATTCTACATGAAAATATTTGGATGATTTTAGAAACTCATCTCCTACGTGTATGGATTTGGAGTCTATTCAGACTCATATTCAAACATTCAAAGAAAATTTGTCTAAAAGGATATTTTAATGTTTTTAATATATATTTTTTGTATATTTTTGGAAAACATAAATCAGAATTTATATTTAAAATATCTTTTTTAAATTTTGAATTTTTTTGGAAGTCAATTTGAATTAATAAAGTGGAGTACTAATCAGTCTATAGATTCTACATCTGCACCTCCAACATCATTGGATCTGATTAGAATATTTTAATATATCACATAAATAAGGGATGATTTGAATAAAAGGATTTAATTGCTTTAGTGTAATAGTTCACCATTGTTAGTTCTGTTGTTTAATCAGAAATATATCTTGTAGAAACTCACTTCATGTGGACATAGAATAAAAGTGCTACATAATATGTTCAAAAATAATATATTTCAATTTTAACAGATGGAGGAAAATCTACATGTATTTTTAAAAGATAATTGGATTGAAAAGATTAATGTAAATATTGATTCTATAGTTCTGTAAAGGCCTTTGTGTAAAATATTCTAGAATGAATTCACTGCTAGAAACCATTGTTTTAAGATGTTTTTTAGGCTTCTCAGGCTTCACCAGAACAAGAAACTACAAATGATACAAACATTTCACCATCTACTTGTTATTTGGTTTTATCATTTTTTTCTCAAACAAATTCCTCCCATGTAATTGTTCAGTTTCAATAACAAAACATTCATTGTCATTTTTTTATTGTCTGCTTCACTTATATATTTTCTTATATATTTATCTTTACTGTGATAACTGATGTCTCATTTTTCGAACCAATACACTATAAAATTTATTTATAATTATGATAAAATTCAAAATGTTTTAATTATTTTTCTTAATAATTCTTTTAGATATCACCAAAAGGGGCATAAAATTTTGAAAAAACATCATTCAAATACAAAATTGAATTTTTTTAAATTTAAATAGACTTATGAAATTGAAATATTGATTTGAAAACATTAATCCTTACATTACATTTAGTCATGAATGGATCAATTTTTTTCATTAAATTATTATTTCATTAGTGTTTTAAAAATATTATTTTTTATGAATATTCTATAATGGGTTTTGTGATAAGAAAAAAGGATGAGATTTGTTGGACATGTATTGTCACAATAGTACTCTATAAATCTCAATGATTTTGATGCTAAAAAATAACATTGATTGTTTTAGTAATTATATTTATTTAAGATTATTTCATGAAATTAATATTCTTTGTAATATTTATTGTGTAATTATATTCACTTTTTTAATCTCAAAGGATTATTTAGAAAAGTGTTTTGAATGCATTTTTTTGTTTTCTAGAAACACGGTTTGTACCCTATGTTCTGAACAACACATAATGAATGAACACTACATAGGTAAACATATCGTAATTAATGAAACCTACATTTAAAACTTTAGGTATTGATCTTCATATATATGTTTTCAAAAATTTATGGTTAATGAACTTTATGTTTGGATGGAACAATACAGTTGTTAAGAGAGGAATTTATTGTTTAGTAGCTCTACTAATGTTTGGGACCTAATGTTTGAGACACAAAGGTATAGTTCATCAATAATTTTTTTATTATCAAACATTGATTCAATTAATTAATGCTATGAAGTTAAATCCTATGTTTAGTATTTTTTCATTTTATAAAGGAAACTAATGTTTTACTATTAATCATTAGAAATTTAAATCCATGATTTTATCAAGGATTCATGGATATTTAGAATTTATGATTTGATAAAATATCATTTAAGAAAGATTTAGAGACTCATATTCATAAGATAAAATTAGTCTCATTCTTATGGGAAGTTATGTGTCCTCTTATTATTCTGTATTTGAATATTTCTGATATGTTTGGTGATTTTCATTGATATAGAATAACAAATAAAGATATTTTCTCTATATATTCTATCAAAATTTCTTTTGAAATATATATATATATATATGACAATATAAATGGGAATAAATTTGGCTGTTATACAATAATGAACAATCGATAGTGTTTATTTTTAAGAGGATATAATATAGAGACGTATATTATCTACCTATAACTACTACTTGTTTTTTAAAACATTTAATAAATATCATTTGCAAATAGGATCACTTAAGAGATATTATTTCACAATGAATTTAATTTATAATTAGTAAGAACCATCTACTATCAATTTCGGCTACTACAATTGTGATGTATAACCAAAACCATCATTAGATCAAAAATCGTTTGATTTAGGGGAGTTTCAACTGCTCAGACTCAGTCAAGGATGAAGTTTTATATTCTTATAAGAAGAAATGGATAACCAGTTCTTTTAAAAGAACTAGAAGGATCTATTTTGCCCTGTTTTAAAGGTGTTTTCTAAATTCACATTGTTTTGGATTTAAAGGTCATGTTATAAGTGGAACATTCTAGTGAAATTCTACAAGATTGCATAGACATAATTGAGGGAGTGATCTAGGGGATCTTTATTCCCCATATCACTATAAAATTATAGTATTAATTCGTTATATTAATAAATGTTTCATACATATCATATAGGGTAACTCTACATATATGATTATATTGAAAAGGGAATTGAAAACCACAATCTGTAGTTATTTTTGAAAAGAAACAATTAACCCAATCATATTTATATTTTTATTTTTTCAATCTAACATATTAGGCAGGGGAGGAAGGTTTTTGGAGTTCTTACTTAGCCGTTTATGGAGGGTAGTGGTAATTTGGATCAATTGTGTCTTAAATTACCTCAAATACAATCCGTTACTGTTCAACACATTCTGTTGATTTAGAAATTTTTTTTAAAGAATATTTTTTTAAAAAAACCTTTTTTTATGAATATCATTATTATTGACTTGTTGATTATGGAGATTGAATTCTCTTTTGGGGTTTTTAAAAACCTTATTCATAAGGTGGAGGCTGATGGACGTTTGGTTGAAAAGGGGGCCTATTTAGTTATCCAAATACATAAATCATTTTTTAAGGAACCTTCAACCCATTGTTGTACGTTTTTTGAAACGAATCCTAATTTTTTAGGGATTTGATTGTTTTCACTACTGATATGGTCTTCCATGGAAAACTGCTGCACAATCCACTGTCTCTTGATGTTGGTGGAAATAATAAGTTGGGTGGTATGTTTTATTAGAAATTCCACAAGGCCATATAAGTGTGTGTTGAGATATCTTTTTTATCAAAATTAATATACCTCCTGAAAGTGGTTAATTCTTCTAACATTATATCAATTAAATTATTTTCCTGATAGAATGGACATACCTGATGTACTCCTCTGCCATGTGGAATATCTCAATCACCAAATTTTTAGGTGTTTTATTCCATGTTTTCAATGAATGCACGTGTAAAAGCATGTATTTTTTTTGTCTAATGATCCTCAAACTATGAAATACACTATACTCATTTCCATTGGCATGAGGCCTTCATAAATGTAGTAGATAAGGAGTTTCTAACTTAGTTGGTGGTGTGAGAAGCTTAGACACAACTTCTTGAATAGATCCCATTCCTCATACATTAAATCTCATTAAACTCGATTGATCCCTAATATCTGTTTACGAGTAGATGTATTCATTGATGTTGAAAAAATTATATTTGATAAAATTTGTTTGAAACCATTCGAACATGCTATGTATTCATGTTGTAAATTAAACATCCAGTATTTTTTATTTACATAAAATGAGAATGGGAATTCTCGTAGTTTTATTTGATCTTACGAATAAATTTCTAGGTTTGAGGTTGGAGAAAAACACATTAAATTCATTAAGTTGTTTTTTTTGGATCCTAATAGGATAATCCAGGAAACATTAGAAGAATGTGAAATAACCTAAGCTCTAGTTCAAAGTATGATTTGAGAGTTGGGTAAGTAATAAAATTTGTTTGATCATTAATGTATATTGGAGATAATTATCTAACGGTTATATTATGTTAATTATTATTGTTTGAAAACATTGGTTCTTATTTATATATATATATAATTACTACCAATTTTAATGTTATGAGAATTAATGAATTCTCCAACTAATTGAATGTTTAAACTTCCCGTAGATTGAGACTGACTGATTTGAGCTCAGAGACTACGTTCAATCTCAGGTTCTATCTAATTGATCATATGTATTAGCTTATTTCATAAATCAAATAAAAATAAAATGGAAATTAAAAAGGTTAGAACATAATAAAAAGAATATAATTTTGAGTAGATAGACAAAAAATGAAAACAAGAAGAAGAAGAAAAAAGAATATTGATAAAGGGGATAAAAGGAATAGTAACTCGAAGAAAACAATTAGATGATTTTTTTAAATAAATTAAAATCAAATACCACTAATTGGATGATATAATTAATTTCTTCCTCTAAAACTATTAAAATTATGAAGGCTATATCATGGGTTCTCTCAAATGATGTGTGGCATTTAGTTATTTAGTTACAGGAGAGTGGCTGATGAATATTGTCATTAAAATGAATATGTTTTTAAAATGAATCCTTAAAGGTATTTTAAAATTAGAATAAAATAAAATTAAAAAAAATTAAAAGGATTGGGTGGAATCTATCTATAAATCGATAAGAATTAATATGGAAAAAATATTTTATTTTCATTATTTTTGAAAAATGATTGAGAAAATACAATGAGAAGACGTTTTTTTACATATATTTTTAAATGATATAACAGATATAACTATACCTATTCATTTAAATATTAATCATTATAATTTATATCAATATATACTTAATTATGATATCCTAAACAAAAAACCCTCAAACCCTATCAGTGTCAATTAACCAAAATGATTAAATGAATCAAAACCTACGATGTATTATGAACATGCAATCAGAACCCCCCAATTTGATTGATATTATAATGATAAAATATGGAAGTGGTTAACTCAATAAAATATACACTATGAAAATGAGGATCAATTGAGTATAGTGACTATATTCGAAATCTAAAAATTGATCCCATGTGCTTTTTTTATAAATGTTTATGACCACACTCTAACAATTCACACAATTCTAGAACTATCATTTTTGGGGTAATAGTTAAATTTCTTTCATAGTTTCATTAAAATTAATAAATAAACTCTTATATCATATTTTTTAATTAAAATATTTCATTGATTCATAATAAATTAATGTAGAGGTTAATAGATAGATATATTACTAAAACAATACTCTTCCATGGGTGATGTAGTCATCATAGAATCATTCTACATTCAAAAAGGTTACACAAATGGTAAAAACCAATATAATTTATACAATTCATTTACAGATAAAATTAGATGAGTATAGAAGAATGTAATTGGTTTAAATTGATGAAATATAATAGAAACAACGATATTTTATTGAAAGAAAAGAAAAATTACAATCTAGAAGAGGAAGATAAAGTAATTTTGGTAGAGATACTAGGTTGAAATATTCCCTCCCCTAATGGTGAATATAAATTTTAATGAACTACTTATCCTATTCTCCCAAACCTATAATTCATGTCCAATACCCTAAAAATTATTAAATACCTATTTATAGAGTAGAGGGGATTCATGGTTTTACAAGATTTCATGTGTGAACGGGGTAATTCTCTCAAATAAAATAAAGTAACTTGCACAACCTGTTTGACCAAGAACATCGTGAACCAGCTATCCTTACATAAGGGTGATTCATGAGAAATTGAGTTCTATATTTCCTCTCAAAATTTGGGCCCAATTAAAGCATTTATAAAGATGATATTACCCAAATATTGAAGTGGTGTCTAATCTAGAGATTCCAACCCATCTCTGATTTCATGACACATTTACTCCAATCAAATTCACCAGTTAGCTCCTATGTCATGAATAAATGTTGTAGCCCATTATTTAAAGAATAAATTAATTTTTTGTAAATTTTAAATAATAATAAAAAAAATATTAGAGGCGAAAATACTATAGTTATCCCTAAAGGAAAAAACCGGAATTTTAATTAAATTTTCAAATGAATGATCTAATTCCAACTAATATAAAATTAAAACTATTTAACATATTATGAGGAAATTATTTTGATTATTTTTTAAAAAAATTCAATAAAATATTGTTTTTATCAATATGTTACATTACACATCCTGTTACCCTTACACACCATATATATTACCATTATGTAGGATTCCTTTTTCTTCTAGTACCCTAATATTGGGTATCCTGCCCTTACACAACACATAATAAAGGGATTTTACCATAAAAAAAGTTATCGAAAAATGATTTTCCCAAACATAAAGCGTTCAAATGACATTTTAGCCTTAATTGATACCTTAAATTTTAGTCGAAGATAATTTTTATTGAATATTTTAAAACATGACATAAAAATGTTTATAAAATAAAAATAAAATATGGTTTAATTATCATATTATAATTGTGAAAATTATACTTTTTCCCTATAATGATTTCAATTACATGAGATGTTATTATACTGGTCCTACTCAGAAAACATGGGGAATAAAGACTAAAAAATCAAACTCCCTATACCACTTCTTCTCCTAGATTTTTCTACACTGAAATTGAATTTAGAAAGTTGGATTCAACATTCCTCAAAGGAATTTATAGATATGATCAATAATCCACACCATATTCTCCCCATAAGATATATCTAAATGGAACTCAATGTTAACACAGTTGATGAAATGTGTTGGATCATCCATGTACCTCCAGAGATCTGACACATTAAACATATTGTTCATAAATCGATAGTGAAATGAAATATCAAAATGATATTCCACATAACAATCTCAATCAATGATCTCCATGCGTCATAAAATATATTGTGATAGATTTCCATACATTATAAAACATTCATGGCCAAACCAAGGATTCAATCTCAATAAATATTTTTTTCCTATAATGAATTCCAATGTTATATTCTTATGGTCAGCATTTGACCTCTTCAAGATCTATGTAATGATGAACCTATTCCAAATCATTTTTACTCTTAGAGAAATATTGAACCAATGTAGGAAACAAAACTGGTTCCACATCCATAATATTCCAACATAGCATTGAACAATATTGTCAACCATACAGAGCCATATATGGTTCCATATGAATTTAAGACTCATAACTATTATTTAATGTGAACTCAACCAAGTATTTATGATCATCCTATTATACACCATATTGTTTAACGTGATCTTGTGGAATATCATCTATTGAGTGTATTGTCTTCTCAAACTATCCTTTTATCATAGAATGGTTTTATGTGCTCAATATTAGTTGATTCCCTTCAAATTTCTATAGTACATTCCAAAACCAAGATATATTACATGCATATCTATCAGAAAAAAGATACATAGAACTCACATATGCATAAGATCTCAAGGATGCATAGATTTCGTATCCCATCTATTGAGTGAGTCTATTTCATATTTAAATAGTGAGAAACCATCGTTAATAAATTAAAAATCACTCAAATTCCATAATGAATCTTTATGGTCATAGGTTACCCAATAAAAAAGAGAACCATCTAATCCTCAATTTTTTGCATTGGAATTAAAATTAGATGATGTAAACCACAAGGATGCTGGAGGTTGAATTTCATCCCCTGGTAGGTGATGAATTAAGAATAAAAGCCAACGAAGTCCTACTTCATCCCTAGAAACTAGAACTGATGCTTGATGTTATGGTTAATATTAATCTCACATGCATGTACAACCCATCTAGAGGTATGGAAGTCCCTCATTAGCTCCTCCTTGATGGATGTATGGTATATTACTCAACCATGTATAGAGATCACATTAGCATTTACCAATATCCACCTGAGTATCATATCCACTCCAAAAAACTATTTTTGCATCACATCACAATATGGGTAATTATCATGTCTACCTTTTACCCAATCTAATAGATAAGATGTCAATACTAGTGGAACAAAATTCATCAAAACTTGATCATATAAATCATCTATCCACTGGAAATATAATATGATCATTAACTGTTAATGCTCCTTTGAAGGCTTCTCACTATTATCCTTCTCAATTTGATTCTTATGGCTAAGAGAATCTGAAATGATGTTATTGTTCCCCAACACAAAGTCCATCTTGATGTGAAATGTATAAAGATACTCTACCCATTGGATGAAACTCAAATATAGGTTCCTATATGTGATGATAAATCAAATGTTCTTTTTATTAGTGTTATAAAATAAAACTCTCACCAAATAGGATATTTCACCAACAGTTCTGAGCAAGGGACATGATTGCTTGCTCTGAATCATGAGTTGGGTTGTTCCACTAGAGTGGTCATTTCTATCATGAATGATATTCCAATATGTCTTATCTCTACACCAGTACCACAAATTTACCTACAAGATGATTTAGAATACACATTATATTTAATCAAATAATTATAAACAATTTTTCTATAGTCGACCACCTCTCCATCTCAATAAATTCTTCATCACACCAGTCTAAAAACTAAAACATCAAACCATTCTTTCTCATCACAATCATGGGTGATGAAAAATAAAAGAAGTCTAGGATAAATCATCAGTAATATCTAACCTGTTCATGAAATCATTTGATATAGAAAATGTTTCATAGGTATTTTTAGGACATTACATCCACCAATTTATCATGGTACATGGATATAACAATCAAGAAAAATACCTTCTCCAAAAACATCAACACCAAAATTCTGAATAAAATCTTTGAAATAATGGTGTAAATATGATATTATTGAATCATTCATAGGACTATCTCATGATGTGTGACATGCAAATCTAGTGTAAATGTGTATATATGGATTTCATCATTTTAACACCACGATGAAGTAAGAATGAATGATATTGTTCATGTGGTCTATGAACACATTAATTGAATTGGAAAAACCAAAATACATCACTAAAAACTCATATAATCTATACCAACTATAAATCTCTTCCATTAGACTATCGTCCACACTATCTTGGCTTTTTGGAAAACCCCATCAAATAAAAATCTTGGAGAACACCCATGATCCCCGTAACAGACTAAAATGATCATTGATCTAAAGAAAAGGGCATCTGTTCTTCCCTGTTAGTTACTGTAGTATTTGATAATAAATATAGATTTGGTGGATATCATTTTCCTTCTTTTCGAGAAACACAGGTGCACCACATGGTGAAGTACATGTCCTGATGAATCCCTTCTGTTCTAAATTGTCACACTAAAACAGAAGATTCTTTATCACTTCTAGTTTCATATGACCAGGGGGTATTAAAATTAGATACACACCCAACCTGATATACATGTCAAAGAAAACTCCCATATCTAGAGGAATTCATAGAAGGTATTATAGAAAGGAATCATGCTAGAGATCCGTGAGTAGATGAAGTATTGAGAGGGATTCAACAGATCCAATTGAAATTACCCAAATAGTTATCTGAATCATGATCATCCTGAGATGAAAAAAGACCAAAACAAATATACATACTCCTAATTCCCTTTCCTTGATCATCAAGAAACTGTCCCCCTTTAGTGATGTAAACGAATATATTATCCAATAATAATAATAATGAGATCAAAATTTAGATACCCATTCCAGTAAGAGAATCAAACTGAATGTAGTCATTTAAAAAATCATGAAATCCATCATGTTTTCATAGCTTGAAATTGGTATATGATGCTCTGTGAAACACTAACGATAGTCTACATTCTTACCCAACAGTGTACCAGGGGATACAATCTTCAAGGATAATTGACCTGTTGGTCATGTACAATATCTACATGGGTAGATATAATTGAATAGAAATCCTTGGTATCGAATATGGTATTTGATAATTTTTAAATGATCAAGACCATAACATGAAATGTTGTTGGCCCCTCAATACTATTTACTAGAGTCTGATACCCTACAAATAAAAAACATGCTTTACTCTGTAAACCACTCCTCGATTCAAATGGATGCTCATAATCTATGTATGATTTTCATGACCCATTTTGTATCTATAGCTGCAAGATCGAGTCTATTGTACCCCACTATAGGTTCTCATACATATTAAACTAGCACAACTTTTATGAACTGTTCTATCTTATAGAATTACTAACATTGGATATAACGATCTATAACACTATCAATGAAATTTCACTTCTTATTTTTATTTCATATAGTACAGATAATAAAAAAAACACCTCAAGAACAAAATAAAAACATCATAAATGAAGAATTAATTAAATAAGAGGTATTTCTAGAAGTCCACGAACCTATAATAATGAAATAATAACATTCCCTTAGGAATAATAATGTGATAGTTATGATTAGTAAACCATCCAATAGAATAGTAACCTCAAAAATTAAATTATAAATAATATTTTTTCGTCACATAAATGAAATTATTATATAATTATGTCATATTTTAAGTAAATTAATATTTAAAAAATTCATATTTATGTATTGGTATTTTTGTAAGACATAAATTTATAATTAAAATATTATAAATAATATAATTATTTCAAATAAAATTAAATCACATAAATAATAATCATTAATAAATATTTTTTTTGACATATGATTTTAGGAAATATTTATGAATACCTTAATTAATTTTGAAAAGTGATATAAAATTAGTTATGAATTTAGAATAGTATTTTTTGAGTATATAATATTTTTAAATAAAAAAAAATTCTCATACTTAGATATTTTAATAAAATAGACTTCCATTTATAATTAAAATCATTGAAAAATGGTAAGGGTAAATTTTTGGGTTTTTTCTTGAAATATTTGATTATTTTGTGAGTAGTAAAATTTGTTAATTTACAATACAATTACATTAGAAGATAAATAAACTATTAGATAGGTGTTGAATCATTTAAGAAACCATGGTGAGAAATCACATCACTTTATTATTGTGTTTATTCAAATGAATTATAACTATTTATTATCTTGTGAATGATAAAAAAATAATGAGTAAAATATTGACAAATCTCCCCTCTCCTCCACTATAAATAACACAACTCACTACCCCTTTTCCTTACACCTCTATTCCTTCAATATTTTCAAAATTATACCAGACACCTCTCCCATAGTCTCTCGGTACATCCATGTGAACTTTTTATTTCCAAATGACCAAAACCCATTCCCTTATGGAGGTTCACAAGGAGGATAATTAAAGAGATAAATCCTCTCCCAATTAAATTTAATTCCATTCAATTTATTTTATTTTCCTTATCCCCTCCTCACCTCATATTTCAAAATTATTATGATAACTCTTGTATAATATATATTCTAGAATGATATCATATTAATTGAATACCTATTATAAATTTCATTGATCTCTCTTTCTATAATTAATTTGAAAAGGAAATCATCGTTTGGGATGTGGAAATTTATAACCTTAATGGATGAGGAACATTTTTTATATAATTTATCGTTTATGTTTTTCCATGAAACAATTTTTATGTTAGAAACATATTATAAATTTTTTTTAATATATTATTTACAGTTCTGGAAAAATTTTATATACATAATATTAAATAATAGAACAAAAATAGTTTATTATGATCGAGAAACCACAAAGATTAAGCTAAACGATTATCATTAAGATGTTATCTAATGAATCAACATAATATATGGAAAATGATAAATAATAAAAATTAAAAATATTTTTGTCCACTAATTACATTTAATTCTAATTATGTATAATTATACACATTTTACAAGAACATAATTACTCATATACAAGTATACCAACCATGAAAACAAAGGAAACAAATGATCTCAAGAAATCAAATTGTATCATGTAAGTCATCAAAAAATCATAAAATGAATATAAATAAATTATAATAAATAAAATAATTGTACAGGAGGTTATTAATTAATTAATGGATTGAATTTTATTATCTAGGATGTTAAGGTCAAGCACATAACACATTCTGACATAAGGTAAGGGTTTTCTATGAGAACATCCATTTTTATCAGGTTACTATTTTTTCTCTCCTTACTCCAATGAAATTCCTAATAATTATTTTTTAATCGTAACAAATTTTTTGTTAATTATATATATATATACTAATCCCAGTAATAATTTATTTTATAGGGAGTTACATTTTTCAAAAAGATATTTCTCATACTCTTTCTGGTAAACTACCCTAATTCATGTGAACTTTTCAAATCCTTACATACATTAATTTTCACTCTATAATATATTTTAATCCCCCAATATTGTTTCTAAAAGAACACATTTTATTATGAAAAAACTATATTAGTTAACTTAAGGTTTTATATAATTATTATTCCAAAATAATACTTCATTGTAATGAAAAATCTTATTTATCTCAAGTATTACTCGATGATATTATAAGAGTATTTACATCTATTCCAATACTCTCATTGATTATTATATTTAATTGGGATTAATATTTTATGATATAATGTAGTACATATTTTTGAATGGTTTATGATTATTTTGACTGGGGATGCTCTATCATAATTCCATTCACCATATTCCTCAAAATGGTTAGTGTTTATAATTACCAATCGGGGAACGTTATTTACATTTAATTAGTAAGTTTGAATATGAATGTATATGTTGAATATGATTCTCCCCTTTAATATGATGAATTAATTTAACTTAGTATGTGATCAATGGTCCCCTATATTTCTTCTTGACGCATTGGTAGGTCTCATGATTCAAACTATCATTGGTTTTTACCCATTATTCTTGATGTCTTGATGATATGATTAAGATGTCTGGAATTGTGTATTTCCACATTATGAAGCTAGTAATTATTTCTACATGTGATTTTTAAACTATTATAATATACATGGATATGTTTTATTATATAATTATATGTTTTTAATTCCATCCATTTTATTCTCAAGATTATTTATTAATGGAATGTGTTATTTTAGTTTTTCATTATTCTTTATATTTTTTCTTTAACTTTATTACATAACCTTAATGAGAATCTAAGATCAACCCATTTATTATGTTTTATTTTTCTGTAGGATGCGAATATGAATATAATTAATGACTTTATTGGATATTATAGAAGTTAATTATATTTTACAATATAATTAATATTTTTTAATTCATTTAATGTTGCAATGAACCTATTTGGTTTGTTATGGTTTTCCAATGCTGCTAAACTATTTGTTCCTCCCAGATATACCTTCTTTAATTATATTCTAATATAATAAAATACAGATGTTGATCTAGGAAACTAGGTTTGGGGTATTTATATTAGACCTAGGATGCATTATAGACACTACTATACTGCCAAAACATCCAACAAATTTATTACCACGGGTCACCCCTAAGGGGAATAACAAAATGAAACACCACTACACCTATATATCCCTTTTTTTCTAAATTACCCCTAACATCATATTCCTACCACCAAGGCGGAACTCTAGTAAATAATAGGAGCTCAATCTATCTATATAGTGAATGATATCAAATGTATGAATGTTCAAACCTCCCCCAAGTTCATCTCAAATTTTTAGGCCTTCCAAAAAAACCTTAGCTATCATTTAATGTCAATGATATGGATTCAATAATTACTATTGCGATGATGTCGGAGATCAATCATCCTAGGATTTTATGCATCATTCCTGACCAATAGAGGTGAAAATAATAGAATAATAATATGATGAGTAGTGTAAGGGGACTCCATCATATATCCCTACTAAATCTCATTGAATTCATGTTGTCTTATTATAATAGGAATTAAAATAAATAACTCCATGAATAATATTTCCTTGAAGGACTCCCAAATGAGTTCGTAATATCAAATTCCATAACCCATGACTCCCCATAAATGTTTGTTAGCTTCTTGATTCTTGAATGTATCCAATATGGCCTTCCTTTTAGTTGATGTTACAATAAGGTCAATGATACTCACAATAAAACCCACATAATAAAAAATCTCATGTATTCTACTGATTCATAGAAAAAATAATTGATGATGGAGTTAGAAATATCTCGCACAGTCAACCATGGATCATTGGGGAATGAATCCTAGATTGGGTTGTATAACCACCTGCCCAACTAGAGTAGGTGCAGGAACATGCACCATAAAACCCGCCTACTATGCATAAAGTCCCACCAAACATCTATGAGGAAAAATTTCTTATATATAAGGAATATTATGAATACAAAAGATCCTTTAATTTCTAAGGGATCACAAAATTCTCCGACTAGAATCTACCCATAACCTAATATATACCCATTCTATTACTAACTATGGTCCTCATGCCTACACGTTAGTCACATTCATCATATATACACCGACACAATAACATGATTAGTTCAACTAAATAATTACAAATAGAAATATATAATAACATCATAGAAAAATAATATATCACATATCAGGGAAACTATACTGGATAGATATCATAATTTAAGTCATTTACATCAACAAAATACTATATAGAAAAACGAAAAATATATATATGGCATGTGAACCCACATTCATAATCCTGATTCCTAAACCCATCCAATGATATCATGATAATAGTAATAATAATACCATCCATAGTAAATTAGAGGTCCATTAAACAGGAACATTCAATGAACAAGGCAAATCCTCTGCCGATTTCCACACAACCATCTCTTTTTACCATGTCCTATGTTGAAAAAATTTATGAAGAAAACTGGTGATTTGTTATCACATTGTGGCACCCCAACCAAAAACACCTCGTCAGAGTTTGAGGTTCCATTTCCTCATGTGTGCATCACCATTTTTGTGAGGCCACAGATTAGTAACGATGGTCTAAATCTCTCTCTGTGGATATTATACCCTCAATATCATGTCACAACACAAATAAATAAATAAAATAAAATTTTCTATGATAAGAGTATCATGTGGAATCTATATTAAAAAATGGGAATTGATGTCATATATGTATTAAAGGGATAAAAAAATTACAATCCATTCCATATTATAATGTGTGGAAGATAATAAAATAGATAAAACTATTGAAATACATAGAGTCTATCTTAGTCTAGCCACCATCTCAAAGCTCCAAATATCTACTATCTGCCATAAGAACATTTCTATTGTATATGTCCCAATGTGTGAGGTATATTAAAAAATAAATATTCCTATATAGGGTGCATGTGAATGACTCAGTAAGAGACCTCCAACGCATCCCCAACAGAGTGTGATCATGTATAATTGGGTAATCCATTGATAATAATAAATGAATTAAAACAATAATAACAAACACTTGAATACCGAGATGTCATGGACTATCTAAGCTACCATCAATCACAGAAATCACCTAAATCAACATTATTCATGAAGGATATTGAGAATATTCGAGATGTATCTAGACTCGACACCACACTACTGAATCTATCACTCAACATCCTCATGGAGACCTTAACAAATGTGACTCCATTTCTCCCAGGCTTTATATATGAAACGATAACTATAAATAAAAAGTAATCGAGTGTGTCCTTTATAAAGAATGAAACTATCACATAAACTAATAATTATTAAGTTTAATATATAGGCATCATGTTCTTTCCCAACTTGAAGTTCCATGGTATCATCATATCTACACCAAATTATCTGTTACGTAATTCCCATCATCATAAGCCATGAACCCCCCCCCCCTCTAAAGGAAAATAATTTAATGATGATCTACCTATTCCAATCGTCATGAATGTACCTCATATCAGTTTAACATATATAAATATTTAACGAATACAAGGAAATCATGTCATCATGATAATACATTTTCAATATATAACCACATTTGATCAATATAATATATGGTAACTAGAAACACTAGAAATACCCAGGGAATCAGAAACTACAACAGGTATCCCTGTCTATACACACAACCACATGTGTTCATAATCAGGCATAGTGAATCAATATATGCCAATTGAAGAATCATAACATGGAAATAAGTAAAAATGAGAGCTTGAAATGGTAAAGCACATATTACATCAATTTTAGGGTTAAGGATAAACCCCCACATGTGGTTCAAATGCTATTGTGAGAACATCTACATCTCAGAAATCCTCAATGATGTCTTATTATATTGATTTTCAACACATTAACACTCTATCTTTTCCATGGACCCCATGAATCTAACCCAAAAATGTAATTAAAAAGGAAATAAAATATTAAATATTATAATCATTTCTCTCTATTTAATAAATTATAAATTATAAAAACATTACAATACATGTGTTAGATATTATTTTTATAGAATAATAATAAAACCACATGGGATAATATTATGTTTTACTAGAATTATACACATTTGATAATCCATTAATAATATTATTTGATATTTATAGATAATAATTATTTTATTTTCATTGAATATTTCCATGATAATATTAGTTTATCATTATATGAATAAATTCATAATAAATATTATTCAAAAATTATTTATTCAATTTATCAAGATAACTTCATGATACAAATGAATCTTGGAAAAAATCATTGAATCAAATTATATTAAGAACTAACTATCAAAGGCACTACACCCAATAATAGGAGAGAGATATATGTTGTTTATACCATGCTTAGAATTTGGAAGAATATGCCACACTATTCACAGAAAGATTCACCAAACTATAACATGGTAATCCATTGTCTTCTCATACTCAAAATAAATACTAAAAATTAAGGATGACAAGGTTCGAATTTTTTTGAAAAACACAACCATGTACATGTTTGTGTTCATAAAACCATAAATTTAATACCATTATTTATATTTTCTTTTAATAGATTATTCATTATAGAGAGATTAATTCCATCTATTACTACTAATTTAGGGTGAAATGAACTAGATATAATTAAAATCTACGAGTTTTAATGTTTTATGTTGTTTAAAAGGAAATACAAACATGTTTTCGAGAGAAGAAGTGGAAAAATGGTAAAATACTAACCCTTATGCGTTTGGAATGTTCTGCATGAGGGTGACCTAGTTTACCCTTACAGAGTGACATTTACCCATATGTAATGTTCCCTTAAACCTTATATTGACCTGATTACCCATACATGAACCTGGGTATTACCCTCACACATATACATTACCCTAATGTAGCATTGTGTATTACCCATACACATGGCATATTTTAACATAAATAGTACAGTTATGTGGCCAACTACCCTCATATAATACCATTACATGGACAAAAAAATTTATACATGTACCCTCACATAACCGACTATCCTCACATATGTACCCTTATGAGGATGACTACCCTTACATAATACCCATATGTGGCCAACAATATTTTTACAGGTTCCCCCACACAACCGACAATCCTCACATATGTACCATTATGCAACAAGTTATCCTTAATCATTGAATAGCCAACCCTTACGTAGGTTCCACTAAATAAAAATTACCCAAATGTAGTTTATCATATAGTTAGGAAGTTTATTGAAAATGGAATTTACCCTTACAAAAGCTATGTTAATGGTATTTCAGCCTCACATAAGGCCTCCAAATACTATTTTACACTTAAATGAAGCTTTTAATTTATTGAAAATGTGACTATCATTGAAAATTTTAGTTTTCACATAAAAATAAATATAAATAAAAAACAAAATATGTGTTTATGATCATTTTAAAACATATAATATTATAAATTATAAATAAGAATAAGAAAACATAGTGTTTAAAACATCATTTTTTGTTGAAAAACCTTTTTCTATTCAAATATTGAATCAATTTAAATGTTTATTTTATATTATATATAAATTCAGTTAAGTTATGTGGAGATTAAATCGTGTTTAAATTCACCAAAATATGGTAAGATGTGTTATGTTATATTTTTTCTGTAATATAATTTACTTAGTTAAAAACTAGTTACTAAGGTAAAAAAAAAGAAAAAATGTAAAAATATAATGGAAAATAACATGAATCATTTTAAAATAATGTTTTAAAATTTACTTTTGGGTCTTCCATAACCCATGATCAGCCCAAAATCAATTAATTCTCACCTTTGGATCTATTTAACATTGAATAGTGTCATTCAATTATTGAAAAAAGAATCATTGTTCACAAAAGATCTCATTTATTCACTCGTAAATGGGGATCATTTCCACACACTCAAAGTTAGTTATCCCCATATAAATTTTCATTTACCCATTCCAAATTATAATGTAATTGGACTCCCTTTCACTACTTAAAGATAATGGTCAAAAGAAGTTACCTCAAACCCTTGATTCCTTATTAGAAATTAAAGAGAATATTCAATGTCACAAAGTTAGTATTACATAATCCTTGTCATTTTCATCTTAATTGTCCCCTTATAATCCTAACCTATTTAAATAAATATAATTATATAATTATAATTGTTATATTTAAGTGAAATTATATTAATTAAAAAAGAATTTTTTTATTAATTTCCAGCGATTAATGAAACCAAATGAATATTGGTCGTGCATACGTATGGAGTTCCGCTTCCACAAAGTGATGTCCATTGTTTCCAGTAAACTAGATACATTGGAGGACTTAAACAAATTTTGGAAAAAAAAATTACTTTTTTATAACACTACTTGGGTTATAGTATGACAATATTTTATCTTTGGTAAATTATATTAATAATATGTTTTTATAATAAACTTAACCACGTAAAAGTAACAAATTATAGTACCTTACCCAATATGAGTTGATTTCATAAAATTTATATAACTCAAAAATTTATATTTTAATAGAATAATAAAGTATCTAAATCCCAAAAATTATGGATATTATGAAGTAATTCTATAGACACCTTTAACAATAGTATATATACTAAAATAGTTTTTTAGAATTTGACTGAACCACCAAAAATAATTAATGAAATGAAAATATAAATAATAAATAATAGAATATGAAAAGTCATTTTCCTTGTTAAAATAAATATTTGTTATTGAAGTACCTAAAAAGTTATATCATTAATCTAATTTTATTATTTATAATGTTAGGAACATTCAGGGAGAGAATACATACTACGGTAAGGGTTTGTGCTAAATGGAAATTATTTTATAGGTTAAAATAATTCTTATTGATCTTTATTATTTCAATCATGATTTATTATACCAAATTTATATTTTTTACATTATTAAATTATTATTTTTAATAGGTTTTTAATACATCATTATAACCTCATTATCAAATGATTTGTCCCTCCAAGATCATATTACATGTATGAGTTGGTGGTCTCAATTCCCTTCTTTGAGTCTTTCATTAATGTTTTCAGAAAATATTATTTTATATGGCATAAAAACATCCCATTAAATAAGTCCATCAACAAAAAAACATAGTATTGTATTTATAAAATTAAATTTCATAGTCATTGCTTCAAATTGATTCAATCCATTCACTAATCAAGTTATATTAGGTTCTTCTAGTCAAACATTTTTTATTGAGATGCATTTATATTATAAAATTAATTTTATTTAACAAATATATATGAAACCAGTTTTATTTATTATTCTAAAAAATATAATTAATTTATTGTATTTTTATTTTTATTTAATGTTATATATCTCATTCAAATGGTTTCAATTGAAATGTCACTCAAGCTTCCAAAAAAAATTATTTCTATTTTATTTCTTAATTCTATAATTATTTCTGATATTATAACACCATATTATTATTCCTTTTCCCTATTCGAATATAAATAATATTTTCTTTTTTAAGGAATGTAACTACATTTCATAAATATCATCTTTTTGGGGAAATAAAATCTCAAATAAAACTTTGATTTTGGAAAGAATAACACCCATTTTTCTAATAAATCATTCCCAATAATGCAATATTTTCATTGACATAAATGTTTTCTTTTATTTTTGTGAAGTCAAATATAGATTAATTCATGTGAATATATTACTTCCCATCACCAATTTTT
Organism: Viscum album; assembly: GCA_963277665.1. NCBI lineage: Eukaryota > Viridiplantae > Streptophyta > Magnoliopsida > Santalales > Viscaceae > Viscum > Viscum album. The sequence continues at coordinate 1,824,488,469 of OY728151.1, read as the reverse complement.
AAATAGAAATTTTATTTCCGAATTTATGAGATGGGTTTCAAAAATTCTATTTCAAAATATGAAATTTTTTATATTTCATCGATATATTTCATATCATCTATCCACATTTCATGTATTCAACATTGTTGTAATTTTAATGAATCCATTATTGGTGATTTTTTAAAAATAAATGTTTCAATTTATATCGAAATGATTCTTTCCAAACTTCTGAAGAAATAATTTGCAATATAAATTAATGAATCTTAACTTATACTTCTATATAAAAATAAAAAATAAAACTTATTTTTAAAATATATTCAGAAGAAAATAATTCCCTTCATTTTTCAACTTCATTCCCATGATTTATGGATTTAAAAATATTATATATTCTCAATTATTCCCTGAGTTTTATTTAAAGGTGTTTCTAGGAGAAGGGTCATTATTATAATGTTTTTAATATTAAATTACACAATTATTTTAAATTTATTCTTTATCTACAAGATAATAATTTTCATATCTTTTCATGAAGGAGAAACATTAAATCAATATAAGAGAAATGAACCATATATTTCTTTATATTTTCAAGTCATCTTCAATGTATAAGAAACTTTTTTATTCTGATTCCCTTCCTATATTGATACCTTATTTCTGATTACTTTTATTGATGTAATTTCACAACTATTCTATGTTAAAATTGATTTGAAAAATTATTGACTTAATTATATATGGTTTATCTATAGGTTATCAAAAATATATTCTATATTATCTCGACTGAACAGATTTTATTAGAAAGGTACTAAATATATTTGGATAATCGCTTTTCTTCCATGGGTATATCATGTTCTAATTATTGATCGAATAATGATTATTTTACTTATGCGATTCTATTTTAAATGGAAATAACTTTTTTTATTTTTATGGGTTCTTTGTTATATGATTAATGGTTGATTTTAGGAGGGACACAAATGTAAGGATTAGGATGAGTGAGGTCCTATATCTCCCTATAATTTATTGTAATATGGTTATATATCATGAGATAGTCAAACATTGATACAATGGGTTGGTTCACATATACTAGGGAATGATGAGTTGCCAAATAAATTTATCTTATGTTTATGATTGTGCTTTGTTTTTATGTTTATCTTCATTTAATACTATGATCTGTTCTATATTTATGCCTATTTTATATGAAATTTAAACATTTATTATATTCCATTCATTATAACATAATATTATATCATTAATCATTTAGGTAAAACATTATTATACATATTTAATATATATATATATATATGATAATTTTATTCTCCCTTATGGTCTTTCATGGTCATCACATATTTTTAGGTGTATTGAGAATATGATATCACCACATTATATTGGTTACATTTCTGTAGGTTATTATGAAAAGTGATATGAATGATTTTTCTAAAACTGTGTATTGGTTGGATAAATTTATTGTGAAATATTGGACAATCATTATGGATTAAGCAAATAATTATATAGGGGAAAATTCCAATTAGTTGAAGAAACATGGGGTTTTAGAGTTAAAGTTTTATCTTAATTATCTAACATTGTAAACCTAAAAGATCTTCAAATTTTATTTTAATACAACATTTTATTCAACATTGGAAGTTGAGAAGATTCAATCTTTGTGGAATCATAGTTGGTATTAGAGAAGGGTTTACATAACTATGGAGATCAGGATATTAGTTTAGGATAATGTAAGTTTTGATAAGTTAAGGTTGATAATTATTTCAATGATATAGATGACATGTTTGATTAGTTGAGTTAATATTGAATATTTTAGGAATTTAGAATTGTGAAATTTATTGAAAATAATAGGTAAACAGCTATGAGATATGTATATGTATATGATAAAATATAAAAGTTTTTTTAAAGTTGAGATAAAGTACTTATCCAATAAATTTCATCAATGTATGCACACTAGAAATTGTTTTTGCCTATGGAACTATTTCATAAAGGGGTAATAATACTAAAAATGGTTCGTTGAGTATCAAATCAATATTCACATTGGGGAGTGATGAGTGGGATATGATTTTACAGTTGTTTAGGCATTATTAGGGGATATGAATTTGATAGTTCATATTATGTTAATCTACTATTATGATGGAGTTAATTATTATTTATATTAAGGGACTTAATTAATAATTATGAATGAACATAAAATAATGTAACATAGGTTTTACCAAGGGACTTATGGGATTAATCCATGTATGACATACTATCATAGGCTAAAAGGAAGGTGTCATTTCAGAATACATATTATGATTAAGAATTCATATTCATATGATGAACCAATCTAATTATATTATATATTACAATAATAATTTTTTAAAATATTTTGGGAAATAATATCTTCAAAAGTATTATATGTATGTTTTGTGAATATAAACTCCAAATAAAGACCTATAAAGTTATTTAGTGAATAATTGATTAAGAATATTGACATTTTCATATTATGAGGAAAAAGATATGTTACATAATCTTATTTAAGCTATAAAGGTTTTTATCTATTATAAGTTATATGATGAATCATTACCTACTTTATATAACCTTTACCATTGTTATTAGTATGTGATAAGGAATAAATTTATTTAAGGGTGGAGGGAGAGAATATAACAATTTTAAATTTTAATATGTATTTTGGTCAAATAAATATTATGTTAATATATTTTTATAAATGAAACTATAAAATAATGTGAAACTGTGATATATTAAAATATTATAAGATAGTTATAATATGACCACTAAAATAGGTGGTATTAAATAAAGAAACCATATTAAGATATCTATGAATAAAAATGAATGAAATGAAATTTAGTTTTATACGTCTCTACTAGAAAGATCATTTTATCAAAGAATGCAAATGATGTTTATTCACTAGGGGCTCCCTTTTTAATTGAACAATATTAATTCAACCCAAAGCTATAGTAGGGACATCATATGCAAGATAAATTCAAACTGATGGAAATTCTCACGATAAATATGCTAGCAGAATCACTGCACTCGATTTCAATCGAAGAATACCTTATGATTTGATCCTATGTAGAGTTATCAAATGTATAAATTAAGATAATATAAATAGGTAATTATTAATGTAAAAATTCAATTATCACATTTATTTTAGACCTTTATCATTTTCCATTCTTAAGGGATGACCAAATATTTTTATTATATTTAATATTTAGTAGAAATTTTTTTTAATTTCAGAATTTAAATTTTAAAAAATAACATCATCTATATATTAATAATTAAAATATTCTTTTATGTATAATTTTTGGAATTTTTTTACAATAATTTATTTTTAGGTGAATAATGATGAAACATTGATTTTGATAATAAAATCATATAATTACAATATAATAATATAAGAATGAATTAATTTATTTTGAAAAAATTTCTAAATAAAATATATATTTATAAATTTATATAAATAAATTCAAAAATATATTAAATTTATTGAACAAATGTTAAAAATCTATAAAATATTAGTAACATTTTACACTGATGTTTTTTCTTATATTAGAATTTTATTTTAATCACTTAGATAAATTAAATCTAACACTATGTATTTTATTTTTTATATCCGAGTTTAAATGTTATATAATTATGTGAATATTAAATTCAAGATTGAAAATAATATTTTTATGATTATGGTCAAATATAATCATAATCATGAAACTATTATTTTCAAATATATTATTCTAATAGTGTAGTTTTTTTTCTAAATAATTTAATTAGTATATTTTAGTTATGAAACAAATATTTTTTTAACTCATATATTATTATATTAACACATATTTAATTGGTGGTATATCATATATAATATCAAGAACAAATAATGGTTAATGCTACATTTTTCTTCGAATTATATTTTTTTATATATAAATTTTTATAATTTAAATGTTGATATTAACTTATGAATAAATTTTATTAGATTAAAATTTTAATAAATTAGTGCTCATTACACCCTAATTTGGTTTGATGGATTATCTTATTTTTTTCATAAATCATAGATTACTTTGTTAAAAACGTGTAACCTAGGTTAAAAAAATGGTAAAATGATAATACTGAATTGTAAATAATTGAAAACTTGTTTAGAAAATGTGATTCAATTAATCATTTAGTATGTATCTACACAAAAACACAAAAAAATCATTATTTACCACATTTTTAGCATTTTAAAATTGAATAGTGTCATTTTATTTTGAAATGTAAAGGGTATTCACAAAAATCCATTTTCATTACTTATAAAAATAGATGGATTCCACCCTCTCAAATTTACACATAAACTAATAAATTTCATGAAATTACTACTCAATATTACCTAAATATTAATCTATATAACATCATAAATCCCCAGTTCGGTTTATGTTATCTTAGACCCTTCATTTCCTAGTTTTCCTCAAAGAGAATGTTCAACGTCCCAAATTGTGTATTTCATAATAATTATCCATTTTTCATAATATTTATATTTGAAAACTAAATTATAAACAATAAAATAATTATATATGTATCATTATTAAACTAATATGTTATTTTATTAAAGGAAACCCCTTATATATTTCTTTCCATCGACTAAGAAAAAAAAGAATGTCAATTTTGCATACGTGTAGACTAACACGTCAATTAAGAAACATGATTTTTATTCAATCATATCATAAAATGGATGAGTTTTAAAATTTAAAAAAGTAACAAAAATTATTATTATTACATTATAAACATCAAATAAATATATAATTTTACATCCTATAAGTAATATTAACAATAAATGGTTATAGTAAACATAAAATCCTTAAATGAACATATCCAACTATATTTCTTAATATGAGATAATTTTATAGAATCCTAGAAAACATACAAAATATCTTGTGAATAGAAAAATAAATAACATAAATCCTCAAAATTATGTATAGTATGAACTTATTCTATGACACCTTTATCTATTGTTAACATACAATTAGAGTTATAAAGAAAATGACCAAAACCACCAAAAATAGTGAACATTTGAAATATATATATAATACATATATAAAATATAAAATAAATTGTACATAAAAAATTAAATATAGATAAATAATATTACTAACACATTATCTAATAAAATTTATTAGTTTTTTAAGAAACATTGGCGTATGTGTAAAGAAAATCATGTAGAATATAATGATTAATGCTTAAAAAATTCCCTTATTTTAAGTTACAAAAATTTATATTGAGCTATAAGGTTCCATTCTTTAGTTATTCAACATAATTAATAATTTTTATTTTATTTCCACATGGTATTTTAATAATTATAAATTATTTCTTATAACCTCTTTATCAAATGATTCTTACCTCAAATATAGTTTTACTTTTAAGGGATTGAGGTCATAGGTACCTTTTTTGGAAGCATGATTTAATATTTTTCACATAATAATATTCAAAAGGTACAATAATTTAATCATAAATAATTTCATAAAAAATAACCATTAATTTTGTTCTTTCAAATATAAATTTTACAATTTTTACACCATATTCTTTCAATTCATTACTACCCATGTTGGAAGTGGTTTTTCATCTCAAACTCTTTTATTTTAAATGGATATCTATTATGATCATAATTTTATTTATATTATGAATATTCTGAATTTGTGACTTTTTATTATATGAAATTTAATTAATTAAATGTGTTTTTATTTCAATTTAATTCTCTTCATCTCTCCCTCATTTAAGAATTTTTTTAAATGTTACTCAAAATATAAAATATTCCCAGACTCAATTTATTCCTCCAAGAGTCATTAATTATCTACATGGGTATGATATTATAATCCCCTATTATACTACCATTTCAATATTCTAATGTAAATTTATCTTTTTTACCTGGGTATGTTAATTTATTTCATCAGTATCATCTACTTTGAGGAAATACCTTCCCAAAAAAATATTATATTTGTAATGATGACTCTGATTATTTTAACAAATATTTATCCTATGTGTACATATATTTTCCCAATAAATGTTGTACAATACTTTTGGTTACTCAAAAATTGATTAATTCATGCGGTCATCTAACATCTCATCACCAGGTTTTAGAAAGAAAATTCTACTTCAATATTTATTATTTTTATAAATAATGGTGTTTCAAAATAAAAAAATGTTTTATGAATCAATAATATATTTATTATAGAATAAATAAAATTTTATCTATAAAACCGTTATATGTTATTAATGAATAAATTATTTGGTATGAATTAACATGTAATGTTTTAGTATTCTCAAATTTATTATTTCTTTTCTTTTTAAAAAATGGTTTTTTCAAAATAACATATCACTCCTTCTCCTTGAATTTCATTATAAATATATGAAAATTTAAATGTTTTTAAAAATGTTTCAAAATAAAAAATTTCCCATATTATTTTAACACATTTTCCTTGTTTTATAGTTTTAAAAAAAATTTATATGTCCAATATTTGGTGATTTTTATTTAAAACGGTTTTTAGGGATAAAAGCCTTTTTTATCATGATTTTTAATGTAAAATTATAATAGTATTTGAAAATTATTATTCATCTTCATGTTCATTCATTACATATTTCATTAATAATGAGGGAAATTAAATCTCAATGGGAGAAATCATCAACACATTTATCCTACCTAATCATCAGCCACGGACAACTATAATTTTTATTCTAATGAATTTAGAATGTGAATACCATAATTTTAATTTCCAAGCCTAAATGGTGTTCCCCATGATTCCTTTCATCAATTGAATGATAAAATTATTGAATTAATTGTTCACCCATTGAATATACATTGTAAATACCATATAATATATTATTTTCACTGAATTATATCAACTTATAATGGTATTGTATACATGTAGATAGTTGTTTATTTTCCCTACGTATATCATGAAATTACTGAATTGAATCACCAATACAATTAATTAGAATTATCAAAATTTTTAATAATTATTATTTCTCTTAGTTATATTATTTTATTTTTTGTAATTTTTAATTATTTTGGTTATATCATTAAGTGAACATGAGAATTGACAATGAGTGAAAATTGGATATTCTTTAAGTGACCTTGATATGTGACCTTGTGTGAAAGTTTTGGAAAATTTGGATGTGACCAAGAGAACGGATCATGAGTGAAAATATGAAAAATATATGAAGTGACATTGATATTTTACTTGGAGTGGAAAATTGAAAAATTCTATAGGAGACATTTAAGGATATGATTGTGAGTGAAAAATTTAAAAATTCATTGAGCAATCACTTGCAAAAAAAAGATATGAATACATGATCAATTATTTAGTGGCCACATAAAAAAAGAAGTGACCACATTAAACAATATAGAGTGACCATGTTGAAAATAATGAAGTGATAAAAAAAATAATGAAATAAATTTATGAAAAAAATATTTTACTACATTAACAAAACTATGTGACTGTAAGAGAAAATATTAAGTGACCACTTGAAGAAAATGAAGTGCCTACATGAATAAAACGAAGTGGATGCATTAAAAAATAAAGATGTTGAATGAAAAAAATGAATGTTAAACATGACCATAATGAAGTGACTATATGAACAAAATTATGTGGCTACATGAACAAAGATTAACTGACAACATGAAAAAAATGAGCGACTACCAAACAAAATTACGTGACAGCCTAAAAAAATGAAGGGATAATAATAAATAAATTGATGTAACCACATGTAAAAAATAGAAAGAAACCGAATAGGTATAATGAGATATTTATGGACACTTAATTTATTTTCCATTGTCATCTCAAAATAAGAACTATTTTTATCATAATTTAATATTTTAGATTACTATATGTTTGTATCACATGGTTATGTTTTTTTTTATTACACATAAATTTAATATTCATTTTAATAATAATTAATTTTATATGTAATAATTTTAGATGGCTCAAATTCTTTTCACTGTGGTTGAGTTTTCAAAATGGATTCTTTGGAAAATGTGAATTCTGAATTAAATGTGATTGGAATTTGAAACAATTATAACTATTACATTATGGGTGTTTCCTAATTTACATTAGTAAAAAATATAATTAATTTTTTATATCACTTGTAATAATTGGAATGATAATAAAAAGTTGGCTTCATGCTTGGAATATGATTTACATAAAATAAATTTATCTATAAAATTCAAATTACTTAGAGAATATATTAAAAGGATGAGGATATTATTTAAATATACTATTGAGATATAATTTTTTAATCAACTACTACTCTAAGTCAAACTACAATCTTTTGAAAATATATTATTTATGTGATTCTTGCATCCTTTACTTTTATACTATGATGATTTAATTTCATTTTTTGGATTAACTTCTAACTATTTCATTGTGTTAGTGTTATTTTAAATGGTCAATATAACCATTAAAACATACGATTTTGTTTTGAGAATCCCATAAAAAGGTTGTAATTGGAAAGTTCATCTAGGTGAAAAAATGAATATTGTTTTTGTGGTGACTCAAGAGGGAATACCGAAGGTCTGTTTGGGTTTAATCATTAATAGGAAAAAGTAATTGTAATGGGTTTGTGACTCTATGTGGGGATAAATAAATCTATGAATCTTTTATATTATTTATAGTGGGTTACATATTTCATAGTTTGAGAGAGGGGTAATAATTGGAATATTATCATTTAGGTAAAAAACACTTTAAATATCATTATTTCAAACTAATTTTATTTTTGCAACTACATTAACATAGTAAATCTCCCAAAATAACCTAAAATTATCAATGCCTTTAAAAAATTCTAATTCACTATCATCTTGGATATTATATTGACTTCCATTTGTGAATAAGTATTGGTATTGGAAATTTATCCCATGCAATATATATATTTTCATTATTGGTGATAACCATTTCCTGATATAACAATCATGTGGAACGATATATTTAAGATGGAATGAAGTAAATCAAATTATGGAAGTATACCTCAAAAAACACCACATTTTAGTGGTACTGATTATGTATATTTTAAATCCTAACTAAGAAGATTTTTTATATAAACTATGAATTAATCATTAAAAATCATCAAAAATTAGTACATGATTGTAGAAGGTAAACCTAATTCAACAGTAGGAAATGACGCAGTAAAGTATTTTTCGATCAAGGTGATGAATTTTTTATATAGTTAAATATATAGAAAATATATAGTCACTTATTAGAATGTAAAACTACTCATGATATTTTTAATACTATTAAATTTTAAAAATCTGGATCATATAAGTTTATTAGAAATAATTTAGGCATATTAAGAGTTGAATATCTAGAATTTAATATGGGTGAAGAAGAAACTATAAATAAATTTTTTTATATTAATCATAGTATTTTAAATTGTATGAGTTATTTAAGGGAGACTCTTTAAAATCCTATTATTTTTAAATGAGTAATTTGAGAACATCCTATGAAGATTCATGTTGAAAAGGTTGACATACATGGAAGTAAGAAATCTAGGAATACACTATTAAATACATTATTGGATCAATATACAATAGGATTTAGTGCGTAAAAATATTTATAAATAATATACTTTAAAGAATAGAGAAATTGATTTTAAATAAAATGTATATAGATACTCTTCAGATATTGAGTTAATGTTCAATGAAATTAATGATACAATATATGTTACCAATGCTGGATATAGTTGAATGAAAGGATATTGGAGGATATCCTAGAAAAAAATATCTTGAAGCTGTTTATTTGGAGAACAAGAATACTAATTTTTTTTTCTAATGATGATTCATATTTAGTTTTTTATTAGTGTTGAAAAAGGGTGCATATAAATATTCATTCAAAATGATTAATTGATGAAATAAATAAGAGGAATACAAATAATAATGGATATAAAGAATTGGAATCCAAATAATGTTGTATTGAGGAATAAAGATCTATTGAGGATTATATTTTATAATAGAGGAAGAAATCATGGGATTAATGTTTTAATGAAATAATGTAAGTGAATACAATTATTATTTCTCTTAATAATATGATAATGAAAACCCCACAATTTGGGAATTTCATAACTTGGTGGAAGAAATTGATCATAATGCTAATAAAATCACTAGTTTATAATAGATTATTATGATTAATCATAATGTATTTCGTAAGGGAAATGATAATCTGAAGAAATATTTATAGAATGATAAAAATATTACAAATCAATATATTAAAATTACTCAAGAAAATATTATTTCTATTCTTTCTCAAAATGAAGAATTATACAAAGAAATTGATTTTATGTCACCGTTTCGTAGAACTAACATAAAAAATGTTGTCAATGTTCATCCAGATAATGGACTATAATGAACTGAAATTGAATTATTATTGTGAGAAATATAAATAAATATTAATGTTAGAATAAATGATAAATTTATGAGTTTCAAAAAAATAAACTAAAAGATATCTGAACTTTGTTAGGATAAAAATCCTCACAAAATCTAGAATAACTTATTTTCAAAAATCACTAATGGAAGTACATCTAAAGTTATATGTTTTATATATAATATGAATGATTATAATAAAAATTATTGTTCCATGAGATTTACACATTTTCTTGGATATTCTAATTATTTAATTTAGAAATATTTATATCCAATATCTATGGTTAATAAGTGTTTGAAATCAATTTGGGTTCCCAATAGAGAATATGCTAATATCTTTAGAGCAAATTATTCATGGTTTTTTTTCATAAATATGATTTTTTATAATAAAATTATATTGCGTTAATTAAAAAGTATGATTGGTACATGGATAGTTGACCCAAATGAAACATGAATGATGATATATCAAATTTTCATTTATTCAATATGTGTGATGGAGGATGATGGTACATGATAACATCATGTTTTTGTAGAAGCTATCTAAGAACATATTTTTTTTATCGTTTCCAAAAAATAAAGTTGAAATAATCTTTTTTATGAGTCAGAAATGAATATAATACAACATATAAGAAGTTTCATGTCTTCTAATAAAGTAAAAACTATATAGGATTTTGATCTTATTCATTCAGATTTATTTTTACCTATCAAACTGGTGATTTTTAGAAGGAGGATATATCATTTTGTTATTGTTGATATTTTTAAAAGACACACATGGGTTTAATTACTTATAGTTAAATATGAAAATTTTTATAAATTTATCACTTTAAAAAAAAATTGTGTAAATGATAAAATAACATAATTAATAAAATTATATGTGATCAATGTGGTGAAATTTAGAATCCATAATTTATCCTATATTTTAATGAAAATGGGAATTTTCCGAATTTCTATACCCCTAAAAAACTACAACAAAATAGTGTAGTATATGGGAGAAATAGAAATCATCATGAAATTTATATGACCATATTATGTGATTTTAATCAACTAAAATATTTTACGGTAAAATGTTGTGAATACTTATTATAATATTATTAATAAGATTATTTTTATTCAATTTCTGAAAAAAAATACTTTTGATCTCTTGAATGGATGAAATCGAAAAATTATTTATTTTAGAATCTTTAGATATTGAGCTTCTATTCATAACACTAAATTCTCTTTCAAAAAATCTAATGAAAAATATGATGAGGTTATATTTTTAGGATATTAAATTATTACTAATTTAAATATAGTATAAAATAAAACAACTGTGGTTATTGAAGTATGAATTCATGTAAAGATTGATAAGAATATATGAGTAAAAGAGAAGATGATTTTTGTCAAATTGAGGGACAATTTATTGATTTTATTATTTATGATAAACCTTATTATGACGATGCACTTATGGATGAAGGAATAATTCTTATAAATTTGAACATATTTAGGGAAGATTGTTGATTAATCATATAGTTTTACCTATAAATAAATTCATTGGTATTGTTGAATAAAAATTTCAAAAAAGAAAATAAATCATAAATGCTTGTCCTAATCATGTTTTTATTTATGATATTTCTCCTATGAATATTATTGGGGGAATAGATAAAAATAATTATATCATTCCCATGAAATATAAATTAAATCTATTTTCTAGAAATAATATTTGGGATTTATTTGTTCCAAAAATTAATTCTCATGTTTTTGGGATGCAATGCATATTAGGAAAAACCTGATTAATATAGAAATATTTTGAAAAATAAATGCAGACTATTTTCTCAAGTATATTATGATGAAAAAGGTATTCAATTTGTGAAATCTTTTTTAAAATTTCCATTATTAGAATATATTAAGATATTAATAACACATTATTCTTTAAAAATCAACTTTTATAATTTGTTATATTTCTAAGAATTATATGTTAGATATTCCCTCATATTTTGAATGAAAAACATCAAGATATTTTTTCTATATTATCATGTTATTTATATAGTTTATGAAAATATATTAGAGCATGATAAGAATGGTTAAATATTTTTATTTTGATATATGATTTTAATAAGAAAATAGTTTATACCTCTTTGTATATTTTTAAATTTTATAATGATATCATGATTTTGAAAATTTATGTTGATGAAACTATTTTAATATATTCATCTGAAAACAAGGGTTAAAATTTTGTGATTTCATGAATTATTAATTTGATATGAGAACTATGGGGGAATTTAAATTCTTCCATGGTTTAGAAATATTTCAAAATTTGATGTCATTTTTCTAATTTATTAAAAATAAACTAAAGATTTAGATAATTAATTAAGTAGGTATAATTCTAAAATTTAATATTCTCCCATGATTACTACTTGATAATTTGATTTAGTTATTCCAGAAATATATTCAGATTTTAAAACAATAAGAGGTATGATTATATGATTATTATATTTTACTATATGTTGCCGTATTTTAATGTTTTCTATTTTTATGTGTGATAGATATCAAAGTGACCATAATAAAAGTATAATTAGATTTTACCCAAGGATCATTATATATTTCGATGGATATTTTTATATTGGTTTATTTTATCCTCTTAAAAATATATGATATGTCACACTATTATGATTTTTATTTTTATGTATGTAAGATAGATAGGAAGAGAATTTATGGTATGTTCCACTTAGTTGGTAAATATTTAGTTTCAAGAGATTAAATGAAATGACATTATATTACACTTTGAACTATTTAATATAAATATATAGTTTCACAATCTATTATTTCTAAATAATATTGATAAAGAAGACACTTTTTGATTTTTGTATAGATTATAAAAAGAATCATATTGTCTATAAAAATAGTTAAGCAATTAATTTTTCTAAAAATAAATTACCTAATTGTAGGAATTATAAATTTTTTCTTAAGTAACATTTTTATAGGAATCACTTTATGAAATGGAATATATTTAATGACTCAAACAATTGGAATAAATGTTTTTTCCTGAAATTTTTTTTATATTATATTTTTACTAAATAATACTCTGTCCCTTTAATAATGATGTGGGTATAATTAAAATGTGTCCATTGGGTTTAAGACCATTATTTGACCAATGGTCAGTTATGACCATTTGTATATATTAATAATGGTCAATATGACCATTGGAAACAATACTCATGATAATAATTTTATCATTATAATTAGTATTGTAAATAGAAATGATAATGATTAATTAATTCAGAAAGAAGGGACGATGAAGTTATTCAGTAGAGTAATATCATACGGAGTAAATTTTTTATAGAATTAGTGGGAGGTATAATCATTAGGATTTTATCATGACCAATCAAAATATGAGATTCAATATGTTATGTTTATACAAATTACCTATGAAAGAAGATCATGTTAGTGGAAATTACAACATGGGTGATGTTAGCTGAACCACCCCATGAGTCTCTCCCCATCTCACACCACATCCTTAGGTCGTGTGAGGGTGTTATAAGGGGTTATGTTTCAAGTCCAATGTTAATCATTTTATAAAACATTTGTATAAATAATATTTTTTCCATTATTAACCTTTGGCATATCGTTTTTCATAAAAAATATGACGAATTTGATAAATTGAATTTTTGGATAGAAATTATTGTTTTTAGAAAAAATATATATATTATAATAAACCAATTTATTATTAATAATGTTTATTTTAATGAAATATTACGATTAAAATACACTTATTTTAATTTTTATAATAAACTATTTTTTATTCAAGTTTCAGAAAAAATTACTATGCTTTTTTATATGAATATTCTATCTACTCTGATTTTAAATTTTTTTATTTAGATTTAAAACATATATTTTTCCTAAATTAATGAATTATTGTGACAAAATGAAAATTATTTATTAAATCGTTATTTATAATTTATGATAGGGTGAAATTTTTACACTTGGTTAAAAATCTATTATTCTTTGGTGAATAGTAGAAATACAGTTTTGAGTTTTTTATAAGTTTAATGTCCTCATAATTATGTAATATGTAATATATAATATAGGTAAACTATTTTGGATTAAAATAATATTATAGATATCCCAATTTTCAAACAACATGAGAAAATAATAGGGTCAAGGCCCTAGTTTTTCAAATACCACTGCTGAGGTGTCCAATGAAATTAATAAAAAAACATACACTTTTCCTATTAATACCCACCTATTTATCCATTATATATCATAAAAAATTCATCCACCACCAATGAAAAATTTTTTTACCTTCCAACGAGTCATCAAAAATGTTTCGTTAATCCCCCACGGTCACAATCTTTGAGTTTTATGAGTTACTCTTTATCGAAATGGAAATCCTAACTTCTCTATTTCATTCAAGTGTGATTTTTTATGTGGTATGTCCTTAAAATTTCGTTAATATGTTATCCTAACTATTTTATTCTATCCTTTTTCTATAATAATATTATTTTTTGAATTTCATAACCTTTCTCCTTTATTTTTAATGATTTATAAATGCATGTTTCTTACCCATGATGTTGTAGAAGATTTTGTCCGAATTTCTCTTTTTTTAGAAATTATTTTATTTTCATTTTTTACTATACAATACACTTTATTATCCCAATGTATTCATATATATATTTCAAAATGATATATTTTAATATGGATTAACAAATAATAAACACACTTTCATTTTCTTTCAGTATAAATGACAAAAGGATCTTGTTTCTTTGATTTTTCTATGACACCATGATTTAGGTATAAAACACGTTTCATTTATTCTAAATGGGATATTTATGAAATTTTTATTATGATATATTTGGATTATAATAATGAATATATATGAATGGTTCTCCATCATAGTAATCCAGTTCATTGGGTAAAGAATTAAATCTCTAGAGATGACATGTTTTGTGATACCTTGGTGAACAACCATGTTAATTTTTATGGAACCTCTGTGAAAAAATATCGACTTTATTATGAATTGATCAATTAAATTATTTAGCTACATTTACATGTTGTGAATAAGGTTCAATTTTATATTATATTTTACTTAATTCTTTTCTGATGCTTTTATGAAATTATTCATGTTCTAGTCGTTAATTCACATGATCACTTTTAAATAGTTTACCATTCATTACCATACTGATCCTTATGCTAACCATTTAATTTGATGAATATCCCTTGGTTTTGAGATTTAGTAATTTTAAATAGCATGAACCTATGATGAATAAATTAAATTAGTTTAGTGTTAGGTTTTTAGGTTTTCATATATTATTTACCTTATTTCAAAGACACATAACATTAAAAGATCCTCTATTTGTAAAATGATATGTAATGATATGTAATAAAATTAGGGAGGCCATTGTGGGAATAAAATGATTATTTAGTTATTTATTAAATTAGGAATTGAAAAATTTAGGAAGATCCTTAGGGAAAATCTAAAATATAGTAAAAAGTCCATGTATTTTTTGTGAAATGTAAAATAAGTGGTTTCTTATAAAATAAATTTCTATCGTTACAAAAACTAATGGATCTGGAATTGGAACAGATGTATCTAGGGGTAAAAAATGAAATCACCACTTTTAGCAAGACTAAAACATGAACTGTTGCATGACAACGGTCATTGATCTACTCTTGTTTTGGAACTCCTGGGGGATATGTTTGGTTTATCCCTATATTTATATGAAACATAATGAAGGATTTATAGAAAATGTAATTATTGGTAATTAATAAAATATTTAAGAATGATGTTTTAATAAATGAAATTTCATTAAAATTATAATATTAATAAATGAAACATGATTTTTCTTAAGGTATTACAAGTTTATAAAATATTAGGAAATAGAAGAAACCATGTAAATGATGTTCACAACCAACAAGGTGCTGGTGACCTTTTAATGGAAGCCAAAGTGGAAAAAATCATGAGAATGATGAATCAACTAAATCTTGTTATGGAAAATAAAATGAATGAAGCTACACAAGAGATCCAAAAAAGACAAAAAATCATTCCATTATATTATTTATTCCACAACAAAGACCATCATTAAGTTGATCAATTTATCTACTGATTGATTAATAGTGGATAATATCTATAGAAATGATCTTTTCTATACTCCATTTTTAGAAACAAGATATTTTCACACTAGCTATGTTCTTATTAGAGGGTGATGCTGATTAGTGGTGGAAAATGGTTAATAAAACGAATACAAGAGGGGGGATTGAATGTATAGAGTGAGATAGCTCAAGGGAACCATCTTCAAAAAATATTTCCCCTATTGAATCTAAAAAAGGGAAACATTTCCTAAAATGGTTGTAGAAGAAAAATGAATCTGTTGGATGTTATGAAAATAACATCACATGTCTTTCCTATTACACAAAAATATTTTTTATAGATCCTAATGGGAAGGTTTAATGATTATTCGGAGCACTAAGACCTCATCTATAGAAGAATATTTCCAAATAAACTATGTAAACCATGTATGGATCATGAGGTTACCTATAAATGATTAACTAGATATTTGAGAGAGTTAGTATTCCAATATATCAAATGAAAAGAAGATATCATTATAGTCCAACATGGGGATGATATTTGATCATGAATGTGGAGAAAACTATGTTCATCTTTCAACATGAAACAACTATATGAAGTAGAATTCATGAAAATACCTATCTGAGAGAAAGAAATGTTACAAGTGTGAAAGATATGACCATATTTTGTGAAACTAAGATATTGAGGTGAAGCTCCAACTTATCTTCACTAATAAATATGGGATGACAATGCAACCCTTATATAGAAGACTATTGATTCAGGTGATTACATATAAGGATACATTAAATGCACAATCAATATCTAGTGTTAATAGAAGGCAATCACCATAAACCTAATCTTAGGCTAATTTATAATGTTCCGGATTTTTCTATCACAACAACTGATGCTGAATCTCTAAATGATGTAGTAGTAGGTAATCTCATTGTTCTCTCAAATCTAGAATGTACTTTGTTTGAATCTAGTTCTATGAATTCAATTATTTCCAATAAGATTGAACAAAATATATAATCAATACCAAAATAAATATATGTAGAACTACTACTGAAGAAACTTGGAGTGAAAATACATGACATGGTAGTGTAAATAATCTATTTTATTTACTCTGGTGAGCAAAATCTCATTGAAAATCATGTAGTCATTCCCATGTTGGAATATGAAATTATACTGGGGATGGTCTGACTGTCCAATTATTATTCTACTACCAACTTAAGAAGCAATGATATATTAGTATTATTGAATGAAAAAACTATAGTTTTTTCTCAAAGGAGGGATATATCAACATGATTTTGTTTTTCCAGGGGAACATATAATATCTTTCTGTTTGGGAGATAAACATTGAAGATGAATACGGAAATAAAATAATATGAACAAATGTTTTCCCCATAGTTCAAAATTACATTAATGTATTTCTTTAGGTGTTACCTGGACCTCCCCCATAAAGAGTGGTACATTTCTCCGTTGAAATCATGCCTGATTGCAAGATGATTTCAAATACCCTGTATAGAATGGAGAATGTGAACTTAATAAATTAAGGTAGAAACTCCATGGTATTTTGGAGAAGCAATTTATCTGGCCAAGTGCGTCCCCATGGGGAGAACCTGTTCTATTTTTGGATGAATAAATATGGATCAATGAGCCTATACATTTATAATAGAGTACTTTATGGGATTACATGAATGAATAATTAAACACCTCCAATAATTTATGACTTACATCCCTATCTTTATCAGGCTCAATTATTCCCCATGATTTATCTTTTATCTTGTTTCCATCAACTAAGAGTGATAAAGAAAGATATTATAATGAACTAATGCCTTAATCGAATGATATTCCTTTCTTATAATCACATGAAATCACAAAACAATGAACTACTAAGTACTATATAACCTTAAATAAACATATTGTCACTTCTGTGATTTGAATTTAAAAAAAAACATACATGGTTGTGATCAATAAGATATTTGGAGTCCGATTAGACCAACATAATTTTTTTTGAACAGTAACAGACCCTTATGAATAGTAATTTCAATTTTTAAAAAGTAATATGACACTTATTATTATTAAATTGTCCAAAAGAATAATATACTCACCCATGAATGTATAAATACAATTAAGGCGTCTTATAAGTTTTAATATGACCATATAAAAGTGTTTGTATTTATTAAGTCATAAATAGTTAATTACAATTATTTATATAATTTAAAAGAAAATTTGTTTTACTAAAATGTGATTATAAATTAAAAATTTTATGTCTTATAATTTTAATATAATATTATATATCCTTTTTTTTTAATTTTTGCACGCATTATTAAATCTGTTATAATATTAAAATCTTAATTTTTCTTGTATATTATGATTTTAATTCAAAATTAAATTAATTATATTTAGAAAATTATTTTTAAAAAATTAATTTCATTTTTGGATTCTTCACCTTGAGAAATTTTTTGGGTGACTTTTTGGGATTCTCCTAAAATAAAAGATTTTTTTTGTGAATAGTAAAATATTAAAATATCAAATAAATGGTAATTAAAATAATTTCAACATCATGATTGAGTCTTGGAAGATTTAAATGGAAAATGGATATAAATAAAAGTAACCTATTAATATTTTTTAACATGTAACCATAACTATTTCTTATCTTATAAATATATAATAGAGTAATGATTTAAATATTAAGAAAACCCATCTTCCCTCCACTTTAAAAAGAAGCCACTCTCCCCTCTATACTTCACATCTCTGAAACCTGGGTCCTTGGAAAAATTCTTAAAAATTATCTCCCTAATCCCCTCTCCCATGTCCAATAGGCCTTGGTCTCTTCAAAAGACCAAATCATCTCCCCTAAAGAGGTTCTCATGATTGTTATATTCAAGAGGTAAACTCTTTTCATTTCATTTACTTTCCTTTCAAGTTCCATTGATTTCATTTCTATCATCATGTCTCCTCATTTAAATTATATGAAAACTATAGTAAATTATATGTTATGGAATGTTTGTATGATAATGTAATAGGTTATTATTATTTCTCTTTTACCCTTATTTTATACTCATAGTAAAAATACCATATGAGATGTGTTAATTTACCACATTCAAGGGAGATGGGTTTTCAATTTACAATATCATCTTAAATTCTGGTCACAAAACCATTATTATTGTAGAAACATACTATAATATATTTATTATATCACATCTATGGTTCTGGAATATTTATTATGTGTGGTTTTGATTTACAAAACAAAATATGTTTGTTGTGATAAAAAAACCTCATATTAACACAAAATGTTATCACTAATGTTTTTTATAACGATTAATCATAACACAGAATAACGAAATGGAATGTAAAAACATGTAACATTATAGATGTTAAATTAAAATATATAACTCATTTTCTATACATCCATCTTCATTTTACATTATTAATTGTTCATTTATATAAGTAAACTGGTCATGAAACAAATGGACCAAGGCAATGAAATTGATCCTCATATCTAATAAAAAAGGTTATGAATGAACTCAAAAACTTTATAGTAAATTAATTGAATATAATATATGGTTTTTAATTATTAAATAATGAACCTATTTTTTCAGTTTATTGTTATCAAGTGGATAACACCGCTGTACTTAAGATAAGGTATTCTACCCGAACCTTCATTATTCTTTCAGGCTATTATTACTCTCACTTTACCCAAATGAAATACAATATTATAATAATTTAAGTATTATAATTTTTATTTATATTAAAAAAAAATCTTTCAAGATCCATTAATCATTCGCTTTCATGGATATAAAAGCTTTTAATTGATTCCCTCCTCAATACATACAGATAAGCAAACACGTTTGAAGGGAACATTTTTGAATTCTCAACCAATTTCATGTGCACCGTATAATATATTTTTAAGTAACAATTATATTAATAAAACATTTTTTTTATCATGATATAATTATTTTTTTACTTCTGGTTTTATATAAAATATTATTCACTTTTCACTTTTAACTGATCATTGATATTTTCATTAAACTGCACTAAAATGTTTTAATTTTCATTATTCGTAAAAACACTTCCACATGTCATCACATACATTTATCATCACAAATTCTAATATGTGACTATTATACCATTATAATATTCACCCTTAATCAAATTTCATTTTTAATGGACACTTTTATGATACGCCCATTCATTATGCTTTATGACATGACTATGATACCCATTTCTTTCTGTGTGTACCATTAAGCTTATATATTATTGATTATGTATAATTTTTTATATAGAAATAATATTTATGAAAATTGTAATATGGGTGAGCCTAGATATCACTCAAATTCATCAGGTAATGATTAGTCTCATTATATGTTAGGTGTAATGGTTTTGGTTGTTAGCCTATCTCGGGTTACAGTGTGTTGTGGTCATGGTTGTTGACCTTGAAAAGTGATCGTATATTTGAAAGAAGCATTAAATCCTGATAAAGTCGTGTTTAATTTTTTTTCAACATTGTTATTAATACGTGTTTATGTAAACCCATGTTTCTATGTTATGATTTCTCATGTTCCATGAATTTTAATATCATTATTCCAGGCTTTCTATCCCATGTGCTAAAGCTTTATTATTATGTTTTTCCCATAGTGGGTTTTTAGATTGTCCCTCTATTCATGTTATCCAAATTTACCCAATTAATTTGTATGAGGAAAATGGTTTATAGTTTATATTTATGATGATTAAATAATGAAATTTTTTATTTGGTCCCACGTTTTCAGTTTTATGTACCTAGTCTTCTAAAACACAATACTTCAAGACCCTTGGAATGTAATGTGATGTATTATTATGAATAAAATCATGTATTTATATTTTAAAAATCTATGTTTACTTTTATTATCTTAATAAGTTCATGTTATTTTTGGAAATTATGAATAGAGAACATTAGGAATAATATTAGTGATAAGACTATGTATATAAAAAACATCAAATTTCGTGGTATGTACAGATTATGTGGTTTATCAAGTAAATACATCTATGTATGGATAAAAATAGGTAGATGTGGATTTGGAATAGAAGTGTGTTGGGGTGAATCCCAAAAACACCACATTGAGATTGACTTGAATGGGAATGGGTGCTTGACAATGAGCCTTGCTGCATGAACGGGTGGTGGTAGATAGGTTTGTGATTGGTTCATGGGATCTGTAAGAACGGGCAGTGGTTGGTTTACTCGATAGCCTCCAGATCATGAAACACTTTGAATCATAGGAAGACCTCATTCAACCATGGTCTAGGGCTCTGTGAAGTTTCAATGAGATGAGTTTCATCTTCCTTTAATGGACTATTGATCTTCATATGAAGCGAGATTCACTGTCAATGGAGATTTAGATCAGTTTACCTAAACTTACAGTTCCTTTCGGGAATCCTTCTATTCTTCGGATGATTAGTAATATGGTAGGAACATTTCCTTGTTCTGATAATCGTATAGAGGCTATGTTCCATCCGGTTAATCCTCAGATTTGTGTTGAATTAGATGTGTCTCTCCTGCCTTTCAATTTTGTATGGATTACCATTGGTGAGGAGTACATGTGAAAACAAAAGGTTGTTTTTGAAAACTAGATGTAATTATTCTCATGTTGTAAGAGGTTGGGGAACCCTTCGTTGGTCCACTAAAGGATATCTCCACCGAAAAAGTTGAAATATAAATATAAGAAGGTGAAGGGTGATGTGATGAAGAGCCCAGTTCAGGGGGTTATAGAGATGTTCACTGATAAAGACACCCATAAATCTGAATTATATAAGGGTATGGTTTCCTGAGTGCATCCAGTGAATGGAGAGACTCAGTGTGGTGATTATTCTGTTTCTATGAGGATAGAGGATGATTCAAGCAACAAAAACTATGAAAAGTAAATAGTGATAGATCACGGTCAGGATGACTTGGGGTTGATGGAAAGAGGGATGGTTTCTCTACTTTCTAACACTATTGTGGAGGTCCAGCTGCCTAGCCCCCACCAGGTGATATGTGGAGAGGTCCATGATTTAGAAGAGACTGGAGGACCGAGGCTGCAGTTGAACCCGCTGGTTTCTGAGGTCTTCAAAAGGGTGAGGCATGAATTGGAGAACACAACTAGTTCCACTGTTAGGAAAGATACAAATCAAAATGAGGAGAGATGATCCTGCTTATTGGAGGTGGTCCTTCCTATCTGAGCTAAGTGTACTAAAGGTCTATATCCCTTGGCCAAGCCCTTCCATACTCATACCAATGGGTTTAATGACCACTCGGCATGAATGTTGGTGGATGGAATGGTTGTGGATGATGTTTCAGGGGTGGATGGTGGTGTGAAAACACCAGAGGGTCTATAGGGTATGGGAAAGGAGACAGGGTCCATGGACGTAGAGGAAGCTACTATTGGGGAGTGGTAGCTCCCTTTGCAGGAGAGTAAATCTCTAGAACAAAGGCGGGGGATCAACTCTGAGTCTCCTTCTGCTGTTTTGGGGGTGCGAGCTGATATTTTAAGGGAAAGTTCTGGGAGAGGGAATGAAAATGAGAGTTTCCCATTAGGCCGGTCATTCAGTGATGTTGTTCAAAGTGTGAAGCAGATGATGGAAATAGCTGATGTAACCTTTTATGTTTCTTGAAGAAGAAGATTAAGGAAGGATTACTCTTATCTTCAATGGACAATGTAGATTAGATTGGCTTATAAAAAGAATAGTGAGTAGATGGTGGCTTTTAAAAAGGGTAGTGTGGTCAACAAGTCATCCCCAGAGCAACCCGACCTTGATCTGCTTAGGTGTCAGGTTCAACGTGCAAGCTATTGGAAGTCTCCAAATTGTAAATCCACTACTAAAGAATATGGATCTTACATGGGGTGCGGTGATGATTATGGTTACTTTGATGTGTAAGCTTCACTTGTTTGTGTTTTGGTTTTATGTTGGGTTACCGTAAACCCATAAAACAGCTTTAAAAAATGTGAAAATAATTATTTTCAAAGTTTATACTTTTATGTCCAATGTTTTCTTTCTATGATTAATAACTAAGTATCCAAACCCTATAATTGTACATTCTCATTTATAGTTAATTAAGGGAAAAATAATAACTCATTCCAACAATCAATGTGATAGGGAATCTGATTATTTCCCTAATGATATTCCAAATATGGTGGGAATGGGTGCTCAAAACATCATGGAAAAAATTGCTCAGCTGGAAAATGTAATGAATAAAAACATGAATTATGTGGGACACCCTCCTTCTCCAACGAATAATCATGTGTCCATTGAATCCTTATTGTTGAAAAGGCCTCTCACTTTTAGTCTATCTATCGATCAACTCCTCCCCGAACAGTAGATTAACTCCAATGAATTGATAATCCTTGTCCTTCAGTTCTTATAATAAGAGAAATTCATACTGGTAATATATAATATTGATGGGGAAGTTGATCAATTGTGTTCAATGATCACGAATACAATGTCCCAAGAAGAAATTGATTCAATGTATTGAGAGGAATTCATGAAAATGTTTTTCAAAAAATATTTACCAAAAACCTCCACCTGAAGATGGAAATACTGTTCCTCAGACTCATTCATATGGAAGATGAGTCCATATGGGTGTATGAAAAACAATTCACATGTCATGAATGATATGACATAATATTTTTCATGAAGACCAAATTTAAGGTGGATAAATTTTTACTAGACTAAAAATTAGTTTATTAAGACTGTTGGTGATTTGAGACAGTCACATTTATGAGAAGACTTTCCACTATTCCCTCAAGGATGAAATGGAGATCGGAGACTCCTAGTATTTGCATGGTCCTGGTGAATAAATGAATAATATAGTGCCTAATATGAGTGGCTTAGAAAATAAATCACAAAATAGAAGTAAGATCGAACATCCCACATGTCAAATTTGTTGGAAAAAGCATCTAGGAATGGTCTAAAGGGAACCCAGACTTCATCAAATGGTGATGAATGGGACATCTAATTAAGAACTGCTGAAGGGATATGAATAATCACACTAATGTGGATGTTTAAATGTTCAAATAAACACTCAACTAGTGGTGATGTTTTACAACTATTTGTAATCGTGTAATTGTACAAAAAACTCTCATATGTATAAGGAACTATCCTTAAATAATAAATAATCTTGTTTTAAGTCATTAATTTTTCTTTTATTCAAATTTAAGATATTTTTAGGCTTATATTTTTAGATAATTAGAATATAACTATTACATTACATCTCAAAATTTACTATGTAAACTATTCTACTCACTAACAATTTTTTAACATTATAAAACTTCTTAATGGGAAACTGAATTCTATTCATGATAATAATTTTCATGAATTCGTCATTTCTCATACCCATCCTTATACCTTTTGAAGAAATTTCAAGAACATGGGGTGTTCAAAAAAATATTTGAATCGAATAAAAAATGAATAAAACCGTAAGTCTATTAATAGTTAAAATCCCAGAAAACAATTTCAAAAAATCATACATTTCACTTATAAAAACTAACATATTTTACTTAAATAAAATATTCATAAGATTCCTAAAAAACATCATAGAAATTAAAAAAAAATGTTACTCATGGAATCCATATCAAACAATCATTTTAGCTTTCACGACTACATAAAGAGTAACCTTAATGTTTACTTTTGGAATACTGATCACAATATATTCTCTAAATATATTGGGAGAATCCTTAATGATTACCACTGTCACGTTACCCTATGCATTGAAGAGGTGTTAAAGGAACCTTGCCCTAGTTTTATCAAGGAACCACCTATATACATATATAATTCCAAATAACCAAAACATAATAAAAACACATAAAAAGTATTAGGGAAAAATAACATTTCCACCTTGAATTAATATTTCTTCATTACAGGTTCTACAATCATAAATGGAAAAAAATTAAATTAATTTTTAACGTTTAAATTTTAACATAACAAATAAATAAATAATTGTTACATAAAATAAATAAATTTCATTCCTGATGTATATGTTCAATAAAACATTCCAAATTTTTTAAATAAACAATACAATTTTAAAACACATTTAAAATATTTAAACAATTATTTTTAAATCAATATTCTCCATACCCCTTTCAACCATTAAAAGTAATTACAATTCTAACACATTAATTTTCCATATAATTAATTCCTAAAAACCATTTTGAGATGATGGAAATTAATGATATGAATTTAGAAGGATAAATCATTAAAACATTAAAATGATATTTCAGTTAATGAGTCCCATAAAACATGAATAAAATTAATAAAAGAATAAAATTAAAAATCATATAAATATCCTTAAAATATATAAATTTATGATACAAAATCTCAAAACGGTACTATATTCACCATATAGGATTATAATGGTGCAGAATATCAAGATATTCCTCAATGAGAGAAGATTGATATATAATCCCTTACAAATATCGTATCATTAGATTAACGATTAATCAATGACATAATTATGTGTGAAATATATAAATACACCCAATATAAGTGTATACTATTTAAAAAACAATCATAGGTAATTCACATTTTTTCTAGGAAAAAAAATCTGACGACATGGATATAAAACTCCTTGAATTGATATTGAGTTAATATTTCCCATTACCTTGAGTCTCATATGTCTCATTCATTCACTAAATTATTGAATAATAAACATAGGTTAATTTAGATTTTCATAACACCCTCATTTAGTTTTATTATTCATTTTTATATTACTTATTATAATGGTATAGCAATTACTAATTTATTTTATTTCATATCAGACATTTTGTCGAGGTTCGGTACATAAGAAAAAAATGAACATGTTATAATAAAAAACAGTCAATGTGGTAAAAAGTATGTTATCTCAAAAATATTAATTATGATTTAAATATAATATAAATCCATTATATATATATTTATATTTATAATAATCCATAATAATTGGAGATAATAAATGAAATGCACCATTCATAGAGATGGTAGGTCGCACGTATGCATGACCGTTGCTTTCATTTCATGATTATATTAAAGGAATGAAAAATAAATGATATGTTTGTATATTATAATTCAAATATAATATATATGTTATATATTTAACATAAGTCTATTAACCCCGTCATTTATTTGTTCCATATATGGAATAAAGGAGTCATGTCACATTAAGGGGGCAGGGGTCCACATTTCATAAAATGACATTATCATTTTTAAACATTATAGAAATCATAATTTTATGTTGAAAATAAAAATTACAGAATCATAGATTCAATATAAATATAATATATATCATATAAAAATATATTTTCATTATAATGGCCATATTGAGAGGCGATATGAGAAAATTGAATAATCATCATTTTGTTAAGAAGTAGTTTACTGTAAACTGATATAGTGTGTTCTATATTCATTAGATAGAGGTGTGTGTAAGTGTAGAAAACAACCATTGAAAAAATATCCTAGTATATTTAGGATACAATTTTATTTATAAAATAATATAATAAATTGATTTTATGGGAATGAGGAAGGAAATTAAATGAATGTTTCTTAAGAGAAGACATTACCTTAAAATTGGGTAACTTCTTTGGATTTGAGCCAAAATTATTTCTTGAATAGATTTTTTCTAATAGTAATTAATCTAGGAGGAATTTTGGGATATTGGGAGATTATTTGTGTATTATTTTGGATGAGACAAGGTGCTTGATAGGTTTATGTATGTGGGTATAGTTGGTGGCCTTTTATAA
The DNA here is from genome assembly GCA_963277665.1 of Viscum album. NCBI lineage: Eukaryota > Viridiplantae > Streptophyta > Magnoliopsida > Santalales > Viscaceae > Viscum > Viscum album. The sequence continues at coordinate 1,824,461,363 of OY728151.1, read as the reverse complement.
GAAGCGGGGCACTTTTGGAATGTCTTGAAATATTATATTATTATAAATTGATATTAAAATTATTGTACAAAAAAATTGATATATGTCATAGTGAAGATTATTATGGGTTGAAATAATTTCAAAAATTTGGTTTTAAAAATTTTTAGGTCCCAAATACAACCTTTTATTTTTGCATTAACCATTAGTTAAATAAATTAACTCTTACCATGTTATCTTGTATTTTTACACTTTATTGGAAATATAGTTATGATAAAGTTCCAAGAGAACCTCTACTTTATAATTAATGATATTTTTAACATTATAGAAGTCATTTTACTTAATAATAGTTTTTATAACTACTTTATCATTTAATAAAATAGTATTTAGTTTATAAACTTATTTATGTTAGTTTTGACACAATTTTGTAATTTATTTTTGATAAATCCATAACAAATTGATTCATTAGAATAAAACACATTAAATCAAATATAACATGTAATAATAATTGAGATAATTTTTGTACGGAATTAATATTTTTATATTAGATTAATTTTAATATTTATTATATCATTTATTTGAATCGTTCAGTAAGAAGTTAATCACTAGATCATCATTATGTCAAAAATAAATTTATATATTTAATGTCTAAAAATTATAAATTAAATACCATGATGTGGGAAACATTTTTAGATTTATAATTACAAATTATAGTAAAATATAAAAATTATATAACCCCACAAATACTTTTTTTAATTAAAATATTTATGTTTATACTATATTTCTCTTTAATTTAAATTAATTATATTTACATGTAATTTACCCACCGATGTGGTTCCTATCTACCAAACGTTATGTGTGTGGATTTTTAATGTATCCTATGACTCATCCAATAACATTATGACACGTGTTAGAGTATTTTTATATTATTATAATATTATTTTAACCATTATATACTTTATTTTCCCTTTAATGGTGGAAAATAAAAATAATTATTAAAGTTATTATTCCTAATTTCCAAAAATAAAAGGTTAATAATTACACAATTTAAACATTGTGATTTCAAATATGGAATCCATTTTTCCAAAATCCAAACACAAAAAGTGTATTAATTAAATAAAAATTAATTAACAGCGTCAAAACTAGAAATCAGGATTTTATGAAGTAAAAAATATTAACAAATTGACATGTCTTTGTGTCTGATATAAGTTTCAATTACTTCCAGTGAATATAATTATATTAAATGATAAAAAAATAATATAATTACACATTAAATACAGTTTAAAAGATAATATACCTATTTATATAAATAAAATGAATAGGCCGTTTTGAAAAGAAATGTATTATTATTCTATATTCATTAAAAAATTAATTTTATCTTAAAAATATCAAAATTATTCCAAAGTAAATGTTGTTTTCTATCTTCTAATTAAGGTGTTTATTTATTCAAATTGAACATATAAAGGTGAAAAAAACTATATGTAAAAAACATTCACCATTAAATGTTGGTAAAACAGCTTTTTAAAAATACTAGAGTATTTTATGCTTAAAATTGGATTCAATCTCATTTTATGCCTCTTAAATTTTTTGGATAAATGTAAAAAAATTTATATTTTTTTAATCATATTGTAGTTAGTTCTATTCATTACCACAAACAAAAATAATAGTCATTAAATATAATTTATAATAATAATAATAATATTGTGTAATTGTTTTGTATAACTCGATGTTGTGTGCAATGTATGATTTCAAAGAAACCTGTTTTGGTTTGACAAGTAAGATATTAGCTAAATCATCCCTTAAAATTTTATATCTATTCATAATTATTAATCAAAAAAGTTTATTTTATAAATAAATAGAATGGTATATCCTTCCCAAAATTCAAAAATTACATCATAAAAATTCAAATTGGGCTCGGTAATATGATTGAAAATCCCACATCGGAAAAAGCATGAGTAAAATTTTTTTTAAAAGAAATAATGAGAATTTAAAAGTTAAAATAATATAAAAAAATACTAGGATTCCATATAGTAAAACATAGATATGGAATAATAACTATCTATATGGTTCCGGTGGAGAATTAAAGAAAACATTATTTAAAATGTTAACAATTAGAAAACCACAAATTTTTGATGGATTAAACGGTCTTTTATTTTTTAGTAGGAAAAGTAAAGAAGACAATGTTTTTTTATTTTCATTTTCATAATGTTGGGGAATTTATGTAATAGTGTTTATAATACCATAAGGATACATACTTACTTGTCACGTAGAGTTTCATCCTTTACTATATTTTTACCGCACACTTATCTTTTCTCAAAAAAATGTATTCAAGATGACTTGGTCACACCAGAAGAACTAAAATAAACTTCTATAGAATAATATAATCCATAAAATATTATATTCCAATTTATCCCATCTTAAAAAATTAACCAAAAACAAAATTGTTATCAAAATAGAAGATAATCCACCAAAAATTAAAATTCCATTATAAAGCGAAGGAATACTTTAAATATAAAAAAATCATTATTAATATCCAAGTTCTATATAGAAAATCCTACAAAAAATGAAATAAAATTCCATAAAATAATCCCATCTAATATTGAAACCCCAAATTTAGAAGTATTTTATCACATATTCTTAATAGATAAATATTAAAAAATAATACCAAATAAAATTGATTACTGTTATAGTCTCATATTGAAATGTAATTGATATAATAAAATATTTCCCATGATAGGATAATTAGTTTGATAAATAACCTAATTCCCATAATTCCACAATTAAAATCATAGATTCTTCTAAAATATAATTCAACCATTAATCCATTAAAATTACATAGTATTCTATATTCAGTAATCAAGTAGTGTTCTTAAAATAGTGAACGTCTTACAAAATATCATTTATTACTTAATACGCAAATCATTTTTCAATACAAAGGATATCCCTTGGATAAAAAATGTGTTTCCAAAATCAAATTATTCCTAATTATTCATCTTTTTTAACGAAAAATATAATGTCATACTAACCAGGGACATTATGTATGCATGTGGTAGGTGATACACCCTTGTCAGCCATCAGTTGTTGGTTCGATTCTAGAGGCCTTTCCCGACACGACGGTTTGTCCCAAATTGGGTGAGTTATCACTTTCTATAAAACACAAAATTGAACATAACATGTTTTAACCTTATTTTTTCATATACTCTTCTTTTGAATACCAACTCATTATGATCATGAAATATTAATTTATTAATTTTTATATTTATTAACTTTATTTTCATCTAAAAATTATTTAATAAAACTATTCCCAAAAGAATGAACAACATGCCTTGATCAAGGTGTCCACCTAGTTTCATCATCATTATTTTCATGTAGATAGATGGTCCATGCATTGAAATAATTATTTATAGACAATTAAAAATCACATGGTTCATTTTTCCAAACACACCTTGTACTAATTGGGTCATATGGGTGTTTTTAGAGAAATGGTTTTGGAAAATAAGCTTGTATGGCATATAATTTCAGAACATGAGAGAAGACATTATTTTAATAAAACATTCACACCGAGTTTGAGTGCAAAATTTCAAACAATGGTCTATTTAAAATACTATAGGTTGGTGCAAAAAGAAAATATTTAAAAATAAAATACAAATAGTTTGTGGAAGGTTCTCGTTCTTTAACAACAATTTCAAAATCATAATATGCTTCATAATATTGTGATAAGGTAAAATATCTAAAAATATCCTAAACATACTTACCAACTTTGAGAATATTAGAATATTGAGAAAAAAATATTTGATTAAAAACAACCCCTGATCCCTGATGGTTTGGATGTATAGTGGAGGTGTTTTATATATCAATCAATCTCTTGAAAATGAGCTTTTTGTTATAAAAAGTTTCACAGTCATCCAAACATTACTTTGAAATAATTATTACAAGAAAGTCATCTGGAAGAGATAAGAAATCTATTTGAAATCATACTCATTCCATTTGTAACCATAGTTCCATGATATTAATGGTTATATTATAAGGATTTAACCAAAATAATAGGCATAGAATGTTTCCATATGTTACACCAAAACTCATAATCCCTAAAAATATCCAAACCGACCTCTGAAACCAACTAAAAGTCCACAACTATAAACATTACTTAATCTTGATTTAAATTAATAATTAGACTTTAATTCACATTTAGCATCATTTAATGTTTATACTTAGAGAGAATTAGGTCCTAACTATTTCATTAAATCTCAGTATTTAAAAAGTATACTCTTCTATTAAATAACATTTTTATACTAAATAAAACATATTAAATAAAAACTGTATTCATTTCTCTTTTCAATAACATGGGATGACCATAAAAAGATCACTAAGGATTACAAAATAAGGAATATTACCATTAGTCCACGAATATTTAAAACCAATGAAATCATTTTCACAAAACCATACTTTTCACCCATAAAACATAAACTATTTATCTTACATCATGTAATCATGATATTAGTACCTCATATTGTAGAAATAATAAAAATTTAAGATAACTTTTGGCATCCATATCATACTTACATTGTAGCTGTCATAGCTACATAGGGAGTAACCTACATGGTTACATTTTGAATACCCATCACAGTATATTCCTTAAATATCTTAAGAGAAACCATAACGTTTACCTCCATCACATTACCTAATGAATTAGAGAGTTTAAAATGGCTCATTATCTCTCAATTTATAACAAAACAACCCGTATACAAACATAATTCCCATGAACCATAATATAATCATAGCAAATAAACCAACAATAAAGGAAAAAATAACATTTCCACATTGCACTCACATTTCATCTTTACAAGCTGCACAATCATAAATTAAAACACATTAGATTAAAATAAAATGGTAAAATTTTAATGTAAACATCAATACATATTTGTGATATAAAAGTGAGAAATTCCATTCAAGATGTATATGTCAAATAAAACATTCCCAATTATTGAAATAATCAATCTGTTTTTTAAACACATGTAAAAATATTAAATGAATATTTTTGAATCAAAGGGTTTAATACCAATTTGAAAATATAAAATAAATTAACAATTTACAAAATTAATGATGATATAAATAAATAAATAAAACCCTTTTGAAATAATAGACATTAATGATCAATAGTTTGAAAAACAAATCATTAAAACATTTAAAATGATGTTTTAAATCAAGAGCCCCGTAACACTTGAGAAGAACATGAATAATAATAATAATGAAATACTAAAATAAAAAAACTATATATTTCATATTAATATATAAATTTTCAATAAAAAATATCAAAAGTTATTTTTATACAAATTATAGGTTAATAAAGGTGCACTATATCATGATATGGCTCAATGAAAGAAGATTGAGACGTACTCCCTTACAAAGATCGTATCATTAGATTAAGGATAAATAATTTACATAATTATGTGTGAAAAATATAAATATAACTAATATAAATCAATATTAGTTGAAAGACAATCATATATCATTCACTCATTTTATTGTAAAAACAAAACCAATGAAATCGGTATTTAACTCAATAAATGAAGATTTAGTAAAGATTTCCCTTACCATGCATCTGACATGTCTAGTTCATTATTTATATTCCAAAATAATAAAAATAGGTTAATTTAAACATTATTAAGAACCATTTCCTTGTTTATTATTCATTTTTTATTACTTATTACAATTTTACATCAATTAGTTTATTTTTTGAGTTCATATTTGACGTTTTCTCGTTGTTCGGTACATGAGTTAAAAATAAAATTGTTATAATTTGTAATTGTTCATCTGGTCATAAATCATTTATCTCCAGAATATTATTTGTTATTTAAATATCATATATATCTGATATTTATTTATTTATATCAATCCATAATTTTTTTAGATAATAAATTAAATACACAATTCATGGTAACGGTTTGCCACATGTATGCATGAACGCTACTTTCATTTCATTGTCATATTAAAGGAATGAAAAAAATGATTCATATGTAAACTTTTATTTCAATATAATATATATTTTATATATGTTAAATATTTTAATTATTTCTATACTTCATAAGATTTGGTATGTGAAAATTGAACTATTATCATTTTGGGAGGCAGTAGTTCACCATACACATATACAAGGTATTATATATCCAGTAGATGAAGGTGTGTGAAATTTTAGGATGAACAAATATCAGAGAAAAATTAAATAATATTTAAGAAACTGTTAGAAAAATAATTCTATAAATATAGGTTAGGGTGTTGGAGCTGAAAAATAAATGAAAGGAGTTTAAGAGAAGACATTATCTCTAAATCAGAAACTATTTTTGTTTTGAGCCAAATGGGTGTTTTCAATTTCATTAATCCCAATGTAAGGATTTTATGTGGAAGTATTGTATGTTGGGAGATTATTTGAGTATATTTTGGACTATACATGGGGGATGAGAGGTGTGTGCAATTGTGTAGAGGTGGCGTCTTTTTATAAGAAGAAGGAGGGGAACTTTAGGATTATCTTGAAGTATTATTTTATTATAAATTTATCTTCGAATTATAATAGCTAATAAGTTTTATATTTCAAGGATAAGATGATTATGTCATTAAATCCTATCAACCAATTATTTTTAGGAAAATTTAGGTCACATATGTAGCAAGATATTTTTTCTTTACCCATTCGCTATATAAATTATCTCTTGTCATGTCTTGTATTATTACACAGTATGGTTAATATATTCTCAACCAAATGAAAAGAGAGCCTCAAGTAGATCATTAATTGGATTTGTAAAATTTTCTATGTCATTTTTAGAATCTTATATTTTGGTACTATTATAAGATTTAATGAAATACAAAATTTTAACCCCATTTATGACAATTTTGATACTATTTAGTAATTTATTTTTGTTAAAGTTATTAAAACATGATTCAATAGAAATGACTACATTAATGCATAAATGACATGACATAATCATCCCAAAAATTCAATTTTGTCCTTAAATTTTTCAAATTACATTTATTTTTATATTTAAAATTTAATTTATTTTAATCTTTTTATAATAAGGTAATCACTGCATCATTCGGCTATCAAAAATAGATTTATTTAATTATTTTATAAAATTTTAAATTAAATAAAATGCTGTAGGAAATATATTTATCATTATAATTACTAATTAGAGTCAAATATTCCAAATATATAACCCCACATTAACATTGTGTTGGTAAACAGATACATATTTATGTTATATTTCCCTTTACTTTTAATTTAATATTTTCACATGTCATTTTCACACCCAAGTGTCTCCCAAGTGTCAAATGTTCTGCCTAAAGATTTTTTTGTCAGCCATGACATGTAAAATAATATTAGGACACGTTTTGGGTGGGTTTTTATTATAATTTTATTTTAACACTTATTTACCTAATTTACCCTATAACTGTGGTAATGAATATAATATCTAACATTACTATTCATAACATCTAAAAAGAAAAGGTACCAATTTACAAAATTGGAAGTTATGGTTCATAATATAGAATCAATTTTTCTAAATTCAAAACAATAAAAAAAATTAATTAATTTAAAATTTATTGTCATTGTCAAAACCAAAAAGCAGGTTTCTAAGAAGTAATAGATATCAAAATATTTACAAGTGTGTATGTCTAATTTAAAGTTGAAAATACATCAAATGAACAATATTTGAATAAAAGATAAAAATAATCCAATTACACTTTAAAATCAATTAAATATATAATCTATCTATTTAAATAAATGAGATGAAAATGAAATTTTGAATTAAAATGTATAATTTTTCATTATTCATTAAAATATGAAATTTATCTTAAAAATACCAAAAATAAACCAATGTAAATTTTGAGGACCTTATTCTAAAGATTTTTTTTCATATAGAACATATAAATGAAAAAAAACTATATTTCAAACGGTTTATCCATCAAAATTGGTAAAATGGTATTTTAAAAGTGTGAGAGTATTATTTGCTTAAAATTGTATTCATTCTCATTTTATGCCACCAAAATTTGTTGGATAAATGTAAAATCATTTACCAATAATTTTTAATCATAATTTATTTTTTTCTATTCATTTTCTAAAAAACAATGGATTGGCGTTAAAGCCCATTTAAAAGAATAATAATAATGTTGTGTGATTTTTTTATATAACTCAGGGCTGTGTAAATCATATGATTTAAGAGAAATCTGTTGTTGTATGTCAAGTACGCTATCAGAAAAAGAGTCCAATTAACATATATATTATATTTAATTGATAAATATTAATTAAAAATAATTATTCTATAAATACATGGGGTTTAACACTATGCTAAGGGTTGTAGGAGGAAATCAACAACCTCCAAGGAAACAATGTAGGGCTTATTCTATCACAACCACTATGGTGGATCTGAATAGAAAGGCTGTTACAAGAATTCTAGTTATTAATTAATCAATACTGAAAAAACTATTTGATTATAGATCTACACATTCATTCATATCTTTCAATTTTAGTGGAACTATACAAACACCACCTCAATATTTGGAGGATAAGTAATCTGTGAGAATATTGAATGTGGAAATTATTATGTCCATTGTTTATAACTTCTCCTTGGTAAATTTTTATTTACTGAACCAATTATAAAATATTGTAAAACATACTTCTGTGGAGTTCTATGTTATCATTGGTTTAGAATTTTTATCCTTATACAAAGCCAACATCAACTGTCGGGAAAGGTAGTTCACTCTTCACATCCCAAAGCATCCTCTAATTCCTTACAAGTGTGAGGAGGATGATGAATATCCTTTAAAATCATTGTCTCATGTGTGGATATTAATTCCTTATGATAAAGAATGTCTGTCTCAAATGATTGAGATAGAAGAGATGATAATTCTCAAATATATGCCAATCATGAGGGACTGCACTGATTCATTCCCTAATGATTTTCCTATATTTCCTATTGATAGATAGATTGAGATATCAATTTAAGATATTCCTATATGCCTAACTATATTGGAGACACCTTATATAGTTGCCACTACAGAGCTGGAAGAGCTAAAGAAGCAGTTACGGGAGAATCTGGAGAAGATTTTTATAAGAGAGAGTATATCACCATGGGGTGCGCGGGTCCACTTCATGAAGAAGAAGGATAGATCAATGTTCTTTTACATTGATTATTTTGAGATCTAAAAAATAATGATGAAGAATATGTATCTCCATACATGAATTGATGACTTGTTTGATCTACATTGGGGGGGGGAAGTTATATCTCTAAGGTGGACCTTAGGTGGGGATATCACCAATAAATGGCGAGGAAGAAAAATAATCCCAAATAAACCTTTTGAATTAGTTATGAAAATTATTAGATCATAGTGATGCCCTTAGGAATAATTAATCCTCAATATATTTTCATTTATCTAATGAAATGATTCTTTAACGATTACCTGGACAAAGTTTTGGTTGTCTTTATCTTTGATATTCTCATATCCTCCAAGGGAAAGGTGGAAGATTAAGGGAATTTGAAAATTGTGCTGAAGACTTTTATAAGGGTTAAACTATATGAAATGTATAGTAAATATGAGTTCATGATGGTGGATGTAACATTCTTAGGGAATGTTATCACTAGAAAATGGAAATCTATGGACCCTTCCAAGACAAAGGAAATTGAGGTGTGGCCCAGGCTAGCACCTGTAATGAAGATCCATAACATTATGGGTCTTTTTGGGTATTATTCATGATTTTTAAAGATCTATCATGATTTTAAAAACAAATTAACAAGTTGACATAGAAGGGAGTGATGTTTTTTTTGGACTCAAGAATGTGACGACAATTTTAAGGAGTTGAAAAGGAGGATTCTCACTATGCTAGTACTCTCACTACCAATGAGTGGAGAACTCTTTTCAGTGTGAATTGAATCATCAATGAAGTGATTAGGATGTGTGTTAATGAAAAGTAATAAATTGATAGCCTAAACCTCAATGAAGATGAAAATCCATGAACAAAACTAACCTATGCATGATTTGGAGTTGGTGGTTGTGATCTTTGCGTTGAATATCTGAAACATTATCTTTATGGGAAGAAGTGTGAGATATATACTTATCACAAGAATCTAAAATATATATTCACACAAAATGAGTGTATTATTCACTAGTGATGATCATTGGATATCATCAAGGATTATGACACTTCAATCCACTATAATCCGGGTAAGGCAAATATGGTGGCAGATGCTCTAAGTAGAAATGATGAGGCATCCCTATCAAGTATGAGAACTGAAAAAGATATAATATTATTTGATTTCAAGAGGAAGGACATGGGAATAATTAAATAAGTAATATAATTAATACATTCTCTAATGATTGATCAGAAATACCTCATGGAGAAAATAAAGGATGCTCAATTAAAGGATGTGAAAATTCAGAAACGGGTGGAATCTATAAAAAATAAGAAATCCTCTAAGTCTATGATAGTTGAGGATGGTGTAGTATGATTTGTGCCATGGTTATGTGTAGAATATGATATAGATATAAATATGGTTCTTATTAAGGACACACAAAGCTCAACCAATTCAATTCACCCAAGGAACACTATGAAATTTCATGATCTCCAAGTGAAATTTTCATGGGACAATTTGAAGAAGAAGATTTCTGACTATATATTAATGTTCATGGTATTTCAACAAGTGAAGGATTAAATATATAAGCCTAATGGGATGATGAAAACCTACCCATACCAACAATGAAGTGGGATAAAATTACAATAGATATAGTCACTGGACTTCCATAGACATCTAGAGGGATTAATTATGTATGTGTCATTATAGATCATTTTACAATGACAACTCACATTATCGCAATTCGAGAGGACTTCTCATTGGATAATCATTCACAGATATATATAAATGATTTGGTAAGTATTCATGGAGTACCACTATCTATTTTATTATATACATATCTGAGGTTCTCCTGGATGTTTTGGAAAACTATCTTTCTTTCTCAATGCACTGAACTGAACATTCGTACGAAGTATCATCCTCAAACGGATGTCCAATATGAGAAAAAAAATCATACACTAGAAGAAAAGTTCAGATCCTATTCTATGGACTTCAAAAGGGAATGGTACTAATATCTTCTACATGTATAATTCTCTTACAAAAAACTTTCTACTCCATCATTCAAATAGAACCATATGATGTCTTATATGTGAAATGGTTTAGAACACTGCCATGTTTGGATGAAGTAATGATAGTATGCTGCTAGGACCTGAAATGGTTGAATAAATGGTGGAGAAAGTGAAAACCATTAAACATCAAATCATGGTTCCCCAAATTGACAGAAATGATTTGTGGAAAATCATTGATGGAACCTTGAGTTCATTGTATTAGATATGGTATTCCCCTACATATCTCCTTAGATAATGATTAGCAGATTTGGGAAGAAAGGAAAAATATGCCCAAAGCACATTGGCCCCATTGAGATTATCGATCAGGTTGGAGCTGTGTACTATAGACTGGAATTTCTACATAAAATTTCTAAAGTACCCGATTCCTTTCATGTATCCCTCTAATGGAACTAAATACCCAATCCTTCACATCCACTCTATTCAAAGGTGGTACAATTGAGGACTGATATTTCTTACAATCACCATCCAAAAATGATCTTAGATCATAGAGATAATTTTATACATAACATGAATAATCACCTGGTCAATCTATTATGGATAAATCATATGTATGAATAGGCAACATGGGAACATGATGGGAAACAAAAAAAAGTACGACACATGTTTTAGGTATAGAATGTAAATGGAAATTTCATGGGGAAAATTTCATGGGTGAAATTTCATAAGGGGGAAATAATGTAATGACACAATAATTTAATCAATGGAAATTACCTTCTTATAATCACATTAAATCATGAAACAATAAAAAACTAAATACTATGTGGCCATTTAAAATAATATTGTCACTTATGTGATTTTATGTTCCAAAATATAACATCCACACTTGTGAAATGTAAGATGTTTGGAGTCTGATAAGACTAAATTAATTTTTGGAGAATAATAACTAAAAATTATGAATTGTAATGTCACTCTTATGAATAGTAATATGACCCTTATGAATAATAAATCATGCAATAGAATATTAATCTCACCAATGAATGTATAAAAACATTTTGGAATCTTATAAAAGATAATATGAACATTAGTAAAAGTATTGGTATTTTTGTAAGTCATAAATAGTTAATTACAATTAATTGTCTAATAAAAAAATTATTTTCCAAAAATGATAATATAAATTCTAAATTTTAATTCTTTTGGTTTTTTGAAAATTTTAGAAGACATTTTGTAATTTTTGAAACCATTATAAATTTTTTTATTTTTTTATATTCATTATTTTTCAAATAAATTATAATATAAATTTGAAAATTAATTTAATCATACCATGAAAACTATTTTGGATAAATTAATTTTGTTTTTTGGATTCTACATACTAATAAATTTTTGGTGGGAATTTTTTTGGATCTTTCCAAAATGCATGATTTTTTTTGTGAATAGTAAAATATTATAATTTATGATAAATGCTAAATAAATTAATTTATGCATCATGATTGAGTAATAGATGATTTAAATGGATGTTGGTTAAAACATAAATTAAAATATTAATATTTTTGGCCGTGTAATCATTAGTATGTTTTTTATTATTGATAAATTATAAACTATATATTATGATATTAATAAAACCCACCTCTCCTCCACTATAAAATCCACCAACACTCCCCTCATCTCTTCGCTCCTATCAGGCATTGTTACATGAATAAATTCGAACCCAATCCCTCCCTTTTCTTCTATATCACGTCCATAAACCCTTGTTCTATTTAAAAGATCAAATCCTCTCCCCAGACGAGGTTCTCAAGGATGTTATATTCAAGAGTTAAAAACTTCTTTTCATTTATTTTACTTTATTTTCACGTTATATTGTTGTTATTTCTATCCATACCTCTCCCTATAAAACTATTATTACAAAACAAGTTATTTATATATACTTTATTGTTTTAATGATAATGGAAGGAGTTATTATCATATATCTTTTACCATTCATTTATATTAGTAGTAAAAACATACTTCGAGATGTGTTAATTTACCACATTCAAGGATGATGGGATTTCAATTTCCATTAAATTCTTCATTTTTTGACATGAAACCATTATTATGGTTGAACCAGACTATAACATATATATTATGTCTCATCTATGGATCTGGAATATTTTTTACACATGGTTCTGATTTATAAAACATAATATGTATATTGTGATCAAGAAACTGCCAATTAACCCAAAAGGTAATCACTAAAGATTTATATATTCATTTATCTTCACTCCAAGCAAATAAGTGAAAATTAAAACAATGTAATCTTCTGGATGATAAATAATAAAATATAACTCAAATTATAGTTAATCAATCATAAAACCAATAGACCCGAATAATGAAATCGGACCTTATAACACATCAAAAAGGTTATGAATGAACTCAAAATGGTTATATTAAATCAATTACATGTAATTTATGTTATACAATTATTAGTTAATTAACTTAATTTAATTATTCTTATAATTAATATCACATGGATGACACCATCAGGCGTAAATGGATTCTACCAAATCCTCAATTATTCATTCGTGTTATTCTTACTCTCTCTTTACAAAATTAATTACTATATTCCATGTTTTAAAATCGTATAACTTCTGATTATATTTAAAAAATAGATTTTCATGATCCATTAATCCTTCTTTTTTTGGGGATATACCTGCTTTTATGTGATTCCCTCTTCATTACTTCCTGATAACAAAAACCCATTTTAAGCGAACTTCCTAAATTCTTACCCAATTTCAAGTGCACCATACAATATATTTTTATGAAACCACTAAATTTATAAGAAAGTATTTTTATCATGAGAAAATTAATGGATCTCTTATGGTATTATATAAAATATTATTCCCTTTTTGGTTTTAAATGATATTTAATATTTTCATTAAACCACACTAAAATGTTTTAATTTTAGCCCTTCTTAAAAACTATTTTAAATGTTATCAGGTAAATTTAGAATCAAATATTATTATATGTGAATATAATATATTTTTAGTTTCCATTATTGATTTAACAAATTTTTTTCATAAACTCATATAGGAAATTTCTATTCATTTTGCTTTTATACAATATTAGGATAACCATTTCATTTTGTGGGCACCCTTATGTTTATGTATGATTGATTATGATTTTATCTTTTTATGGAAAGAATATTAATGAAAAATTTATGATGGATAATTCCCAATATGACTACAATGAATTAGGTATAGTTTAGTCCCGTGATACATTACGTGAAATGATCTTAGTGGATAGCCTTGAATTGTGAAACCATGTCCAAAGGACTTGGTGTTTATCAATAACTTGTGCTATTATTTGTGAAATGAGCCATGAATCATGATAAATTCATGTTATATTTTACATAAAAAATATTAGGACTCAATTTTTATATGATCCCATGTTTATATGTTATGATTTCCCATGTTCCATGCCTTTCTATATCATTATTTCATGCCTTCTAGCCCATGTGCGGAAGCATTATTAATATGTTTTTCCCTTACTAGACATTTAGCTCATCTATTTTTTCTCGATATCACTAGGATACCCTATGGATTTGTATGAGCACAATAGAATTTAGGTGATATTTATGAAGATTAAATAAATTAATTTTTTATTTAAGACCATGTTATGAGTTTTATGTTCCTAGTCTACAAAGACATTGGACATCACGATCTACTACTTGTAATATGATTTATTATTATGATTAAAATCACGTAATGATATGTGTAAAAAGATAAGTATGCAATATATATTCCAAATACCTCCTTTTGATCATAATATGGGAATTATGAGTTTGTTGTCATGACCTTCGGCTTGAATAATGCTGTTAAATTTTTTATGGATATGATCAATATTATCATTATAAAAAACCGTGATAACTTTGTGGTTGTTTTTATTGATTAAATTATGATATATTACAAATGTGACAAGGATAATGATGATCATTTAAGTGTTATATTGAAAACTATGAAGAAGTAATGTCTATTTTTAATGTACAAAAAATTTTATTTTTGGTTACAAGTAGTTTCATTATTGGGGAACATTGTAACAAATGATAGAATCTTAGTAGAACCTACAAATAAAATGGTTGTGGAGGAGTGGAATCCTTCAACAACAGTAATCGAGCTTCATATATTCCTTAGTTTAGGAATATATTGTAGGAGGATTGTGATTTTTTTTCATATATTACTAATCCCCAATCCTCGTTAACTCTAAAAGGGGTCTACATCACCTGGACAAAAAAGTGTGAAGAAGGTTTCCAAGAGATGATGAAGATATTGGATACTGCACACATGTTAACTATACCTTCCATCGGAGAAGGATTTTTTTTAGGAATTCATTTTTGAATAGGCTTGGAAAAGTCCTCATGAAGAATGAAAATATGATTTGTTATGCATCTCGATAGTTAAAGCCTCATGAGTTGAACTATGACACTCATCATCTAGAGTTTTTTGTGTTTTATATCTTTAAATTAATTATGGCACAACCATTATTGGGAAAATGGGATATATACATAAACAACCAATGTTTGAAGTATATTTTCAAGTAATAGTAATTTAAAATGAGTTATAGGAGAAGGTTAAATCTCTTTAAGGACTATGATTGTTCAATTCATTATCACCCTATTAGAGAAAACAAATTAAATAATGCATTATGTATGAAAGAACCTATTTTTTCTAGAAATGATGAGGATTCAAGGATAAGATTGAACAAAGACAATGTAAAACTGGAAATGGGAATTGTAGCAGAAGGGAAATCACCAACCCTGTCTCAAATGATTTCTCAACATCCATTAATAGATTTGATCATGAAATATCAAAGAGAATATCATTTGATAAATATAAAAATAGAGGCTATGAAGAATTTGAAGTTTATTGAGTTCATTATTTATAAATAAGGGCTAATACAATTTGGTACAAGGATATGTGTTCCATCTATTCAAGAAATAATGAATGACGTGATGGATGAAGTTCATAGATTATCTTACTATATACATCATATAAGCATGAAAATGTATAGGGACCTTCGTGATCAACATTGGTGGAGAAACATGAAATGAGAGATTTCAAACTAAACTAGATTGTGGGTGGTGTGTCAATAAGTGCAGTCAGAGAAACAACATATAAAATGGGTATTACAACCACTTCCCATAGTATAATAGAAGTGGGACTATATCACAATGTAATTTAGCACTTATCTCCTGATAGGATCCAATATAAATAATGTGATATGGGTTATAGTAGACTTTATCATCAAGGCTACACATTTTATCTTTATTTGAGGATATTTATATCTTCACTAACTATAGAGACCCAAGCTTGATGTACATGGACATTAAATTAATTTTTCGGAATAATTAATACATAATAAAAACCAACACTCTAGGACCGTAATATTTCAGTTCCTTTGGAAACTCGAAAAATAATCTTCTAATCATGGTGAAAGATCTTCAACAACTCCCATAAAGATCTTACCCTTTTGATCTCTTTCCTCAAACATATCTTTATATCCTGGGGAAAATAAAACTTAAAAAGGGTGAGCTCAAATTCTCAGTAAGAGTAATCATAGAGAATATAAAACAATCCATAAACATTTGAATGTAAAATCATGAACATGACATGCATCTTAAAAGTACATAAGGCATAGATCATAAAGGAACATCAATCATGATAAAACAGAATGGGAATAAAACATTTAATTATGGAAAACCATTATGCAGATGATTTTATTTCCATAGTAACCAAGGCATTGCTGCCAAGACCATCTTAGTAGGCAATGTCCCTTACTGAATTGAGTTCACTCCTCGTTCCAGTCATGTATCACAGAACCGTATTAACTTACCGTTTTATCCATGTCTATCTCATGAGATATAAATATTTACCCAATGCATTGGAGGGAGATATAGGTCTCACCCATCTCATTTTTAAATCATTCTTACTTGTGCCACAACATAAACATAAATCATTCATCATATTCCAAAGAATAAAATGGGTTTCATAAACATCATCCCATCATAACATAATCCGTAAAAAACAAATGGAAATCATTTCATCATAAGAAAATTGGATCCATGTAAATAATAGAGGCATTATACTTGAAACATTCAAATATGATATAATGTCATCTTGGATGGAAAATGATTTTGATAAAACACTTGAAATGAATTCTTAAGGAAAATATCCATTCTTCTTCAAAATCAATTTCTTTTCAAAAAATGTCATGAAATTTTTAAAAAAAATGATTTTGTTGAATATATTCATGAAATAATGTAGAGTAAGATTAATGAATATAAGGTGGTATAAAACCGTAAAAATCCGTTCATGCTGTATAAGATAAAAAAACATTCTTCTCGTACTTTTGCCGGAAATGTCAAAAAGTACCTCGTATGGTAAAAAAACAGAAATATTCCTCACACACCATGTAGTAAAACTAAAAAATGGGTAAAAAGGAATTTAAACATACATGAAACCATTTTTAGAAAACAAGTACATGGATGATAAATATAACCCTAGTAAATACTTACGAGTAAACAATCTCGGATAAAAGCATTATTGGAAAAGTTATCACTTACCTTATGTCTGATATGCTTCTTTTGTATCCGAACCTCCTGTATAGTGAATTAAATAATTTAATTGACATATTAAATAATAATATTCATTGTTATGATATCATATATGGTCGACTCATGACATTATATTACTTGTTCTTTTGTAAATTCAAAGTTAAAGCAGCATTTTGGGTAAAATAGTTTCATTTATCGTACGTGTTTCAACTTGTTGTTCTTGATATTATTACTTATATCATGATTTACATAATTATGGAATTTAAAACATGATTTATATATAATATATATTCATCATATAAATATATATGATATATCAAAATACACCGTTCATGGAGTCGGTAGACCGTACATACGCATGAACGATGTTTTCATTTCCTTATTGAATTGAATGGAATTAAGTAAATGAAAAATATATGTATATAAATACAGTATCATTATTATGTAATATCTTTCATTATTATTTATTATACATAATTTAAATCATACTTGAATGGTTAATCATGGAAAATTAATCTTTTCGCATTCGTAGAGACGGTAATCCGTAAGTACACACCAACGATGATATCATTCCCATAATTATTTAATTTAATTGAAGTGGATGATATATTATCTCCAAATACGTATGATGTTACAATAACTATAAATAGTTATTCTTTACATCATTATACCCATCCAAGTAAGGTGGTGGTGGAAAAACAGATTACACCACGGCATGGAGACGGTATTCCGTACGTACGCACACGCGGTGGTTTCGTTATCCGTAGGATGGATAGAAGGTGAAATGGTGTCGTTTAATATTTATAATAAAATATATGTATATTAGTGTTACTGATGTTATTAATTTATAATTAAACAACTAAAGAAGAAGATGTTTAAGAAGAAAGAAACTAGAAAGAATCGGTAGAAGAGATTACCTCTTCTTCGACGTACCTATTTTAAGCTTCCTCTCAAGGCACTAGAGGTGGCCTTTTGAGGAGACAAGAACATATATAATGTTTCTAGGGATGTTTAGAAGGGAAATGGGTAGGGTTTGACCTAATTTTAAGGGTCAAAATTGTGTAAAGAGAAGAGGGAGTGGATTCCCTTTTATAAGGGAGGAGAGGGGATCCTTAAAAAAACATCAAATATTATTATATAATAAAGTCATATTCGGTTTATAAAAGCTCCAAATTTATTTATTTTGAAGAAAAAGTGGGTATGGGTCGAAATTGTCTCAACCAAAATGTTTTAGACAAGTTTATGTTACTATTTTAACCTTATCATTTAGATTTAACTCTATGTTAAATAATTTAACCTTTACCGTGCCTTCTTGTTTTCTTACACTATATGGTTAATAAACAGACTATAACAAGACAAACTAACCCCAAGTGGTTTATTATTAATATATATAACCTTATATTAGTCATTTCGATGATCCTCAGATTTTTAGGAATTGAATATCAATTAATAATATAATATTTGTTTTAAAAACTATTTTATGTCAATTTTGAAACTATTTGGTAATTGATTTTTGTGAAAATCATAGCCGCATGATTAGTTAGAAAAAAGTTAATTGAATCAATACTAACATGTCATATTAACCTATAATATTAGTAGAATTCATAAAAAGTCTGAAATTACATTTATTTTAGTATCTATAACATCTATTATGTTACTATTTTATTAATAAGGTAATTGCTGCATCATCATTGTGTCATAAATAAATTAAATAATTTAACATCTAAAAATTATAAATAAAATACTATTCTGTAGGAAATCATTTTAAATTTCCAATGAATATATATAGTCTAATTTATATTATGTATAACCCTATATTAAAAATGTTTTAGTTTGTTAAACATTGATTTTAAATCTTTTAACTCTTCTTTAAATTAAATAATAATAAATGTCCTAATTTAATCCAAGTGGACCAAAATGATAATATTATATTCCTAAGGTTGTTTTTGGTCGATTTATACTTATCCAATAGTATTAGGACATGTGTTAAGGTAATAATAATTTCATTTTTACCCTTAATTACCCTATTTACTTTTAACCGAGGTAAATAAAAGTAAATAGTTACTATTTAACAAAAATTATTTTTATCTTATTGAACCACATTAGAATCCTTGATATTAATTGTGTATCTCAGATTTTAGAAATTAAACTCACTGAAGCGATAAAATTATGTTTTATGGACAATTGCAAATGCTCATAGGAGGTGGGTAAAAGACGGTGAAAAGTTCAACAAAATTTTTATATATCTAAAATTATTATAAAATGATTCCAATGAATTACATTGAAATTATATAAGTAATATGTTTCTATTTTGACCTAAAATAAATTTAAATAAAATAAATTATTATTTAAATAAAAATTCGTTTTTAACCAATAACTTAGTGTTTTTACTATTCATCAAAAATTTAATGTTTTCAGAAAAATACCAAAATGTATCCCTTGGCTAATTTCGATATTCCGAATCCAAAAATGAAGTCCATTTTGAAAGATAAAAATTATAAAATTTCAAAAATTCAGTATTACTATTCATAACGGCTGGTTTATATAGTATTTTAATAACATATTGTTGTTTAGTGAAACTTGATATTGCGTACAACACATGCTATCGTGGAAGGTCACGATTGCGTGTAATGCAAGCCAAGTCAGGGTTGCGTATAGTGAAAGATTCCTTTGTTGTTGAATATAATAGAATCCAACTATATTTCATTTACACATTGAATATATATATATATATACACTCAATGTTGCGTAGAATAACTTTTATCAAATGAACATGAACTTGTGTGTAACAGGATCCAAGATTAGTGTTAGGTATACTACAATATAATATGGCGTTGCATATAGCGTAAGATAATATTAGTGTGGTCTACAACAGAAGATATGAATGAAATTGAAAAGAATATATCTTATAAAATATCAGGGTGTTACATTATACCTCCCTTAATATGAATTTCGCCCTTGAATTTCGTTGGGGTTATAAATGGTTTACTATAGGAAAGTTTCTTTCATCGAAACCCACATCATAAAAATGAATAAAAAAACTTTATTTTAAAAACTGAAGTATGATACATAACGGTTACCCAAATTAACTCATCACGTGGTATCCACATAGGAGAACATAGGTGAAAATATGGATATAGAAGAGAAATCTAACCATCACGTTCTCATGGAGAGTGGTAGAGAACATGTCTATGAAAATCCAAAAATCACAAAGCCATAAATTTGTGATGATATAAGGTACCATCTAATTCATCAGATATGATGACACAAGGGCAACATTTTTTGTTTTCAGGATCATTTCCCCAAAGTTTAAAAATTTGAATTAGATGAAATACTAACATTATTTTGGTACAATATCACTATTGTTTGTGCCCTGAAAAATTTCCACTTCATAATTTAAAGAAATGATGTTGAATTTTTCATTCATGATGTGTTAGCAGATCATGTGACTGAATGATAAGTCATCCAATCTATTTCTATCACAAAAAGGATAGCATAAGTTATTAAGTATACATAAGTTCATCTTTTTTGAGATTAATCATATATGATTCCAGCAATGGACTTATACATCATCAATCATACCTCTTGATAAAATAAAAATATTTTCTACTAACCAGAGACTTACTGTTGGCTAGTGGTAGGAAATAAAAGCCTGTCACACTTTGGTTGTGAGTTCGATTCCTACATCCTTGTCTGACGCGATGGGTTGTCACCCATCCTGCAGGTTTTTCTTTTTCTAAAACTACACTATTATAACATTATAGAAATAATATCGAAAATTTCGAGCCTTAAACAATACTATCTGATGTCCAACATAATCCATTTCAATCTTTAGACTTATCCCAAATACATATGTCCAATTTCATAATATAAATAAAACGATTACTAGAAATTTCATCTACCGAGCATGTGAATTACATCATTTATCATATGATATGTCTTATTGGTCACATTACAAACATGTGAAGACCTTAATCATGTATTCTCTTAAAAAATGAATACCTATTGATCCTTAGTGAAAACATGAATGCTATCAAAAGTTAACTCTTTCTACATACCAAAATCCCAAAATTTATATATACTCAAACCATGATGTCACATTGTCATTATATCAGTCATGAGATCATTAATACTATCAAACCTTCCATTATCTCTTTATCCCTTCATTATGTGCATATCATCTTCTTTCCAAAAATATTTCAATCACTTTTCATGGTTACCTGTACCATATAATTATTTAAAACCACAATGGACCAATACATAGATATTCTAATATACCATATAAGTACCTCAAAAAAATTATTCTTGAATACCAATACATAAAAAATTAAATCCACCATCTTCAATGGTTGTCATGGAATAAGTCCTTCCTTGATTTAGTAGTAACCTCTTAGGTCGGGGCATTGAGTTGGGTAATGCCCATGTTCTCCATAGATAAGACATTGAACTCCATAACAGTCTG
The DNA here is from genome assembly GCA_963277665.1 of Viscum album. Taxonomy (NCBI): domain Eukaryota; kingdom Viridiplantae; phylum Streptophyta; class Magnoliopsida; order Santalales; family Viscaceae; genus Viscum; species Viscum album. The sequence continues at coordinate 1,824,439,217 of OY728151.1, read as the reverse complement.
TCACTCTATGACCCGTCTCTCCACAAATATAACATCTTCCCCTCCATTTGATGTATTCATCAAGGTTCCTCTTCCATTATTTATAAATATCAATCTTCTTTTCTCTATGCTCCCCACCACATGAATATGAATAAAATTCCATATTCCTCAGATTTTATGAATTTGGAATAGCACTAAAGTTCACCTTGTTAATCATATATCGCGATGACTGATTCAGCATAATCACAAAATAATTTTTTCTAGGAATTGTGAAATTTAGTAGCTCATAGTCACCAATTATTTCATTGGATTTAATGTTCACATAGTTCCTTCTGGTTCCCTCCATTGACTAAAACAAAAATCCATAGAGTAAGAAACAGTTAAAATAACTGGGAACCACATAATCATAAAAAGTCACTCATGGGATGTCTAAATTATCACAGATTATTTAATATATGACACCCTAGGTTCAACCAAGGTTATTCAGGATTTTCAACATAATTCTAGGACTGTAACCTATAGTTATACTAAACCTTAGGGACATCCCTAGACATACCTTAGAAATATCACTAGTGATCTCAATGAAGATTTTGGATCCTAGATTTTATATGCTAAATAAACCTTTCCTCTGATACCAACTGTATAGACCCAAGTATAAAGTATATGCACATTAAATTACATTTGTGGAATAATTAATACATAACAAGAACCAAAGCTCAAGGACCGTAATAGTTTAGTGCCTTTGGGAACTCAGAAAATAATATTCTAATCATGGTGAAAGATCTTCAACATCTCCCAAAAAGATCTTCCCCTTTTGTTTTCATACATAAAACCTTCCATTATATCTTGGGGAAAAAACATAAAAAGGGTGAGCTCAAATTCTCAGTAAGGGTAAACATAGAGAACATAAATCAATCCACAAACATTTGAACGTAAAAACATGAACATGACATAAATATTAGATGTTCATAAGGTATAGATCATAAATGAACATCAATCATGATAAAACAACATGGGAATAAAACATTTAATTGTGGAAAAACATTAATCACATTATATGATATTTCCTAGTAGCTAAGGAATTGATGCCAAGACCATCTTAGTTGACAATGTCCCTTACTGAATCGAGTTCACTTCTCGTTCCAATCCTGTATCACTGAACCAGATTAACTTTCTGTTTCAGCCATGTCTATCTCATGAGATATAAAACATTACCCAATGAATTGGAGGGAGATATTGGTCTCACCAATCTCATATTGAAATCATTCTTACGTGTGCCATAACATAAACATAAATCATTCATCATAACCCAAAGAATAAAATGGGTTTCATAAACATCATCACATCATAACATAATACATATATAACAAATGGATATCATTTAATAATAAGAAAATTTGAACCATGTAAATCATAGAGACATTATACTTGAATCATAAAAATATGAAATATTGTCATCTTGGGTGGAAATTGGTTTTGATAAAACACTAGAAATGAAATCCTGAGGAAAATATCCTTTATTCTTAAAAATAATTTTCATTTAAAAAAATATCATTCAATTTTAAAATAAAATGATTTTGTTGAAAATATACATGAGATACTATAGATTAAGATTCGTGAAAATAAGACGTTAAAAAACCGTAAATATATGTTCATCCCGTATAAGTTAAAAAACAATCTTCTCGTACTTTTGCTGGAAAAGTCAAAAAGTACCTCGTATGGTAAAAAACAAATTTCCTCAAAAAACATTTATTAAAAGTAAAAAGTGGGTAAAAAGGACTTTAAACATACATGAAATTTTATTTAGAAAATAGGGACATGGATGATAAATATAACTCCTGTAAATACTTACGAATAAACAATCTTGGATAAAAACAAGATTGGAAAAGTTATCCCTTACCTTATGTCTAATATGCTTTGTATGTATCTGAACCTCTTGTATAATGATTTAAATAATTTCATTGACGTATTACAGAATCATATTCATTGTTATGATATCATATATGGTTCACTCAAGACTTTATATTACCGGTTCTTTTATAAATTTCATGTTAAAGCAGCATTTTGGGAAAAATAGTTTCATTTATCGTACGTGTTTTGACTTGTTGTTCTTGATATTATTACTTATATCATGATTTAATTAATTCCAGAATGTAAAACAAGATTTATATATAATATATATTCAGATTATAAATATATATGATATATCGAAATACACCGTTCATGGAGACGGTAGACCGTACGTACGCATGATTGCTGTTTTCGTTTCCTTAAAGAATTGAATGGAACTAAGTAAATGAAAAATATATGTACATAAATCCAGAATCATTATTATGTAATATCATTCAAGGTTATTTATTATATATACTCTATAATCATACTTGAATGGTAAATAATGAAAAATGATCTCATCCCATTCGTGGACACAGTAATCCGTACATATGCACGAGCTATGATATCATTCCCATAAAAATTTAATTGAATTGGAGTGGATGATATAATATCTTAGAATAATTATAAAATTATAATAACAATATATAGTTATTATTTACACCGTTATACCCATCCATGTAAGGTGGTGGTTGAAAAATAGATTACACCACGGCGTGGAGACGATATTGCGTACGTACGTACGCGCAGTGATTTTATTTTCCGTAAGATGGATAGAAGGTGAAATGGGGTTGTTTCATATTTATATTAACATATCAGTATATTAGTGATAATGATGTTATTACTTTATAATTAAAAAACTAAATAAGAAGAAGTTGGAGAATAAAGAAACTTGAAAGAATCGGTAGAAGAGATTACCTATTCTTCGACACACCTCTTTTAAGCTTCCTCTCAAGGCACTGGAGTTGGTCATTTGAGGAGACAAGAACCTCAATAATGTTTCTAGGGATGTTCAGAATGTCAATGGTATGGGTTTGGCCGAGCTTGAAGGCTCAAAATTGTGTAAAGAGAAGAGGTAGGGGGTTCCCTTTTATAAGGGAGGAGAGGGGAACCTTAAGAAAAACATTAAATATTATTTATAATAAAGTCATATTTGGGTTATAATAGCTCAAAATTGATTTATTTATAATATAAATTTGGGATGGGTCAAAATAATTTCAACCAATAGGTTTTAGAATGGTTTATGTAACTATTTTAACCTTATCATTTAGATTTAACTCTATGTTTAATAACTTAACCCTTAGCGTGTCTTCATGTTTTCTTACACTATATGGTTAATAAACATAATATAACAAGCCAAACGAACCCCAAGTGATTCATTATTAATATATATAACCTTATCTAAGTCATTTGGCCAAAACTTCGATTTTTAGGAATAGAATATCAATTAATAATATAATATTTGTTTTAAAAACTATTTTATGTAAATTTTGACACAATTTCGTAATTGATTTTTTTGAAAATCATAAACGGATGAATAGTTATAAAAGAGTTAATTGAATCAATAATAAAATGTCATATTATCCTATAAAATTAGTATAATTCATAAAAAATCTCAAATTACATTTATTCGGGTATCTAAAACATCAATTATGTTAGTATTTTATTAATAAGGTAATTACTACATCATCATTGTGTCATAAATATATTAAATTATTTAATATCTAAAAATTATAAATAAAATACCATTATATAGGAACTCTTTTTATATTTCTAATGAATATGTATATAATAATTTATTTTATGCATAACATTATATTAAAATTGTTTTAGTTATTAAACATTGATTTTAACTCTTTTAACTCTTCTTTGAATTAAATAATAATAAATGTCCTAATCTAATCCAAGTGGACCTAAATGATAATATTATAATCCTAAGGTTGTTTTTGGTCGAATTATACTTATCCAATAGTATTAGAACATTTTTTAGGGTAATAATAATTATATTTTTACCCGTAATTACCCTATTTACTTTTAACCGCGGTAAATAAAAGTAAATTGTTACTATTCACCAAAAATTATTTTTATCTTATTGAACCAGATTTTACTTCTTGATATTAACCGTGTCTCTCAAATTTTTGAAATTCAACTCACAGAAGCAGTAAAATTATGTTTTCTGTACAATTGTAAATGTTCCTAGGGGGTGGGTAAAAGACGGTGAAATGTTCAACAAAATTTTTATATATCTAAAATTATTATAAAATGATTCCAATGAATTACAATAAAATTATATAAGTATTATTTATCTATTTTTAGCTAAAATAAATTTAAATAAAATAAATTATTATTTGAATAAAAAGTCGGTTTTAACCAATAACTCAGTGTTTTTACTATTCATCAAAAATTGAAAGTTTTCAGAAAAATACAAAAATTTCACCCTAGGATAATTTCGATATTCAGAATCCAAAAATGAAGTCCATTTTGAATGATAAAATTTATATAATTTTAAAAAGTGGGTATTAATATTCATAACGTCTAGTTTAAATAATATTTTAATAACATATCGTTGTTTAGTGAAACTCAGTATTGCGTAAAACACACACTATCGTGGAAGGTTGTGATTGCATGTAAAGCAAGCCAAGTTATGGTTGTGTGTAGTGAAAGATTACATTGTTGTTTCATATAATAGAATCCAACCATATAACATTTTTACATTGAATATATATATATACACTCAATGTTTCGTAGAATAACTTCTCTCAAACGAACATGAAATTGTGTGTAACATGATACAATATTAGTGTTGCAAATACTGCAAGATAATACAGTGTTGCGTATAGCATAAGATAATCTTGGTCTTGCGTACAACAGAAGATATGAAATAAATTAAAAAGAATATATCTTATAAAATCTCAGGGTGTTACACTAACTCTCCAACATTTATATAAAAGAAGTTGTAAGGGTGAAAAGAGTCACACTATCTATCATTTCGGATCATGATCCAAGGTTCACATTAAAAAACTAGAGAATTAATCAACATTTTATGAATACTGAATTGAATTTTAGTTCTTCCTATCACAATCAAAGGATTAATAATCTGAATGGTGTATTTAGACACTCTAGGAAATGTAGATAACATTCTAGATTGAAGATAACGGTGGATGGGATTATCATCTACAATTAATATAGATCTCACACAACAACACATTCCATTTCAGAATTCAAAAGGAACCCTATGAGACCCTATGTGAGATGTAAAGTAACACTCATTCTTGTTACGGAGAAGTTGGTGAGAGAAATATTATTGGACATTATCTTGTACATGAAATGACGGAAAATGTTTATGTCATCCAACAACACATAAATACTACTCAAAATTGGACTACGAGATATGATGAAAACCATCAAATGTACATAGATTTTGATGTTGTAGATAATTTATTCCATCAAGTTTCACCTTGTATGAGGGTCATGTGGTTTGGGAATAAAGGGAATCCCATACCTCTGCATATTTTCCCCTATAAAATATTGACATATAGGATCAATGGCCTATCGGCTTGTAATTCCTCCAAATATATCACATGTTCATGATGTTTTCCATATATCTCTCTTGAGGAAGTATACCTGGCCCTTTACATGTCTTGAATCCCGATTTGGTATAATGAGAACGTGTCCTCTGTTTTTTGGATTATCCAATAGTGATCTTGGACCATAGAGACTAGGTTGTATAAAAAGAGACAACATACCACATTAATGTGTCCTCGAAGAAGCAATTAAATGAAGAAGCCACATGTGATTTAGAAGAAATGATAAGGTAAATTTACCCACACATTATCTCTTCTCATTCAAAAAGTTGAAATATCTAGGATGAAATTTCATAAGGAGAAGAATTTAATGACTTTATCTTTTTGAAGAAAATCTATTTCCTAAAACTATTTTTTATTTTATTTTGTACTCAACAAAACAATATCCCTTTTATAATGAAGTGAGTATAATTAAAATGTGACAATTGTGTTTCTCCCATTATATGAACATTGTTCAATTATATCTTTTCTTCAATATGACCATTGTAAACAATAATATTAATAATTATTGAAATGTTATAATAAGTTTTATAAATAGGAATGATAATAGTTAATTATTGTATAAGGAAGAGTCACTGGCCTCATTATGTAGAGTCACATCGAAAGAAGCCAAATTTTCAGAACATGGGCAGGTGGTTGCATCTTTGTGCTTCACTCTTAAAAAATCCCAAGATGAGCATTAACATGTTAGGATTGAGGTAAATTTTTTATAGGACAGGTTCAATTTAGTGGAAATTACCACTCGGGTGATATTAGCTGAGCTGCCAATTGAGTCTATAACTATGGAAAACCTCACCATAAGACCAAATGCAGGTGTTATAAGGGGATAGGTTTATAGGAATTGGTTAAATATGATATAATCATTTTTTATATATAAAATTGTTGTTCCATAATTTCTTTTTTGAGTTTTTTTCATAAAAAATAACAAATTTCAGGAATTGATTTTTTTGGGAGAAATTGTACATTTCAAAAAAATATGTAAAAAATATAATTAAAAAATGTATAATTAATAATTTTCAATGATAATAAAATATTATAATTAAAATATTCTTCTTAAAATATAAATGAAAAAATAATTTTATTTTTTTCAAGTGTCAGAACTTTTACTAGTTATGTTACAATGTATTTTCAATCTTCTATTATTTTTAATAAACATGGATTTATATATTTAATAGGTAATTATTTCATAATTATAGATATATTATGATATAATAATCATAATTTTTTAAATAATCAAGTCTATATTACATTAGGGTGAATTTATGATAATATTCTAAAGCTATTTTGTTTTTTGATGAAGAGTAATAATATAGTTTTGGGTTTTCAATATATTAAATGAAAATATAATGATGTTATAAGTAATATAAAATTATTTCAGACTCTTTTATATTAAATTAATGTAATAGGTGTCCCAAGATTCTGATACCATGGTCAAATACCATAGGGAATCCCATGGTTTTTCAAATACCACTACTGAGGTCTCCAAGGAAATTAATAAAAAAACTCTATCTATGTTCCTATAAATTCCTCCAAATTCATCAATTATATTTCATTCCAAATTCATTATACAAAAATCTAGGATATTATTACCTCTTAAGGCAACCTACCAATAAATCCTCAAGTCCCCAATGTCCAAATCTTTGAGTTTTAGCCGTTACCATTCAAGGTAACAGAAATCAAAAATTCTCTTTTCATTTCTAATTTCCTTTTTTATATCGTATGTATTTCTAATATACATAATATGATCTTATGAAAATTCTATTTTATCCGTTTATTTTATTAAGATTCATTTATTATTCGGATACCCCTTCCCGTAAATTTTTAATGTTCTCTAAACCAATGTTTCTTACACGTTATGATACAGATTTTTCTTGAAAAAATTTCTCTCTTGTTCTAAAAAACCATTCTATTTGATTTTGTGAAAATAAAAACTTATTTATTATCATGGATTATTAAAATATATGCACAAATAAACTATTTTATTCTATATTAACATACATGGAGCCATCTTTTTACATAGGATTAAAATAATAAAAGTACATAGTTTTTGATACCTTTCTAAAACACCATTATTTTGATATGAAACAAGTTTTTTTATTCTCCTTGGGATATTTATAACTTTTTATTATGATATATGTGGATAAAATTATTTGAGATCAATTTAGGGTGAACCCTGATAGTTCTCAAATTATTTTTTAGAGAATTAAATCTCTTGAGATGATATATTTTTCGATTCCTTGGTGAAAAACTGTTGTAAGTTTGATGAAAACACGGTGAAAAACCACAATGATATGCTTATAAATGACTCATTTATATGTTTTATCCACATTAAAATGTTATGATCCAGGTTATTTTTATGATGATAACTGTATTTATCCTCTTATAAGGCCTTTATGAAATTATTCATGTTCTTATCGATAATTCTCATGATCACTTATGAACTGTTTCCCTTACTTTCACTTCATCGTCTTTATGATCACCCTTCCATTTGATGTATGTACCCTAGTTACGAAATTCAATAATTTTATATTGGATAATCCTATTATGATGCATTTGAATTGGAATTGAATAGTTTTTTCATGCATTATGTATTTTATTTCCAAGATAATAAAATTTAAAAGATCCCCTGTTTGTAAAATTCTATATAATGTGATTTAATAAAATGTCTAAATTCCATAATATTAATGTTGAATTTATTAAATTTGAAATATTTTTTTTTGATATATTTACCAAACCCCTGTATTTTACTAATTTTAATTAAATCAAATTTGAACTAGAAATAATGGAAAACTAATACTTCAATATTTATTTAGGGAATGTTTGGCTCATATTTTCAGCTAAAACAATAAATCCACTCTATTAATAAACATTTTGAATTGATTTATTTTATTTTTTGGGATCTAGATAATATAAATAAATATTTGGATACTATTTATCTAACTAAAAATCAATAAATAATTAAATTATAATATTACAAAAAATCAAGGCTCTTTAAGGATTATATCATACCGTTCTGAGAAGAATTTATACTGTTATACACAAGTAGCTTTTTATGTATATACATAATATTTAAAATATAATAAATTAATGGGAATCCAAGTAATATGTTTTATGAAACTATTATGGTTATTTTCATTAGCTGTAATAATTTCAGGTGGAGGGGGGGGGTAATGTTAACTTTATAAGGATTTGTTTCATTTTCTAGTAATCATTTAGGGGGATATCTCCATATTAAATTTAAAATTATAAATGTTTGAATAATTTCTATAAATAAAAATTTATTTTGGTGTAAAAATCATTAACCGTAAATATTTTATAAAAAATAAAAAATGGAAAAAAAATTGAAATTGAAAATTATTTTTCAATTATAAAAATTGCAAGAAGGTTGAATTTTATCCTTGATAAAATATATTTATATTTTAAAAAATTATAATAAATATAATTTCGTGTATACTATAATTTTTTCCTATTTTTAGATTTTACATATTTTGGTAAAATCATTATGTGACCTTGAGAATGGAATTTGAGAAAAAAGTAGATAGTCTGGGTGTGACCATGTGATGTTTCCCTGACTGAGAACTTGAAAAATAATGGAAGTGATGTTGAGAATTGATCATGAGTAATAATTGGAGAAATTATAGAAGTAATCTTGAGTGAAGTGACCATGATCAGATATTAGAAAATATATTCAAGTATCCAGACGAAAGTAATTAAGTGACCTAATGGAAAAATAATGTGACTTTATGAATAAAATGATTTTACCATATAGAAAAAAATTATGTGAATACATGAATAAAAGTGAAGTGACCAAATCATCAAAAATTAATTTACAAAAGGAAACAAATTAATTGAAAACAGGAACAAAATTATGTGTCCATATGAATAAAAATTAAAAGACCAAAAAAATAAAATTAAACGACATCATGAAAAAATGAAGTGAATACATAATCAAAATGAAGTTATCAAATGATATAAAATGATGTGACTGTGTGAGAAAATTATGTTGAAGAGTTATCAAATTGAAGTGATGACATAAACAAAAAAATGGGACCACTTTATCAAAAATGATGTCACTACATAGAGAAAAATGAAGTGACCGTATCAAAAAAAATAATTGAATGCATTAATTAAAATAATGTATCTAAATGAAATTTTATTAAAAGTGTTGAACATAGATCATGAACTATTCATGGTCAATTAATTTAATTTTCATATTGAATCTCAATACATGATCAATTTAAATTATACTATTATATTGTTTATTAATCCATTTTTTCCAATGTATATTGTGTTATAATTATTTGTTAAATAATTATCATTTATTTTATTACTAATTAATTTTATTTGGATAAATTATATGTAAGATTAAGTAATTATATCATGGGACCATGGTTCATGCTATTTTCATCTCAATGTGATTGTTCTGAATTAGATGTTGTTAGAATTTAAACATTTTATTTAACATTATTATTGGACTTTTTCTATGGGACATTAATGCTGATTATAAATTTTTGTTGATAACACATGAAACATTGGGATAGATAAACTGCAATGGGATTATTTATTTGAATATAATGTACATAAAAGAACATTATATAAGGAGTTCAAAAAGATCTGAAAATATTAACAATAGGTTGATGCTATTCTTAAAATTTAAAAGGTTAATATACATTGGATATAAACTACTACTCTCCACCAAACAACAATGGTTTGATCCATTGGTGAAAAAGAGGATCTCCTGACATCAAATATCAGATTGAGAATCTTTCATCGGGATTTATGGGTTAACTTATATATATTTCCTTTTAATGAATAAATTTAATGGTCTGTACCAATCATTAAGAGTTAGTGATGAATCCCATAAAAATTATTCAATTTGGATGTGCCTCCAGATTGGTAAAGGAAGACTATCTGATTTATGCCTCCATATGGAGAAGAGGTAGGTCTATTTTTGATTAAGCCTCTATGGGAAGTGGATTTGTAAATGGGATGTGAATCCATGTGGGAAAAGGTCATTGTAATATTCCATTATATTGTATATAGTGGGTTTCATCTCTCTTATTTCATGGGTGGGGTGAAGAGTAGTCTAGTATTATTTAGATCTAATAATTATAAAAATCACATTATTCAAAATATTTTATTTTATCTGATGAATTAACATAATATTTATGATATAATAAAAATAATTTTTTAAGTCTATTAATAAATTACAGCATATCCCCTCTTGGATATTATTACATATTCCATTTGGGACCCAGAGTTATGATTATTTGTTGAATTACGAATTTTTTGATTATGTGATTTAATTTTAAAATGATATGAAACCCATTTTATTTCCATGGGATCATTATGATATAATGGATTCATTATTTTAATTGAAAAAAATATATAATAATGGTAATTATTATATTTCTATATCATCATCCTTTTAATTATATTAAGTTGATATCTCATTATAGATTTAGGTTTGGACATAATGAGTTTTTTCACATATTTATAGGCATAAAGTGTTTTCTAAGATTTTCAGTCATGGATATATAGAATTTTTTCATATATGAATTTCTATAATGAGTTAGACCACATGGTTTTTCTATGTTTATGATTGTTCCTACTTTTAATGTTTCTATACATTTCATGCTTTGTTAAATTCAATATTTATTCTATTTTTGTATTATATTATGAACTTTTATGATATTCCATAACTTATTCCATGATTTATGCTCTTTTAATTATAGTTTATAATATTTCAAAATATCATTACTCAAATCATAAACTCATCTTATGAACTCTTATGATCTTTTATGTTACTAAATTGTGTTTACCCTCACTTATTATTTAATTTCACCCCTTTCTTATAGTTTGATTTCCCCAGGATAGTAAGAAATGTTATGTGTATGATGTGTCTAGAATTTTATCTTGTGTGGATAATCTTATGGGAAATATTTAACAATCTTTATTGATTAAGTAGGAGCTTATATAGGGAAAAATATCAATTTTTTAAAATAACATGAGTTTTGTTAGTTAAATATTTTTTCTAATACTCTAGTACTCAAAATAGAAAATATACTAGGATGTTTTTCTAATTTAATATTTTCATTATTTCATGTCATTGATTTGTTTTAATGCTTTAGATATCATAGTTTTTATAACATAAGGGATAAAATAACATTGGATATTATGATGTTAGATGGTGTTAATTTAAGGGGTTATATGTTATGTTTGATCTTAATATCAAAAGTATAGGTAACCCTTTAGTTCAGTTGAGTAAATATTTAATATTTTAGTGATTGTGGGAAAATAAATTTATGAAAAAATTCAAGGCTAATTATAAGTGATATGTATTAATATGGAAGAGGGGTTTCCTCTTAATCTGGAGGTTCTGACCCTTAAACACCATTACATGAACTCATGACACATACAACTAAGAAACATCTCTTATAATATTAGTGGCCCATTTTAGTTTCAATTCAACATGATAGATGAAAATTTCCATTACAATAGATATGATAATAACATCAGTATACCAGGTAACTCATTTTTTTACTAATTTTATTATATAACTTGGGATGATGCCATGTTTTTAGGTCCTAAAGAGGCTACTAATATACTGATCTGATCTAATTGCTTTGATTTCATTCATTATTCTACACCGATTAGGCCAATTTTTTTTTAATGGAAGTGAATCTATTTAGGAATGATAAACCAATAAATCCTGTCAAGATGAGGGTCTTACAACAAGGATGGTTGACCTGGTTATTTGTGAGTTGTATACTCTACATCAGTTTTCAACCCTGTTTAGGGAGAGTGACTTATAATATTTTCTTCTAGTTTTGGATTATATTGTCACAATAGGATACCAATTCCATGATTATCCTTATTTTAATTTGTTCATGTTCTATACACTCTTAGGATTATGCCCATGATTGGGTATAATAATATCTATGCGGAATGTTAAATCAACTAGTCAACTATTTTCTTCACTAACCCTCATGGTTTGTAGCAATGATTTAGTTGATTCGAGACTTGGGAAAGTATTTGAAGAAGCATCCTTTTATTTTTGATGACCTTTCCATATCCAGGGCTAAATATGTTGAGAAAATTGGGCTTCCAATACAATAATAAAATGAGGCACTTGTTGAGAGAATAATATATAGGGTCACCTCTCTAAATTTGTTTTCATATCATTAGGCCATTCCTCCTTTTTAAATAATCACTACAGAATCCATATAAGATGACCAGCCTTAACAAAAGTTTATTTACTGATAGATTCATTCCTTGGTCACTGAATCTTCCTTATAAAAATATTCTGATCAAGAATAAAATCTTCATCAGCTATCTCATGGCTTGAGGGTGGGTGATATTAACCACAAATAATAATTTGAAATCACAAGATAAATCTTCTTTACATGGAAAGAGTTGTACACTAGTGATACGGTCTTCTTCAATCTCAAAAATTAGACCTGATAGCTGATCATATGATGTAAGATTCAAAATAAATGGTGTAGAGCCATTTGTTTATATATGATCTACACACATAGATGTATGTCTTGACTAAAAAAATATAGATATATGCGGATATATCTTCTTTATCAAGGTGTTATATTTTGGTTTTATCATCCCCATTAGAAACCAATTTGATAAGTGTTTAAGATATTTATAATCTAATTAATAACCATCATCAATGTGAACAAATAGAAGAAGTGAAACACAACATTTTGATGACCCATCAAATCATATTATAAAACAAATACTGATATTTTTTATCGGCCAAAAAAAAAATTAGTTTGTTTTTAATTTAGATTTATTTGTAAATTAATATTTAAACTGGAACAACATTAGTGAGATCCTCATCCTTTCATGGAATCAATAAATAGATCTTTTAAACTTTATATGTTTTTTCTGGTCTTCTTTCATTCACGATGTTTAGGATGTTTCAATAATTTTTTCTTATGTTAATCATCAACGATATACCTAAATTTCACAATATTTAGTAATCATTAATTCATGTATTTAGATTTTTACATTTTAACATGTTTTTCATGGTAAATTATCATTAATTACCTCTAAAAATAGATTCATTGTAGATATTTATCTTCCAGCTATATTGATAACACCTTATTATCAAAATTAAAATTTGGGTTGAATATATTTCCTTGATGGACAGTTATCTATTATTTTTTAAAGCCAATAGGCTTGGTGAGAAAAGATTTTTTTTCAAAGGGAATATGTTGGACCTCACATGATTTTTAACATATCATATTTTTTAGAATAAATAGTTGTAGTGTTACTATTTAGGTTCTTTTTCCTAGAACGTTCTATTGTAATAGTTTAGATAATTTTTGCTCTATCCAACTATCATAATAGTTTTGGGAATTTATCTCAAACCCTCTATTGATGTAGTTTATGTTCTTTTATCTCATAAAATAAAGTTATATTGTTTATAGTCCTTTATCTCAGACCATCTATCATTTTAGTTTTGGTTCTTTTATCTCATAACAGCAATTTCTAATGTTTAGGATCTATTATTTAGGACATTCTATTGCAGAATATAGATTATTGGGCATACATTCCATGAATAACCCAAGACATGATACAATTTTTTGGATCATCAATATTGTTTCCAAAACTCATGATGATTGGTTTTCCCTTATTATAAAGAGGAGATGCTATTGATTTCTTAGTCAAAGACCTTATTCATTATTATCATTGTCAAAAAAAATTTCACTACTATTTTATAAGAGTCATGAAATATTTATTGGGTGAAATTGCTTGGGGGGGGGGATAATAGGGATGTTTGATCCATGTGGATATTTGGAATGTGGATTATGTATTTCATAACCCAAATGTTTGGGTTATTGAATATTAGATAGGGAAGTCATACTAGGAATGATAGATAATACCATGTTGGTTTGGGTTCATCCACTTTGTTACTGGGGCACACAATTATTAGGGTTCATTTCTTATAGGGAGGATATTCCTTTAATTGTTTTGGTCGAAGACGTTATGTAACAAAATAATTGTCATGAAAAGATCATACACACTCCTTGACAAGGTCATTGAGTGATTTTAAAAAACTAAAATGACCTAAAAATGACATTGGGTATAGAAAAATATGTATCCAGGAATGGTTTTGGAACCCTGGGCTAGTTTAAATCTTAGGTGAATCTCAATACCTACACTATGTGGTTTCAAATCAGTAGGTTTGGGCCATCAAATGGACTGATAATGTAACCTCACGTATCATCTTTTATAATGACTACAAAACAAAGTGATATTATATTGAGTATGTTAAATACACTTGAATATTTTAGCTATGAGGATTGTAAATCATTTTCCACATTTCCTAGGTCGTGAGGATGGGGTCGGATAATTATTCTAGGAATGGCCCAAAACAAAACGAGGTCTTTAGTTCTGCAACAGTGGTTTCAGGGATCACAAGGATTCAAAAGATGTATTTTCAATGTAACCCATTTGGTTGATGACCCTAAAGTCATATTTAAGAGGCATATTCATACAATCATAGTCAAATAATGGTTCTCTTGATGATATATATCTTTTTCTATGGGCCATGTATGGTTCACAATTAACCAAGCCTCTAAATTCATGAGGTATGATTTGTTGAAATTGTAATATTAAAGAAGGGAATTAGCACTCAAATATTTGTGTCACCGCCTAGAGAACATGTTCTCAAAGTGGGGGTGTGTTGAAAACCATTATAATATTCTTTTCATGGACTTGGGGTTATACTGAGAACCACTTGGATTTTAATAGATATAAAAATTAAGCCTTTTAACCAATATTACTTATTTATTTATTCTGAATTTTTTTAACTCTAGATAGGAAGAGTTTAATGAGTTTAGATTGAGTTTTTTTTTCTAGACACCCTTTGTGGGTGTCTGAAATCACAGTTTTAGTATTATTTTTATTATATTTTTAATTTATTTTTCTTTGGTATATAAATGTATAGGGTCTAAGTTCTTATACAATTGACTTATGTGAATGGAGCTTATGGTCATGAACCTCATTAAACTACCATTAGAGAAATATTGCACAAGATCCTAATTTGGATACCCAAGGTCAAGATCACTAGGACATCTTATGAGTGGGTGATGAAAATGTTTTAAATCGTGGATTAAGGATCTCAGGTCATGAGTAATGATAGAGAAGAACCACACTAGGTATGGTCTAGAACACCCCCTGGTGTTCAGTTCAACTAAGGTAATGTCAGGATAACAAGAATTAGAAACCCTCTCTTATTGACCCAAGATATATCTATTTGGTCAGTCGATTCACTTATTCATTGATATCATGGTAATGTAAAAAAGATCTATTTTCTTTTATAAGGTCTATGAAAGGTTTACAACAACCTGATATGCTCAATAAATGAAATGTGATTTATTGAATGTGGTTCATAATATATGGAGAAAAAACCCAGTAATTGTGTATAACTAGTTAAGGATATTGTGTTCCTTTATTAAAGTATGATAATGGGCAATGGAATATAAATTTCAACGTCATGTAGTGGGGATATATTTTTGTTTCATTTTTTATTTTATGCCATCACTACATCTACCGTGCAGTTTAATGTAATGAGGTAATGACATATATGTCTCCTTACGGTTTATAATCATCTGGTAAGGATGTGAGAACTAACATGAAAAATTATTAAATAAGTCTTTAGTGTAAATAAAATCCATCCATATATATGAATCATATATAGAAAAAATGTTCTTGTATGCATTGTCCCTTATGCCATTGTGGGTGACTTTTTTCATTGGTTTCTCTCGATGGACTATGGATTGGAGATCTGTTCCTCAGAATGTATCTCATCATGACATGAATTAAGACACTTGTAGTTCATGGACGATAATTGCACTATGAACAATTGAACAATATTCATAGGGGGGAATAGTGAACTTTAATAATTTTATCTCGGACCATGATTAAAAATATGTGGGTCACTACGTATCCTATGATTATAAAAATCATGCTATAGTTGTTCATGAAAATCCATGTAGTTTATCATAATTTGATAAGAGGGTGGGATCCATGATTTGAAGAGGGAATATTTCGGTTGACACAATATTTTAGATTTGATTTTCACTACATATCCAATGATGATATTAATAATGCCATTTATAGTTATTTACAAAGACCTCTCTGCGTAGGAATGACTCATACATAAGGAGGGGATGTTTTTGTGTCTATATTTTGTGATTGGACCTAGGGTTATAGATCTAGGAGTCACTACATATCATATGATGATAAGAATCATGTCACATGAAGATCTAGAATGCAGATGTGGTGGGAGAAGAACACCAAATATAGTTTCCCATTCGATCATGGTCTATAGGAATGTGAAGTTTTAATTCAAGAAAGGGACACCAAATGTACAGTTTCAAATCATGTGGAGAGGACCCGTGGTGTTACGTTAAATTTATTGAATTTTGAACCATGATAACCCAGTCATGAGCCGATATGCATCATTCATGTAGTGGGATCCCTTACCAAAATTCCTAAGCTCAAGCGATCTATGATCAGTGTGAGAATCATTGAATTAAAGAGGTTTCTCTCATAGTAGAGAGGAAGTAATTTAATGGACAAGGGAATTTGGTATCTTATAGTGGATAGGAAACGATATATGATCTATGAGTGCATACATATATCATTATAATGACAATCGAGTCATACGTAGTTCTATAAAAATCACACAGTTTTAGTGTTGTGTGATAAGGATGTCATCCCTACAGTTTAACATCTTGTAGTGAGGACATGGGTGACTCGACATGAATGAAGATGAATGTTGCAGATCTATATAGTTTTACATCAATTGGTAAGGAAATCATACATGTAGTTTAACATAATGTGTTAAGAATGAGGGACACTTGATGTTGATGAAAAGTAATATTTAAGCTGGGCCAATGGATGGATATTCGAGTTTCACTATGTATCTTATGCATGCTAGAATCATGCTAGACATAGATATTAAATTAATAAATTCCTTATGTTGATCATACCCTCTCACAAGGATAATGGAATATCATGTTTCCTTTGATTAGATATGTAATGTGTGTGGTGAATAATTGTTGTGACAATGAATCCCTTGGTGTTTAACATCTTTTGATAAAGAGAACTACAATGAAATTTATCATATTTTCATAATGAAATGGGTCACCCACCATAAATGGAGATAAACATTAGGAAATTGGTTAGTTTAACATCATGTGATCATGAAAATGTATATTGGGTATTTTATTGTATTGTTCCCAAGATTGGCTTTATAATGTTTATTATCTAGTGTTTAAGACTAAAAGTTAAGTTCATTTTATCATATTGCATCTAGTATGAGTATTTTATAGTTTAATGTCACATTATTAGGACGAGTCTTCTTAGATTAACATCATGTGACATGAAAATTATCCACATAAATTAATGTTATGTGGTTAGGAATTTTTTTAGGTTTAACATCATGAAACCAGGATGAGAGATCTTGATGATAGCTATGCAATGTATTTCTTGAGAAAACATGAACTGGTAGGGGTTGTGACACATTCCACATAAATTGAGGTCAAGGTGTTAGCTCCATTATGGTAGACTTATGTGTCGTATAAGGACCTTAAAATCATGGATTCATCTTTAGAGGCTTATTTACTGGTTTCATTTGAATTCTGAGATCCCTCACCAATTTTCCATTGAGGAATAAATAGTGGGGAAAATTTTTATTTATGGGTTGTGCGATCCAATTTGGATGGACATCAGGGATTTTTAGTGTGTAAAAATAGTTCAAAATTATCCTATCCTATTAATCCATCTAATTTGTAAATTTTTCATTAGCTTATTGTTTTCTAGAAATGTGTTTTTGAAGTGAATGAATTTGGACTTCTATGGGAAACAATGCCTTGGTCCTGTACAACAATGAGAATGGAGTTTCTGGTGTAACGATACGAGTGGTGGTATAGTTGTCCCATAATAAATGTAAGAGAATTTCTAGATAAGAATTATTTACATTATTAACTTTATTTTATAGTATATTTTATTGAGTCTTATTTAATGTTTCTACCTATCCATTTACCACTTCATGATTGCGAGATGAGTGATTTTCATAATTATTTACACCTGGTATAATTTCATCAACTTTATAGGACAGATTTAAGTGTCCATATCCAGTAGAATTTAGTGAGTGGAAAAAACATTGGTGATGATATGAAATGTTAATTTTTTTGATCTTCTCCATCCTGACATCTTTAAGAGGTATTTATTCAGCTTATTTTGAGAATAAGTTAGTGGCAATAATGATTTACTTAAACTTCTTCATTTTGGATAGGGTATATAACCCCACAATATCCATTCCCCATTTTGAAAATGGCTCAGAATATTTATCTATATGTATCAAATCTATAGGTTTATGTATAGAGTTTTAATGGGAACGTAATGCATGACATTTCTAGGTGAATTCTACATAGTATTGTACTATGAGTTTCCATTAACAACTTGAACTCTTATTTTGTTCGGAGACCATGGTCCTAGACTGATGAGTGCTACAGGGGTATGTATAGGATTATCTCATGATGGTTAGAATCTCCCTTTTGGAAATTAATATTGCGAGTATTCCATCAAGTCCATGATTGTACATGTATTTCTACTCATTTAGACCAAACCATAGCATAATGATTTTAAGTCACCTTCGAATATTATCCCCTAAAATAATTCTATCAATAGAGCTCAACTTTGGAGATAATAAATTATGGTCTCCATCAATATAGGTTTGGGTAATGGTTCATTATTCACTAGGGTGGTGTTTCCCAAATTTTTTTATTCCATGTCACAGATGGTGATGGATGAGACCATCATTCAGTGCCTGATACAGAAGACTGATTCCTCTTAATAGAGGCTGATTGAGACTATGGCTACATTATCTAATATGTCTTCATGATAGTTATTAAATTGGTGGACATGATGCAATGTGGGATCAAAAGGGAACTCTTCCCTCATCCCCTCGATATTGTAATTGAAAGAAGCTATTTCATAAATTTTGATTACATATTCACCCATGATTTGGTTTATCACTGGATTTAAATCCCCATTGATGTCCAGGTAGAATTTCTATAGTAGTAGGGATAATTTTAAACCAGTGATGAGGGATAGATATTTTTCCTCTTTATTGTCATAGCCTTCAGATAGTTATAATGAGATTGAAAAACATTCATTGTCTGAAGAGACTAATACAATTCCTAATCCAAACTGATGGAGTTTGTGATTTTCCATTCATCAATTTATAGGAATCTTATAGGTTGCATAAAATACCTCTCCCATGTCTGCAGAGTTTAATTGGAAATGAAAACTTTCTCATATTTAAATTATGTGTCAACTTGTCTACTTCTATAGTGAGATGTGCTATATGGAAATTAGCAAAGGCATATCCTTTCACTAATGACTATGACATAATTAGTTTTTTAAAATTGTTATGGGACGAATAACCGTCGGTCCAACTCATAGTCAACATAGGATGACCGAGGATGTAAATGAGTGTAAAAACATAAGACACCACATGGAATTCATTGTGCTGCATGTAATGCCTCAGCATCTGTACTATAATGATGTGTGTGAGGTTTTTCTCCTCGATATAATTTTAATAGGTTTTACTACATAGACCCATTCAACTGAGGTATTAGAGATATTCTCAATCCCCAAATCATTATTCTATGTTAGAAGATTTTTTCGTGAGCGTTCCATGTCAACAACATATAAGATGGGTGGCCTTTCCTCTACTAGAGGAATCCATACAAGTGGATACATATGGTATTACATAAGTCCCTCGATATATTTTGGAAATTCCCCACCCATTAATAGATGATAACCATTTTCAATATCTTTTTAAAGGTGAGATATTTTCCTTCCACATTGGCTATGAATATTCCAAATGAAAGCGAGGTTCCCCGGGACTCCCCTCAGTTACATGAGATTATTGGTGGATGACATTTCTTGAATAACCCATGTATTTTTAGGGTCAACCTCAATGATGTGATGGAATAGAAAAAATCCAAGGAACTACCTTAATATTAACCAAAAAGAACATTTTAAGGGATTCATGTTAAAATGCACTAACACAATTTGTCAAATATTGATTTAAATTATATGAGGTGATCACATCACTATCGAGATTTGACCACTAAATCATTGAAATAATGTTATAATATTCTTATTAAAGAATTAATTACAATATGATGAATAGAGAATTGATAGGTAGTGCCTGTGTTCTTTAATAAAATGGTCAATACCGGAGAAAAATATTCAATAAGGTTCTCTGATGGAAGTGTATTACTCATATTCAAGGGCCTTATTTATGTGATTTTTCCCTGAGTAACCATCCCTAATGAAATGGTCATGGAAGCCTAAAGTTGCATAAATCCGGAATTTTTTTAACATAAATGGGAAAATATTCCTCTGTGTAAATTTTTTTCATGGTCTCTGAAATCCATTGTGACTGTAATTTTCCGATTCATTTTCATGATATGGTCAATATTGGGGATCCATATTAGGTATTAAACTCCTAGGAAGATGTTTTAATTAATGAATTTGTCAAATTCTACATCTATATTAGTAGAATTGGTGGTTTGCTTCCTCATAGGTATGTACTTGTAGAATCAATGGTCAACAGGTATGCTAAGATGGTGCGTAGCAACATTTGGATTCAATTTATGAATTTATTTATCCATTCAATTGAATTCATATCAGTTTATCCCTAAAAATTAAATGTACATATATTACTCTTCAGGAAGCATGTTAGAATTAATCAATGTAGGCTGAATGTGTTATTTATTTTCTAGATATACATTATAGAGATAAACAATGGTGGTGGATATGACCACCTCAAATGCAGGAGGAGAATTTATGAGTTCTTCCTTATTTTCATCCACATATGAGTCTGTGGAATAATATTAAGATGATGTTGGTTGTTTGGGGGAATACCTGTCACTATTTGTCTGGTGGAGTCCATGATATTGGACATTATCATCCCATACTACATATATTGTCATAGGTAGATTCCAAAGATAATTTTCTATAACACTATCCCAAAGGGTAAAAGGATCTTGGACATCTAAGAATAATACTATTTCTAGAACTATAATAATGTGGAGAATATAGTTATCAAGGATAATACGTGAATAATTCATATTGGTAGTCCCAAATCCATTGGTCATTCATACTTTATACCATCATCCACCATTGGTTGTTTTCATTTACATTGGTAGAAGCCCGCCTCAGCATATGTGGCTTCGTCTTTCTCCTTGTGGGAACTATCACAATGTAGTCTTCATAAATTTCCATCAAAGTGTTATTTATAACAATGATGAAATGTTTTTTGTATTTCCATGTGTCAATGGTGGAAGATCCTTCTAAGAGAGTTATTGAATGATGTGTCTTGATGGATAATGATAATCTTGGTGTTTGATTTGAGATACCCAAATTGATCTTTAATATTGATTTTCCACAGAGGTCTTTAATAATTCTTGTAATACTATTGAATGTTCTGATTTTTAAGTGATAAATATCCCTCTCCATATCCCAAATTTTGAAGGGTTCAAATTGGGATGCGGTTGATCATTGATGAATTTTATTTTTGAGACCATCAGATGTCAAAATTAAGGAGTTTACTCGACATATATAGGGGTCTGATGTGTCAATGGATAAACTGTTCATGTTCCTACACTGTGAATCAGATAGTGATATTGCATTATGATGGAATGATATTGACATTATAGTCCTCTTCTATAGTGACTTCTGTTTCTTACTCATGGGAGCTATAGAGGGCTTCTGTGAGTGCCTCACCATGTTCTATTAAAGATGAAGTTCATTATGTATTTATTTCATAGATGGGACTACCGCTAACTATTTGAAGTTTTCTTTAATTATTTCAAGTGGGTTGGTGCGTCACAAGGTGGGGTTTATTCTTATTATGTATCTCATGAAATGATGATTTTTGGATAGAAGGTCAAAGTATTATGTAAGGTCTAGTGTTAAACATCTTCCCATGGAACATGTTTTGTTGGCCTTCACCATTGCATGGGATGATTAGATAATTTCACACCCACTAGGAAGTTGTGTAAGATATCTGGGTATAGTCAACCACTAGAGGGTCTTAAGACAGATCAATGTATTTACTGTCCCACTTTCCAAATTGTCTGAACTGCAAATATGTCCTATGTGTGGATGTGACATAATTATTGGGTCACACCACACCCAGGATTACACCATTATCCTCAGTTATTACACATGTGGCCTATTGTTCCTAGGTTAGGTGTGAAAAATTCATTTGTGGAGGAATATTAATCATCTGATAAGGGGTTTTCCTTGTGTATCTTGTTACCAGAGACCTTTACGAGATCATTATCTAATGAGGGTTATATTTCGTGGGGTGGTACCAATGGTTCAGATGTTTGAGGGATGGAATCTTCAAGAGTTAGAAATTGCATCAGAGTAGAATATAACCCTTCCACCTCTATATCATCCAATGTGTGACGATTTATTCCCACTTTAAGAATCTTAATTTATATCACCACCCTGGGGTTGAGAAATTTTTGTGGTTATATGATGATATTCTATTAGGGTGGAATGATATCAATCAATTGTCTTTCAAGTCATCTAGTTGTCAAAAATTTGTCCACACATGTCCAGAACAATCTACCAGTCACATTGTCCTTCTATCTAGGTGAAGTTTCTTTTTGTTCAACTGCTCTAGATAGCTGTCCAAAATAACATATCCGTAATTTACTATTCATTTGAATAATTCCTTAATGAAAAATAAATCCTTCATGTTATGACCAATCATTCTATGGAATGGGAATATGGAAGATTATTAGCGAGGATTAAATAATTTTTCCTCCTAGTACATGATTTTTTTATCATGTTGTTTACTATGGATGTGAAGAAATAATTGGGGACATGTACATTTTGGAAGGTGTATGTTTTATTCATTAGTTCCTCAAATCCCAGGTGACCTTGACCTCTTATGGATTCCAAACAAGTTTGAATTTTTGGATGCTTCCAATTGAAAATTCGAAATAGATTATTCAAGGCTTGCATAGGTCCATGAATGGAAATTCATTCTGGTTTGATTGTAACGTATATATTTTCTACCTTACTAGTTCATTTTCCATATGTTGATATCATGAATCCGGTTTTAGATGGGGATAACTTAATAGAATATTCTAAATGTTGTGCTATTTCTACAATCTCACATAACCGAACTAGATACATCATTTGGATCAAATCCCTCTTCAACTAATCCTAGATTTTTAGAAAACAGTTATAGTAATCTATCTATTTTTAGAGGGATGATAATTGAATAGGTTAACCTTTTCCATATATAATTTAATCATGACATCTTATCATTTTTTTCATTGCATTCAGTTCTTCAGTTCGATAAATTCTATCTTCTATACGTGAAGCTAAAATGGTTAAGGAATTAATGAAAAAGGTCTACCCATCCTAAAATATATCTTTTAAGAAGTATTCTATATAAAAAAAAAGGTTGTACCTATTAGATTTATTCAGAACACCACATTTTGGATTCCTCCTGTTGATCTTGAGGGAAGATCACTAGACCACATTGGGATACGATTTGTGTGAGAATTTGTTATTGGCATACCATTCCAATGAATGTGTAGTATATAGTTTTTAAGAAATCTAGTAGAGTAAAAGATTTATCCCACCATTAGGGATATTTATTTCTCTTAGGATGAATAGGTGTACATGTCCCTTCCATGGAATTCATTGCAATAGCAAGGGACTCGATGGTGTTTATTAGTTTCAGAGGAACTACTTTTTGATCCACCTATAATATAAAGAGATTGTATTTGGTTTGCTATTGAAGAACCATTTTCTTCTCCCACTAATTCTAGATCCTTGCAGAGACCTAATGGTTTTCTTTGAAACTAAAATTCTATCACCATAATGGGGGTTGTCTTGATCCTTTTTGACTTCCACATTTATGTCGATCAACTTCCTAGATGTGGAGTTGATCTAATGATCGGTTGTTATTATTACAAGTGTATCATCTCTTCTTAGATGTATGGTAGGAGGAATATTTTCCCAATCCTAATTATGACACCCAGTCGGATTATCTACCATGTTTAACTCCCCATTGAGTGGTCTTAGGGTTTCTATCTCATTCTTATATTTGGCTAATTGTTCACCTATGGGAGGATTTTTGGATCTTCTAAGATGTAATTAGGATGTATCCACACCATTCCTTATATCATTTTTGGTGTTTCTCCATTGAGTTGGAAATTCATTATTAATATTTTCCAAATTTTTGTGCTTCCTCTGGTTCCGAGTACATGCAACAATATTTGGTGAATGCAATTCACATTATTGTCGGGGTATATTTCAATGTTTAACCCCTCTTAATTTATGGCTTCAACAAAATTATCTATTATATTGATTTTAAAAAAACTCACAATGGTGTATCGGGAAACGATCATTTCCCCACAAATATTAATGCAACATAGGGATTCTGCACTTCCTTATTTAGGTTTGTTTCTCAGACCCTTGAACATATTGGCCTATTTGGGCTCGAGACCACTAGAGAGCGTTATTTTGTTCACTGTACGATCCTCTTAAATAGGAATGTAAGTAGTGTATTTGAGTGATTTTATAGTCATGACAACCAAAAGGTCCCTGAAGAGAAGATGATATCCTTATAGAGGGGGGAATATATGGGTTTTTAACTGTCAATATTTACCTTCCAACATGGAGAAGAATAATTCTCACTATAAATATGGTGAAGAGGAAAATTCTCCCATTCCCATGGGATGGGGAATATCTAAGGAAATAATTGGCATTGATTGAAACTTTTTGGTTTAGGATTTGATGATTTCAATTGATTATTTTATGTTTCTTAGGATGGGAATTGAGATATAAATTTCAACACCCTAAAAGACTAGGGTTAATTTGGAAAAACCAATGGATTACCAAAGACTCTCTTAGGAGATTTTTTACCTAATGATGGGGATTGAGATAAAAAATTCCCTATATCAGAGGGATGTGTATTGATTTCACGTGTGGCTGAAATGTCCTATATAGGAATTGATAATACGAGGGGTGGAGGTGGTGGTTGATATACCTAAATCTTTATAGGATTGGTTTTCTCGATGATTGATGTTATGGTGGGTCTTGTTGAGGCCTTTCTGATTTGGTGCAGGTGTGTTCAGGTAGGAGTATTGTTTAATGGCAAGTCATGGTGTGTGTTAATCCTTACGGGAAATTGTACAGTTGAACTATCCATTGACATCCATGTATAATAAGTATTCTTGTTGTTTTGAGGGGCCCAATTCAAAGTATAATGTGTTGTCCTCACCCATTATTCATTATATATTTTCATCGTTTAAGATGGGCTATTTCACTAGAGTGACCAACTGGCCCAAGCGTTATATTGGCCCCTAATTACGCTGGAGGACATAAAATTATTGAAAATCCATTTATAAGGGGTACTATTGTTCTAGGGGCGTGGATAAGTGTAACGGTCCATAAATTCCACATCCTAGAATATAGATTTATGACATGGCATCAAAGGTCAGCTGCCAAAGAGTTATGATCCAATGGTAGAAATCATGTTGCAGATTTGTGATGTGGTTTTCCATTTTTGGATCTCGATCCATGGAGATAGTTGCAAGGTCTAGCTGAGAATATATTATTTTGATAGTATAATGTTAAAACAAGTTTCTTGTATAAATTAGGTGTCAATCCTTTAGTTTCTAATGAGTTCCATACATATTTATTCATTGATAATGAATTCACTCATTTTTTACATTGTCTATGATTTTACAGCCCGAAGTGGAATGGGGATGAAACATGGTTGTGTGGGGGGGGGGTGGATAACTCATTCTGTTTTTCAATTTCACAGTCATGTTTATCAGAATGACTTACCTATAATTGGTGAGACAACACAAGGTTCTTCTTTGGACCGCCTATTGACCAGAGTGGACTATTGCTGGTAGTTGATGGGGAACAATATGTGGTTGACCTTGATGTTTCAAGAAACTCTTTAAATGATGACATATAAATTATGAACTCCACTTTATTGGAGGTGGCTAGGAAAGGGTAGTATTTCTTTGTCTATGCAAGATATCACCATGGGGAGGTTAACCTTGGATGATGTCATGAGTTATGTCCATGAGATCCATTTCAACACTACCAGGAGGGAGACAATGATGGTAATGGTCACCTTTTATTCAGTTAAAGAGTCAAAATACCCTTAGGGTGTTGAGCATGTGTCTCCAAAAACATCAAAGAAAATAACATTTAGTGGATTATGGATATGTTCCTATTTCTACTTTCTCGATGGAATGTGTTGACTTATCAATTGAAATTTTGTAGGGATATGAGCCTATTATATAACATCTATTGTACCTTGTTGATAACCATCTAGTAATATAAGAAAATGATGCCATGGGGGATAATATTTTAGAATATTCCCATTATATTTTCTAATAATGGAAGGAGGAAAATCCTACCCTGAGGCATGTTCCATTCTCACTTGGTGAGAATCAGCTTGAATGGTGATATGTGCCTAATCTCAAATCATTGGAATTAAAATCCAATCATTCATGATAAGAATATGATCCTTTACCAAGGAATTTATCACTATAATGTGGTGATTGTTGGTTGGATATGGACTATGATCCTCGAATAAATATTAATTCCCCATTGGAATATGCCGGTGGACCAATGGAATGTGACATAGAATATAATCCACCTCTTATATAGCCTTGTAAGGATGCTGATGCAGTTTTTTGTATGTGTACATATGGATCTATTCCTAGCTTCCACGATCCACTAAAATAATCTAAATATATTCACAGATATTAAAATGAGCCCTCCCCAAGTCATGTGGCACAATAAAATGGAGATCTCTGACAAGAACAACAATATGAGCCCAATCATGGGATATTGGATTATTTTTATGGCCTTCTATGACAAGAATATTAGCATGTAATGATTAATGTGCTGCTTTCAATTAGTGATCCATAGCCTTAAGGGGTGTATGAGCATGATATTGGGATTTTGGAATATACATTGAATCTTTTTCGATAGGAATATTATCTTATCCCCTGGCATGTGTCTCTCTCACATTGTGAGCCAAGGTTGGAATGGGGATATTATTCTAGTCTGATGCCTTTTCCATTACTAGAATATGATGATAATCATCTTAGATGGGCGATATGTGCTTTATTAATTGTAACTACTTATTTATACTTATCAGAGTGAGTTGATTCCCTAGATATTAGGAAACGAATATGCGCCTACCCCTTAATCTATACTAGTTTCGGAATATGTGAGTTGACTTTTTCTACAATTTGTAAGATGTCATGACATTTCAGTAAAGTGTGTAGATGAATATAATCCTACACCTTTTCAATCTCCGTTATAGACTGGAAGTTATCTTTTATTGAAGAATGAATATGTTCCCACTTAAATCTTGTTTTCTCTACCAAAATATTTCGATCGAGTTTATGCATGGGGGTCTTTTTATGCACCTCACCCATTCCACATATAGGAATATTCCCGCGGAATTGTTCAATGTGAGTAGGGATATGTGCCTTCTTGCTAGAAACTACTAGTTTATGCTGATGGTAATTCTCAATAGAAGTGTGTATATGTGGCCATTCTTGGTCATACTGAGCCTTCCTACTCCAGTTTTTTCATCATTGGTTCATGTCCATGGGTATTACAGGTGGATGTATGTTTTATGGTACCCATAGAAGGTGACTGAAAGGTACCAGTGGGATGGTGTTGGTGAAAGTGGTAGTCAGGTTCCCCCCATGGTATTACCTTGACTAAATGGGAGTCTTAGTAGACTCATTGGTAGTGGTTTATTAGATATTGAAGGTGATGACTATGTTTCTCCACAGATAAGCTTCTAATGTGAGTTTCTATAGAAAAGAGGGACATTGGCCTAACAATATCTTTATTTAGACAATGATGAATCATTGATTTTAGCTCTAGAGACCTCCAAAGGTATAATCTAGGGTCGATATTATTCCATGTTGATGGAATTCATGAACATTTCATTTTTCACCTTACAAAAAATATATCCACGGTGAGGTCATTCTATGACCTACTAGGGCTATGGTTATAGGTAATTTTCCAGAATGGTCACTAGATGATGGAATATTAAATCAAGGTGTTGTTTTCAATAGATTATTATATTATCGTTAAGAAAACATTGGACAAAGTGACAATATATCATTGTTGGCAGAATATGTGTTCAGTGAAATATGCAAGGGAAATCCAATTTTCCTTTTATTCTCAATCCATCCATTATGATCATGTGGAATATTCAATGTGCGTATAATCCTTATGCTGAAAATCTTGGCTACAAAGGATAAAAAATATGATCATCTTCTGGTTCTCCACCTTTATTTTCATAACATATGAATATAAAAGTATATGAAACATGTTAAACAAGTCATTTTATTATTTGAGATATTCTCGTATGGTTCAAAATTTTTATTTACATAAGAATGTTTTGGACCATGAATCGGTTTCACCACATTTTCCTCATCACAATGTTGATATACTGTTTTACCCTACGGTTGATTGTTGTGGGTTTTATGTCTATTTAAATCCTTTATGTCATGCTGATGATTTACAATTTTCACAGAAACTCCCAATTGTTCCCAAATCCATAACAGTGTATCAACTTTCCTTCCAATGGAAGTTTGTAAATTGGGTTTTCAAACTCAACCGCACTTAAAATCACACATTAGTCGAGTGGATGGACGGTCAGGAACATCACACCTAGGGGGTTATTCCTTACTACAAGAATATCATATCGATTTAAGACTTTTTCATGAATATAATACAAATCTGGATAAAAAACCTCACACTTACAAAATTATCATTTGTTAAAACCTTTTATATATGAAGGGGGATATTTTAATGATTCCATATGTATGTATTGTAGGTTATTAATTGATATCCCTCAAATTGTTATCTAGTTATATATTGGAGCCATAAAAGCAAGAACTCAGTAAATTACTCTCATCTACGGAGTTAGATAATATGTTTAGGAGGGTATTTATCTGTTATGGGGAATCCATTATATCCTGATTATATCAAGAATCCAATCCCATATATTTAATTAAACTGTGTAGTTTTATGTCATGCGGAGATGACATATATTTGTGAAAATAAGCACTAGGTAATTGACTCTGAACATTAAAGAGTTGTCAAACATATCCTAGTTATAGTAGGAATCAGAGTCATCATAGATCAGTTAAATTCTCACTCTGATCCTAGATAAGGTAAATTGATCATCCCAGAGAAATTATTGGGTCCTAATTGTTGAAATAAAATAGGGACGGGGTGAAATAAATAGAATTGGATTCCCATTTTAACTCTTTGAATAGGAAGACATACTATGTATCCTAGTTACAGTAGGAATAATGGTTTTCATATTTTAGTTTATTAGGGCATACACAATAGGGTTTCCTGGACCTATTAGGATTTTTTATTTGACTAATATGACCATTGGAACCCCTTATGATAATGGGATTCATGATCAGAGTGATAAAAAATGGATAGATAATAGTCCTTTTCACAACATATAGATCAGTTAATTATGTTTTGGTAGATGCCTTTGGAAGCTTAATATGAAGCTCGAATAGTGAAAATGAATCCTAAATATCATGTTTATAGTAGTAATTAGAGTTCTCATAGTTTAGTTTCCTCCTAATCTGTTAATGGGTGAGGAAGAATGATTATCCCATAAGAGAAATTGAGCCTCAATGGCTGAAATTTCAGATACATGGTGCATCTCCTTGTGATAAAAGATTATTTTCGAGATTGGGACTCATGAAGGTGTCTTTTTTATCCTGATTATAGAAGGATTCAGATTTAATATAGTCATGTTGGATCAATGTATACATGTTAAGGGTTCCCTTTTATTTTCAAACATAAGATATTATTCCACTGACCGGGTCTCACACACTGATGTTTCCCTAGGGATGTGCACTAGGAAGGGTTATCATGTATTAGTGAACCTACATGACCTTGAATAGTTGTCTTCACAACCTACTTTATTTTCCTATAATAATTACTATGCTTCCTAATGACTTTTCATATTATGTTTTTACATGTATGGTTGTATCGTGGACATGTCCATAGACCATCACATGATCCAATTGACTTGCCTTAGGGACATCTCAAAATCTAAATCCCATATTGGAAAGCATTCACATGATTTAGGATGAGAAGTCTAGAGAAAATTTAATGACATGACTAACATTTCCTAGATACCATCAAATGATCTCATATAACATTATTAGAGGGAATCACTTGATCATGTTGACTCGTCAAGTTGTTATCGTGAAATATTGCTAACATATCTGGATAACATTGTGAGATTCTGGTGTCTTATCCTAGGGGACATCACATGACCGCATATAACATTATTAGAGGGCTTCTCATGATCAAGATGGAATTTCTTGGTGTGATAAAAAAACCAAGTTTACATGGATGGAGGAAATCATTACATCTAAATAACTTTTCCTTACTGCACTATGATATCTAGTAGACATATTTGAAGGACATTGCAATATCTGGATGACTTGTCTGTTTATCATGATGAATGATGGTTGACATATACTAGATCCAACTTGAGACCCAACCTATCATGAATTGGTGTCACCATATAATTTTGGAGACATGTCTAGATGACATATCATGGATTAGATGGATAACCAATAGGGTTTTACATGAAATTGGTAGCATTCCCCGAGGCGCTATGCGATTTTTTCTAACATGTATATGGAACTTCTCATGATGTAAATATTATACCAATGGATCATCACATGATCTAGAATACATGAATTGAGGATGTCTCGTGAACTATGTTAGCTATATAAAGAACATAAAGATCAATTAATTCGTCTTCAAACATATCTCCAATCATTAGTATTTATTCTAATTTTTATTGTATATAAACCTTATCTTTCATCTAGGTTACCTTTTTTATGTCTACCATGATCTAGTAGTTATGTTGGATGTCTTTCACATGACCCTCTAGGTGTCACTAACATGATGTTATGTGATGAAATGATGTTACTATACATACATCATCCTTTTTAATGATTTTCCACATATTATATCTCAGGGAAAACATTTATGAACATGATATTGGTTCTATGAGAAATCCACTTCCATGGTTTGGTTATTCGATTTATAGATCACATTATGAAAATATTCATGATGGGGTGTGGGATTTATTGCCCCAAAAATCCCTATTATACACCATTTTATATGGTCTATGTCTCAAATATATGTGTTGATGTTGGCGGAGGGCTTTGGTGTCATGTGTTTTTCATTTTCCTGTTGTAGGTGTCCTGGGGGTGTCACATGATATTCATAGACCGCAATAGAATCCAATAATATCACAATTTCTTGGATTTTCACCAATTAAATGGGACATTACTAATCATTCAGACATTTTAAGGGTATTTTTTTATGTCATACCAACATGTCTATTGACATTTACATGATTAGGACACTTGTTGATATGCTTTCACATGATCTGATTTGACTTGTTCAGTACATTCCATGAGAATAAGGTGGATTTATAGGGGATTTTGTGAGACGAATCTATCTTATTGGGGGTTTCCATTCATGATCAATGGTGATCACCTGATGAATATATATCCATTCATGTATGGTCAACGTATTTATCCCTTGAAATATACTCAAATAATTTCCCTTTCATTTCATTATTTATTTTACAAGGGTTAGGGATCTCGTGAGTTTTATTGGAGATATCATTGTTAATGACTCTATGAATCAGTGATTTTTCACGTGACCAGAAAATGGTAAAGTGGTTAGGTATTAGCATTTATTGGAAAAACCCTTAAACTTTTCTTTAGAGCCGGTGGGAGAGAGCAAGACAACCTGGACCATTCCAAATCCTTTCCCGTGATAATGTTGGCATGTCCATGGGATCCTGATTGTTAAGGAGGACATATCACTGGGACTATAGATGTGTCTTGTTAACATAATGGGTGTGTCACATAAAGTTTGATGGCCATGAAATCCATCATCTATATAGATTTTATTCATCTTATTTTATAAGGATTTTTGAATGGGTCACTAGGCACCCTATAACTGACAATCTTTGTGACCCATATGGAATCATCTTGGAGCAACAACATCATAACCGACTATCTTTGATGACTTCACAAGATTATATGGTCCTCTGATAGTGGATCAACATGATCTCCCATATGTTAGGCACTATGCATGACCATTTTCATGTAATACAGAAGGTTGTGTGATTGTGTGACTTCAAGAGTATCACATGATCCATGTGATCATGGCTACCATTTTCTTCCATTACTTTTCTGGAAAAATGATACCCATATTCAATTATTTATTCCCTTGTAGATTTCCCAATTATCATATCGCTGGTGCCAATAATGAAACTAAATTTCGACATGTTTTTTAATTAAATTAATATTATCTAAATACCTTGTTCTAAATAAAAAACTAGAATAAATGAAATAGTGATATGATAAAATAAAATTATACCTTTATAATATAGATTTTAAATTTCTAGGTATAAAAAGAATGAACCATATTAAAAAAAATTAATATTTTTTAATATTAAATGAAAATAATTAATTAATACTTGAATACTGAAACAAAAAAATTTATAACAATAAAAATATATGATATTATCACAATGAATGAATTAAATAAAGGTTTTTGTAACCTTTTTTCTATAAAATATTTATTTATAAAGAAAAATAAATCTATTTAAAGGATATTGTTGACTTATAAAGATAATGATTAATATTTTGGTAAATTATTTAATTTTGTACTCAAAAAATAGCTTAATTCGTCTATATTTGATATTATTTTTTATTTCATGATGAAATTAAATATAAATAAATGTATTTAACATTTTATATAATAAATATTTGTAGAATTTACTATTTTAAATTTTATATTTTGATATAAAAAATATTTTTAATTTTAATGCGAATTACAATGATAAAGGTGAAACAATTATTTTAAAAGATTTAATTCATTAGTATTGTGTATTTTTTAAATATTCAATTAAATTAATGTATTTTAAATAATAACTATAATATTAATATTAATAAAATATAATTTGTTTAACACATATTCAATTGGTAATCGATGATTAATATGTCTAGGAGAACCTAATGGTTAAAATATCATTTCTATAAAAAAAATTAGAGTGTATATATATATAATGTGTTAATTTAAATGTTAATTTAAATATTAATTTTATATTTACTATAAATTAAATTAAAATAAATCGAGATTAAATTTATTTTCATCAATGAAAAATAATTTAATATGGATTATTTTATATTTTTAATAGAACAACATTTTCGGAATAAAAGTATAGCTACCATGGTAAAAAAAATTCTATAAAATGTAAAAACTAATTACAAATAACCTGAAACATTATTAAAAAAGTGTTAACATTCATGGTTGAGTATTTATAGACATAATTTCTACATAATAACCATTATTTACCACTTTATGATGCATTTTCCCTGAAATAGTGTTATTCTATTGTTGAAAAATAATGTGTCTTCACAATGGTTTCATTTTTTTCACTTCTTAAAGGGGATGAATTCCACTATCTAAAAGTTACACATAAATTTATAAATTTACATAAAACCCTTAAAATAGTATCCTATACTAATATTATATTTCACTATATAATTCCCTTAGCACTATAAGTAATACATTCATGTTCATTTCCAAGGATATTTTTTAGAGAATGTTAAAGGTATTTAAGAGAGTATTTCCAAATCATTATAACATTATTCATAATATTTACATTCAATCCAACCCTTTAAATAGAAATATAATTATCATAAGATCATTAGTATATTCAAGTGTAACTATATTAATAGTAAAACACATATTTATCCCTTTTAATCCATTAATAAAAACAAAAGAGTGTCTATCGAGTGTATATGCGGACAACCGCCTCCACGAAGTAGTATGATTTGATTCCTTTCACCAAAAAATGAATAAATTTGAAAATATTTTTATAGATAATAATGTATTTCTATGAAAACATTAATATTATATAAAAGGAATAGTTGACATTCAATAACTGAAATTAATAATAATCTGTCATAGTAAACTTAACCACATAAAATGAACACATCAAATTACCTTACCTAATATGTTTTCATTTAATAGATAATTATATAAATTTATAAAATTTTACATAATTGAATAATAAATTATATAATTAAATAAAACTTTTGAGGTTATGAAGTTATTATATAAAACTATAAACTTGGATCAAAAAACCAAAATAGTTACATAAAAATTAGATTAACCTCCTAAAATATCCGACATAAGAAAAAACTATTTAATATATATATATATAATAAATTGTTCTATTTAAATTAAATATAGATTAATATGGATCCTAATAAGTCGTATAATTATCTTAATTTTATTATTTAAAATGTCAGGTTCATATGTAGAGTGAATACAGACTAACAAATGGGTTTTCCCTAATTCAATTTACATCATTTGAGTTAAAAATATCTTATTAAACAATATAATTTCATGAATGATTTATTTTACATAGTTAATAATATATATTTTATTTCATATATTTTTATTGTTTTATAATTCTTCTTTAAACGATAATTATCATGTTAATGTAAGGTCAACAATTAGGATGTGTGCAAGTTATTATTTTATTTATTCTCATTCCACTAAGCATACATTCATGATTTTCACCTAATAATAAATAATTTTTTTAATCAATTTACTATTAAATAATTTCATCAATAATATCCCTGAATTATGTTCTTTCATAACATTATTTTATATTATCTTCATTGAATTTTAAGAATCTATTTACTAGTAACGCTGTAATGAATTCTTCTTCCCAAACTCCTTTCTTTTAGAATAATTTACATGATGAACATAATTTTATCTACATGGTGTTTATCAAACCTATTTTATTTATTATACCAGGAAATATATTTCATTCATCTAATTTTAATTTCAATATCAATTTATATAATCTATTCACGGGGTTTCAATTTAAATTCTACTAGTTTCATAATAGATTTCCCAATTCAAATTATTTTTCAATTCAATTATAAATTATATAATTTGTTTTGATAATTTTTCCCACATTATCCTTCAATTACTTTTTTCCAATGTGATTTTTTTTCTTATAGGGGTTCCAACTTTGCTTTATTTGTATAATATTCCATGAAAAAATACATTCTCAACTAAAATGTAGATATTGTAATGAATAACTGTCATTACATTCAATAGATAATTGTCTTATAGGACAATGTTTCTTTCTAGAAAATGTTTTAATCCCTTTTTGGGGACTATGAAATGGAATAATTATTGTGATACTCTTACATGTCGTCGCCAATTTTCAAATGTAAATTTTACATCCATATTTATGATATTGGTTTTCAATAGAGGAGTTTTAAAATATTAATAGTATTCACGTATCGTGGGAATATTTCATATCATCCAATCAATGTATTATCTATAAAACCATTATATATTTTTTAATAATCAATTATTAGTGTGTTCATAAAATGTAATATTTTAATATATCTCAAAAAGTTTCATCCTAACATCTTGGTAAATGAAATTTTGAAAGACAATGTTGAATTTTTCTCTTAATATATATTTTACATTAATAAGAAAAAGAATACTTTTAAAATGTTTTAACAAGAATTGATTTACCATAATATTTAAACATATATCCCATAATTCATAGAATTAATATTTTTCATTTGTTATAAATTATTCTATGAGTTTTATTAATAGTATTTCCAAAGAAAGTGTCCATTTATAGTATGATTTTCAAACTAAAATTATACTTTTCTTCAAAAAGTATTCTTCCTCTACCATTGATTATTTATATATGTATTAACAAATTAAAACATAAATCTCAATTGGATAATTTTTCTACCTCTTAATTTTTATGGAATAATCATCATGAGGTTATGAATTTAATTTTTCTTTCCAATGTATTCATTCTGTGAATACCCTATATATGATAACTTCGATTGAAGTGAGGTCACATAGATTCTATAGATATAATAATTCATGGAAAATATGGTATTAATTTTATAAACTTTATCTAAATGGTTTAAATAAAATATTCAATATTATTTGGATTGAAGTATTTCCAGGGATGTTTGTCAATATATTTTTTCCCATTTTTTTACTATGGGTATATCTTTTTATGAATCCTGAAATAATTATGAATGTTTTACATATTATATTTCCATTAAAAATGATATGAAACCTATTTTATATCTATTGTATCTTGATTTTAGAATGAATATTTTATTTTAGGTGGAACAGATATGTAAGGATGATGAATTTTGAGTCTTATATCACCCACTATTGAATTGTCTTAATTAGTTATCTTATTATATAAACTCTCATAGAAATAATCATATTTTTCACATAGGTGAGGGAATAATTATTTTCTCACAAAGAATTATAATATTTATCATTGTTCAACCTTTTTATTATTATATAATTTTAATGATATGTTATATTGTATATTTATGCATCTTTTTAAATATATTTCACTCTTTTATGAATTTCCATGTGTTAGAACATGATTTATGTTCATTTATTAATTGGTTATACCATTATTATGTTTTATAACTATACATGTATGATAATATTACACCCACTTATGATCATTCAATGATATCATGTATCTTTACAAATACTTAACGAATAATGTCACTTCATTAATATGTTTTTATTTCACAGTTTTTGAAGAAAAATGATATGCATGTCACTTATAGAAGAGTAATTTTTATAATTAACCATGTGGGAAATTATTAATCTTTATTATTGATTAATATGTTATTTATATGGTGTAAATAACATCAAATAATTATAAAAAAAACATTTTTTGTTAATGATTTGTCATATTCCTTTAAAATTATAATCCAAAAATTTAATGGAACTATATTATAATGAGATATTTTCTTTATGATAGATAATTGGAATGGTCAAATATGTGTGGTATCAGTGTTGGTATCAGAATATGGTTTAGATAATATTTTAGATTAGGATTTAATTTTTGGATACTATAAGTGTTGATAATTTAATTTTGATCATAATATATAATGTATAGAAAAAACATCAGGTCAGTTGAGGTAATCATGAATACTTTAGAGATTGAGATAGGTGAACCTTAGCAAAAACCTTAAGGATAATACTTAGAAATAATTAAATGTAATTGATAATATCTATTTGTTTTTAAAATTATATATTTTGTTGTACTCTTATAAATTACATGACTCTATGGATGAAAGAAATTGGATGAAATTGTGGAATGGATTAAACTAGTTGTAATCACCATGAAAAGGAAGGTTGAGTATCTATTACATCTTTACTATAGTACATGATGAGTGGTATAAGACTACACACATATCTATACACTTGTAGGGGATTTGATTTGGAAAATTCATAATCAATTTTAAAAAAAATATGAATGATTTATTTCGTAATTAGTTTATGGGACTAAGAAAAAAGTAATGAGAGAACAAAATATAAAGTAACCAAGGTTGAACTAATTGAGTTATAGGTTGAACCAAATATAAAATTACATTATTGGTTCAAAAGGTATTCTAATTGGGGAAGACAAACTAGGAATAATTTTCCATAATCATATGATCATCTGTAATTATTTTATTTTATATTATGATAATTATATTTGTTCTAATATTTGGTTATAAATAAGAACTTCAAAATAGATATTTGGAAGTTTGCCTATAGAAACTGACCAAACATAGGAATAAAGGAATTTTTTAAAAATAGTTGAGAAATAAAGTAAATATCTTTTATGAGGGGAAGATATGTTTCCTGGTATTCCTTTAGAAAATAAATTTATATCTCTTAGTATTTTTATCATGATTAATTATTAAAATTTTATACCCTAAAGTATATTAGAATGTGAAAATTGAAATTTTGAGTACACAATTTATTTAGGTGGGGTGAGAATTTAATGAATCAAAAATTCAATATCAATTTTTATTAGACAAATATAATGATAATATATTTTATTAAACACAACAAAGAAATAAAAATAAACCCTAACATGTTAAAAATAAATTCATCTACTATAATATAACAATTTAATTAAAGGGTATATAATGAAGTAACCATAGTAAGAAATATATTACTTAAAAGGAAATAAATTAAACTAATTATAATATTTCACCTTTATGATGATATTTTTTTGTTATTTAAAAGGATGGATCTTCACTAGTGGTTGAATTTGGAAATTTCAATCCAAAATCCAACAATTATGATTTGGTCAAAATCATATGCGATTGAAATTCATGAACAGGAAAATTTATATAATACCTATAGAAGATACATCACTACCAACCATTTCTTTTAGATCATAAAGTGTTCATAAATATGGGATGGATATATTTAGGTTCTATGAAACAATAATATAGGTTGATATAGTCAATTAATTAATAATGAAAAAATTTATATATCACAATTATCTTATACCTTTACCAGTTTGATCATTTAATGAAAAAGAACAATTATTTTTCCTATATTTTTAATTTAAATGATAAAGTTTCATATTTTAGAACATACATTTTAAAAATGTAACTTCTTTTTTGTATTGATCATGTTAATATTCTATAATAATTAATTTTTATGGGAATAGTGGAAAAACGTGTATGTTGACAATACTTTAACATTAGGATATAATAATAGTATAATAATGAATTAAATTTTTTATAATTTTTTTATAATATATATATAAATAATGTATTATAAATAATTTAAAAATAAAAATTTTAATTTATGAAATCCATGATTATGATTTTGGAATCCAAAATTAAATTTTAATCCAAACACCATTTTCATTCTCTAATATTAAAATTTACTTCCATAACTTGAAAAAATAAAATATATAAATTCTATACAAGATAATTCATGTTATATAAAATTTTTAATATTATATTTTTGAATAAAATTTTCATTTATGTTATTAATGTTAATTATAATGAAAAGTAGAAAATGTGTTTTTTCACGATTTGTTTTAATTGTTAAATTTTAATATAATCTATTAAATAATTACTAAAAATAATGATTATAAAATGATATATAAATTAATATGTAATTTTATTAGTTCAAATTTTAATGGTAATAAATGATTATGAATGATCAAGAACACATAATTATTAAGACATCATTTTTCAAAGAAAATTAGATTTTCAATATAAAAAAAATTACATGAAAATAGATTTTTATTTCATATATAAAAAATGAATTAGATTATGTGGATATTAAATTAATTTTTATAAATATTATATATGGTAGGAGGGTATTACTTATATTTTTAGTAAAAAATAAATTATTTAGTAAAAATATAGTTACCAATTTCAAAATGACAATTATAAAATGTATGAAAGTAATGGTTGATTACCAGAAACATGTTTAATAAACATTTTTATTTTTTTTCGTCATTATCCTCCAAATATGACAACTAAATATATTATTTACATTTTTTGGATCCAATGAACAATGAATCATTTCATTATATTTTTGAAAAATAATGGATATTTATATAATAGTATTTTTCTTCAGTATGTATCACTCACACACTGTTAAAGTTATAGATACCCATAGAAATATACTTCAATACCTATAGAATTTTCGTCCAATATAAATACATATAACATAAAATATCCTATGGTCACTAGATGTAAACAGAACCCATTCATTCCCAAAGAGACTTTCAAGAGAATGTTACAATAGCAAGAGTATAAATTAATTAATTCATATAACTTCATATAATAATTATGTTATAAATATCCCATATAAATATTAATATAATGAACCACTAGTCAGTAGTATGATGAATTTTTATTTTATCATTGGAAACCCCTTATTTACTACATTATATTAACTAAATAATACAATAGAACATTGGTCAATCACACTTACAGACTACAACCAATAAAAAGAATCGTTCATTGATTTCCATAAACTGCAAACATGGATGAATTTTTTAATTTATTTAAATTTTAAAAAATAAATAATATGACAATATTTATATACTAGAAATAAATTATTGGGTATTATATTTGTGATATTAATAATAAATAGTTTTTGTAAACTTATCCACCTTAAATGAACATATTATAGTAACTTTCCAAATTTGAGTTCATTTAAAAAAATATTACTAAATAAAATTTATGATTATTTATTCATAATCCACAAAATTTAATAAAATTATAAATATTATGATGTTATTTTCGAACACATTTAGGCCTGGTCGACATACCAAATGTGTTACATTGAAATTGACAAAAAAACTCAAATAACCCACATAATGAAAATTACTACTATATATATAATATAAAAATATATGTTTATGAATCAATAAAATATATAATAATAATAGGAGTAAATAGGTATATAATAATCGTAATTATATAATTTTGGAAGATAGGAATAGGGGAAAAGAATATCTGGACTAAGTTAAGGGTTTGTAAAAATTCAATTTTCATCTATTGAGAAACAAATATACTTGTTGAACTATGTATTTAGAAAAATTATTTCTTATAAATAATGAATAATTTTTTTTATATTTCATGATTATATTATTCAATTTTTATACTCTTCCCTATTACTGCATTATCAAATTATTCTTATCAGAAGTATTAAAGAACTTGTAAGAGTTTTTTCACAATTTCGATTCCTTGTTGAAAGTCATCTTGTTAATCTCATAATATTATTTGAAATTGTGTTAAAATAACCCATTAAATAATTTTATAAAATAACACTTAATTATAAGTTTTTAATTATTAATATCAGAATCACTCTTTCACATTCTTTCAATCTGTTACTAATAAAGATGTTAGTGGTATTTCATCTCAAAATCTATTTTTATGTACATTTTTTTCTAGATATAATTATGATTATATGTGGTATATTTTTTATTTTTTATTTATAATTATAAGAAATATATTTCATTAAGGGTTAATTGTGTTAAATTTAAATATATATCTCTCATTAAATGGGTTTCCAAACAAAATATTTCTAGAACAATAATAGTTTTATCATAACAACTTATTTAACATTGATTCATGAATTTTTCCTTTCGTTATGATATATAAAGCACCATTTTTCATTACATTTTCGTTTTTACAATAGAAATTTCCCTCTTCGACAGGTGAATTTACTTAATTTCATACTTCTCTTATTCTTTAAAGGAATACAATCTTAAATATAACATTGATGTTGCTATGTAAAACTCATAGTCATTCTAACAGATCATTATCCTCTATGTTAGTATTTACCATCCAATCAATGTTTTCTTATCTTATTAGAAACTAAAATTTGCATTAATTCATGCGGTGATCTAAATTATCATCACTACTTTTTGAAATGGAAATTTCTATTCCCTATTGACAACGTTTTCTTTCAGCATTATTAAATATATTATAATACTAGGTATCCTAGATATATTTCAAAGATATATCTCTCCGTATAATATATAAAACATTTATATCCTTTTAATGACTAAATTATAGGATATTTCATAATTTTTTTATTAGATCTAAAATTATTTATTTTCACACTTTTTCAAATTACATTTGAATATTTAATTGGTGTATTTTTTTCACATACTTTTGTTATCAAAATTAAAGTATAAAATTATTTTTAAAATTATTTAAGAAGAATGAATTCCCCATCAATATTGATCATGTTTTCAATGTTTAGTGGTTTTAAAAATTATATTAGTTTCCCATTATTATATGAGTTTTTTGAAAGCATTATTATGAAAATGGACATTTTTATCATTATTTTATAAATTTAAATTATAATATTTGAATAAAATTATATTTCTTTTACCTATAATTTATTTAAATATTATATAAAAAATTCTGAACATTAAATCTCTATAATAGAATCGGTCCATCACTAACACTATCTTTCAAAATCATTTGTCATGTATATGTATAATTTTTCTTTTATTCCCTTTCTAATTGAAATATTCTATTTTTGATTTGATTTACTGAAGAGAATTCTATGAGATTCCAAACATCTATTGATCGAGGAATATATTTAATTAAAAAAAACACCATTTATCAATAATATATACATACCATATGCTATATTTTCATTATTCAATGGTATTTACCTTTGTTTTCACTAAAAAAAATTTATAAAAATTTATTATTCACTGGTACATCATGATTGAATTATTTAATAAATATTCAATTCATTCTTTAAGTGATTTCATTTGAAAAGGATATAAAACCCAATTTATTTACATGGTTTATTTGTGATATAATGAATTTTAGATTTTAATTATAACCAATAAATAGAGTTAGTGATGGGTGGATCCATATATCACCCTCCAAAGAATTATGTAATGTTGATATATCATGAGATAGTCAGATGTAGAGATAATGAGTTCATTCACATAGGTCTGGGA
The DNA here is from genome assembly GCA_963277665.1 of Viscum album. NCBI lineage: Eukaryota > Viridiplantae > Streptophyta > Magnoliopsida > Santalales > Viscaceae > Viscum > Viscum album. Next base: position 1,824,396,230 of record OY728151.1, on the reverse strand, counting down.
ATGTGATGTTTTCTCAACATTTTATGAAATGTCATAATGATGTTGTTTCCATAGTAAATGTTGTGATGTTTTTTTCTCACAATTTTTTCCTTCAAATATGATTTTTTACCTTTTGTATCCATCTTATCTTCATACCCTGATACGTTACACATTTTTTCCACATTTCAAGATATTATGCACATTACGTTATTCCATGACTTGTGCCATTATTTATTGTGTTTTTAGGGTATAAATTTCTTATATATCTATCTTATACAAAAATTATCACTTAATTCTAAATTATGATCACTGATTGATATCATTTATTTTTACCCTTACTGAGAATTATATCTCACCACTATCTAATGTTTCTATTTCCCCAGGTTATTAATCATGGTTATGTGAATAATGTGAATAGAATAATATCATGTGTGAGGAATCATGTTGGAAGTGATGAATACTTGTTATGAATTAAGTATTTGTTCATGTATTTGTAAATACACCCAGTGGATTAAAACAGATATGGTTTTTAGTAGTTAGTTTATTTCATTATTTTAAAAAACTGTAAACCTAAAATATCATGGAATTTTATTTTAATACAATATTTTTCTTATGGAATGTCATTGAGATGGTAACTTCTTTGGCTTTTCATAGATCCATAATGTTGAATGATATTTTATTTGATGTGATATAAATAAAGATGGCGATGAATCACCAAAATTTGATAAAAGAGTGAATGAAGTTGAGGGAAAAAATAATGGAGGTTGAATGAGGTTTTAGGTCTATTTTGGGTTTGAAATCAATTTTTCAAAAATCATAAATATCATCATATTCTTTGGCCCTAGATTTTGATACGTATTGTTTTAATAATGAAAACCCCACTTTCTACAACACAGAAGATGATACTATTATATTAAAATATTTATAAATACATTCACCTACCATATGAAATGTATTTGTAATTATTAAATTGGTTTTATATAGTTATCTTGAGAAACCCCCTTGGTTTAATAGAAAACACACCTTATTTTTTCCATTACATAGTCAGCCACATGGTTTTTACTAACCTTGTGCCTACTGTTCTACACTTAAATTACTCCCAAATTTAAATTTCCAAACCCAATACCCCAAAATTATTATTATTCCAATCATATTGTCAGAATAATAAATAGATAATTGTATTAAAAAATTACTATAAAAATTTAAAAATAAGTATAACTCAAAGATATGATGAAGTGTTATAAAATATATCATATTTCTATATTATAACAAAAACTTTCTCTCATTTTTATTGTACTTATGAAAATCATATTATCTAATGACACATATATTCAAGATCATACATTATTTTTATTCCTCATTAATTATCCATTGTCACATAATTCATGTCTTCTTTGCCTATCCCATATTAGGGTTTTATGGTAATCTATTTTTACTGATGTATCTTCATGGGAAATAATATGTAGTGGGGCGGTAAAAAAAAGATTTTTTAAATTTATTATTTCCAAGTGATTAAATAATGTTTATGTTTTCATGAGATTTATGTTTTATAAACCTAGATTCAATGGTAATACCACTAAAATGATCAATGGGAGTTATTAATGTAGTTTATAGATAATTAATTCTGTTAAATTTTTTTTTGAAAAAGAGGGTCATTATAAAAAATGTTATATATATTTATATATGTATCAATTAGATGAAGTTATGATGATGAAATGGATTTGATGCTGAAAGAAGTGTTCCATTAATTGAAATGGTAACATCCTCATCCTTTAATAGTTTCAATGTTTTTAGGAATTCTGGAGTTCCAAATGTATAAAATATTTCGATAAACTATTTTTAAAATATTAATCATTTTATGAATATGTTTTTAATTATGTAAGATATATTTATGTACATGAATACGTTTTAATATGATTAGATATGTCTAGAGATTTATAGAAATACATGTTTTTATCAATTCCATAAAACCTCTAAATATAAGAGTAACAATAAAACATTGAAGGATAAGTTAGGGATATTTTATACTATATATTTATTGAAAAATTATAATTGATTGATTACTAAACATTCATAATATTATAAATATATATTGATTGTGTAGAGGTATATAACATCGTAGGTATAGGATTCCTGGTGGAATGAGAATTACATATGGGTTTCCTAGAACATGAATATTGATAATATTAAGAAAGTATTGAGTAATATTGAGATGCATATGGGTCCCTTTGCATAATCTTTAAGAGTTTATTGGAGGCTAAATAAGATTCATATATACATATGTAATATTCCTTCTAAGTCATAGATTCATAATTTGGTATAGAGACATGATAATAGATACAATGGTAAAAAGTAAGAGATAAATTGAATTTTCTATACATGAGTTGGAGTTATTAAAAAAGGTAAAAATTAGTTTTGATAAATTAGATTCTTAATAGAAAATATAGAAGAATAAATACATGAAAAAATAATATTCATAATTTGTTATCATAAATATTACAAGGTTTGTTATTATGATGTGACTATTATTGAGATTGAAGGTGAAATAAATGAGAAAAAATTGAAATGATCATAATGAAATATATATGGCCATCATATATATATATATATATCTGAAATCTATTATAGGGACTAAAAATAAAATATTTATTTTGAATATTATAAATAATTTTTATATCACAACATTGGTATTTTGGGAATAAATGTTGAGACATGAAGAAGAATATTAATATATCACAATGACTTGTCCCACATGATTAAAATGGGATATTGAACTAGATTATCTTTAAGATCACGATGTAAAATCATATGGTATTTATATATTCAATATATGAAAATAATATTTATGTGATTATTAAAATATATATAACTAAAAATTAAAATAACAAAAAATAGATAATTGAGGGAGAATATTCTGATAATATATTCTATAAAAGATTTTCTGTATCATTGGAGGAGTACAACTAATGAAATTAAGTAAGAGAAGATATTAGTCTTCTAGGAAGAAATAAATTAAAGGATATATAGTTTTTTATTATAATAACTCCTAGAAAACTAAGGTAGAACATTAATGTAATGAAAATAGAGATACTGACATGGATGATATATGGTAATTGTCATTCATTCTAAAAAAATACCATAAAAATATTGGACTATAGTCCCTTATTTAAAAAAGTCAGATAATAGTCCCTTATTTCTGATAATATTGGACTATAGTCACTTATTTTTTATAGATAATAAAAAAGGTATTTATTATGGATTGATGTTTCATTAATACACAATTTAATATTACAAGATGATTAAGCCCTAAAAGATTGATACCCACTTCATGTAGGGAATTGAATTCCTTGTGTCATGATAAGTTCATTTATTTCCATCTAATCAATCATAAAGGAGAATCCAAAATAATTTGGTAACTATAGATAAATATCATATTGATTCTATTATATTCATGAAATTAGTGTGGATTCTCGTATGTAACCTAGTTAGTGTCGAGAATATAGGTTCATAGATATACATATAGCAGTTATTTTTCGTGATAATAAGACAGAAGCTATCTAGGTGAGAGATAAAAATATCATTCATTGGGAGAGAAGTCAGCATAATTAAGGATACCCATATTATATAATTTTTATGTGCCTTGTTGTTTTTATATCATGAATTTAATTTCATGCTTCAAAGTGAATGTATTGTAATGAAACAATTAGTTGGATTCTTTCATAAAATAGTTTTTGTAGTAATCGGTGGGAAAATTGTGAATTGGTAAAAAGGAAATTAAATATATTAATTAGTCCTAAGTGTAGTTCACTCAGGCTTGTGGAATTTTTTTCTTTATCAAAATCAAATGATTATACTCCTAGAGAGGGAAATAATCCCTACGTAATCATTACAAAACCTAAGAAAAAAATTCAAAAATAATATATTAAATCCTTTTAATTGATTTTCAAATAAAATATAAAATATGTCACCATTTATTTTCATGGGATAATATTATCATACCACAATATATGTCAAAAAATAAACCCTTAAATTTACTAAAAATTTATTTATCAAAATAACATAAACAATAATCAGATAATGGTATTTAAAATCATTCTTTGATCCTTGAATAAAAACATTTCACTCTATTTTGGAAATAGATATGTATAACTAGTATTTAAATAAAAAATTATTTATTTCCTTAAAAATATATAATAATTTTCCAATGGTATTAAAATAAACCCAAATTTCATTAAAAATATTGGCTTATTTGTCCACTTGTGTTGGAAAAAAATAAAGGTCTAGAATCATTGAGTTAAATAATTCACCATCCTTCACTCCATTTTCTATATTTATTTTATATTTTTCATTTTTTACCCTACCTATCCATGTGTAACACAAAATAATTTCCTTTGAATAAGAGATTATAGGATTTGAAGAATTATAGAAAAATACCTTAGTAAATTCCTCTTTTTATATAGACAATTTCTTCATTAATAATAAATTCTCCCCGGTATATGATAAATTTATCAAAATAATTTCACCGTAAATTTTTATACACAAACCATTAACCATTAATGAAATTTTTTATTTAATTCCATACTTTTTTATTTAAATCTCACAATGATTTTATATCCCACATTATGAATAAATGACAACTCTTAAGTAGAAAAAGAATATTTTCTTTCCCGAGAGTCAACAATTCCACCAAGCACAAATATCAGATAGTAATTAAGGATATATTTTACTTTATTCTACATTATCTATTTAAATAAATATATAAATAAATAAATAATCCTATATTATTTATTTAAAATTAACTTGTCTTCTATTAATATCTATTTTAATAATTAGATTTTTTAAACATTAAAACCCAAAACTATAGAACTACATATTTCCCCACAATAAAAGATTATCATTCATTAAAATTTTAAATATTTCTATTTAATGGAATGAAATATAAAAACATTATGCACATGTTTTTCATATAATTCATATATTCAAAAAAATATACATTATATATAAGAGAAACTACTGAAATAACATTGGCTACTTGATACTCATATAATATTCTTGCCCCATGAAGTTTTCACTATTCAACTATTCCTTTATAAACTCGAACTAAATGAACAAAACCTATATGTAAATTATTTCTAATACTAACATGGATCTTCTTGTGATGTTACACATAAGTTGAATAAACCTAAAAAATCATTCTCTAACCTATCAATTATATGATATGATTCATGAATGTACATTTAGGATTCATTAAAGACTAATAACAGATACTAGAAGAATATAATGTGATCCAAATCCAAATTACAATATCACCACTACATGAATAATGAATAACATGGAAAAATGGACTTGAATAACACTATAAATTATGAATGACGCACCAATGAGCTACTAAATAATCTCAATCACTATTGCATGGGTTTGAAGAAGATTTCTAGAGTTGTAGTTGAAGGACTCTCACAATTGAAGATATTGATGTGTTATAAGGAATCATTTTACACTCATATATTATTATTATCACTATATGATTTTATAGAACCTCATTGAATATATATGGATTAAGAGAGTAAAGAGTTAATGGTAGGGTGTCATGGATGAGCATCCTGCAATAATATCAAAAACATCTGTTTCATAGAAATAGTTTTAATATAGACTTGAGGACAATCATTAGTTTTCAATGAATTAGTTCATGTGATATAGTACATCTATTGATTTCTCAGTAAATTAATTAATTAATTCATGAATAATATTACCCCCTTGTGTTGTAGATTAAAAAAGAATGTGATAAATAATATACATTTCAAAAGTGCTTTATAAGCATTCACTATTAACATTTTAAGGAGAAAAAAATTTCTTAAAATTTCCAAATGTATTGTAATATATTATTTATGGAAATAAAATATCTTGAAATAAAATGTAATTTACCTAATACATACCCCCAATCATAATCAATGATAAATCCATGAATAATATAAATAATGTGATGTAATTGGCATTTTTTGATTACATATAATAATATGTCATGATATATAATGTAGTAACATGGATTCTATAAATATTTTCTTATTATAAAATAATTTTTTAATATGATTTAAATAAAATCAATTTTCATGAATCTAATATTATCAATCATTATGATTTACTATATCATAAAAGTTGATATAACCAATTGTATTTTATAAAAATGGATTTACCGTATATGGTATCCTTGAATCTCTCACATTCATTAAATTATTAATCACATTGTTCTATGATACATTTTATTTTTTCATTTATAATATCTTATATGACCATATAAAAAAATAATTTTATACCGTTCAAAAGAATTGTGATATCTATAATTAAATTTCACCTAGTATCATATAAAACGAAATACCTTATGAATACACATTAAAAACATGATGATTAATAACTAAAAAACATTAGGAGTATATATAAGAAAAAAATAAATCTACATTAAATTAAGAAAATAATGTGACCCCATGTGAATTTATAGTGATGACAACAATTTTGTCTCATTAGATCCATAAAGATAATAAAAGAGGATCCTCTAGAAATGTGGCAGTATTAATAAGGAAATAAATGGATATTCCATGATATATATCATTAACATGTGTATTTATACATGTCAGAATAGACAATATATTATGCAATTGTGATTTATCTAACATTTCATTTGTCTAATACATTAATTGGCCATGGGAAATAGAGAATAAAAATCCCATATATCCAACTCATATGTTCATGACTCCCTAATTATAAATGGAAAATGATAATTAATATATCAGATGTTATTCATCTTAATGGATGATAACATCACATTTACCTTATTCATATAGATATGGATGAAATATGTTCTATATATGGGCATCTTTACACCCCTGGTCTATCTCAATCGATGCCTCAAATGTATAACTACTGATAGAAGTGGAATAATAACATGTAAGTTGATCATTTATATATGATATTATGAAATAATTCCTAAACACCCCTAATTTTAAAATCCTAAATGAACTGTGTTAGAAAGGCTCATATTTGATTTGTGTACCCCTAATATACAATATACATAGTATATTGCACTCTAAGTTGTATACATGGTTGGTAATACAGTGAAAAAATAACTTTTTCTGCATCATAAGTATATGAAATGTCCCATAAAATTACCTTAAAATTGATAACCTTAACATTTCTTCATAACCTATAATTTTATTTAACAAACAACAATTACGAATAACACAAATTCATACATTGAGTGGTTAATCATCATTACATTTCAAAAAATGTATATCAATTTATATTTACATATATATATATATATCAAATGTAAATGTTATAGAATCTGATGTTTTTCTTCTATTTGAATTATTTTCTATTCCTGAAACCCTATAAACAAAACATTTCAAAACATGACACAGGATCTGGTTTGGGTATAATTTTTTTGAATCCATTTTTTAGGATTTGAAGGCATAAAGAGGGAGATTGGGGGATTTATAATAGTGGAGAGTCTATTTATAGATCTATAGGGGACAAAACTCCCACTATGGTATGTGTGGTAGAGGTATGGTCCTACCAATATTAAATATATTCCTATAGAATCTATCTATAGTGCAGTTTGGTTGACCTAGGTACTGAAATTTAATATCTCTAATTTTTACCATTTGTCCAATTGAATATTTTAAACATTAATTTTTGATTTATTAAAGGATTAATAAAGGTGATTTGTGCATTGTTAAGTCTTGATACACATATTTTAAAAATATTATAAAATTTAACAAAAAAGAATACATAATATAAATAATTATAAATTATAACTCAAATGGTTTCTTATCTAGGGCCACTAAGACTAACGTTGAATATGGAAGATTAATTTTACCCTTGGACTCACAGAAGAATCATTCAAATAAAAGCACTAGTTATTGAATTGTTACAGTCTTATATTAGATTAAATAAATAAATTAAATTAGGTATATAATTAATTAATTTAATTTAATTCTTATTCCTTGAAACCCCCATTATAACCAATAATTTCTCTAATTTATTCATTTAATTGAGGAGTTCAGTAATTCATTAATGAAACGTATAAATCTAAAGCTAATGAATAAAAATGGCTATGTAATCATCATTTCATAAGACATTTTTACATTTCATAATAATGTTTTCTATCTTTTAGGACATATATAGATTCATAATACTTGTAGATTATTAAAAATTATAATCTTTTTTAAGAATTTTAGAGATTTTGTATGTCCTAAATATGTTTTGTTAAAATTATGAATTTTTCTAAGACACGTGATAAACATCTAGGTATTTTATGAAAATTAGAAATGGATCTTAGAGTTTGTAAGAATTATGATATAAATTATAAGGATTAGTAAAATTTACAGAACCCCTTTAGTTGGAGAATTTTTTTTAAAGGCACTCTACATAAGTAATTGTTTCACGCTATGCATAACTTTTCATCAAAATTGTTACAGTTTGATTAAAAGTTAATAGTAACGAAAAATATTTGGAATTGTGTTCCAAAATATTAAATTTAGAAGATTAAATGAGATGACTATATGTTTATATCCATTAATTAAACATCTTAATGATTTATAAGGGTTTTGATTATAGATAAGAATTAAGAATAAGACAACAACTATTCTCTAAGGTGAGAGAAAGTAATACCATAATGAGTTTCTCATGATTTGAAACATAATTGGGGGAGAACAATCAATACATATTTATACCTCAAAATAATATTCCACATCATGACCATTATGATTAAACAGAATGTACTGTTTCATTTATTAGGTGATGTAAAGTTTTTCTCTATGATGTTCTCTGCATAAAATCATATTTTCTAGCTTGGATATAATTAGTAACCAAATTCTTTTCAAGGATATCTAAAAAGAAAAATTCTCAAGTCCCATGTAGATTTAAAATAAATATTAGAAAAAATTAAATAGTAATTAATAAAGAGATAGTATATCTATGGAGTCCATATAACCTATCAGTAAGACACTTCATCCTTCTTGTGACATGGCATGACGGATGTTCCGCAACCCCATAATATAGCGATAAACGATATTGAATTAGAAAAAAATATTTTAGGAATGTTTTATTGTATAAAATATACTAATAAATAAATGATTTAACAAGAAAAAATATAGCATTCCCCCATATTAAGTTATGGGACCATGGACTATGAAATGAAAATATAAAAATATAATAAATTCCCCAACACACCTCTCACTCCCTTGAAAAAAACCTATTTATTAAACACTAATTACTCCATATACAAAAAAACCATGAAAAAATGTAATAAATCAATAAAAATGATTAAAACATGGAATGGATTATTTTTATTAAACTACTAAGGATTAAAAAAGAAAGTAACGAACATAATAATTTTATCCCCTGTCACCCAAGATCATATTCATTCCATCAATATAAAATCCCACTCCAAGAGTGAAATGGATAATGATCCAAATATATTTCACAAAATATAATCAATCTTGAATATGCACTAGAATCTCAATATTCTGAAACCAGGTTTTATATGTAGTTTGTTAGATAAAATCCTAGTAGGAAATTACTACAGAATGCATGAAATCCCTTTTTCAATACATTACAATAATTCAATTTTTAAATACATTATTTCTAAATAGTATTTTATTATAATTTGGAATACAAATACAAAAAATTCATTAAAAAATCCATTCTCTAACCCAATCATTATGAATATACTATTTCTTTTAATACTAATTATTTTAAAATAATTGTATTATTAGTTATTAAAAAAGGATTGAAGGTAATGCAATACACAGAAATGATTCAACAAATATTCAAATACCACCAAGAGGAAAAGATGTAAAAGATATATAATAAAATTAATCACATTAGATACAGGAAGAAAAAACTCACATTGAAAAATGAAAAATATAATAAAATATTTTAATAAAGAAATTGAATTGAAGGTAATGGATAAAAAAATTATTTCATTTTCAAGAAAACAAATTAGAATAAAAATTGGTAATTATGGGTTCTATAATATAAAATGATTATGAAGAATAAACTATACAATTAGTAATTTATGACAACAATCACAGGAGAAACAAAATAAGGTCACTATGGTTTGGGGATCCTAGAAAAAATATACCACCCTTGTAGTGGATTTATGATTTTTATTAAATTTTTGGAATAATAGAGTTCCTCATAACTATGAGACTAGAATTTCTACTGGTGGGGTACCTCATTCCATCTAGGTCAGCTAGCCTAATAACTTGATACTTCTTGAGAATATAATCTAAGAGGAAGAACAATTAGTATAAGGTGTTTCATTAATAAATCGATGAAAATAAACTTTTTAGAAAATATATTTCAAGATATATCCTAAATACATTTTTAATAGATGATATATGAAATATCATTCATTTTTAAATAATCACCATCTATGATAAATTTATTTATATGAAATTTAATTGAAAAAATTTAATATCATTTACAAAAAAATAATAAAAAAAATTATAATGCATGTTTTTGTTTGTTTTATAAAATTTAAAACAGACTAATGAATAAAATTTTGAAACTAATGCAAAATACCCTCTGAGAGTATATTTGGAAACTGAATTCAAAAATCACATTTATTGATATACATTTTTAAAATTTTACACATTAAAATTTGTATATATATATAAAACATTTATAATATAAAATTTCACTTATTATCATATAAATAATTTCAACTAAATAGTTATATATATTTACACCAATAAATATGTCAATAACACAAAATATGACCTTAAATAATAGCACATCGGTCCTAAATGAATATCCAAAGGACAAATCAAGTAAACTCAATAAAATGGATCAAAGGTGGAAAAAAATCAGTCTCAACCACTTAAGCACATAAAAACATAAAATTACAAGAATAATTTTTTAAATAAATTTGGATTATATATTTAAATTGTCATAAATATTTTATTGATTGAAAATATAAAATTACATTAGGCATGGAAAAGGAATAAAGGAATATTTAAAATAACCCATGTTAAAATTATCTATAATATCATAATAATAATGTTATATATATATATTTATCTATAAATAATTTTATTTAAAATTATATATATTGATTGATTTTGAATAAAAAAATTGGAAACCCCTTGACCATATGGGATATAAAGGAATAGAGAATGCAGAAAATCATCTATCTAGTCCATTATGAGATGATGAATAACCATCATGAATGGTAATAGGATATGTTAAAGGTGACTATTTACAAACTGGAAACCACATGCACCTGAAATTGGGAAAAAAAAGTTAGTCTTTGTCCTAAATGGATCCACATGGAGAGGATAAATCAAATCATAGGGTAAGATGAGTGAAGGTGGAAGAGGAGAGGGAAAACACAGAACTATAAGAATATTAAAAGTAATTAGAAGAAGAAACACTTGAAATCTAGGTAGGTAGGGGGTCATTCACCAGGGGAATTCATATATTCCAATTACATTACAAAAAATATGATAGGTGGTGAAAACATGATATAGGAATGAATAAAATAGAGCATAATCATAAAATTATATATATAAAATACTTGGTACATCACACTATTTCCACACAGTTTACAAAATCATGTTCAAACCGTGCATAGTTCATTGGGAACACAAGGGCACCCCCATGGTTGATAAAAGTATTCACCCTTCATTTAGAACAATGGGGAACCACAAATATTGGACATGTAGTTTGAAAAATTGTAAACTGACTGTGATAGATGGGTTTGGTATGTTATATAATCTTACCTCATGACTTTCACATGGTTTGGTCAAACCATACAACATGACGAAATATTAAAAATTTCAAAAAAACCAATTTAATTTTCATGATCCCTATGAATAAAATGAAAAAAACAACAAATACAGTAATCATTAATATATTGGTTTGGGTGTGAAAATTGTCTCCACTATAATCCATTCTACCACAAGAAAATCACTGAATTCAAGGAAGATAACCCCAGAGATTCAAAATTGGGAAATGAGACCAATAGTCGTATAATATATGAAGATAAATATAAGTAATATTAATACTTTTAATGAATAATATATCACCAAATTTAAATCACACAAGACCAAATGTTTTTAAAGGGAATGGTATAGAGACCCAAAGTAGGTATCCATAAAATATAAGGGTTTTACTAGAATATGGGACTAATAAATCAAAGAAACTCTAATGGAATATATATATATATATTTCATCTTGAATTCCTAAATAAATAGACTTAGGAATAATGAAATTATGCATGACATTATAGGTTAGAGATACCTAGGGAAATTTAAAACATCTTTTTGGTGGATGATCAGTTCTGAGAACAAAGTACCGAGTTAGAAGACTGATGGTATAAAATATAAAACATGACTTTTTAAGTGGATTGATGCATAGGGAATACCCCAAAAACTTGGTTGAAGGACCCATAAGGATTGTATTAGCCTTATGTCTACATAATTCATCGGCTTACTGGTGATCCACTACTGACTAGTAGGTTGGATAAAATATGACTTGATGGTTCTTTTGGGTACATTTTCTCACCAGTAGGCTATCTGTAGACCGTATATTTAATTTTCTCATCAGTTATCTATTGAGATATAGTGAACCATTAGTTTGTTTTTTCGGAGAACATATTTAATATGTGGTTTTTATTTTCTTCTATGATAGATACCATGATATTTAGCTGGAAATCGATTCATGAAAGGCCACTAAATTGCCATTTTCCACAATCAATCCACTACATTTACCACCTTTAATGTGTGGAGAATATTAATTATTTTTTAGTAAAACCCTTGGTAATACAACTATTTTTCACTCTATTGTTGAACCATCCTTCAATTATCACTTATTTAGATATTTTTTGGATAGGTATATGGAGTAAATTCTACTCGAGGATAGTTGATTCAATCGAGGGTGAGGGGTATTTCATGCGTCATGAGTAGAGGGAATATCATGATGAATAATTTACACTAATTAATGAAGAATAAACTAAGTTATGTCATAGTTTAGTTTATATATAAAATATTCAAATATATATATTTTAATTTTATGATTTTTGGGTGATTAGGTTAGGGATTTTTTTTTTCCAGGCATTGATGGTGTTCAACGATCATCAAAATGTGTTTTGTTTGAAATCTGGTGTAGAGGGAGCATTGGGATGGGGTGTTTCTAAATTATTATAACTATATTTGGATCAACTAATTAATAATTTTTATTTTTAATTAATTATTTTTGTTTCATAACATGTGATAAATCTCTAGGGTTGTGAACTGTCTATTCCTTGGATGTGCACAACTTGGACAAGGCTTGATTATTCTTGGTATATACATGTGCAAGATCTATGAGTGTGAAAAATCATTTTATAGTAGGTGGACATTGTGATTAAAATAAATAATAATGCATGCGAATGGGTGAGAATCTGAATGTGAGTTTTTTAATGGGAATGTGTATAGTTGTTGGTGATTGAGAGAATCTTAGGTTATATGATAAGGGTGACATTTTACCATGGTCTTGGGAAGAATTTCTAGGGATTTGGTGTGTCTTATGGTAGATAACGAGGGTGATATTAGGCTATAGACTTGGGTTGAAAGCTTAGAAACACTCTGAATTTTACTATTCATCTAATAGATATGTCTCTATGGGTTAATGGTATATGATGCAATTGATAGAGACCATGGTATATATTTGTATTTGAAATGGGTTAAGGAAATATCATAGTGGTTTCTCCATTATCCTTTTGGGTAGGTATACAAGGGGTGTGACCATGTGATTTGTGGCCTCCCAATAGAGACATGAGATGATACCATATATCGGGTATGAGAAACAGGTTTATAAACTAGTTGGATTAGAAAATTACATTGGAATTCCATTGTATATTTGTGTAGAAAATAATACCTGTTGACCGATGATATGTTTGAGGTGAGCCTTTGGACTGTGATATCACCATATGGTGTCCTTACCTTTTGGGCCTTTGTTTGATATAATGCATCCTTTTCTAATGTAGTGTTTATTTGTAGATATGAGGACAAATTTTGATACAGTGTAATGACACTGGTTTTGGGAATTTAGAACTTTTAATATTTCATTATATATGACAATGTTTATCCATAGAGTTCGCTTGATGTTTAGGTTTTATAGGACCACAAAATTAATATATTAAAAATATTATTATATTTTAATTAACTTATTAAAATAATTTTTGTATAAATGGATTTCACATTGTTAGATACATCTAATGGGAAACACATTACAATGAATAATTCACAAATTTATGATTTACCCTTGGCTATTTTTAGTTTTTTTGCACTAAACATTCGTAGGGAGGTGGAAATTGGAGGGTGTGTTCTATTAAAATAAATAAATTATTTATTTATTATATATTTTTGACCTAATTGATTCTCTTTAAATTCCACATTGTGTAAAATCCTTAGGGTGAGAAGAATAAACCTTGGAGAATTTGTGAGGAGGAGAACCATTTTTCACTACCGGATCAATATTAGAAAATGAAAGATGATTATATTGAGGTGGATCAAGGGTCAGGTAGTGAACATAGTGGATTTATCATCACTAGAGAGAGTTAAGTTCAACAAATATTTATCCAATATAAATTGATGACATTTTTTTTTGGTTTGCACCCTTTGAATAAATATCAATCATGGATCTAATATCCTCTATCTTAAACTATAGATTTTTGTTCTACCCATGGGATTATCTAATTCAATTTTATTTGTTGTTCCATCCATCACCCCATTTTCTCATTCCTTATGATATTTGTCCCTGATATCATTTCCCAATAATTAATTCATCGTACCATTATAATATACATCCCATTTTTCTAAATTCTTAACGATGTTGGCCCATGGGGTTGCAGTTTGATTTTGTTAGGGTGGGTTTTAGCATGGTAATCCTCCAATTTCAAGGTGGAAGTTAGTATGATGTATGGATCAAGGATTCAGGATATATTCTGTGTTAGATGAGAGATAAAGGTGTTTCTTAATTCTTTCTTGATATGGAGTGTTGGTAGGGGTGTAAAGAATTCATGTATAAGTGATCAAACATCCAATTTTTGGATATCAGATTTTCCTTTTTATCCATCAGAGGCGAAAAATTGATAGCTGATTATGGGTCCTACCATTTTGATGGATTATGGTGGTCAAATAGGCATAAGTGGGTGTTAAAATAGATGATAAGTGATCCTTGTGAATATTATTACATCCTATTTAATGCAAGAAAAAATTAAATTTAATTCTATTAAAACATGCCATATAGTCCCTTAGATGAGATTGGTACAGTTATAGGTTGAGATAAATATCCAAAACAATGATTTCATCCATTAGATATAGTCTTAAAAGATGATTTCCAATACCACTACTTAAAAAATTTTAAAAAATGAATGTAGTTTCATAAAAACTACTCAATTGTTTTTTATGAAAAGGCAGTCCCCCCATAAGCTCAGCCCTACCTTACCCCTCACCCCATCCCTAGCCCCATTATCCTGAGCCCTTGCTGCTCCCCCTTCTCCCTCTAGATAAATCCACATCCCCCACCCTTCTCCCCTGATTCTTTGCTGCTAGAACGTATTCTCCCCCTTCTCGCCCTATCTCGAGCCACCTCCTCCAAACCTCCATTCTACCTCGATCCCACAATGAATGAGCCATCACTACCGATCCTGTAAAGACCCGCAAATTTCAAGGAAATTTTTTTTTTCTTAATTTTCTTTGTAATTTTACAAGAGCGCAGCTTCAGACGGCACCTGATTCCGAGGCCCGGTGTGCCCGGAATCAATTTCCGAAGTTTGGCTCGGGTACGTTCAGTGAACGGACGAGCGGGTTTTTCTATCTTTTGAACCGGTGCCCGGAATCGAATTCTGAGGGCACCGATGAAATCGCAGCGCCGGTATTTGCTTAGAAACGCCTCTTCCGGAGTTGCGTTTGCTCAGACGTGGTTTTTAAATTTTACGGCTTTAAGTCAGAAATAAAATAAAGTTTGTGCGACAACTTTATTTTATTTCACTTAAGCTGCTTGGAAGCCACTTGAAGTCACTTAAAGGCGGCTTGAACTGAGTTGAACTGGATAGGATGCTATCCAGAAATATCCTACCCCTTGGTAGGATATTTGTGCGGTGGGACCCACACGAGCCCCGCCGTTTCTTTCGCTAAGTAACGCACCCGCGAAAACCCGTCAAAGTAACTGAAAAGTCAACCGACGCGTTTTCTTTAATTCTTAACAGACCATTTAATTGGGCGGTTTATTTCGTGAATTAAATGGACTGTTTCTTCGTGAATTAATTGGGTCGTTTCTTTCGTTGAATTAATTCAACGAATTGATGGATCGTTTCTTAACCGGTTTCGTGTGTTGGCATGTTTATAAAATAAGACCAACCCAAAAATCCTTGGAAAGGATTTGAAAGAATCTTCGTTCCTCCACCCTCTCCGCGAAGAACGAGAAGAACGCGAAGAACGCGAAGAACGCGAAGAACGCCGGCGACCGGAATTCGACGACGCACACCAAGATCTGCGACGTCGACGAGATCTACCCGCGACATTCTTCGGCGACGCCTCTTCTTCCGCGGCCGACCCTCGTTCGGCAACAAAGGTGAGAATCGGATCTTTTCTTCTCCCTTTTTAATTTCAATATCAACGGAATTAAACTAATTAAATCCGTTGATCTTGATCCGGAGATTGGCGACGCGACGCCGGATACCGCGACGACGCGACGATCTCCTTCCTCCGCGACGAGCGATTCCGCGACGACCCCTCGTCCGACGACGACGACAAGGTAAGGGTTGTTGGAATTCTTTTTAAAATCCCGTGTTTATTCTTTTGAAATATGGAACCCGATCACGAAACAATTTTAATTTATTTAAAATTGTTGATTGGTTTCTTTCTTGTTTCTCCCGTTGATTATGACTAACGCGGAGGGTGCGGGTCTAACGAACAAGACCCGGCAACCCTCCGTCGATCTTCCTTTTTGTGCGGATTTGGCGAGCGACGGCAAAAGCGCGACGCAAGGGCCATATGTTGATTCCGCAGTGGAGGACGCGTCCCGGGAGGAACAACGGCGCAGACGGGAGGCAAATCGGGCCACCGGAGCATCTCCGGCGGCCCGCGAAAGGCGGCGGCGGCGCGGGTCGCCGGCGCGCCGCCGTGGACGAAGCCCGCCGCGGCTGAAGCCGCGGCGGCAACGGCGGCCGGTTCCGCGGCCGCGCGGAACCGGGACGGACGTGGCGGCCCGGCCGCGTCCGCGTGACAGGCGGCCCCCCGCGGGGCCGCGGTTTCTCTCAAGCCGCGGGTTCAACCCGCGGCGGCGGCGGCTCCCTCGGCCGCTCGGCCGAGGCCGAGCCGGCCGGTCCGGTCGGCCGGGCCGCGCCCAGGCCGGACCGGACCCGGCCGAGCCGGTTCGGGCCGACCCGGTTCGGCCGACCCCAGGGGGGGTTCGGGCCGGGTCGCCCCGGGCCCAGAACCCCCGTTTCGGGCCCTCTACGGTCTTTCGCCCATATCTTGGGCATGGGACCTCCGATTGACGAACCGTCAGCGGCTACGCGATCCTTGGATCGAGACGGTCGTTTCGGTATATTATACTCAAGGTTTCGGAAGACTTTGGGTTCGGGCGGGTTGGTTCGTACACGAAGCCAACCGGGCCCTCGGAGCGGAAACGCTCATAACTTGAGCTACGGACGTCCGATCGACGTACCGTCAGCTGTGGTAGTTTCCTCTAAGTGAGACGGAACTTTTGGCATACTCCGCCCGAGGATCGGATACAGGCGGAGTACGGTCGGGTTGGTTTTGCCCTAAAAATCAACCGGGCCCCTGGGACGAAAATGCCAATAACTCTCAGACCGGGCGTCCGATTGACGCGCCGTCTGTCGCGTTGAGATCCTGTGGTCGATACGGAACTTTTGGATACATCAACTTCGGACTACGTGTCAGTTGATGTATCAGCCCCTCGGCTCGTGGAGCGGACCCTCCTAAACGAGCTCGCTATGTGCGGGAACCCTAGCGCTGGCTGTGACTTCGACGACAGAGCAGAGATCCTTCGTGGACTGCGACGGCGGCAGAGCAGAGATCCTCCGTGGACTGCGACGACGGCAGAGCAGAGATCCTTCGTGGACCGCGGCGACGACTGTGCAGAGATCCTCAGTGGACTGCGTCGACTACTGCACTCAGCGATCCCATGTGGATCAGTGCCTACAGGTTCTGTGTGAGCCCGATCCTACGTGGGTCCTTACTACCGGTTCTGTGTGAGCCACTGCCTACAGGTTCTGTGTGAGCCCGATCCTGTGTGGGTCTTCTGCGGGGGTTAGTACCTATCGATCCTTCGTGGGTCCGACGACTTAGATGGATCAGTGATCATCTTTGACGTCATCTGAAAAAGTATACCTGGTTGAGCTGAATCTTATGTTACTCTCATATGTGGATTGTGTTGAACTATCCTTTGTGGATTTTACTGTTTACTCTCCTTTGTGGATTGTGTTGAACTATCCTTTGTGGATTTTACTGTTTACTCTCCTTGTGGATTTGAGTCTTGCTTTCCTTCGTGGATTGAGTTGTTCTTGAGCTCGTGAGCAGAGCTAGAAGTGGGGACTTAGGTATATGTATGGGCATATACCTAAGTCAAGTCAGATGTTTCTTCGTGATTGCATCTTTCTTTGTGCTATATCCTCTGTGGATTTCGGGAGACCTTCGGGGGTCTCGGGGTCCTTACTGAGTAGTTGTACTCACCCCTGCACGGGCTATGCCCGCACTTCGTGGTGTTGGTTGCAGACGACGGACAGCGCTGATCACGGTTGGGGCATGGAGCAGGACGGTACCTGGAGGTGGACCACTGGGCGGGACGTGCTCGGAGCGGACGTGGGACCCAAGGAGCCTGGAGGCTATCTGTACCCACCCTTCAGGTGGGATTGCCAGTGGACGACACGAGGCCGCCGTCTTTTCTTCAGTTGCTGTACTTTACTTTTCAGTTGTACTTTACAGTTGGGCTTGTATTTCCGGCCCCTTTTCTTTTCTGCACTTTACTTTCCGCTTGTTGACTCTGTGTGGTTGTTACTTGTAAAGGCAATGCCTTCCCTGTTTACTGGGATTTTACGCCTTGGTGCTAGTCTCCAGCCCCTGGCCTATGGAAGGCGGGCTTGGGGTAGTCACGGCACGGGCCCCGAGGACGGGTCGTGACCAATTGGTATCAGAGGTGGTCGGTTCTACCGCGGACTCTGATCGTCCTTTCTTTCTAAGTGAAGCAATAGTGTTTAGTGTATTGAGTGTGGTTATCAGTTCAGGGAGCCCAGTGTTGGTGCGGCGGCCGACGTATCCGTACACCAGGACCCTGACCCCTGATTTCCGACTTAATGCATGAAAACATTGATTGCGTGTGTGTTTCAAGTCTTCTTTGTGGTTACTTGTGTCAGCTCACCGGGTATACTGATCTGCTTTATGAAAGTCTCAAGTTTTCCTTGTGATTACTTGTGCCAGCTCACCAGGTATACTGTTCTGACTGTGGTGCTCTTGTTCTCCTTTTCAGGATGGCCCCGCGACGACTGCCAGCTAGGGTTCCGAGTGTAGGGCGCGACGGCAGCCCACCGAGCGACGAGGCCTCGGTGCAGGGCCCTTTGCCAGCTGTGGCACCGGCGGTAGCCTTACCCGCCGAGCCACCGATGCTTCCTGTACCAGACGCTGACGATGCACGTCGCCTCAGGGCACTGCACGAGTTTCAGAGCCAGCGACCGCCCAGGTTTCGCGGCGAGGCGGACCCCCAGGCCGCCGAGGACTGGCTAGAGGCGGTGGTACGGATCTTCAGGCTAGTGAGGACACCAGCGGATCTCATGGTGATCCTCGCAGCGAGCCTCCTGCAGGCGGCGGCAGGACGATGGTGGAGCCTGATGCTCCAGGTTCACGATGAGGTATCCTTGCTCTGGGCGGACTTCGAGAGCCTCTTCCACTCTGAGTTCGTCCCGGCCACCCTCCGAGAGGTTCGCATCCAGGAGCTTCTCCAGCTGCGCCAGGGCAGCATGACGGTCGCTCAGTACGCGGCGAGGTTCACGGACCTATCTCGCTACTCGACCGACATGGTACGGGACCCCTTCTTTCGGGCCCGGACCTTCGAGCAGGGCTTGCGACAGGAGATTCGGGCGTCGCTGATCTCCCTCAGCATTCCGACCCAGGCGGGAGTGCTGGAGCGAGCCCTCCTGATCGAGAGCTTCCTGTCAGAGCCTTCTTCAGCAGCGAGACCTAGCGCAGGGCGGCAGGTAGTTGAGTCATCGGCAGCAGGCAGCCGACGGATGACTCACGGGTCCAGGCAGACCAGACCCCCTCGTAGACGGCCTCAGGACACCGGCTCAGCAGTACGAGGCACACAGCGGAGTGCCAGCCTTCCGAGAGGCAGGCTGTGCTACTCCTGCGGCGGGCAGGGTCACATGGCTCGTGACTGCCCGACTCGCCGATCAGAGGAGCAGCAGACGGTGGAGGGGCCACCCAGGCAGAGGCAGAGGGTCGACCGTGGCAGTCCGCAGGGAGGAGGCGGACGAGGCAGAGGAGCTGGCCGAGCAGCGGGTGGTGGGCGACGCTTCCAGGCTCTACCCCCACCGCCACCAGGAGGGCCACCTCGACCACATGGAGCTGGTGGGCAGGGACAGGCCCAGCTCCAGGCAGTGGAGGCCTACGACCCCGACATGCCAGAGATGATTCGACGTACGATCTGTGTCTATTCCACCCTTGCTGCAGTACTTATAGACACAGGAGCGAGTCACTCTTTCATAGCCTCTGCCCTTGTTCGGAGCTCGGAGATTCCGACTGAGCCGTTGGCTCGATCCTTACGGCTAGAGACTCCTACGGGAGCAGACTCGACGATTACGCACTGGTGCCGGCAGTGTGAGCTTACTCTAGGAGGCGAGAGCTTCGGCTGGGATCTCCTTGTAGCGGCGTCGAGGCCTTACGACGTCATCTTGGGCATGGATTGGCTATCCACGGTTCATGCCCAGATCGACTGTTTTAGGCGCAAGGTGCGATGTGTTCGCACCGACGGGAGCAGGTTTACCTTCACCGGCGAGAAGGGAACCTTTGCAGCACAGGATGGACTTCCGCGGAGGAGAGTGCAGCCCATCTCTCATCAGTTGGCTAGCCTCATCCTAGGAGCAGTGGACGTGCGGAGTCCGGCTTTTCCTGCAGTGGTGGACCAGTACGTGGACGTCTTTCCCGACGACGTTCCAGGGCTACCTCCTCGTAGAGAGGTAGACTTTTACATCGACTTGTACCCCGGGACAGCCCCGATATCTTCTCCAGCATATCGGATGGCCCCCGCCGAGCTTCGAGAGCTGCGGGTACAGTTGGAGGACTTGCAGAGCAAGGGGTTTATCCGACCCAGTGTTTCACCCTGGGCTTCCCCGATTTTGTTCGCCAAGAAGGCGGACGGGAGCTTGCGACTATGTGTCGACTATCGTCGCCTGAACCAGGTGACAGTGAGGAACAAGTATCCGCTGCCACGGATTGATGACCTCTTCGATCAGGTCAAGGGAGCGCGGTGGTTCTCGAAGATAGACCTCCGGTCAGGCTATCATCAGCTCAGAGTTCGAGACGAGGACGTGCAGAAGACGGCCTTCAGGTGTCGGTATGGCCATTATGAGTTCTTGGTTATGCCGTTCGGCGTAACCAATGCTCCAGCAGTGTTCATGAGCCTCATGAACAGGATCTTCCAGCCATACCTCGACCGATTTGCCGTTGTCTTCATTGACGACATTTTGGTATACTCGACGACTGAGGAGGAGCATGCCTACCAACTGCGAGTTGTGCTAGACACACTCCGAGAGCACCAGCTTTATGGCAAGCTCTCAAAATGCCAGTTCTGGTTACGTGAGGTCCATTTCTTGGGGCACGTCATCTCTGAGGCGGGAGTTGCAGTGGATCCCGCGAAGATCGAGGCAGTGCTAGCTTGGGAGCCACCCAAGAGCGTGACAGAGGTGCGGAGCTTCTTGGGCCTAGCGGGATACTATCGGAGATTCGTGCCAGACTTCTCCAGAGTTGCGGCACCACTCTCAGCTTTGACAAAGAAGGGGAAACCCTTCGTGTGGTTAGACAGATGTCAGCAGAGCTTCCAGGAGCTGAGACAGAGATTGACCAGCGCACCTATCTTGAGGTTGCCTGAGGAGGGAGTTGGGTACGTAGTTTACTGCGATGCATCAGGGACTGGACTCGGGTGCGTCCTGATGCAGGAGCGGGCCGTGATCGCCTACGGATCACGTCAGTTGAGGCCGCATGAGCAGAACTACGCCACTCATGACCTGGAGTTAGCAGCAGTGGTCTTCGCCCTGAAGACGTGGCGGCACTATCTGATGGGCGAGTGCCTCACGGTCTTTTCTGACCACCAGAGTCTCAGGTATATCTTCTCTCAGAAGGACCTGAAACTGAGACAACGGAGATGGCTTGAGTTCCTCCAGGACTATGACTTTGAGATAGTCCATACTCCTGGGAAGGGGAACGTGGTAGCCGATGCCCTCAGCAGGAGGACGGGCATTCAGCTACTTGAGGAGGCGACGGAGCAGCTAGCCTCCTTGCAGATATCCTTCGTGGATAGAGACGGAGCAGCCTTTCTTCAGTCTCTCACAGTCTCTCCTCCACTTCTACAGCGGGTCAGAGAGGCTCAGCGTGGGGACGCTGACTGTGAGACCCGGCGTGCACTGATATCCTCAGGTCAGGCGCCTGATGGTTTCTCCCTTGGAGCAGAGCACGACATCCTTTTCAGAGGGCGTACCTTCGTACCAGTTGCTTTACGAGAGGAGGTGCTGAGAGAGTTTCACACTTCTCCCTTGGCGGTGCATCCCGGAGTGGCGAAGATGTACCAGGATCTCAGACGACAGCACTGGTGGCCGGGCATGAAGAAAGCTGTGGCAGAGTTCGTTTCACGATGCCTCACCTGCCAGCAGGTGAAGGCAGAGCACCAGGTACCAGCAGGCTTGGTACAGCCCTTGGAGGTCCCGGAGTGGAAGTGGGACGGCATATCTATGGACTTCGTGACTGGACTTCCACGTACTTCCAGAGGTCACGACTCCATTTGGGTGATTGTCGACCGACTCACCAAGTCGGCACACTTCTTACCCATCAGAGAGCAGGGCTCAGTGGAGAGCTTGGGACGTCTTTACATCCAGGAGATCGTACGGCTTCACGGTGTGCCATCATCTATCGTCTCCGATCGAGATGCTCGTTTCACTTCCAGGCTTTGGAAGGGGTTGCAGGAGGCGTTCGGGACGCGGCTCCATCTGAGCACAGCCTTCCACCCTCAGACGGATGGTCAGACGGAGAGGACCATACAGACACTCGAGGACATGCTCCGTGCATGTGTTCTCGACTTTGGTCGCAGCTGGGAGGACCACCTACCCTTGGTGGAGTTCGCGTACAACAACAGCTACCACTCCACCATCGGGATGGCACCATACGAGGCGTTGTACGGCAGACCCTGCAGATCACCGTTGTGCTGGACAGACCCTGGGGAGTCAGCACTCGTGGGACCAGAGATGGTCCGAGCCACGACAGAGAAGGTCCAGATCATCCAGGAGAGGATGAGGACAGCTCAGAGCTGGCAGAAGTCATATGCTGACAGGAGGCGGAGGCCACTGGAGTTCGAGGATGGCGACCACGTCTTTTTGCGTGTCTCACCTCGACGTGGTTTACGGAGATTTGGACGAGGCGGCAAGTTGTCTCCACGCTTCATCGGGCCTTTCCAGGTCCTCAGCAGGATATGAGAGGTGGCTTATCGCCTGGCTCTACCACCTCAGTTGCACCGGGTGCACGACGTCTTCCACGTGTCTCAGCTGAGGAGATACGTGCACGACCCGACGCACATCATCGACTTTGGGGAGCTGGACGTGGACGATGGGGTGACTTTTGCGGAGGTCCCAGTGGAGATCGAGGATCGACAGGAGCGGGTCCTACGTGGGCGGTCGATTCCTCTTGTGCGCATCAGATGGCAGCACGGGAACCTCCAGGAGAGCACTTGGGAGCGGGAGGCTCAGATGCGTGCTCAGTACCCCCATTTGTTTCCCTAGTTTTTGATGTATCTTTACGGGGACGTAAAGCCCTGAGGTGGGAGTAATGTAAAGACCCGCAAATTTCAAGGAAATTTTTTTTTCTTAATTTTCTTTGGAATTTTACAAGAGCGCAGCTTCAGACGGCACCTGATTCCGAGGCCCGGTGTGCCCGGAATCAATTTCCGAAGATTGGCTCGGGTACGTTCAGTGAACGGACGAGCGGGTTTTTCTATCTTTTGAACCGGTGCCCGGAATCGAATTCTGAGGGCACCGATGAAATCGCAGCGCCGGTATTTGCTTAGAAACGCCTCTTCCGGAGTTGCTTTTCCTCAGACGTGGTTTTTAAATTTTACGGCTTTAAGTCAGAAATAAAATAAAGTTTGTGCGACAACTTTATTTTATTTCACTTAAGCTGCTTGGAAGCCACTTGAAGTCACTTAAAGGCAGCTTGAACTGAGTTGAACTGGATAGGATGCTATCCAGAAATATCCTACCCCTTGGTAGGATATTTGTGCGGTGGGACCCGCACGAGCCCCGCCGTTTCTTTCGCTAAGTAACGCACCCGCGAAAACCCGTCAAAGTAACTGAAAAGTCAACCGACGCGTTTTCTTTAATTCTTAACAGACCATTTAATTGGGCGGTTTATTTCGTGAATTAAATGGACTGTTTTTTCGTGAATTAATTGGGTCGTTTCTTTCGTTGAATTAATTCAACGAATTGATGGATCGTTTCTTAACCGGTTTCGTGTGTTGGCATGTTTATAAAATAAGACCAACCCAAAAATCCTTGGAAAGGATTTGAAAGAATCTTCGTTCCTCCACCCTCTCCGCGAAGAACGCAAAGAACGCGAAGAACGCGAAGAACGCGAAGAACGCCGGCGACCGGAATTCGACGACGCACACCAAGATCTGCGACGTCGACGAGATCTACCCGCGACATTCTTCGGCGACGCCTCTTCTTCCGCGGCCGACCCTCGTTCGGCAACAAAGGTGAGAATCGGATCTTTTCTTCTCCCTTTTTAATTTCAATATCAACGGAATTAAACTAATTAAATCCGTTGATCTTGATCCGGAGATTGGCGACGCGACGCCGGATACCGCGACGACGCGACGATCTCCTTCCTCCGCGACGAGCGATTCCGCGACGACCCCTCGTCCGACGACGACGACAAGGTAAGGGTTGTTGGAATTCTTTTTAAAATCCCGTGTTTATTCTTTTGAAATATGGAACCCGATCACGAAACAATTTTAATTTATTTAAAATTGTTGATTGGTTTCTTTCTTGTTTCTCCCGTTGATTATGACTAACGCGGAGGGTGCGGGTCTAACGAACAAGACCCGGCAACCCTCCGTCGATCTTCCTTTTTGTGCGGATTTGGCGAGCGACGGCAAAAGCGCGACGCAAGGGCCATATGTTGATTCCGCAGTGGAGGACGCGTCCCGGGAGGAACAACGGCGCAGACGGGAGGCAAATCGGGCCACCGGAGCATCTCCGGCGGCCCGCGAAAGGCGGCGGCGGCGCGGGTCGCCGGCGCGGCGGCGCCGGCGACCGGAGGCGGCGGCGGCCGGCGCGCCGCCGTGGAGGAAGCCCGCCGCGGCTGAAGCCGCGGCGGCAACGGCGGCCGGTTCCGCGGCCGCGCGGAACCGGCACGGACGCGGCGGCCCGGCCGCGTCCGCGTGACAGGCGGCCCCCCGCGGGGCCGCGGTTTCTCTCAAGCCGCGGGTTCAACCCGCGGCGGCGGCGGCTCCCTCGGCCGCTCGGCCGAGGCCGAGCCGGCCGGTCCGGTCGGCCGGGCCGCGCCCAGGCCGGACCGGACCCGGCCGAGCCGGTTCGGGCCGACCCGGTTCGGGCCGACCCGGTTCGGCCGACCCCAGGGGGGGTTCGGGCCGGGTCGCCCCGGGCCCAGAACCCCCGTTTCGGGCCCTCTACGGTCTTTCGCCCATATATTGGGCCTGGGACCTCCGATTGACGAACCGTCAGCGGCTACACGATCCTTGGATCGAGACGGTCGTTTCGGTATATTATACTCAAGGTTTCGGAAGACTTTGGGTTCGGCCGGGTTGGTTCGTACACGAAGCCAACCGGGCCCTCGGAGCGGAAACGCTCATAACTTGAGCTACGGACGTCCGATCGACGTACCGTCAGCTGTGGTAGTTTCCTCTAAGTGAGACGGAACTTTTGGCATACTCCGCCCGAGGATCGGATACAGGCGGAGTACGGTCGGGTTGGTTTTGCCCTAAAAACCAACCGGGCCCCTGGGACGAAAATGCCAATAACTCTCAGACCGGGCGTCCGATTGACGCGCCGTCTGTCGCGTTGAGATCCTGTTGTCGATACGGAACTTTTGGATACATCAACTTCGGACTACGTGTCAGTTGATGTATCAGCCCCTCGGCTCGTGGAGCGGACCCTCCTAAACGAGCTCGCTATGTGCGGGAACCCTAGCGCTGGCTGTGACTTCGACGACAGAGCAGAGATCCTTCGTGGACTGCGACGGCGGCAGAGCAGAGATCCTCCGTGGACTGCGACGACGGCAGAGCAGAGATCCTTCGTGGACCGCGGCGACGACTGTGCAGAGATCCTCAGTGGACTGCGTCGACTACTGCACTCAGCGATCCCATGTGGATCAGTGCCTACAGGTTCTGTGTGAGCCCGATCCTACGTGGGTCCTTACTACCGGTTCTGTGTGAGCCACTGCCTACAGGTTCTGTGTGAGCCCGATCCTGTGTGGGTCTTCTGCGGGGGTTAGTACCTATCGATCCTTCGTGGGTCCGACGACTTAGATGGATCAGTGATCATCTTTGACGTCATCTGAAAAAGTATACCTGGTTGAGCTGAATCTTATGTTACTCTCCTATGTGGATTGTGTTGAACTATCCTTTGTGGATTTTACTGTTTACTCTCCTTTGTGGATTGTGTTGAACTATCCTTTGTGGATTTTACTGTTTACTCTCCTTGTGGATTTGAGTCTTGCTTTCCTTCGTGGATTGAGTTGTTCTTGAGCTCGTGAGCAGAGCTAGAAGTGGGGACTTAGGTATATGTATGGGCATATACCTAAGTCAAGTCAGATGTTTCTTCGTGATTGCATCTTTCTTTGTGCTATATCCTTTGTGGATTTCGGGAGACCTTCGGGGGTCTCGGGGTCCTTACTGAGTAGTTGTACTCACCCCTGCACGGGCTATGCCCGCACTTCGTGGTGTTGGTTGCAGACGACGGACAGCGCTGATCACGGTTGGGGCATGGAGCAGGACGGTACCTGGAGGTGGACCACTGGGCGGGACGTGCTCGGAGCGGACGTGGGACCCGAGGAGCCTGGAGGCTATCTGTACCCACCCTTCAGGTGGGATTTCCAGTGGACGACACGAGGCCGCCGTCTTTTCTTCAGTTGTTGTACTTTACTTTTCAGTTGTACTTTACAGTTGGGCTTGTATTTCCAGCCCCTTTTCTTTTCTGCACTTTACTTTCCGCTTGCTGACTCTGTGTGGTTGTTACTTGTAAAGGCAATGCCTTCCCTGTTTACTGGGATTTTACGCCTTGGTGCTAGTCGCCAGCCCCTGGCCTATGGAAGGCGGGCTTGGGGTAGTCACGGCACGGGCCCCGAGGACGGGTCGTGACAGATCCCCTCTTACATGAACCCTTAAAGTAATCCATCCACCCTCTATACCCACCACTACCCCCTCAATTCCACCCATTAACATATACATGGACCCCTCATTCTCCTATAACCATCTTATACTCAACACTCATTCTAGAAAAACCCCCTAAAATCATTTGGTTTCAATTTTTAGTAAATTTCATCTCCTCTCAGGACCCTATTCATTATGCATTTAATGTTTTCATATGATCAACTCTCTTCCAGGTGGGTGTTTCCATGATTTAAATTTTTTAGAATATCTTGCATTCCTAGGATTAATAAGTTGGGTTTAATTACAATTAATCATGTTAATGAGTTTAATAAATTTAAATATTTTTATTAAATAGGGTTCAAACTACATTATAGTTCATTCCGAAGTGTGTTTTTATAGATTTTCGGATACAATGTGTTTTAACCAAAAGAATAACTATATTTTTTACTGATAAAATATTTCTTGGTGCATTCTGTATTGAAGTAGAGAATAACAATATTTTTTGAAATTATTTATGTAATTATAAATATATTGATATTAGTTTAATAGGATGATTTTTTTGGGTTTTTTTTAATTTGATTGATTTTATCTAGTTTAAATATTTTATCAAAGTGTTATAAACATGTGATTTTAGTGTGAGTGCTTCATTCTTTTTTTGGTGTTATACACATATGTACAAGTGTTTATATAATTATATGTATCTATGTACATATCCAATTTAGAATATGAGAATATTTTTCAATTAGAGTAATAAATATATATATATGAATACATGTATAATGATAAATGGAAGCATGAATTTTAAATTTGTTATTTGAAATTAGATTTCTATATCAATTTTTAAATGGGGTGTTAAAATTAATTATAATGACCAAATTGTTATTTTAGAATGGAAAATACAAATGATATTTTCATTAAAATACTCTCAAATGTGTTTTATGGAATTTATAATTTTATTTTCATGGATTTTTTAGAAATGTAAAGTGTTTCTCATGTAATTAATTTAGTGGGATAATAAAAATGACATGAAATGTGTTTTGGGAAGGGACTTGTTCATTTAATTCATAAAGATTAATTTTTGTTTTCATTTTTTCTTGTTTGTTAAATATTATGAGAAACATATGGTTCATGGGTAGGATAACCTACAATGCAATAAATCCTCTACCACTGGTAGTGCCTGTGGAGTATTTTGTTACACCCCCAGTATCTAGAGATGTGTAATAACTCTAAATCCACTTCAAGGGAGTCATATAATTACTAGATGCACCACGAATTATTTGTCCTATGGTGTAACTATCATCATGAATGGTCTAAATTAATGATGGTATGGTTTTTTATCTTTTTAGTATTTTAGGTTACACTATCCTTTATATATTTACCATTTTTTACATTGACAATTTTAGTACTTGTATGAATCTTATAATATCTACTTGAATTGGGTTTCATCACTTATAATTATCTCATTTCAGACATTTTAGTACTCATGGGTATTAATTTCTTTAATTGAGTGTTGGAACATGGTGATATATATAGATAAATCCTACATCACATTTCTATGGAACAAAACTCAGTATACTGAGGTTTTGGTGGTGTTTTTAGTTCATTTATGCTATAATAGATCCATTAATGGGACAACAAGATTCCCATGGACAAAATTTTAATATATAATATAGTTGAAGTGACATGAATATTATGAACACTTGACATTGAAATAATAAACTACTAAATATTTGTGTTGGATTTGTAATGGATAATTGAACATTAAAAAATGATTGAACATCGATGTTAGTCAATGGAATGAGCACCCATGATTATCCAAAATGGACAATGAAATGAAAAATCATATAAATAATGCATAAAAAATTTTATGAAGATGGAATTAACATCAAAACATAACAGAACAACCAATTTAGGGAGCTATAAATGGTAACAAGAAAATAATTCATTTGTGACTATGTGACAACCAGATCAAGATCATAATATATAGCTGCATCCATCTCCTGAAATATAGAGACTAATATAAGAGATATCGTAAGAAAGTAGAAAAAATAATTTCATGATTTTGTTGATGAGGGTAATCAATTTATGTTTGGTGGATATCTGAAATATGAAAAATTTTCTTCTATCCTGAAGTCGTACCGTATTAAAATCCGATTAGGAATTACCAATAAGGTGAGGTCGAAGATATTGAAATTTTTGAATAATTTTTATTAAATCTACGATTCCTAAATCATTTTATGTTTTGAAAAATTTTGTTAACATGCATCATATGAATTATAAAAAAAAGAAAAATTTCTCAATGATTATATAATTTATAGGATAGAGGATTAATACAGGGAGGATTTCCAAAAAATATCATATTCTAGATATAAGTTATTGGGTGATGTTTGATGTACGAATCAACATACTATCATAATGTAGAATAATAATAACTAACCCACAAAAGATTTTAATTACATCCCTTTAAAAAACATGAGGGAAAATATTATTCATGTCATCAAAAATTATGAAGCAGCTGATGTGGAATTATATAGATAAAAAATCACAGTTTAATAATAAATACAAGAGATTAAAAATAATTGAATAAATTTGATCCATTATATCATTATTTCACATCTGATCATATGAATCTATGATTGGGAATGGATACTGATGGATTAAATCCATTTATAATATTATGTTTGAGTTATTGAATTTGGATATAAATTTTGATAACATACAATCTACGTTTGTGTATATGTATGAATCAATATTCTATTTTCATTTTGATGATTATTACTGGAAAAAAATTCAATAAAAATCATATTAATGTTAACATTAGACCTATAATAGAAAAAATATAGTAGATAAGGAGAAATAGTGTTGAGATGTATAACGCCTCAAATAGTTAATTGTCCATAATAAACACTTCAGTAATGTGGAATATTAATGGATTAAATAGACATGGGAGTAATTTGGATAAAATAATTACATGGGTTTTGATTTTACTATTTGGAACATTAATTTTTACCCAAATTAACAAATTATTGTAAAAAATGGTGCTTTTTGTCTTACCACAGATTTCAAAATTCATCTCATAAATTTTGGTTGAGTAAGTCAAAATTTAATGGGGCTATTAATCACAGACCACCAGAAATGTATTATTTTTAAAATATTAGAAAAACTAGAAAATTTTGTAATAGAAGGGAAGTTGAATCATTTTATTTATAGTGGGAAATGTGTTCAATGTATATAATCAATTGAAATCGAAATTCAACAATGAATGAAAAATATATATTCTTCAAACAACTATATTGTGAATATAATTTATTGTGTAACTTTATTGATGTTATGCATATTGAGAAGATGTATTATGAATATTTTATCATCAAATTAAAAAATTATCAATGAAAATAACTTGACCATCTCAATGACAAATAGTAATTATAAACACTGAATATACAGTGTGATCAATGGCTAGAAGTGAAAGGAAAGTATGCAACATCAATTATTTCACTGAAAAATATGGATAAAGGTATATTAATTTATATTTTAAAACATGAAAATACATCAAAATGATATTCGAGTAACATCTCAAGAATAATCATCTAAAAGCATCATAGGCTTCATGTATGTTAAATTAATGATTCAAATAATTCATTGTAGTAGTAACCAATATAAGAATTGCATACATTGTCACCTGAAAAAGTTACTATATTTGTTCTCCAATTGATCATATTTTTAGAAAAAAATGTGAAAAAACACTATAAACAAATAATCTTGAAAGCATTTAGGAAATATTTTTAATAACATTGTGAAATGGATATGATCTTTTCTTGATCATTTTCAACTATCAGGATGCATTTAACAATGCCTCCATTCATGGAAACTAGATTACGATGTCCTTCACATTATCAATGTTTTTCTCTCATTGAGAGGTACATTATTTATATGTTTTTTATCTTATTTATACAATTTTTATCACTTAATTAAATACACTATTATGTTTTATTTATTTTATGTAAAGGATGCCTTTTTTAATTTAGAATCATATGAGGAAAATAAATCTCAAAATAAAGGATTTTTTAGAGGTCTATTTTATAGGGGGTTTTCTTACATTTTATTCTAGATATTTGTATTATATTAAAAAAATATAAACTTTAGTTGGATTTGTTGACATCATATCCACTCATTCTAAGCTATATGTGAAATCAAAAATATTTTCCATTAGTAGATGATTAGTTGGGATGATATTTAATATTTTATAAAAACTGTTTGAGATATTATAGGAACACTGATATGTGTTAAAAAATAATCAAATTCAAGATCCATTTTTTGAAGAGATATGGTCACAAATATAGAGGCGACTAAAATGTATAACACAATATTAGAAAGAAATAAGAAAATAGGTTATTAATGATCCCCTGGAATGGTTTAATCGTATTGAGAGTACATAAATATTTAAGTAAATATTGATTTTAGATTGAAACAAATATTTTTTTAAATCTAAAATTGTATATTCATTTTATTGATCATGAATTATAATATTGGGGATGAACTTTAAAAAGATCTATTATTTTTATATTATGTCCCTCTATGATAGGCTAGAACATTTCACACATACAATGTGAACAAATTAAAATTTATTGTAGATGACCCAAAAGTGGGTCTAAAAACACATAAAGTATTATATTTATAGTTTTATAATTTGGATACAATAGAAATTGGGATGATATTATCGATTTAGACTACCAAAGAAATTTTTTTATTCAAATTAATTTTAGTAGATATTAATAGGGTTCTTAAAATAGATTCATTGAATCTTACTTTTATGAGCATCCATCACATGATGACTGTCAGCGACTTGGAATGACATGATTTATATCTCTTATCATCACATGTGAATATTGTATATTATGTGGTATATTTTTCATGAATGATCAGTGGAGTGTAGTTTGTCAAATACAAAAAATTTAAATTTTAGGATATGGTTGCTGAAGTGCAAGATTTGACCTACAACACTAAAACCCATCAACAGTTATAAATTGAATTATTTTTCCACCATGATATTGAAAATACGATTCTTATAAGAGTGGATGAACTAGGTTAATTAATGTTCATTCAAGGTATCAATATGATTGAATGAAAAAAATATTATATGTGTACTATTTAATTAACATTACAATAACCTATGTTATAATTTATTAATTTCTAGTACTCTTGATATTTTATCATATATAAATTTAATTTTATGATAGACATGTTTAATTTTGTAAAATTAAATGTTATATTTGTATTAATGTGTATTAATTTATTATCATTCCCATATATGTAATGTTTTCCAGAACAGTGCGTATAAGTTTTATAAATTTATTTTATTAATGAATTATTTGAAATCTTTTATTTAATTTTATTTTTAATTTTTTAAATGATAGGAATTCTGCAGAAGTATAATTTTACTAATCCCTGTTAAATGATAGTTAACATTATCTAAGTCATACTAACACCCAAAGATACAATGAGATCCCCTGTATAGAATATGGGAAACCATTTTTTCTACCCCTTGTATGTTTTTTCCTAACCCTATATATCTCTACCATTAGTATCTGGAACACCCTACTTCTCCATTCCATCAATATCCAAAAAATACCCTCCATATTTATCCGCTTTTTCAAATGGCGATTCCACAAAGAGGGAACTCGTGGTCACTCCTATTTTATTATGAGAATATTAAATGGTGACGGTTGTATTTGAAAATAATAAAATGAATATAATATAGAAACAATGTTACCAATCAGAAAAATATAAATAGTTTATATTTCATTAATTTGAACAGATTAAATAAAATATTGAAAAACATTACTATGAAGAAAAAATTTGATAGTTTATATGTATAGAATCTGAATGGATTAATGATAGATATCCCATTTTATTATTATGGGTTTCCCATATTGGATAGGTTGGGATTATTTTGGAAGATTTTAGGCTATTTGGTTGTTTATCTAGTCCCCCTTTTAATTATATATTTTGATTAGAGGCATATGACATAATGATTGACTAATTTAGTATTTCATTCCCAAATGGAGATAATTTTAATAGATTATGGCTCAATTTAAAGAATTTATTAAATTAAAAACTAAATTTTTTAAAATTAACCTCTTTTTATTGATATATTATGTGAATTTCATTTCAATGTAGAGATAATTAGATGATTTATATCAAAAGCTAGCCAAATGTGTCCTCGGGGACACTACATTAATGAATGATTTCATTGAGCATGTAAATCCCAAAACATTTTAAAAAATCACAAAAAAAAAATAATTAGTATTAAATTTAAATTTAAATATATAAAGAGTGTATATTATTGTAATTAAATTTATCGGTGTTACTTTAAAAATATTTTCATAATGATATTGGTAGCAAGAAGTGGAGATGGATACACAGATGTTGTCAACCAACATTCGTCGAGAATTGATGAAAATTGACATTTGATTTAGATATTGAGATGTGTAATAAAACATATTATTGAATATGAAAATATAATGGAAAATGTAAAAAATTTGGCGGTTTGATGTATGGGATATATGCATCTCTCCTTGCAATAAATATTTTAGGATTGATAGTGGATTATTTTACTTTCTATAATTTTTTAATCATGATTACATTGTGGTTTCATCTTTTCTATGTTTTGAATTTTATTTTTAATTCTTGAGTTTTCTATTTATAAATATTATTTTTTAAAAGGAAAATCATTGGTTATATATAAATAAAACGTAATTTTAATGTCTAGTTTGTTTTATATTTTCAAATTTCACTCTTTAGGTTTGATTAAATTTTCATATTGGATTATTTATTTTTCACCTTTATAATAATTTTTTATTAGTTGTTTGATTTTAATTTTTATCATGTATTAATTGAACATACATTTATAATTGTTTTTTATGGTTTATTTATTTTTAGGTTTCCATTATATTACTATATTTTGGTCATATAGTGATTTTATATTCATCTAACATCTATATTTTAATTTTCCTACATATTTTCGATTATGTGTGACTTTCTACATATGTTTGGGATGTTCTTGAGCTAGAATAATAATAAACCTGGACCACCTAGATTGATCAATAAATTTATGGTTTTAACTATGTTTAATGAGTTTTAGTGTCCCTTGTATTGGATTAATTTGAGTAATGTAATAAATCTTACAAGTAATACATACTTTGTTTATAAAATGTTATTTTTGAATGGTTAATAGGTTCTACATGGAATTTAATTGGAAAATTGTTATGTATAAAATGGTTATTAAAATGGTATATGAAAATGAAAAATGTGATTTTAAGAAATGTTTAATAATATTTTTCTAGGGGTCTAACATGATTAATATAACATGTGGTTCTTTTAAAACAAAATTTAAACTAGATTGGACCTAGATTCCAAAAGAATGTTGTAGTGGATTGATTGAGGTATTTTGGTTTGTTTTAACTTCTATGGTTTATTCAATATAATTTCATTTTAGGGTGCTTCTTGATTGTGGTTCACTGGTGTGTATGTTCGTGAATGGTGATGCTAGTTGTTTGTATATCATTGTAAAGCATTTTATTATATATATATAATATTTATTTGGTTAGTAGTTTAATTTATATTTTTATTCTGTTTTAATTGAAACTAAATTTAGAATTTTTCTATTGTTCATTCACAGTTGGTTTGTTGATATGAATATATAACATTTAACTTCTTTAATGAGGAAATCTCTAATGAAGGTATTTTAATAGTAATATAATGATAATATTTAAACCCCTATTATATATATAAAAAATATTTTTGCAGTGATTTAAACCACCACAGTATTTAGTACTTTCTTTATCTATAGTTTAATCCTATGTTATATATTATTAGGTATAGACATGGTTTAAATTTTAACTATATATTTATTAGTTGTGAGTTGAAAAATTCCATCTAAGAAATAAAATAACCACTACCTAAAATGATTCATGAAACATCCCCTAAACCAACTCTAAATGTCTTAAAATGATGAATGGTCAAACCAACCATATCAGTAGTTTTATAAAACAAATGTAGAATTATTTGGAATAATTTTAAATCGTCTCAAAATAAAAATAAGACCACAACTTGATTCTTATTTTTTTAGTGGTCACATGTTGTGTATCACCACATACACACCATGAGACTATGTGATTGTTTTATGGTGTGCACTCCAGAATGACATTGGAATGATAATAACCTAGAACATGGGAATGACAAGGAGTACACTAGAACATATGGTACATTATATGACTGTTTACATTAGAACAACCTAATGTACATGGGGATGGTCAGATTTACATGATAATGGCTATATATATGTTTCCAGATCAGTTCACATTCCATTATCACCTAGTGTCACCCCATTAAACTTTCAAAGGTAAATCGACATAACATATCACATTAATTATATTTTAACCCGTGTGTATCCTATCATGATCAATTTTCTATATAGAACATTATAGTAGCATTTATATGGTCATTTGAGATATTATTTGAGGTGTTGTGAGAATGATGGTCCATGAGGAGATGGATTACTGATAGTGGTGATTTGTAAGGCTCATCATAGTGATGTTGGTGTTGGAAATTTCTGATCAAACTAGGTAATGGTTTAACTATATTCTGCAATTTATTGTGTGGTACCACCAGATGCACCAGGGTGCAGTTGTCCATCTACTGAGTGTCACCCCCATGAGGCATTGGGCATGTCCTCCATCTACGAAGTCATACCCCGTAATGAACTAGGGGTAATTTCATCTATTTTTTTATGGGAAACCACTAATGCTAAAGGGTTTTGTTCCTCTATTTACTGAGATATACCCCCTATCGCACTTGAGATCAAGTCCCCTATTGGAGAATGTGCCCATCAATATGTGGATCAATGGTGTGGTGTAGGAAATCCTTATATAATTATTAAAATGGCACATGAGATACTGGGATTTGGACATAGACACTATGAAATATAGGTAGACTCATCCTCCATGGTTGGGATGTAGATATAAAGACCCCCTTTTTTCTCATTTTGGTTGCATTTCAATAACTTTTCATTGTTATGGTTTCAACTCTTTCTATTTGTTGAGTTGAATAATATTTTATCTATCTATTTCTCTTTTTGGGGCATTTGGGAGTCCTACAGGGTATGTATACACTCACCCTTAATTGGAATGTTCTAAAAAATTTATTTTCTTGTGTTGATGAGATATAGATTTTTTGAGGAATTAGTGGAGTTAGTGGTGCATGGATGCATGGACTATATTTGGTGGTCAGAATTATAGATCTGAAGTTGGGCTCCCTTAGTTTTCATTTTTTCCCGTTTTTTGTAGATTTGGATATCATTTCATGTTGGTTGTGTATTTTTTCTGCTTTACAATTTCTTTTATTATATCATACATTGATTTATTCCCTAATTTTTATTTCAGGCATTGTTTTACTCTCTATTATTCAACTTATATTAATATTCATCAGCATTTCATTGTGTAGATAATTGGGTGGATTTTTATGGGTAAACATGGAAATTGACATCCATTTAAGTAATGCATTATCTTCACTTTTCACCATCCCCTCTCCTATTATAGATTACATTAGTGTTGTAGCACTCCCCATTATATATACCAGGAGGGCCCTGGTGTATTGGTTCCTGAAAAAGTGTTATTAGCGAAATATTTATGGTACATTTAGTAGCAGTGTGACCCATGGTGTGGATTGGATCGGAAGTAGTGAAATGGTGTCAAAGTGTATCAAGAGCATCTTTCTGGACAGGGAACCAAGGGTTGATGCAACGACTGATGTATCAATTCACCATGACAATTAATTACTTCTTTTTAACTAGGAATACTGAGACATTTGATGGATGGAACTTTTCTACGTGAACCATATTGGATATATCCTTTTATCTATCATTATTGAGTTAGCTCCCCATATATATAGTCTCATATTATTTTGGTATGGATTAATCACTTTATGGATACATCCATGAATTCATTCAGCTGTGTTACCAATATTGGATTGGGATGATGATCTGTTTAGTGATGGGGCCTCAGTTTATGGTTCATCTCTTTAACTATTTTCTAAAACCGTGAAGGGAGAAATACCCCTCACATTAAGCAGTAGATAATACCAGTAATGAGGTCAAATGATGAAAACATTCTTATAATGGTCAATGAGTTCTAGTGTCAGCAACTACTGAGGACCCACAGTGAGCTTGATCCCTAGTAGGTGAAGCATTTCCTTGAGTCAGTGATTTGAGTCATCAAGCTAGTGTGGTACCCAACATATTCGATAAATTAACTGTAATTAGATCATTTCCAAAGAGTATCCAGGTGATGGTGGAGTGTAATGGAACATTATAAATTTGAGATGATGCTCTCATGGTCAAACAAAGAGAATATATTTAATGATGAGTACTACCATTCATGACTATGATATGAATGTATTCAAGAGATTATTAAACTACAATGGGGTTACATGATAGTTTCTATGTTTCTTGTGAGGTTTACTAACAACATTAATTACTCTCCTGATATAGTTTTGGAAGGATTACTCTTGGTGTTGAAGATATAAGAGGTTCTATATAGAGATATCTATGATAACATAGTCTCCCTATGCATTCCTACCTATGAAAAAATAATATGTAATGTTATTTCTAAATTGATAATACTCTAGGAGGGAGAAGGTGTGGTTGGAGCATGTAACTATCATCCTGGGGATGAGTCTTCTATAGTATCATGAAGAGAACAGTAAACATGGTCATTGTGCAAAAGTACACGACATGTTAGGACTCATGAACGTGGAATTATTTTATAGGGCATGTTCGAGGATTGAGTCATCTAATATAGGGGTGGTGAAACACTAAATATGGAATAGATCACATGGAATGTAATTTGCTGACCTAAAATGTTAGGGATGTGAGACAGAAGGTAGACTAAATTCAATGAATGTGGTAGAATTGTGATCATCATCCAGGTGTGGTTAGGGTGGCCCATAGAGATTCAGTTCTTGAAGATGAGATGGTGGAGGCTAAGAGGGAGGAGATTTTGGTTGAGGGAGAAAACATTTGGTACATTGACCACAACTAGTAGGCATCCAATTCTAGACTCTAGAAAATTTTGGATGGGGTCAAGAATTAATGCATGATATGGAGGTCTGTGACCATGTTACATATGGGATGATTTGAGGTATGATTTATTACTTATATAATATTTGTCATGTACTAAAACAAATAGACATACAGCATTTCTACATCTCTATATACCTGGTGCTAGATCGGGAGCTATTAACTGATACATTAGTATTGAATCTACAACTAGAGTATTTTACATAGAGTGATACATTGATATTGTTTGTCTACAAATAGTGTGAACTCGAAATCAGTGGAGATAGGTTCTAATGAAGTCATATAGATCTAAAGATTAATTCTTATGACCTCATCTGGGGAATGGACTGGGTTTATATTGTTTGAGAACACATTAATGTTCAGAAATGATGAGTTATATGAATTCTGACATATTGGAAAATATTTTCCATTGTTGGTGAGATAGATCTCTTGGTTGAGAAAGTGGGCATTGAAACTAGGATGTTCTAACCCATTGCCCATCAGTTGTTTGTTTTAGCTCTTAGATAATTGTATATTAATTCATATATATTTATTCATTAGTGGATGACTATATGGAAGTCTTCTTTGAGGAAATTTTATGACTACCTTCTTAAAGGGAGATGGTTTCATTCATATAGTTTCACCACATAAACACACTGATATCTTCGCTGAAATATCTAATGGCCCATATTGATCTCCATGTGAAGATGGTGTATTTGAAGGACCTTCAATAGAAGGGTTTCATCAGACCTATTGTGGACCATTGGTAACCGTCAATTTTGTTCAGAAATAATAAGTACATGAGTTTGAGGCATTGTGTTGGTTATTATCATCTAAACTACCCAATGATAAAGGTAGCACATTATGAGGATTGAAATCCTCAATTTCTTTTTAATAACGATTACTTATCTATTTTTCGAAAACATAATTTATATATTTTTAATTAATTCACCATTTTTAATTAAATTTACATTTATAAAGATTAAATTTTAACTCTCTTTTTTGAAAACTTTTTTATAAATTGGGAACCACTTATAAATTTCATTCTAATTTATGAATATAAACAAAAATAATTTTTTAATATAGCTCTTTGATTTTTGTAAACGAATTCCAATTACTAAATTTAATGGTAATTGAATAAAATTACATCAAGAACCAAAACAGTCGCCTCATTTTCACAAAATAAAATAAAATAAACATAAAGTAACTATAGAATAAAAAGGAGTCCAAAATAATATTAAAAAATGGATTAGTAACTGCTAATTATTTGGCCACTGGGTTTGATGGATCGTGCCCTGAAAATGCCTCTTCTATTGAGTGTTTTATAAGACCATGATCATAACCCACTATGGTTTTTCAGGACATGAGGAAAACAACATGCCTCGTTTTTCATTCCCATATTCAGACCAAATTTTAGAAATAACTAAAGTGAACCCATAAAATATGTACATAAATAAAAAAACAATTTGAATACCAATCCATTAAAAT
This sequence comes from Viscum album, assembly GCA_963277665.1. Classification (NCBI taxonomy): domain Eukaryota; kingdom Viridiplantae; phylum Streptophyta; class Magnoliopsida; order Santalales; family Viscaceae; genus Viscum; species Viscum album. The sequence continues at coordinate 1,824,355,993 of OY728151.1, read as the reverse complement.
TTAATTATAAAATAAAAATCAAAAACCCATATCCCCATCAACCCTAAAAACATAGGTTTCATCATGAGGGGTGGTTATGGGGAAGATATCCATGAATACCTGTTGATCATTGATGACAAATATAACATATAAAATTTTCGTAAAATATTTACATTCTGAAATAGTATTGGATATCTCAATAACTCATCTCGGATACTATTTTTTTCAAGAACCAATATAGGTTTCTATCCATCACACACCCATGATGGCCTGTAAAATGGATTGAGTGGAATCCCTAATCCCTGTGGGATGATGAAAAGTACACAAGAATAAAAAAAACTAAAATGTGGGAATTTATTGAATGATATAATTAGTTAATAATCTAAGTGTTTACCTCATATAAATCCTCTATGACCCCTCTCTATACGAGAGGTCTGTATTCTAAATAAATGAAACAAGAGAATATTAAAAAAATCCTCTAGCACAAATAATATTCTGATTCACAAAAAAACTATTTTATTTATCATTTATAGATCCAAATATATAAACCGAACCCATAACATAAAAAAAATTAAAAAATTCAATGAACATTCATAAAGGTCAATTTGGATGAAATCACTAGGTCCAAAAATTAGAAACTAACTTACATGACCACACTATCCCATGTAACATGAGGTCACAGTCCATCAATAAATATTACATCCCAAAGGATTATTGTTTAAGAGAAATATCCCTTGAAGTGAAACTCATTATAACAATGACCAACCTTACAAGATCCATTCAGTTTATAGATACGAAGTAATATAATTAGGGTGTAAGAAAAATTCCAAGTAGCAAATCAATGAAATGTTCATTTGTTTACTTTTTTAAACAGTCCAAGAATTAAAATTTTAATTTCATTAATTAAAAAAATATGTTTCTATTATAAATTGTATACAAATCAATAACATTATTTCTAAATTTCATTTATCATGCTCAATCTTTTTTAACGCAACCACTGTTAAAAAACAATTTTAATATCATTGATTGAATTATTCAAGATGGAAACTTATAAATATAACATAATACCCCAAAATAAGTCACCAAACCCAAATATTTCACTATAATCGGTCAGTCAGAATGGCCCAAAGGACACAATTTTTTTATTTTTGATAATCCACCTTTCAAGGGGTGATTTGGAACCCTTAAAAGGCCCGAAGTCTTTAGAGACAATTACATGACACATAGGTCATAGAGGTAATCACCCCGACCAAACAACATGGAAATACTCCTCCTCAACATATGTCATGATATCAACACTCCACCTTCGCAGGGCTGGTCGGCAAGATTTCTTATGCAAAGCTGCAGAGGCCTGGTACCGATGGCAACACCACACCCTCTCATTCATCCAAACCCAGTTTTCTATAGTCGATACACCTATCCTGAATCCTCATCTTAAGCCTTGTTCCTTGTAGACCTATTGGTATATATGAAATCACATGGCTCGATGGCCTTGGGGTTGCCCTAAGGCCTTAATGAGTCCCGAAGGCCATGAGAATCAACTGGACCGAAGACCTTGTGTAGCCCGAAATCCTTATAGGACCCGAGGCCCAAATCGGTGGGCCAAAGGCCCAAATGGATGAAATTTTTTGGATGCTATAGTACCAAATAGTTCCTACTACAATACCTGCTATAGTGCCGCTATAGTGCCTGATATAGTTCCCGAAAATATGCCTCCACTTGGATTTGATCACAGGTATATTGGATGCACCTACCGAGTCCTCACCAACCGGTATGGGGCTCATGTGAAATCCTAACTAATAAAAAATCATATTAGTTATAAAAAAATCACGTGTTAGTGGAAAATCATATAATGAATGAAATAATATAACAATCCAATGAAAATATAGGTAAATTGGTGAAATAAAATCATGATGTTATTTTAATAGAATGTAAGTGAAATGGGATAAATTTTAATAGGTAGTATAATGTAAAATATGGGAAATGGAAATACCATATAATCAGAAATATAAAACTATAATTAGGGGAGAATGACCCAATGTCACTATGGCTAGGGGATGTTAGAAATTATACATCCGTCATAGTGGTAGATTTAGGATTTATACAATGTCTCTATCCTATGGGGGTTCCACATAACTACATCACAATATTATCTAGTTATGTCAGTCTGTGTCCAATTGAGGTAATCCCAGCCAAGAACTAAAGTATTCCAATATAGTTAAAAAAAATATGAACCTCCATTAGTAGAATTAGATTGTTTTTATAATTACTAAAAAGTTACTTTTTATGGAACACACTTCCTGAACATTCCACCATTCATTTTAAATGGATTCCATGGGTAATGCCATTTCATTATAAATAACCCAATACTCAAAAATAATATTTTAAATAAAATATCATGGGAAATATTAAAATTTATTAAATATAATAATAATAATAAAGGTAATATATTTATTATTATCCTTCAATAAGTTCCAAAATGGTTCATTGAATTAAATTTCATAAACCAATTTTGAAAAATACCATTGAGAATGTATTTGGAAACATAACTCAAAAATCACTTTTAAACATGGAAACATTCTATTACTATTCAACACATACATATTTGTGTGTCTATGTATACATATATTAATACACAAGTTCACATTTTCTCATTTGAATTATTAATCTCTACAAATATATGTAGTCACAAACACACATTAATATATATTTTTCTAATAGTAACCACAACATGAAACCTTGACACATCATTCAAATGTGAATATCATAATAAATAACATGTTAACTCATAAAATTAGAAAAAACATGAAACCTAACATATGATCCACAAACTTGATGGATGGGAATTTTACCCAAGGATTCCAATTAATTTAGGGCCAGGGATTCTCAAGATTTTGATTGGGAAAGGGCTCTAAGTGGCCATTATAGGCTAAATCTCCCATCATGTTCCCTCTAATGATCCACCATTAAGGGGGACGGTTTTCAGTGTTTGGAAATTAATATTTTGGAATGATCATATATTTTAGTTTTGTCATATTAAATTTTATTTCCTATGAGTTCCTTTCATTTGGGTTAGGTTTTGGATGTTGATTCCACTAGAACATAGAGGAATCGACCAAGGGTGATTATGATTTCACTCTAGATGCAAATAGGTTATACTATGATATTTTATTCATGTCATACGAAGTTCTTTCATTATATATATGTTAATGGATGAATTTTGGTTGTGATTTGGAATATAATTATATGAAATTGATAATTGAATAAGTGTTGGGTCATAGGGATTTCATTTATGATGTTGTTGGGACGGTGTGTCTTACATTATTTGGGTATTTGGTTATAGTTTTGGCTCAGTGACAGTGTTCGTTGAGTTTTTCAATGATTATTAAATATTTGATTAAAATGAATTCTTAATATTTTAATTTTATATGTAATTTGTTTTATGAGATCAGTCTATGGGAGAATAAAAGGTTATCAGATATCATGGACACTTTGGTGAAGGCATGGTCCTACCTAGTGAGTGCTTGGAATATTTTTGACTGAACATGGAAATGGGATTAATCCAGTATCAAGTTAAGTATCATATTTTATACAAAACCATATTTTTTACAATTCTTTATAGTTAAAGCATGTATATGTTTCAATGGTTTGTGACTATTGGATAATGTATTTTTTATTTCTCAAGTGGAGTGATATCTTGGACCATGCCAACATCAAAGAGAAAAAGTGAACATTAACTCTTTGGTAATTTGGGACATCCTCGATGTATTAGTTTCTAGGGAACTAAGTTATAGTTTATATTAATAGCGAATATGAGAAGGTCTCAGGGTGTGCGTTGTGATGCCAATAGATGGGGCCAGGTTACTTTAGGAGCATGGGAATATATATGGGTCATGGTATTAACTTATAATGGGTAATAACATAATATATCTCTAGAGTGATGTAGAATACCTACCCTGTATAGTAGTGACTATAGTTATACACTATGATTTTGGTAATTACATCGAGATTTTATAAGGGATTCCATGTTGGTTTGGATGGTAATGGACCCCACCAGATGAAGATAGGGTTGGGATAGTTGAGATATATTTGTATGTTATATGGGTACTGTATTTGGGGTTCTGATAGACACTAGATGGCTGGACAAGACCTCGCGAGATAGTTCAGGCTGAGACATCCAACAACATTATCACCCACGTGTGGCGGGTTGAATGTAGTATTAGTGAGATGAGATGATGATGGTACTGGAGGAACAGAGGATGTGTTGGAGGGGGTGATATTCTCTACATTAACATCAGAGGTGAGCATGGGGCCATTCTTGGATATTTTTATATGGTGATCTATACAACAAAATTTTTCCCTATTTTCTTGTGATAGGCGGGATCATTCCTTGAAGAGGCGTCAATTTGGATTCATGATGTGACCACCCTATAATATACTAGTAAGGTTTAGTGTCGTAGGTAACCTTTCCATAGAATCTAGGGTCATTGGATGACCATGCCATGAGCATTAATTTATTTGTTAAAGTGCATTTCAATCATGGATGTGGATAGTGGTATAGCCTCCATAGAGTTTAAAGGGATGCGTCAGTGTGATGTACCTTTCCAAAATTTTATGGATGCATCAGTGGAGGTCCAAGTACTCATTCATTGTTATCAAGATGAAGAAAATTCCAAATGTGTTATGGGTTAGTGTGCATGTGTTTTACATTTCCATTTTAGGATTTGGTTGAGGACCGCCCTGGTAGTTGGTCTATGGTAAGAAGGGTGATTCCTTTTCCTCTCAAGAGTTATTAGTGATGTGTCATTGCTTTTGGATGTTTGACACTACCCTTTGTTTTTATGTATATGGATGAGGTTTTAGACACCAAACTAACATGATTATATTGGTAGAGGATAGTCAAAAGTATTGTAGTATGAGGAATTTGGTGGATTCTTACATGTCACAGATGCAGGTTTGGTTAGGGTCAATGTGGCCTTGTTAGCACCCAACTACCTAACATGTTTGTTTACAACATCGTGTGCCATGAAGGACTATTTAATGAATGATGAAACAATTATCTAGTTGATTTTATTTAATTTCTTCATTCATTGTCTTGAATATGATAGTGTAAATTAGGGATTATTCCTAATACTATACTGAGTTTTATGATCACACCATTCATGAGAATATAAATGAATGTGAGTAACATTTGTCTTCATTTCAAGTTGGATCACATGTGGTACATAGGATTGAGATAAGGAATTTGATGGTCTCAAAATATGAGGATGAGTAATGAAGTTGGAATTAGTACTAGGGTGTGTATTTTTATTTTGAATTGGGATCAGCTCATTGTGAGATCAGTTATAGGTTTTGTATGATAACATCATATATTTTATTTCCTGAGTTTATATATTTATCCACAACTAAAATGGTGTGGATGTTGATTGGTTATTTTATATTAATTATTTCTCTATGATTTGATAGAATAGTATCCTAAATATATAGAATATACCCTCACCACTTGTTGTTATCCTATAGCATATAGAGACACAGACATGGGGCTATGTTTCAGTCTGACTGAGATGTGCTACGTGAACAAGGAGTTAACCAATCTCCAACAAATTGAATTTCATGAAAAAATGTCATTCAATAATAAATCCTCCATAATATGTATAAAAATTTATCATAAATATTTTATAGGATTTAATTTTGAATATACTTTTGGTGGATATAAAAAATATGGAAAAATATATAAATACACAAATAGATATTAAATATAAATTTCCAAATACCATGATCACTTGATATATAAACATATATACATTCATATTGAGACAATGAGAATAATTTTTTTAATAAATAAATTACAGACACCTAAGAATATATATGATGTCATGGAAATGTTAATGCATGAATCCTACTACATATGATAAGTGTAGATGATTTCAAACCATCATAAAAAACATGTGGAAGGCTAGATTTGGACTTTTTTATACACTTGAAAGTATCAAAAAAAGAAATTATGTAAATTCCCATCAAGGGTTCTGCACATACTGATATGAAGTTAGTTGAAGAAGGAAAATATGTAGGATGATGCATGAAAGAATAATTGGAGATGAAAAACCTAATAACTTACATATCCCACCAGAATCCATAAAATGAGATTTTTAAAAATGGAGAATGAGGAATGGGAGGTCGTGCACGGTGTTATTCCCTAGAAAATCGGGGCATCACCTAAAATAGGAGGGTGGTGAGTTATTTGAGTCATAATTAGGATAAGAAACAATTGTAAAATTCTGTTTAAAAAACCGGGCTGATCACACAATTTCAAAAAAGGTTTACCAAACCATGCACCAACTATTCCCCCTTCATAATTCTACCCACACGTTTTGTTAAATGGTTGGGTAAAATACATGATAGCTATTTTTCATTCTCATAGCACCCACATGGTTTTTCCACAAGTTTAGAAAAATCATGTTCCAACCATGAAAAATACACTATAGATGTCACGACCCCCTCCCACCAAATATTCTCCTCCGGAGCTGGCAATGGTGAAAGGGAGATAATGGCCCCCGATTCCTGCCTCCAATAGGCCTCGGAGTGGCGACTAGCACCAGGCGTATAAGTTTTCACAAATATGGGAGGCATTACCCTTTTTTTATTTATGATTGTAAATAGGAGGAGTCAAACACAAAAAAGAAAAGGAACAAGTAAATGAAAATAAACCCAAAACCAACCCATATGTATGTTTCATACAAAACAGAAACAAAAGTACAAGTACAAGAAAAGATACAAAGTACGATACGAAATGAAAGAAAAAACTACAACCAACGAAACTCCAGTGCCCAACTAATAAAGTCCCACACAGTCCCTAAAGCCCTCTTGAAAACCTGAAAGTAATCGTAGGGTGATCATACATGTATACTCATTAGGAAAACCTAATGCTCTCATACACAGGTGGTGAGACATCCTAATGCCCCTTGAGAAAACAGAAGGAACCAGATCCTAACAAGGTATCTATCCACCCAACCTTACCAGCCACACTCTCCGAATATCTAAAGTCAATAGAGTAGTATAATAATATTATCAATGTATGGGTACCCACACCACCATCTCATTGAATACTGCTCAAGCCCGCACACCTAATGCTATAATGATTCCCCCCCTTCCTGAGCTAGTGCCGCAACCTGGCCATACGAAGCTCGAGCTAGTGCCGCAACCTGGCCATATGAAGGTCATTGTATCCCGCCGGCACTCAATCATCGGCCATCAGAGTATCCTGCTGGCACTCAATCCTCATCCATAACCACATATCATTTCGAAGACACCTGAGAACTACATCACATACTCATCCAAAAGACTCTTGGGAACACATCACATCCATATCCCGAAGACTATTCAGAAAACATCACATCCTCATCACGAAGACTCTTGGGAAATATCTGTCATAAACTGCCCTAAGGATCTTGGGGTATAGAAACTGGAAGAGGAAGCATAGTGAAGAACAATAACCTTCCATCGTTTGGATATTCTGAATCTCACCCCCATCCCAGGGGTGTTCAGCACGTCATGCTCAACATGGGTGGGGTACGTAAAGAAACATAAAATGTAAATATTTATATAATTATATCAACCACTTAGCCCGTCCTAAGGATTCTACACAAATTATTTAGCAGATGCCTCGACACTGCTACCTAGAATATATGCACACAATAAACTACCCTAAATCCCATGAAGATTTTCATGTTTCAACAGTTTTATTTTATTAGTTCCTTAACTATAGAGAAAATAAAAACAACCAACCAGATCAAAATTTCATAAAACATATCCCTTCCATCCACAAATAATCATAGGGAAACCACAAGAAACACAACACCATTTTCTTTTATTAACCAAAAAATTCCATCGATTTTCTATTTTTAATCAACTACCAAGTCACACAACTCATTAGCTAACTCTTACACTTTTAATTCATATGCACAACCCATTCCTGCAGCCCTACTACCAACCACCATAACCAAAAACACATTGGAAACAAAACCCGTACAATTTCATCATTCCTTTGATTCCATTTGTCACAACTCCGCTACCAATCACTAACATATCATACACGCCAACCCACCACCAAGACAACTAAAGCCTCGTTTCTCACCCATTCCACAACAACCCATGAAACACCACTATAAATAACTAAACCCCAACAAACACCGAAAAATTCTTTCTTTAATTTAGTTTAACCTAGTTGATCATACATGGGTTCCATGTGTTAATTTAATTAGCCAACTTTTCATAATTAACCAATTTCCAAATTCTATGAAATTCCATCCACAAACCAATCCAGAAAAGAAGGGCAACATTTAATTGCGCATGCAAAGGCCCCCAACGACCGTGATTTTTAGTAGGCATATGCCTATTAAATTCACAACATAATCAATGGATACACATTGATGGAAATAAAACAACTATATCATCAAAATTTCCCAAAACCTATTCTTTAACCAGTTATTATCTTTGTTTACTGGTTCAACCGTATCTCAAGAATACAAGAGGACACCCACCCTGCAAAATTCCCAAAAGAGACAGAGACAATGGTAATATCTCAACCTCAATTCTTTTTTTAGGAAACCATAATGGTCGAAGAAGGCTTAAGAAATCCGGGTAGATTCTCCAAAAACCCGCCTTAGATCTCCCCTCCTAGCAAGATAAAGACAAGAGCTCACCATAATTGTCATCCACACACTCAGATCTACCCATAAAGGGCATAGATCTAAGAATCCTAGGGAAGAGGAGGATTAGATCCAAGTGGATCCAAGAAACCGAACAATAATGATCATGAAAGGTCACATACCTCAAGAAACCAGCTTTGATTCGCCAAGATAAGCCTTTGGATCACTTCGAAAACTCTTGGGAGAGGATATCTTATCCTCAGGGAAGGGTAATCCTGAGTTATGGCATCTTTGGTCTTAAAAGAACCATTTAGTGGAAAAATGAGTTAGATCTAGAATTTTAGGATCTATGATTAAGTGCCTGCATGATTAGTCTACATGGTTTTCCAAACCGTGCGCTGACCGTACATTAGCTACTACCTCAAAAAAAAACTCCTCAGATGGTTAGTCCACACGGTTATCCAAACAGTGCACTAACCATGCATTAGCCACTGCCTCTAGCACCAACCTTGTATGGTTTGTCCGCACGATATAGAAAAACCGTGCACAACCCATGCGAAAGCTACTACACTTTTGTCTTCCTTAAAAGTCCACCCAAATGCACCCCAAAGTCACCTTGACCATACAGAACACCTATAACACCACATTTTCACAATGTAATGGACAGGATAGGTCTGTGCCATTACATCAGATACCTCTCAAAACATTCTCATCCTCGAGAATCCAAAACCCACCTAAAGAAAGGAGCGAGGTCCGAACAACTCCCCCTCAAAAGATACCTCTCAAGAATAAACCTCATTTTTAACAAGGAGATCCTCGTTCCCCAACTATATTCAAACCAATCACAAACATAACTATCCTCTCCATCATGCAACCATGCAAAGAAATAGATTAAACCATCTGGTCATGTGGGTGAGGGGTTTTTGTTTCTCCACATTGAGATATTGTCTTCTTTGGGAGGCACTGACTTGCCTGCATGGGTTTAGGCGTATCCACATTAATGCATCTTACTAGGGATCAGGTCCTCCCCTCCCCACATTTAATATTTAACCTGGTCAAGCATCACATCATACATATGTACAAAAAATAGGATAAAACTCAAAATAACTTTGGGTACTAGGCACATATCCGTGTTTCCCATTCCCAATTACTCACCTCAAGACCACCATGCCTCCACAGCACCCGGACCAATGGAATGGTTCGTCCACGAAGTACATTTTCTTCACGACCTTCGATCAACACAAGTCACTCCAAAAATGTTGCATCATCCCAGATATATAGATCTCCCTAGCTGAAGACATGTGAATCATCGTGCAGGTAGTAACAGAGCTAAGACACATGGAAGACGTCGTGCACCCTTTGCCGCAGTAGCGGCAAAGCCAGTTGGTAATCCTACTCGCCGACCCGCTGTAACACCACAAAGAGCTCGAAAAAACTGGGAGAAAGTTTGGTTCCCATTCTGAATTTTCATAGCCCGCACTGAGGAGAGACCTTCAAGAAAACATAGTCCCCGACCTCAAACTCCAAGTGTCTCCTCCTATTATCGGCATATGACTTTTGTCGGTCTTGAGCTACCTTCATCCTTTCTCGTATAATCTGAACATTCTTCGTCATTATCTAAACCTCCTTCGGGAATAGAAAACCTACTTCTCTAACCCTTGTCCAGTATACGGGTGAGCGGCATGACCTCCCATACAATTCTATGAAAGGATCCATTCCAATGGTAGAGTGATAATTGGTGTTTTAAGAGAACTCTATCATTGGTTAGTGTTGTATCCATGATCCTCCAAGGCCCAAAACACATGCTCGTAGCATATCTTCCAAAGTATAGATGGTGTGGTTTGTCTTCCCATCTGTCTGGGGGGGAAAGCTGTGATGAGGCATATCCAGGTGCTAAAAGCATGTTGTAATCCTCTCCAGACCCGCGAGGTAAACCGGGTATCTCGGTCGGATATTATTTATCCCATAACTTCATGAAACTACACCACCTAATTCACGTAACTCTGAGATAGGGCCTCAACCTTACTTGACTCCTTGATTGCTAGGAAGTGGGATGATTTCATCAGCCGGTCCACCATTAAACAGATGGCGTCGCAAACCCCTTGAACTCTAGGTAGCCCCGTGCTAAAATCCAGTGAGATGTCATCCCAAATACACTCGGGGACATCTAAAGGTTGTAACAGACCTCCTGGGATGCAGTTTTCAGCCTTCACATGATGGTACAAGATGCATTTTGCGACGAACTTTGCTACTGCTCGTTTCACCCCGGGCCACCAGAACTACCCTCTCAAGCCCTGGTACAACTTGGAAGCTCTCGGGTGTACTACCAGGTGTGATTTGGGAAAATCACCAAGAACTCTCTCATGGATTGCCTCTGGAACAAACAACTTCCCCCAGAAAAACATTTGATTCTGACCATCCTCTGACCATCCTTCCGGAGCATTGCCCTAGCTAGTCCAATTGTGTATCACTTCACTCTCTGTGTCTCCCCACTGAGACTCCTTCAACTGCCAATGTTGGGAGGACTGCACTTTCATCTAAAACAGACAACCTCTTCCACCATCCTCCCATACATCGAGGTGTAGTGCAGCCAATTCTTCCATCGTCTTCTAGACATCTCCTGATATTCGAACCACGTCCTTCCTCCTACTCAAAGTGTTAGCCACCACATTTCATTTTCCTTCGGTGTATGAGATTTTTAAGTCATAGTCCTAGAGGAACTCCATCCACCTTCGCTTCAACAAATTCAGGTCTTGCTGGGAGAAGATATGCTTCAAACTCTTGTGATCTGTGAAGACCACGAAGCGCTCCTTGATGAGGTAATGTCGCCAAAAATGTAGTGATAACACAACTGCCACAAGCTCTAGATCATGGGTTTAAAATTTATGTTCATGAGGACATAAATTCATAGACACATAGGATATCACACATTATTGTTGCATCGACACGGACCCCAAGCCTTGGCCTAAGGAATCACATAATTCCTCAAATGCTACTCCTTCCTCTAGTAATCCTAGAACATGGGAACTAACCTACATTCCCTTTAGATAACTGGAGGCTGCCCCACTATGCTCATCCCACACGAAAGCTCGATCATTCTTTATCGTGACTGTCAAAGGTGCTGCAACTCGGGAGAAGTTTGGCACGAACCATTGGTAGTAGTCTACTAGTCCAAGGAAACTATGAACTTCTGCCATGTTCTTGGGAGCTTCCCAAGAAATAACCGCCTCGACCATTGATGGGTCCACCACTATTCCCTTCTTGGACACCATGTGTCTAAGGAATCGTTCTTCTCAAGTCAAAAACATTCATTTGGACAACGTACCATAAATTTGGTGCTATCGGGGGACCTCCAAAACCGTTCTCAAGTGCCCAACATGATCCTCCTCTGATCTTAAATAGATCAGGATGTTGTCAATGAAGACTTCTACGAAATGGCCTAAGTATTCTTGAAATATGAAGTTCATGGGTCTCATGAACACGACCGGTGAATTTGTAATGCCGAACGTCTTGACCACAAACTCAATGGGCCCTTATGTGCACCTGAAGGCAGTCTTCGAGATGTCACCCTACTTCACCCTAAACTGGTGATATCCAGACAACAGATCCATCTTAGAGAACCAACCTACTCCCCTCAGCTGGTCAAAGAGATCGTCTATCCTCATTAGGGGGTAACAGTTCATGATGGATATCTAGTTCAATATTCGGTATTCTATGAAGAACCTTAGAAAACCATCTTCCTTCTTTGTGAATAATACTAGAGCACCCCATGGTGATGCTCCCAATCGAAGAAAAACCTTCATCATCAGATCGTCAATCTGAATCCGAAACTCCTGTAGCTCTGAAGGTTCCATATGATAGGGGGCCATCGAAATCGGATGGGAAACAAGTTGTATGTCTATTAGGAACTCAATTTCCCATTGAGGGGGTAGAGTCACCACCTCCACGGGGAAGACATCCATGAACTCATTAATGATCTCAGATACTTCTACCATTTCTGTATCTACCAACTCAACTGATTGCCTGTCTAACGAGGAAAGAAAGTGCTCCCCTCACCGGCTGCCCTCCTGGAAACCCCTCTCACCGTTGAAAGTCACATGTCGTCCACCCATGCCTGAAAACACAACCCTTCTTCAGAAACAATCGATGACGACACAAACCGAGATCAACCATTTGATGCCTAGAATGATTTCGCATGGCATAATTTGTAGTAAAAGGAGATCTCCACTTGATTGGTGTGGCCACAACATCAACCTAAATCCCCGAAAAACAAGAGACCGTCAGGTCTGCCCTCTGACTGGCGTACTCAAAACCAGGGGTATAGAAAGTGATTCTATGTCTAGGACTAAGGCACAGGCTAGACCGACGCAACAAAGGTGTGTGAAGCTCCTGAATCAATCAAGGCATATTCATGTGTACTAAACAAGCCAATTGTATGTCGAACGACTTCTGGATCTATTGGAACCGCTACCTCTGCGTCGTGCAACTACCCAGGCCCAACTCCTCTGCCTCTCGCCTGTCGGCCACCTCTCAGGCCACGCCCCGATCGAGGTCCCTGAGGAGCACCCTAAGGTCATCCTCCTCCTGCAAGTCTGCTCTCGGAGGAGCAGTAGCTCGCTTCCCTTGTTGCTACTGCTGGAAGGGCCTTGCTGGAAACTGTTGTGGCTGAGGTTGGTGCTCTACTGGTCCACCTCCACTGTACTTTACTCTGTCTGGGCACTAGTTCCAAAGGTGCCCACAGCTTCCACAGATGAAGCACCTTAGTCCCGAACTCGAAGGAAAAGGGTGTAGACTGGGAGATTGTAACTGAAACTACTGTGGCCTGCCCCTACATGTCCGAACCTGGAGGGCCCTAATGCTGGAGGAATGCTGGTGACAGCTTTTCCCATTGACAAGCCCATCTAGATTCCCCCTCACAACACACCTCCCAGTGTGTGCATACTCTTGACCACTTCATCCTTCCTATGGACCTCCACGTACGTCGGTAGGGTGAAGCGGGTAACAACATTCTAGAGAGGAGGTAGAAGTGCCTCCTCCAAATGACTTTCTAGAGACTCCTCATCTGGAAAGAGGTTCAGAGAAAAGTAGAGGATATCCTTAAACATGATCCCCAACTCTATAACCGACATGCTCCCCTGCTAGAGGGAGAGTAGATCATACCTCTTCTTTACATTCATTGTGGAAGAGAGGAATTCTGCCCAGAAGTCACTCTCAAAATCTACTCACGTAACCTCAGTCTACCTCTTCTCCCAGAGATAGAGCATCCACCATTGACGCACCACTCCTCGCATCTGGCTCACAACCAGAGGAACCCAGTACTCCGTTGGAACCCGAAGCAAGCTGAAAGCTATCACTAGCTCCTCTATCCAGCTCTATGTATCCTTGTCAGAGATGTTGTCCTCATAATTCACGAGGGTCTTTTGATGAATGGAACAAAGCGTCTTCTTCCACTGATCGTCCTCATCCTCTCGATCATCCCTCCATCGATCAACCAAGTCAAACCCTTGGGCCTCGATCGCTGACACTGCTCATGGTAGTCTCCCAGGTTCCATAGCTACAAGGTAAACAAGGAATGCATATGCCCGAGTAGTGTAGAATATTTTTCTTATATATTATTAGACTCTTTATTCATTTTAATTCCACAAAACTCCCCAGAAACACAAGAAGACTAGTCATTATGATGCAAGTACCTTTCCTAGGGTCCCTACCCTCCAATCAGTGTTGCCTCACTTAGTCGTTTGGTAGGTCCAGAGTACTTGAATATGATCAGGGGGGGCCCTAAAATCCCGTGTCATAGCCGGTCTTCCTAGGCCTATTGCACACTCCATGATCACCCGACAATGTTTCCTTACTATCTCATGCAATCCTCGCTGTGCCTAACTCCAGTCTCCATCCTCTCTCTCAACCTCCTACCTCTAATACCATTCTTTCATGACCCCTCCCACCACATATGCCTCTCCTGAGATGACAATGGTGAAAGGGAGATAATGACCCCCGAGTCCCACCTCCAGTAGGCCCCGGAGTGGCAAATAGCACCAAGGGTATGAGTTTTCACAAATATGGGAGGCATTACCATTTTTTTATTTAATATTTGGAAATAAGATTAGTCAAACATCAAAAAGAAAAAGAAATAAGTAAATGAAAATAAACCTAATACCAACCCATATGCATGTTTTATACAAAATTGAAACAAAATCACAAGTACAAGAAAAGATCTAATGTACGATACCAAAAGGAATCAAAAACTACAACCAGCAAAACTCTAAAGCCCAACTAGCATGGTCCCGCATGGTCCCTAAAGTCCTCATGAAAACCAGAACGTAAGTGTAGGGTGAGAAAACAAGTATACTCAGTAGGAAAACCTAAAGATCTCTTGCACAGGTGGGGAGACATCTTAATTCCATGTGAGAAAACAAAAGGAACCATAGACTAATAAGGAATCTATCCACCCAACCATACTAGCCACACTATCCATATACTGCAAGTCAATAGAGTAGTATAGTAATATTATCAAAGTATGGGTACCCCACACTACCTTCCCACTGAATAATACTCTAGCCCTCACGCCTAAAGCTCTGATGCTTCCCCCTCTTCCTGAGGTAGTGTCACAACCTGGCCATACAAAGCTCAAGCTATTGCCGCAACCTGGCCATACGAAGATCATATTTTCCTGCCGAAAATCAATCTTGGGCCATCATAGTATCCTGCCTGCACTCAATCCTCGGCCATCATAGTATCCCACCGGCACTCAATCCTCATCCATAACCACATCTCATCTCGAAGACACCTAGGAACAACATCACCACCTCAACCCGAAGACTCTTGGGAACACATCACATCCTTATCCCGAAGACTCTTAGGAACACATCACATCCTTATCCCAAAGGCTCTTGAGAAATATCTGTCATAAACTGCCCAAAGGATCTTGGGCTATAGAACTTTGAAGTGGGAGCATAGGGAAGAATAGTAACCAGCCATCCTTTGGATGTTGGGAATCTCTCCCCCCATACCACATGTGTTTGGAATGTTGTTCTCAACATGGGTGGGGTGCACAAAGAAATATAAAATTTACAGATTTATATAATTATATCAACCGCTCAGCCCATCCTAAAGCTTGTACACAAAAGATCTGAGTACATGCCTCGTCACTGATACCTCTAAAGTCTGCACACAATACACAGCCCCAAAGACCATTAAAAGTTTCCTGTTTCAACAGTTTTAGTTTATCATTTCCTTAACTACTGAGAAACTAACAACAACCAAACCAGTTAAAATGTTCAAAAAACATATCCCTACCAACAAAAAATAATTTTAGGGAAATAGCTTGCAACATAAGACCATTTTCATTTATCAGCCAACCAATTCCATTGATTTTCGAAATTTTATCAACTACCATGTCCCACAACTCATTAGCACTCTTCCACTTTTTATTCATATGCACAACCCATCCCTGTAGACCTACTACCAACCACCATAACCACCAACACATTGGAATCAAAATCCATACCTCGTTATCATTCCTTTGATACCATTTTCCATAACTCCGCTGCCCATCACTACCATATCATACATTCCAACCCACAACCAAGCCAACCGCAGCCCCGCTGCTCACCCTTTCCACAAAAACAAACAAATCACACCTTCACCTAACTAAATCCCAACCATCACCCACAAATTAATTCATTTATTTAGCTTAACCTGGGTTATCATACAAGGCTTCCAGGTATTTATTTAATCATCCATCTTTTCATAAATAACCAATTTCAACATTCTATGAAATTCCATCCACAAAACAATCCAGAAAAATATGGAAACATTTAATTTCCCATGAAATGGCCCCCAAAGACTCTGAATTTCAGTTGGAATAAGCCTATTCAATTAACAACATAATCAAAGGATATGAATTGATGGAAATAAGACAACAATATCAACAAAATTTTCCCAAACCCGATCTTTAACAGGTTATTATCTTTGTTTACTGCTTCAACCGTATCTCACAAAATCAAGAGGATACCCACACCACATAATGTACAAAAGAGACAGAGACAAAGCTAAGATCCCTACCTCAAAGGTTTTTGATGAAACCATGACGGTCGAAGAACGCTAAATAAACCCGGGTCGGTTCTCCAAAAACCTGCCTTAGATCTCTCCTCCTTGCAAGATCAAGACCAAATATCACCATAATTGGTATCCACAGACTCAAATCTACCCATAACGGGTGTAGATCTATGATACCAAAGGAATAGGAGGAGTAAATCCAAGTGGATCTAAGAAACCGAACAAGAACGATCATGAAAGATTACATACCTCAAGAAACCGGCTTCGATTCACCAAGAGAAGCCTTCAGATCGCTTCCAAAATGCTTGGGAGATGTTCTCTTATGCCCAAGGAAGGGTTATCCCATGTAATGGCCGCTTAGTGGCGTAAACGAACCATTTCAAGGAAAAACGAGTTAGATCCACAATTTTTGGATCTAAGATTATGTGACCACATGGTTAGTCCACACGGTTAATCAAACCGTGCGCTAACCGTGCGTTTTCTACTGCCTCTCCAAACACTCCTCACATGGTTAGTCCGCACGGTTATCCGAACCGTGTGCTAACCGAGCATTATCCATTGCCTCTAATACCAACCTTTCATAGTTTGGCTGCATGGTTTAGACAACCCGTGTGTAGCCCGTGCGAAAGCTACTGCCCTTTAGACTTAAATAAAAGTCCTCTCAAATGCACCCCAAAGTCACCATGACCTTCCAGAACACCTCTAACACCACATTTTCTCAAAGTAATGGACTAGAGAGGTATGGGCCATTACAATAGAGATATAGAACCCTAAAAATAAAAATCACCCAATTTATCCAACAATTCACATAATACATGTGTCAAAACAAACTCATAATACATAAATTTTTTTACAAAAAAGACATTCATGATCCCCAATGATTAATGTAAAAAAATAATATTTTACTAATATAAGGTTCAGAGTCTAATAGAAATCCTACCTCAAATCAAGGGGCATTATAAATATATATATATTCAAATAAGGAGAATTCCATGATGATATTTTAAATAGGTAGGAATAATATTAGTTCTATTATATGAAATTGTGAAATATGATGATTATATTATGATCTATATCCCATGATTCACAGAATCTAAAAAATAGAGTTCTAATACTAAATCCTATTGAAACCCTCAAGTATTTAAGAGAGGTGGAGACAACAGTGCGATTATATTAAAAATAATTTCTATCAAATAGTTAAATATAACAAATTACACTCTAAATTATCAATTATTAATATTGAAAAATAATTTGGAGAATAGTTAGAGAACTTTATATAATATATTGATCATCATTTTTAGATCAAGGAAGATTTTTGAGGATCCTATCCTATAACATATTTTCACAATAGCATCTAAAGAAGATATTTTACAACCAATTGATCATTTTCTGTTTAATAAGGTGATCAGATATATTAATTTAAATGATGAAAAAATACCCTTTATTGTTTATCAAATTCATAGAGGTATAAGAAAAATATTCTAATTTAAGAAGATTCCAGTTGCTTCTTACATTATGCCTAGTTGGTTGAAGTATTATGGTTTTAAGGTTATTCCCTTTCTTTTTATTCAAATGATAGAAAAATAGGACGTGTGTGGGGGGGGGGATAAAACCAGTCCTATACCGTAGATATAGTAATCTACATTATAGATGAACCACATTTATAAAATCTTATTTTCATTGTTTTTTATTTTGTAGTTACATCACATTTATTTAATATAAAAACAAGTAAAGATAAGAGGATGAGATAAATTAATTGATGAAGAGAATAGGGAATGATAGGTAAATATTTTTATTGGTGGGTATGTGATCAACATTAACTCACTCATATCATTGTGTTGTCCAAACCCTTTCTAATCATCGCATTCTCCTATGGAATTCCTATCACTACAGAGCTATATATTTAGTGTATTGTCCCAATAATATCCTATCATATAGATATGAAAATATTAATTTTCCTAATCAAATTACTAGATAAAATAAAACCAATTCCATATAAATCCTATTTCGAAGGTTTTACTAGATATGTGTAACAAAATATAGGGTTTTGATACTTATATATTGGGGGAAGATATTTCTTCCATTTGATACAAAATATAATACATGCGATCCAAAATATAGAATACCATATGAGGATGAATTATCATGGTATTAACATGTGTCCCTTTATATATAATTAAACACCTCGTATTAAGAATGAGGTTTAATATCCCCATGTTATTTTATTCTATTCCCTTTATGTATTCGTAGAAATAAAATTTAGATTGGAATCTTGTTTAATACAATATATTAATTTGTTTAAAACATATTAATATGTAACACAATACATGACCCCCAATTTGTGTCACTCACCTATGAATAGAATCTAGACATACATTCACTTATCCCAATGACTATCATGTATGAGTTATAAGAACCATTAAAATAGAGTAATATAATTTTAATCGATTAATAATATTTTCCTGAGCATGACCTCAGACATAGATAGAAAACTCCCATCATTTTATAATATCAAATATTTCCTAAGCAAAATGATTAATCCTATCATTAATCAACTCTACTCAAGTTTGGTTTCTTCAATAGGGAATACAATTAATCATAACTCTAATACATAATATATTCCAAAATTTAATCCAATCTAATAAAATTATTTAAAAATAATGTTTATTGTATATGAAGAATAAATATTTTTTTTTTCAGACAAAGCAAGTAATGCAAGGAATGATGATTTATAAGAATTGATTAATCAACTAAACTATAGCATACTCCTATATTACCAAGATATAAACATTTAATATCATCGAATAATAAAAATTCAATAATAATTTTGTTAATAAACCATTAATAAATTTGAAAATTATATTATTATAGTGGACCACAGTTTTATACATAAATATCACATATTTTTATATGACTATTCCATAAATTTCATAAAAAAACACATGATGACCATAATATTTTACTGTATTTGGAGAATAGGAAAACACTATTTATTTATTTTTGATAAAATTTAATGAATATATCCAAAAAAACATGTTTACAATTTTAATACTCTAAAGCACAGCCTACCTAAGCCTCTCTTAAAGCTTAAGGGAATGAAACATAATAGAGGGTGAGATCAGATGCTCAGTATGGGTAAATAGAGAAGGTAAAAATCCCAGATCATATGAAAATATACGATAAGAATAAGGGTATTCGATTAGGAATATAAATCAATATGTTCATACCCAACATTTATTAGATTAGAAACATGATTCAGGGCTGAAAATATTATCATTTAAGAAAACATTTCCCATAAGAGTGATAATTCTCCACAAATAAATCATTTACAATAATATCATTTCATAAAAGTGTGGAATTGTAATAAATATAAAATAACATTTCATATGAAATGGTTCGCTAAAATGACCATAAAAATAGATTATTTAGACATATCATTGGTTTTTGATTGTGGCTCATGATGCACCATTTTCCCATTGTGAATTAGGACTCCCCAATTTTTCGTAGTGGATCAAGTACTTTGTCATGTTTCCCATTGTTATATCTCAAGATATTTTTTTACCAATTCATTAGTGGTATATATTTCAGAAACCCTTATCATAATGATATCCATACATATGAGTTACACAATATCATTAAAATTAGTAACATAATCACATCATAACCCTTGTAATTAATATGGATTTCATAAACATTTCACCAGTTCACACTAGCCTAACCCTTAAAAAATATATGGATTTCATAATATTTTAATGAATATATACATTAACCATCTAGATAAAGAATAAGGATGATATCATTCAACATTATCCATAGTAAATTAAAAAGCAACATAGAAATATTTCATCATATTTGGAAAATTTATTTTGAGGATCACTTGGAACATTTCATTTGGAATATACTCATTCCACTATTGAAATCACTTTTTAAAAAAAATAAAATAATAATAATAATATAATTTAAAAATAGAAAAAGAATAATATAACGAAATACTTAAAAAATCACAATGAAAATAAACTTACCACTATGAAAAAACTTTTTAAAAAAATAAAATATTTTAAATAATTTTTTATTGAAAATAAAAATCCAACATTTTCAATAAATAATTGCAAATAATGATAAAAAATTATTGCGGAAAATAACCATTCCTCTTTGAGATAAACATATTAAAACCATTTTTTAGAAATCATAATCTATAAAAATTAAATTAAATCATATGAAAAAATATTTATATAAAATAATGGTTCAAATGGTTTGAAATTTTATTCATGCAATACACATTAAAATAACAAATCATTTAAAATTTTTAATAAAATTAAATTATGAATTAATTGAAAAAATAAATTAAGATTATATTTTTCCTTTTTAATAAAAGTATAAAATGGGTAACAATGTATTTTATAAGACATTTTGATAAGGTTTAAAACATATTTGATGTTTTTAAAAAAATTATGGTTTTATAAAGGAATGGGTTTTCAACCAAATTGAGAAATAAATATTATTTTTATCTACTTACAACACAAAGAGAAAAAACGAAGGGAAAAAATGTATTTCATGAAAAAATAAGAGAAATAAAATTCATTTTTTTAGAAATCTCCTAATATTTCATCATTTGGATGAATAATCATAAATAACCTCGATAAACGATGAGATTATAACAAATTACTCTTACCACAATGTTAACATTGAATCTTAATAACCTTGAAACAATCAAATAAAATGAAACATCAAATATAAATAAAATAATATTTTTCAAGACATAAAATGTTAAAAAGAAATCATAAAGATCTCATTGTGGGAAATCGGTGAAAAACATAACATGTATATAAAAATTGGAAATTAGAGACAAAATTTCCCTTAACCCATTGATATATTTAAAATCCAAATCCAATGAATGATAGATACAATAATTTATAAGTAAATACCTATAATTTTATAATTAATAATAAAAAATAAATTTATGTTTAGTATATACGCCACATAAAAGAAACACATTGTCAATATGGAATGTGTCTCACAAAAAAATAAAAGTGACGTGTAAATATTTAGCCGTATTACTTGACTTACTTCATAAACATTCGAAACTCTTATATAATAAATATAGGTTTATTATTAATATCTCAAATAAAAACACACACCAACACATATATATTATACCATATTTTAATTACATATGACCATATTACATGTTTTTTTTACAATTCCATGTTACTGTCAAAATTTGGGAAACAATTGATTTGTTTATTATGTATATTTGGATTTGTTTTTTCATTGTAAATAGATCATGGTTCCCTAATATAAAAAATATTTAAAATGGTGTAAATAACATATATGTTCATAATTTTAATATTCAGTGTGATCTATAAACCATTGAGCTATAAAATAAAATACACATAAATAAACATGAATGTTATTTCGATATTCCCAATAGAAAGAAGGAAACAAAGGTAAATAATATATTACCATTAGAGAATAGTTTTTATGTCACATATATAAAATATTTTCATTAAACGGTTCTTTATTATCTTCTAGGTAATGAGTTAATTAATCGAATCATTTGTGAGGTTGTGGTATACCATACACATGAATGAATTTATCATATTTCATGGGAATTGAATGTAAGAAGGAACATGTAACATTTTAACCTAGTTTTCACAAAATATTGCCTAGAACCTATCTATAACTTGATTTCAAGCCTGCCTCATCTTATGCCAGAGACTGGAAACTAGCAGTGAGGGTATAATATAAGTCTTTCATAGACTATACTCATTTTATACGAGTTTGACACCAGTGAAAATAAGTTAACAATGTCCAAAAATTATGTATCATAAAATGAAGAATAAATTATAAAATGAAAAAAAGGAAATACAATATCATAAATGAACAGTGGATATTCCATTCCAATATATGTTCCAAGTGTTAAAATGAAAAACCAAAAGTGAAGACATTGTAAATTACCAATAAGTTCATGATCCATGAATGGTTCCCTCATCCATCCTACATCAGAAACTTGATATCTAAAATATCTTTTTTCCCTTATCCAATCCTTCAAACATGATGTCAATTTAGGTATCGATCTATAAGCCTGAGTAGGGTGTGACTAAATCCCAGCAGGCCCCAACCAATGATGCATAAAACAATATACATTCAATAAAAGTGTATATAGTTGTACAAATAAATATGTACAATGAAAAAGTAAATAGTTATCAAATTATCAATTATTATTTGTTTAACTCCATAAACCCTTGGATTACTGAGGACACCTGAAATCTCAATAATTGCTTGAGCTCATGTTGGAGTCTAAATTACCCCCAATGGATATCATATATCTGAATTCCATGATTAAAATTAATATAAGAAATTAAAATATGGATTAAATTGTTACCATTCATAATTTAAATTCAATAAATAATTCCATTATTGCAATTTGTCATTTCAATTCAAACATATGTATGCCATTATTACCATTGATCATTTTAAATCCAAAATTAATGTCATTATTACCATTAATCATTTCAATTCATATAAAGAATTTCATTGTTACCATTTATATTCTAAATAATACTATGAATTCCTTGGTTACCATTCATCATTTCTTTTTCCATATGAATTTTATTTTTATAATTATTCATTTCAATTCACACAGGAATACCATTGTTACATTTCAACATTTAACTGTTAATTAATTTAGAAATTAATTATCCACTTCAATTACAGTATTTAATTCAATGATAAATTAATTATTTAAATACTATTAATTAATTCAATAATTAATTAATCATCCCAACCCTCTTAATTAAATCAGCAATTAGTTAATCTTCTCATCCATATTAATTAATTCAACAATTAATCAATCATCTCAACCATATAAATTAATTTAACATTTTATTAACAATATAAATCAATTTCATAATAACAAATTCATAAAAATTAATCGTATATTTAGTTATTAAAATTCAACACATTAAATATAAAAATAATTATTAATTAAACAATTAATTATTCAATTTTAATAATCCAAATATCATTATAATTAAAAAATTTAATAATTCTAAATCAATCAATTTCATAATCTCAACCATTCCCATTAATATGTTTAATAATTAATTAATCTATTTCGACAATCCCAATAACTCTATAATTAATTCCACAAATAATTATTCCAATTCACATTCCTAATATTTTAATTTCATATTTACCCAATTAACTAATTAACCAAATTAATTTATTCAATAACTAAATAAATTACTAATCAACTAATAAAAATTCTATAATTCACTAATCAAAAATTAAATGAAGTCGTTGGAATTTGAATTATAGAAAACCTACATTGATATTGATGAAAAATTATCTCTAATAGATATCACAAAAATGAATGGAATAATCCATGAATGTGACCAAGAAAAGGATTTAGATCTGAATCCTAAATCTAAATTTAAATAGATCTAAATCTCACAAACCTAGATCTATATATTGAATACAATGCTGATAATCATCTCAATGTTATCTGGGAAGAGGAGATATAGAGATATATCTATATATATAAACAACAATAAATCACATACTTGTGGTGGTGAATATTTTCAACCCGAACATTAATTATTCACGGAAGGGGCTTAGGAAGGCATAGAATAATTTTGGGAGCATACAAATACATGAAAGAGGTTTCATAGTTGAGATAGGGATAAATAGGGATTAAAAAGGGATCTTTGGAAATTTTAAAATGAACTTACGAGTCAAATTAAATCATGTTCACAGTTTTCTGGGAAAGGTCACATGGTTTTCCAAAAAATATACCTTAGTAGTTATCTTCTTATGGGGGGGTCACATTTTTTCATATTAGGGTGTACCATTTGAAAAACCATTATCCAGATATGCAAACCAAATCTTTCGTGGGTTACCTGGTTTGATGGAAAAGGGAACATAGTTAGTAAAAATCATACACCATACCAAAACTACCCAACTTCTAATTTCATCAAATTTTCACAATTAAACACCCCAGGGTAAACCCCATAGGAAAAGTACTCAACACAAGGAAAACTGAAACTATAAAATAGACTGTGACATCATTATAAAAAGGTATAGGTTTTACATATCATGTGATATAATGATTCTTGAATCATAATAATATCATAAACATCAGACATGAAAAATAAATCCATCATTATATCGGTCTATTATATGTGGTTAATGAAAATGAGTATCATCATTTTATAAGGTGGTAGTCCACCATATAAAATATTGATAATTTCACAACCAATTAGAAGGAAGAAAAGTGGTTTTTAATTTATTAAATTAATATTATAAAATATCAGTATGTGGAATATAATAAGCCTATTATATCATCATTTTTTAAAAACATTTTGATGAGTTTTATGATGAAATAAAATAAAACACTTGATTTTAAATGATACATTTTATCCGGAAAATTTCTATAGCATTGAACCAAAAGGATTCATAGGTTTTCTTTATGACCAATATAAAGCTTCTATGATGAGTGAAGGGATGTAATGATGTTATTTGAGATGTATTTGGTTGAACCAAATTTTTTGGGTAGTGTTGATATTAGAGGATTGAGGGTGGCCTCTTATAAGTGAGATAAGTGGAAAACCAATAATTTTTTAAAATAAAAATTTCCACCAACTTTTTTATCAACTAAAAACGATAAAAAATATACCATTATATATCAAATAATATTTAATTTAATGAATTTTTCTAGGTAATAGATGTTGGAAAAGTTTTGGGTAAATGTTTTCCCTTTACCTTTTTGTTTAACCATCAAAAAATCTTTTTTTCCCTAACCCCAATAAATTATTTTTACTATTTCTAATATTATTATTGTTAAAAATTATTTTCACAATATTAGTCAATATAAATCATTATTATTGAAAATATTAAATTCATTCAAGTGGGAAACATTATTTTAAAATTAATTTTTTACATATGATGGGAAATCATGATTTGAATGATAAAACATTAAAAAGTGTAAAAATTAATTATTTAAAAATTATATTTGAAAATGATTAAAAATAAATAAATTATAATAAAAACATTAATGGAAATGACAATACATAATAAAACTATTACATTCTCTATTAATCACAAAAAATTTTTTCTAAAAAATTTCTCAAAAATTAACCCTTAGATAATTTTGAAATAAGGAATTCTAAAATTAAATTTATTAAGAGAAATAAATTTTCTAAAAGTGTAAAAAAATTGTTTTAAAATATGTGCAAAAATGTTCATAGAACATATTTTTTGAAAAATACAGTTTTATACATAAAATTTTATTTTTTATTATCTCTTATCTAGATAACATATACTATGAATTTTATACTTTTGATTGATAATGTAATATATTAATTTCATTTAAATAATTCAAAAAAATTATTTGGTTAAATTTAATATGTAAACCCATTTTTTCATAAATATTTTTTTTTCAAAAAATGATTCCCTTTATTTCCAAATATTTATTATTTTCAATTTTAAATAATTTTTTACAAAAGAATTAATTTCATATAAATACGTAAACCATATATTTTTATAAAATTTTTAACCCTATTCATACCCTCCATTCAAATAGTTAAGTTATAACTATCATATACTATTATTTTTGTAGTATGTTATGTTTTATTTAAACTTGTTTTTTAATGTTACGGAAGCCACACTAAGTGTTGTATGTAAAAAAATATTGAAAATATGGAATTCATTTGAAAAAATATATTTCAAAAAATATTATGTTGTTATATTCTAAAACATTTAATTAAATTACTTCCCATCAATTTGAAC
Organism: Viscum album; assembly: GCA_963277665.1. Taxonomy (NCBI): domain Eukaryota; kingdom Viridiplantae; phylum Streptophyta; class Magnoliopsida; order Santalales; family Viscaceae; genus Viscum; species Viscum album. The sequence continues at coordinate 1,824,329,519 of OY728151.1, read as the reverse complement.
TTCTTCACGATTAGTACCAATTTATCATTTAAAAATATAATTATGGTAAACCCACATCATAAAATGGGTTTATCAATCATATTATTGAAAATAGGGAATGTTACATGAAATGTTCATCTAGAATATATCATAGTAGGTTTCCAAATAGTAGAACCTATGATTGAAGTAAAAACATGGCCATAAAGGATAAAACTACCCCCCATATACGGATGATGAGTTATTGTGAAAATGGGTAAAATAATGTTAATAATCACAAATTCATAATCCATAGTTTTATAAAAATGGTCACTGATATCAAGAAAATGATGATAATATGAAAAAAAAAATTATGTCAATATAATTTCATAATACTGGGGAATTTTCAAAATAATATACTCTAACTTGATTTCATTCTATTTCATAATCAAAATCTAATACTTTGGTTGTGCATTGATCACTTTCCACATCATATCCTAATCTAAGAGATGATTTTCATTTTAATTTATGAAGCACTAAATAAAATCAACATGAGAATTATAAGTCATCCATTTTATCTCTAGTTATTATAAAAATTGGTCAGAAAAGGATATACATAAACATTTATAAGATTAAATAAAACATTAAAATCTAGAATGTCGTCAATAATTATATTTAAACAATTCCATAAATCGATAACTATATAACCTTTAAAAAAATCAATATTTATAAATAAATTCACTATGTATTTGAAAATTAATATATAATTAAATTTAAAAATATCATAAACTATCTATTTATTATCATTTACAAAAATATGTGAATAGATTAGTCTTTTATTTTTTTGGAATCATGGTAATAACTAGGATTGTAATAAAATCATAATGAAGACATACATAATACCTCATTCCTTCATAAAAATTCATAGATTGCTAAATATATTCCATAAATACAATAATGTTGTAGACTCTATCAAGGATTACATAAACCACTTTTTCCACAACACATTATTCAGTTACGAGATCATCAATACTATTCAATTGAGATTATTCATATAAAAAATCACATTATGTAAACTAAACATCATCTTATAAACATCATGACCATAATAAGGGTTATATTCCCTTAATAAAAATATCAGATTTCCCTTAGATCCATTTTATAGAGAATCCACAACATTCAACATATTTTTTAAAATCAAAAATGAAAAATATATACTAAACAATCCGAGTACATTTTATGATTCGTATCACATAAATAATGAATTAAAAAACATAATCACATAAATTATCTCAAATAATTCATAATAAATTAACAAGGCTTCATAATATTTTTCTTTAACACATGCTTTCAAAAATTGGAAATGTTTACCACGTTTTAACATTTATCAACTTCAATTTAACCATGTTTATCACATTTAACATAAATTTAATGTTAGAGTAGCATGTACCATTCATATGAAATTTTTGGTATCCTCGACATCATTTGCATAACCATTACTCATACCACCATTCTTATTATATTTATTTTCATTACCCTTTGGATAATGACATTCATATTTCTCATGTATTCCACATTTGAAACATTCGACTATTAATTATATGTTATAGAGACTGTTGTTTGCATCTATTGAGTAAAAAACCCTTTTCTATTTTCTTATTCAATTATGTAACACCTATATATTTTACACTATTTATCTTCTTAAATATATTCAATTTGGTCGATAGTTTATATTTCCAAAACAATCCAGGATATACTATTAAATATGTTCGCAACTATTAGAAATTATAATGTGACTATTAAGAATAGTAATGTAACCATTAATAATAGTAATTTATATATTATAATAATAAAATCTATTATAAAAAAATAAATAATATATATGTATCTCATCAATGAATATATAGTATATTATATCAAGTAATATAGAAACAATTTTTTAATAATGATAAATTATGTGTATGTATTTTGGTGATATTTATAATTGTTTTCAATTTTATAATTAATATATTTATTTAAAATAAATTTATTTTAATGAAATAGATTTAAAAATAATATTTAATTATAATATTGTTATAGGATAATTCTATGAGATTGTAGTTAATTTTTCCTAGTATTGTAACATCTGTAATAATTTTTAAATAGATATTTTTAAATAAATGATAATTTTTTTTGAAAAATAAAATTTCCATTTTTTAAAAAATATTTTCATAAAATGGAGTTCATATTCTAAATACAAATTTCAAAAATAATCTATGGTGATGTTTTGGGATTCTTTCTGAAATAGTTGATTTTTTGGTGAATAGTGAAATACGGTAATTTAAAGTAATTATAAGTTTCATCCATATACATTAATGTTTGAGTAATGAGTGATGTAAGAAACCATAATAGAAAACATAGATGAACTATTTACTATGATTAGTGACATGAATAATCAATATTAATCATCTTGTTTTAAAATAATAAACAAATGATTAAATTAATCAAAAAACACCCATCTTCTACACTATAAATACCACCCCTCACTACCCCTTATCCTCACACCATCTATGGTATTGATATTTATAATATTATTAGAAATTACAATCCCAATAATATTAATCACATCCTGGTATTTCTATCCCCACTAGATAACCAATCTCATGTTCCGTGTGAAGTTTCTCAAGGAAATAATTTATTAGATGTAAAATTCTATTTTATTTTTTATTTTATTTTTTATTTTATTTTCTTATACTATTATAAAACCCTAAATCAAAAAATGAATGATAACTTTACTATCTTATATATACTAAAATTTTAATATATTAATGGAATATCCATTAGAAAAACCCTTCTCATCTAACTCTTATTACAAAAATTGATACATTATTTGTTATGTGTCAATTTACCACCATCATGGATGATGCGTTTTCATTTTCTGTTACCACCTTCATGGACGGTCAAAAAACCATTATAATGGTTAAATAAGATTTTAGTATAAATATTAAAATTTATAAAATACTTTGCAACTAATATATTAATATTATATTAAATAAAATTATATACGTTTGTGATGGTTATAAAAACCCCAAAAAAAAAATTAAATCATTTTTACTACTATTTTATAAAATGAATCATTTTTATATAACAAAATAAAAAATATATAATACAATTTAAACTTCTATAAGATCATTAATAAATTATAACTTAAATTATGGAGAAATATTCTAATTTACATGAACATTCATGCACGTATACAAGAGAACCGATAATGAAAAAACAAAAAAAATGAACACTCTCAGAGTGGTGAAATTCAATCTTATAACTTATCCAAATGGAAATAAATGAACATAACAAAATTATATTAATTGAAATATAAATTTAATATTTTCACAATTAAGTAATTATTGTATGTAATTTTAATATCCAATACATTATGTAAAGGTGCAGAATGCTTTCAGATATAAGGTAAGGGGATTCTCAACTCACATTTATTTATTTGAAATTTTCCTTATTCACCACATATCTGTTGTGTGTGTTGTATGTATACATACTGTTGATGTATCTCACCATGCATATTTTTATCTTAATTTTATTCAAATATTAATTTTATAATTATTAACTATATGGTTAATAATATTCAATTGATTACAATTTTGAAATAGATCTCTCTGAACCTTTATTTTACCTTTCCGATATGCTTTCTCTCTATTTAACCACATATATTTCTTCATTATTATTATATATTTATTAAAAATTATATGTAGATGTTCTAAACATATGTATCCATATCAATTAATTCATATTTAATGGGGTAATTCATATTTTATTTGGTTCCTTTCTCATTTTCTCCCCTTAAGCGACCCATATTAAAGGGAACTTCCCAATTTCCTACCCGTTATCACGTACACTCAAAAATCTATTTTAAATCACCAAATATTTTTATAAAATATATAATTTTATAATGAAAAAATATATTAGTTCATTTCTGGTTTTATACAATCAATTATAAATTTTTCCATTTTATAAAGTCCTTAATATTTCCCCTTAAACAATACTAACATGGCTCATTTATAATGATTTCTTAACATGAATTTTTCATGTTTTCACATCATAAGGATATCATTTATCATCATTTATGAAAATTTACATTTTTATATCCTTTAATTAGTGGATATTATTATTTTATAATATGAATAATATTTTAATATATGATGTTTACCTTAAAAGTTATTTTATTAAATTGGGAAAAACTGATTAATCTATATCGGTTATATAATATAGATATTTGATGACAAGGAACATTATTAATTAATTAAAACATTATAAGAGGATTTAATTATGTGGTAATGAAATGGATTGGGTATTATTTAATATATGACTTATTGGTTGTGGACCGATTAATGCAATATCATCAATCCATCAGTAGTATCATGAGATGGAATCATTTTTTGAAAAACCATTCATATTAGTTTCCTAGTAGAATTAGATTGGATACTACCTAGATACAAAAAAATTATTATGAATGGTATTTATGGTAAAATTGATCATGTTCTAGATACATGATGTCAAATAATTAATCATTTCCTATATTTTTATTTCAATTATTATTATCTACCAGATTTTCACTATTACAAAGTATATCGATTCATTATCATTTTTAGTTTATTTATTAATATGTGTTTTTAGTAATTTTCCTTTCTATATTATGTTATTGATTATGAATCCATTTTTATTAATTCATGTTTCTTCTATTTTTAACCCTTACCAGAATTTATTCTAACACTTTAATTTATTTCAATTCTCTTTGTTACGAAAATGAATTATTTGTATAATTTTCGTGGAATATGTTAACTTTTTCTCAATTTATATAAATAATTTCCCATTTTATAAGAGATCCATGTATTTATTTTTCTTTAAGTATACAAAATTGATCAATCCTTGGTTGTGCGATCTCTTGTATCTGTTTTCTATTGTAATAAAATCACTAGCAACTAGATAATAATATAGACGGGGTTGTTACAGTTTGTATAAAATATGATTTAACAGAAAATTTTGGAATAATATTTTTTAATACAAGAGAACATAACCCTATGATAGAATTTAGGATACATATATAAGAAAATTCCAACTAAACCATGTTTCTGAAAATATAAATGCAGATGTTTTTCAGTTTATGATACGTATTTCACTAGTTTTTGTCTTATAAAACATATTTCAGAATTATTTGATATTTTCGAGATTATATTTTCATTTATCAATGGAACCACATAAATGTAATGAGAATCATCTCCAATGAACATGATCTAAGGAGTAATTTGATTCAAATATATTATGGTCTTATTCCAATATTTTTAATGGAATAAGTCTCCCTAGCTTTCTAACCATTTGATTATATTGAATCATTAGCTACTGAGAATAATAAAAAATATTTACATATTATATATTTGTAGGGATGAAATCGTATAAGAGTATGATAAAAAATTTTGATAAAGGAAATGATAGAAATAAGTTTTTTCACATGTTCTAATTGCGGAATGAAACACCCTAGTAATTTCATAAAATGAATGTGAGTTTTCTAAATGTGCGAGGAGAAAGGCCATCATTATTATGATCTCAATGATAATAAAAATTCTCTTAATGATAAATGATTCAACTTCATGGATATGGGACACTAAAGAAATCAAATTCTCAATCATCAAAGGAATATACCTCATAAGATGATAATGGATCATGACCATGCATATAATACTACCACAAATCAATAAGAATTATTAATAGGATTATATTTGGATTTACGAATTATTTTATTTTTTAATTTTATCAACAATACTCTCATTATAATAATTATGAGATACCAAAGGATTTTATTGTAATAATTCTTCTTTATGGAAGTGAAATCATGTGGTGAATATCTTCGATAATCAAGAGAAGTGATTCGATTGTATGTTGATCAACATAAAAACATATAACATGGGACAAATAACACTAAATGTTTTCTTTATGTTGAGATAAAAATAAATAGATTTTTATGGGATATTATTTGTGACCATGATGGTGTCTATTGATCTGATGGTTAAATTTATGTTGGAGTTATTAGATGTTTGGATTTATGTAATAAAATCAACAATATGATATTATTTATCTTGGAAGTCGGCATGTTATCATAACCGTTTAACATATATTAAGGTACTAAAATATCATGTATGTGATAATAAGATCTATATTATTTTAGGAATTATTTTGTTATGTTGATGTTGAAAATTTATCGAGCATTATTCAAAATGATTTTTCATTGAATTAGAGAAGACTTATTTTGGAAGAGTATTAAGGCTAAATAATTGTGGAATAGATTATGGATATTATTGATTAAGATTAAAGTATGAATTGTAATATTGGATAAGCTATGTGAACCGTTCGTGTTTTAGTAAACATTTAATGTATGAAAGAATTTATGGTAGATCTTATGTTCCATAAAAGTGAATTACGAATAAAAATCTATATTGAGTATCAATTTCTATAATATAAAAATGAAATCGGTTTAGATTTAAGGACTACCAAAGGATGATATCATTACATGTAAAGGAATCAAGTAAGTCTATTTTCATAGGTTCTTCTCTATATTGTAAATTAAACCCTTAACTCTATGGAAAATATTTTGAAAAACAAAATCATCCATATAGTTTTGTTTCTGAGAAATCAATGGTCTATTAAGTGATCATAGATTTATAGATTTTTGATGGTTAACATTCTAATGAATATGTTCTCTATCACTCTCCATTATTTCATGATAGTTATATTTTCCTCCCTGATTATATTTTTATCTTTCACTAATTTTATCTTATTCAAATTCCTAATTTTTTGGTGACCTTTACATTTCCAGTTTCCTCTTATTAAGAGGATGTTTTGTTAACCCAATTTATGATATGGGTTTACCCCCAAAGGATTTTTAACCAATAAACCATTTATTTTTTGAATCACATTTTAAAAACTGCATGGATGAAATTTATTGAATTATGGGAGAATGTAACACCAAAATATTTTATTGTATTTATAATTTTAAATAAATTCCACCTATTTTAAAATTTATGTTTCACAAAAGAACAATTATATAATATTAAATATTAAAATGAACTTTTGGAATAGTAATGTGACTATTAGTAATTGTAATGTGACCATTATAAATATCAATGTGAGCAATAGAATATTAACCTCACAAAAGAATGTTTAAATAAAATTTACATATCTTATAAATAAAAATATAATAAATTTAAATCATTGAATATGTAAATAAATGTTTTAATATAGATAAATTATATATTTGTATTTTTATGGAATTTAAATGATTATTTAAAATTTTATAATTAATAAAATTATTTAGATTAAATTTAATTTCTTAAAAGGGTTTAACAATATAATATTTAGTTTTCTTATGGTTATATGATTACATTATGATACATTCATTTGTTTTTCAAAGTGTCATAAAATTGTTAATAATATTAAAATCTGTAATTTTTTAATAAATGTTTATTATAATGAAAAACTAAATTTCTCATAATTATAAAATTTTTATCCTAAAATTGTATGATTTTTTTAAATTATAATGGTTAAAATTAGTGAGATTGATTTTTTTGGATTTTTATAAAATAGTGAAATTTTGGGAAAAATAATGAAATATGATAATTTATGGTATTTAACATATTAAGTCAAATACATGATTTTTTCAGTCATGAATGATATAAGAAATAAATTATTCAAACTCACATGTACTAATTAATATAATTATTCAAAATAATTATCAATATTGATAGTCTTGATACAAAATACTAATCTAAGGAATAAAATAATCAAAAACACATTTCTACTCCACTATAAATACCACCCTGACCACCCATTCTCATCACATCTTCTTAGACTAGTATCTTGATACTATTCTTCCAAATTACCCTCCCAGAAATCTCCCCTATATCCTTGTCTTTATGGTATCACAAAATGAGAAATCCCATGTGCATTAAGAAGGTTCTCAAGGGGAAACTATACAAGATGTAATATCCTCTATTGTATTCTTTTAATTTCTTTTAATTTTATTTATTTTCTTATACACTCATTATAAAATTCATTATTTGTCGATATACTGCCATTATGGATACTGAATTTTCATTTTTCACTACCGCCATCAAATATGCTCAAAAAGATATTACAATGGTTAAATGAGATTTCATTAATATTATTTAAAGTCATATAATGTTTATAACCAATATATAAACAAGATATTAAATTAAATCATATATGTTAATAATGTTCTTTAAAACCACAATAATAAATTAAATCTTTTTCATTAATGTTTAATGTAATGAATCATTATCAAAATATATAACGAAATGATATATAAGATCATTTTAAATTTTGGATATTTCTTGATAAAATATAATTCCAATTATATATAACTATTTCCATTTTACATGAACTTTCATACTTTTATACAAGTGATCCAATCAGGAAAAAACATGAAAACAATCACTCTGAGAACGATGAAATTTAATATTATAACTCAAAAAGTCAAACATGGACATAATAAAATTATAATAAATAAAATATATGTTTATAAGGATTAAAATTGCTTAATTAATAAATAAAATTTGATTGTACATGACATTAAATACATGTGAAGAACACTTTCATACATTTGATAAAGATTTTCTAATATCAATTTTATTTTTGTTAGATTTTCATTTTTGGCCACTTATTTCTTGTTTTTAGTGTATCCATACTGAAAATTTATGTATCATATCATGAATGTATTTATATTATTGTTACTAAATGATTTATATGATAAATATTAAATTCCAGGGGCATATAATTTGGTTGATTACAATGTTACAAGGAATCTATCAGAATCTCCATTTTACATTTGGGTTCTGCTTTTTTTCACATTAACCGAATGAATTTATCAATTATTACTATATAATTATTTTAAATTAACTATTAATGTTAAAAAAAATGTATCCAAATCAATTCATCATTATTTTATTGGTAAATACATATTTTATATGGTTCATTCTCAGTACCTCATGATAAGAAAGCCCGATTAAATGGAACTTCCCCATTTCCTACGCATTCTCATGTACAATCAATAGTATATTTTATGACACCAATATTATTAAAAAATAATTAATTTAATCATGGAAAACTATATTTGTTCATTTCTCATTTTATATAATCAATTTTTTTTCTGTTATAATGACTTTAATATTTTCCCCTAAAAACACAATACTTTTCCTTATTTCTAATGTTTTTTTGATATTCTTTTTACATGTTTTAACTTAATTTGGAAATAGTTTATCATTTATATTCATATTTACCATTTTAAATCGATTATCCCAATGATAAGATTTTTTTCTATTCCGTAAATTATTTTTATATATGGTGTTTACCTTTATTATTTTTTCATTAAATTTGGAAATATTTCTAATTCTGTATATTTTATATCATTCTAGTATTTTATTGTAACATATATTATTTATTTATTAAACCATTATACGAGGGATGATTTATAATGATATTAAATTATTTGAGGAACATTTAATGCATGAAATATGGGTTTGAGACCTGTTAGTGCAAGCCCCTCGATACATCAATTGTCTTATGAGATGAAATCAGGTGGCAACAAAACATTCATGTTTTTTTCCATTAAGAATTAGACGGTTTACTACCCATATACTAAAACCACCTTATGAATGTTATTGAAAGTGTAATGAATCATATTTCCGATATATGAAATCTAATAAATATGCATTTTTTTATATTAATTAATTTATTTTTATCAATTATATTTTCACTATGAAAAAAACATATGTTTTCATTTTTATTCGTAGTTTATTAATTGAATTTTTTTAGTTATCTACATTTCCAATTTAATTAATAAATATTTATTTTTCATCAAATATTACGGATTTATTTTTCTCTTACATGTATCCATTAATAAACATTTGTTATAAAACATTTATTTTTTTCCTTCCCTGGGTTATGAAGATTAAATCATTAAATAAATGTCAAGGAAGAAGTTTATTTTCTGTTTTTATGATCCATGTATAATTACCAAAGGGATAAGGGAACCATGAATGTATCTATTTATTCAATTATAATAAAGGAATTGATCATTGGTTTTGTGATCTATTATATATATTCCATAGTAATAAAATGTCCTCAAAATAAGGGTTACCTGGGTATGGATTGTTACATATTACCCAATTTGTGCCCTTATTTTACAAAATCATATAATCATTCTATTAGAGTAAGACATATACATGGTTACCTCTTCCCTCATTCATGACATATAAGAATCTCAATCTTCTTCCATGTCTCGTATCAACCACCTTAACACTCAAAAAATTGTACCATTACACTATTTGGGGAGTCTAAATGTTGGTTAAAGTAATCATTATAAATCATATATCATGATAACTGATTTGGAATAATAAAAAAATAATTCACCCCAGTTTTAATCACACTTGGATTATCAACAAAAAATTTTATATCACATTCAATATTAATACTATTTCTTTAGTTTCCAATAATTGAGTAAAAATAAAATGAATAGTGTGAGTAATAATATTCATTGAGGAAAGACGCATAATCATGAAAAATCAATTATAGGATGACTAAATTATGAGACCTTATTTTTATTCCATGACACATTAGTCCAAACCTTGGTAATTCATGGGAATTATCAAAATCCATAATTATGGTTGGTAAATTGTTTCTGAATTTTGAAAAAATATTCCTTGGTAGTGTCTTACGAAGTGTGATCTAAGGCTAGTTTTCAGGCACTAGGTGAAGATTTATTCCATCTCAATAATCTATTTTTATGTTATTTCTCAGTGGTACATCTACTCCCAAGGCTCTTCCAGTTGTTTTATCTAGACATGGATGATATTTCATGTAAACCACTCAATCAATCCTATAAAAAAAATCCATGACATTTTCTTATTCACTAACTGATCATTTGGAATATCCTTATAAATCACTAGACATTTATTTAGAAATAACCCTAGAGATTTTAGTAAATTGTTTACATCCCCATTTTCATGTTTAATAAAAACATTTCTCTGATACCACCTAATGAAAACTATGGTTTTTAACATAAATATCTCATCATTTTTTATTAATATTAATTTAATCTCATAAAAAACCTAATATTAATAACTATATAGTTTCTTTGAATACTTGAATCCAAATACTCTTATTTCCTAAATGATATTATCCATCCCACAAAATTATTTTAACACATTGTAATACTTTTAAATATTTCCTAATAATAACCATTCTTCAAAACCTAGGTGTTGAAACATATGATAAGATGATCTCAAAAACTCAGTAAAGGTAGAAATTGATGATATAAATCAATAATCATATAAAATTTTAAGATAATCATAATGGGTTGTGATCACGAAAATAACTTACGACATCCACATTGTAGTTATCAAAAATCATAATGACGAGTCATTGTGTAAAACATTATAATTATATAAATAATTTATCTAAGAGTAGGAAATAATCATAAATCTATCAGTAAGAATAATATAATTCCATTAAATATTGAAATCATCATATTTATAGAAAACCATTTAATATTCCATAGTTAACTACCAATACTATCAACATAGTGGATCATGAAATACCATCTTTCCCCCATTGTGGACTAGGATGATCCTATTTCCCATAGTGGATTAAGACTCATATGATTAAAATAGTGGATCATGATAATTGTCTTTTCTTCCAATGTTAACTGATGAGATATAATTAATTACCCAATGTATTAGATAGTGATGTTGGTCACAACCATCATATAATGAAAATTAGACTTATGACTGCCATAAAATCAAAAATCATTTTTCATATCATCACATCATAAACCATGTATTGAAAACATGGATCATAAACCTATTATCAATTCATTATATTGTAAACCATTAATAATAAATGGTTTCATAAACATTTGATTGATATAGATAGAAACCATACTGAGACTGATTAATGATGATATAATTCACTCATATCCCTAATAAAGCACATGAAAAATCAAATGATGTAATATTAGATAAAATATTTTTTATAATATCATATGGAACATTTTTTTAAAATTATAGACTTTCCACATGAAAAAAATATTTCTAAAACATAAAATATTTTAAAATCCAATTCATATAAAAAATATATAGAAATTTTTTCATGATTATTTAAAAATAATATAAAATATATACTGATTAAAATAAATTTTCCTATTTGATAAAAAATTATCAAAATATAAATCATTTGTAAAATCCTCTTTTGTGAAGATATCCTTAAAGAATTTTAAGGTATTCTTTAAAATTATTCAAAAATTTCGTGGGAATTTTATGCATTCCACACTAGATTTTTTTTTAAAAAAATATCATTTAAAAATATTTTTTTAAACTATCCTTTAAAAATTATAATGTAAGATTAAATTAAATATTTTTATGCATAGTGTTAAATTCCATTAATGTTGTGAACATTAAAATAATGATTCATTTCATATTTCCAAATAAAACCATAAAGGGTTTGTTTTGAAAACAACCTGTAGATTCATTAAAAAATATTTTTTTGAAATTAAAACATAGTTAAAATTTTCTATAATGAATCATTCAAATAATTCTAAATACAATTTTGGAAACATTTTTATACAACATGTCTTTAGAAGAAAATGGGTTTTCAACCAAATAGATAAATATAGATAGGTTTTCTAAAAATCACTATTTTGACCTTGTTAATACATAAAGCGATAAAACTGAAGAGAAAAAATTAATTCTCATGAAATTAGTATAGTATAATGAATATAATGTGTTTATTGATTTATATATATAATAATATTTCATTATTTTAATCATAATCACCTTCAATCATGAATATCATGAAATCATAACATATAAATCTAACCTCATTGGTATCATGGAATCATAATCACCATGAAGTGATAAAATTAAATGAATCATCTAGTATAATTCAATGAATAATTTTCTTGTTTTAACTTTTAAAATAGTGAGTATATAGACATCATAGTATAATATAGGTGTATAAAATTTCTTATGTACCAATGAGAGTATTTTGTGATAAAAATATGTTACCGCTTTGGTTACTTTTGAACCGTAAAACCCAAGAAGGAGATATCCTCAATTAGATATGTAAATCCCGATTATTTTAAGTATATTAATATTAAATTACATTAATGGTAATTATATACATCATATAAATAATCATGTGGACAATATGTCATGTTTTTCAACAAACAATAAAAGTGTGATGGAAATCCCTTACCAAAAGTACCAACATCCTTCATCCAAATTTTATCCTCATTGATAAGGATTTTAAGTTTATAATAAATCAGTTACATAACCATACATATATATATACCATTCCACAGATTATTGACCTATGAAATTTTATTTCCCATTTATTTACAATACCATGTTAATGTTATGTTTGGTGAAATAAGTGCAATGTTTTTCAATGTTTGTTTTTATTTTATATCAAGTTAAATCAAAATTTGTTCATGGTACCAAAAACTCCAGAACGTAAATCATTAAATAAATTTTACTTATATTCATTATATATTATTTATATTTTTACATAAAATTATACATTGAAAACAATATAGACCATGGAGATGGTAGGCAGTACATATGCAAGAACGCTGTTTCCATTTTCTCGAAAGACAGAAATGAAGAAATATAAATAATATATTACCAATAAAAAATAATTATTATTTCTCATACAAGACTTATTTTCATTAAATAAATCATTATTACCTTCCATGTAAATCATGAATGAATCACATCACTTTGTGAGGTAATAGTCCACCGAACACATGAACGGTGCTATCATATTCTCATAAAATTTAATGTAATAAGGATCATGTGATATACTGATTAAAGAGGATTATTAATATCATAAATATAATATTTTTCCAAAAAATCCATCATTAAATATATATGTGAGAGGTTGTGATGGAAAATAAATAACATCATTTCCTAAAGTGGTAGTCCACCGTACACACGAATAATGATTTTATAACCCATTTTATTGAAGGTGATATGAATTTTTGTAATTATATTAATAGAATAAAAAATTATATATGTAATATAATAAACATATTGTATAATAATTAATTAATTATAAATTATAGGGGTTTATAATGAATTAAAATAAAATGTTTGATTTGGGATGTTACATCTTCCTTGGAAAACATCTTTTGGTTTTCACCGAATGGTTTCCTTGGTTGTATGTATAACCAAATAATGATTCTAGGAGGATATAAATTATAAAAGGAATTTATTTGGTTGTGTATGTTTATAATCAAATGATTTTGGGTCAGGTGAAGATGATGGGGGAGTGTGTGGCCTTTTATATGTGTAGTGAGTGGCATACCTGAAATTTTGGAGATGAAAAAAGTGTACCAACATTTTTATCATGAAACATCGATAAGAATGTACCATTATAAATGAAATAACATATAAGGGATAAATATTTACATTAAATGGTTTTTGGGAAATCATTTTTTCATATTTAATCCTTATCACTTTTGTTTAACACTCTATATAATACTAATTTTAACATACCTGTTGTAAATATTTTGTTTTCTATTATTACTTCTTATTTTTGTTAAATGTCCTTTTTAACATAATATATAATATAAATTATGAAGATACAAATTATGGAATTCATTTTTCTGAATTCCATTAAGAATCATTTTAAAATATATTTTAAAATTAATCATGAAGATGCAACGAGAAAAAAAATTCAAATAGAAAATGATCAAATGATTAAAATGTTTTCAAATAAAAATTCAATGTAAAAATTATTAAAATAATCTAAATTGATTTATTAGATATAAAATATAATTTTTTTCTTTTAGAACCATAATAATGAATATGAATTTTTTTAAATCGTTAAAGAAATTTAAAATTCTTAATAAAAACCATTATTTTTCACTATTCATAAAAAATTATCTTCTCCAAAAACAAAATTACCATGATATAGTTTTGAAATGGTGAATTTAATAATGTAAAATTATAATTTAATATTTGTTTTCTAAAAGGGACAGAAATAATTTTTCATATATGTTTTCAAAAGGTAACCAAACCTTAAAAAAACAGTTTTAAGTGTAAAATTGGATTTTTTCTAATCACCTTTACTGAAAACACATTTTATGAATGGTAAACACATAATTGAATATATAATATAAACTCATATAATTAAAATTCATCACTAAAAGTGTTTATTTGAATTTATTGTTATAAAATGTTTTTTTATAATATTTTCATTAAATGAATTCTGTTTCCAAATAGATTTATTTTTAATTTATAATTATTTTTTCACCAAATAATTAAATTAATATAAATGTGTAAAAAATTATTTTCATAATTTATTTAATTTTATTTATACTCTCCATTCCAATGTTTAGGTGATAAATATCACATAATAATACTTTAATGGTATATCAGGTGTTGAATAAACTAACTGTTGCATATACCATAAGCTAAATTCAATGTTGCATGTAACAAAAATAATTAAAAATATAAAGTTAGTTTGAAAATAAGGATTTCAAAAAATGTAGGGGTGTTACAATAATCTTTTTTGATCAATTATTAAAAAATTATAAATATAAACATATTATAATTTTATATTTCCATTTTGAATGTTTAATAATTCATGAATATAATCTCATTATATTAATAATATGAACATTTTATATTATTCTTCTAAAAGGAAAAAGGAATTATATTTTTGTTGATTTTTGGATAATACCACTTTTATGGGATGACAGGGAACACTTAAATGACTTGTATGCCTAAGGCATAAGGCCTATTCATGACCCAAAGTCTCATTGTAACAAGGCCCAATAAATGACATTGAAGGACCAAGGCCTGACACACTTAAAATAGCCATTCACCCCAATCTCCATCTTGATGGTGCCTAGATACCCACCTTACATGGATGATCAGCTACAATTTTCCCCATGTAGAGATGCATGGTGACCAGTTTTGATTCATGTTTTCATACCCTATGATTCTTCCAATCCAGTTAGTTATACTATGGTGCTTTCTACTTTTCTATGAATCCTCTTCTGGGTCTGCTCTTTTGTGGAATTCTAGGGATGTTTGTTGGTATTTATGGTAGAAAATATCTAGGGAACAATGGATATTGATGGCCCAAAATCCATGTGTCCCCAAGGCCCTTGGTGACCTGAAGGTCCTATGGCCTGAAGGTGTTTGGTGCTCCGAAGGCCTTGAGAACCGTAGTCCCAAACCGGTAGCCGAAATGCCCAAATTGTATTAATAGTTCTGGTTACAATAATCCCACACATTAACCTCTATTGTAAATACAACAATTATACTTATATAACCAAATAATTTACCATTACCTGGATTTGATCCAGGTCTTTTGGGTGCCGAGCAGGAACCTCTACCACTCATGTATAGGCTTGTTTGTAACATTTCATATTATTCATTATGTTAAATATTAATTTTATTATATCATTTATAATGATTTTTTAAAAATTTAATCCAATTTATAATTTTTAAACTGTTTAAATAATCTAAATATCATATACAAGACATTATTTAAACTATATTAAAATCAATCATTAAAAGAATTTTTATGTGGATTAATTAAATTCCAAAAATAGTGCTTTAATTTAGAAATATAATGTTAATAAATTATGAAAAATAAAAAATTTATATATAAGAAATTCATATTTTTCTTTATATTAAAATTTATAAACACTTTATAAATTACAATCCTAATGGAAAAAATGTGTATTTTATAAAACATCGGGCATGTCATTTAATTTGGTAAATTTTATTATCAATATTATCATTTTATACTATGGAATATATGTTAATTATTTTCACTAAAATCTACTTAATTAATTATAATATTGTTCTAATTAACATATTTATAAACTCTTTTTAAATTTATAAATTTCCATGAGATAACTTGAATAATTATATGTAATAAATATAAATAATAAAATCCATTTCTAAATTTCTTTTATGTGGAAATAACTTTTCTTCCTAATAATATTATATTATTCATATGTAACCATTGGTTATGATTAGTATAATAATTTTCTATATATTTTTTCTTCTATGTTTCATAGTTCACTCAATTATTATTATTTTACAATTATTAAATAAAATTGTTATATATTTTCTTATATAATATTTCATGACACATGATATTTTCATAAATAATATATGACACGTTGTATTGGAATATTTGTTGTAGGGAACTGTAATTTATAATTTCTTGATATAATAGGGTAAAAAAATAAAAAATCCCTGAATTTAAATTATTTCATTGTAGATGGTATAATATATTGAATGTCATGATACATAACCCACATAAAAATTTTTATTCATATTTTATGGCCACTAGTTTGATCGGAAATATGATTTGTATGTTAATAATTTCACACTTGATTTCATAAACCTAAATACATGTTATTCTTTAATCCAACAATACGGATTGAAGGGAGTGTAATCACACTTTTTTTAATCAACAGTACCAATACTCATATCACCATGTTGCTTAAAATAAAACCTATGAAAAAATAGAAATCGATAACACTATAAATCATTTACATGAAACTGAAGAGCTGATACAATATCTCATTCTCCATCACATGGGTTTGATGAATGTGATTATAGTATTAACAGATATAATATCATCTCTAGATGTATCCATGGGTTTGGAATAATCATTTTATGTTCGAATGGGATTTGTTAATATCTATTGTGTGCTAAAACATAATGGAACAATAATGGAAGAAGAATAGAGAGACTTAGTTGTAGGGATTCTGGGAAGATCATAACAAAAGAATCTCAACTAGTACCTTCGCATGATAGTGGTATTTATATTTCCTCATGGATTATCTAATGATATTCATGAATTAAATCATATGATATACCACATGTGTTAATGTCACTACAAATTCATTCATGAATACAAGGATACTTCTTATCCATCTCTTTACATCTCATTTAACACTTCTATAAATGGTGAGAAACATGAATGATCACTTTGAATGTAAAATCGTAATTATTTAATTCCACATAAGTATCAAATCATTTTAAATAACAATAATAATTTATGATGCATTAAATAGTAGTAGAATGATATAAAATTTCATTCTCCTGTGGCATAAACCAAATCAACGACTATGATATAGCCATGCATGACATGTAGTTTTTGACTTAAATATCTTTTTTAATATACATCAATTCTTATAATATGATATATTTATATAGGGTTTTAAAATTATATCTCAAAACTCTGTATTATGATATATCCCTTTCATGAAATATTTTTTGAAGGATGTAATATTTCAATAATCAAATAATTATATGACATTTGATATACCATATCATATAAGGAAAATATAAAAAACATTATATTATTTAATTTTTTGGGGAAATGTTATATCTTTTATATAACTTGTAAGTTAAGACACATGGAATATATAATGACTCAATTATATCTACATGGGTAGAACCAATCCTTAAAAATATTCTATAGAACATTAGAACACAATAAAATATTTTATAAAATGTGAGGAATGTTTAACATCTCTTTTAACCTCACACAACCCACGATGAGGTGATACTCCAAAAAATACAAGATAAAAAACAATTATATCCAATTCTATAATAATTATATAATTATATATATATATATCCAAATTCATTATTTATGACGATATATTACAATTAAAAATATTTCAAACTCACTCTATTATATCACTCCCCGAATATAATTCATAATGTTTGACTCAACATTAATGACCTAAAACAATGGAAATAATAAAATAACCATATAGTTACTTATATGACTCTATATTGATAAATGGATGAATAATATTACTATAAAAATCATTATCAAGAGAAAATGGTCCACCCAAGATCCATTAAACCCTATAACAAATGCCCGAGACATATCCTACTTTTTCCAAATTGATAACTTATTCTAGCCATCTATTTGATGGTTAAACATTGTAAAAATCCACAAAGAGTTATAAGAGAAACTTTGTACCCCCTATTTGATTTATAATTAATTATTTTATCATGATTAGATAAAATATTACGAGGACCCCCATTATATTTTATCAGTTTATTAATACGATGTATTGATAAACATTCTATTGAACTAGAATCTATTATTGAAAATAAATACCAAAATCATTCTACCAATCCATAGTGACCACCATCAACGGAAACAAAATCAACATATTAGGAAAAATTATAAGAAAATAAATGAAGATATTCATCCATTCAAACTTATATATTATCACTAGTTTCAAAAAAACCACTTGTTACTAAATAAATGAACTTAACTCATTTATAAGTAATAAACCATACCACCAACATAAATATCTATTGTCATGATAAAGACAAAAAAATTACCTCATTAAAGAAAAAAATTCTATATAGTAGTAGAATTATTTTCTAAATTACATATGGAAGTCACATAATATATCCTCATATATGCCCTATGAAAAAAATACTAAAAATATTATTTTATTCTCCCCATTTTGAGAATAATTAACCAGAGTATCATCTTGAAAAATACAATCATTCAAATCATTAGCTTAATGATATATAAGATAAAATTAATTTATCTATAACAATAAAAAATAATCTATCATCCCTGGATATAAACAAGATCCCCAATAAATTACACCCATTCCAAAATGAATAACCACCAATTCATTTATTGTACTCTATTCCTCACATGGATTCTAATCCATATATCTATATTATCACTTTTTCAAATCATATTCTACCATATTCCATTCTTTAGGAGTATATATAATCTCATAATTGTTATATTATAAAATCTACAATTTTTTTCCATGTCAATTTTTAAAAACATTACTATAAAATAATTACATCACACTTTTATGATTTTTATAGATCAAAAATATTTTCTTATCATAAAATAACTCTATAGTTTATGTTTTGAAATAAATATTGATATATTAAAAAATTTATGAGTGTATTTACTCACATGAGAAATTATTTTTCTAGATCAATAAAAAATTAATCTTATTTCCTATAACAAAACACATCCCAAATATTTTTTGAGATATATAATATTTTACCTAATAAAAAATAATATCCTTAAATAATTGAATAATTTTATTAGTCATATATTTAAACTTTAAAAATTTAAAATATATTTGAAATTAATCCATAATAATAAAAGAATGTTCATTCTATGTCTTAGATGATAATTGAGTTCTTATATTTTTTAAATCAATCCTTGACCTCCTGAAATACCTAGACGTGCCAATGTAAAATGACACCTGAAAAAATTTATTTAGCCGTCTTCCAGAAATAGCACAATAAATATTCTATGTTTCTACTATAACACCTTATAATAATGAAAATTTTCCTTAAAAGCTATCCTTTCACATCTAATAATAATAAATTGGTAACTTTATATACAACTAATGATGCATTACCAATTACAAAACAATCTCAATATGTACCATTTTATTTACACCATATTCAACGTAAATATATATCCATACGTGATATGACACCAAACTATTCTAAATAATGATCAATCTCGAATTAATCAATACAATACATAGTATTACAGAATTATAATATATGGATGGAATTAAAAAATGACTAAATCTTCATACCGATATTGATATTTTTCGTCAGAATATATTTTTATTTAAATTGAATTTTTTGTTATATGGATCATAAATAATTATTTATGATCTAACAATGTCCATTTATCTAATAAAATAGATCATAAATTATATGATAACTAGTAATGTGATTTCCCATTGATATGGTTTAGTCATCAGTATGCTACATATATCTTCATGGAGGCATCTTCCTTGTTAGAAAATAATGATGATGTTTTCAATAGATATAATGTATGTTGTATAAATAATTTATATAATAAGCCACTAATTTGAATACAGAGCCTCTATTAATCTACTAATTACATATTAACAGTAATCAGAGGAATTTCTAATACTATTGGTTATAAATATATACCAAAATTAATGTCCCACTACGTCGGTAAAATATTTATTTCCACATAAAACATTATTAAATCACATATACCATTATGTAGATCATTCTCTTTGATTTTAGATATACAAAGAATAAATTTCAATAGAAAAGAAGTAATATCATAGTGTTAAAGAACATGAATCCCTAAATATAACTACCATATCCTATAATAGTTACAAAATCCCTATCTAGTTTTGATAGAGTAAAAATTCATTGATAATAATACATCCATGTTCATGTAACTTTAATAATTTTTATTCAAATATTAAATCATATGGAAATACATGTAGCAAGTCTCAATCTCAAGAATATGTATCACTCTCCTAAACCAGCTCACACTTATTGCATATCATTAATAATATCATTGAAACAACAATATGTATTGTTGTTTCTACTGTTTTATGAATTATTTATATTTGAATATATAAACCCCAAACATGGATTAGTGTAATAAATTGGAGTGAAGACCTACTAAAAAAGTAGATCAAAATTTATAACATATGGAAATTATACCTTTAATGATCTCTATTACAAAATCTCTTATACCTCCACTTAATAAATGTATCCCCATTCAAACCCTCCCCATAAAGACACAATTGTCATCCTCCTCCACACCCTTGGTCAACATATATTCTATAATCATGTGGAATTACACATCACCAACCACTACCATCACCACCTGAAATGTGTGTTCAATGATTTTACATATCATATTCATATTAAAAGTTCATTTTGGGTAACTGTATCCAATTACACCATAATACATTCTTGGATGGTCCATCCACCATTATACCATGTTTATATATTTGGTCATACAAACATTAAAGATATATATAATCCACCCCACACAAAATATAGTTTATTAGATTTCATAGTTCTATCAATAGTCATGTGAAATCCCTATATAATGTTTTAGACAATTTATAAATCATTTTATACATTATAAATATATAAATATTCTAAGAGGATTAAATATAGCACATTATAATATCGTACTATAATATATTTGATGTTTCTCACCCATCCCATGATGTGAAATAGTTCATTCAACCACTTTGGTAATTTCCACCACATTTGAATATGTACCCAATCTAATATAATTTAACTATTTATGATCTAATGGTCATAGAGATACCTCAAAATATTCACCTATCATATATTCATATAAAATAATATTTGGATAGTATTAGACAAGGTTCATGTATTATTTCATGAAATCTAATATTGTTTAATTCACCGATTATATGGTTAAAACTCCAACTGTTGATCAACAGTTCATATCTCAAATAAAAATTCATTCATGGAATTACATTGGAAACCAAAACAACAAATAAAATAATCTTCTCAATCAGAAGCATAGATCTTCCATTGTTTCATATAAATGACTCTTAGAAAGATAACTATAAAAAATATCTATTAGGTCTTCCCAATAAACTAAAATGATATCTATACATAATATATCCACCATTCAATATATTCATATTTAGTAGATCCCTAGAAAATTGATAACCACTATTTATTAAGATAGTCTAATATAAAACCCCTAGACTCACCAATTTTATATCATATAGTGATTTCCTAATACCCATCATTGGGATCCCCTATATAGTGACATACACTATGAATATATAAAATAAAAAATAATTCCATCAATATAACGCCATTGATATTGATTTATAAGAAAGCATAAATATCCCATGGACCACCCCATAAATAAATTTTTTTAATCCACAACATGCACAATCATAGTGGATTAAAAATATTTGATGAGGGTACCCAGCTAATATAATATCATATTGATTGTACACCATTAATTATGAATAATTAGCAGAAAATAATGGACCTTGTATTGAAATGTATCAACCTTCAAAACCTTTTATTGTTTCTTTTGTATATGAAATTTCATATTTTTGGACATATTATTACCATACCAACATGTTTGGAGGCATTTATAATACAGAAAAAAGTTAATATCAATATTTTCAGATTGATGACATTTTATTTGTATCCAATTCCATTAAAACCCCTCTAAAATAGGAATAAAAATTTTGTTCAATCCCCATACATTCCATTAATAGTAAAAAGAATGTAAAATAACATCAAGGGAATAGAAATAATAATAAATATGAATTTACCTTTAAAATGAACACTATAGAGACTAATAAACAATGAAAAAAATTAATAGAAACAAATATTTATCAACATGAATGTAAATATAATACATTACAACAAACAATTAAGTGAAATGTGGCTAGAAAACTAGAAAACATGAAAACATTATACATTAAAATAAATTCCAAAAGAAACTAGACTGTTGTATTTTCTTCCAAGATGTCAATGAAAAATTATTCCATGTACCAGAACATATAGATATGAAAAGTAGTATATATATAATATGGTTTAGTATAAAAAATACTAAGTAGTTTCCACTAATATAGAAACACATGTCAATTTATATAAATTATAAAAATTCCATGAGATAATGAGATAATATAAAATAACTACTATAGAATTCAAAATTGAAGTTCTTAGGTGATCAAGGGAGTAAAATAGGGAGGGGTGATTTTGAATTACCATTTTTAAAATTTATTTTATGAACACAAACAATGGACTATATTAATTTCAAGATCCACAAACACTTTTAATCTCACCATCACTGGTATACAATAAAAATACATAATACTACCATGGAATATAATATTTTTACAAGGCCATACCATAATGTGGGTTATAGTATGTTGGTATGGTTTGGGATTTTTTTTATACACACAGACACAAACACACACACACACACATATATATCACTAATATAAAAATGTGATTACAATAGTGAACACATAATCATTAAACTATGATTTGATCAAAACAATTATGTATCTCGATATTTCATTATAATAGAACCATATAGTTTATAGAATAGTATTTGAACTAAAATGAAAATTATTCATTCCATCCTCTAGATACAACAACAATAAAAATATGATTCTATTCAAGATCTCAAATTATTTATCATGAAGTCATGATTCTTCTACATTAATTGGTTAAAGGTCAAAAAAATTAATTAATTATAGTAGATCATTGGTCTATTCTAAACTATATAGTTAAAAAAATCATCAATATATATTATTTTGAAAAAAATATATTTTATTTATATCTATAGATATTAAAGTTGTATTTTTTATATAATTAGAATATGAAAATTTCCATGAATTTCAACATCACTATGTTCATTAAAAAACTCTTTCATTGTCTACCGATCAAATATTTCCATAGAATATTGCATTATTTATTTTACAAGACTTAGAAACATATATTAATATTAAAACCTCCTAAGAAATAAGTCAATGATATAATGATATATTAAACATATTATTTAATTATTATATTGATTTTATATATCCGTTTCTTTCTAACTTCTAAAAAATAATAGATTCCTTTGAATCAATAGGGTCCAATGGAAAAATATAATATTGGCATAAAATCACTCTCCATGATGAAATATAATTTAAATTCGAGTATCATGAACTTTATCATTAATAACATATTTACATATAGAATCATGATTTTCATTTATTATAGAATAATGTGTCACCATATAAATTACTATTACATAACACAATGGAAAATAACATAAATCATAAAAAATAAATTATAAAATTTAAATATTATTAAATACCACATGTAAATATTATACATAATAACATTTAATCATGCTCATGAAATGTAAATTCTTAATTAATCATTCATACGACCAAACGATTCTTACATATGCTCAATTTTACTCATATACACCATGGTGCGTGCTCTTAGTGATTATTATATATCATGAAACATTTACAAATTTCTATAGAGGATATTATATAGAATATATGAAATGTTATATATATTTTTAAAATACAAACATACTATTATAAATGAGTAGGTAATTTTTATGTATCTAAATAATCTATCAAATTCTTAAAATCTTAATATTGAGATCTATCTGAACTCAGCTTCATCTAAGATCTAGACTAGCCAAAAAAGTATCATCCATATAAACATTGAAAAAATGGAAAAAACAATTATAATGAACCTCACATATCATTGAAAAAAAACCATCAACAATTCATTGGGTTGACCAATCTCTTCCATTTTTTTCGAATAAAATAACTATATAATAGAAATTGAATCATATCCTTTATCCTAGAAAATAATATTAAACTAAAACAACTATATAAATATATATATTTGATATTATTTCATTCAAATGTGAAAATTAGTTTTTTTACAATGATCATGATTATATCCTATTTATCAACTCAATTATTTCTCTCCCATTCAACATTGAAACAATCATTAAATTTATTAACCAAGTGACACATGATGTGTTTACCTTTTTCCCCTTTTAATATTGAATTAAAATGATTATAAGACACTTCTAAAATTCCAAAATATATATAGAAATGATAAAAAATTATTTTCAGCCATAAATCCTCAAATCTATACATTAGCACAATATTTTTGAGAAAGATGTAATCTGATCCAGTGAAAAATATTATTATACCCTCGTATATCAATCATCATCCTTCTACTTGGAAAATTGATAATGAACATAATTATTCATTGATATACACTATTTCAATATATTTTTAGATAAACAATGTTGTCTTTGATTATGATAGACAAATCTCAATGGATTATCAAACATGACTTTTAGGACTTACAGTAAATCATTCATCTAAATAATTTTATCACTTATATGTGTAATTTCCAAATACTCAACTTCTATAGTGCTCATAGCTATAATATTTTGAATATTTAAATTACATCTCATAAAAGTACTTCCCAAAAAATTTACCTCTTAATATTTATTTTCTATCAACAAAATCTATAGCCTTGTCCGTAATAATGTACCAGTATATACTCATTTATTCAACAGTTTAAAAAATTGAATGTTTCTATAAGGCATCTGATTATTCTATAAGTTGCCTTTAGGTTTTATTCATCTTTATTACTTAGGTACCTTGAACTTTTAGTAACTTCATAATAGTTATTTATTAAAGAAGTAGTTGAATAAAATAAAAAATCTTCCAGTAATATAAATTTATATTTATTCAAAATAATCCCAATATTATAATTTCTTAGAATCTCTCAAAATATATGGGTGTCATTACATATTTGTATTATTTTAGAAAAAATATATTTGAAAATTCATTGGAATGTTTTTTTATTGATATAGGAAAATAAATTTCTATTTCAACACAACTTATAAATAAAGAACATGTCTCCTCTCTCCAAAAATATAATTTTCCAAATTTCTCCTAAAATGATCTATAAAAATATCTAATGTTTACTACCTTACATATAAAAATTGTTTCATCGGGCTATATAATATGGATGGGAGTACCCATTGCCATATCTTTTATATAGAATCTATTTCCCATAATATATATTGTGAAATTAATTTCATTCAAGTAGCTATCATGATGAAATAATAGTATCAGGGTGCCTATTTAATCCTATATAGGGATTTAATTATCATGTAACACATTGATATATCCTTATAAAAACAATAAATCTTTTATGAATCTCAATAATGACTTATTCTTTATGTTTTTTTCAAAATATAAGACTTATGAACCATTTCATAATCCTTATAATTTCCATGTGTTACTATAGGTAAGAACATTCATATTTCATCAAAATAAATAAAATATATCGTTATTTTAATCCAAATTTAACTCCTTTGGCTTGTGAATAATCTTGACAACCCATATGTCATGGTTTCTTAAATTATCACCTTTTT
The DNA here is from genome assembly GCA_963277665.1 of Viscum album. Lineage (NCBI taxonomy): Eukaryota > Viridiplantae > Streptophyta > Magnoliopsida > Santalales > Viscaceae > Viscum > Viscum album. The sequence continues at coordinate 1,824,302,687 of OY728151.1, read as the reverse complement.
TATTTATTTATTTTCTAAAATTCCACTTGGCTTCGATGATATTAACCCATTATTGTTATATAAAAAGATCCAAAGTGGTAGTTTTTTTCCAATATGATATAGCTTCTTAATAATATCATCACTAAACTCATTATACTAAACAACCATATCAACATAATGTGACTCAACTAATGATTGTATAGTTGTTTACTATTACAACTCAATGTACTTAAAATATAAACTCTTAGCTTTATATATTTAATGATATTCATAGTGTCAATATTTTATACTACCATTGATACATATGTTTTCAATTCCAACAATACTCTCTTCATAAGCACTTTCATGTAAATCAATATTATATTTTTTGATTTATTTTAAACTTATTCCTCCACCCCTTTTTATAAATTTTCATACTTTATTCATTATAGTTTTTTAAATATACATCAGGTTTCACACATAAAATAGGATTATATTTAATTATACTCATTTAATTGAAATATAATTTATTATTTGTTTATTAATTTAGATTTCCACATACATATTGACGAATACCAAATGAAATCAATTAATTTAAATTTTTTTATCAAACTTCATAGGGCTCAATTTGTAACAATAATTAATCGTGAAATAAAAAATCATTAAAATAATTAATAATATGAATATTCTAAAAAAATTTCATAGAATGAATTATTTCAATTAGGTCTTAAAAATATATTATTTTTAACATTAATAGTTATAATTTTAAACCCTCTTGAGAATAATTTTGAAATTTAGTATTCCTAAATAATTTTTCATTCCATTTCTTTTTAACTTCTATTTTTCCTCTTCAAAAATATATTATACGAGGTTATATGTGGGGAAATAATATGATGTTCAATAGAATTATAATAAATATAGTATTTAAAAGTATTACTGATGAACACCCCTTAATATTCAGTTCTCTACTACTCACTAAAGACATTAATATTTTTCTTAACATCTTTTCTTAATATTTGGAAAATATCCACTTCATAAGGCTTATGCTTCATGAAAAATTAATTTTTAATACAATGGAAATAATCAATGAATTTAATAAAATATTTATCAAATATACTGTATTGATTTCATACACATCCATTTAAATTTAAATGTACTAATTCAAGTGTCCTAGTTGAAATAATTTCCAATCAATTTTGTCATCCATTTACCATTTTCCCCATTTTAAAATGTATAAAAAAATGTCACATATTTCCTTATTTAGAATGGTATAGTATCTCAACATTTCACTGATTGATATCATTCTTAAACTATTTGACCAATATGGCTAGGTATTGTATTCTAAATTTTATTTTTATATTTTGAACTCAAATAAAAAGTGGTATATAAATTTATAAATTAATATATGTTTGCATTTGTTCTTTCCCCCTTACAGATAATTGTACAATCATTTAAAAACAAATTTATTCAATAGATCATTAAAATAAATAATTAAAATCAATCAATTTTTTTTTAATCTTAAAAAGTTGTATATGAGAACAACAAAAAGTATAAAAACCGTTAAATTCAATTTTGGAACTTCATAATTTTTTATACCAACTACTTTAATAATAATGGTGGCTTCATTTCTTAAAATTAACTAGCAATCTACCATTATCATTCATAATTTTTAATATTTTTGTGTCTCGTATTATTTTATATTAGCATACATGATCATGAATCCATTACATATTTTTATTTCATTCTTTTAAAAAAACATAAAAAACACATTATTTATTAGTTTCTTGAATTATTAAGTTATTCATAACGCTTATTGCTTGTGGTGATTGTCCTGTAATATTAAGAAAACATTATTTTTTATAATGAAAATTTTCATCACATAAACAATAAATTTCATTAAAATATTCAATTTTCTTTTGTTTATAAATATTATATATCTCTACTCATAGCTTTCAATTTATTAGATTTTATTCTAATGATCCAAGAGTTTCTACTACTCAGTAATTTTGTTATTTATCTCTATGTAAAAGAATACTTATATGAATGTTTATATATGTGAATTCGTTTTTTATATTATACTCATTTTTTCTGTCACATTTAATAATCATTATTTTTTTGATATATTGGAATTAAATAATCATTCCATTAGATCTTTTGAATGTTAATTTTAATGGTTGAAATTAAATGGTAATTGATTTATTTAATTTAATGAATAAATGTACGGTATATCTATAGTAAAAAACTTTTACATATTATATTATGAGAATACAGCTGATGTAGTTTCTCTAGGATGTAAGGATGCCAGAAAGATAATAATTGATAGTTGAATACCAAAAATATTCAATATATAAGAAGGATGAATCAATAGAAAAAATACAACCTAGAGGTAAGGTGGCACACATCTAGAAGAATGATGAATTTAGAACTGGAACCAATATGTAAAATTCATTTTTATGTTGTTAAAGATAATGATTTGTTTATTTTTGGAATTAATAACGGTAGACGAAATTCTATATGATTGTTATAGAATAAGAAAAATGATTGTCTAAGACTCATATAATCATTTATGATTTTATTTTTGTATCTTATATATTAGAAATTTGTAAATTTATGGTGATGTAAATGGATACTTTCTTTATACATAAGAGTAACTGCAAGAGTTTTCATTATATGTAATAATAAATTGAAGATTCCATTATATATGTAAAGGTCCCATCCTTTGTCATTGGTTGTAGAGAATTGATCATTACAAATATACATTATATTAATTACTGATTTAGAATAGAAATTCTAAAATACTAATGATATGATGATAAATGAATAGGTAACCCGCAAATGATGTGACATTTAAAAGTTATTACCTTTTTAGCTGGGTTGATTTTAAGACATTATAGTGTTATCTAAAGGTTATTTATGTTGGTGTGGGATACATAATGGTATTATGTGACGGTAATTTTTAAGTTCTATCATGGACTAAGTTAACCATAATGGTCCCCAAATTAATCATTGAAGAGTAGAATGTGGATGTGTATGAGTAATCACCATATACATAAAAGTTTCATATATAGTGTTATTTTTTAATGAAGCTGATAAATTAGTGTTATTATGATAGAAAGTCAATAAATAATAGTTTTTGAAATTGTAAAATTTTATGAATTAAATGTCACATGAGAAATAATTTAAATATTTATTAATATCCTGAATATCAATTTGTATTTGTATATTGATATCATTGACCAAATTATTTTATTCTGAGCATTAATTGAATAGAGAATGAGTGAATATTCTCATGAATAGGATTTTAAGGGACTAATAAATTCCATTTTATGGATTTGTTGAAATCCATGGATATGAAAGAGTATTGTAAAAAATAATCAGACAGAATCTCATGAATGTTTACAAGAAAAAAATTGTGGAAGAAACTATTTTAAGGGACTGGAGATCACAAAGACAGGGGATCAATGTTTTATGCTTCATCTATTTGTTCCATTTTATATTTTCCCCTCTAATCTTGATATTACATCTTAGATGGAGTGGTAAAACCTTTTTCAGATTCGGTAATGTGAAAATAATACTCTATTATAATGATATAGTTACCAGTTTAATAAATAAAACTATTCTCATATTGATTGAATTCAATTTTTCATCTAATGTTATTATACTGACAACAACTTGGATCATTTTTTTAAATCTGTGATTCTTTACTAATTGGGTTGATATTGAAAAGTTTTCTTCTATTTATTTATTCTTATATATTATGAAGTAATCCGGGTTGTGTGGTGAGTATTAATTGATTACAATACATGTGCAGATGGTAATGAACTATATGTTAGTAAATTAGGAGTATTCAAGCCTTATTAATATATTCATATGTATATTTGGGTTAGTTTTTTTCTGTGATGCATCATCTGATATCTCCCAACACACATATACTAGAGGTTCTGTCAGTAATTACTACTTCATTATTAAACACCACTATTTATCTCAAACTACTATGACTAATATAGTGATCATATATAATGTAAAATATTATATAGTATGAATAATAATAAACAATTTTCAAGATTAGGAAATCATTAAATTGGGAAATCTATCCCTTGAATGAACCACCTTTCCTTACAGTGATAAATTTAACTTTTACAAATTATTTATTAATGTCCAAGATTTTGAAGATCACTAAAAATACCATTTAACTAATTATGATGAATAAGTAACCCTTCCTAGATATAATAGGTAGTTTCCAATATACTATATATCAACATATGTTTTTTGGGGCTATTTTAACACCCATGAAATATATCTCAAAAAAACTGAATTTTTTTTAAGTATGTGGTTTCGAAATTCAAAATTTTTATGAACTTTTAAAACACATAACAATTTTTTCATCTCAGTACGGGGATGGAAAGAACCATGAAAAATAAAATTAGAAACATAAATTTGTAATAATGTTTTGGAATTTATCTCTTGAATGAATAATTTGAGACCATAAATTCTCACTTTTATTCTTATTTTAAGACCATGTAATAATAAACTGACTAAAATTCTAGAGATAATTGTGCATCTTATTCAATTATTTAGAATAAATTTATTTCATTTCCATATGTACAAATTGAAAGTGAGATTAAAACTAGTAAGATTCCATTGATTCTATGATTTTATAGAAATTTATGGGATTATCATAATGAACATATTTATATAGCCCTCCCATCATATGAAACACATTTGAATGTGGGTGTATCTAAATAACTGTTCAAAGGGTTATACTTTCCATTCACTTAGGATAGAGACACAAAATAATTGATACATAACCTATGACATAGAGAATTAAATGACTAGGATGGACTTTGTGGGCGCTTCTGCTAAAGGTCTTTCCCATCTTTATGGATATTGGAAGTAATGTAAGAGATTTATAAAGTAAAACATACATCAAGAGAGAAATTGTATGTGTAATGGGAAAGATTCAACATAGTGGTGTGCACTATTTCCCCACTACGAAATTAAGTAAAACAATTTTTTAGACTTTGTTGGTCTATGTTTTCTTGACTGTGATAGAAATATTTTACATAAATCATCTAATGGATTGTTTTTATTTTCTATTCATAAGTATAATATAGAGGAATATTATATAAGATAGCATAAAGGTATCAATAATTTGTCTTGAAAGGTACATATACAAGATGATTTCATGAGGTAAGGTCATCTAAATCATCATTATTATTGTTTAAGAAGGATAATATATCCAATTGGAAATAGATACATCTATTAAGTAGTCAATTGATCAAATCATACCAAAAAATGAATGTGGTATTTTTTTCTCACAATAATTATAATAGATAATAGGTAATGTTCATTAAATAGAATGATGTAAACCTAACTAATAATAGAGAAAATTAGAATAGTCTAATAGATGGTGAAAATAATAATCCTCTTTGTAATGCTGATTTTAGATCTAAAAAATCAAGATAAAATAACATATATAATCATATTTCTATAATATAAATCATTTCATCAACCCTACTTGAAACCATACAACAAACCTGACTTTTAACCATGATCACCCAATAAAAAATGAAAATGAACATTCTCCAACCAGTTCATTATTAAAATTTCACAACTAAATGATATATGAATTATTGTATGATTAAAATTTACTTGAAGAGTTTAACAATAAAATATATTTCCTCTTTGAAAATATAAAAAATCCAGGGAAACTACCAGCTCATCCCCTTAAAAATTCCCAAGGTAATGAAGGAATTTTAATGATAATGAGTGGAAAAAAGATTCATCCTATAATGTAATTTTCCATAATTAGGATTCAAAGAAATGAACAATGACTTATAGGAAATATAATTATAATAATGTAAGGAATAATAAGAATTCAGAAACACCCCTTCAAATACCATAGGGGAAAAGAGACCTTACACTACCATTTCCCTCAAGAATTTCCTTGTAAAAGATGGTTCATGGAAATGAAATTCATGGAGAAATTATTAAAAATATTCAAAAGGAGTAAATAAAAATACCAATTTTTTTCAATTTCTTACAGATTCCCAAATATGATTTGATAATCAATTAACAAAACACTAAATAAAAATCATGGTAATGGTATATTGAATTTAGTTAGAAAAAATTATACTTGTTCCCAGTAGAAAATTTATAGAAATATCAGGATCAAATGACCTTTTTTATCCCTTATACATTCAAATATATGAATTTAGGGATGAATGTTATTATATTGATGATTTTATGAATATCATGAACTATAATGTCTTTTCATATTTATTTATAAAAAAACATGAACCAAATATTTTGGTTGTCTCAAAAGAAAAAAAATCGGTAGATTAAAAAATTGAGTTCTTCAAGATATGCTAGTTAAAGGGTAGAATTTGATATTTCTTGCATATTTTTTTTGTGCATAAAATGAAGGGGATAATACACCATCTCAATAAGATATTATCATGGTAATAAACATATTAAAAATAGAAAATATAATCATATATGGCTATAATGGAACACTAAAAATAGTGTAGTGTGAGAATACTGTATAATTTAATATTTGTTATTCTATGAATTATCAATAGGAAGAACATGCACTTTTCCACATTCATAATCTAATAAAATTAATACAGACAAAGAATTCATGATTTTATAATATATTTTATGTTTGTATGACTAATTATAATTTGAAAATTCTATTAAAAACTATTGGAATAAGTTTATACCATATGAATATCAGGTAACTTTGGATTTTTTTTGTTGGGTGTGATTGTTTATTAAATAGTATTAGTATTGAAACTTGATTTTCTATATAAAAATTTTAGTACATTGATTTATTGGAGAAAAATATGATATCATACATGATCCAACCACTAATAATGGAATTATATCCTTTAACCACATACGTAATGAATATTTTTTTAATTGAGGGAAATAATAAAATGATAATTATTTTAGACAAATTATCTTCTAATTAACATGAAAATAAGAAAATTCATTTTAATGAATATGTGAGAGTTATGGGATTGTTTTTGGTATATATCTATCTTCTTTGTATAGAAATTAGAAATCACAAACGCATTGTATATGTTCATTAAAATCATTTAAGACAACCCAATAAGAGAATCAACTGATCCATTACTGAATTATATAACATGGATGTAATGTATCAACATGAGAGAAACATTATAGTTAACTGAGATAGTGGGGAACATGGACTCAGTTAAATCTCCCATCACACATGAGGCTTCCAACTAGGAGTAATGGAATATATTGTATTTATAGGGACACAATAACCTCTTATCAGAGTTTAACATAATGGTATAATCATAAAAAATTAGTGTAAGAAAAAAAATCACTAAATGAAGATTAAAATCGAGAAATATACTATAATAATAAAATAAAAATGAAGTTTAATGTACAATACTATGATAATGTTATATCTCTATAAAATTGATATAAATATATAGAAATAGTAATCTAATGTGATAATGGTATAAAAGTACATAAGGACTTATAAGAAACTATCATTATCTATCATCACAATCATAGCATAGTCTTGTGATCCCCTACTCCAATGAAAATATCAAATCAAGAATCTTATATTGGGTGATTTATCTAGGTCCTTCCTATATACTTGAAGACTATTTGGAACCCAATTATTGCCCAAACAGGGTGTGAGGTAAAATATTTTAGTCCACCTCCAACGGTTTCTATAACATGTCCATTCTGTGTGCATACAATGCAGTGGTGTGTAGTGTATCATAGATATAGTGGTACTAAAGGTAATGATTCAAATGAAAATTTAAACACATCCAGAACAACATTTATCAAAATTAAGCATAGTAAACTCCCATGAATATGTAAAACTATAAAGTAGAATTAAACAGTTGTGATACTAACCACTCTAAAGACATTATTCCAATACCCTTTCTTGGGACATCTTGACAACATATAAAAATACCCACAAAGGCCACGAAATATTACCAAGTGTATAAAATCAACCACACCCTATTCCTTGTAATCCAATATGAAAAAAAATGCCTCGACCCATCATATAACAGTCCAAGTCATCCAAGTCATGTCCAAAGATCATCTAGTTGGAAACTCGATAAAGACTATGGTGGAGTCTAGGGAACATGTCTACAAAGTATGCGAAATGTGATTCCAAGTAATCTGTATCCAAGAGGTAGAAATTCCATTATAATAATATACAATAAGGATCATAGGAGTATAATTGTCCCAAAAATATACTACCATATTCAATATGTACTAATAGAGCATATATTTCCAATATATCTTATAGAACATCGATTAAAGGTCTACAAATGTAATTTGGAATCCACTACCATTTTTGTATCCAAAATTGAATTTTTTGTTAATAAGTAAATATTTGATGGTGGACGAAGTGATGGTTTATAGAAATAATGTTATAGTTTCATGGTATTAGATGTCTTGCATGAGTAATTATGCATGTTGTTAATCTAAAACTTGTTTGAACTGAACATAACATATTTATAAATGTGATGAATGAGTTTTTCACATTGGATACAACAATTCAAGGGTGTGAAAGTAGTAATTTCATAAAGAATAATATAATAATCACATTTTTATTATTTTAATGCATGATATTGATTTATTAAATGTTTATATGAATCAATCTATTTATATCTCATTTTCATGAATATGATTTAATGATGGATGGCTTATTTAACGTCGTATATGAATAATAAGGATATATATTATGGATGATGTATTTTTAATTTATTTGATACTATGTTCAATCTATGTAAATTTAAATGGAGACTTACTTAGTAAAATGTATCCAAACCATGATCTAGTCCCAGACTACTCGACCATAGGTAAATAGGGGAACCTTAGAGGGATGACCATGTCCAAAGAAAGTAGACCATGAAAAGCTAGTGGGTGGAATGTTTAGATGCAGTAGCATGCTCACATAAATCCCACATAAGTCCAACAGGAGGAAGGGTGCAAAGCATGTTCTACCAATTCGAGGTATCATAATGACATGAAGAAGTAGTAAGGGGTGGTACCAGGGGAAGATGAGATTTATGGAAGGTAAGTAGTGGAATACAATGGTTAAAATATAACCCCGACCAATGAAATATTTTTTTAGGATGAAAGAAAATCAAGTACTATTCTTATATCTAAAAATTCAGATATAATAGGGGGCATCTGATCTTTTGACGTGAGACATCTGATGGGATCCCATGCCCCACCTGTTCTAATGTTGCTTCATTTTCCATCTTTAAATGAGGTTCTTGCCCACATGATATATGTTAATCATCCAATGATTTCACGATACAACTTATCATCCTCTAACAATATGTTGAATCCTTGAGACAAGGAAGAATAAACCAAAGTTACCATGAACCTTAATCTTTCATGGGAATGATAGTAATTATTATGTCACATGAGTCTCATAGAATGAACAAGTGAAAGGTCACATGAATGCCCAATAGTGAATGAATCAAATGATTGAAGATATTTTGAACACAAGATCAATTGAATACAACCACTGATTATAACACAAGATTTTTAGGTTTGTGTGAACCTTCAAACATCACAAAGGAGTTGTGATACATCTACAGATACATTTTTTGTCTCCTGAAAGAGAATCTCATGAGATGTACCAATATTGTGAAAAGGTTGATATTGACATAAAAAATACTTTCTTATCATGAAGTAAGATTAGAAGAACCCTTGGAAAACCATTGTAGTCCTACATAGAATTTGAGCCACCCATGCACACCCCTTATCAAGTTAAGACATATCATGAAAAACTCATCATGATTACAACCCTTTAGGAAATTTAGTTATTTGTGACGTGGCATTTAGGATGAGCTCCTATCACCGATGCCCATTGCCGAAAATGGAATCACAAATATTTTTCTTTCTGATGGACTATTTCTATAATTACTCTTTGTGATCGGAAATTATCTTGTTACAAATACATTCCTTCAGTTTTTAAAAAACCCTTTTGTGGTGAAACTATCGTAAAAAAATATTTGTGTCGGGAAAATATACCCATTTACAAAGCTTAAAAATACAAAAAAATTAAATATGAATAAATTAATATTTTTAGATAATATAAAATACTAATATTAATAATAAAATAATATTAATTTAATAAAAACATCTACTTAATAAAATTAATAATATTAACAATAAAAATAAAATTAATAAAAGTTATAATAAAAAATAATAAAAACCAAAATACATGTAAAAATATAATAATAATAATTATAAAATATTAATAAAAAATTAATTTTAATAAAATAATAAATAAATTAATAAAATATCTAATAAATTAATAGAATGTCAAATTCTTCATTTAATTATAAAATAATAAAAAACAAAATATTCATATTAATACAAAAAAATAAATAAACCATTATTTAGAAGTCACATGTATGTCATCGTCTACTAGTATTATTACTCTGGTAATCGAATCATTAGCTCCTCCTCATATTGTAGGTGAAATTATCGACACATCACAGTTTTCCTTCCCCAGTATATTCTGATTACTACGTGATTCAGATTGAAGTGCGATTGATTCTTACATGTCCCAAAGCCTCAAAATTGTCCTAACTGCCAATGTAACCATGCTACTATATTTATTAATTATTGAACTGATGACACTACATATTCACTCACATTTCAAAGATGAAAATTTTCCCAATATTGAAAGCTGAATGTGAATATTATTCTCATGTTCCACTTATTTCACGAGAAGTCACTACAATGGAAACATGAACCACCTTTACACACTTATCCTTCAAAAATGTGATTTTTTTTAGTGAACAATGTCAAATCTATATGTAGTGTTGGATGTTCAATAAAAAACAATGAATTTGGAAAATTTTGTTACGTTAGGGGAAATAATTACTTTATCAATATTGACACCAATTGTAGATATTTTAAAACAATCCATGACTTCACAAAAATCTATAAAAAATTTTAATTATGTATTAGATAAAAATTATAATGAAATTTACTCACAATGAATTGGTAAAACGATGAAAAAATTAATTAAATAAGTTGTAATAATTAATATTTTCCTGATGGTTGTATACATTTTTTGATGTGTTTCCTAATTACAACAATTTATTACTATTTTATTACTATTTATTAATATTTATGATTATTTAATACTGATTATTAATAATTATTTCTGATTATTTATGATAATTACTACGTATTCCCAATTAATCCTATTTACTACTAGTTATTACTTAATATTAGTAATTAATAACAATTATTAATCTTTATTACTAATATTACGACACATTACTAATTATTACAAATTATTACTAATTTTTACTAATTTTTACTAATTATTTGTAATAATTACTAATTATACTATCTTATTCTTACTTGTTACTAATTATTAGTAATTATTACTAGTTAATCACAAATATTCAAAATTATTCTAAACTATTAAAAATTAATCCAAAATAATAATAATTAATCCTAATTATTTAAGATTATTACTAATTATTAATAACTATTTCTAATTATTACGAATTATTGCTAATTATTACTAATTATTAGTAATTATTTCTAATTATTATTAATTAATATTAATTAATCCCATTTATTCCCAATTAATAATAATTATTAAATGTTATTATTAATTATTACAAACTGGTCTTATTTATTACTAATTATTCCAAATTATTACTAATTATTACTAATTATTCTTAATTAGACCTATTTAATCGTAATAAATCCTAATTTTTACTATTTATCAAAATTATTACAAATTAAACCTAATTATTTCAAATTATTTCAAATTATTCATAGTTATTCATAATTATTTCTAATTAATCCTAATCAATAATAATTTATTATTTCTAATTAAACATAATTATGACTAATTATTTCAGATTATTTCTAAAAATTAAAATTAATTACTAATTATTATCAATTAATCATAATTATTACTAATTAATTATAATTATTACTATTTATTTCATTTTATTTCATTTTATTACTAATTATTAATATTTATTACAAATTATTCATCCTTATTACTAATTATTTTTTATTATTACTATTTATTACTAATTATTACTAATTAGTAGTCATTATTACTAATTATTACACATTATTAATAATATATACAATTATTATTGTTTGAGTCATAAATCATCAAATTTATTACTAATTATTATTAGTTTTAAATATTTATTTCTATTACTACTAATTAAATAAAATTTTTGTTAATTATCAGTAATTATCTCTATTTATTAATAATTATGACAAATTTTTAATAATTATTAGTAATTCATAAAAATAATTCCAAATAACCAATAATTAATAATAATTAATAAAAATATTAATCCATATTAATTAATACTAATCACTCATTGTGATTAGTTAAAAATTCGAAATAAAATGATTTAATTCTAATTTAATTTAATTTCAACTAATAATGGATAAATAGAACTAATATAAAATAAAAAGAATTAAAAAAATATATTAGAAAAATATAAATACCTTAAAACATATTCTTTTGGAGGATATAAGCTGTGAATATTACTCTGGTTAAGAACATTATATTTTGAAAAAATTTCAGAGGAATAACGTATGTAGGGAGGGGGGTGTGTGAAAAAAAAGTGGAATTGGAGAAAAAACATTATGGGGTGTATAGAGGTTCGAATATTATTGACAGATCCCATCACAAATACCCACCCACCGAAATAGTTTTTTTCATGGGCTAGATATCATGTCTCAAATACTAAAAAATGCTTTAGGAATTTGGCACGGGCATAAAAATCCATCGAGAATACACTTAATGAGGTTTGGTGTGAAACCCACTCCAAACCATGTGTGATAAGGACAATCCTCATGTCGCAAATGGATACTTAGTTGCAACGGGGAGCATGTCATGTCACATATTGTCTCTTTTAGTGGACTATTTTTGATGATACCCCTCCCCATCACAAATAGATCATCACAAATATGTATTTATCCCATTGTTCTTGAAAAATCTCTTGAGTAAGTGAGTTTTACCAAATGGAATCTGAGAGAGTGACTAAGATCTTGTAAGGAACAATAGTTCATAAAAGATCGTGGATTCAAAAGACACATGAATGAGTCCCCTATGGATACATGGAGGCTTCAATCAAAATGGGTGAAAACCAAATGGGTGAAAAATCACAATATCATTTACTAATGGTGTGAAATAGGTTGAAAAAATATCTAGATCCCTATCTGAATAGTAGAAGAAGTTCATGTGCTTCATACAAGACATATCATGCAGTTTACATAAGGAAAAAAATGTACTTCACATGAGGCATTTATTTTTTTTCCTAAATTAAATAGATAGTGGAAACAATATGTCGATCAAGAGATGTTTAGAAAACATTGAGTAAGACGATAATTTAAAAGATCAAAATTATTCATTATCGTAAAATATTAATAATGTATGCATTCAAAAATCAAATTATCAAGAAGGATCAAAAGAAATAACATCATCATCAGTTGTAGGAGTATGCCATCTACTTAAGGGGTCGTTCCTATGTTTGTTGTGTTCATATTTTTTTAGAAATGGTGAAGCTATTATTGTATTGGAAATCTAGAAATCATAGAGTGATTCTATGATTTCGAAGAATTGTATGTTGTAATTTCTTGTGATTATAGTGGCGAATCTTTTATTGGGGTATCTAATCAATCACATCAAGGAGTAGGCAATCATAGAGACAAAACCATGTAAAAATTAAGTTCCCCCATGTTATTTTTTGTTATAGTATTCAGGGAAGGTCTTCCAATTACATGAGTTTATCAGATCCAAATATTTCAACAATGTTTTTTTAAATTATGAATTCTTTTAAAAACCGCCATTGAATCACCCCCTTCTTAGTTGAATTAAATCTACCTTAAAACATGAACTAATATTAGAGATGTATCCGTCTATCATGATCCACTATTTTTTGAAGATGGATAATCTGAATTCTATCAATATAAGGGGTATTTCTACTTATTTGTGGAGAGAACTATCACAAATAGAAGAGTAGTATGTTTCCCTATTTTATACATATTCGATTCGAAATGACATTTGGAGTAACTGTAGTATTCCCACCTACCACTAAAAATTACCTTATGAATTTAATATATTTGATAAATATGAATGTTGATGGAGATGGATAGTAAATAATTTCCATGCGTCATTTATAAAGAGATTAAAAAATGTTTTTAGAAATAAAATATTTCAAAGAAATTTTTGATAAATTAGATTTATGTTATGTTGGAAACATGAATGTATTGGAGGCCAAATTGAAGAGATGGTAGAGCATGTACAAATATATCTTCATGGTTGAGGAAGAGAATGATTAATATTACTTAACACGAGTCAATGAAACAGTCACTACTATTTGATGTTTTAATTAAAAGATGGATGGATCAATTATTAATTTTTAAATCATTTGAGAAACATTCCTGATAGGTTTCATCATAATGTATCATCTTTTAAAGAAAGATATGATGATTCTGTTGATGAAATACCTAATATATTCATTACATGTGAAGTTAAATCTATCCCAGGATTCACGAAGAAGATCAACGATATGAAAGAGTTTGTGCCCATGGGATAGAACAAAATCAAATATGAAGAAATGGTATAACTGATTGATCTGATGACGAAGGGGAGGATGAAGAATATAATCCAATTATTGCTCATGTATCAAAATTATTCATGAATGTAATGATTAATGGTAAAGGTAAATTACTACAATTTTCTACAATTATAATAAAATTATATTTTTGAGGTAAATTGTACAAAAAATAAGACCATGGAATATAATGGAGATTATTATAAGCTATAGGAAAATAAATATGGGAATATTAAAAAGGTAGAAACAATATTTTATAGAATCAAGCATAAATTATTTAAAATAAAATGATATTTTTTATTAAAGAAACAGAATCTAACTTCCACTCAAGAATCCAATTAGAATATAAAACTTACATTATGGATCTTTTGGATAAAGGGTTTCACACCTCTGGCAGTGTAGACGATGAATGTGAATAAACAGAGTTAGATCACATGTTTAATAATTAATTTCAATCCTATCTAGAGAAAAATTCAATGACCAAGAAAATGGACTTTTATTGAAACATTTAGAAAATATAAAAAAGGAAAAGGATTTATATGAAAATAATGTGACTCATTACATTGAAAAGTTAAAAGAGACAATCAAAAACAGGATAAAATAAAAAAATATGGTAAAATAACGAGAAGCAAAAAATTCTCTCAGAGAAGAATAAGTGTCAAAGACTCAGTTTAAGTATCTTGATTAAAATAATATATTGAAGGAGATGGGAGAATATTTAAAAATGTTTGTTGACATAATGGAAGAATCATGTGAAACTGGTGAAAAGAGGGGTTCAAAGAATCTATTTAATTCATCACTATTCAAATTTCAAAATAAATATTCCATCCCTTGGAATAATGGTGAAAAAATAAATTATGGACAAATTAGGAGTGTATATTCTAGTGATAAATCATCTTATAATTTAATATAAAAATGTAATTCCTCCAATAATATCATTTCAACAAGAGAAGAAACAATAATAAAATGATGAAATAAAGAAAACACTATTCATCAAGGCATGACTACAATGAGTCGGGATGATCAAGAATATTTGGAAATTGCTAGGGTATTAGAGTGTTTGTGATGAAATCATATTTATTTTTATACAACATTTCCCTACCAGACATGATAAATAAACCAAATGATGACTATTTTGAAAAAACGGAGTATGATGTAAATATAAGAAATCAGTTATAAGGAATTCATCATATATTCCAACAACGTTTTTAACTATTTAGAAAAAAACATTTATTGTTATGATCAACAACCCTCCTCGATAATGTTTGTACGAGTATTCTCAATCAGGAAATATCTAATTTAGGGAATTGAATGGGAGTTGAAAAAAATGATAAAAAATAATGTTTCACTGAAATTTCATTAGTATTTACTAGAAAATAAAACCCATGGATTCTTGATAGTGTATTCATATCCCACATTGATAGTGACAAAAATATTCTAATAAAAATATATAATAATTATAGGGGGCTAGAAAAATTTGTAAATTATTGTTGTATTAAAATTAATGGAATTGGAAAATCTATAATTAAAGCACAAAATATGAAGTCAGTCAATGTGTTATTTTTAGAAGAGGTAAAAAACAATTTTCAATGTTTTAAAAAGTATTGACCTGATGAACATGTGGTGGGTTTTCATAAAAGATTCATGTATCATGAAATGAGGAAATATTCTATGAATTATAACAAAAGGGAAATAAACCAATGTTAATGTATTTCAAAATAGTATTTTACTAATTCATGTTATTTGAGATCAAAAGATAAAAACAAACAATTTCATAGAATACATGTACATCATAGTCAAAGAAGTATAAGTGACATCATGAATAATGATATTGTTGAGATATTTTCTTAATCTAATATGGGAAAGAGATGATACAATTGAAACATGTCGAAATGTAAAATTGGATCAATGTTCAAATAAAGGAGGGGATATTCTATCCATTAGACCCATGAACATATTCATACTGAAATATTTTGTCAAATGAGAAAAACATTCTACTTGAGGTGACATGTATTTCATCACATTTATTGATGATTATACATAGTTTAAAAATGTAATATATTTAAAACATATGTTAGATGGAATTAAAATAATCAAAATTATTAGAATGAATGGTATGAAAGTGATGGATCACTAAATTATGAAAATATGATCAGATATTAGTAAAGAGTTCAATGGGGATTATTTTCTGATTTAACTGTCCAAACATGGAATAAATAATTAGTATTGTTAAACATATATTCAACAATAAAATTGGGTTTTTGATTGTAACCATAGAAGCATAGTATATATGGGACGAATTATGTTATCCGAACAAAACAATGTGAAGTATTTATATTGAGATTATAAATTTATTCTATCTATATCAACCCAGATGTGTACAGAAACTATAAACATAAAATATATCATATGACATGTTGAACATGAAAACGACAGCTGTTAAATACTTTATAGTTTTTGGAATACCATTCAATATAATGATTATGAACATCAACCATGAAACATTTGAAGAAAAGGAATATGACTGAATTTTAATAGGATATTTGTAACATGATAGTGGCAACATATGATGGAATAAACTCTTGCATATATTAGTTTACTATAGTGATGTCAGAGTTATTATTGATAAGAACAAATAAGATAAATCACCTAAAACAAATTTAGATGAATTAGTAGAAAATTGTATTCATATTGAATATAATAACAATTAATCTACTCTGATAATATCAAACAATGATGAAATTGATTCTGAGTAGACCAATATTTGTGATGAAGTTGGTTAAAATAAGGATAATTAATACAAAACAATTTGAATAAATGTGATGAAATTGAAAATATTATTTCCATTATATAGGATCTTGTTATAATTAGAAGAATATTGAGAATAGAAAATCAGAATTCAATTATTTCCCTAGTTATAACAATTATTGTGGATGAAGTAGTTGAACATGATCAATGGATACATCGTATGAATGAGTAAATTGATTATACTGAGAATAAATCGACTTGGATTCTTATTATAAGAAAAATAAAATAAAGAAATTATTGTAACTTAGGGGTTTTTCTAAATTAATATAGATGATAAAGATATGGTATAAATGATGAAGAAAGGATAGTGATCAAAGGGTAATTCCAAATGGAAGTGATTGACTTTATTGATGCTTCATTATAAGTGGAACGATTGAAAACTATTATAATTTTCTTAGATGTGGTAGCACACAACCATTATAGTGATTTTCAAATAGATATAAAATATACTAATCTAAATGAAAATACCGATAAATAAGTTTATAATGAAAAACCTGATGGTTTTGGCATTGAAAATGATGTTAATATAGTTTGCATATGGTAAAAACCTTGTATGGTTTGAAATAGACCTCTAGGACCTATTATTCCTTTTCTCATGGTAGTTTAATGGATTTGAGGTTTAAGAAATATAATTTTTGTAGTAACAGTTATGTGAGAGAAATATCCATATAAAATATCATAGTAATTGTGTATGTGTATGGAATAATATTTTACAGTGATAGGGAATTCCTTTATGTAGAACATGCATAGTAGATGAAAAAGAATTTTTAGTTGTCCAGGCTTGGTCAGATGACGTACTTTCTGAGGCATCAGATTGGATAGACACTAAATAACATATTTATATATCAAGAAAAATATTCTGTGGAATTGATGAAGCATTTTTAAAATTAAATTTAAAAATATTTCTGAACTCTAATTTTCATTGGAACCATATTCTGCAATGATGATTCCATAAGAAGTGTTCAAGGAAAATAATTTAGAGGAATCATTGGAATTTTTATATATGTAATGGTTTTAGGTATATAAATAACATATGCATTTACACTATATGATAGATTTAAATGTATTACCACTTTTTCATAGTGATTGGATTTTAAGAAGGTTATTAGATATATAAATATAAATTTGAACTATGGGATACAATACAGAGATAGTGTAGAATTTAATGTTTCCGGTTTTATCGATGAAAATTAGAAGGATACTGTAAAAATAAAAGTTAAAATTTATATGGAACATTCTTTCCAGGAGAATCCAATTTCAGTTGGTATTGAAATAAATTGAATTTAGTGACACTGAGTAGGGATCAAGAATTATATTTAACATCTACACATGATTTTACATAGGTGATTTATATGTGATTCTAATTAGAATATTTTATAATCGAAACTGAGAACCCATAGAAACATTAATGGGACAATCATACCGATATAGGGTTATCAAGAATCCCAATTTAATATTTAATATCCATGGATACTGATATTAGATATCACTTTGTTATAAAAAAGTGTCTTGTGAAGATATATAGACAGAACACACTTATACAAAATATCATGTAAGATACATTTCCACTAAATTAATTATAAGAGAGATATTTGTGGAATTTTTAATGAAACATCACCTTAATCCTTCCCCTTTAATCTGACTAATTCTACAAATTTACAAAATATTCCATTTAATTTTATGTTTCATGAACTAACTTGATGGTAATTGAATGAAAAGTTTTGTTCATCTTGGGTTTCATTCAGTTCCAGTATGATAAAATTCAGTGAACCCCCTTGAGGGGGATATTTCAGTAACTGAGGATGAGAGAAATAGATAAAAATTATATTTTACACAAGACATATCATTTTTTGTTTATTAAATTGTATGAAATGTTTAATATTTTAGTGGTTAATTTGATTATTTTTTCAACCCCTACAAGAATGATTCATATATTCTAAACATGGGTTCATATGTATGGTGGTTAATGGATATCATAGTCATCCATGTATATATCTATCATGTTTTCTACACTAGGGTAGACGACATTGACTTGAAGATGTTTAACAAAAGGCTATTTGAAATGATGACCATATGATATCACTACCTTATGGTATGTATTCATAATATATTCCTCAATGGTTGGGTAAAATGTTTTTGAAATGTAACATGAGTTGTGAAAAACCCATTTTACTTTTTCACTGTAATTTTTAATAAAGGATAGAAATATTGCATCACATACTGGATTATGTTAGGTGATAATATTAAAAAAATGGGGGACATTATTGATCCTAAATGTTATATGATGTTAACAGGTCAATATGTTCTTGTTGGTGAAGCATTGGTGCATGAAGAATTGTTATGGATTAATGACATTGGAGGTCACACATGTTAAATACTCTATGTTGTAAAAATTACTATTGTAAGAAGTGATCTTAAATGTTTCATAAATGTGCTAAGGGTGCATTGATCATTTGTTACATCCTATGAAGAGTATATAAAAGGTAATTTCATTAAGAAGAATCAAATAATCCCATTAATTTTGCCTTAATTCATGAGAATGATTTATTTGTGGTGTCAAATAAACATTATATTCATATTTATTTTTCATGAATAAGATTTGAAGAATGGTGGATTACTTTTCATTTAATATGAAGAATAAGTGTGAATATTATGGTGTAATGCATAGTAATTCAGTTGATACATAGTATTTTTAATGTAAATTTCAGTGGAAACATACATATTAAACAATTGGACAATAAAAGATCCATCCCTTTCTAGCTCGTACCTAGAAATATGTGGGACACAATAAGTGTAAACCACGGAAAATGGTATTTGGAAAAGCCAAGATAGTGTGTGACATGTGTGGTCACATGAGTGTTCCCACTTAGAGACCACGTATAGTTGGTAGAGGAAAGGTCAAAAAGGAAGAAACATAATGTGGAGTGGCATTGTGATAGAAACATGAAGTATAGGTTGTTACCATTGGGGGGATTATGGATTTTAAGTGGTAATAGCTGATTATTAAACTGTTCCCCATGCCATCTGAAAATTTTTAAGTAGAAAAATTACATCTTTCTATAGTTCCCACATCATAAAAATTCCTACTTAAAATAGTCTCTATGATCACTGGATCTATGACATCCATTTATCTCTAATTCTCTTCTAGTTCAAATGATCCATCATCATCTAACTCTTGGTGTGGCGTTAGCTTTCATGATCTGAGATAATTTTCCACAATGAGATGAAGGTAGTTAATCACCCTCTCCCGACATGTATAAGCCTTTCGAAATGTAATAAGTATCCAAAGTGGTCATGGAAATTCATATTAAATATGAACGATTTCCTTGAATACATCACATGAATCCCATAAAATAGACCAGTGTCATGTCTTAAGATCATCAATCAATACAATATGTCATCTCTTGATGATCTTTGGATCACAAGATCATTTAACTACATTAACTGATACTAATTTATGATGTCTTAGAGCAAAAAAACCTTAGATAATTTTTCATATAATAGTGATAGAATATCTCTATTTCTTGCAAGATGAGTTTCATCATGGGATATGTATAGTCACTATGGTATTAAAAGGAATCCATCAAGCATGTAATGTCCTAGATCTGGGTTCCACCCAAAGGTGACCCGAACCCAGTTCTTCACGTGACCTAAAACAAATTTCCCCAAAATCCAGAGGATGCTGACTAGAAGCGAAGGCCATGATGTGATAATCGGAAAACTATGCCCTAATTGGTAGATTATAAAAATATAAATCAAATAGTTAGAAATAGTGAAAGTTGTAATACACAATCATAGATTTAAATAGTAAAAGTCTAATTGTAATAAGAAAACTGGTGCCTATATAAATGATGCATGTCACATGTGTCTAGGAAAGTATGACAACATATCAAAATGTTATATATACAATATAGAAACCAAATTATAGATAAAACAAGTAAACCCCAATAGCCTCACAAGCCTCATCTTGGTCCCATACTCTCAATAGCCAATAAAATTATGTTCCTGATGAAGAAGGGTGTTTTCCCTTATCAATAGGTTCCACCATATAATCTCTTTGGGTCTTAAAGAAGGACCCAAAATGGGTGTGAGATGAATAACAATAGAAAAAAACAAAAATACCAATACATTACTGTCATTGAATATATGTATAAGTTAATATGTATAAATTAAGCAATAAACTTGGTTGTACTCAAAATTAGATAGTCCTACAGTTTTTAATTACATTCATTTACTTTTATTATTCAATTCCATGAATCATCTATACCTTGGGATATAACCTAAACTTTGTACCCCCAGTCTAACAATAACAAAACTGATATCTTAGAATACCATTTAATCAATCACTTAAGACTTAGTCCAATCTTATTATTTGTCCTGGAATACTCGTCACAATCATTCAATCATTCATAAAAACCCTCTTTGAAATATCTCATGGTCTTACCTATTTGGTTTAACATAACACAAATTCATTAAATATTGACCCTATGTGATTCTCTCTCAGTCGAACCCCTTTGGTCCCCCATAACACTAATTAATTACAAATGGCCACCTAGGTATCTCTCATATTTAATACCCATTGGACAATATAACATAAAGAAATCACAATCAACCACCTGGGTAGCTCTCTTGGTCAATACCCATTGGTCAACATCTATCCCAAGGCTCTCACAGTCCATTATAGATAATCATGGAAACCCCCATAGTTTCCCTGGTCCAAGGACCTACAAGTCTATTTGAAAAAACAATGTGTATATCATATCAAAGCATCACATGCAATCTAAAACTACTACATTGCTAAAAATTCAAAAATCCAACCACATGAATTTCATATAATCAATCAACTCCATCCTAATCATCGAAGGCATGAAGAAATAGGTACTCTTAACATTCATTCTAGGCCAAAAATCCATAAATATTCAACAAAGGGATTATGAACCCTTGGATTATCTCGTAAACATGGTATCTCTCTTACTCCTATTAAACATCCCAATAACAATCAGTCAAACCATTTTTTGCAGGAAGCAGGGACAATGTCCAAAACAAGAAATACCCCAAAATGGGTATGCGGTACATTAAGCACATATAACCCAAGGAACAAAAACAAATAGAAAAAACCACATACATCAATGCCTTACGAAAGATATAATTGAAAATTTATCCTAGAATTGTCCTAGAATATATTATATCTACAAAAAGATTAAAATTATCAATATTTAATAACTCTTGAGAGAGGAAGAATAAATGATAAGGGATCTATTGGGTTTTGAGAACTCAATGGTTGGATTCCAACACAGCTAATGACATCTCAATATGGGATATGACGATGAAATAGGAGGGGATTGAAGTTGTCGGCCATTTCATCGATGTCCTGTTCAAACCAGGAGGAGAAGAAGACAGTTTTGGATATGAAATGAACCCCACTATAATATATCAAATAAATTGAAAACTAAATGTTCTGTTCATTAAATTTACATGTTGTGTAGTATCTTTAACTATAACCCGCCTTAAGTGGTCTGTCAGGTCACCAACACGACCATGTAATCAGCCATTACAATACTAGTATGAGCATGTACACAGTACCCTAGTACAGGGCATGTACTCACGAGTACACAGAGTGTAAATTGGAAATTTCACATTTCGTCATTTTTTTAAGAAACAACATGAAATCAAGATACATACGATAAATAATGATCCAGGTTCTTACAAACATCCCTTCTTAAGGAAACATTTCACAAAATTTCTTTTACAAATGTGGTAAATAAAGAATATGTGAACAACTGTAGCCACTCTGATCATATGTTGGTCTCCCTTTCCCAAGTCTTGTCTTGTAATCACCCATGCTTTGATATTCCTCGTATTAGATGAACAGACCGACCATAGATAATATTCATGTTATGATCCCCCATACGAATATGGTTCTCCATGAAGGATTTATCCTCAACTAATTAGTCCTCTTTGGGATAAAAAAGTGAGATGGGTCTAAAAAGTTGAATCGTATATGAGAATCATTAAAGAAGGTGTTTGTCTTCTCATACCTCTGAGGTAACTACAGTTGATAGAAAACCTACCCTACTCAGTCCAAAACATAAAACGACCCAACATACATCCATGAATGCTCCCTTATCTACTAATCCTCTTATGTCCCATCCTATGAGTGACACCTTAGAAAACCAAACCTCATACCTCTAACTCAAGAGGAAATCTCCATCAATCATCATAATATTTCTAGTGAGACTGCACAATATCCATCCTCGTCCAAATCAACTCCACCTACTTGGTGGTATCCTATAAAAGATGTGGTACCAACATAACATCCTCTCCTACCATCATCCAATATAGGGGTAATAGAAATGTCATACCATATGAAGCCTCATAAGGTGTCATATTTATAGTTTACTAAAACTATTATTGTTGGGAATATTCACCAAGGATTTGTGTCATTCCGAAAAGCCCCCGAAATCCAGGACTCTTTCTCGAAGCATGTCGTCCAAATCCTAAATATTGCACTTGGATATTCTATCTGTATTGGGATGGTAATATGTACATAGAAGTCCCTATGTACCTGATGTACTCTAAAGCCCCTATCAGAGACTATATGTAATATAGGCATCCCTATAAAAAATTATAGAGTGTGGAACCCCCATGTAAATGTACAATATCTTAGATGTACAACAGTACAAGCTCATCAACACTGAAGGTTTCCTCAATAAGAAGGAAGTGTGCATACTTTGTGGGATTGTCTATAAACACTGAAACTGTATCATTCCCTCTTGGAAACCTTGGTAAACCCATCA
Source organism: Viscum album (assembly GCA_963277665.1). Taxonomy (NCBI): domain Eukaryota; kingdom Viridiplantae; phylum Streptophyta; class Magnoliopsida; order Santalales; family Viscaceae; genus Viscum; species Viscum album. The sequence goes on along the minus strand of OY728151.1, from coordinate 1,824,278,491 downwards.
TAAAACCCATCACGACATCATTCCACTTCCACTCAAAAATGGGTAACAGTAGTAAAACTCTGGAAATACCTGATTCTAGGCCTTCTCCTATAGACAATTTGTACATCTCATTAAAAAACTAGCTAAATACCTCCTCACACATAGCAACCAATACTATCTGTGTTGACCATGATATATCTTGCTGACACCAGGATGAAAATCCCATAATGAGGAATGAAAATATCGCATTAACTACACACATATGTCAACTAACACCCTTACACGTCCATGAAAACGAAAAATATCATCCTCATCTATAGTCTAACCATGAGTAGGGTCCTCACATAATACACTCTCTTGTAGGACCATGCCTTTAGTATAATATAGATGTCTCATTCAATCTAATTCCAATAGATAGAGGTAATGAGTATTGAATAATGCAATGTCTTACCTTATTTGTCGTGCACCTCCAAATGAATCTCAGAGAAAAAAGAAATAAGATGACACTCACTAATAGCCTCCTAAATGACATCTATCTATGCCCCCTACTCATCAAATCATCCACTACGTTGCATTTCTCATGTAATTAGGAAATATCAATGTAAAATAACTAAAGGTACTCAACCCACAATCCATATATCAAATTCAGATATCACCGATTAAAGATATACTTGATCCTTTTATAATCAGTGAATACCACAAAATACTCTTAAAAAAATTAATGTCACAAATAACACAAATCTTGAAAAACTACATAGAACATGAGATTGTGCATTGAGTAATTCCTCTCATGTGCCCTCAACTACTAAGACCCATATGCAATGACACCTTACCCTAGAATAATAATTTATCCCATTATTATGATTGATGTGTCATAGTAAATGGTGTTACTCTTAACAGTATCCAGTAAAAATAGTATGAGTGTTGAGTTCATCATCCATTTGAATTCCTAAAATTCTAAATCACTGGAATCTGTCCACATGTACCTTGAAACCTTCATAGTCAGGACCATCAGTGGCGCTGCTAATCATGACATGTCCTTTATAATGCATCTTCATGTTCCAACCATCTCCAAAAAACATTTTACCTCAATGAAATTATTAGGATGATCCAATGAAACTACTTCTATCAACTTCTCTGGGTCTACAAATACTATTGTCTAAATGATGAAATGAACAAAGAAGTGAATAGGGTCAATCCAAAAGTGGAATTTTGAAATCCTAGTATATAAGTGATGATCTATTAGTGTTCACAAAATGATCTCATGATAAATGGAATGTTCTTATCGAGTTTGAGATTACATAATGATATCATCCAAAAAGACTACCACAAAAAAATCATGTATGGATGGAACACTTGGTTGACCAGTTCCACTAAAACTAGAGGTGTTATTGTGAGACTGAACGACATAAACAAATACTCATATAGACTAAACCTACTTCAAAAGTCTATAAGAGTTATATCTAATTTTATAACGTGAAACTAATGATAACCAGATCTGAATTCAATCTTTTAGAATACCCGAGATCCCCAAATATAATCAAATAGATCATTGATACTTAGTAATGGATCTCAGTTCATGACTATAAACTGGTTCAACATTCGATAATCCACACAATGTCTGAGGGTTTCATCCTCCTTCTTCACACATTGTACAAGTGAAACTCATGGATATGTTCTGGGATGGATGCAAACCATTTCTTATAACACCTCTAATAGCTTCTTGGGATTTTTTAAATCTTATGTACCCATCCTATACTGAGGAATGGACATATTTGAATGTCCTACCACAAGATCAATAATGATATCCACAAGTCATTCCAAAGGTAACCCTGAAAATTTATCTTGAAATAAATATCTAAAATGATCCACTACTAGAGGAATGTCCATCTGTAAACTCCCATAGTCATCTAGATATAAACTAGAAATCATGAATGTAATTCCTCCCAACCCATGATGTTCGGGTCATTCTCTACATTCCTAGACATCCCATTCTCCCTTGTGTAAAAAGATATGCAGCCTCGTGAGGTCAAACTCACCCTGCTGTGATTGTAGGAAAAAGTGTCCTGAAAAGTGACCAACTGGTCCATTATGTGAATGAAATCTAACCATATCATATCTAATACAGAATGGTCCCATAAGAAGCGACACCCACAATCCAAAAGAGGCACCAACTTAAACTAACATACACTACCCATCATGATTCCCAACAGAGTTTCTAGAATCATAACTTCATCAGAACTAAATATACATAGCCCAAGGTTCTCTACAATGGCAATAGAAATTAAACTATGGGATTCCCCTATATAAAAATGGGATGATTCTAAAACTATGGAAACTAGAATCGTACCTCTAACTGTAATGGTTATGGGATCCTACTCATACTAGGTCTGTTCTATCACAAAATTCTTACCTGTATCATGTCCATGCGACCCTGCCTAGCTACCCTGAGCTACTCTACACTACTATCGCTAAAAACTAGTCATCTGTCTACCATAGCCATGCACACCTTCTTATCCTGAATGGAAATAAAAACGCTAGTTACCTGACTATTGCGAATCTACTAGTTCTACTCATGGAATGTGGAATCATCACAAATCCCTTCTCCCTCATTGTGGGTGCAAAAATATGGGAGAAATGATGAAGATGACCTATATTGCTACAACATCAGCAATAAAATGGGTCTCTTAGTCACTAATGTATCATGTTCCCAGTATTCCTACACTAGATGTACATATCCTCTCAACATATAGATACATAACTGATACTAAAATCACTGCACAAAGGCTCCCTACAACAATTCCTGCTATCAAATGATGGAGTACCATTTCTATATATTGAACCTCCCAGGCTCGTAGTTCCCACATAAATAAGATTGAACTCGGGGATCAGCTCCTTGTTTAATATAAAAGTCACTTATGTCTACCTGAAAACATTCACCTACAATCAGAAGTATTACCAAACACCATTATCAAATCTCACAGCATGTAATAACTCATCACCACGCAAAATAGATTCGAAGAGTTGAATCACTGTAAAGCGAGATGAGTAATCTATCACTTATAGAGAACCCTATTCCAAGTTCAAAAAATCTCGATCATGGTTTTCCCTCAACTTCACTGAGTAGAAGTAATCATAGAATGTCCTCTAAAACAATTTCTATGTCATAACCTGATGAAGTATCTCTTTTGAGGCCTCATCCCACAATCTCATGTCATAATCACATATCATATAAGTTGAAAGTTTAACTCTCCTCTCAGGAAACTCTCGAGATTCTTGAAGACTGAAATCATGGACTCCAACCATGAATTAGTAGTATGGGGTCCACAATCCCATTTAAAGGTGGAGGATGTTGCTGTTGGAACAACCATGTCAACACTTCCATAGTTGGGTCAGGATGCGATGATCCCTAAATATTCATTATAATCATAAATTAACCTTCATGTGACTATGCATTCACACCTGTATCAATTATTACTATTAGTGCCAAAATTGGATTGCTAGTAGGATCTTCTAGTAGTCCATGATCTACCATTTCTTGTGTTTCATCATCAACTTGTACATGGAAATAACTGAGGGATGCCTTTGTGGCTATAATTTTAAAGGTCAACCATACAACTCAGTTAAAGATTACCAAGGACTGATATTTCTTAGTACAATAATATAACATGAGATGAAAAACATTCATGTTATTTAAAAAAGGGTTACCAAGCGTGTAGAACCACTGAAATACATGTTTTCTTTAAGCCTTTACATGGGCATGTAGATCTGCCAACCTGGTTGTGTAACACCCCACCCAAACAACATGTCCCTCGTTAGACATGAAGTGTACTTGAATATTTCCACCTTCTTATGTACTTCTACATAGCTATATCTACACAATTCTATCCTAGTGTAAAACTACACTGTGTTTTCACCCTTGAAAAGGTGTATAACCCATGGTTCCATCTACCCATGTCATTTTTCACGTTGATGGATACACTTTTGATTAGCACATGGTGTGTACAATCTAGACATGGCATGTAAATCCTATTTTTCATCTATTCTGGTTATTAGTTACCTGTCTGGATACATGTCCTCTTACAGAATGTCCAATAATCCTCTTATATGGCAGGTTCTACCAAACATTTATCATCCTCATGTCTCTACACACATATTCAGTCACATGGTTAAAAACTATATGGAATGTACATATGGTACACGACTTGTACTTATGAAATGAATGTTCTTCCAAAATATAAGAACACATGACATGTTTTCATAATATCACATGCCCAGTTATCCGAATTTATAGATAGTAAGCATCTAAAACATCTCTAGAACCCCCAAAATTTTAAAATTATTCCAAGGAATGGAAATTTTTTATCATTGAGAGCCCATAATCCATGTAAATCAATTTTTTCATCCTTAATAATATCATTCCATATCAAAATTCAATTATTTTTCAAGAAAGATCAATCAAATTCGAATCCAAGAGGGTCCATAAAACATTTGGGACCATATTTGGGAATCCATACAAATGAAACATTACATACACGAATACCCTATCAAAATTTTAGGTATTTCGATAAAACAAATCTATCACAAAAACATTCATATCATTCACAACATCTATCAAAATAGCTTGCAACATGTAATGAACAATAAATAGCCTGGAAATAATGCTCATCATGTGGTCACTAATAATTTACTAAATGATGAATGAGATAGAAAACCATAATCTCATAAATGTACAATAGAAATATTACCAAAATGATATCAATACAATAAGAAAAAATTAAGTGAATCACCCAATGGTGAAATCATATCAACCATAAGAATTTAATAACAAAAAAAATTAATATTCAAGGCCACATGGCTTTTCCCAATAAAGAACTTATATACTCCTACGAACAATTTATTACCATCTACATATTCCTACAAATACTATTCTAGAAGCTATAAATAGTAAGGAAAAGTAGAAAATAACTCTTCTTATACCACTTCATAACATCTTGTATCTTGGTAAAACCTAAAGGTGCCCCGAACTTGGATGGTCACATGACCTCAAGTGAATTTCCCAAAATATGAGAGGCTTCTAACTGTCAACGAGGGCCACAGTGTGATAATGGAGAAACATTACACTCATTGGTAGTGTATACACATTGTAAATCAAATATTAAATAATAACATAAGATGTAAAACCATATAACAGATCTATACAATGAATGACTAATATTATTACTACAATCGGGGAATATATAAGTGTTTCATGTCACAAGTGTCTATGAAAGTAGGAAAAAAATCTACAATGACTAAAATTCAATAAAGAAACCAAATTATAGAAAAACAAGTAAACTCTAAAAGGATCGTAAGCCTCATCTTGGTCTCATGCTCTATAGCTCCAATAGTATTCAAGTACCTGATTATGAAGGGTGTTTTCCATTATCTATACCTACAATCATATAATCTGTTTGGGACCAAAAGAATGACCCAATTAGGGTGTGGTATGAAACCCATTAGGATACAACCAAAATATCTAAGACTAACTATCAGTGGAAATATATAGCATGTAATATGAAGGAATGAAACAATAAAATAGGATTTAATAAAATGTAAATATGCCTACATTTTTTAATTACACTCATTTACATTTATTATCAAATTATTTGATTAATGAAAACCTTGGAATCTATCCTATGCTATGAATCCCACCAGGTCATAGAGAAAAAACTGATGTCTCGAAAGACTGTCTAAATAAACAAATAATATTGATTCCAATATTGTGCTTTGGCTTGAAAAACATGTCACAATCATTCAATAATTCATAATAAACCCTATCTTAAATATCTCATAGTCATAACCCATTGTTTTAACATATCATCAATTCATTATATAATGACCCTCTTGGAAGCTCTATCGGTCTAAACCCTTTGGTCCCACATAACACTCATCAATTACAAATGACCACCTATGTAGCTCTCATGGTCAATACCCCTTCGTCAAAATATAATATAGAAAACATTAAAAACCAACTAGGTAGCTCTAATATTTAATACCCTATGGTAAATATCTACATGAAGGATTTAACAGTCCTGTGTAAATAAATATGGAAACCCCCATAGTTTTCTTGGTCCAAGGATCTCACATTCCTTTGAAAAAACAATGAGCATAACATATCAAATCATCACATGTAATCTATAAATACTACATGGATAAACATTCACAAATCATAAACATGAATTTCATATAATAATAAAAATCTATCTTAATAACCCAAGGCATCGAAAACAAGGTATTCCTAATAGGAAATCTAGACCAAACCACCATACACAGTCATTAAATGAAAATTGCACCCATGGGGTGTCCTGTAAACATGGTATTTGACATTTCTCCTATGAAAAAACCCTTTAAAAAATTGTCAAATAATTGGAGGAAATACAATTGATTCAATTCAAAATCATTCAATACCATAAACAAGGGTACGTGGAACTTTAAGCACATATAATCAAAAGATGAACATCGCAAGCCACAAACAACCTACCACAAAGTCTTATGATTGATATACTTGAAAGTCAGCCCTAGAATCAAACTAGAATGGTGTAAATCTACAAAAAAATGAAAAATTATAATATTTGAATAAATCATGAGAGTGGAAGAAACATGATGAAAGTCTCCAATGGATTTGACAACACACCGGGGGGATTCCAATGCTTCTGATGATATCTCAATCGAATCATGGAAGGAGAGACAGGAGGTGTTTGAAATAATCCGTAATTGTTTCACTCTACTATATGATCCATGTGGAGAATAAGATATTTATGGAAATGATACATGACCCTACTCTTGTATATCAAATAAATAAACTACCATTTGTGTTCATCAAATGTACACGATGTGTCACAGCCTTAACCAGGCCCCGTCCTAAGCAGTCTTCCTGGTCACATACATGGCCATGTACTCAGAAATTACATGGATAGTATGTTTGTATACATTGTACATAGGTACATGACATGTACTCATAAGTACATGATGTGAACATTGAAAATTTAATTTTTTTTCCTTTTTCCTAAAAAACATCCCGAAATAACGATCTGTACTTGAAATGAAGATCTGGGTTCTTATAAATCATTTAAATTATCAATTGAGATACCATGAAATAACATTTATGACATTAATTTTATTTATTAGTGCTATTTAATATGCCACAATGTTTGATATTTAGGAAATATGATGCAATTATAGGTAGGGATTGAATAGGACCTCGACATAGCTTATATTTTGGATATCCCTACCTATATAATCTATGTCTTGGATAATGTTTCATGATTATAAATCATTGATAAAATATAGAGAAATCTATCTCAAGAATATAGGTCAGTCATGATATCCCTTCACATGAAGGAGAAGTATGCAACAAAACAAAGGTCTTTCAATGTTGATGAAGTAGTGAAAATCTAATATCTCATGAAATAGTTTTAATACGTCAATGAATATAGTTGTTTTCCCAAGAAAGATAATATTAGGAGTCATACACATATTTTGAAAAGTTGCAGAAATCCATTGATGGTACTCTCTATCTTATGATTTTGGTTATGGTGATCCCTCAAACATCATCTTTTTTCTTATGATGAGTCTGATCCACTAGTAGACACTCCTAGTCACACAAAAGAATCTTTCATAAAACACATCTTGATAATGTGTGAATTTTTTCTTAAAAACAATGGTCTCAACAAGGACTCATAGGGAGTAGTTAAAATCATGTAATGCACTTTGGTGCTTATTTTTATGTGGTTGAGGAAGTCACATGCATGAGTCCTCAGTAGATACATAGAGGTAGTAGAATAACTAGATCAAAATTTTCTTGTTGAAAAATAATCACAAAATCATTTTCTAGTCACATTAATGTGGAGAAATAAAATAATAATATCCTTATAAACAATCAATGGTTATGAATCTATTCACACAAAACATATCATTCACATTGAATAATAAAAATCATATGGATCACATGATGGAGTTAATTTTTATCAAACATAAATAGTTCCTGGAAAAAAAATTATATATTTTGAGAAGGATTCAAAAGATTTGATAAGAAAAAATTTTACAATATAAAATAATTATTTGCGAGAATATAATGAGAATGTGATCACTACTGAAACATATTATCATTAAGGAAAAAAATCAATATCTTCTTTAACACTTTTAGGAGTTACCAGATTTCTGAAGGGGTATTTCATTAATTAATTAATTATTTTTTATAAAACCATTAATTGTTGAAGGGGAAACCATAAAAGGCTTTTACTCTTAGTAACACATTAAACCAAACAGGCAACTATGAGATACCCCTCCCATAAATATATCTTGATGCCATCTCTCCACCTTCACAAGGACGGTCAGCTAGCTATCCTATGTAGAGACTCACCAAAATGGTACTCATGGGAATTCAATACCCTCTAATTCATCAAATTTTTGTTATCACAATTCTGATGAATTATCCTACTCTAAATCCTCATATGGATCCATATTTCTATGAAATCCATATGGTCTCAACTATATTTCTTGTGGCTCGATGGCCTTGAGGTGACCCAAAATCTGTGAGTTGTCACCAAGGCCTTGAGTTTGAATGAAGGCCTTTAGATGACCAAATTGACTTACTAGTATGAAGGCTTTGGGTCGCCTGAAGAACTTGAAGAAATGCAGGACCAAACCGATGAAACAAATTAATAGTTATGACTACTACAATACTGATCATTAAATTCTATAGTACCTATTATAGTATCTTCTATAGTACCTATTGATGTGCCTTTGTAGTAATCTAGAAATATGCATCCACCCTGATTTTACATTGGGTATCCTGGATGAACCGGAAAATTCCTCAACAACCATGTAGAGGATCATGCGATGAAGGGGTATTTCAAATGTTGGTTGTGTTAATATTTGATTAAAATAGTGTTTTTTGATATTATAGTGGACTCTTGAAATCATAGTGTTATTCTATTATGTTGAAGATTTGTGAGTTGTAACTTATTCTAATTATAGTTAATAATCTATTATTGGTGTGTCTAACCAATCAAAACAAGCATTGTGGTTTCATTTAGAAGGATCCTTATAACAGTTTTTTCCAATATGTTATTACATTTTACATCATTTGGGAAAGGTTACACAATTACATGTGTATATCAGGTCATAACAGGTCAATTGAAGAATTTTTATATGTAGTAAAAATTATAAAAACCAACACAGATTCACCCCTCATCGTAGTTGTGTTACATCTCTCTGGGAACTCAACCATTATTTAGATCCCTTGAGTATAAATATCTATGGAATTTTTAGGAATTAGTATATTCAGAGTAGAAATGTAAATAAATTCCAGTACCATGATCATTCCATTCATCCTTTTACATCACATTTTATAATTACAAAAAATCGATGAGTTTATCAAACTCATTCCGCAATTCTATTTGAACCAATTTACTAATTCATGTAATAACATATAAATGAGGAATAAGATTCTCCTATTCATTCATTGAATTATCACTCAATTTATTACGGATCCAAATAAATATGGTGATCAAAGACACACACCTCCAATGGGGTGGTATAACATGGGTCAGATACATAAAACACATCTAAAAGGAGGCACATGTTGTGGTGAATGACCTCCAACCACATAATGGTATTATTGGTAATCTTAATTAGGTTCCAAACAATTTAAATGAGGCATTCATTTAATTTTAGTGTAAATGACCTAAATCCTAGGAAAAAATTACAACTCAAAAAAGGAATATAAAACACCAAACATTAAGTTAAATATGCGGAACACATATCATAGGTCCATATTTGAACACTCATCCATTATCGTTCATAGATATATTCTAGATAAGAATAAAAATGATAAATTAAAAAAACATTTAGAAATAGGAATGATATCTTGAAAAAAATATAACCCCATAAATACCAGAACAAGTGAACAATGGAACAAAGATGAATGTAGGACACCCATGCATGCATCCACCATGATGACTTGTTTATGATACCAATGGTAAATGAATCATTTATAGTAATTAGAAATTTAGTGTGTTTATTATATCATATTTAGGAAGTCACTATGTAGGTTAGGATAGGAAATAATAGTATGATTTATATATCTCAATTCCAAAAAAATTGTTTTCCAAGTATCAAATAAATCACAAAATTCATAAAAAATAATTTAAGGTAGTCATGAATTGAATCCTATATGCCATGACATATAAATCATTTAAGGTGTATGAAACCATGAAAGAGATGGAATTACCCCAACTTTAATGGCTATGTATAAAAATAAATAATCTTAATAATAATAAAACCTCAAGTCCATCTCCAAATAGTGGAATCAAACCAAATATAATTGGAAAAATATAAAATAGTAATTAAACATTTGAAGAAATTGGGATTTATCATATACGTGTGTTAGATGCTACCAGGAACAGCCTAGTACCAAATTCAAATGTTTTTCTAATCACATATCTATTGTCTAAAAATATTAAACCCATAAGAGAAACCCCCATGAAACCACTATGTGACATCCATACCCATGATCCACAAAATTTTTCTCCAATCTGGTGGGTTACATGGAACCAAATGTTCCTCACCATACAACAAAACTGCCAACTAGTAATGAGGAAATCAGGTGTGTTTGTGGGGAGACTATGTAATCATGTTAGTGTTTAATAGAATGGTTTAATCATAAAAAAATAACTGGAATTATATAATTAAAAAATGAAATGAAATAATCATGTAGATATCGACAACAAAAAAAATATTGAAGTAGTGTCATGTTCAATATTTTGATAATTTCATGTTTCTATACAAAATTTAAGACAATAAAAGGAAATACACATCATGTATAATACCTAAATCAATGTACATAAATACCATAAAAGAACAATATCTAGCATACATGATGCACATAGCTTAGTCCTATGATCCCATACTCCAAAGAAAATGTATAATAAAGAAACATTTTGTGGGAACTTTCCATAGACCCTACTTGTAACCATGAATTATTTTTGGGTAACCAATTAAGTCCTAATAATGGTGTGGGATGGAGAATATTAGGACACCATTATTGGTGTCTTTGACATGTCTAGTTGTGTATAATGAGTGAAGTAGTGTATAGTATATCACATGTATATCCTTACTAAATTAAAAATGTTAGTTTCATTGGTAATCATATCCAAACGAACATGTCTCCATATTCACAAAAACCGTTCTCTGATGAAATAGGGAAATAATAAAGAATAGATAATATGGTACGATTCTATCTTGTGTAACAACTAAAATAAAATACCATAACTAGGGATATCTATACATAATGTTAAACTATTCACAATGACCACGTTGTGTAATCATGTGTATAATATTCACAATGATAAAATCTATTTAATCTAGAGTTATAACTAGAATACTCAGATACAAGGTATTAAAGACCATGAAATCCATGTGGAGTCCATGGATCGTCACCAAGGAAACTCTATAAATACAAGGGTTCAGTCCAAGGATCATGTCCACAAAACTTGTCCAATGAAATTCTAGGAATTATGAATCTAAGTGGTAGATATTCCATTTTCATCATATGAAATCAAGATCCAAGGAGTTAAAATGTCTTAATCATCCTTTACCATAATAAATATCGGTCCATAGAGTGGAAACATCTATGAAATCTCATGGAATCTGGATATAAAGTGTATAAATCTCCATGGAATCTTCTATTATAATAATTATACATAAAATAGAAATTTCAATTAAATCTTATAGAATCAGGATTTGTTTGGTATAAATGTCCTCAAAATCCACATCCATAATAAAGTTATTCATCCATTTACGTCACATTTTATAATAACTAGTAAACCTTCTGCTCATCCAACTCATTCCTAATGTCTATTTTTACCAATTACCTAATTCATGTAATCATATGGTAATGAAGCATAAACTTATACCATTTATTAATTCAATTTAAATTCAATTTATTTATGGTCCAAATAAAGATAGTTAGCACACACAAACCCAATGAGATTGTATATCATTGGTATGATTCATAAATTACACGTCAAATGTGATCTGGGTTTAGGAGAATGACCTCCAATCATATAACATTATGATCGAGAATTCTAAACTTGTTCCAAAAAATTTAAATGATAAATTAATTTAATTTTAGGGGTAACAATGGAAGGTCAACCATGATGAAAATAAGAAACATGGGATATAAAGCACAAAATAATAAGTGAAACTTATATAGAACTGACCATAGGTCTATAGTAGAAAACATCTATTTTATCTATCCTAGAATTGTGATTGAAACTATCATTGGATGATGAAGATAACAAGGATATTAGCTTGATTACATGGAGTTCATATCAAAGAACACATATTGTTGTGAATTAGAAGATGGAATCAATATATGGGTTTAATCATATATTCCCTTAGTGAAGAAAAAAACCATGTTTCCAACATTTTAATAGGGTCTCATTTTTTTCCTCATTGTTGAAAAAACCATGCAACTTTAAATTCCCTAATAAGGATCCAACACGATTCATGCACATAGTGATGTCATTCGTCCCCAAACCATGAACGAACCATTCCATACGACTTCTTCCAAGACTACCATCTTCTAATCATGGTAGTTGATTAGAAAACCCATGAACGAACCATACATTTTGAATCTGGTAAAAATTATAGATTTATAACATAGGAATGAACCCCTGGATGAATGGTTTCCATAATCTATGAGATCCTACATTATTCTCCACAACACGCATTTTTGTTGGTAGTATCCATGTTTCATGGGATACATGGATCAGAATAATCAGACAACTCAATTTCATTTCACCAAAAGTCAGGATCCAAGAACCAAACTTGTCATGGACACCAAAAATATCATGTGACATCAATTGTCACATATATTTTGATAAGAGAATGATTTTTATCTGAAATTAAAAATAATAGAACATATTAGGGAACATAGTACCTTTTAAATGAAATTGAGATGTTTTTAGAATTATAAATTATCATCCACATTTTAGGTTCACAATATGTTATCCAAATTTATGTAGTGCCTAAATAAATGTAGCCATACTTCATTAAAAAATGAACAAAATTATTTATATCTTATGAGAATCTAAAAGATAAGTAGAGTTTTCATAGGGAATAAGAAACTGAATCTAGTCATAAGAGAAGTCAAATTTATTATAATACATTTGGACCAAATTATACAAATGTTACCAATAAAATACATTACTATGTTCTAGTTGGACGTTCAATTAACCAATAAACTCAAGGATTATGAAAATAAAACCATAATTAATTTTATAGTACCTTTACTTATATGAGAATTCTGTTTGGATTCTGATGTTCAACAGACACATTTCAATGATTATTTTCAATTACTTCATTTTATTTTATAAATGACTATCATGATGAATTTATAGATTGCTTCATTGTGTCTTGAATAATTATTTATCTATGTTATGAAAATTTCGATAAAATCATGGAAAATTGTGTTGACAATAATCTTTTATTGAATTTTGAAAATACTTATTTCATGGTTCAATGAGGAATTATTCTTAGACATTTTATTTATAAAAAATCGTATTGAAGATTATAATTTGAATATTTATTTTATACATTAGTTATCTTAACAATATTATGTGAAACTTGTTAGACCCAATTTTGGATTTAATGAATTTTATTTATGTTTATCATGGATTTTTGTAAGATTGATTTTATACAATCCATATTACATTAAATAATTATTAGTTAATATATAATGGTCATTAGTGGAATTATTTTGATGAGATGAGGATTAAACTAACAAAACCACCAATAATACAATCACCTAATTGGGACTATGAATATTATATTTTGTTTGATTCTTTAACACATGTTGTTGGATAAGGGTATTCCTAGAAAATTGTTGTGATGAATCCTGATATTTTCTATGCATAAATAACATTATATGTATGTCCAAAAAAATAAAAAAAACTATAAATTATTCTACTAATGTATTCATCTATATAAAAATTTATATCATATATATATATGGAATTAAATTGATTGTTTTGATTAATCTATTGTACCTATAGTGTTTAATAAAATGAAAAGAAACAAATAAATGGCTGGTATAATGGATTTTATTCCTAAATAGGTTTGAATTTAAAAATATATAAATAAAAAATAAAAATAATTTGGTAGACCACTAATGTAGGTATCACCGTTCTTCAGTGGAGGGAATGATCGATGAAATAGTTTTAAGGATTTAATTCAAGGAGAGATACACTATTTGATTACTTTATATTCACCACAACATGATAATATGGTAAATTTACTATTAACTTCTCTAGTTCCATCACATCAAGACCCGGAAAAAGAATATATCCACAAATTTGAATCAATGTTTTATGTTTAAGGATATCTATATCACTAAAATATTTTTAATGATAAGATTATTATGTGATGTTTCTCTGAAAAAGTTAGAATATAACTACAAAATATTCCATTATTTACCCTATGGGAAATTATTTGGTTTTCAATGAATAAATTATAATGTTATAAAATCTATTATACGCTAAAAAACATTGTATAAATCCACGTAGGAGTTTTGAAAGAAGTGTGAACAATCATTATTCAGAAGAAATATATCGAAATAAAAATGAATTCCTCAAATACTAATGATTTATTAATAAGTATTTAAACTAGGGGTAATAATAATTATGAAATCTTATCCCATTTCATTTTGATATTTTTTTATCAAGTTAGTTATGGAATAATTTAAAAATGGGTGGAAACATAGGAATGAAAAATTATAAGTACATTTTTTTGTGTTGTTTTTGTAAAACTATTTAATTCTTCAAAATGAAAATTCTTAATTAAATCATCAGTAACATAGGATCCCAATTTTATAATTAGATTATGGAAACCGTAGTGATTTCTTATGGAGGGTACCACAAAACATCAGCAACTAACTATACAAAAAACGGATATGTTGATGTTTTCAGTAGAGATATTAATGATATTTGGGAAAATATTATAAATCCACAAATAGATTTTTGCCTAAGATATTGCAGACACATTGTGTGATTACATAAAACCAATACAGAACCCCAATGATAATGATCCCTTACAAGTTTATCTATTGGAAAATATTTCATATACCTTATGATTTAGAACAAAATTTTATGTGGGTAGGTAAAGATATAATAACAGATCATCAAAATGTTGGATAGTTAAGGATACATCATATATTTTATTTGGAATAAATAAGGTGATAATAAATTTTAAATTTTGTAACATAAAAGGAATGAACAAGATTGAAACATGATATGCCAATTAAGTAAAAATACATCTCTCTAGGATAGAAAATAGGCTTAATAACTCAATATTGAAATTAATGACAATGAAATTTCATTCCAAATGAAAAGGACCATTTATTTTCACTAATGTGTATGAATTTGTTGATATGTAGATAATAAAATAGTTAGAGAATAATATATTCACTATTATTGGATAGAGTCTATAGATGTACCATTAGAAATCTACCATAAGAAATAGTAGAGGATATCAAACTCCACCCACACTTTTGCAACTAAATTCCCAAGTTTATAGTTTCCCAGAACCATATTTATTTCTGTCATTGTTTTTAATATTATTAGACAATAATTTTTTATAAATGTTTCTAGGAAACAACCAAATAATATATATGATCCATACATTCATATGCTATTGTAAAATTTTTGAAATATTTTTATAGAATTTGGAATAGAATTGATAAGAGTCCTAAAATCAAATGTAAAAGTATTTGTGACACAACTATCTAGTAATTTAAGAAAATAATTGTGATTAAATATTGTTTAAAATATGATATTTACGATTCAATCAATGACTGTACACACTATATAAACTAAAATTCACGATTTTAGTGTATATGTAAATGTAAATTCCATAGTCTGGTGAGGTAAAGATCTTTGTTTCCGTAAGTTACATATGGGTAATTTTTGTTTCATCATTGATATTGGATAAGTGTAGATTCACCCTAAGATTTATAAATTTCAATTGTAATATAGACGGACACATAAATGAAAATTTATTTTTCCATTTGGAGAATTGTTTCGTAAACTGGTGACATTTTAGAGTTATTTATATAGTTGAGTGATTAATTAGGGTAATATGTATGAGTTAATTTATCACAATCCCTATATAAGGACTATTATCATTAAACTATAGTGTAGAATTTTGACTTTTAATAATCATAATTATAAATTTAAATACTTCATATATTTTATAATTTTAGTCAATAATTTGATACATAAAAAAACATTTTCATAACCAAGAAATACATCTGGTTTTAATCCATTGTGAATTATAGATAATTTTAGGCTACATGAATATTCAATTTAATATTTTCAACTTCAATTTAGAGCATTTAAAATATGTATATTAATATATTTATATCAATTATTTTCCATGTCTATTAATCCAATATAAAATAAAGGAACGATATCTTAAAGTTGATTTAAAATGAAAATGAAATTCAATGTTATTGATTTATATGAATGTTAGTATCTGACTAATTTTACTCAAAATGAAATAGTAAAGAATAAATAAAAAATTAAAAGACATAATTGGAAGGAAGAGACTATTAATGGTTGATTGATATATAAGAGAAGTATGATCAATGATTTTAGTTTTATGATTCTCATATTTTATTTTGTTTTTTCCTAATTATTTCCTCTTATATAGATTGGTTAATAACATTTTTGATAGGGGACGGGGGAAGAAGGAAACATTTTTAATTCATCTGTATATAATTCTATGAAAAAACTTATTTTCATTGATTCTTTTTATAGTTTTGTTCAATAGTAATATGTTTGTAGTGATTAGGTTATATTTGAAAATTTATTTATTTTTCACTACATCTGTTAATAATCATAATTCTTCCAATATTTATTTCTTATTATATATGATGAAGTATACATAGTTGAGTGGTTAGTATCTTAATATTTTAGATATATGTGTTTAAGGTAGTAAAATATCTCATTATTAAAGGGGTGTAGCTTAACCCAATTCTGAATTTACTATTAATCCTCAAGGTTTGTTTTTGTTATAATATAATTTGATATATCTCCATGAAAAAAAGGTTTGATGGACAATAGTTATTATTTAGTAAATATTGTTAATTATTTATCTTATTCTATGGTAAAAAATAATTTGATTTTGGACCTTTTCATTTTTTTAATAAGAAGAAAATTTGACCATTTTGAGGACTATGAAAATATTATAATTAGTGGTCCAACCCTTACACCAACCATCATTATTCACATTGAGAAATCTCACATGTTAAATGTTTTTTCAAAATGATTTTACGTTAAAAACCCCTCTTTGTGATTTTCATTAATGAATTTCCACCGCTATATGATGAATACATGTGGATTCAAGTAGATAATATAATATGAAAAGGTATTAATATAAATTTTCACAACCATGAAAATGGTTTCATTATTCATGAAGACATATTATTTAAGCCCATAAGATAAAAATCACCAATAAGAACATTTAAATATTAATGTTATATTATAGGTTGAGTTATGACAATGGAAATATATTTTTGTCATGAAGCATTGTATAACCCCCAAAAAATTGATAATTAAAATGCTAACTGTTACTACCCATGTAAAAATTGTGAATCATTTTTTGGAGATCCCACCTTATTAGAACTCTATAGATAAACGTACATATCCTAGAGTAGTGTTACGAAGGGTTTTCTCCTGGTATGTTTTCTAGGATCTACATGATTGTAAAGAATAATGTTGAAAGAAAAATATGTTTAGCTGGAAGTTATTGTTAGTAGTCTGATATGTAACCCTCATGGGTAATATCAAGTGATGTGTTGAGAAGGATAACATAGTATTAGATGATACCTATGGTAATAGAGGATACAATTTGTGGCTTAGGGATCTTATTTAATGAAAAATTGTATGAAATATATGTTTCTAGTTGGGGATTAATGGTATATAAGATCTCGAAAAAGCTGAACCACATATGTTGGTGCTTGAATAATAAATCTAGTTATTCTCTATTCAAAGCCTTGAGTAACCATGAGATTATAGGTTTCATGTATTAAATGATTTTATGTTGTCCATAACTATTTATATATTTTGATCCTCATTGATGGTGTATGTGTGCTTCTTAAAGTGTTATCGGTTATTTTTATATTATCAAATTTTTGGGGAAAACGGGTGGAAAATTGAAGGTTCTCTATTATTCCTCATGGTAAATAAAACCATGTATTTCGTATAACAATGCGTTTTATAAAATTATAGTGGTGGTTTCATGTTTAGTTCAAGAACCAATGAATAGTGGAACCATACCATGCATAACCACAGACCCCATTACATTTCATGTTGAACAACTTTTTACTTTTGGTATACATTTTTGAGTAATTATTTTTTTTAGTAGATTTAGATATGGGTTTTTATCCATTTATATTATTTTAACAGGTTTTAAAAATTATTATCATGGTAATAAAATTGGATTTATTATAAATTTTATTTTTCAAATTAATCATGTAGTTTTCAAATAACATTTTAAATGAGTTATTTTTTTATTTACAAAATTGAATTCAAAAATGAAAATTAAATTATGAAATCATGATTTCACAGTGTTTTAAAATTAATAAATAAGACATTTAGAATAAATTGATAGTTATATGATGTTTTGGGTTTTTCAAATTAGTTAGAATAATGGATTTGGGAAATGGAAAAATTTATTTTCAAGTGTAATTTCATGGTTTCAAAATGAATAATGATTATTTGATATATATTATTGAGAGGAATAAAATAAATAATTGAACAATATTTTTGTCACCTATTTTAATGAAGGGTTGTATAAAATTATTTTATAAATACATGGATACATTGGGAATAATTATATGTCTGAATAATGGTTATGGTATGGAACATTTTGTCTAGGGTATAGTTAGTGGGATTTATTTTTGATATTTAAGATTGGAAAAACAATTTTATTTGATAAAAAAGTATTTTCTTATTTATATATTTGTATTTGGAGACTTGTTTTGATTGTGATTCCTAATCCATAATTTCTATATCATTCCCCCCATAAGTTCATTATGGATTTTCGAGGTAAATATGTATGTGATTCTTCATATGTGAACAATTTTACTGATCATTCTAGTGATAACATTCTAGTGTTATGAAATTTGAATTATATTCTATTTTGTAGGAAACCATATCCCCATGATGTATGTGAATTGTATTAGAATATATAAATGATATTCATCCTTTTTGTTCTTCTTGAGCATTTAAAAATTTTGTTTTCTACCATTATATATGAGGGATTATCATATATGTTGTTAAAATCCACTGTATGATACAAGCAATAGAAGAATCAATAATGAGATATTTTTAATGATTTTTTATTCTAATAGTACTTCCATGAGGTCAAGGTAGTTGATAAATAAATGAAATGATATTACCTTAAGCAGGTTGATGGACCAATATTTTAGTATACACAATTATTCAATGCATTTCTATCATTTCTTCCTAAAATATATTTATATGATTCCTAAAAAGTATATAATTACCTATTCATCATGATCATATCTCTTTTGTTTCAATGCTTAGATTGTTCTCATATGTATAAGTGGTTTGGTAGAATATTCGAATTGATGTAATTATATATGAATTGTTTACGGTGGTTATTGCCGCTTCTATTTTCAGGGTAATTGAGAGGAATTAAAATTCAGTAATTAGATAGAGTTATATGACTGTATAAATTGGTAGATGTATCAAGAGTCCATATTGTTTATCCTCATGGATTTATTCTAGTAAAAGGACCGTAATTATCCATTAGTGCTATAATCATTGTAAAATAACCTTTATATAATAAATATTTGAATACCTAACATAGTTTTGAATATTTTGTTCATCTAAAAGGTTTTGTACAAGATTAATAATGTAGTCGAGTGGATCCTGATGTAGCACCTCAAATGAGGTTGAACCAGTTAAACCTGAAATTGGTCTAGGTCCACATTGATGTTTTCTTAGATCATATTGTTTTTCTATTTTTCTGGTTTGTATTAATTTTATATTTTTTATATTATATTTTTAATATTATTATGAATGGTTTATTGTTTTGAAATTTTTTATTCATTAGTGGTTTTAGACAAGGTTTTTCTATTTTGTTGATGGTCTATCAGTTGGGTGATCTAAGGACTATAAAAGTGAGTTTCAAACCATATTCCTCTCCTTTGTTGAGGATCTCATTCATAACATGTTTTTATTGGTTGATATTAATTATTTGTATAGAATCAGTATTTTAGAGTTTCATTAATTATATTGGGGAGACCACTATAGCCAATAATTCTCTACCAAACATCCAATTAACTCCATGAGGAAGTGGTGATGTAATTCTTACAAGTTTAAAGGTAATTTTACCTACATAAAAACATTATTAAAATTGGTAGTAGGTTCATTGTACCTAATTTTTCTCTATAGTTTAATTTCGAGTCCCTTTAGGTTCCCATGTATGAAGGATTTTCATACTAATAGTATAATAAACATTGGTATTGATGATGTTATGTTTGGTTATAGGTAGTAGGATTTGAGTACCCATAAGAGATTTAATTGATTTTGGTTTCAGTAATCATATTATCGTTGTGTTAGTTTTTTATTGGTAGATAATGGGGTGATCCCCTATTTTTCTATGTGATAATTATCATGAAATCCAACCCCATCGACTAAATTTTCAATCCTTTCTTAAAAACATCCATTGGAGAATATGTTTTATGGTGTAGAGAATTTTCACAACCCAACCATGTTTTAACATATAATTTTATTTTTCTATTCTTCATATTCTTATTAATCATTTCTAGGAATTATTAAATGAAACATTAGAGACACAAAGGATTATTTCATGTCACATGTTTTTTAATGTTTTGAAAAACCATTCAACCATAATAATAAATAACTTAAAAAAATTAGAGGGACTAAAATGATTCATTAATGATTTGGAAATTTGTTTTACTAAACCATTTGTAACATCCCCTAGGTGAATATTGAAATCTTCCATATCAGATCAGATTTTAGAAAACCATGAAACAACACATGAATCCTTCCTAGAATCATTAATAACATTTATTTAAATTTTTTAATAATTCAAATTTTATCCCCTAAAACCCGTTTCTCATATGATTTATTACACATGGATCTAGATATATCTTTCCCCTGACAGCTGTATCCTTCATGGATGCCTCTATTGAATTCATCATGTTTTGTGGGAATTTGTTTTAGGTTATTTATTATGAACACCATCTAATATTGAATTTATTTCATTTTACCTACTTCGTTCCAAAATATGGTCATAAGGAACGAGAGCTTGTGGTTTTTTGATTTTAATATGTGGTTTTTACTATTTTATGTCTTGGTTTGATTTATTTTGGGACCCAATTTCATTTTCATTGTGGATTTTCACGAATACTTCATTATGAGACATTCTATGAAATGTTTTATCACTATACTAACCTTTAAATATAAAACCATTATTCAATTCCTTTAATAAATAATGTTTTCAAAGTAATTTGTATTATTTTAGTTGAACCTGGTTTGAATCATCATTCTCATCAACTTTTATGTGGTGTTCCTCATAAGAAAAATCCATAAATATTTTGTAATACAACCATATGAACCATATGTTCAGTAAAAATACTAAATGGATTTGATAAGGTAATTTCTATTAATAATATATTTTTAGATTTAAATTCAATTTTTTGTGTTTCCCTTTGAAATTAATTGTGTTCTTGTGTTAATTTATTATTGTTATGATATCATTGAATTCTTTAGAAATGATAAAATGTTTAGGTGATTTGGTTTTTCTAAAAATGTTTTTATAGTGTTATTTCAAATGGTAATTTCAAACTCCTTTTTGGAACATTATAAAGAGAATATTATTAATGAAAATATACCACTAAAATCTTCAACTTGTTTATTATGAACATTATATAATTTTATATGATATAATACATGTTTTTATATTATAATCCATCATGAAAGAAGCTATTTATATATATATATTTTTTGTGTTATGAGTTTGATTGAGATTTTTTTATTATATTTATATTGGTATTTTTTTCTTGGTTTCCTAAAATTTTCATATCATGGAGAACCTAGATTAGAAATTGGGATGTCTAGATACACATGTTATACTAGTTTATTATTTTTTTGTAGATAGTGTCCCCTAGTATGGATTTTTCATTTATTTGGGAGTTATCCACATAGTTATTCCATATAGGGTATGAATGAAAATATAGAATTTTCATTCCACTAGGTGTGATACTAAGATGTACACTGTCATTTTCCTTTGATATAATATGTATCTGGATTATCCCTAGTTTTTATCTATTCTGTAATGGTTATGATTCCCTTATTTATGTGTTACCTATATAGTAATAGTTTTTTTGTGCTTTCTCACTATTGGGTTTATAATTATAATTATTTCATATTTTCAATTTAATTTATTTAAAAAATAATAACTAAATTAAATTATTTCATGAAAATGAAATATTATACAATTATTTTTAGATCATTCCCATGTTTTCACAAAACAAGGAAATTTTTATAGGAATGATCTAAATAAATTTCCCATTGAAAATTAATCATCCTCCTATTAAGAAAGGTTAAAGGTAACATTATAAATAAAATTTGTATCTTTCATGATCCTAATAAGAATGTTTTAAACTTAACATAAATTATTAATTGTTTTTTTTAAATATATATAATTAAAATTAAAGTTATAATTAAAAAAACTTGAATTTTATTTATTTTTATTTATAACACATGTGTTTTATGGATCATACGAACTACGAATATATTTTCTAGTGTATTATATTTTAGGTTTTATTTTAAATTCAATGAGAATACTATTGATGTGGATTAGTTCGATCTAGTAGATCATGGAGTGAATCTTGTTAGAGTTTGGGAGGTTCCCTTAGGATCATGTGGAGATTTTTTTAGTATTTTGGGATTACGTTTATATTTTTCCATCCATTAAGTGTCAAAAAAAATATGAATAACAACATTATGTTATTTTTTCATCTTTTTTATAATTTTAAGGAATTATATATTTATTAATTTTTTTCATCATTTGGGTTTCTCTTAATTATGAGGCATATTATTTTCATGCATCAAATTTTAATGCATTTACTCATCATCCTATAGTTATAGTGGAATTATTTTTCTTCATTAATATAATTTATAAGTAATAAATCATTCCACTTAAATATTTTATATTTATGTGTCACATGTTTTTAGGCCTATGGAACTTTCATCATCTATTAGTCATAGTAGTGGGCCATATTGAGTGATGTTTCTGGTCAAATCGGGATGGTTCATTTCACATTTTCAAATTCCATCTACCATTATCTTTTAGATGAATTTATTCTCAAAATAAACTCAAATAAATTTTATTTTGGATTTTATTTCTCATTATTTAACTCACCCAAATCATTTAATTATTTGATATTAATACATACAATATATGAAAAAACAGATTTAAAACCATTGGGATTAATATGATTACATTAAACTGGAATTTTATGAGTCATTAGTCTTAAATGACTATGGTGATTAACACATTATTTCCACAACAATATTTTCATATTTTCATGTCTTATATATGATATTTTAAACAAATATACCTCTAAATTGTATATCTTCTCTTCTTTTATATAATATTTACCCTAAAATATTTAAATACTTTTTCTAATTCTATAATTATTTCATTGAGAATATTTAGTTATTAAATAATATTTTCTTCATTATTGATTATATATTCTTCAATTTTCATTCCTTTATTATATTATTTATTTGAAAACCATATTTCATTAGAGAGAATGACATTTTTTTCAAACTAAGATTCAAGATCATCTTTAAGCACACATTATGTAAAATTCACTACATGTTATTCATCATTGTTATAAGTTTATCTATGATTTAAGACATAAACCAGAAAATTCCTAAACTCTTAAAAATTCTCCACTCTAGGTTAACTACTTATAATATTCCAATCATACTCTACTACTCTTATCATAAATTTTAATTTTATTAATGTGAATCTATTCTTTATGTCAACGTGATTCTAGAGTTCCTTTGTGATTTTAAACCAATTTTATCTAATAAAATTATTCATTCAATTAATAATTAAATTCATATATTATTATTATCTAAAACTAAATTACAAAGTTTCAAAACATAACAATCATAAAATATTTCAATGAAATTTTACCATTTTATTCACCCATTCCTTTTTGAAATTATATGAAATAATAGAAATTATTCTCTCGTTTTATTTTTAAATTTATTCATCATCTACAAATTTTATTTGAGTAATCTTCTATCTCTTTCTTTATTTTAATATATTCCAATGCATTAAATGATATCACTTTCAATTAATTTATCATATTCATGAAACCATGATTCATTTTAATTTTATAAGAAAAAAAAATATTATTCAACTCAATATGAGATACCATATTACATTATTAATTAGATAGTCATGAATTTATTTTTATCAGAAACTACATGGAATTTAAACATATAATTATTATTAATGGTTGAATATTTGTACATTTCTCTATAAACATTATTATTTGAAGATATATCATCCATTTTTGTGATTATTTATTCCATTAGTTCATCACCATCCATTCTAGAATCATCAAATTTTACTCTGCCAAACTGGAGATTAGATTCTTTTTAATTGATATTCCTTTCAAACATATTTTTAATAATTTCTTATTTAACTTTCAAAATTCTATATCGGATAAAATTCATATAAAACTTCTCATATAGGGTTATTTTTATTTTATATCATTATTTTACATTAATCATTTGATTTAATTTATCAATATGTGTTAGGTTGTAAGATTCTCAACTGGTGTAAACCTAATAATTCTGACATTAATAAGAAGTACTAGTGAATGGAGAAAGGAGACCATCCTATTTATCCATTAATTTTTATCCTAAAATAATTGAATGAATCTATTATCATATTATTTTGGATTATTTATTAGCTATTCAAAAATTATAAGATCTTTAGAAGGGAATCTAGATGCTCTACTACAACTTGTTGTAACTAGGCGATCGAGGATGCAACATAGAGAGGAATATGGGTGAATTAGTGCTGCATTATTTATAAATTTCATTAGTTAAATTTACATAAACAAGTTATTAAATTCATTATATATGCACCCTTATAATCTCACCCTCAACCTGACAAGATATAAATAAAATAGTATGAATGAATAAAATATTTTAACAAGGTTTTCACCTAATGTGATTTCAAATTTATTTGTATTATTTTGGTTTATTAATAGATATAGATGTATTAATAATATATTAATGTTATTATAAGATGTAATATATCATTCTTAACCCTAGTGTGTTCCCCAAACATATGACTCGGGGTATTTCATTTACTAAAACCATCTAGTTTACAAATTCGAATTTTAAATTGATTGAAAATTTCTCCTTAGATCCTCTTGATTCATTAATAGAAATAAATAGATACTTCCTTCAATCCATTTAAATGATCATCATGAACTAAGTCACCCTCTTATTTAATAACATTCTTATATAATAATTTTAGGAATAATAATATACCAATGATGTCATGACCCCATTCCTCTAAGGGTTCCCCAACTCGGCATATAATGACATGTGAGAGATGATAGCCTATAATCCATCCCATAAGTAGGAAAATTTTTTGTGACTAGAACTGAGGGTATTGAAATATCATATATGGAATCCATTACCAAAAAAATGATATAGGACTATGAGAGGTAATTAATCAAATACCAAGTAACTTTGTCACATATTATAAATGTAAACCAAAAACATCCAGAAATTCATGGAAAATGTATGAAAATAAAAAATAAATACTTAAATCATTACCAAAAATATTATTCCAATAATATATAATCAACTATACCTATAATTTCAAAGATATTAATTTCTATACCAGTCACTTTAATCCACCTAAAACCATTATTTTTTTATATATACATAATGTGATAATAACATGTATACTTTGTAAGTTCATAGCCATGTTCTACCATTAAAATGTGTAATGAAAATACTAATGCACCAGTAAATAAATTGAAAAAACAATATAAAAATTAAGGATTGAAAAAAAAACACCAAACTAACCATGGAATTTACACTAAATATCGTATCCTTTTTAGTAACACAACATTATGAAATATGAATCAATAGATACCTATGATTGCTTCCCTATATATTTTACACTATGAAACTCCAATTTAAAATATATGGTGCCCAAATCCCTTCAACTCATAACCCAAATCATATCCATCCAAATATGATATGGGTTGAGATTCATCCATACCCCCCCATTCTTAAAAGGTATATCATCCAAATTTGACATCATTCATAATCAAATCACAGCATTTTCCACATAACCAGGTCACTAGTGTATCAACATTGTGAACTAAACCTTCTTATTTCATCATCCTACCACTCATGACCCCCAGCACATATCACATACTCATCATCACTGGATGATATCTAAAAAAATTGTTCTATCCTAGGTAATATCAACAATCACATATATCATCATCACTAATATTGATGGTGTTCAAGGGAAGATGGGGAAATCTACAAAATACATCACAAACTTTCTAAATGTTGTAGAAAAAACCAAAACCCAAAACATTGTATCATTGGAAGGGTTATACAACATGTGTGGAGTGAATATACAAATAACATAAAGGTAAAAGATAGATACCACTAAATACTCATACTATGGTTTAAATTAAACTACACTAGAACACTAAAAAATGACTTAAATACACCTCATGCGATCTTTAACAATTATTAGAACCACTAAATACAACACACAATTGAACAACCATACATAACCTCATAATTTAGACTTTCAATTAAATTCACATCATTTTTTTATAATTTAATATTTATAAGAATTTTTTTCAGTAACATTAAATTCATTAATTATATTATAACGTATTAGGTTTCATCCCAAACAATATTAAATTAAAAAACCAAAATA
The DNA here is from genome assembly GCA_963277665.1 of Viscum album. Classification (NCBI taxonomy): domain Eukaryota; kingdom Viridiplantae; phylum Streptophyta; class Magnoliopsida; order Santalales; family Viscaceae; genus Viscum; species Viscum album. The sequence continues at coordinate 1,824,251,398 of OY728151.1, read as the reverse complement.
ATTATCATAAAATTCATTTAAGTAGATTACTAGACTTTAATTTCATCCCACACATAATTAAATTTTGACCCAGTAATTTTTTTCTTTATTTAAATTACATCCTCTTGTATTTGGTAAACTATTGAAACATTCCATATGAAAGCTTACCCTTCTCACCTCCACCACCACTAGAACAAAAAATATTCCAAACCATTGCCAAAACCTAAACATCTCACCATAACTTCCACCAACATCAAACCACAACAGATTCCATGGCACCCTAACATCAAAATACAATATAACATATCATATAACCATTTAGGTCACCACCATCATCATAAAATTCATAAAATAAATTTACATAAAATAAATAAATTCACTAAATTCACATCAACGCATATCCAAAATGCCATGTTGTTCAACACAACTTTTCATATTCAGAAAAAGGTCTTTCATGATTTCAATTCATTACATAGAATTTGTCTTCACAAAAAATTCCATATTAACATGGAGAAACGATTAATTTGGAATAAATTAGTTCTAAAACATTAGTTTATGTTTATTTCAAACAATCAAAAAAATAGGAGTTTCAGAAACATAACAACAACAACATAAATTGGGCACCCACCAGTGGTTATTTTCTGCAACATCAACAAGAAAGCATAATGACATTAGTAATTTCACAAAAGAAGTAAAATTATGATAATAACCCCCTTTACGATTTTATAGTAGTTAAATTATATTATTTACCTTCAAATGATAAGATAAAACATCCAAAAAAGTATGTGAATTTCATGAAATCAATTCAAAATAACATAAATAGGTAGTGAACAATGATCTCTTACCATCATGAAGCTATATGAATTTCCATGAAGAATAGGATGATGAATAAATAACAAGAACAAAAAAACCCCATAAATAATGTTCTAATCAAACGAAAAACATGGTTCTTCGAAATCAAATCCAAAACATTCCCAATAAAAAATTCATGATTATGAATTTCCAAAATTAAGAATAATATAAACGGGAGGGGAAACATGAAGGACTCAATAATTATTACCAAATATAAATCTTATGATACTAATGGTATAATCGAAATAATGTGGTAAAAAGGTCCTCTAAAATCACCAAGGTGTTTCCCACAACTCACAATAAATTTTGAAAATGGGAGAATTCCAAAAAATTATAAATATGATGGATGTTGAAACATTTAGGACATGACATTTTTCATAAAATCATGTCATTTTTAGATACCCTATAATTGAGACCATGAAAAAATTTCAATTTATGTGAGGATTTAATTAAAAATCGAATGATCATTAGAGAATAGTTTTGGAAAATTATCTTTAATAGCACACATGTCAAGGATAGTTAATTCATTTTGTAATTAAATTAAGAAAAAACCACTCCTCTAGAACATCATCCTATGATTGTATAACCCATAACATATTTTAATAAAATAACTTGAAGAATATTGATTAATTACAATAATAACACGATTCTATAGAATTCCATCCCTATACCTGATCAAACCATCCCAGAAAATCCCAAAAACACCACTAACTCCCAAACTTGTAACGTAACTAGATGATAATGTACTGGCCATTACATTAAAGACCACTTATATAATTCTCTTCATAGAGTATCAAAAATAGACTACGAATAAAATAATAGGGGTAATGTTCCAAAATATCTTCTAGAGAGATATTTCCTAGGAATCTCACTATAATAAATAACCAAACAAGTGAATACAAAAAGTGGAAAACAAAATATCACCAAAATTTGACACATTTATGAATTACATCATCAAAAAAATTAAGAAAAACTCAAAACAACTGAGGGTAATGGAAATTTTTCTACATTTGAAGCTCCCATCAACACTCATACAAGTCACCATGTCTCTACAACACTCAAAATAAGGGGGCATATCATCAATAAAACACCTTCCCTTCATGGACCTATTTCTCTAATGGACACTCTTTGAACATTGAATCCTCCAGTATACTAAAATACACATTTTAAATTTTATGGAATTTACATTTAATATAAAAAACTAATTTGTGCCCCACAGATTACATTGATGATCATGTACAATTTTAGTGGAGGAACCAATTGGTTCGCTAGATTTTGAATAAATTCAAACACCTCAAAAGTCCTAATAAAATGGGGAAAATGATTATTTTATTTATCAAACACACACTAATCATGAGGTGGGGAAATCATCAAAAACAAATTATATTTATTATTTAACTCTATAATGTTCCTACAATGATGGCCATATGACTTATGATTCTCTTTCACATCCTTATTCTACTGGTAGATAGATTGAATCCTCTTCTTCATGATTTTTACTATATCAAAACTAAGAACAACTGACCCCCTAACCACTGGCCAACATAATGGATATAAAAAAACCTCATATAACACCCATAAAATAGATCTATCCCAATGTATTAGTGATATTTTCATTTATTAATATCCAATCTATGGTAGGTTAACAACCAAAAATCCCTCGAAATACCAGATAAAGTCATACAACAAATATTTCAATTCCTGGATGGGTTACATTATTTATCCATCAATCTTATGATGAAAAGAAGCACTAAAAGAAAAATGGGATCTAATTCTGTTATGTAATCCTCTACATAGCTATGTGGTAAAATTAGGATCCAGATAAAAGATAATATATCATGATATACTTTAATGCTTAGCCTCATCATCCACATACCACCTTTAAAAAAATCCATGATACTCAGTTCTCAGATCACCAAAATGTGAGAGTACTTTTTTATTCCATATATAATATCAAAAAAAAACCTCACATTATCCTTGATATTGCGATAAACCTAGGATTAAATACATCAAAATATCCTCCAATTTCTACTATGGGGCATATAAGGGCTTCAAAAACCCTCCAGGAATTGGGTGATTGATTTTCACGTGATGACCATCCAAATTCTACCCAATGAAATCTAGAACTATTTAATTCGTTATAAGACACCAATGCTCCCATATCATGACATGAAAATACAAAGACACTCCATGATATACATCTAATGATGAGTTTTGAAAATAATAAAGAACTCCCAAATGCATAGACAATTGGATAAACAACATCTGTTGATTTATTATTAAATTTTGACTATCATTCAACCATCCATCAATAATAAAACCATTCACAACAAGGCCTCACATCACCTCTATTTATGTCTACCAAAAGAGACTCTTCAAAATTATGTGAAATGTATAATTAAACTATTATTTATTTAATAAATAGTATTATAATACAATCCCAGATACCGAGATGCATTATTGTGAGATCCTCTATGCCTATCCATACATCTTTAGACTGTCAAACAAAAAATACTCATGAATTCCTACTTATGAACTTAAAAACTACATATCCTTCCCCTAATAGGTAAGATATCTAAAAATATTAATTATTGGGAAACTTCATTCACCTTCTTTTTTGTAAATTCAGTTCCCATAGATAAGAGATATTTATGGATCTTATGGTCCATTAAACTTATAAAGAGATCATAGTTTTTGTAATGGATCAAAAACTATAGTGATAAAGGCACTACTGTTAAATCAAGATCGTGGGTTTCATTGTCTTAGTTGTATTGATGAAAAATAATTGACCCATTATAAGTCACCGACTTATTCTACATAAAGATGATAACAAATCCAATATGGGATAAATTATATAATACCACACACATAAAAACTTCTTCCGCAAGAAAAATCTATAGGGAACTAAAATGTGTCACCATAAGATAGATAAATGAACCATGGAACAATTAATTCCCATTGAAATACCATTACAACCTTTTTGAGTCCATTAGCGGGGCCACAATTAGAGATAAATTATCTACAAGCCTATGGTAATATGAAAAATGATAAAGGAGACTATGCACGAATTCCACATTCATTGGTGCTGACCATGAAATAACTACATTAATAAATTATGTTTCAATGTCATGACCTGATAGAGATACCATGGTATCATTGAATTTTACATCTAACAACCATAACCATAACATGGGAAGCTTCACATAGAGGAGATGGTGGTTAAAAATTTACATGAATACTGTGAGATAATCAATATAGGCCTCTTCTGAATTTGAGTAGATAAATATTTCATTGTTGAAAAATACTATGAAATGGTATAGGAATACATTTAACATGGTTTTCATTAGTTCAATAATCACAAATAGTGAATTTATTACACTGAATCACATGATCCTGAACTCGATGTTTCCATACCTTCACATGAAGGTCATCTTCAAAATGTCATCTTTCTACCAAATATGATGGTATATTGAACAAAAATATAATATAAAAAATAAATAGATCCATTCATCACATGGAATAAATATTCAATCCCAGGAAGGGGTTAATGGTTATTGACAATTTATTGATTCATCCTCTTCTTCTTTATTAACTACCTCAGACAAATGTATTGTTTCATGGAGACCAACTTTAGTGCATTCTAGGGAGACAGACTAGATATGATGAAACCCATATGCAATAGACCATCAATTACATCAATAGATTTTTAAAATTAATATAGGACATTTCATATGGATCCATAGGGATATAAGACATTCTTAGTTATATCTTTGACCTATAATCATTATCACATTGTGGTGGTAATGTAAAAACTCATCAAGGGAGACATTACAAAAATCATACACAACCATGAGAATATCCCTAATCCAAAATTCACCAGCTATCTCAATCAACATTGATAATAGATGCTCAAAATACCATCCTCTAATCTGATTACTCTTCTCACCAATGAACTCCACCCACTATCCCCTGACATTATAATTTGAAACCTACCCCTGTAAAAAATCAACGAGTGTTTGGAATGAATTTTACTAATCTACATTAAGGATAAAATCCTAGGAAAGTACATATAACAAAAAAACACATGCCAATTTCTGCTACCCCATAACTATTTTAAATCTACGACAAACAATATAAGTAGCCTAAACACTAAGTAGCATGCATAAAACATGGGTCACTGGACATATTACCACATCAATAACAATAAAATGGAAGAAAATAGTATAAATAAGTTAGTGTGTGGATCATGAATTAAATAAAAGAGATACTATGGTAAATAATAAATTTATCATTCCTAGAATGTCCTCCATCCCTAATGGTATGTAACCCATTATTAAATTCATCATCCATTATCCTTCTCCTTGATCTCTCTACTGATGTACCATATGATGATGCTCTAACCTAGGACACTAAATACATTAAACATAGAAATACAACCCTCTACCAGCTATATCTTCAATTATCACAGAAATGGACTTCTTCTATTGATACTAATCAAATAGTAACGAAAACATATATTTATAATTCCTTGTAAGAATCTACTATTTTAGTGGAAAAGGTTCTCGAAAACCCATCTAATAATGGCCTCCCAGATCTATTGAACACATAGTGTAATGTTTTCCATGTCTTCCCTGGATATATAATTAAAATAAGAATCCCAAAATTGATTCACAGGTTCAAACAACCCCAGAATATTGGGAAATGGTCTGTTGAAGTCATTTATCCATCAGTTGGAACTACCACCACATAGAAATTTTTGGTCTACTACATGAATCTTTTCTCCTCAATTTTCCCAATTAGAAACTCTCTCAATGACCATCCCATGATAATTCTTCTACTTGATAACCTATTCATTTTTTTCATCATAAAATACATTGGAACCATAAATGTGTTGAATTTATACATGATCAGAAGGATCAATTCCTCTTCCATGTGTTTCAATTTTTTATAATCATCTAATAATTCACCTGCAAAAATGTAGGCGGTTATTCATCTTGACCAAAAGAGTCCCCAACAAAAGGGCCTTATGATGAATTTATAGAATAACCTACCTCTTTTTTCCTCCATTATCGATGATGAGTATAAAAAATAAATATTCTTGTGAAAATATACCCATGAAGCCACCTCCATCATCCATTGAACAACATAAAATTTCCACCGTATATGTATTTTTTCCCATACCAGAATTACTAGAATAAAGACCAAAAAATCGTCATGAGAAATAATTATATTGAATAAGTTCTCAAGGTGTTCTAACTATCACACCATATCTAGATCAAAGATTCTCCCATTATTCATCCGTATGATTTTCCACTAAAAATTACTTTTCATTCATTACCATGACTCATCCTCCTCCATTGGATAAATCATTCTATAATTAATTTGAGCAACCTACTTAATCTATAATTCCTATGGGGTACACTAACATTGAACATAATCTATTCATAAATATTAAAGGAGAAACTTCAATACTTGTAACATAAAATATTATCTATTTTTATATTAAAAATTTTAATTTAATTTCCCCAAAATCACCCAATTTGGACACATATAAAAACAACCATGATGAATGAACCATTAATGGGTCAGTTACATAAAAACTTTACCATCAAAATTAGTCATTTGGTAGGAATAGTGTCCATGCATCGAATTATGAGGGGACATAAAATACAATTTCTTAGCCAATCTCTCTGGCCTATGTCACATACCATCATCAATGGAAACCCAAGAAAAATTATAGTTCCTTACTCAATCATTCATTCGATAAATCAACAAAAACCATTTGTAACACAATATAATGACCCCCCTACATCCAAAGATTCCCCTCATTGGTTGGAAATGATAGAATAGTGATATTATCTCCCATAAGACACATTAAACATTCCCCAAGATGGAAACTAACATCGAGGGTTATAATTTATAAAATATAGAAGGAATTACAGACAATAATAATATATTATTAGGATATATAATAATTCAACATAAAATACTCTCCAAAACATAATATAAACATAAAACAAATCAATCCCACCAAACATAAAAAATGTCAATAAATACAAATAGATGTGTCTAAATAAGTACCCAAAAGACAATTTCTACAAGAGTGACTCAAGAACAGATGAAAATTCCAGGATATTAATTTTGATACTAATCCCTAAAATTTTAATGGAGAATAGGAAACATGATTATATATAAAAATAGTAAGCAAAATATATATACTCATTTGAATTATTCTAGTTGTTTCTCATGCATATGTGAAATGAGAATACTCATGAAAAAGTGAATAAAAAAAATTAGTTAAATACCCCTAAATGGGAAAACTAACTAACCCTATCATTTACATATAAAAATCAACAAAGAATGAATCTAATGTAGTATTATAGTTCCAAATGAATACAGAATAATGGCACCATCCAACTGCTTCCCCACTAATATTATTATATCAGGAACCAACATAATTAATATTTTTCTCCTATTCATCGCATGATTATATAAAAACTTTTCCATATATAAAAAATATGAATAAAAAACACTCTTACCTACACCATCCTCAAAAATACATACATTTTCTACTGATGTCAGTCATTATAAATCATAACGTCATCCACAAAACTAGGGTATTAGGGTAGAATGAATGTAAATGATATCAACCTCATTCTCTAATCCTACCATGCATAAGTCAAACCATATATCATATACAAATCATCACTAGGTAATATCTAATAGGACTTCATGATCTCTTTTCTATTCCCCAACATACCCCACATTATCAATGATACTATAGAAAGAAGAGTGTGGAATAGGTGGAAGTAATATATTACACACAATCAATTTTATTTTTACTTTATAAAAGACAATTTTATTGTAAAAGTTGGAACCATACTGAAAGATCCACAACCCATTTACTTCTTAAATAAAACCACAAATACCCTATTAAATGTTAAAAATCCGACATTGAAATTAAAAAAAATTTCAAAGCACCACCTGCACCATCCACGTCGTTCAGTGGTCCACTCCATATTGCCGATAATGAACCCAAAATATCTCTTTCAAATTTTGAAATTCAGATAAACTGTGTGACTATCATCACTACCACGGTCGCCAAACTACCTTGAGACACACACTCTGACACAGAAGACTATACCATCAGATCGCCGATAATATCCATACACCGTAAACCCCTTTTACCACCTTGAGTATCATTGGCTTCACCGTAGAGTATCAACATATTCAATCAACTGCTTTGGTGATAACACCCTCATCGTAGTCATGAGATACCATAAGAATAGGCCATCTGAACTAAAAGATTAATTCACACCATATAGAAGACACTGACCATCAGCTCCAGCATCTTCACCATAAGATCTCACAAAACCTAAAACATCCACCACTGGTTGCATCTCCCTTAATAGCATGTCGCTCCCCTAACACATTCCAAAACCACCATGGTACCTTCATACCCTACCGAACTAGAAAGGAGCAAGGAAATAGGAATCCATTGCAGGATGGAGCGACAAGGAAGGGAAAAATAACACACCGATGAAAGGAAACCCCAAAACAGTTCAAAAAACCACAAGGAAAGAACAATCCTGGAATGAGATAGGGGAAATCAGGACTGAATCCCTATTGAAAACATGAACCAAGGGGAAATCGGGGGATGATACCCTATGATAACAACCATGAGACAGGAAAGGGTAAACTAAAACTGAATCTGTAAGGGAAAGAAAAGCCAAATGGAATGGAAGTCACCGAGCGGAGGTTCCCAAATTGATCATATTCCCACCAATATATTCTTAAACTCATCAAAAAACCAACACAACTGACCAATGTGTGTTATTATGTGTCTGACTAAACCAGCAGAGTAGGGGAGGGATAGGAGAAAACAAGAAAAATCTCGGCGTGAGGGGGATGGAAACCCATAAGGGGATAACATTTGAGAGGAAATGTAAAATGAGGAGGGACACTGAACTAGATAAAAATATGGGGGAAGGGCCATTTCCATCTATTAGATCTTGAAACCTTAAGAGTGGAAGAGTCTATAGGTGTGTGAGAGAAAACACTAGGAGAGTGGGGTGCCATCAAAAGTAATCTATTCGATTCTACAATATATAAGACATTGGGGAAGGCATACAAACCAACATTTTATCACATTGGAAGGGTTTTCGAAAATGGTTTGGGGTACTAATAAAAATTACATAATGATTATTTATACATAATTACCCTATAATTCCTTAATAATATCTTAAAATCAACTATAATGACATGAGATTTCTTAACTGAAATTTCCATTTGGAATAAATTAATATATTTTCATGTAATGAATATATACCAAACACATGAATGAATTTGGATAGTTTCAAATGTTAGGTTTTTTCTTATTTAAAAAAAATTATGCATCATAAGTATTGGTAATATATCCATTGAATAGTGAACATATGATTAATATATATTGGGTTATGATAATTTCTAATTGATAATGACTAAAGATGTGATGACCTAAACTAATATGATAATACCTTATAAATCCCATTTATCATAGCTTATGAGAGAGATTGGATAATTGGGATTTACCCTTAATCATTAACATGATAAGATTCAACCACTAAAGTAATTATGGAATATTGCATGGGATAAGTTCAATGTCATTGACTTCACAACCCAAACCATGCTTGTTGAACCACCCCATTAGAATCCCATGATAACACACCATACCATCATTAAATTTACTATTTTAATATAATTAAATGTATCAAAACTGAAATATTATATTTTTTAATATTATTTGTAAAATAATAATTATATTTATTTTTTTGATCAATTTTTTTTGATAATGTGTTGATAAAAATTAGAGGAAATGAAAATAAATTTTTTAAAGGTATAGTATCAATAAAGACATTATAATTTATTGAATTCATGATATTGTGAAATAAATTAAATATTATTAAATATTTTATTATTAAATATTTTTTATTAAATATAAATGATAATATAATTTTACAAAGTCAATGTTAATTTTTATAATATTCATATTAATATTACTATAAAAACAATATTTTTCATAAAATAAAGATATTTGAATTAAAAGGGTGAAATTTGACACTTTGAGTTGTTTTTTTGGATAAAATGAATATTATTTTTTTATTTATGTTGTGAAAAATATCCAATGGTGACATTATCATATTTTTTAGAGGCAATAAAAAATTTGGGTGGGAATTATATATTGTAAAAATATATGGTGTTTATTCAAACATCATAATGTATCAAAAGTGTGGTAATATATAACTTTAATGGAATCCATGACCAAATAATCATTTACAATGTAAAATTATTTTATTTTGAGGTTTTTTTAATTATTTTATAAACCCTTTATGAATCTTCCCAAACCTACATTATATATTATGTTCTAAAAACCAACTATTTATGAACATGACTCACTTCCACATTAAAATGTTCAATATATTAATGAGGAATATTATAAAAATATAAAATAAATAAAACTAATTCTCTATTATATAAATCATTTTAGAAAAACATTGGAATGTTTTTGTTTTTTTATATGTTACTGTAGGGATCTAAAAACAGATGTTAGGAAAATAATAAAGAACTCCCCTCTATTTTTCGATATAAAAATAGCCAAACTCTAATTTATATTCATTAAAAACGTTTTATCATGAAAATACTCTTCAATTTTCTCTATATATATCTCTAATATGGTTCCCCAATCTTTTAGTATGCTCCACCGAAGCACTTGGGTTATCCATCTCAAGATAAAGGATACACTCCTTATGCTCTTTATTTAAACACCTTTTTTTATGCCTTATTATAACAAATTTTTCATTTGGGGATGTGTTCATAAACATCAATATTACTAATTTATGATTTATAAGTGATTAAACACACCTTTATCTCTTAGTAATCTATCTAATTAATCATTGATTACCCCATTAGGGAGCCAAAATTGTCCTGTTAGTTTCCATGAAAACAATATTTTGCGAATAATAATCCCTATTTCAACTCAATGTTATTCACCTAGATGTTAATATAATATATTTATAGAGTAATTAAATTTACATATATCCCACACACCATAGCCATGGTATTAAATATGATTAAATATGATCCTTTTTTGAATGAATTATGTCTCACATTTCTGCATGTAGATGATATGAATGTGATGTGTGGGAAGGAAATTATATATCCCTCCATTTAATTTTGTAATTTTTTAATCTCTTGAAATACCATGTATGATGCATCATAGGTTATAATAATAAAAATATGTTATATTTTCTTGGTTGTTTTCAAAATCTTATAAATATGAATCATTGATTTAAGTTGTTTCCACATTCCCAAGTTTCATTTATGTTAACATCATATATCCATCTTGAATGTTCATGTTTATGATTATCACCCAATTTATGCCCCATTTATGTTGATAATGAATTAACATTAATACATTATTCATTTTACTCTTTCTTTATTCAGTTATAATGATTTATATCTCACCATATTATTATGCTTTTCAAAATGATTTCCTTTGTAGGTTTATAATAGAAATGGATTTTAGAGGATGTTATGGAATTTTTCAATAATGTTGTTGTATCCATGTATCATGATTCCATTCAATTTACCTAAAATATCAATTATAGTAGAATTTATGATATTTTGGGATAGATTTATGATTACCTTTTTGAAATAGCTCATTAAATATGGTATATTAAGGATATTAGTTGTCAATGTTGTAATCAGAGCATAGTCTTGTAATTTTTTGAATTAATATTAGAAAAATATATAGGATTAATACTAAATATAGAAAATAATCTCTAAATTTAGGTAATTTATTGATTAAATGGTTTCGAGGAAAATATATAATTGTTGGGATACTATAGTTTGATGTGTCACTAGCACAATTATACCTAGGGGTTAAACCCCCAAAACCATTTATTAATATAGACTTGACTATGAACAAGTGCATGAAAATACAAATTGATACCCAAATCATTTGAAATTCATTGATAAATTATTTGTTATATTGATTATCTCATTATGAACCATCATTAATGAAAAAAATTACCAAAATATTTACCTTAGGAAATCGATAATTGATAAAATACATTAAATCCAAGAAATTAAATGGTTATGAAATATTTCATTTATGATTTGTATATTAAATGTTTAAGGTTGTCCATTTATTTTCATAGTAGTTTAAAAATTCTCATCCGCAAATTTCTCTTTATTCTAGTCAATGGATTTAAATAGGGAGAACAATGTCAACATCCAATGTGAGGGGAAAAGTTATGAATTCCCAAACAAGATTCCATAACCAAAGGGAGTTGGATTAGAAAAAATCATGATTCTACTAAATTAAATGACTCGTATTTGTAACCATGAACTAAATAAATATGAATTATAAATTATACATAATAATTTGAATGTTACAAGTGAGATCTTTATGTGACAATAGATATTATATATTAGTTGATATTTTGATCCCTCAATTATAGAAAAATGGATTACCTCCATTGAATAAAATATTTCTATCCTTAAATTTTTTGAAAAATAGAATAACATGATAGTTTTGTATCACATAAAGGGATATGTATATTAATGGTGAATTTTGGACTTAAATACTATGACTGAGTAAGAGACCAGAGCTATGGAGAAGAAGGAATAATAGAAAAATGTTTTGAATGAAATTTCTCAAAATACACATCTTCTGAATATGGTGGGTGATTTTTATTCTCTTATAAAATAAAAACCAATATATAAGTGTTTAAGAAGAAAACATCACAATACAAGAAATATTCAACTTGAACTTTTTTATTACACCTTAATATAATCTTGAAATCTTCTTTTTCGGGATGAACTATGTCTTTGCAATGCTATGTAAAATCCAAAAATTGATAGATATGAGGTGATGTGGCCTCAAATTAGAAATGGGGATTTATGAATATCTAGGGTCTCACAAGGATATGATGTAAAATGTGTAGTTTAAGTCTAGTGGTGTGGTGGAGAAATATAAGGTTGATAATAAAATTCCATATCCCAACACTCAATGTTGTTGGTAAAAAACCTATGAAATCTCTTGGAGGGAATGAGGAAATTATTTAGGCATGATAAAGAAAGACACAATGCTCAATATTTCTTGTAGGTGATATACTCCAATGAAATGTAATAAAATATTTCACTTTTCCACCATCATCCCTTTTTCCATAGTTTAAGAAACATGGAAAGGGAAATAAATGAATCAATGCACTATTCTAAATATTTTTATGAAAACCAATGATATAAACCATAAAGTCAGGGAGATAAATTGAGATATTATTCCATAAAAATGTGGAGGTGGATCACAATAAAGAAGTGGTTAAATGAAATTTAGTTATTCTCTAAATAATATAAATAAACATTTTTTTACGGTTAAATGAATTATTTTGTATCGGGAATATATATTAAAAATATTCAAATAACATAAAAATAAATTTATATAGTGCTATCGAAGAAACTATTAAATGAGTAGTTTATTCAATTATATATATGTATAAGTCCTCACTTTTCCATATTTGTGTTCTGAACATTTTGGAAAACGTTTTGATACTTCCATTTGTGTAATGAGATACTATTCTAGTTTTGGATTATATTTCCTTAAATACATCCAAAATTAATTATTAATAGAATAAAATTATACTTTTTATCATGAATATCTGTCTAATTATATATATGTATAAGGAGGATGATGAATATCATTTAGGACAAAAATTTCAACAATGGATATTATAACATTTATGACAATCCATATATTTCTCGATTGATTTAGATTAAATAAAATATCATCCTTAAGGTCATGCCTATTATCAGATATTTATCTAAAGTGCTTCCTGAAGAATTTCCTAGTGTCCCACAATCTTTGATGTTGGGTTATTAATTTAGCTTATACATGGATCTATTCCAATATCTAAAACTCAATATCAAATGTATGTTGTTGAATAGGATGATATTAAGATGCCACTAAAGTGGTTCTATATAAAGGGTTTATACAAAATTTTATTCACCATGGGGTGCAATGGACCTCTTTATCTAGAGTATGTTTGTGACAATGCACATCCACCTTGATTATAGTCAAATCAAATAGACCATGAAAACGAAAAATTACCATCATAAATGGATTGATGACATGTTTAAATCACCTAAGTGGAGCCAATTATTTTTCTATGGTGGTTCTTCGGTTGAGATACCTTCAATTAATGTAGAAAAAGGGGGATATCAACATGACTGATTTTGAAACAACGTACAAGATCTATAAGTTTATAATTATTCCATTTAAGGAAAATAATTCAATAGAAATACTCATATACATTAGAAGTAGAGTTTTTTTTGTTATTACCACAAATAATTTATGGTTTTCTTTGTGGATGATATTCTCATTGACACCAAAATATTGGATGAACCAGGGGACCATAAAAATAAAATATTAAGGACCTTGTGGAAATAAAATATTCCAGTAATGTATAGAAAATGAAAAATATAGTTGGAGTAATTACCATTTTTTGGTTATGATTTCCCGAGAAAAGGTATATATATATACAATTTAAAATTGTTTAGCAATGTACAAGAACAACCTCTATTATGGAAATATATTTCTTACATGGATTTGATATGTAAAATACTAAATTTGTTATAAAATCACATGATTTTCAAGACTCCTATCAAAAATCACTTATAATGTTGTCACGTTTTTTCTAGAATGATGAAAAATTGGATAACCATTATACTTGTTCTACCACTACCGGAATGTATGGATCGATTTTTGATATAAAATTATAAATTATAAATTTCATTAGTTATGTACTCAGTAATTGTTTTTATGTTATATTATAGGACTCTAGTTAATTTCAGATCCATGAGTATATCTACCCATGTCTTAATAAAGAATTAGTTATAGATATATTCCATTTAGAGATTTGCTGGATTTAACTATATGGAATAATGAGTGACATATATACATATCATAAAACCTCAAGTATATATTCACAAACTAGTTTATTAACCAACACCAATAGAGTTTTTTTGTTCCAAACAATGATTATGAATTTTGAATTAATTACCATCACGAAAGGGTAAATAAAGTGGAACATATTCAGAGAAGAAACCATCCTACAAATCTATCCATGATTTTTATTGGAAGGGATCCAAAATGTTAGGACATAAAAATGATGGATATTGGAAATATGAAAGGATATTTATCCTATATTTCCCAAATAAATGCATATCCACCCATTCATGATAGGATCTAGTTGGCCTAAAATTGATATTTTTATATTAGTTAATATAAAAGAGTTCGAATTTTTTGAATACGAAGATACGAGGATTGGAATATAGATTAGTGTCCCATAAAAACTAGAATGAGATATTTAATTTCGTGATTCTACACACTACCCATCCTTCACTATTTATCCTTGAATACCTAAGAGTTATAGATATTTGAAACAATGTTTATGGTGGGAAAACAAGAATTGAATAATTGGAAAAATCTTATATTAATGTTGGGTATGCCAACCAAAATTGGACGTATGAAAAACTTTATAAGGTCATGATGTGACTCTTTTCTATAGTTGTATGAAAATGGGGAAAAAGTAACACTATATTTCATCAGAGGACTCCATATATTTCTAAATGTGATAATACCATAATGGTTGTAGTTCATCACATTAAAATGTTAGATATTTTAATTTCCATTACAAAATATTTTAACCTGAACAAATTTCTATGGTAAACATAATAGAAGTAGTAATTCTATGTAGGATCAATGATCTATTATATCTAACCGATATTTGGGGTTTACCAATAGGTTTTGAATAATCCAGCAGTAAGAATTCTATAAGAATCTAAGGTTAAAAAAAGATTATCACCCTCATATGGATTGTCAATTTAATAGGATAATTATAAATATGGAGGATATTTTGAGATCATGTTCAATTTATTTCAAATTATGTTTGGACAAACACTTTCTCCTAGTGTAGTTCTCATATAAATACAGTTTCCACTATAGCATTAAAATATTTCCTTATAATTAAATGTTTTCGATGATGAAAAAAAATTATACCTTTTTGGATGAAGTTGTAGTGTTGACTCTTACGGGACATAATCTTATAAAATCGTTAATGGAGACGGATCCTAGAATTTATCATGATATGAAATATTTTTCAATAAAATATAAAATCTATGTATAAAATCATCAATGAGACCTCATGAGCGAGTTTATTAATAATGTTTTCCACCATATATCTTTATGGATGAAACTCAAGAGGTTTTGGAATAAGTGAATGATTATTCCTAGATACATTGGATTATTTGAGTTCTTTGATCACATTAAATCTATGACTTATTGAATAGAATTCCCACATTACCTATCTCAAGTACATTTTGTGTTCGATGTATCCCACTTAATGAAGTACATGCCATATCACTAAAATTTATTGAATCTAGAGGTGTTATTTTTGGAGAATGTTATTTCATATAATGATTACCCAGTGAAGGTATTAAATAATACAAACAACGTTCTATGAGATAAGACAGCTCACCAAGTAATAGTAATGCGGAAAAATACAAGATTGAGGATGAGATATGGTAACTAGAAGTGGTAATTAAACCGAAGTTCCCTAATCTATTTTAGGGGATCCAATGAACATTCATGGTTGAAATTTTTTAAGGGTGGAATAATGTATTGAAATGACCTTTTATAAATTTCATTCCATTTGAGAATAAATGGACTTCATTTTTACATATTATAGTCATAGAAAACACATGGACTTTACAGTTTCTTTTGTAATGTTACATAATGTCATATTAAAAATATCATTATGTATCATAACAATTAATAATATATCCATTTAAAATTTATCTTATGATTGATATAAATGGGGTAACTATTAAGACCAATTGATAATGGCAAATGATGTGATGACCTAAAGCAGTTTGATCCTAACCTATGGAAACTATTTTTAAAAGATATTGATAAAGATAAAATCCATAGTATTTTACCTTTATCAATACCATTATGGGATTAAACAAATAGTGAATGAAATAGAAAAATTATTTTATAATTTCATGTTCATTGACATATCGACCCAAACCATGTTTCTCGAACCACCTCTTAAAAATATCATGACAAAGAACCTTACCCATAGGTTGTTAACTTATGTAATAATGGGATATGTATCAGAAACATTACTATATTAGTATTTATTTTTCTATCTAAAATAATTATTATATTTATCATCGATGACAATTATTAATTTTTTATATAATAAGTAGATAAAAATTATATGATGGAAAATTTAATATTTTTTGGAAATGAATATTTTCAATAAAAAAGATATATTTGAAAAAATAAAAATTTTTTAAAATAAATTATATTTTTTAAAAATATTATTTTCATTATATATGAATTATAATATAATTTTACAAATTCAAAAGTAATTTTTAAAATGGTTAGAAAACAATTATTGAAGCTACAAATATTTCTCGATAATGTGTTTCTTGATTTAAAAGTGTTAATTATAATAATTAGAGATTTATTTGATAAAATAAATTTTATTTGTGAAATAAAAATTTCAAAATTATACAAATATTATTTTTTCATAACATTTGAAGGTTGTTTATTTTTTGTATAAAATTTGATACGTTATAAATATATAGTGTCAGTTATTACATCATAATGAATAAAAAGTGATGTAATATGTTCCATAAATTGTATCCCTAACAAAATATATATTTCTCCTATAAAAACTGTATTTTCTCTGTAGTATTTGTATATTTTTTTATGAATCATCCAAAACCTATATTATATATTATGGATTTAAATTACGTTCTTTATGAACATGACATACTTCTACAAAAACAGGGGTAAAAATTTTATGAAATCAGTTTTTAAAATTTCAAAATATTGAATCAAATTCACATTTAAAGAAACCATTAGAAAAAATTATTTGATGGTTCATGGTTTTGAACGCATTGTTTAATAGATTCCAATACATATGTTTTGAAAATAATAAAGAAATATAGTCTATTTCTCAATATCCACCCAATGAAAACCCCATTTATCATTACTCAAAAACCTCATATTATGACATTACTATTTATTTATTCCTAAAATCTCTCAAAAGGTTTCCCAAATATCTCAGGATTCTCCTCCTATGATTTTGGAAACACAATCTATGATAATGTATCATATACTTCTCTTATTTCTTCAAGATCATTATTTGTCATATACCATTTTATTTTAAATTTTCTTTGATGAAATGTGTTCTTACATATACCAATTACATACCCTATTATTTATAAATTATGAAATAATAAATTTAACCCCATTAATCCCTCCCATGAATTCTTCAGTAACCCTATTATGCTAATATAATTATCCTGGGATATTCTGTGCATTTCATTAGTTTTGTTAGTACTCATCCCCATTTCTAGTCAAGGGTATTCCACTCTATGTTCCTATCCATTATTGATTTAGTAATTACATTTATTTAAATAAAAATAAATAATATTGGGATTACATGTGATGAAGTATAATCTTATGTTTAATGGTCTATGTGGCACAATTATGATTATACATGATATAAATGTGATGGTTGGGCTTAAAATTTTTAAATACTCCAATTAATTGGGTAATGTTTCAAATATTCCATATATGGTGAGTGTTATGTTATCATAATTACACCATGTTATGTTTTCTTATCATTAATCCTTGAATTTTGTCTCTGATTCCATGGTTTGTGTTTCTTCCACATTCCCATGTTTTCTTTTATGTTATAATCATATGTAATTATTTCATGTTCATGTTTATTATTCTCACCCATTTTATGTGCCATTTCAATTCCTATTGAAAAAATGTAATTATTTATTCATATTATTCTTTTTTATTCTCTTACTAGGATTTATATCTCACCTATTTGTTATGTATGTCCCCAGGTTATCTTTTGTAGTTTTAAAAGAAAAATGCGATTTTATTAAATATGGATGATTATTCCAATAATGTTGTTATATACATATATCAAGTTTATTTTATAGTTACATAATATCCCATAAAAAGTAGGATTACTTATCTTTTTGGATTTATTTTTGTGACCTTATAAGTAATAAATCATGAAATAGTGGGTATTAATGATATGGGATATTATATCAACTCTAGTATGTAACCCCTCTAGTAACATCCCATCCCAGGTGCCACACGCTAGTTCCCCAAACTGGTTGGTCACATAAAAACATGAATTCCTCTCAATACAGAAGAGGTTTTCGACCAGAAATGAGGGTCTAATATTTTTCATGGGGAGACTATACCCTCTTTTTCAGAGAAAAAATACAAAAGAAATAAATAAACATTAACCATATATATAACCATAACGAGAAGGTTATGAAAATCACATGGCAGTCAAAACTGGAAGTACAAAATGAAAAACAAATAGTTGATATGTAATTGTAATGTATGTGCCAAATGTCAAAATTCAACAAAAAAGTAATGAAACTAGAATCTTCCTTGTGGTTCCTAGACAACATCAGTTTCCCTTATCCATGATCCATCCCAAATTATCCATTTATTGGATGGCCTTTCCATTATCGTGTCATACACCCATTAAATCTATTCAGGTACCGATCATGAAGCATATGTAGGGTGTGATTACAACTTAATATGCCACCCCCAATGGTCTATAAAACAATATCCAGTCAATACATTGTATATAGTAGTATAAAGAATAAAATTAACGAAATAATGTAAATAATTTTCATTATTAAAAAATTCATGATTTTACAACATAACATTACGGATATTCTGAGGACACTCGTGACCCCATACATACTTCAGCTCCTTATAGAGTATAAACTATCAACTAGGGATATCATATCATAGAATTAAATTTTTACCATTAATAATACGTAATTTAATTCCCATGTTACCATTCATTTTTCATACCAAAATTTCCTATCACCATTAAAATTACATACCATGATGCTGATGTAACCTTTCATATTTCACAATTGAGTTCCCCTATTACCATTCATATTTCACAAATGGAGGACCATTTAACCATTAAAATTTCACAATTAAATGACAATGTTACTAATAATAATTTCCTAATTGAATGATAATTTTAACATTAATAAATTCTAATACATGGATGAATGTCAATGATTCCATTCATCCACACATAATTATTTATTCAATTAATTATCCACAAGAAATTTCATTACTAATTTGAAAATTTGTTCTGCATACCAATCCCACTAAATAATTATCCAATTAAATAATCCTATTAATCCCATTAATTAATTCAAAAATTAATTTATAATATCAATCTCATTAATAGTTAAATAATTATTTCATCATATATTTCCCTTAAATTAATTCCAAAATTAATTTATTACACTGGTCCCATTAATTAATTTACCAATTTGTTAATCAATAACCATTATTCAATATCCTGTAACTAATTATAAAATTAATTAGATAAAATCAATATTCTCAATCTCTAATAATTAACTCAACAATTAGTTATCCAATTCGAAATACTAATAGTTCATGATTAATTAAACAATCAATATTCTCATGTTAAAAATCTCAATATCTAAAAATTAATTCCAAAATTATTTATCTCATTCAAAGTCTAATTTTATTATTATTTAATATACAATTAATTACTAAATTTCATAAATCACAACATCTCAAAATTAATTCCACAATTAATTTTCATAAATATATAATGTTAACTATCATAAGATTCATATCTCAATATCCCATAATTAACTCAACTATTATACATTCATTATCCAAAATCTAAATATCCCATAATTTATTCAAAAAATAATTTATCAAATATAATCTATTAATTAATTAGACCATTAATTGATCACATCTCTTCTACTAATTAATTCATCAATTTATTAATCATGTCCAACTCATTAATTAATTAAAAAATTATTTAATCCCCACAATCTCATTAATTATTTTTGAAATTAATTAACCATTTAAATCACATTGATTAATTAATGATATCAATTCCATTAATTAATTAAACAATTAATTAATACGATCAGTTCTAGTAATTAATTCAATGGTTATTTACACCCTCAAATAACAATAATAAAATAAAAAATTAATTAATCAGAACAATTCGATTTATAAAATAAACTATTTATTATTATTATTTAACCAATTTAAAAAAACACAACAATTCCCATTAATTATTTCAAGACTCAACTAATAACAATCACCAAATTCTATTAATTCCCAAATTAATTATTCCCCAAAATTACATTAATTATTTTCATAATTAATTAACTACATTGAATCCATTCAAATAATTCCATTATTAATTTTTACGTGAATTCTATTCATTAATTCTATAATTAATTAATCAGATTCAATCCCTTTAAATAATTCATCAATTAATTATTTACATAAAAAGCATTATTTAATTCCAAAATTCATTAATCAAATTTAATCCCTTCAGTTAATTCCCACATTGAATTATAAATTAATTATTCTAGCTCAATCAATTAAATAATTCATTAAATAATGCCCCGATTAAATATCCCAAGTCACTCAATTCAATAACTCCCTATTTAATTCATCAATTAATTATTCCAACTCACTCAATTCATTATCCACATAACTAATTTATCAATTAATTATTCTAACTCACTCAATTCAATAACACCATACCTAATTCATTCATTAGTTAATCCAACTTACCCAATTCAACAAAACGATAATTAATTTCACAATTAATTATTCAAAATCTAAAAGTTAAATATTCAAATATCTGAATAACATATTTAATAATTAAAATTAAATAAATAATTCTCAAAAAACTCAATTTATAATAATACAATTTAAAGTATATAAATAAAAACACATAATCCAAAAATTGAATTTGGTATTTGAATTTTAGACCACAAACCACAGGATCGATGATGAATGATTGCCATGTGATGTCATCAAATTGAACAAAATAAAAAACAAACATGATAAAGAACATGATCTATATCGGAAATCGTTATTTCAAGATCTAATAATCAAGATCCCTAAATTATAGATCTAGATCAAACAGTACAAATTTTATCTTCCCTCTGAAATATTATAGGGATATAGTACATAATAATGAAGCCACATGTGATTAGATCCTCTTACTATAGAATCTATAGGTTTTTAATTTGCACATAAAATCACCTAGAACAGTTTTTTTAGCCATATGGAATCCTTTGAGCGCCATTAAAATAAAGAGGAATGATTAGACTGTGAGTGGGGGTAAATTTTAGGGATAATAATTGGGTTGGGTTATTTTAAAATTTATTTTTTTGGATAATTAAATCTTTTATAAAGAATTCTTGGTAGAGGAACTTGACATTCACTAACAGTGGGCCTAAATCATTGGCCTCATCTGTGAGGGTGTATAGTTCATAAATTTAGTGTACATTATTTGACAAACCATTAGTCAACTATTTGAATTCACTCTGTCAAGGTTCAAATGGTTGGCCGGGATGGGGTGCACTGTATCAAAAAACCATACACGAACCATGCAATTTTTGACATCCATTCAAAATTCAAAATTTCACCCAAAACTCCCCTTTTAATAACTAAATGAAAATGTATTAAAAACTAGAAAAAACTGTTCCTAAAAACAATATTGAGATATATCAATAAAATAATGTGTTCTTACACCACCAAAACACCACAAGATAATCTTTACAATAACATCTACCACTAAATGTATCACACCACACATCTACTAAATATAACTACCCAATTTTCTTTATCAATTAAAATATCATTTGTTTCCTATAATTTTCCAATTACAATCCAATATTTATTCTCATATATTCATTTCCCATATTGAGTTATCATATATTAGGATTCATCCATCAATTTATTCCTTTAATATACCATGTCAAATATAATTACATTCCAATTATCCAAATACCACACATCCATTTCATCTCATGCATAATTTATTTTTTCCCACGATATTTATATTTTATGATTTCAATTCATTCAATGATTGTTTTTATATGATATAAGTCAATTAGATGTGTTTTGGAGGAGTTCAGACACTACACTGGCTTCGAATAGTGGTGGGCTAGCTTGTTGGAGGTCATCTAATTTGTATGTGGGGTGATTCTTGGATGTATTTGGATTCGAGGTAATTTTGAGCCATTTATTTTTTGATTTTTTTGGGTGTGGCTATTTTTTATTGGTGGCTGTATTGGTGCCACATGTATTGTTAATATATTTTGTGTTTTATTTTATTTAATAAATTTTAGGACCAATAATTCTCTTGGATCTTGATCGTTCCTGGTAAATGCCAAACCATTATAAAAACCCTACCATCTGAATATAATTAACCAATCCATCCACCATACATCATTCCTCAACACAATAAATTCCATATAACTATCACTTCAGTATTTATCCCATTCAACAACAATTATTATCACCAACATCACCAAAATATAAAAAAACAGTTCAAATAAGCACGAAATATTAAATGTAAGCACATTAAAACATTCATGAAGTTGAATATTTCACAACATCACAATTCATATTATAGAAAATAGTATATTAAGAATTTATTTAATAATAAATCATAAAAATAATTTGTATACTCAATTTCTGATTAGAGCATAGTTATAAAATTATTATTTATATTTTTATGAAAACCAATATAAGCCAACCAATGTAATAAAAATGTACAAAATTGTAATAGACTAGACCCTTTGGTCCAGTACATTTCCAAAAAAATGGTTCCACTAAAATGGTGGCACTAGTCATGACTATAGTGTGATTATGGCCTTGATCACAGTGGCACTAGGATGGTTGCACCGTGGTGGTGGAACCAGTCACAAAAGTATTGTGATAGTGGCACCAATCATGGGAGCACTGTGAAGGTGGAACCATGACGGTGTCACCGTGATGTTGGCACCATATCCGTAGCACCGTCATGGTTGAACAATGAAACACATTCACCGCTTATGATGTTCAACCGAATCAGTGGCACCATGGTGGTAGCACCGTGATGGTGGAACCATAACATTGTCTCACCAAAAGGTGTCCCACCTTTTGTTTTATTTTATTTTTTGGAATTTTCTCTTTTCCACCCCCACAATATATCTTTTAACAAAAAAGTGTTTTAATTCCCCTTCTAAAGTAATTAAAAGCTGATAAATGATATATAAAATTCCCCAAAATATGGGATACCCTTGACAAACCTAAAAGATTGTCTTTTTCCTCAGTGTCACATCATTTTATTATACTCTGTAGTTCTTCCCCTATTACTCATTTGCCACTATTTAAAATATTCTCTTTAAATAAAAATTGTTATGGAAAACTCTCTGATGAGAAATATTAAATGAAAATTAATTCTTTCATGTGTAACCACCCAAACACATGGAGAAATTACAATCCTCTTATAATGTAGTTCAAAAATTAATATCTTGTAACTATAGGATCTCACCTTTTATCACATGGGGATTCATTCCTCTTCTTAACTAGTCTCATTCCTATCTATGGTGAATTTGAAGCCCCCATTACCAAGGGTAGTGGTGCGCCTGTGCTCAAGCCTTTCCTTCTCACTCTTGGAGTCCTCCGAGTTCCTCCCCTTCAAGTCGTGCATCTCCGGTTCAAGGATCATGAAGAAACAATTTGATCATTGATAATCCTAGTTGGGTTTTTCCTTCGTCTCACATTTCTATATATAATGCAGGATTGGTATGATAATTCTCCATTGGGGATGGATGAAACCTAACCTTAACGAAGATAATAAATGGTTTTAAATAATGATGGGGCGTGTTTGATGATTCTGATATACATTTCTACCTTTTCTTATATGTTTCGAATTGTATGGTCTTATATCCCTAGAAAATCGTGACTGTTGGTGGTCATTTTTTCCTCACTAACAAATCTCAATTTTCTGGATAATAATGTGATTGAATGTCTATAACATGGAATCTAGTTTATCACATAAACTCAGTTTATTAAATTTATTCCCAAGGAATTTGAATCCTTGTGTGGTCACCCCTATTTACCAAAAATATATATGAAACTAATAGAATTTTGTGTTTAAATCTCAAAACTCCTTTGCTCTATTATAGTTATTTGTATAGTTGTTCTTATAGATTCTTATGGGGTGACATGGATGGGGATGAGATCCAATATTTTAAAGTTGTTACATTTTGGATTTGGGTATGTATATGGCCATATGATGGGGATTGGTTGTTTTAGTACATCGAGGGATATCATTGATGCCTTTGTTTGTTGTGACATTACAAGAGAACTGGGTGTGAATGATTAATTTAATTCATGGTTGATTTCCCTTCCTTGGCTTGTGGCTATGCCTGTTTGTTTTATGATAGTGAAAATTTATTTAGATGGAACCACTTGAATGTGATAACAAGAATGGGTTCAATGGTGTCTTGTTTTCCAAGAATGATTTGTGACATGGTGCTGGTTTTTGTGATTTTAATGATTGAATAGAAATGAGGGTGTTTGTGTATGGGCTGGTTTTGGACCCCCATGGTCTGGATGAGTGCTTTTTTACCTCTATGTATAATTTATTTCTTATATTTTTTATTCACACCTCTCCCAAGTTGATAACATTGTGTCGAACACCACTATTTCATGGGGGACAGTTTTATTTCACAACACTCCAAGGAGTGGCTTGTAATTAACACCTTTTATGCACCCTTTCCCTTGTAGTCCAAGACACTTTGGGAAGAATATGATTGAATTAGGTCCATTATAGCCTGAGATTATTTAGGCAAGTAATTTTATGGTGGTTGGTCCTGGTGTGTGTGCACAGGTTGTTTCCCATGTGTCTTCGGGATAATACCCAGTTTCCCTCTAGCATAGTATTAGTTTTCGAGACCAGGTGTCATCGGATGTGGTGGTAGTTGTTCTGGACCATGTTTTAGAGAGCGTGGTTATGTGTGGTTGTGGTGGCCAAGGTGTTTATGGGAATATTTATGGTTATGTTGGCCTAAACGGTTATTGTTGGAGTGGTAGGTGGACTTCTGTTAGAATAGTGGGGATGTCTGGCACATAGGATGTCTTGATTAACCAATGGAAAAATGGTTTTGGGTACCCAAACATCAATATCTTAATGCTATTACATTACATGACTTGTGTTATTTTGGGTCTTTTCTTTGATGAGGTTTGGGTGGATATTTTCATTTCTAGCTGCTTTGGTTTTCTCTTTTTCTCATGTGGCATTAGAAAGCCTACCAACTTGTTCATGAGAGATTATTTTTCCCTTCTGAGCATACCTATATACCCACCCTTTGTATATAAATCTTTCATTAGGTTTCCAAGAGGACATTGAGGGTCGTGTCAGACCAAATTAGCTCAGGCACCGAAACTTTAGATGTTTCTTCTTTTCTATTATTTTGGTACATCACTTTTGAATTTTTTTAGTACATTGTAGATCTTTATATTCGAACATGAATATGTGAATGGATTGTTTTTTGCAATAATTTTACTTCTAGTTTTGTTTTTTTGTGATTTACTATCATATATCACATCATTCTATATAAAATGGGTAATTCCTTTTATATTAGGTGTCATTTTATACCCTTGGTTATATTCGTCACTCCAGGCCCTATTAAAGACAGGACTCAGGGGTAATTATCTCACCTGAATATTGATGAAGAAGGGTCTGGCAGTTTTCTATCCCTTATCTCATCTTGGTGATGGCGGGTTGTGATAGAATGCTATCATAGTGATGGATAAGAGATAGGATGGAGTCCTGGGATAGGCACAATGACGATTGAATTGGATTGAAGGGAAACAATGTTATGAAATCATGGTGAGAGAAATAAGCCAGGGAAGACCTGCTAGGATATAGTATTTTTGGGGCCACCGTGATCTGATGAAAGAACTCTAGAACTACCGAATAACCATGTGAGGCTATACTGATTGCAGGGTAGGGACATGAGGAAAGTTACATCCATCCAAATGACTTGTGTTCTTGTGCGTCTTGTGTGTTTTGGGGATTTAAAATAAAAAAATAATCTATGAAATAATTAAATGAAATATTCTACACTACTTGGGATTATGCATTCCTTATTTACGTTGAAGTTATGGCACATGGACGACGATGACAGGAAGTGTAGGAGAACAAGGCCCAGAAGGATGATATGGCTGATTAGAAAAAGGCTTTTCACGAGGAGGAGGATGACCAGTAGAAGAAGACACTTCATTCCTTTCAGCACCAGAACCTCGGGATGTACGAGGGAAGCATATCGGGCATGGATTCAGAGAGATTGTTCAAGGATTTCGTGATATCTTTTATAATGGTCCGGGATCCGATGGATTATTGGATTCCTCTGGCTTGGGAAGAAGAGGGAGGATGAGGTTTTGTGGTCTGACTTTGAGAGGGAGTTTAGGGAGGAATTCATCTCCTCCACGATGAAGGCTAAGAAGATCATAGAGCTAATCTCCCTTCAGTAGTAGTTAGTTTATGTCAGTGAGGGAGATGGAGATCAAGATCAAGGATCTCCTATTCTATTCTTCAGACCTATTTCTGGATGAGGGGTCCTAGGAGCGACTTTAAGAAGAGGGACTCTGACCTTCTTTTCAGTATGTTGTCAGTCCCTTTACTCTACCGACATACATGGAGTTTTAGAAGAAGGATGAAGTGGTTGAAATGATTCATAATCTGGGAGATGTATTTGTATAAGAGGGCTACATGGGCTCATCAATGGGGAATACCATCAGCAGCAAGCCTCTAGTTTCAGGGCCATTCAAGTTTGGACCAATGGGTAGCATGCCTCAATAGTTCCAGTTTTGATCTCCCAGTCCTCGACCCTTATTTACAGGCCCATGACCGAGATGCTTCATCGGTGGCAGTTGTGGGACTCTTATGATTCAGTTCTTGGATAAAGTGCAGTACAATTGGGGTGGGCTAGTTCAGTACCCACCTTAGTAGTAGCAATTACTAGACAGTCCCTTTCTGCAGAAGCAGGAAAAGAGAGCTCCTTGTCCTCTATGAGTAGACATTACTGGAGGAGGCCGACCATAGGGCATAGTATAGGGCCATCAACTAGGGTGTGTTTGGAATGCGGCTGATAGACAAGGGTACAAGGAGATAGGTATATGTAGTTTCATGTCGTAGATTCATAATTTCCAGCAGGGCCAGAAGTCTTTCGAGGTATGATTAACTTTTTTTCAATCTTTCTTGTTTCTTGTTTGATTTTAGATCTTCTTACTCCTTTTTTGAAGCAAGTCTAGCTAATTCTATATGTCTAGTAACAAAGAGACTTCATGTACCCTTAGTATTGAGTACACCCTTCAATGGTCAGGACGATTTTTCTCATGTTTTTCAGGGATGCAGGCTGATTTTCAGACCACACCAATCTTGTGGGGACCATAATCTACTACAGATGTAGTTGTATGATGGCATTCTATGGATTGACTAGTTGTTATCTATTTGTTCGGTTATAGATTTCTTCTGAAGAAGGGTCTTGTTTAAAGAAACGGGTGGCCAACATGTAGCTTTTTTCAGTGATCGAGGTTTCCTAGAGGGTAGATGGAGAGTTGATCCCATCCTTTATTTATTAGATAAGCTATTAGTGGAGTCGATAGATATAGATATGGTGTATGTCTTGGGGTTCGTCATCGAGTTCATGGACGTCCTCCCTAGGGAGGTGGTAACTCTACCCGCTAAACATGATGTTGAGTTCGATGTTGAATTACAACCTGGTGCTCGATCAATTTCCATGGAATCCTATTGGATGAAGCCTTATTAGTTGTAGCAGTTACGGATTCAGATTGAAGAAGTATTGAATAAGGGTTTTGTTTGACCGTGTGGGTCACCCTCGGGTGCTCCGGTCATGTTTGTAATTAAGGCAGATCGTGGTATCAGATAGTGTATAGACTACGAGAGGCTGGACTTGGAGACGACTAAGAACCATTACCCCCTCATATGTATTTAATTCCTTTTTGATTTTTTGAATGGGGTCACGTGGTTCTCTATGATTGATTTGCAACCTCGAAATCACCGATTGAGTGTAAATGACGGTGAAAACTCGAAGACTACCTTCTAGTGCAGATATGGGCACATTGAGTTTGTGGTCAAGTGTTTTGGTGTTATGAGTTTACTAGACATGTTTATAGGACTCATGAACTTTGTATTCTGGGAATATCTAGATTTATCTAATGTTTTGTTTATCGAATACATTTCCATCTACATAATATTAGAGGAGGATAAAAAACGAGCATCAGACAATGGTTTTAGAGGGCCTTCGATGACACCTTCTCTATGGGATATTGTCAAGTTCATGTTCTGGACATTAGAGGTGCACTACCATGGACATGTGGTGTCCGAGAATAGAATATCAGTAGACCAATCGAATTTCAAAACAGTTTTTCTTTGGTAGCACACCACATCATGGAATGGTTTTGTAGTTTCAAGGGTCTAGAAGGTTACAACTGGAAATCTGTACCCAACTCCTACCGAGTTGCAAACCCTTGACAACCATGACCAAGAAAGTCCAGGATTTGGTTTGGAGTGAGCTGTTCCAGGCATCCTCCAATGATCTAATTGGGATGTTTATTAGGGCACAAATGATATGGTTTCCAGAAGAAGGGTGGATTTTTGAGGTGTTTTGTAATGCTTCAGGAAAAGGATTTGGGTGTGTTCTAATGAAAATGTAGGGGGTCATCTCTTTTGGGTCTAGGATGTTATATCCCCAACATCGTAACTATTCAGCCCATGATTAGGATCTTACAGTGGTCGTGTCTTCACTAATGTTTTGGCAGCATTACCTCATTGGGTAATACTTCATGGTATTTACGAATCAAAAATATTGAGATGTATCTTCTCCCTGTAGGACCTGAACTCATGGAAGCATATGTGGATGGTGTTTTATTAGTACTATAACTTTGGAATTTTATACACTAATGGTATGGGAAATTTGGTGGATGATGACTTCAGAATGATGTCACAGAATGATGTGGTGCAAGAATCAGAATTTGCATTGAAGGCGATAGAGGAGTTGGATACCGTACACCTAGATGTAAGGAACAAGGATGGTAGAGGATGTATGTTTCAGATGACAGTAAAATCATATCTATTGAAACATGTTGTGGAGTCTTAGCTGGTTGACATAGAGGCTGAAGGGATGCATGAATATATGAGCCAGGGCGATGCTCCGAAATGATGGTCAGAAGATGGGTAGAATAAGACATTATTTCTTGGGATGTTGTTCATCCTGTGGAAATGTGCCAGAGAGTTCTTGTTGAGTTCCACATCTCACCCCTAGACGTACACCCAAGAGTTTCCAAGATGTAACTAGGTTTGAGGGGTCTGTTTTCATGGCCCGGGGTGAGGCGGGTTATGGTAGATCTTGTGGAAAAGTGCCTCATATGTAAGTAGGTTAAGGATGAATACTGCATCCCAAGTGGTTTATTACAACCTTTATATGTCCCTCGAGAGGAAATGGGATGACATCGTTATGTATTTCATCATGGGAATACACATATTTTAAGTGATTTGCGATGCTATTTGGTTAGTGGGGGACCATCTGATGAAATCAGCTCACCTCTTAGAAATTAAGGAGTCGAGTGCAATGTAATCCATAACACAAAGGTACGTGGATGTGGTGGTGCAGTTTCATGGATTTACAAGGTCCATAGACTCAGATCGGGATACCTAGTTTACCTCATGTGTCTTGAATGGACTGCAATATGATTTTCGCACACAGCTATGCCTTGTCACTACATTCCTTCCCCATACAGATGGGAGAACATAGAAAACCATCTAGATGTTGGAGGATATGCTACATGCATGTGTTTTGGTCTTTGGAGGATTGTGTGTGGGTCACATGCCTCTGGTAGATATTTCCAACAAGAATAACTATCATTTTACGATTATCATGGATTCATTTGATGCCTTGTATGGTAGTCCATGTCGCTCATCCTTGTGCTGGGAAGAGGTTGGGGAAGAAGGTGTTCCTGGCCCAGAGTAATTGCAGAGCATGACGAAGAATGTTCGGATTATATGGGAGAGGATGAATGTGGATCAGGACAAGAAGATGTAATTTTCTGATCATAGGATGAGACCCTTGGAGTTCGAGGTCAGGGACCTCATGTTCTTGAAGGTCTCCCCTCGGCATGGGCAACAGAGGTTCGATAGGGGTAGTATGATATATCCAAGGTTCTTCAGACCCTTTGAGGTGTTGCATTAGGTCAGTGAAGTGTCTTATTAGCTAGCACTACAACCGCCGCTACAGAGGGTGAATGACGTATTCTAAGTGTCTCAGTTCTGTCGGTATCTATGTGACGATTCACACATCCTCGACTGGGGGAAGCTGGATATCAAGGACGATGAGACATTTATAGAGGGACCATTGAGGATTTTGGATTGTGGGAGGAATGTGCTTTGTGGACAAACCATTCACTTGGTTCATGTGTTGTGGAGGCATGATGGCCTCAACAATGTACATAGAAACATGAGACACCGTGGTTCCGACATTACCCAGAGCTGTTTTGACTTTGGTTCAGTTTTCATTCTCACATGATTGTGATAGAGTGCTTTACATTGTTAACTATGAAATGTGCTATTTTCATTGGTCTCTAGATGTGTGTGAAGAGTCCTGACTGTCAGGATGGGATGACCTGATCCCTAATCAAGATGAATTAAGGTGGATGAGATGAAAACTATGTGGGTGAGTTAGTACTGCCCAAATAGGATAGTATATTGACATGGAGGAAGGGACTCCTTAACCCATACATCTAGACATTGAGGCCTTTATATTTTTGTGTGGTTTCTTGGGGTCGAGGGGATGTTATGCTTCTACAGTTGAACGATATAAGGGATAGATGTTCCAAGATGTTGGGGAGGTGTCCTAATCGACCCTTAGAGTATCCATGGTTGTTCAAGAGATAGATATCATGGAGGGTTACACTTAATA
This sequence comes from Viscum album, assembly GCA_963277665.1. NCBI lineage: Eukaryota > Viridiplantae > Streptophyta > Magnoliopsida > Santalales > Viscaceae > Viscum > Viscum album. The sequence goes on along the minus strand of OY728151.1, from coordinate 1,824,219,607 downwards.
GGTATCATAATGATGGGGGTCCAGACATATTTGTTTGAGCAATTTTAAATTCTAGATGATGGTAATAGTTTGAGTGGTATTTGATGTATTGTCACAGACCCTCCTAGTCTTGTACATTTCCAAATACTCGATTCCGCCAAAATGGGGGAACTGGTCACGAGGAATACATGATGATGGAACCAGTCATGATAGCACCATGACATTGGAACTTGTCACAAAATCACCGTGATAGGGGCACATGTCATTGGAGCACTGTGATGGTTGCACTGGTCATGGGAGCACCGGTACGGTGGAACCATTCATGGAAGAACCATGTGAGTGGTACCAGTGACGACATCATCGTGATGGTGGCACCATGATTGTGGCATCGTGACGGTGGAACCTTTTAGGTTGCACTGTCACGGTCGCACACCAAAACGGTGGAACCACTTATGGTGTTTCACCAAACCGGTGGCACAGCGGTGGAGGAACCATGGAAGTGGAACCATTACAGTGTCTCGCCAAATAGCATCCCACCCTTTTTTTCAGTTTCTTGATTTTTACCAGTTCCACCCTTTTAATGTATCTTTTAATTTAATTGTTTTTTAATAAACCTTTAAAATCCCTTGAAATCCCATTATTTATATGTAAAATACCCCAAGTGATGGGCGACTCGTGACTTTACAGAATTTGTGGATTTTTTTATCGATGTCACACCCTTTTCATGTACTTTCTAGTTCCTCCCCTACAATGTTTTTCCTCTATTTTTAAGAAACCCTTTAACTCACGGTCATTATAGACACCTCTCTGATGATAATTATTAAATGAACATTAATTTCATCATGTATAACCACCCAACCACGTGGATAAACCACTATCCAGCATTAAAGTGGTTTAAGAATTCATATCCCATAACTCCAGGATCTCACCATTTATCACATAGTAATTTTGCCTTCTTCTTGGCTGATATCGTTCCTTTCCATGGCGATTTTGGTGCCCTCCATCCCGAGGCAAGTGGTGAACCTCTGCTTGAGCCTTTGATGCTCACTCTTGGAGTAATCTGAGTTCTTCCCCTACAAGATGCAAATCCCCAGTTCTAGGCACATGGAGAAAATCTTCAATAGTTGATCATCTAGGTAGGGTTTTTCTTTCTATCTTTGTTGAGTAACATTCAGGGTTGGTATGATAATGTTCTTATAGCGATGGATGAAACCAAACCATAACCAAGATAATAAATGGTTTTTAAATAATTGATGGGCGTTTATTATGATGTTGTTGTACTCTTTTACCTTTTCTTATTTGTTGTGAATTAAATAGGATTATGTCTACTGAAAATCAAGGATATTGGCGGTCCTTTCATGCACACTAATTAACATCTGTTTTCTTGCTAATTTTGCGATTGAATGGATATAACATGGAAAATAGTTAATCACATAAACTCGATTGATTAAATGGATTCCCAATGAATTATAATCCATGTGTGGTCACCCTGGATAACCAAACAGAAAGGAAAAACGAATGGAATGGTGTGTTTAAATCTGAAATCTCCATTGCACTATTCGGGTGATGTGTATTGTTGTTCTTCTTGATTCTTGTGATGTGACATGGATAGGGATGAGATCACATATTGTGAAATTTTTATATTGTGGAATTTGGGATTTAAGAGGCCATATTTTGGGGATTGGTTTGGTTATAATACATTGAGGGATCTCACGGATCCATTTTGTTGTTCTGGCATTACAAGAGAACCATGTGTGAATGCCTAAATTTCCGCTTGGATGTTTTTCCTTTATTGGCTTGTAGCTATGCCTGTCAGTTGCCGACGGTGAAGAGTTATATAAATGGAACAACCTGAATGTGATAAAAAGAATGAGTTCAATGGGGAGTTGTATTTCGGGAATAATTTGTGACATGGTTGCTGATATTGTGCTCTTTATGAATGAATAGTAATGAGATTGTTTGAGTATGGTCTGGTTTTGGAAACCCTTGGTTGGGATGAGTGCTTGTTTATCAATATGTATGACTAGTACAAAGGGTATTGATTAAATCTGTGTCCTATTGAAGGTGGGACTCAGTGGTCATTACCTCTCTTTTAACGTCAAGAAGGAAGGGTCTAATAGTTGGTTGTCCAATCTCTCATCTCAATGAAGGAGGGTCGTGAGATTAATCCTCAAACATACACTTATAAATTGAGAGAAGAGGGATCCCCTATCTCAATTAATAATTCCAAATTCCTACACACTGTAAGGTGACGATGAAGTATTTGAAATAACACAACATCCCAATAAATCCTTAGATCATCAAGAACCACAATCATGGATAATAAAAATCGGAACTCAAGCATAACTATATCAGATAACATCACCACTAATAATTCCCCAAAATTAGAAATGATGAAATTAAAAAGGAAATTAGAAGGAATCTGTCTAAATTTGTTAATATCAAACACCCAATTCTACGGGTCAAATACTAAGAAAGGGGGATATAAAAATCTAAAAAATCACTTAGGTTTTACCAAATACATTAAATGGGTAAGGTAAATTATGGAGTTACCAAAATATATAAACAATAGGGGACTCAACACATATTATACATGACATAATACTGCACAATGTGATGTTATTGGGAACCAACTATTGGAGGTTGTGAAATCAACTTAGACAATGAATGGATTCAATTCAAACCCTTGCAAACATCAATAACATTTCTGTGCACTATAGCCTAAATTTCACACGATCCATGAATAATTAATACACACCATGAATAATTTAATCCCAAAACTCCCTCAATAGAAAAAAAAATTTAAAGGCTCCATGACACAAATAAAAAATAATACTATGAATTATAGATTCATGATATGAACAAAACAATTAGTATGATTCCAACCCTGAACCCTATTAAACCATATTTAGTGCACTTCTAAAAACCTCAACCTCCCAAAAAAATATAAGGGGATAATAAGGCATGAATCATTAAAATTTTAAAATTATAAACTCTATAGATCATAACATATCTAACAATGATATATTTATTTTAAATCAGTATTTACATCTAATATGTTCCCTAGAAGGATCATGTATATATTTCTAATAATTATAATATGTAAACTCTATTGAAATTCAACATCCAGATCATTAAATAACATTACTTTTCTAATAGAATAATATATATATGAAATATTTCATCAATGACTGTGTGTGTTATGGAATAATATACACCCATTAATTCCTCCAATAATGTCATTCGCATATATTAACATGTATTATTGTTTTTCATATTTAATTCATCGATAGATATTAGATTCTAATTTTATTTTATTTTTAATTGAAACAGAAACTACCTATATTATTTCTATGGAAACATATAGAAATATAATATAGGTTTAAATATTATTCCATTATTTCAATCTACTTCAAATCTAGAAGCTATAATATATGGCTTTAATATCAACATAACACATAAAATCATTTTATTTATTTCATAAATAATTAAATAACATTCTCTCATGTAATATTATGTATCACCTGATTAATTTTTTTTCTTATTACTAGAACATTACATATAGCTCAGATAATTGTATAAAACAAATATTAGAATTATATTAACTTTTATATAATATTAAATGTGCAATAGAGCTTCATACATAATAATCCATGCCCCAATATTACTCTCATATAAGCAACATGTTTCTCTTACTTACCAAAATGTGAACATAGAGTGACTCTTAAATTTTATGGCATTCTTAAAAAATCATCTTCATTATCTTTTTTATCATCATGGAGATTTTATAAATCCTTTATAGGGGTGATTTATTATTATGTATGAAATTTTTATTCTTATATATTGATTTATTTTCCAAAATCATAAAATAATAAAAATCATAACATTTATAAATGTACAACGTATAACTATAACTCCACTCCAAACAACCCCATTCATATAAATTTGGATAATAAAATCCTCAATAATGATTTCAATGATACCCAAAAACTATTAACAAAAATATAATCAATTTTCAAAAATTACATGGAGAGTTATCTAATTCCCACACCTAACTCGACATAAAAACTATAAGGACGCATGAATTTTATTAAATAGAATTATTTTAGTAAAAACCATGTGAGTACCTTGTCTTGCACCAAACCCTAAGGTCAAATGAAACTACATTATTTTAAAAAAAATATTTGAAATTACTATTTAGTTCAAACGAATAAAATTATATATTTTAATAAAAGTAATCTCATAATTAAAAATAAATAATAATGTATAATAAAAAGGGTATTTCATTATTATAAGGTACATGTATATTAATTTTTTTCTCATTAAAAAATAAATTAAAATTATATTTTATCACTCATAGAAGTTGAATCATATAAAATTAATTGTACATTATGTTCATAATTTCCAAATTAGGAAATGGGTTCAATTCCATTTTTGAGTTTAAAAATTTAATGAAAAATATTATATAGCCTGTGAATAAAATTATTTTTCAATGAATGAAACAATTCTATATATTACATTATTAATGAAACAAATCTGTTTGAAATTAATATTATAATATTATTTTTATGAATATATTAAAATTATAAGAAATATTCTTTTCACTAAGTTTCAGATCCCTTTAATTTCAGTCTCACCCATTATTTGGGACTAAATATGGATGCCTGATGAGTTATAAAATGTCTCCACGATGAATAGAGATTTTTTTTAGCCTGAAACACTACATAGTGAGTGAACTGGGCCTGGTGCATTGTTTTTAGTAAACCGTATGGGGAGAATGCTTGGTTAGAGAAAACAATGCGAGTGACATGCTTTTTTAGACAGAGCCTTTCCACACAGTTGGAAAACAATTTCACTACTCATCTTTCCAAACCACATGAGTGTCCCCTTTTCCCCAGTTACCAATGTAGGGTATGCACATGGTTTGGAAAATTCTGTAGCCAAATTGTGCACATGAAACATTTTATGTATTTTTACATTTTTACCTTTAACTATGTAATTAATCCACTAATTCTTCCTTAATCTGATTTCTATTGGGATTAACCACCATTTATCCCATTTAGTATATTTTTAAGTCCTAACCCACATATCATGACACCTATATAATCTAGGATCCATTTGAGATTTGTACGTCATGTTAGATGCACAGTAGTAAGTACTTGAGTCCATTTTACCAATTCATCATCTCTATTATTCTCGATGTAGTTATCAAGGTGAAATATTTTATAATTATATCTGAGATAAAATCCATTCCAAAACAAATTAATGGCTAATATTGTACTAGTAGAGTCATACATGTCTATGTATGGAAGTATATTACTCAATATTCAAGTTTATTGATTTTGTGAATTTCATCTGGGGACCAAAGATTTCATTAAGTACCTTTTACTGAAATTATATGCTGTGCATACAATGATTATAACCATATGATTATGATCATTCCAAATGTGTGATTAGTTTTTAGTGGTAATTACCACATATATGTTCATTAAATGTTGTATTTTTTTCATTAATTTTCATTTTTGGGTTTTGAAATGTATGAGATGTCGTTCGGGGGTTCCTTGGCTTGATCATTGTATGGTAAATCCTTATGATATTAAATTTATTGAATAAAACTGTGAATAAAATAATTGTAAGTACCCTGAATTCTCACCACATGAAAATCATAAGGTATGTTATTCTATTTGAAAAATAAATGCGAAATGGATATTGGCATGTATACTGATTATTTTACATGGCATTTTTAAATTTATTTGAATAATATGATGCTTGTCCGTATCACCCCTTACATTGTTAATGGAAGGAATTAGAGTTCACATTTATTTTTTAAAATTCATTAAATGGATTTAATGAATGGATTCATGAATAATTTTATTGTCACGGTAATGAAAGAAAAGGATTGAACCAAATGATTTTTTCAATTAATAATGAATTAATTAAATGGCCGCACACTACATGGCCATATCACAAAATTGAATGGAATAAAATTGAACCAAATGGAATATTATAAAACCTCATTATAAAAATAAATGTTTCCCAACTAATGATTTCCTTGGATTCAAAAGGGAATGACTTGAGAACTCGAGGACCCCATTCTAAATTCATGGTTTCATCATTCATTGGTAGAGACCCACCTAGAACCCCCTACTTTTTTAGCCGTGGATGCTCGGTATGAAATTGTAGGACCCATAATGTAGTACTAAAGGATACATGAGACACAATCCTTAAACACATCATTGAAAATGGGGTGCCATGGTTTAGGCCCATCAGGCCAAATCCTTACATATCCACACTCTACTAGGGATGAACACCATAGACCACATAAGTGTATCATTGTATGATTACCCAATCTATGATCCTTATATTATATTAATACCCTTAGCTAGGATACATTAATTATTGTTCTGGACTCCCTTGAGGTCTATGTTTCATTGGTTATTAATTAGGAACATCAATTAGAAATATCATTTTATGATTCCCTATTACATCTTGGAACCTTCTATAATATTAACATGTGACTTATTTATAAACAAGTAATATTAAAAAACGATCTTGTTACATGTTAATGCACCAGTAGAGGGATAAAAATGTACATGGGTATTTAGTTAAATTGTAATTATTTACATCACATATATATTCTTGCAGAATTTTTCATTTTCATTACACCGTCTAGATGTTATAGATACCATTGTTGGTAGTTCACTGAGATTTATCTCACACCCTCTCGAGGTGGTTTTTGATACCCATGTTAGATTAAATGTATGAAATTATAGATAAAGGGAAGTGTAATACATAAAAAAGTTGATTTCTTATTGTGCTACAAGGGAGATGTTAGTATATTAATGAGCTATAACTTGGGATGATTGGAATAGTTAATTTATTTCATTTTTCAACATTGGTTTTTGGATGTATAGTTACTACATTTTATCGATGTTTTCTATAATACTAGATACAAGGAATATTATAATGAGTTGATGTAGTTTATTCCAGTTATTCAGTTATTGCTACCATGTCTATTTACATTGTGCCTTCTGTTTATTTATATGTTTTTCAAGATTTACGTATTTTTATATTTATTCCCTATTCTACCCTCAGGTAATGGGGGCACATTCTCCCCATGGACACACCTTAGGCCATTGATGCTAGTCATCCGCCTCTAAAATTTATGGAGATGCACTTGAGGAAATGTGGCCCAAAAGCCTCCAAGCACCTATTAAGTGGAAACTGGGTCTGGGACATCCTAAAGTTGTATCATAGGGGTTTTTTCATGATTATATATTTTAAGATAATAAATTAGAGATTAGGTGTAGAAACCTATGTATTTATTGAATAATACTTTTTCATTTAAATTAATATATCTGAATAAGATATTAATTTTATGCTATAGGGGACCCTTTCTCTAATAGCGTATTTGACAAGAAACAACAAGATTCTCCAAAATTATACATTGCACGCAACATTGAGTTATGCTGAAAAATAATACAATAATACAATTATTAATTTAAAGGGTAGTTAACGCCAAGACTTTTGAATGGAATGAATTAATGGTAACAACTAAATTTTGAAATATGTTATTCACATGTTTAAATAATGATTCATTGGTTACCAAATATATTATAAATGGAAGAAGTAACAAATTGAATATAAAGGATTTGTTTTTAAAGAAAACATATTTGAAAAACGATTAATTGTGTTTATAAAATCATATCACCATTTATTGATTTTTCATTAATGAAAAAATATTTTATATATTGAATGTAATGTTTTAAATTCATATTATATATATTATTTATATGATATAAGAACAAATTCAATTTTACTGACAAAAGTAGTATTTATCTAAAAATGAAATTTTACCACCTTTTGATAGATACCCTTTTTAAATCTATTTTTATACTTTTATATTTTCTATTTAAAAAAACTTCTTATTATTAATTGGGACATAAAAATTTACCTTGGATGAAATTTTGGTATTTTTCAGATAAAATCCATATTTTAATGAATAGTGAAAAAATACTTAATTTTAATTCAAACTTCTGTTTCATCTGTATAATTTATATAGTTTGACTATCAATTTAATTGGAATTAATTCGTAATTGTATTATCTTTTTTTCATTGAATCCTTTATGGGTCATTAGAGGTAATTTTACTTTAAATTGGACATAAAACCATGTCAATATTTAGGCAGTTTTTATTTATTCAAAACTCACATTCTGGTTTCTACAAAAGGAATTAATTATAAATTAAAATCTGAACATTTTGGGATTTGAATTTGTAAAAATCTATTTAATATTTGAAATCATAATTTCAAAATTGTGTAAATAAGTACCATTTAATTTTAGACATTATCAATTGTATATTTAGTAATTATTTTTATTTACCATGGTTAAAGAGTATATGTGGTAAATTAGGGTAAAATAAATTTTTAATTATTATTAAAAAACCCTAACACATGTCATAATCCTATTGGATGATATATTTCTGACCAAGAGAATCATAAGTTATATTTTTGGACCCCTATGAGTTACTATGGTATGATAATGACATGTTAAAAGAATTAATTTATAGTGAATAGAAATATAACAAAAATATATATCTTTTACTAAATAAATATTAATATATTTTTACATAACAGATATATTTTAATATATTTAGTCATTAAGAAATATGAAAAGATTTAATATTCCATAGTAGTTTATTTATAATTAGTATACTAGAAAAAATAAATTTATTTATGACACAATAATGATGTAGTGATTACCTTATTACTGATTGAATCAAATAAATTAATTTATAAATATTTAAATAAATGTAATGGGAATATTTTTGCGGCCATACATGAAATATAATTGAATCACAAATAATATTGAAGTCCAACCTTCCATATTATGTGTTATTCAACACCATTGGTACTAGTCACCACTCTGTGTCCTATTGATGGCGGGACTCAGTGGTCATTATCTCTCTTTCATCATGAGGAAGGAAGGGTCTGACAGATTGTTTTCCCATCTCTCATCTCGTTGACGGAGGGATGTGAGAGTAATCCTCAAACATACACCTAAAAATTGAGAGAGGAGGGATCCCTTATCTCAATGAAATTTTCCAAACTCTTACACACTATAAGGTGACGATGAAGTATTTGAAATAACACAACAACCCAATAAATCCATAAATCATCAAGAAACAAAATAATGGATCATAAATATCAGAACCAAAGCTTAACTATATCAAATAACATCACCACTAATAATTCCCCAAATGTATAAATGATGAAATTAAATTGGAAACTAGAAGGAATCAACATAAATTTTTTAATATCAGACACCTAATGCTACAGGTCAAATACTAAGAAAGGGGATATAAAATTCTAAAAAATCACTTAGGTTTCACCGAATACATTAAATGGGTAATGAAAATTATGGAGTTACCAAATTATATAAACAAAAATGAACTAAACACATATTATACATGAAATAATACTACACAATGTAATGTTATAGGGACCCAACTATTGGAGGTTGTGAAATCTACTTATACATTGAATGGATTCAGTTCAAACCCTTGAAAACATCAACAAACTTTCTGCGCACCATAGACTAAATTTCACACACTTTAGGAATAATTAATACATACCATGAATAATTTAAACCCAAAATGTCCTCCACAAAAAACAATTTAAAGGCTCCATGACGCAAATAAAAATTAATACTAGGAATTAGAGATTAGTGATATGAACAAAAATTTATAGTATGATTCCAACCCCAAACCCCATTAAACCATATTTAGTACTCTTTTGAAAGACCTCAACCTCTGAAAAAAAGATAAGGGGATAATAATTCATGAAACATTACAATTTATAAATTTAAAACTCTATAGATCATAACCTATCGAACAATGATATATTTATTTTAAATCATTCTTTTCATCTATTATGTTCTCTAGAAGGATCTTGTATATATTTATAATAATTATAATTTGTAAACACTCTTGAAATTTAACATCAATATCATTAAATAACATTGCTTTTCTTATAGAATGATATAATTATAAAATAATTAATCAATTAATGTGTATGTTATGGAAACATATAATCCTATTCATTACTCCAATAATTTCATTCACATATATTAACATGTATTCCTGTTTTTCATAATTAATTCATTAGTAGATATTAGATTCAAATATTATTTTAATTTTCACTGAAACAGAAACTACTATATTATTTCTATGGTGACATATAAAAATATAATAGCAGTTTAAATATTATTCCCTCAGTTCAATCATTATCATATCTCGAAGCTAGAATATATGGATTTAATCTCCACATAACACAACATTGTTTTTATTTATTTCATAAATAATTATATAACATTCTCTCTTGTATTGTGACATATCACCTGATAAAACATTTTTATTATTAACAGATCATTAAAAATACCTCAGATAATATTATAAAACAAATATTAGTATTATATTTCCTTTAATATAATATTAAATGTGCAATATAGCTTCATACTTAATAATCCATGCCACTCTATTACTCTCATATAAGCAACATGTTTCCTTTACTTACCAAAATATTAGCATAGAGTTACACTTAAATTTTATGGCATCCTTACAAAATCATCTTCATTATATTTTTTTATCATCATGGAGATGTTATGAATCCTTTATAGGGGTTATTTATTATTATGTATGAAATTTTTATTCTTATGTATTGGTTTTTTTTCCAAATTCATAATATCATAAAAATAATATCATTTAGAAATATTCTATATATCACTATAACTCCAATCTAAACAATACCATTCATATAAATTATGCTAATAAAATTCTCAATAATGATTTCAATGATCCCCAAAAACTATTAACAAATATATCATAAATTTTAAGAAATTACATGGGGAGTTATCTAATTCCCAAACATAACTAGACATAAGTACTATAAGGACCCATGAATATTATTAAATAGAATTATTTTAGTAAAAACATTCTGAGTACCTTGTCTTGAACTAAACACTGAGGTCAAATGAAACTGCATAATTTTAAAAATATTATTTAACATATCTATTCAGTTAAAATGAATAAAATTATAAAATACAATAAAAGTAACCCCATAATTTAAAATAAATAATAATTTATAATAAAAATGGTATTTCATTATTATAAGGTACATGTATATTAATTTTTTTTCTCATTAAAACATACATTAAAATTATATTATATCACTCATAGAAGTTTAATCATATAAAATTAATTATATATTATATTAATAATTTCCAAATTAGGAAATGGGTTCAATTTCATTTTAGAGTATAAAAATTTGAAGATAAATAGTACATAGCCAGTGAATAAAATTATTTTTCAATGAATGAAACTATTCTATATATTCTATTATTAATGAAACAAATCTATTTTAAATTCATAATATAATCTTATTTTTACAAATATATTAAAATTATAAGAAATCTGTTTTTCACTAAGTTCCAGATCCCGCCCATTTCAGTCTAACCCGTTATTTGGGACTAAATATGGATGCCTGGTGAGTAAGAAAATGTCTCATTGATGTATGATAATTTTTTGTAGACTAAAACCCTTCATATTGAGTGAACTGGTCCTCGTGCATTGTTTTTAGTAAACTATATGGGGAAGAAGATTGGTTAGAGAAAACATTGCAACTGACATTATTTTTTGGAGAATGTTTTCCACACAGTTGGAAAAAAATTTCACTAGACGTGCTGCCAAACCATACGAGTTCCCCCTTTTCCCTAGATACCCATGAAGGTTATGCACATGCTTTAGAAAATTGTGCAGCTAAGTTGTGCACAAGCATCATTTTATGTATTTTTAAATTTTTACCTTTTACGATCTAATTAATCCACTACATCATCCTTAATCTGATTTCTATTGGGATTAACCTCCATTTATACCATTTTGGATATTTTTATGTCTTAACCCACATATCATGACACCTCCATAATCAAGGATCCATTTCTGATTCTGTACGTCATGATTGATTCACACTAGTAAGTACTTGAGTCATTTTTAACAATTTATCATCTATCTTATTCTCGATGTAGTTATCAGGGTGAAATATTTTTGACACATATCTGAGATAAAATCCCTTCCATGCCAAATTAATGGAAAATATTTTAATAGTAGTGTACTACATGCTTCTGTATGGAAGTATATTACTCAATATTTAGGTTTATTGATTTTTTAAATTTCATCTGGGGACCAATGATTTCATCAAGTACCATTTACTAACATTATTTGAAATGCATACAATAATTATAACCATTTGATTATGATCATTACAAATATGTGATTAGTTGTTAGTGGTTATTCCCACATATATTTTCATCAAATATAATATTTTTTTCCTTAATTTTCATTTTATGGTTTTGAAATGTATGACGTATCGTTTGAGGGTTCCTTGGCATGATCATTCTATGGGAAATCAATATAATTTTAAATTCCTTGAATAAAATTCTGAATTAAATAATTGTATGTACCATGAATTCTCACAACATGAAAATCATAATGTAAGTGCTTCAATTTGATAAATAAATGCGAAATGTATATTGGCAAGTATACTGAGTATTTTACATAGACTTTTAAAATTTATTTGAATAATAGGATGCATGTCTGTATGACCCATTATAATGTTAATGAATGGAATTAGAGTGGACATTTATTTTTAAAAATTAATTAAATATATTTAATGAATGGATTCACGCATCATTGTATTATCTCACTAATGAAAGGAAAGGATTGAACCTAATGAATTTTTCAATTAATAATGAAGTGATTGAATATCCGCACACTACATGGCCATGTCACAAAATTGAATGGAATGAAATTGAACCAAATGGAATATTAGAAAAACTCATTATCAAAATATATGTTTCCTAACTAATGAATTCCATTGATTCCAATGAAAATGCCTTGAGAACTCGAAGACCCCATTCGGAATTCAGGGTTTTATCATTCATAGGTTGAGAACCACCTAGAACCCAATCCTTGTTTTTCTTTGGATACTCGGTATGAAACTATAGGACCCATAAAGTAGTACTAATGGATTTACGAGACACACTCCTTATAAACATTATTGAAAATATGGTGCCATGGTTAAGGCCCATGGGCCCCAATCCTTGCATATCGCCATTCTACTAGGGATGAACACCTTGGGCTCCATAAGTGTCTCATTGTAGAATTACCTAATCTATGCTCCTTTTATTATACTCTTACCCTTAGCTAGGATATAATAATAAATGGGTTAGACTCCCTTGAGGACTATATTTCCTTGGTTATTACTTTTGAACATCATTTTGAAATATCATTTTATGATTCCCTATTACATCTTGGAACCTTCTACAATATTAACATGTGACTTATTTATAAACAAGTATTATTAAAATAATAATCTTTTTACATGTTAAAGCACCAGTCGAGGGATAAAGAAGGTACATGGGTATTATGTTAAATTGTAATTATTTATTTTACATATATATTCTTGCACACTGTTAAATTTTCATTACACCGGATAGATGTTATAGATACCGTTTTTGGTAGTCCACTATGATTTATCTCGCACCCTCTCGAGGTTATGTTTGATACCCAAGGTAGATTACATGTATGAAATTATTCATAAATGGAAGTGTAATATATAAAACACTTGATCTATTATTATGATAGGAGGGAGATGTTAGTATATTAATGAGCTATAACATGGGATGATTGGAATAGTTAATTTATTTTCGTTTTGAACATCAGTTTTTGGATGTATGGTTTTACATTGTATCGATGTTTTCTAGAAAACTACATACCTGAAATATCATCATCAGTTGTTGTATTTTATTGTAGTTATTCAGTTATTTCTATCAATGTATATTTACATTGTTCCTTCTATTTAATTATATTTTATTCTATATTTACCTATTTTTATATTTATTCCCTATGCTACACTCAGTTAATGAGGGCACAATCACCCCATGGTCACACCTTAGGCCTTTGATGCTAGTCAACCACCTTGGGAATTTATGAAGATGTGCTTGAGGAAATGTGGCCCAACGGCCTTTGAGAACCTATTAAGTGGAATCTGGGTCTGGGACATCTTAAAGATGTATCATAGGGGTTTTTTCATGTGTAACTATTTTAAGGTAAAAAATTGGTGATTAGGTGTAAAAACCCATGTATTTATAGAATAATACTTATTCATTTAAATTAATATATATAAATAAGATATTAATTTTATGTTATAGGGGACTCTTTCTCTGATAGCGTACTTGACACGCAACAACATGATTCTCTAAAATCATACATTGCACGCAACATTGAGTTATACTAAAAAATAATACAATAATTTTATTATTATTTTGAATAGTACTTAACGCCTAGAAGTTAGAATAGAATGAATAAATAGTAACAACTAAATTTTGAAATATGGTATTCACATGTATAAATAATGATTCATTGGTTAACAAATATATTATAAATGGATGAAATAACTAATTGAATATAAAGGATGTGTTTTTAAAGAAAACCAATTTAAAAATGATTAATTATGTTTATAAAATCATATCAATATTCATTGATTTTTCTTTAATGAAAAATTATATTATATATTTAATGTAATTTTTTAAATTAAAATTATATGTTTTATTTATTTTATATAATAACAAATTCAATTTTTCTGATAAAAGAATTAGTTTTATAAAACTGAAATTTTACCACCTTTTGATGGATACCCTTTTTAAATCAATTTTTAATCTTTTTTTCTCTATTTGAAAAAATAAACATCTTATTTTTAATTTGTACATAAAAATTTACTTTGGATGAAATTTTGGAATTTTTTAGATAAAACCTGTATTTTAATTAATTCTGAAAAAAATTATTTTAATTCAAAGAAAATTTTAATATATTTAATATATATAGTTTTACTATCAATTTAATTAAAATTAATTTATAATTATATTATTTTTTTATCATTCAATCATGTTTTGGTCATTAGATGAAATTTCACGTTAAATTGAACATAAACCCATGTCAATATTTTGGAATTTTTTATTTATTCAAAACACACTTTTTGGTTTTTACAACAAGAATTAATTGTAAATTAATATCTGAACATTTTGGGATTAGAATTTGAAAAAATGGATTTAATATTTGGAATCATAAGTTCAAAATTGTGTAAATAAGTACCATTTATTTGTAGACATTATGAATTGTAGATTTAGTAATTATTTTTATTTACAATGGTTAATGAGTAAATGTTTTAAATAAGGGTAATAATAATTTTTTATTAATTATAAAAAACCCTAACATATGTAATAATCCTATTGGATGATATATTTCTGACCATGAGAATCCTAGGTTATATTTTTTGACCCCATTGAGACATTATGGTATGATAATGACATCTTATAAGTACTAATTTATAATGAATAGAAATATAACATAAACATATATCATTTTCTAAAATAATATTAATATAGTGTTATATAACTGATATATTTTAATATAAATAGTCATTAAGATATATGAAAATATTTAATATGCCATTGTATTTTATTTATAATTATTATACCTGAAAAAATAAATTTATTTATCACACAATAATGTTGTAGTGATTAACTTATTACTGATTGAATCAAATGAATTAATTTATAAATATTTAAATAAATGTAATGGGAATATTTTTTGGCCATCCACAAATTATCAATATGACACTATAATATTATCATTTATTTAATGCATTTTTTATGCAATCATGTTGTAATGTCTTTAAAAAAAATTACTAAATGATGTGAAAATTTACATAAATGAGTTTTTAAAATATGTTCTATTATTTTAAAGGATACAATAGACCTAATAATATTTGTATTAGAAAATTGACTTATAAAATTAAAAAAATTATTATTAATTATCCACTTCTGATACCCCTTTAATTTTTTAGAAAATATAGTGACCATATATTATAAAAATACATGAGGAAATGGTAAGAGTTAATGTTTTTATCTATGTGTTAATGCTATAAGATAAGGATAATTTTGTGACATAAAAATTTCTAAAAACAATAAGTTGAGAGTATTTAGACCGAATATTATATTAAACAATAAATATATTACTTTTTCACTATAATAATTTGAAAATCAATTTATTATAATATAATATTTCAAGACTTTCCTAAAGTTCACCCCTCCCTCTTATAAAAGACCACCAACTATACCCACTTACACACAAATCTCAAGCCGATTTATCAACTAAATTGTTCTCAAATAGTCTTCCAACATCCCCACAATCCTCCTAGAAGCCTTACCTTTGTCAAAAAGAAATTTATGAAATCAATTTTTTTAAATTAAAAAACATTGCCCTATTTTAAGGTAACCTATTCTCTCTAGTTTCTATCCTTTATTTTCCATCTCCACTCACTATTCTGTAAAAATAATTTTATTACATAAAAACAATAGTATCATCAACATACAAGGATTTTTTTCTGAGAATTATTACAACTACACATACCCACACCACAATCTAAGGGATATGAACATTCTGTTTCTATGTACGGTGAACTATTGCCTCCCGAAACGATGATTGATCAATTTTCACCTACCACATCTCAAGGTGAAATTTAGGATGGGGATTTATTTATATGATATATATTATATTTAATTTTTATCTATGATTATATTATTTTAAGTTATAACATACCTTTATGTTTTCTATAATGTGTAGATATGATAATTTCATTTGGGGAAGTGTTGAAAACTGCCCCCTCAAAGTGATATGAATCCATAATGAAATACATAGAACTTATAAAGGATGGAGATAATGAAATTATGTAACATATATAATAAATATATTAATCTATATTAGTATCATACATTTGTATCATTTAAATTTCATTTTTTTAAAATGAAAATCAAATGAAAGTTGAGTTCATGCGTCCGTACGACCTACCATCACTATGAATGGTGAATTTAATTCAATATCTCCAAATGTAGTAGAAAATTATAAATACATATAAACAATATATATATGATATTTAAATCATGAATAATATTTTTTAGATAATTTAATTATAACTACATCAATAACATTCTTCAAAACAAGTTCATTTTTTACTCAAATATTGGAAATCATCCAAATGACTGATATGAACATAAATAATTATGTAATTTTTATAACTAGGAAATAATTAATTTTAAAGGAATAATAAACATGAATAAGGTTATCAAGAAAGTTAAAATTAACCTATGTTTATTTTTAATTAACAAATCAATTGTATGTGATGAGTTTGAATCTAGGTAAGTGACTTCATCTCAATCTCCTTTCATTGAGGCATTTCATGTTAATATCTGCCTCTATTATTTTATAAGGTGTATATACAACCAATATAGCATTTAATATCCATATTTTATATAATATTATTTTTAATATTAATTCATGTATATTAATATTTATTTTTTTAATGTTGTATGGGACACCTTTAACATTTAATGATTTAATTATCAAATATTTTTCATCAGAATTTTAATTTAAATATTAATTTATATGGATTTAAAAGGATTATAAATTAAATTTAT
This sequence comes from Viscum album, assembly GCA_963277665.1. Lineage (NCBI taxonomy): Eukaryota > Viridiplantae > Streptophyta > Magnoliopsida > Santalales > Viscaceae > Viscum > Viscum album. The sequence continues at coordinate 1,824,202,040 of OY728151.1, read as the reverse complement.
TTTATATTTAGAATTTCATTAAAATTGATCAAAAATAATATTTTCATTGAAATCATTTCACTATTTTTAACAAAATTAAGAAATAATTTTTTTTAATGTATACAATGATAATTACTTCTCTACTATTGTAACTGTTATTTGATATTTGTCTTCCACTATAATCCTTAATGTCATTTAATATGAAAATAAACCCATTATTCCTTTATCTAGGTATATTGGAATTGAAAATGGGTTCCAAATGAAAATGGTATTTTTATATGAAATTGTTTTTTATAAGGGATTAGAATAAGCCTTCAAAAGGGGGTTTTGTGATGAATGGGTTTTATTCGTAAAATGGTACATGAAAAATATATAAAACAAGTGAGCTAGATATATCTTATACATAGGGTTTATCCCAGTCATTTCTCATGGTTTAGCCCAATATAGATAATATTAAGGGTTAATTCCCATTATAGCTCATAGGTGAGCCCGCCACAGCTTATACGAAGGGTTGAGTGCCAGTATAGATAACTTATGAGTGCATTATACCTTATAAAAATGGTGATACATATTATAGATATAAAATTGTGTTTCCAAACATATATTTCTTCTAATTAAAAAAATTAAAAAATAGTTTATTTATATTATTTATTATTTCACTTAATGTAGTATTTATTACATGCTACTAGTTTAATGTTTTTTTGAACAAAAATTTGATAGTTATTTTTGTGAAATTATTTTAATAGGATTTAAATATTCATTATATAATGGTTTTATTTTATAATTTATATTCTATACTAATCGTTTAATTCACATCTCTTCTTTTAAATTTTTTTCCTAGGTTATAAGGAATGATATGAGGAAAGAATATTTCATGACGATTTTTATCATTAGATGAATACTTATTTTATTTATAGAGATTTTTATTTTGAAAACAATTGGATAGATTTGAAGTGTCTAATTTGTAATTTTTGAGAAGTAATGTATTATATATGGCCTAATTTCCCAAAACACCAGCCCAAAAAATATTCTCAATGTGAATTCTTGACTTGACTCAAAATTTTGTAATATTTATGGTCTATGAATTGTAGTTCGTATACAAGGAAAGGATTAGAAAAAATTAAAGATTATAATGTTTTATTAAGGGTTAGGGATACGATCATGGGTTTATATTTTAACTGATATTATATGTTTAATGAAATATTAAGATTTTTTTAGGATTATGTAATTTCAAAGTTATTATTGGTATTTTTTTGGAGACATTAACATTTGAGTAAATTATGGGTTATTATTTTATGGGATGAAAAATGTGAGGTACGAAATAAAACTTTGAGGATAAAAAATGTTATGATTATTTATAGAATTTTACCTGATAATTTATAATGTTATTAGAATTATGATGATTTTGAAAAAGTAAAACACACCTACGGTGTGAAAACAAGTCACGTCAGACAAAGCTGTGGGAATTGAACCCATAACCAATGTGAGAATGTGATTTATTACCTCCCTCTACCCTATGTGATGTCCCTAGTTTGTATGAATTATTATATTTAGTTAAATGAATTTATAGATAAAAATAATTTTATATTTGTAACATATGTTTTACAAATTTGTTATACATAGTATATGAAAAAGATTTTCTGATTAAGTTATTAATGTTCTTTTGGAAGACGTTTGCTATTTTGGGAACCCTATATGCCTAATGAAAATAGAATACTATTATATTTTATTTGAGGAGTCATTATTGAATTTTTTTTGAAAAAATATATGTTTTTATTATTTATTTATAGTGATTTGGATTTTTGTATGGATGTTAATATCCTGTTTCGTAGAATATGAGATTATGTTACATACATTTAAGTATGAGACTTTAAAATTATTCAATGTTATTTGAAGATAAATGTTAATATTTATCATACCAGACTATGTGATCAAATCCTTCTAAATTTTGGATTTAAAACATAGATTGGATTTTTTTTATTTTGAGGAATTATTTGGGAAAATATTTACTAAAATTCATTTCATGAACATTGGGATATTTTTTCATGAATTTTGTAGATTATGAGTAGTATTATTATTTGTGAAGGACTATTCTTCTCAGGGGATTGTAGGATATTGTACTAATAATATTGGTTTTGGTTATCATTTTAAGATTTTATGAATAGAGAGATAATATTTTTAGGATTATTTTATTATCAATATGTAAATTCTAGTACATCATTTTTGACCAAGTCATCTTTAATACTCCTCATTTGAGTGGAAAGATGATTTTTGGGTAAAAATATATTAAAGGATGAAACTCTACTTCAAAAAAATTTATGTTATATTTTGTTCATATTAAATCTCATAAATAAATTATTCAACATTATTCAAAGGAAATTAAAACAAAAAAATAATTTAATTTTACAAATTGGAAATCAGGTACCATATAACCCAACCCAATTTTATGTTTATCTAGTTGTTAAATTTCTCTTGATCTTTTTTTCTATCAATCTATATCAGAAAAAAGATTTTTAGGTTCTCTTCCATATCCACGAGTTACTACATTGAATACTAGTATGTGTTATATTGGGTGACCTTCGTACATATCCTTCTATATTTTATAGTGATAGTTTTATTAACCGTTTTTTCAATGTGGGTTTTTTAATAACCTTACCGAGTTAATTATAAAATTATAAGGATGCAATTTCCAAAAGGGGGAATGGTGTCACAACAATGGTATTTATAAAATAATACTATTTTATTTCTATTAATATTTATGAATAACATATTAATTATATGTTAAAGGGGAATTTTTTTCTAATATCATACTCTGCATATAACAATAGTTTTCTTTGTAATGTAACATTTCACAAAACATTGTGTGATACAAAAACAATAATGCACTAATAATATTATTATTTTAATTGGTAGTTGTCGACTAACTATTGGAAATGATGGAATGAATAGTATTAACTGAATTTTGAAATATGGTTTACACATGTATATATAAAAATTCATTGGTTATAAATGTTGTTATAAAAGGAAATTAAAACCAATTGAATATAAAATATGTGTTTTTAGAAATCCCATTTAAAAGAGATTAATATTGTTTATAAAACCAAATCACTCATTATGGATTTTTATTTATTAAACAATATATGTTATATATTTAATGTGATATTATAAATTTATCTTATATTTATTATATATATGATATAATAACAAATACAATTTTTTGGATAAAATAAGTATCTGTCTAAAAATGCAGTTTTACTGCCTTTTGAAGGAAAAATATTTTTAAATATAGTTTTTTTAACAATTTTATATTCTATTTCAAATTTATAAAATTATTTATTATAAGAGGGATATAAAATTTAACCTTGGTTTAAATTTAGGTATTTTTCTGAAAAATCCATATTTTTATGAATAGAGGAAAAATAATGCATTTTAATTCAAAACATCTTTTTCATTGAGTTTATTAATATAGTTAGATTTTTCAAATATTTTTTTTTAATATATAATTTTATTAGTATTTTATCATTTAATAAAATTCTGGTCATCGTATGTAATTTCACATTTAAATTTGACATAAACACATATAAATATTTTGGTCATTTTTACTTCATAAAAGAACTCTTTTTGGTTTGCACAATATGAATTAATTTTAAATTAATTTTTGAAAAATGGGTGTCTTGAAAGTGGAGAATGGATTCAATATTCTGAATCATGGCGGTCCAAATTGTTTAAATAATTACCTTTTATTTTATGACATTATTAATAGTGACATCGGTAATTACTATTTTTTACCATAGTTAAAGAGTAAATATGGGATACAAGTGTAAAAAATAATATTATAATATTATCAAACTACCTTAAAACTTTTCATAATCCTATTGTATGAGACATTTTCGACAATGTGAATCCTTCAGTTGATTTTTGGACCCTATGAAGCCACTTTGGTGTGATAATTACGTGTTATAATAATTAATTTATAGTGAAGTGAAATATAACCAAACATGTATCTTTTACTAAATAAATTTTAATGTTGTGTTATAAAACTAAAATATTTTTACAGTAAATATTTATTATAAATATAAATATATTTACTTCCTCATGGTAGTTTATTTATAATTATTATCATGAAATAAATAAATTTGTTTTGGAAAAAATGATGATTCATTGATTATCTTATTAATGAACAATTACAATAAATGAATTTATAAATATTAAAATAAATGGAATGTAAACATTTTGAGGCCATACAAGAATTTCATGGTTGATATTGACTTATTATCATTGATTTAATTGATTTAATAAGGAATCATGTTATATGAAATTAAAAAATCAATTACTAAATAGTGTCAAAATTGACAGAAATGAATTTTTAAAACATATACAATTTTATTAAATGATATAATAGTAATAAAAATAAAAGATTCATCCAAATGACATATATAATGTTAAAAATTTCTTTAATTATCCACTACTGGTTCTCCTGTAATTTCTTAGTAACTATAATAACCATATATTATGAAAATAGAAGAAGACATGGTAAGAGTTAATGTTTTTAACTAAGGGATAATGATATAATATATGGTTAACTTTGTAACCTAAACTTGACTAAAATATAATGGTTGAGAGTATTTATAATGATACTCATATTAACCTTGAAATATTTCCATTTTTTACTATTAGAATTTGAAAATCAGTTAGTAATAAAATAATATTTCATGACATTCATAATGTGCCCCTCCTCCTTCTTATAAATGGCCACCACCTCTACCTACTTACTCAAACCTCTAAAAACCATTAAATAGCCCAAATTTTGACAAAATAATCTCCCAATATCCCTTTTTTACTCTTATAATCCGTACCATGGGAAAAAGGTAATTTAAGAATGCCTTTTGGCACACATCAAAAGAAGTAACCCGATTTTAAGGTAACATTTTCCCTCGAATTCCTTTCCATTATATTCTTTCAACTCTACCAATGATTTCCTTATTATTTGAATAACTAAAGACACCAATATCCTTAGTATACTGCATTTTTTAGGAGATTTGTTTAACTACACTTATAGACACCTACATCTAATTGATATTACCATATTGTTTATGTGTTTGGCGAACTACTACCTCATGAAATGATGATTGTTTAATTTTATCTTACCACCTCTCAGGGTGAAAATTATGATAGTAATGTATTTATATATAATATTTATTATATTTATTTTTATCTATTATTCAATAGTTTTTATTTACAACATTCATTAATTCATTCCATAATATGTAAATATGATATTTTCTTTCGAGTAAGTGTTGACTACCGCCCCCTAAATGTGATATTACTCATCCATTCAATACATGGTATGTATAAAGGATGGTGTAAATGATCTTATGTAGAATAAATACCAAATATATTATACTATAATTAATACATTCCTATGTATCATTTAATTTTCATTTCTTTAATATGAAAACTAAATGAAAGTAGCATTCATGTGTACGTACGACCTACCGTCTCCATGAACGATGACTTTAATTTCATCACACTAAATGATATAGACTGTTATAAATAAATATATAATGGATATATTTGATATTTAAAAATTTAATAATATTTTTGTGATAATGGACTTATGGCCACATGGATAATTTTAATCAATACAAGTTCATTTTGGACTCAAATACTGAATGTCGACCAAACGATTAGTATGAACATAAATAATTATGTAATTTTTATTACATGGAAATAAACGATATAAAATGAATAATTAACGTTAAAAAGGTTATCATGAATGTACGAATTCATATATGTTAATTATTTTTGAACATAACTATTGAATGTAATGAGTCGAACTCATAGTAAGGGACTTCGACATTTCATGATAATATTCACTTATATTAATTTATAATGTGTACATACAACCACTATGAAATTTGATATCCATATTTTATCTATAAAAATGTTAAATAATAATTCATGAAGATTGATATTTAAATGTAAAATGTGTTATGGGACACTATTAAATATTAATGATTTATTTAACAAATCATTTTATTCATGATATTAATTAAAATATTTATTTATATGGATATAAATGGATTATAATGTAAATTTTTTATCTATCTATAATTTAATTCAATGATTTCAAAAGGAATATTTTCCATGAAATCATTTTACTTTTTTAATAAACGTCAAAAAAGGAATGTTTTTATCATGTACAGAGACAATGAATTATCCCCCACCATTAATGTGTATTGATTTATGGCTTCCTTTATAAGACTTAATTACAATTATAATAGGAAGAAATACATTATTTAATTGTTTGGGAATATTGGCAATGAAAATGGGTTCTAAAATGAAAATGGTATTTTTATATTGAAATTTTTTTATATTCTATTAGTAGAAGACATCAAAAAAATGGTTTTGCGATGAACATGTTTTACTAATAAAATGGTATATGAGTATTATATATAATATGTGAACCTGATATAGCTTATATGAAGGGTTTTGCACCATTATTGCTCACTGGTGAGACCGATATATCTTATAGAAATGGTGGATCCCAATTATAGCTCATGGGTGAGACCATCACATCATATACAAAGGGATGTGCCCCATTATAGATAATGGGTGCGCCCATTATAGCGTATACAATGGGTTATATACAATATAGATATTAAATTAGGATGCCAACCATAAGGTTATTCCAATTGTATGGTATTTTGAAGTGTTTTATTAATATGGTGATCTAAGTCACCAAAATGAGTTTTTATTAAATTTTATTATTTTAATTTATTTTGAGACTAAAGTATGAGTGATATTCAAGTGAAAAAATTTTCATGGATTTTAAATATTCTATGACTAATGGTTTTATTCTCTATTTTATATTCTATTTTGAGAATTGTTTTCTCATCCCATGATTTTGAAATGTTTTTCATAGGTTATAAGTAAAGATATGAGAGATGAATATTTCAAGAATATATTTATTTTAACACCAAAAGTTTTTATAAGAAATATTTTGTTAAATTTCATTGATTTCTTGTGTTGTACGCTTAACCAAGATTAGATTGTTCTATACACTACACCATATTAGCTTTTAGTATATGCAAAACTATTCTTGGCCTGTGTTGCACACAATTTCATCTTCTGTCAAATAAAATTCATTTGTACACAACACCATGTAAATATTTTGATCAATGTATAATTCACCTATATTTTTATTATTTTATACGCAACACCAAAGGAAACTTTCACTATATGCAATCCTAACTTGGCTTTCATTACACGCAATAGAAACCTTCCCCGATAGTGTGTGTTGTACGCAATACTATGTTTCAGTAAAAAATTATATATTATAATATTATTATAAGCTATCCGTTATGAATATTATTAACCGAATTTTTAATTTTATCGCATTATAATTCACCTTACACATTTTATATAACATTGTATGAGGACAAAATATAATTTTAGAGTAAAATAAGTATTTTTTCAAAAAAATGATGTTTTGATAACTTTTGATAGTGCACCCATTTGAAATCTACTTTTTGAAATTTTTATAAGTTCAATTTGAAAAATAAAATTATTCTTTGAAATAATGATATTAAAATTTACTTTCAATTTTATTTGACATTTTTTAACAAGTTTCTTATTTTGATAAATATTAAAAATATGCTAAATTTTAATTAATAACATCTTTTTTCTTCAGGATAATTTATATGGTTAAATTATAATATTTAATGGGTTTAAATTATAAATAGAATATATTTTTACAATTTAATATAATTTAAGTCATTAGCATCACTTTTACACAATATTTATAGGTAAAAACATTTTAATCTTTTGTAATGTTTTAACATTTAAAACCCATTTTTTCAAAAGTGGGATTAATTTTAAATTAAATAATACCACTTCTATGTTTTGAATTTGGAAAAAGGGATTCTATAATTGTAATAAGTTCGTCCAAATTATGCTAATAGGATAATTTTTATTTTTAGAAAATATTTATAGTAACAGCAGTAAATTTTATTTACTATAGTTAAAGGTAAATCTGGTAAATAAGGGTAGAAATATGATTATAAAATTACCATTACACATGCCAAAATTCTATTGTACGAATAAAAGTAAACTAATATCACCTAAGGGTCTGAATATATTCATTTCATGGACTTTTGACCATGAAAAGGATGTGATTATTATTAAAAGCAAAGAAAGTGACAACATGTAACTCTCTTAAATCATATAAGTGTAATAATATTAATTTGTTGATAAACTTCATAAAACATCGAAAATAAATAGTCTCTAGAAATACAATAAAATTATATAAATCGTGTTAATTTATTTATAATTTTTAGAGATTATATAGTTATTATTAATGAAGACACAATAGTGATGTAAAAATTATTTTATTGATTAAAATATCAAATAAATGGTTTTAAAAATATTAAAATAAACAGTATATGAAGAAATTAATGTGCTCCAGGAAATGTTTTGAGGAATATGACATATTAGAAATATATTTAATATTTTTGGTTCAAATATATCTTCTGTGTGGATTTTATTTAAACTCAAATTATTGAATACTGTCAAAATTGACACTATTGATATTTTATAAAAATAACATAGTTTTAAATTTTTCAAAAATCACATAAATATTTAAAAATTACATATTTAAAATTATATGGTCTAAAATGTAATAATGTATCTAATTATGTAAAATTAACATCACATAAGTAATTATTTATAACAATTTAAAAATTTGAATATTATTACCTCAAATAAAATTAAATAGATTAAATAAGGAAAAATCAAAATGTTAAGATTTAAAAAAAATTAAAACATCTCTAAATTTTATTTTATGATGTTATTACAACCCTATATTACCTCATATACTAATTTTAGTGACATTTTAATTTTTTATGTGTGGTTTGGGTTTATTATAAATTAATATTTGAGAGGATTCCAAAAGTGCCCCTCTCCTCTCTTATAAAAGGGAACCCCCACCCTCTACTATTAACTACATTTTGAGCCTTAAATATCGGAAAAAAACTTCCCATTTATCTTCTCCACTTCCATTGAAACATTATTTATGTACTATATTTCATGGAAAACCAACTTTATTTCCCTAAGAGGAGGTTTAGAAGAGGCGCGTCGAAGAAGAGGTAATATCCTTTACCGATTCATTCAAATTTATTTCTTCTCCTACATATTATTATTTATTTGTTTCATTATAATGTAATTACATAAGTATCAATCATATACTTATATGTTATTATAAATAATAAACAGACCTATTTCACCTTCTATCCATCCTACGAAAAATGAAATCACCGTGCGTGCGTACGTACAGAATACCGTCTCCACACCGTTGTGTAATCCGTTTTTTCACCACCACTATACGTGGATGGCTATAATGGTGTAAATAAAAACTATATATGACTATTATAACATCCTACTGATTATAAGATATTATATCATCCACTCTAATTCCATTTAATAATTATGGGAACAATATCATCGCTCAAGCATACATATAGATTACCGTCTCCACGACGCGATGAGATTCATTCTCCATGATCACCATTCAAGAATGATTATAAAGTATATATAATGAATAAAAATGAGATATATGACATAATAATGCTACTGGATTTATTTATATATTTACATATGTCATCTACTTACTTCCATTCAATTCAATAAGTAAAGCAAAACAACATTCATGCGTATGTACAGCCTATCATATCCATGAACGGTGTATTTCATTTTATTTATCAAACTACTGTATATATATATTATGAATTTATATATGATATATAAATCATGTTTTAAATTATATAATTAAGTAAATCATGATAATATAAATAAAAAAATCGAAGCACGTATGATAAATGAAATGATTATTACCCAAAATGTTGCTTCAATACGGAATTGACAAATGAATCGGTAATATAAAGTCATAAGTGAATCATATATGATGTCATAAAAGATTTACTATGATTCTTGAATAATTCAATGAAATTATTTATATCATTATACAAGAGTCTCAGACAAATACTCTATAAATTGGACATAAGGTAAGGGGTAATTATTTCAATCTCATTGTTATCAGAGATTGTTTATTAATATGTATTTAATGGGGTTATATTTATCATCCATGTACATGTTTTATAAAATATGTTTTCATAATGTTTTTACTATTCCTCCATGTTTGTTTAATGTTGTTTTTAACTCTTTATTAATTTTACCACATGGTATGGAAGGAATATTTTTTCTTTACCATAAGAGGTACTTTTTGACTTTTCTGGAAAAAGTATGTGAAAAATATTTTTTTAACTTATATGGCATGAACAGATTTTTACGGTTTCAGAATGAATTATTTCAATGAAGATTCCTCAACACTATTTCTTGATTATTTTTAACCAAATCCTTTTCTTTTAAAATATCATGGCATTTTGAGAAAATAATATTATTTTAAGAAGAACAGATATTTTCTTCAAGAATTCATTTCAAGTGTTTTATCAAAACCAATTTCCATATATGATGACATTATTTAATATGTTTACGTTTCAAGTATAATATATCTATTATTTACATGGTTTCATTTTTCAAATGATGAAATGATATCCATTTATTCTATGTGGATTATGTTTTGATGGGATGATGTTTATGAAACCCATTGTATTCTTTTGGTTATCCTGACTGATTTTTGTTTATTTTGTGCCACACGGAAGAATGATTTCATTATGAGATGGGTGGGACCTATATCTCCCTCTAATTAATTGGGTAAATATTTATATCTCATGAGATAGACATGGTTGTAATGACGAGTGAATCTGCTACATTAATATAGGGTTGGAACTGCAAGTAAACCCGATTCAGTAATGGACTTTTCCACTATGATGGTCATGGAAGCAATGCCATTGCTAATATGGAAATCATAATAGGTGATTAATGGTTTTAAATAATTACATGTTTTATTCACATGATATTTTTTCATGATTAATGTTCCTTTATGATCTATTCCTTATGTACATCAATTATTTACTTCACAACTAAAGATTTGGATGTTTAAACATTACGTTCATGTTTTTATGTTAAAAAATATATGGTTTGTTTTATTTTCTCCATGTTTACCCATATTGAGCATTTGAGCTCTCCCTTTTTATGTTTTCTTTTCCCCCGTATATAATGAATGGTTTTTGGTATGAAAATAAAAGGGAACAATCTTTATGGGAGAATTTGACAATATTTCACCATGATTAGAGATTATGTTACATGTTTCCAAAGACAGTAAACTAATATGGTCCTTGGGTTTTTTATTGTTATGTATTAATTGTTCTGAAAAAGTAAGGTAATGTGCATGTATCTAAAGTACATTTGTGTCAGTTTATCATCTTTGAAAATAATATGTCGGATATTATTAATGATCTCATGACTGATAAAAAGACAATGTGATATCATGATTTGAGTATATAGAATTCTTGGGACTTTGGTATGTTGAAAGAGATAACTTTTGACAACATTTGTGTTTTCACTAATGTTCTGTGGTAATTCATGTTTCAATAATACATGATTAAGGTATTCACATGTTTTTATTGTTACCAAAAAGATATATTTTATGATATATGGGGGATAAATGATGGTATTCACAACCTTGTTATATGAACTTTCAAGTAAATATTTTTTTACAGAAGTATTTTGGATAATGAGAAAGGTTGGAATGGATTCAGTTGGACATCAGATAGTATTGTTTAAGGGGAGAATTTTTTTTGATATTATTTTTGGAATGTTATAATATTATTGCTTTAGGAAAAGGACAACCTGTAGGGTGGGTGACAACATGTCGCGTCAGACAAGGGTGCGGAAATCAAACCCACAACCAAAGTGCGACATGCCTTTATTGCATACCACTAGTCTACAAAAAGTCAATGGTTAGTATAGAACTAGTTTTATTTTATTAAGTGATATGATATATTATGTATAAGTCTTTTTTGGAACCATATATGATTAGTATCCCCATATATAGACTTATGTATATTTGATAACTTTTTCTAACATTTTGTTTGAGACCTAGGGATTGACCCATCATTCTATCACATGATCTGATAACACTTCAAGAATGAAAAATTAAACTTCATTTCTTTAAATATAATATGAATTAGAAATTGTTCATTGAATGACCAATGATGATTTTATACTGAAATCATGTAAGTATTTGTCCTTATGCAAAAAAATCATCAACATTAGGGAAATGATCTTGAAAACCAAAAAATTTTTCCTTGAACCATCATATCCGTTGAATCAGACAGTACCTTAGATCATAAAAAATTTAAAGCTCTGTGATTGTTGTATTTTTCATATCCATGTTCTCTACCACTCTTCATCAGAATATGATGGTTATATTTTTCATTTATATCCATATATTCATCTATATTCTCTTATGTGGAAACCCATTGTTGTGTTACTTTGGGTTACCATTATGTTTCTAAATTTCCTTTTTAAAATTAAGTTTTCTTATTCCTTTTTATAATGTGGGATACAATGAAAGAAAATTTCAATTAGTAAACAATTTATAACCCTGGTGAATTTCGAGTGCGAAATTCATTTCTAAGGGGGGTAGAATGTTACACCCAGAGATTTTATGATAAATATTATTTTTAAATTGTTTGATGTACTGTGTTGTACTCTTCACCAAGATTATATTGTGCTATACGCAACACCGTATTAGCTTGTAGTATACGCAACACTATTCTTGGCTTGTGTTGCTCACAATTTCAAGTTATTTTGAATAAAATTCATTTTTACACAACATCAAGTATATATTTTGATCCATGTATAATTGTACTATATTTTGATTATTGTATACGCAACACCAAAGGAAGATTGCACTACACACACCCTTGACTTGGCTTGCATTACATGAAATAGCGACCTTCCTCGATAATGTGTGTTATACGCCATACCGTGTTTCACTAAACAATGATATATTCTAATATTATAATGAACTATCTGTTATTTATAGTATTATACAAAATTTGAATTTTATATCATTATAATTCATCTTACACATTTTATAGAACATGGTATGAGAATAAAATAAATTTTTCGTGTAAATTTTTTTTTTTTTCAAAAAAATGAAGTTTTTCTTCCATTTGATAGTGCACCCATATTAAATATATTTTTTTAAATTTTTATAAGTTCAATTTGAAAAAATTAAATTCTTATTTTGAATCAGGATATAAAAATTTACTTTATAATTTTTTTGATATTTTTCTGATATGTTTCTTATTTTGATGAATAGTAAAAATACTCAAAATATTAATAAAAACTTTTTTCATTAAGATAATTTATATGGTTAAATTATAATATTGAATTAATATAATGTTTAAATATAATATATTTTTACCATTTAATATAATGTATTTCATTAGCATTATCTTTACACTGAATTCATAGGTAAAACATTTCAATATTTGGCAACGTTTTATCTTTTAAAACCCGTTTTCTCAATAGCAGGCTTAATTTTAAATTAAATAATACCATTTCTGTGTTGTGAATTTGTAAAAATAGATTCCATATTTAGAATCATTACATTAAAATTATTCGTAAAGGCTAATTTTTATTTGTAGACACTATGAATAGTAACCACGTTAAATTTTATTTACCACTGTTAATGGTAAATCGGGTAATTAAGGGTAAAAATAAGATAATAAAATTACCCTGACACCTAGGAAAAGAAATTCGATGAATAAAATTATACCAATATCACCTAAGGGTCATAATAGATTCATTTCATGGTCTGTTGTCCTTTAAAAATATGTAATTATTATTTAATCCAAAGAAAGTGACAACATGTCACTCTCTTATATCTTATAAGTGTAATAATTTTAATTTGGTGATAAAAATCATAAAACATAGAAAATAAATTGTCTCCAGAAATAAAATAAAATTATCTAAATCATGTGAATTTATTTAGAATATTTAGGGATTAAATAATTATCATTAACGATGACACAATAGTGATCTAAAAATTATTTTATTGATTGAAATATCAAACAAACGGTTTTAAAAATATTAAAATAAATATAATATGATCATATTAATGTGCTCCTTGAATTTTTTTTATTAATATGAAATGTTAGGAATATACTAAATATTTTGGTTCAAATGTATATTTGGTGTGGATTTTATTTAAATTCAAATAATTGAATATTATCAAAATTGACACTATTGATGTTTTATAAAAATAACATAATATTAATTTTTTTTAAATCCCAAAAATATTTAAAATTTTAAAATTTAAAATTATATGGTCTAGAATGAAATAATGTATCTAATAATTTAAAATTTACAACATATATTTAATTATTTATAACAATTTAAAAATTAGAATATTATTACCTCAAATAAAATTAAATAGGTTAAATAAAACAAATAAAAATGATAAGGTTTGAAATATATTCCAAACATGTCTAAATATTATTTGTTAATGAGATTACAACTTTATCTTGCCACATATACTAAATTGTGTCACTTTTAAATTTTTTATGTGGGTTTTGGGTTTATTATAAATTAATATTTTAGAGGATTCCAAAAGTGCCCCTCTCCTGTCTTATAAAAGGGCACCTCCTCTCAGTCCTCTTAACTACATTCTGATCCTTGAAGATCGACCAAAACCTCTCCATTTCTCTTCTAAAATTCCATAGAAAAATTCTTTAGGTCATGATCTTATTCAAAGTCCATATTTAGTTCTCTAAGTGAAGGTTTAGAAGAGGCGCGTCCAAGAAGCGGTAATATCCTTTACCGATTCATTCAAATTTATTTATTCTTATACTTCATATTATTTATTTGTTTCATTATAAAGTAATTATATAAGTATAAATCATATAATTATATGAAATTATAAATATGAAAAATCATTATTTCACCTTCTATCCATCCTATGAATAATGAAATCATCGTGCGTGCGTATGTACAGAATATCGTCTCCACGCTGTGGTGTAATCTGTTTTACCACCACCACCATAATTGTATGAGTATAATGGTTAAAATAATAAATTTATATGACTATTATTACATAATATGGATTTTAAGATATTATATCATCCTCTCTCATTCCATTCAATAATTATGGGATCAATATTATCGCTCGTACGTACACACGGATTACCATCTCCACGATGCAATGAGATTCATTCTCAATGATCACCATTGAAGAATGATTATAAAGTATATCTAATGAATAAAAATGAGATATATTACATACTAATTCTACTGTATTTATGTATATATTTATATATGTCATCTACTTACTTCCATTCAATTCAATAAGGAAAGGAAAACAACGTTCATGCGTATGTACATCCTACCGTCTCCATGAACGGTGTATTTCATTTCATTTATCAATTTACAATATATATATATATATATATTATGAATTTATATATGATATATAAATCATGTTTTACATTATAGAAGTAAGTAAATCACGAAAATATCAATAACACCATGTCCAAGCACGTATGATAAATGAAATGATTATTACCCAAAACGTTGCTTCAATAAGGAATTAACAAACGAATGGGTTATATAATGTAATAAGTGACTCATATATGATGTCATAAAAAATTACTATGATTCTTGAATAAGTCAATGATAATTTTTTAATCATTATACAGGATTCTTGGACACATACTCGAGAAATTGAATAAAAGGTAAGGGGTAATTATTCCAATCTCATTCTTATCCATGATTGTTTACTCATAAGTATTTTCTGGGGTTATATTTATCATCCATGTCCATATTTTATAAAAAATGTTTTCATAATGTTTTTACTATTCTTCCATGTATGATTAAATTTGAATTTACCTTTTTTTTACTTTTACCACATGGAATGGAAGAAATGTTTCTTTTTTTACCATACGAGGTACTTTTTGAATATTCTCACAAAAGTATGAGAAAATATTTTTTTATCTTTTAAGGCTTGAATAGATTTCTACGGTTTCATAATGAATTATTTCTATGAAGATTCCTCTAAACTATTTCAATATTATTTTCAACCAAATCCTTTTCATTTAATTTTTTTTGGTATTTTGAGAAAAGAAAATGATTTTGAAGAAGAATGGATATTTTCCTCAAGAATTAATTTCAACTGTTTTATCAAAAAAATATTCCATATATGATGACATTATTTAAAATGTTTAGGGTTCATGTATATTGTCTTTATTATATAAATGGTTTCATTTTTCTTATGATGAAATGATATCCATTTATTCTTTGTGGATTATGTTATGATGGGATGATGTTTATGGTACCCATTTTAGATTTTGGGATATGAAGAATGATTTATGTTTATTTTGTGGAACATGGAAGAATGATTTCATTATGAGATTAGTGGTACCTATATCTCCCTCCAATGCATTGGGTAAAGATTTATATCACTTGAGATAGACATGTGTGGAATGACGAGTGAATCTAGTTCATTAATATAGGGATATAATGGCATGTAAACCTCATTCAGTAATGGACTCTGTCCACTATAATGGTCTTGGCACCAATGCCATAGATACTATGGAAATTATAACAGGTTCATAATGGTTTTCCACAATTACATGTTTTATTCCCATGCTATTTTATCTTGATTAATGTTCCTTTTTCATCTATGCCTTACGTACTGAAAAGATTTACTTCACAAATCAGGATTTTGATTATTAAACATTATTTTCATGTTTTTAAGTTCAAATATATATGGTTTGTTTTATTTTATCCATGCATACCGATTCTAAGAATTTGAGCTCACCCTTTTAATGTTTTCTTTTCCCCCGTATATAAAGAATGGTTTTAGGTATGAAAACAAAAGGGGAAGATCTTTATGGGAGAAGATGAAAATCTTTCACAATGATTAGAGATTATTTTCCATGTTTAAAAAGACACTAAACTTATACGGTCCTTGGGTGTTTTTTTGTTATGTATTATGTATTCCGAAAAATGAATGTAATGTTCATGTACGTCAAGTACATTTGTGTTAGTTTTTTGTCTTTAGAAATAATGTGTTGGATATTATTAATGAGCTCATGACTGATAAAAGGACAATGTGATATCATGATTTGAGTATATAGAATTTTTGGGACTTTGGTATGTGGAAAGTGATTACTTTTGACATCATTCATATTTTCACTAAGGTTTTATAGTAATTCATGTTTCAATAATACATGATTAAAGAATTAACATGTTTCGAATGTTACCAACAAGATATATGTTATGATATATGGGGGATAAATGATGGTATTCACATGCTTGTTATATGACCTTTCTAATAATTGTTTTTTTACAGAATTATTTTGGATAAGCCTAAAGGATGGAATGGATTATGTTGGACATGAAATTGTATTGTTTAAGGGTAGATTTTTTTTTGTATTTTTGGAATATTATAATGGTACTCTTTTTTAAAAAGAACAACCTGTAGGAAGGGAGACAACCCGTCACGTCAGACAAGGATGCGGGAATTTAACCCACAACTGAAATGTGTCAGGCCTTTATCGCATACCATTGGCCTACAAAAAGTCCCTGGTTAGTAGAAAATTAGTTTTATTTTATTAAGTGGTATGATATATGATGTATAAGTCCTTTTTTGGAACCATATATGATTAATATCCCCATATATGGACTTATGTATATTTGATAACTTTTGCTAACCTTTTTTGGAGACCGATGGAATGACCCATAATTCTATCAAAGGATCTGATAAAACTTCACGAATTACAAAATAAACATCATTTCATTAAATATAAGATTAAATACAAATTGTTCATGGAATGACCAATAATGATTTTACACTAAAATCAGGTAAGTATTTATCCTTATGCAAACAATTCATCAACATTAGGGAAATGATCTTGAAAACAAAAAAAAATTGTCCTTGTACCCTCATATCGAATGAATCAGATGGTACCATAGATCATCATCAATTTATGGAATTGTGATTTTTGGCTTTTTCATATCCATGTTCTCTACCACTCATTATGAGAACATTGTGGTTAGATTTCTCTTCCATATCCATATTTTCTTCTATATTATCTTATGTGGAAACCCATTGTTGAGTTACATTGGGTGACCAATATGTTTCTAAATTTCCTTTTTAAAATTATGTTTCAGTATAATTTTTTACGATGTGGGTTACTATGAAAGAAAATTTCCAGTAGTAAATGATTTATAACCCTGATGAATTTCGAGGGCGAAATTCATTTTAAGGGGGGTATAATTTAACACCCCGAGATTTTATGAGAAATATTTTTTTATTTCATTGATGTATTGTGTTGTACGCTTCATGAAGATTATCTTGTGTTATATGCTACATTGTATTATCTTGTAGTATGCACAACACTATTCTTGGCTTGTGTTGCACAAAATTTCTAGTTCTTTAGAATAAAATTCATTTTTACACAACAAAAAGTATAAATTTTGATCAATGTATAAATGAAATATATTTTTATTATGTTATATGAAATACTAAAGGAAGCTTTCACAATACGCATCCTTGACATGGCTTGCATTACACGCAATAACGACCTTCCTCGATAGTGTGTGCTGTACGCAATACCATGTTTCACTAAACAATGATATATTATAATATTATTATGATCCATCAGTTATTAATAGTATTAAACCAATTTTTTATTTTATAACATTATAATTCATCTTACACATTTTATAGAACATGGTATGAGAACAAAATAAATTTTTAGAGTAAAATAAGTATTTTAAAAAATCAGTTTTGGTTCCTTTTGATAGCACACACATTTTAAATCTAGTTTTTTACATGTTTATAAGTTCAATTTGAGAAAATAAAATTCTTCTTTGGAATCAGGATATAAGAATTCACATTGGAAAATTTTTGATATTTTTCTGATAAGTTTCTTATTTTGATGAATAGTAAAAATACGCTAAATATTAATTAAAACAACTTTTTTTCATCGGGATAATTTATATGGTTAAATTATAATATTGAATGATTTTATTGTTTAAATATAATATATTTTTACCATTAAGTATAATGTATTTCATTAGATTTAATTTTACAGTGAATTCATATGTAAAATCATTTTAAAATTTGGCAACGTTTTATCTTTTAAAACCTGTTTTCTTAACAGCAGGATTAATTTTAAATTAAATACTCCCACTTCTATGTTTTGAATTTGTAAAAATGGATTTCATATTTAGAATCAGTATGTCCAAATTATACAGAAAGGATACTTTTTATTTTGAGATTTTATCAATAGTAACTACGATGAATTTTATTTACCACTGTTAATGGTAAATCAGGTGATAAGGGTAAAAATAAGATAATAAAATTACACTGAAACCTATCAAAATTATATTGGATGAATAAATGTAGACTAATATAACCTAAGGGTCAGAGTAGATTCATTTCATTGACTTTTTTCCATGAAAATGATGTAATTATTATTTAAACCAAAGAATGTGACAACATGTAACTCTATTATATCTTATTAGTGTAATAATTTTAATTTGGTGAAAAACATCATAAAACATAGAAAATAAATAGTCTCTAGAAATAAAATAAAATTATCTACATCATTTGAATTTATTTATAAATTTTATGGATTAAATAATTATCATAAATGATGACACAATAGTGATGTAAAAATTATTTTGTTGATTGAAATATCAAATAAATGGGTTTAAAAATATTAAAATGAAAATTATATGAACATATTAATGTGATACATGAATTGTATTGATTAATATGACATGTTAGGAATATATTTAAATTTTTTGTTCAAATATATATTCGGTTTGGATTTTATTTAAATTCAAAAAATTGAATAGTGTCAAAAGTGACACTATTTATATTTTATATGAATAACATATTATTAAATTTTATAAAAATCCCAAAAATATTTAAAATTTTAAAATTTAAAATTATATGGTCTATATTGTAATTATGTATCTAATTATGAAAAATTCACAACAGATATGTAATTATTTATAACAATTAAAAAATTAGAATATTATTACCCCAAATAAAATTAAATAGTTTAAATATAAAAAATCAAAATGATAAGGTATAAAATAAAATAAAAACATGTATAAATTTTATTGGTTGAAGAGATTAAAACCTTATATTACCTAATATATTAATTTGAGTAACTTTTGAATTTTTTATGTGCGGTTTGGCTTTATTATAAATTAATATTTTGGAGGATTCCAAAAGTGTCCCTCTCCTCTATTATAAAAGGGAACATCCTCCCTCTCCTCTTAACTACATTTTGAGGATTGAAGATCAGAAAAAAACCTGTCCATTTATCTTCTCCACTTCCATTGAATCATTTTTTAGGTGCTGGTCTTCTTCAAAGACCATCTTCAGTTCCTTAAGAGTAGGTTTAAAAGAGGCGCGTCGAAGAAGAGGTAATATCCTTTACCGATTCATTCAAATTTATTTCTTCTTCTACTTCCTCTTAATTATTTGTTTCATTATAAAGTAATTAAATAAGTATCACTCATAAAATTATATGTTAATATAAATATGAAACTACATTATTTCACCTTCTATCCATCCTATGAAAAATGAAACCACCATGCCTGCGTATGTACAGAATACCGTCTCCATGCCGTGGTGTAATATGTTTTTACACCACCACCATACTTGGATGGGTATAGTGGTGTAAATAATAACTATATATGACTATTATAACATCATATAAATTCTAAGATATAATATCATCCACTCTAATTCCATTCAATAATTATGGAAACGATATCATCGCTCGTGCGTACGTACGAATTACCGTCTCCATAACGCAATGAGATTCATTCTCCATGTTCACCATTAAAGAATGATTATAAAGTATATTTAATGAATAAAAATGAGATATATGAGATAATAATGCTACTTTATTTATGTATATATTTATATATGTCATTTAATTACTTCCATTAAATTCAATAAGGAAAGGAAAACATCATTCATGCTTATGTACGGCCTACTGTATCCATGAACGGTGTATTTCATTTCATTTATCAATTTACTATATATATATATTATGAATTTATATATGATATATAAATCAATTTTTACATTCTAGAAGTAATTAAATCATGATAATATCAATAACAACAAGGCCATGCACGTATAATAAATGAAATGATTATTACCCAAAACATTTCTTCCACATGGAATTGACAAATGAATGGGTAATATAAAGTCATAAGTGAATCATATATAATATCATAAAAAATTAGCATGATTCTTTCATAAGTCAATGACATTATTTTAATCACTATATAGGATTCTCGGACACATACTCTAGAAATTGGACCTAATGTAAGGGGTATTTATTCCAATATCATTCTTCTCCGAGATTGTTTATTCATACGTATTTACTGGGGTTATATATATATTCCATTTCCATGTTTTATAAAAAATATTTTCATAAAGTTTTTAATATTATTCCATGCATGATTAATGTCGTGTTTACATATTTTTGACTTTTAACACAAGCTATGGAAGGAATATTTCTTTTGTTTACCATACAAGTTACTTTTTGAATTTTCTGGAGAAAGTATGAGAAAAATGTGTTTTAACGTATAAGGCATCAACGGATTTATACGGTTTCATAACAACATATTTTCATGAAGAATCCTTCACACTATTTCATGATTATTTTCAACCAAATATTTTCTTTAAAATTTAATGGCATTTTGAGAAAAGATAATTATTTTTAAGAAGAAATGATATTTTCCTCAAGAATTCATTTCAAGTGTTTTACCAAAACCATTTTCCATCTAAGATGACATTATTTAATATGTTTAGGTTTCAATTATAATATCTCTATTATTTACATGGTTTCATTTTTCATATGATGAAATTATATCCATTTATTCAATGTGAATTCTGTTATAATGGGATTATGTTTTTGAAACCCATTTTATTCATTAGGTTATGATGAATTATTTATGTCTATTTTGTGGAAAACAGAAGAATGATTTCATTATGAGATGGGTGGGATCTATATCTCCTGCCAATATATTGGGTAACGATTTATATCTCATTAGATATACATGGATGGAACATAGAGTGAATCCGGTTCATTAATACAGTGCTGGAATGGTATGTAAACCCGATTCAGTAATAGACTCTGTCCACTATAATGGTCTTGGATGCAATTCCATGGCTACTATGGAAATCATAACAGGTGCTTAATGGTTTTCCAGAATTACATGTTTTATTCCAATATTATTTTATCATGATTAATGTTCCATTATGATCTATGCCTTACGTGATGCCAAGATTTACTTCATAACTCAAGATTTGATGTTTAAAAATTATGTTAATGTTTTTATGTTCAAATATATATGGTTTGTTTTATTTTCTCCATGCATTCCAATACGGAGAATTTGAGCTCACCCTTTTTATGTTTTCTTTTTCCCACGATATAAAGAAAGGTTTTAGGTAAGAAAACTAAAGGGGAAGATCTTTATGGGAGTAGTTGACAATCATTCACCATGATTTGAGATTATGATCCATGTTTCCAAATACACTAAACTAATATGGTCCTTGGGTATTTTTTTGTTATGTATTAATTTTTCCGAAAATTTAATGTAATGACCATGTATGTCATGTACATTCATTTTAGTTTTGTGCCTTTGGAAATAATGTGTTGGATATTATTAATGAGCACATGACTAATATAAGGAAAAAGTGATATCATGATTTGAGTATATAAAATTTTTGGGATTGTTTTATATGGAAAGAGATCACTTTTGACATCATTCGTGTTTTCACTAAGGTTATATGGTAATTCATGTTTCAATAATACATTATTAAGGTATTCACATGTTTCGAATGATACCAATAAGATATCTGTTATGATATATGGGGGATATATGATGGTATTGACATGCTTATTATATGTCCTTTCAAGTAATAATTTTTTGGACAGTAGTATTTTGGATTAGCCTAAAAATTGGAATGGATTATGTTTATACATCAGATTGTAATTTTTAAGGGTATAATTTTTTTTGATATTATTTATTGAATGTTATAATAGTATTGTTTAAGAAAAAGGACAACCCGAAAGATGGGCGACAACCCATGGCGTCCGACAAGGGTGTGATAATCAAACCCACAATCGAAGTTCGATAGGACATTATCTCATGCCACTGGCCTACAAAAATTCCCTGGTTAGTTGAAAATAAGTTTTATTTTATTAAGTGGTATGATAAATAATGTCTATGTCATTTTTTGGTACCATATATGATTAATATCACCATATATGGAGTTATGTATATATGATAACTTTTTCTACCCTTTTGTTAGAGGTCGATGAATTGACCCATCATTCTATCACATGATCAGCTAACACTTCACGAATAGAAAATTCAATTTCATTTATTTAAATATAAGATGATTTAGATTTTTTCCATGGAATGACCTACAATGATTATACACTGAAATCAGGTATGTATTTATCTGTATGCAAAAAATTCAACAACTTTAGGGAAATGATCATGAAAACCAAAAGAATTATCCTAGTACCCTCATATCTGATGAATAATATGGTACCTTATATCATCAGAAATTTATGGCTTTGTGATTGTTGGATTTTTCATATCCATGTTCTCTACCACTCTTAATCTAAACATGATGGTTAGATTTTTCATCCATATCCCTATTTTCATCTATATTATCTTATGTGGAAACCCATTTTAAAGTTACATTGGGTGACTGTTATGTTTCTAATTTTCCTTTTAAAATTTAAGTTTTAGTATTCCTTTTTACAATGTGAGTTACTATGAAAGAAAATTTCAAGGATTAAACGACTTATAACCATGAATAATTTCGAGGGTGAAATTCATTTTAGGGGGGTAGAACGTAACACCCTAAGATTTTATGAGAAATATTATTTTTAATTTATTTGATGTATTGTGTTGTACGCTTCACCAAGATTATCATGTGCTATACACAACACCGTATTAGCATGTAGTATACGCAACACTATATGTGGATTGTTTTGTACACAATTTCAAGTTATTTCGAATAAAATTCATTTTTACAAAACACCAAGTATAGATTTTGATCAATGTATAATTGAAATATATTTAGATTATGTTATACTCAACACAAAAGGAAGATTGCACTACACATAACCCTGATCTAGCATGAATTACATGCAATAACGACCTTCCTCGATAGTGTGTGTTGTATACAATACCGTGTTTCACTAAAAAATGATATATTATATTATAATTATGAACTATCTGTTAGTAAAATTATTAAACACATTTTAAATTTTATAACAATATAATTCATCTTACACCTTTTATAGAACATGGTATGAGAACAAAATAAAATTTTCGGGTAAAATATTTATTTTTCAAAAAAAAATGTAGTTTTGCTACCTTTTGATAGCGCACTGATTTTAAATCTAGTTTTTGAAATTTTTATAAGTTCATTTTGAAAAAATAAAATTCTTCTTTGGAATCAGGATACAAAAATTTACTTTGATTTTTTTATTTCTCTAATAAGTTTCTTTTTTTGATAAATAGTAAAAATTTGCTAAATATTAATTAAAACAACTTTTTTCATCAAGATAATATATATGGTTAAATTAAAATATTGAATTATTTTGACGAATAAATAGAATATATTTTTACCATATAATATAATGTAAGTCATTATCCTTAATTTTACACTGAATTAATAGTTAAAAACATTTAAATATTTTGCAATGTTTTAACTTTAAAAACCATTTTCTCAACAAAGGGATGAATTTTAAAATTAAATACTACCACTTCAATATTTTGATTTTGTAAAAATGGATTCCATATTTAGAATCAGTAGGTCCAAATTATGATAAAAGGCTAATTTTGTTTTTAGTCAATTTGAATAGTAACTACTTAAATTTTATTTACCACCATTAATGTTATATCTGGTATGTAAGGGTAAAAATAATATAATAATATTACCCTAACACCTGCCAAAATTATATTGGATGAATAGAAGTCGACCCATATCACCTAAGGGTCGTAATAGATTAATTTCATGGACACTTTTCTATGAAAAGGATGTAATTATTATTTAAACCAGAGAATGTGACAACATGTCACTCTCTTATATCTTATAAGTGTAATAATTTTAATTTGGTGATAAACATCAAAAAACATAGATATTAAATATTAAAAAAAATATCTACATCATGTGAATTTATTTATAATTTTTAGGTATTAAATAATTATCATTAACAATGTCACAATGGTGATGTAAAAATAATTTTATTGATTGAAATATCAAATAAATTATTTCAAAAATATTAAAATAAATATTATATGAACATATTAATGTGCTCCATGAATTTTTATGATGAATATGACATGTTAGTAGTATTTTTAATTTTTTGGTTCAAATATATCTTCTGTGTGGATTTTATTTAAATTCATATAATTGAATAGTGTCAAAATTGACACTATTGATATTTAATAAAAATAACATATTATTAAATTTTTAAAAAATCTCAAAAATATTTTAAAATTAAAAATTAAAAATTATATTTTCTATAATTTAATAATGTATCTAATTATTGAAAATTAACAAAATATATATAATTATTTATAACAATTTAAATATTAGAATATTATTACCTCAAATAAAATTAAATAGTGTAAATAAAAAAATCAAAATGATACGATATCAAATAAAATATAAACATGTCTAAATATGATTGGTTGATACGATTACAACCCTATCATACCTCATATCGTTATTTGAGTCACTTTGGAAGTTTTTATGTGGGTTTTGGGTTTATGATAAATTAATATTTTTGAGGTTTCCAAAAGTTCCCTTCTCCTCTATTATAAAAGAGAACCTCCTCCCTCTCAAATAAACCACATTTTGAGCCTTCAAGATCGTCCAAACCCTGTCCATTTATCTTCTCCACTCCATAGAAACATACTTGAGGCCCTGGTATTCTTCAAAGACCATCTTTAGTTCCCTAAGAGGAGGTTTAGAAGAGGCACGTCAAAGAAGAGGTAATATCCTTTACCGATTCATTCAAATTTATTTCTTCTAATAATTCCTCTTATTTATTTGTTTCATTATAAAGTAATAAAATAATTATCACTCATATAATTATATGTAATATTATATTTTAAAAAACCCTATTTCACGTTCTATCCATCCAATGAAAAATGAAATCACTGCGCGTGCATATGTATGTTATACCGTCTCCACGATGTGGTGTAATCTGTTTTTCCACCACCACCATAATTGGATCGGTATAATGGTATAAATAATAACTATATATGACTATTATAACATCATACTAAATCTAATATATTATATCATCCACTCTAATTCCATTCAATATTTATGGGAATGATTCATCGCTCATGTGTACGTACGGATTACCATCTCCACGACGCGATGAGATTCATTCTACAGGTTCACCATACAAGAATGATTATAAAGAATATATAATGAATAAAAATGAGAAATATGACATAATAATGCTACTGTATTTATTTTTATAAATATATTCCATGTACTTAAATCTGTTCAAGTCAATAATGAAAGGAAAACAACGTTCAGGCGTACATATGACCAACCGTCTCAATGAATGGTGTATATCATTTAATTTATGTATCTACTATATATATCTATAATTAATGTATATATGACGTATAAATAATGTATTATAATTGGGAATTATGTAAATCATGATAATATCAATAACAACAAGTCCAAACACGTATGATAAATGAAATGATTATTACCCAAAATATTGCTTCAACATGGAATTGAAAAATGAATGGGTAATATAAAGTCATAAGTGAATCATATATAATGTCATAAAAAATGACTAATATTCTTGAATAAGACAATGAAATTATTGATATCATCATACAGGTGTCTCGAAAAGATACAGAAGAAATATGACATAAGGTAAAGGGTCATTTTTCAAATTTCGTTCTTATCAGAGATTGTTTATTTATAAGTATTTACTGGGGTTATATTTGTCATCCACGTCCATGTCTTATAAAAAATGTTTTCATAAAGTTATTTCTATTCATCCTTGTATGTTTAAAGTCGTGTTTACCTCTTTTGGACTTTTACTTGATTGTATGGAAGGAATCATTCTTTTGCTTACCATACAAGGTAATTTGTTACTTTTCTGGAAAAAGTACAAGAAAAATGGTTTTATAACTTATATGGAATGAATGGATTTTTATGGTTTCAAAATGACTTATTTACAGGAATATTCCTCTACAATATTTTATGATTATTTTCAATAATATCATTTTCTTTTAAAATTTCATGGTATTTTGAGAAAAGAAACTGATTTTGAAGAAGAAAGGACATTTTACACAGGATTCCATTTCATGTGTTTTATCAAAACCATTTTCCATCTAATATGACATTATATAATATGTTTATGTTTCATGTATAATGTTTCTATTATTTAAAAGGTACCATTTTTCTTATGATGAAATTATATCCATTTATTCTATGTATATTATGTTATGATGGGATGATTTTTATTATACCCATTTTATTATTTGGGTTCTGATGAATGATTTATGTTTATTTTGTGGCACATGAATCAATGATTTCCTTATGAGATGGTTGGGACCTATATCTCCCTCCAATTCATTGGGTAAAGATTTATATCTCATGAGATAGACATGGATGGAATGGAAAGTGAATTTGGTTATGTAAAACAGGGCTGGAATGACAAGTAAACCCGATTCAATAACAGACATTGTACACTATGATGGTCTTGGCAGCATTGTCTTTCCTAATATAAAAATCATAACATATACTTAATGATTTTCCACAATTTAATTTTTTATTCCCATTCTATTTTAACATGGTTAATGTTCCTTTATGATCTATGCCTTACGTACTTCTAGGATTTATTTCATAACTAATGATTTTTATTTTCAAACATTTTGTTGATGTTTTTATGATCAAATGTATATGGTTTGTTTTTTTCTCCATACTTACCCTTACTGTGCATTTTAGGACACCCTTTTTATGTTTTCTTTTCCCTGGGATATAGATAAAGTTTATAGGTATGAAAATAAAAGGGGAAGATCTTAATGGTAGAAGTTGAAGATATATCACCATGATTAGATTATTATGTTCCCAGTTTCCAAAGACAATAAACTAATACAGTCCTCGGGCATTTTTTCTGTTATGTATTTTTTTCCACAAAATTAATATAATTTCCATTTCTGTCAAGCTTCGGTCTCTACATATATCATGAATGTAATTATTGTTTTATTTAATAGTTATGGTCTAATTCCCAAAATCTCTGAACCTGAATATATCCTCAATGTAAATTATTTACATCACTTAAGTTGTTTTAATGTTTATGGAAGGGGACTTATATTAGGAATTCATTGGTCGTTGTTATAAGCTGTGAATGAGAGTCAAAAATACATATTTAGTGTAAAATTACATATTCATGGAATATAATTGTTTTTTCTATTTTTACCTATTATAGTAGATATCATTTCTATAGTGGGTATTTCACATGCCGTGTGGTGTTTTTTATTATTCATCTGATTGAGACTCTATTTTACCCTTGAATCGATGATGTGAGGGATGGTTTATTTTTACAATAATCATTATATGCATCTATTCTTTACATATCATGCTTATATCCATGCCATATAGGTGCATTTGAATACTTTTATTTTCTCATATGCATTTGATGGTTGAGAGAGCCTTGTATGTAATCTTGTGATACTTTTTGTCTATGATTGGATGATTTCTAATTTCTAGTATCATGGTTTTATGGGCCCTCATGGGATGAAATTTGTTATTAACCGAAAAAATAATTTTATTATAAATTCAAGTGGATGATTATATTAGTAATAAGGATTATGGGCCCAAAATCACTATGATGGGATGCACAATTTAAAGAACCTTGATAAATGTTATTATCAAATGAAAATATAAAATTGTAATGGATTCCCTTCTATAACACTCCTTGTCATGTTTATTAATTTCAAAGGAGTGAATTTTGTAATTAAATGTTAAATAATATGAAATGTATTCGAATAAATGAATAGTAAAGGTGCTATTGTCCATTCATCAATTAGATCTACTAAAACTATTATCTAAGAACATACTGATACATATCCTTCCAAGATGGTATTTGGGGCAGTTTACATTGGGTAGTGAGTTTTCATACATTTAGATTAAAAGAGTGAATATATAATTTTGATTCTATGTTTTTTCATTGGCATGTACTTGTAATTTTTAAACTAAATCCACCAGATCTTCATTATATGGTATGCCCGGAAAGTTATGATGAATGTACTCCATATGTGGTGGGCCCTAAGACTCCAGTCTTAACACCATGATTGACACATGAGGCACTACCTAATGTACATCTGATAACTAATGACCATGTCTGGGATAGTTTCTTACATCTGATGTAGTACATGAATGGTATCATATGAGATGAAACAATGATAGTTGATCTGACTCTTGAGTTCCAAATCTAGCATCCTTCCACCATTTTAGGGGATAGAGGTCCACAAGATGATTAGTCATGGATTGATGCACCCTATCAATTATTGAGAATATGGAAATAGAACTAGAGCGGAGGGTCAACATTTCCACAGACATGCTTTGGGATTTGTCCAAGATTTGGTGGGATGTTAATACCTAGATTGGATTTCATCAGCACATGTTATTGGTTGATTTTCATGCATCCTTCTATAATCAGTTCCATACTCTGCCACTGAGAGATGATAGAGAAAGAGTTTTCATGAATCATTAGTGGGGTTCTATGTCATTTAAGGTGTATTAAGTGCTTTTCACATAGTTGGAATTATTTTCACTGCATGTAGTCGATGATTTGATTTTATGTTCTAAACGATTCCAGGATGGGATTGAGTACGCCATCCGTACATATATGAATGTATTTCAACTGCCTAATTTTTCTGAAATATTTAATCATGATCTTATCATTGACCACATCATGAGGGATATTAATAGAACATGGAATACAAGATCAGTTCCATAGTAGGATAGTAGTTCTCCTGGTGGTGGGAAACATTCCCTCGATGATTATCGTCAGTGTAGTGACAACCAGAGTTCCCGTTTAGTTAACTCCATTTTTTTCCTTAGTGTGGATGATGGGGGAACCACATGACACATTGTGATAGAGACCCAATGTTTTGTTGTGATTTTGGCCATATGGGGAATCCCTATAGATTCTTGTAGGACTTTTCCACCAGAATAGAGTAGAAAGGAGAAGTGCCCACAACACATTCATGAGCATGTTATTTTAAACCACGTTAGGTGAATGTTTTAATATAACTGACAGGACTAGACTAAAAGTGGGTTGTTAACATGGTGGACCAATCCCTTGTCAATAGTAATTAAAATAATGCAATTTTGACTATGGAATACCAACTTTTTCCCATTTTCATGGATGAATCCATATGGAATATTCCATTTTATGGAATGTCCCTTTAGATAGGTTGTTATTCTTTCTTATAGAATGAATTCATTCTCAAGATTAAATGACTAATTTTAATTATTGGGTTGGATTGGATGGTTCAATATCAAGTTTTTGGAGAATTCTATATCCACATTATATCCTTTAAATTACCATAGGGTTTTAGGTATCTACAAAATGGTCAATGGAATGTCCATGATTATAGAGCAGGACCAGAGCTTCATGAGCATAGTGGATTGACCACCCATTTTAAAAATCTCTTAATGGAGGATCAAGTATTATTCCAGGATTAATTTCTTTTATTAATAGATCGCTTCTTGGTTGTTTTCTTGATGACTTTTCTAGATTAACTCCTCTAATAGAGGTAGAGTTTATGATTGATCTTTTCATGGGAGAAGCTCTAGTGTTCATTCCTCCATACAGAATGAGAACTATAGAGCTATAGGGCATTAAGAAGATGTTATATTATTTGGATTCTGTTGTTTTTATATGGCCTGATACATCATCTTGGAGTTCACCCATGATTTTCACCAAGAATGCATATGGAACCTTACATTTATTAATTGATTACCGATGGTTGAACCAACTTAGAGTGAATAGATGATATCCACTACCACAAATAGATGAAATATTCAATTAGATAAAAGGATTTATGGTCTAATAAAATATTTAAATGAGGTTAGGATATCACCATTTTTGAGTAATTCCATCATACATACCTCATAAACCCTTCCATTATAGGTATGGTCTGTATGGGTACCGTGTCATTCTGTTTGGTCTTACAAAATGTGACCACCATTTTCCTGGCACTAATGAATAGGTTTTTACATCCCTATCGATTAATTTTCATAGAATTTTTGGGTGGCATCTTGTTGTATTCACATACTCATAGAGACTATGCTAAACACATTACGATCATTATAATTACACTAAGAGAGCATCAACATTATCCCATCCTTTCTAAGTGCCACTTATTAATTGAAAATGTTATTTTCTAGAGTCATATCATATCAGAATCATGAGTATCTGTTGATCCATATATGATTGGTGATTTTGTATACTAGGATCAACTAATGAACATGTTAGATATATAAGGACTCTTGAGGAATTATGGATATTATAGGTGTTTTATACATGAATTTTCCCATGTAGGATAACCTATAATGGGACTTATAAAGAATGTTGTTATGTTTTTTTGGTTATAAGATAGTGAGAAATCTAATCAGGAGCAGAAAGGGTGGCATGTCATAGACCATATTCTAATCTTTCTAGAGCTTGTATGTGGTAATATCATGTTCTGTCATGAATTAATCATCTTACTCAGAGCATTTTTGATGTCAGAGGACTAAGTTGTTTCATAATGATCTCTAATGTTACAACATCATTATTGAAATTACCAGACACATGACCTAGATTAAGCATCAATTGTCCATGCATTTTGTTTCTAGAGACAATATCTATTGGGTATGTGAATTTTGCTGTACATAGACCACAAGAGCCTCAAATATATATTTACACAACATGAGATGAACCTCATATATCATAGGCATGTCATATATTCACATTCCATTGATTTTCAGCTTTCTGAATTACTAGGGATATGAAATTTAGATACTGATATGATGGGTCAAAAAACTCATGAATTGGCCTTACAATAAGGTAGTGATGATTGGAAATTAATGGGTCTTTTCTCTGAGATTCATCTAGATTTTCTTGATAGTCTAAATCAGTATTTCCTCTCACCCTGGATAGTTTACTCTTCCCTCCTTGAGAAGGTAAGGGTAGAAAATTTTCAAATCCTGAGGGATTGGATCCTTATATGAGTATATAAGGAGATAAATCACCTCTGTATTAATCTGTGGACAGAGATGACACATTATGTATTCATGAGAATATCTAGGTTCTTACTGATATGAGTGAGAAGTTGATAAAATATTCCCCCACTTCTCTTAGGGTAGGTTATCCTATCATCTCCAATAATGTATCGAGCTATAGGATGCTAGTATTGGTGGCCCAAGATGAAATTTTAGGTATCAATCCTTATCACTAGGTCTTCCACCAGTTAGTAGGTGATGGAAGTGCACTAGAGACCTTCAGGATTGTTAAAACCACTTGTATTCCAAGAATGGAAATGTGGAGATGTTTCCATAGAAATTATAGTAGTGTTTCCTAGGATTCCATGTGGTAGTGATGCATTATGTGTAGTTTTTGAACAACTAAACAATGTATCCCAATACATCCCTATTCAGGAGACATTTTCATTTGACGATCTGGGAAGGATATATGCTCATGATATCAACTGACTATATGATATCCATCATACTATCCTTTAAGATAGGGATTCTCATTTCACATCACATTTATGAACGGGTTTTCAAAATTATAGGGACACATAGGTGCTTCTAAGTATAGTTCTTCTCCCTGAAATTGATGGAAAATCATTATGGTCAATATTGGTTTTAGTGGACATGCTCCGAGCATGTGTCCTTGATTTCAGTGGTTCTTGGGAGAAGCATTTCCCTCTCATAGAGTTATAATATATTAATTGTAGGCGTACAAAAATTCATATGGGACCATTGAGGATATATATGCTCATTAGATCCATTCTCCCCGATTTTTGATAGTGGTAAGTTAGGTAGCCCTCTTAGATCCTCATCTCATATAAGAGTTTTTAGAGCATGTTTAGCTGATTTTGAATTTTATGACAGTTTCTCAGTCTTGAATGAAATATTATGTTTATCACCATCGATGACCTATTGTGTTTGAGTTATGGGATCAAGTTTTCCTTCATGTATCTCCTAGGATAGGTCATATACGGTTACAAATGTATGATAATCAATTTCTTCATTATTATGGGCCATTTGAAATTCTAAAGAGAGTTAGGATGATAGCCTTTATGTTACTACTACATAAAAGGTACCATGCCATGCATGATGGCTTCCATATTTCACATCATACAAAATATCATTATGACCCATATCATAACGTTGATCATGAGGATGTTGAGGTAGATTCTGGTGATACCTTTGAGGTGTATCTAGAGCACCTCATTGATGAGAGCTCAAATGCTATCCGAGACTAGTCTACCCCCCTAGTACAAGTGTTATGGGATCATTACCACGTACATAAAATGACTTGGGAGTGGGAGGCCAACGTACGTACCTCGTGGCTAGAGTTTATCTCATATTTTGATTCACCACCCTTGGATGGTGAATTCATGGACAATTTCATTTGAGGGGGAAGATGATATAAACCCAGGTTTTTCTTTAGTTATGTATCTTTTATGTTTCGATCTAATTCTTTATTTCAGACAAAATATTGATACCTATAGAGTTATAAATGTACTCAAGGGTGTCGTAGGCCTATTTGGAGATAAGATCCCATCTTCTTTTGGGAACAAGGACTATCACATGGTTTGTAGTAAACTGTGTGGGGAGGCCACATGATTAGGGAAAACCATGAAAGTAGAATGATTTTTTGGACATATCATTACCACATGGTTGGCACATGGTTTCCCAAACCATGTGTCCTAACCTTGAGATTTCTCCATTTCTTCTAGGTACCCTTTCATGATTTGCGAATGGTTTGGAAAACCATGTGGCCAAACAATTTACAAGCTAAATTTTGGATAATTTTAGTTTTTTCCTATAATGATCATATTATGTATCTCCTTCTTCCACAATACTATTTCCAACATTATAACCTTTGTTTCTCCCATTTTTGATATTTTTGAAGGCCTAACCTAGGGATCATGATATCTCCATCATCTTTGATCCATTCAAATATATGATTGTCATGTTGGAGGCGCAATGGTATGTTCTTGAGTTCTTTTTAGTCTTTTTATTTCACTCATTCTCTCGATTTAGTTGTCGAGGAGTACGATATTCTACTAGTTTCTAATTTCTACACCATTTCAAGCTGAAATAGAGGTTAATATAGGATTAGAAGAGTCAAAAAATCCAATGGTGAGTAATCTATAACTCATTCCACATGTTTATTGATTTTAAATTTTTCATTTGGGGCCCACTAATTTCATTTGGTGTCATTTATTTAATTTATATTGAATTCCTATAATTATAACAATTGTATGATTATGTTGTTTCCAAATATGTGATTAGTTGTTGGTGGTGACACCCAGAATTCTTTCCATCCCATGTAGTTTGTTTTTGTCATAATTGTTGTTATAGTATTTGAAAATATATGAGACACCATTCGGGTGTGCCTTGGCTTGATATTTCCATGATTAATATTTTCCCTATTTTGTGGATTGATATATATTTTGAATTTCATTATGTAAAGTACCAAGTATGCTCACCACATGACTCTCTTAAGTAATGTGTTTCAATTGGATAATTAATAGCTAAATAGAAATTGGAAAGTATACTAAGTATATGAGATATCAATTTTAAATGAAATTAAATAATAGGTTTTATGTCTTTGGAACCCATTACCATGTCAATGTATGGTAGAAGATTGAATGTTGATTTTTCAAAATGCATTAAATTTATTTATTGAATGTTTTAATACAAGAAGGCCTTGTTAGACTAATGAAATACAAAGCCTGAACCAAATGTATTTACTTGTAACGCCCCAACTAAAGTTACCCAGAGTCGGTGCATTATTACATAACATTGGCATGATCACCAAAGATCGAGTCTCGAATGAATGATTAGTTTAGTAGTATTGGAAGTACTATATACATCCATATGGTTTAACATGCATCATAAAATGAAAAACAACAACAACATTGTTTCCATAGAACACACTCATAACCCCTTATATTATCCCTATAGTTTTGTCATAAAATACTATTCGCATCCTGGGAAAAATAAAATATAGAAAAGGGTGAGCTCAGATGCTCTGTAAGAATAACAATATAGTAGAAACATTCATAAATAAGCATAAACATTAAAGGCAATGTATAAGACTAAAAAAGACTTCTAAACATTAACTTCAACATAATATGGAAAAGATTAAATCGAATAATTCAATTTACTTACTCACATGGATATTTTACTCGTCGAATAGTCACATGAAATATCAATAGTCACTTTCATTATGATGGAATGCATAATTCCATACTTTCATAACCACATAGTCAAGGTCTTGTGCCAAGACAATAAATAAGATGTTTTCAAGGTCTTGTGCCATGAAACTATTTTGTCTCATGAGACCAACCGATGCATCTAGGAGCTATATCGATCTCCACCCGTCACTTACTATGTCCAATGCATTCCTCATATGAAAAGGGTTTAACTAACATAAACATTTTAATTACAACTAGAATAAAAAAAGTCAATAATTTATCCATAAAACATGAATGGTATAAAAATAACACATCCACAGACAAACATATCAGAAAACCTTCAACACAATATGGAAGTTTTGAATCAGAATATATCAACTTAAAATAAGATTAAAATCCATCAAAGGATGTTAACATAGATGAAATCAAAGCCTTTTTAAGGAAATATCTCTTTTTATTTTGAAATATTTTAAAATTCATATAACTATAAAAGAAAAAATTTATTTTGAAAATATTCTTATAATATTGTAAGGGAAACATCGATTATGTTATAATGGAGGATAATAGCCACACCCGCCGTATAAGTTAAAAAAAAATTCTAACCATAAATTTGTCAAAAAGGTCAAAACTAACTTGTTTGGAAAATGACGAAAATATTTTTTTTAAAACATATAAGGTCAAATAAGGGTATATATTACATTAACCCATTTTCTATTAAATTTTCAAAATGTTTTGAAATACATTTTTAAGAAGCATGGTTGTGGATGATAAAGTGGTTCTAGTAGATAATTACGTATAAACAACCTCCAATAATGAAGAGATGGTGAAATTGACCCTTATGTTGTACTTTTCATAGGTAGAGGGTAGATTAACCTCCTGTATAATGGTTAAATAATTTTTATTATATTATACAAGAATCATATAAATTAATATGATATCATATATATTCTTTTAACATTACTTTGTTAATAATATCATAGTGTTATCGTTGTTTTGAGTGTTAACAGATTCATTTTCCTTTATATTCATTGTTATGTGAGTCATATTTGTTATGAATGGGATTTATCTTATTCGTATATAGTAGGATATCAAGTCATTAAACATTATTTTTACTCATCTAATGAAAATTAGTCTTGAATGGATACGATGGGAAGTGAATTTAATCGCGTTCGTGTAGATGGTAATTCGTACGTACGCACGAGCTAAAATATCATTCTTTTGATATTAAAATAATATATAATTGGATGGTATGTCATATATAAATAATAATTATCATGTTATATTTATTGTTTACATCAATTATACATCATTATTATACCCATCCAAATAATAATGTATTGAATAACTGTTACACCACGAAGTGAAGACGGTAAGTCGTTTGTACGCACGTATGGTGACATGGCATTCAAAGGATAGATAGAATAATGAATTTGGATGTACCATTTTTATAATATCATTAATGTATATTGAAGAAACTCGAGTTATTATTTTAGATTGTAAACAACAAAGAAAAAGGATGTGGAAGATCAAAGAAACTTGAAAGAGGTGATGAAATATTGACATCTTTTTATGGTTCTTCCAACTGATTTGTTCAAAAGGGCTCCTTAGGATGTCATTATGACTAAATGAAGTACTCTAGGATGACGATAGGACTGTTTAAAGGGTATTTGGTTAGGGTTTAGCTGGTCCAAATGGCATTGATGGTGTGAATTATATAGAAGGGGAGTTCCCTTTTTTAAGAGGGGTGAGGGGCACCTTAGGAAAAGTGAAAGATATTATTTTATAATAAAATAAATTTTTGTTTCTATTTGCACCAAAAAAAATTATTTAAAGTATAAGTATGATTTAGGGAGAAACCCACTCAACACGTAGCTTTTAGACCGGTTTGGGTCACTATATTAAATTTATCTTTTAGATTTAACTCTTTGTTAAATAGTTTGTCATTTAGTGTGTCACTTTGTATTATTAAATTATATGGTTAATAATCTAAGTATATACATCCAAGAGAACCCCAAGTGATTCATTAATGATACAACTATTATTATATATGTCATTTGGCCAATCCATTGATTTTTAGGAATAGAATATCAATTAATAATATAATTTTTGTTTTAAAAACTCTATTATGTCAATTTTGACACTATTTGGTATTTTTTTTCTAAATTCATAACAACATTATTACTTCGAAAAAAATTCATCTATAAAACCCTAACATATCATATTATCCTAGAAAATTATTGTAATTCATAAAAAGTTACAAATTACATTTATTTGAATATTTATAATATCAATTATTTGAATATTTTATTAATTAGTTAATTACTACATCATCATTGTGCAATAAATAAATTAAATTAGTTAAGGTCAAAAAAATTTAAATAAAATAAAATAATGTAAGAAATGATTTTTGATTTAAAATGAATATTTATATTCGAATTTATCTTATGTATTACCCCATATTACAAATTTGTTTGTTATTAAACATTGATTTGAACTCTTTTAACTCTTCTTTAAATAAAATAATAATATGTGTCCTAATCAAATACAGGTGGACCAAAGAGGTTCATATTTTATTCCTAAAGTTTTTTTTGGTCTAATTATACTTATCCAATAGAATTAGTACTTGTGTTGGGTAATAATAATATTATTTTTACCCTTAAATATCCTATTTACTTTTAACTGTGGTAAATAAAAGTGAAAAGATACTATTCACCAAAAATTACTTTTATCATATTGATTCAAGTTTTTCTTAATTATATCAACATTAACTCTAGGATTATTGAAATTCCACTCAAATAAGATGTAAAATTACATTTTATGTGAATTATAAAATTCTCCTTGGAGATGGATAAAAGACGGTGAAAAGTTCAATAAAATTTTTATATATAAAAAAATATTATAAACTGACTCTAATGAAATAAATTGAACTTATATAGGTATTATGTATCTAGTTCGACATAAAATAAATTTAAATAAAATAAATAATTATTTAAATAAAAATTCTGTTTTAAACTATAACTTACTATTTTTCACTATTCACCAAAAATTGAAAGTCTTCAGAAAAATACAGATAATTCACCAAAAGCTAATTTAGATATTCTGAATCAAAAAATGAACTCCATTTTGACAGATAAAATTTATAAAATTACAAAAACTGGGTATTACTATTCATAATGGCTAGTTTGATTGGGTTTTATGTGTTAGAACTCAATGTTGCGTACAACAAATGCTATTGTTTTATTCAATGTGAAGAGTATCATGGATGCTTGGTTTGTTACATTATCCCCTCCTTAAAATAATTTCATCATCAAAATTTCTACAATATTACTGCATTAAAGGACTCATGTGGTTCTTCATCATATGTTCCTTGGGGTCCCACGTTCCTTTTTCCAACTTATGGTTTCTCCGTAGAACTTTTTCCAGATGAGTCATCTGGTTTATCAGTACTTGTCCTCTTTATCATGAAACATGACAACTCTTCACAATAAGAATGGTCATGTTCCAATTCTAATTGCTCATAGGTGAATACATGTGTTGGGTAAGGCATCTATTTTCTAAAAAGTTATACAAGGAATACATTGTGAACTTTGGAGAGACTAGGTGGAATTGCCAAACGGTAAGCTACAGCCCAAATTCGTTCTAGAATTTTGGAAGGTCCGATGTACCTGGGACTCAATTTACCTTTCTTACTGAAACGTATAACACCCTTCCATGGAGATACCTTCAAGAAAACAAGATCTCCTACCTAAAATTCCAAATCATTCCTTTGGTTGTTACCATAACCCTTCAGCCTATTTTGAGATTCTTTGATATGGTTTTGGATTACCTTAACCTTTTCCATAGTTTCCTCCACATATTTTAGGCCAAAATGTTTTCTTTCACCAACATCATCCAAACTGGTTGGTGTGCGACATCTCTTTCCATATAACGCTTCACACGGTGCCATCCAAATACTTGAATGGAATCTATTGTTTTTGAAAACTTCTACCAGATATATATATTGATCCCACATACCTTGAAAGTCATGTGAGCATGATATCAACATGTATTTTTAGGTTTGAATAGTCTGTTCTGATTGTCCATCAGTTTTGAGGTGGTAGGGAGTGCTCAAACTAAGTTCTGTATCCAGGGATTTCGGAAGACTTTTCCAAAAACTTGATGTAAAAGTGTGTTCATGATGAGAAACAATAGATAGTTGTACCCACTAAAGTCCTAAAACTTCATTAATATATAGTCTTACTAATCGTTCAAGTGGTAAATATTCTCTTATATAAATAAAATGTGTTGACATGGCAAGACGATCAAAAATGACCCATATTGCACCGCACCTTCTAGGAGTCTTTGGTTGTCCCAAGACAAAGTCCATCATAATATTATCCAATTTCCTCTCAGGTATGGGAAGATATTGAATGACTTCCACAGGCTATTTCCTTCCAGCATCCAGTTGTTGTCAAATCATACATCTTGACACAAAATCAGTAATCTCCCTCTTCATGATGTCCCAAAAAATTGTTCCTTCAAATCTCTATAGATTTTGGTGCTCCCATGGTTTATAGAGAAATTGGAACTATGAGAATCATCCAAAAATTCCATTTTTAGATTAGGTATATCGGGAACACAAAGTCTCTTCCCAAATTTCAAAATTCCTTCTTCATACACAAAGTCTCTCAATCTACCCTCATTCAAATCTTTAATATTCTTTTGAAACTCTTCATCACCGGACTGAGAAATCTTTATTCTTTCTAGATGTGATGGTTTAGCAACCATTTGAAAAATAATTGATGTTTCACCTTCAATGGTTATTCCCATGTCCAACTTCACTAGATCCATGTATATAGGATCCTTTCCAACTATAATTTTGTTCAAAAATCCATTATACATTCTACTCAAAGCATATTCCATCTTATTTTCCTTCCCTCGCTGGTAGTGTATAGTGCAATCATAATCCTTGAGTAGTTCATGCCATCACATTTTACTCATGTTGAGTTCATTTTGTGCGAAAATATACATCAAACACTTTTGATCAGTATATATCTCAAAATTTTCACCATAAAGATAGTGTCTCCAAATCATTAAAGCAATGATTATAGATGATAACTCAAGATCATGATTAGGATAGATTTTCTAATCAATTTTTAGTTGTCATGATGCATAGGAAATAACCCTTTCATTCTGCATAATAACACAACCAAGTCCTTTCTTTGAAGCATCACTATAAATAAAAAACCCATCATTCCCCGATGGCAGAGTCAATATAGGAGCATTGGATGATCTTCTCTTCAGTTCTTCAAAACAATATTCACAATATTTTTTACAATAAAAATTATCCCCTTTTCTTGTGAGCTTTGTTAATGGGTTAGCCAACCGGGAAAAATTATGGATGAAAAGTAAATAATAACCTACTAAGACAATAAAACTGCATACCATAGTTATACTCATCGGTACTGTCCATTCCTGGATTTCCTTGGTTTTTGAATTATCAACATAGATTCCATCCTTAGTGAAAATATTTCCATGAAAATAAATCACTTGATGCCAGAATTCTTGCTTAATAAACATCCCATATCATTCTTGTCTTCTAAGAGTCTTCAAGATAATGTGCAAGTGATTTTTAGGATCTTCCTAGATTTTAGATTATACCAAGATATCATCAATAAATAACACTACAAAATCATCGGGATATTACTTGAATACTCTATTTATTAGATCCATGAAGAAAGTGGGTGCATTAGTCAATCCGAATGGAATTACTATAAACCTGTAATGCCTGTACGTAGTTCAAAATGATGTATTCTGAATGTCTTCCTTCTTCATGCACAACTGATGGTATCCAGATCGAAGGTAAATATTTGAAAAGTATTGATCTCCATGACGTTGGTCGAATACTCATCAATGTTGGGTAGGAGATAATTTTTCATTATTTTTATAGCATTGACCTCCCTTTAGTCAATGCACAACATCATAGATCCATATTTCTTCTTATAAAAAGGACAGGGGATCCCCATGATGAAACACTAGGGCGAATAAATCCCTTATTACTCAATTTATCTAGTTGATTATTTTGTTCCACTAGTTGCACAATGGCCATTCTATAAGGGTACATTGATATGGGGCTTGAACCAGGAATTAAATCAATTGAAAACTCAATTTCTCATTCCGGAGGATGTCCTGGTAAATCTTCTAGTAACACAACAACATATTCTTTCACAATAAGTACATCCTCTATTTGAACATTCATTTCCTCACCCATTGATATTTTATTCTCCCCCCCAATAATTGAATTTAGTTGATCTATTGGGGGTGGATCTAGAAAAAAATTAGGTGGTGACGATTATTCTCTAAAGATAAGGTGTTCTTTATCACTATCATCAAAAAATTTAACCTTTTTATTCTTAAAATAAATCTTTACAACATGGTTAGAAATCCAATACATACCAAGAATTATATCAAATTCAATCATGGGTATGACGCTGAGATCAGTAAATAAAGAACATTTATATGCTCTAATGGGAATTGATTCACAAAACATTATTGCAATGATTCTTCCCTTAGGGGTTTTCACTAACAACTCCAATGATAAATAAAATTGGAAATATCTAATTTTCATAGAAAACTGAGCAGATATGAAACAATGCAATGATCCAGAATCAAATAAAGCATTTTCTACACTTGAGGAAACCATTAAATTACCTTCCACCATGTCTTTTGGAGCTTCAACCTCAACAGTAGTGATAGCATAAGCATTCCCTTGATCCATTGGCCTTTTCTGAGGTAAGTTCCCCGGACACATTGGAAATTCAATTTCATAATGTCTCTTTCTCTACAATTTTATCATTCAGCATCGACAGCCTCTTTCTTCCCCTTGCAATCATGAGTTTGGTGGTCATTTTCACCACACTTGTAACAGACTCCCATTCCCTTTAGGAAAGTTCTAGGGTGTTTC
Organism: Viscum album; assembly: GCA_963277665.1. Taxonomy (NCBI): domain Eukaryota; kingdom Viridiplantae; phylum Streptophyta; class Magnoliopsida; order Santalales; family Viscaceae; genus Viscum; species Viscum album. The sequence goes on along the minus strand of OY728151.1, from coordinate 1,824,159,610 downwards.
TTCCCACATTTACTACAGGATGGATATTCAACATTTCCCTTCTTCCCCTAATTTCCATTTCCAGAGTATTATGTTGATCTCTTATTCTCTTTCTTTTCTTTAAAGTCGTAGGACATATAGAATTATTTTTCTTTCTTGGTAGCACATGCGACAATATCTTCATATGATGAGAAGGATTGTGAGACTAATTCTCGGTGGTGAAATGGTTTTAACCCATTAATGAAACAAACAATATTACATCATGGGTTATGTATATAATCTATTTCATGCCTCCCTAACCTTAAAATGTTACCATCATACTTTTCAATATTCTAATCCTCCTTTTTCCTCAGACTCAAAAACTACCTTTTTGTATCTGCTCGATTGTCCCGAGGAAAGTATTTTTCTAAGAAAAACTCTTTAAACTTCTTCCATTCTATATTTGATAATTCATTATCTTCCTTTGTGTTTTGAATCAATGAACAACATTGATCAACATCTCCAGTGAGGCGGTAAATTGCCATGAAAACTTTTTCCCGTCCACTGCTCCCCAAGGTGTGGAATATTTTTTCTAAGGAATTTATCCATTTCTCAGCTACCAGTGGATTTATACTCCCATTTAATGTTGGTGGTTGTTTCCTCATGAAGCGATATAACATTGATCCTCCATGTTGTGGATCAGTGTGCTCCATATGGGTAAGGTTATTATTCATAACCTGAGTAAGTTTTCCCAATATAGTGATAAGCTGATCATCGCCAGTTGTATCACCAGCTCCATTATAATTATCTTGAGAAGGAGGGAAATCCCTACATGGAGTTAGTGCATTGATACAGTTTCCATTCATTCCACTAGGTTCCATTTCTAAACAATGGCATAAACTAGATTATTTTGTGAACCATAATACATAATTCAAGACTTGTAAAAAACTTAACATAAATTGAACCACCTATGGACATATTCCATAGTCATAAAAAGTGTTTTATTTTAGGAATTATATATTCATCATCCATTCAAAATGGTTTGTATGGAAAATGAGAATTATCCTAAGCATACCCCACAAGAGTTTCGTATCCAAGAGTGCTACAATGTCTGTTTTCATGCACCTGTTACCATTCGAGTCTAGCTCAAAAAGGTGTTTTCGGGTTTTACCCCTAGGTACATATGTGTCAGAGCCACCTCTACCTACTGATATCCAGAAAGGGATTTATTGCTTGGAAAACTTAAAAATTATCTACAATGACAAAATTCTAAGAAGTTCTTATATACTAATCGTCAAATTCTAACTTAGGGCTATGTTCTCTAATCAGAGTTTACCTCAATTAAGTTCCAAAGGTTTGTACTAAACTTTCTCTAATATCAACTGTAACGCCCCATCCATAGTTACCCAGAGTTAGTGCATTATTAAATAACACGGGCATGATCCCTAAATATCGAGTCTCAAAATAGCGATTAGTTTAGTAGCTTTAGAAGTACTAGATACATTCATAAGGTTTACATTACATCATTAAATGAAAAACATCAACAAAATTGTTTCCATATACCACACTCAAATCCCCACAGACAATCCCTGTAGGATAGTCATAAAATACTTCTTCACGTCTAGGGAAAAATAATACATAGAAATGGGTGAGCTCAGATGATCAATAAGGATAACAATATAGCAGAATATTTCATAAATAAGCACAAACATGTAAGTAAATGTATAAGAATAATAAAAAAACTTTTTAAACTTGAACATCAACATAATATGGAAAATATAAAATCAAATAATTCCATTTACTTACTCACATTGATATTTTACTAGTCCAATAATCACATGTAATATCAATTACCACATTTATAATGATGGAATGCATAATCCCAAACATGCAGAACCACAAAGTCAAGGCCTTAAGACAAGACTACAAATAATATTTTGTCAATGCCTTATTCCAAGACACTAGTTTGTCTCATGAGACCTACCGATGCATCAAGGAGATATAGTGGGATCCACCCATCACTTACTATGTCCAATGCATTACTCATACGAAAAGGTTGAAACACAACACAAACATTCGTATTAAAACTAGCATATGAAATGTCATTAATTTATCCATAAACTATGAATGGTATAAAAATAAAACATCCACAATCAAAAATATCACAAAACCTTTAATAAAATATGATAGTATTGTATCATAAAATATCAACTTCAAATAAGCATAAAATACATCAAAGGATGTTAACATAGATGAAATCAAAGACTTTTTTAGAGAAATATAATTTTATATTTTTAAATATTTTAAAATTCATATAATTATAAAAGAAAACATTAATTTTGGAAGTATTATTATATGCTTGTTAGGGAAAATTTGATGATGTTATAATGATGGAAAATAGCCGCACCCACCGTATAAGTTAAAAAACATTCTAAACTTAAATTTTTCAAAATGATCAAAAAGTACTGTGTTTGGAAAATGACGGAAAGATTAATTTCAAAACATATAAGTTCAAATAAGGGTATAAATGAATTTAACCCATTGTCTAGTAAATTGTAAAAATGTTTTGAAATAAATTTTAAAGAATTATGGTTGTGATTGATAAAGAGGTCCTAGTTGATAATTACGTATAAACAACCTCAGATAATGACGAGATTGTGAAATTAACCCTTACCTTTTACTTTTACTTGGTAGAGGGTAAGTTAAACTCCTGTATAATGGTGACATAATTGTTATTAAATATTACAGGAATAATATACATTAATATGATATCATATATGATCTTTTATCATTTCTTTGTTAATAATTTCTTATTATTATCATTGTTCGGGTGTTAACAGATTTATTTTTATTTATATTCATGGTTATGTGAGTAATATTTATTATGGATGGGATGTATCTTATTCATATACATAATTATATAAAGTCATTAAACAATATTTTTAATCATCTAATAAAAATTAGTCTTGAATGGATATGATGGGGAATGAATCTCATCGACTTCGTGGAGATGGTAATCCATACGTAGGCACGAGAAAAAATATCATTATTTTGATGTTAAAATAATATATAATTGGACGATATATCATTTGTACAGAATCATTATCATGTTATATTTATTATTTAAATCAATTAAACATCATTATTATTCACATCCAAATAATAATGCATTGAATAACAATTACACCACGATGTGGAGACGGTAAGTCATACGTACACACGTATAGTGACATGTCATTCAATGGATGCATAATATAATGAATTTGGTTGTACCATATTTATAATAACTTAATAGTATATATAAGATACTTTAGTTGTTATTTTAGAATGGAAAAAATAATTAAAATGAAAGTGGAAGAAGAAAGTAACTTGAAAGAGGTTAGGAAATATTTACCTCTACTTTGGGTTAATAAATTTAATTTGAGCATAATGCCTCCATAGGTTTGCATTATGACTAAATAAAGGACTCTTGGATGAATTTATGACATATTAGAGGGTATTTTGGTAGGGGTTGGCCAAGCCAAATGGCATTGAAGGTGTGAATTAGAGAGGAGGGGGAGTGCGATTTCATAAGAGGGGAGAGGGACACCTTTGGAAAAGCTAGAAATGTTATTTTATTATAAAATAATTTTCAGTTTATAATCATTAAAAATAAATTTTTTAAATTCAAAGATGTGTATGGGTCGAAAATCACTCAACCAATAGTTTGTATATAGGTATGGGTCACTATATTAAATTTATCTTTTATATTTAACACTTAGTTAAATAGATTGACATTTAACGTGTCTCATTGTATTTGTATATTATACGGTTAATAAACATACAATATACTTTTTTGAGAACCACATGTGGTTCATTAATGATAAACCTATCATTATATATTTTTCTTTTGTCTGAACCTTAGATTTTTAGGAATATAATATCAATTAATAATATTATATTTGTTTTAAAAATACTTTTATGTCAATTTTGACACTATTTGGTATTTTGTTTTTTCTAAATTCATAAATGAATTATTATATAGAAAAACATTCATCTAACCAACCCTAACATGTCATATTAACCTATAAATTTACTGGAATTCGTAAAAAGTGTCAAATTACATCTATTTGGATATTTATAATATCAATTATTTTAATATTTTATTAATTAGGAAATTACTAAATCATAATTGTGTCATAAATAAATTAAATTATTTAAAGTCTAAAAAATATAAATAAAATACCATTACGTAGATAATCTTTTTCGATTTCTAATTAATTTTTATAGTCGAATTTATCTTATGTATAACCCTATATTAAAAATATTTTGATTATTAAACTTTGATTTTAACTCTGTTTACTCTTCTTTAAATAAAATAATAATAAGTGTCCTAATCAAATCCATGTGGACCAAAGAGGTAAATATTTTATTCTTAAGGTTGTTTTTGGTCGAATTATACTTATCCAATAGAATTAAGACATGTTATATGGTAATAATAACATCATTTTTAACCTTAAATAACCTATTTACTTTTAATCCTGCTAAATAAAAGTAAAAAGTTACTATTCACCAAAAAATATTTTAATCTTATTGAACAAATTTTTTCTTACTAATATCAACCGTGTATCTCAGATTTTTGAAATTCCACTCACAGAAGTGGAAAAAATATATTTTATGTGAATTTGAAAATTATCCTCGGATGTGGGTAAAAGAAGGTGAAAAGTTCAATAATGTTTTTATATATCAAAAATTATTATAAACTAACTCCAATGAATTATATTGAACTTATATAGGTATTATGTATCAATTTTGACCTAAAATAAATTTAAATAAAATAAATAATTATTTAAATAAAAATTCGGTTTTAAATTATAACTTAGTGTTTTTCACTATTTATAAAAATTTGAATGTTTTCAGAAAAATACAAAAAATTCACCCTAAGCTAATTTCAATATTCCAAATCTAAAATTGAAGTCCATTTCGAAAGATAAAATTTATAAAATTTCAAAAAGTGTGTATTACTATTCATAATGACTAGTTTGATTGGTTGTGGTGTGTTAGAACACGAAGTTGCATACAACACACACTTCTGTATTATTCAAAGAGATGCGTACCGTGGAAGCTTGGGGTGTTACATTATTGATAAATTATGACTTTTTTAAAGGGTTGAATGCTACTTGGACATGTCTTAATAATGAATGGAAATGCTTGAACCAAATAAATATTATATGAAATCATTATCAAAATAGGATTTTCTTGACTCGGGCTCATCTTGGATTCACAATGGAATGCATTTGGTTCTTGAGGACCCCATTTAAAATTCATGGACATGGATTTATTACTTTTAGACACACCTAGAACCCAATCTCTATCTAACATTGGATGATTAGTATAAAACCATATATCCCATTATGTATTACTATAGGATTCCTTTGATGCCCTCCTTGGATCCAACATTGAAAAGTATGTTCCATGGATAAATCCCATCTGGACCAATCATTTCATAGCATTATTTTACCTTGGATGAACTCCTTGGAGTCAATAATAATTTCATTTTTTAATTTAGTTAAACTATACTACTTGGATTACACTCATAACCTTAGCCAGGCTATAGTCATTACTGGGTAGGAAACCCTTGAGGTTGACATTTCCTTTGTTATTAACCGGGAACTTCATTATTAAATAACTTTTATGTTTCCTTGTTATATATTATAATATTTTATATTGTCAACATTTGAATTATTTATTAATTGTTAATAGTCAAATAATGAACTGGTAAAATGTCCAGACAATAGTCGGGGTCTATAGAAGGTAATTGGGTTTTTAGTTACATTTTACATCATTACATTATATATTCAATCTAGAACAATGTTAAATTTTTATTACCTGATCTTGATGTAATAGACACCATTATTCGTGGACCAATGAATTTTATATCACACCCTATGTAATAAACCACTAATTATACTTGTCTTGAAAGAACAACGAGTCATTACTAGGCCTTATGAGACATCCCCAAGATGTCAAAGGCTAATAATAAATGCCAATGTGGTTCAAATACAAGTGGTGGATAATTTACCCATTAAGAAATAAACCTAAAAATCACCCAACCAAATATTAACTATATTATGCATGAAAAAATAAAAGACAAATCACTAATTTTTTGTATCTAAAAACCACATAAAAGTATAAAACAGTGAATTAATAGCCATGTATCAATGTACACATCGATGAAACAACACAAGACTCTCAAAAGAAACCATGATTCCAAGATCCACAATATGAAAACTCTAATATATATGAACAGCCCCAGCATCATGAGGCAGTGTTAAAAACATTAGAAATGTTACATTTTCAGCTATCCCGAATGAAATTTTCTGCAAAAGCACCAAAGATCCAAATCACGGTTGAGTATATAACTCATTAGGTTTTCCCCAATGACATACCTACTCGTCCCACTAGGATAGAAAAATTTGAAACATTTACTATAAATAGTTTATGTAAAACTTTTGGTGTGAGCTATTTATTAAAATATATAAAAACGTTTTCCAAAACCATTTATAACCAAAATAATACAAGTGAAATTGAAACAAATTTTCGAGCAAGTTATTTATCAAGAAAAATAAACCAAAATATCTTTAAAAACATTTCACAATATCCCCTCTGTGGCATACCCAACCATTTTGCAAACAAATTCAACCAACCTTGCATGCAACATTATAATTGTTCCATACTCATGAGCAGTTTCTCGTCTACCTACCATGTCATCACAAGGTAGTTTTTTAACATGTGCCATTAACCATTTGGAACTGAGCACATGATTATATTTCAACCAAGTCTTGTATATGAAATATGATCTTTTTTATCTCATGTGCCCTATAATATTTGATACAGAGCATAAGGTCATATTTCAACCAAGCCCAAAAATTTAAATATGAGCTCATACCCCAATTGTAACACCCCATGATTTCATAGTGTGTTATTTCTTAAAAATAATTCAAGAACTTTCACTACACGCAACACTAAGTTAAAGCGCACCATGACTTACCAAACTAGATGTTATGAATAGTAATACCTAATTTTTGAAATTTTATAAATTCTATCTCTCAAAATGGACTTCATTTTTGGATTTGGAATATCAAATTTATCCTAGGGTGAAATTTTGGAACTTTTCGGATAACACTTATATTTTGATGAATAGTGAAAATTACTAAATTTTAATTAAAAACAACTTTTTAAATCAAAATAATTTATAGTGATTAATTATATTATTGAGTGGTTTTAAAGTATAATTATAATATTTTTTTACCATTTTATTCAATGGTGTTCATTATAATTAATTTTACTTTGAAATTGGACCTAAACAATTGTCAATCTTTTGATATATATTGTTTCTTAAAAACATGCTATTTGTTGTGACAGCGGGAATTAATTATAAAATTAATTAATGAAACATATATGTTTATAATTTTGTAAAATAGACATCATTTTTGAATTCGGAATATCAATTATATCTTAGGGTGAAATTTTGGCATTGTTCTGAAAAACTTCAATTTTTGTTGAATAGTGAAACTACTAAGTGGTAGTTAAAAAAACTGAATTTTTCATAAAACTTAATTTTACCGTTTCTGTGAATGGAATTTCGAAAATCCGAGAGACACGGTTAATATCAAGTAGTGAAATGTGGTTCAATGAGATGAAAATAATTATTGGTGAATAGTAACTTTTTACTTTTATTTACCACTGTTAAAAGTAAATAGGGTAATTAAGGGTGAAAATGATATTAATATTACCCCAACACATGTCCTAATTCTATTGGACAAGTGTATCTCGACCATAAACAACCTTATGAATAAAATATTGTCATTTAGGTCCACTTAAATTAGATTAGGACATTTATTATTATTTAATTCATAGAAGGGTTAAGAGAGTTAAAATCAATGTTTATTTACTAAATAATTTTTAATATAGGGTTATACATAAGATAAATTCGATTGTAAATATTCATTAGAAATAAATTAAAATTGCATACATAATGTTATTTTATTTATAATTTTTATACATTAAATAATTTAATATATTTATGACACAATGATGATGCAGTAATTACCATATTAGTGAAAAATTGAAATAATTGATATTATAACTATCCAAGAAAATAAAATTTGAGACTTTTAATGAATTACAATAATTTTCATGGATAATATGACATATTAGGATTGATTTAGATGAATTTTTTCTGAGTAATCATTCTGTTATGAGTTTCACAAAAATCAACTATTGAATAGTGTCAAAATTGACATAAAGAATTTTTTAAAAAATATTATATTATTAATTGATATTAAATTCCAAAAAATATAAAGTTCGGCCAAAATACTTATATCATGATAGGTATATCATTACTGGACCACTTGGGGGTTGATTAGTTGTATATAGTATGTTTATTAACTATATAATATAAAAATAGAAAGTGGCATGGTAAATGTCAAACTAATTAACTAAGAGTTAAAACTAAAAGATATGGTTAATATAGTAACCCAAACCTGTATAAATTCTATTGTTTGAATGGATTTCGACCTATCCCCACCTTAAACTTTGAATAATCAACTTTGGAGCCATTAGAAACCGAATATGAATTTATTATAAATTAATATTTCTAGCTTTTCCAAAGGTGCCCCTCAACCCTCTTATAAAAGGAACTTCTCCTCATTTCTTCACACCTTCAAAGACTTTTGGTTCGGCCAACCCATGCCCAAATACTCTCTCAACTTCCTTAAATACAACCTAGATGCCTTAGTTTGATCAGAAAGCCAACCTATGGAGCCCTTTTGATCAAATCAAAAGGAAGAACATGAAGAAGAGGTAATGTTTTCACCACCCATTTTCAAGTTCCTTTCTTCTTCCACTTCTTCATTCTTTGTTATTACCATTATAAAATAATAACTCCAGTATCTTATATATATTGTGATGTTATTATAAATATGCTACAACCATATTCAGTATTCTATCCAACCTTTTAATAATATGTGACCATACGTGCGTACGTACGGCTTACCGTCTCCACCTCGTGGTGTAATTGTTATTCAATATATTATTATTTGGGTGGGTATAATAATGACGTGTAACTCATTTAAATAATAAATATAACATGATAATGATTCTGTATATATGATATACCATCCAATTATATATTCTTTTAATATCAAAAGAATGATATTGTCGCTCGTGCGTACGTACGGACTACCGTCTCCACAAACGCGATGAGATTCATTCTACATCATATCCATTCAACTATAATTATCATTTGATGATTTAAAAATAATGTTTAAGGACTTGATATCATTATGGATATGAAAAAGATACAACCTAACCATTACAAACATGGCTTATGTAACAAAACATATAAAAAAGAACGAGCAAGTTAACACCTGAAACGATGATAATACTAAGATATTATTAACAAATCAATTTTAAAAGATCATATATGATATCATATATGATTCTTGTATAATTTAATAACAATTATTTCACATTTATACAGGAGGTTAACCTACCCTCAACCAAGGAAAAGTACATGGTAAGGATTTATTTCACAATCTCTTCATTATCCAAGGTTGTTTATACGCAATTATCTACCGGGATATCTTTATCATCCACATCCATATTCCCTAAAAATTTAATTAAAAACATCATTACTATTTACTAGACAATGGGTTAACGTCATTTATACCCTTATGTGTTTTGAAAGGAATCATTCCTTCATTTTCCAAACAAGGCACTTTTAACCTTTTCGACAAATTTAAGGTATGAATGTCTTTTTTTAACTTATATGGTGGGTGCGGCTATTTACCGTCGTTATAAAATTGTCAAAGATTCTATTACAAGCTTACAAGGATATTTTCAAAGTAAATGTTTTATTTTATAATTATGTGACTTTTAAATGATTTCAAAATGAATATTTTAAGAATTTTGGAAACGTACTCTTTATCAAAATCATAATTTTAAATGTTTTAAAGATTTATCTTTCTAAATATTTTTAATTAATGTCCATGTCTTCAAAATGGTTTTTAAGGTTTTATATTTATGGACATGAATGTTTTTAAAATGTTAATTCATTTCAAAAGTTTCAAAGTGGTATGGGACACATTGATTCAAAAATCTCTTTTTAATTACTTACTTTTTAAATGTGTGACTTTTAAATGATTTCAAAAAAAGGAGATATTTCTCTAAAATAGTTTTGATTTCATCTATGTCAACATCCTTTGATGGATTTTATGATTATATGAAGTTGATTTATTATGATACAAAACTTCCATAAAGTATTCAAGGTTTTGTGATATGTTTGACTGTGGATGTGTTATTTTTATACCATTCATGGTTTATGGTGAAAGTATTGACATTTCGTATTCTAGTTTTAATAAGAATTTTTATGTTATGTTTAAACCTTTTCATATGGGAATGCATTGGACTTAGTAAGTGATGGGTGGAGCCCGCTATAGCTCCTCTATGCATCAGTAGGTCTCAAGAGACAAACTAGTGTCTTCGCACAAGGCCTTGGCAAGATCTTATTTGTAGTCTTGTCATGAGGCCTTGGCTATGTGGTAATGATAGTCTGGAATTATGAATTCCATCATTATGAAAGTGGTTATTGATATTGCATGTGATTATTCGATTAGTAGAATATCCATGTGAATAATTAAATGGCATTATTTCATTTTTTTCCATACTATGTTGAAGTTCACGTTTAAAAGGCTTTTTTTGTTATACATTGCCTTAAATGTTTATTCTTATTTATGAAAGTTTCTGCTATATTGTTATCCTTACTGGGAATTTGAGCTCACCCTTTTTCTATGTTTTATTTTTCCCAGGATGTGAAGAAGTAATTTATGAATGACCTGCAGGGATAGTATGTGCGGATATGAGTGTGGAATATGGAGAAAATATATTGTTGTAGCTTTTCACTTATTTATGTAATGTAAAACTTTATGAATATATCTAGTGCTTCCAAGGATACTAAAATAATCGGTCTTTCGAGATTTGATCTTGCTCATGATCATGCCAATGTTATGTAATAATGTACCGACTCTGCGTAACTGGGGTCAGGGCGTTACAGTTGGTATCAGAGAAGTTTAGTACAAACCTTGTAAGCTAGATTTATATAAACTCTGATTAGAGCACATAGACCTAAGATGGACCTTGAGGATTAGTATAGATGGACTTCCTAGAATTTTGGTATTGAAGAGATTTTATGAGTTTTCCGAGCAATACATCCCTGTCTGGATACGAGCATCTAGAGGCAGCTCTAGCATAGATGTACCTAGGTGTAATACCCGAAAACACCACTTTGAGCTAGACTCGAACAGGAACTGGTGCATGACAACGGGCCTTGCTGCACTCTTGGTTACGACACTCCCAGGGGATATGCTTAGGATAATTCTCATTTTCATTAAAAACCATTATTAAGGGTTTATGAGTATATACTTCCTCAAAGGAGACATTTTTATGATTATGTATTATATCCATAAACTATTTAATTTTTGTTATGTATGTTTGGGATTAGGTATTGTTATTCATAAATTAATCTAGTATATTCCATTGTTTAGAAATGGCACCTAGTAGAAGGAATGATAACTCCAGCAATGCACATGATCCAAAGAGAAAGAAGGATCATAACTTTCATGGTATTAAGCAAGAATATTTAAGAGAAATAGTCTCCCATGTAATATCATCATATGAAGAAATAATATCATGTATCTATAAGATAAGTAAAGAGTTTACTGAGTCCTATGTCTTTGAAGGGAAGAAAGAGAAGTGAAGGATGGAATAGATAAAGATGGATAAAGGGAAGAGAGAAAAGAAGAATTTTCCCATATGTGATAACTGTGGGAAAAACACCCTAGAACTTTCCTGAAAGGAATGGGAGTTTGTTATAAGTGTGAAGGAAAAGGGCACAAAGTGCGTGACTACAAGGGTAAGAAAATGGTTTCAAATGTACAATGCTTCATTTGCAAGGATTTTGGACACTACGCGAACTTATGTCTCAATCATCACACTATTCCGCAAATGGTGATATTGGATAATAATCATGTTATGATACTACCACAGATGAAGATGAATGATTAGAGTTCTTATGTTGATTATGTCAATTGAGTGTTGTACCAACAATGTACTTGTTATAATAATTATGGAGTATATAAGGATTGTACTACGGTACTATTTCATTAGGGACTTGAGATTGTGTGGAACAAAGAAAAGTGACTCAATAGCAGGATAAATTTTTGGAAAATATATGGTTGAGAGAATGATAAACCATAATATAGTTCTAATACCGAGGTAGTGATTTTGGAATACTAAATGATTGATTTGGATAAATTATATTGGATATTCTTGACTACCTTGAAACTAATTAGTGATTTGTATATTCCATCATTGTTGGGGTTTAAAAAAATTTTGGATTGAAGGAGTATATCTATTATTCATTAAGGAATAAGGGATCATGAATATAATCAATAAGGTTTTATGGTAATTCAGGATGTTGCAGTGTTTTTAAAGAATACATGATGAAGGTGTTCACATGTTATTACGTGGAAAAAGGATCTTTATTGTGTTTACCATCCTCATAAATTTTGGACTGAATTATTTTGGATAGTTATAGTTTGGATTATTTTGGAATTCTATAAAAGGACAACATGGAGGTCGGGCGGCAACCTGTCGCGTCCGGCAAGGCCACGAGACTTTAACCCACAACCGAAGGGGGACAAGGGTGTATCACCTACCACTAACCCACGTGATGTCCTGGATTTAATAATGTCATTTTTAATGGTTCTTCTAGATGAATTATAAATTCATTTTTTAACCCTATACGAATTGGATAAATAGAATATTATTTTTAAGTTCTATTATCTTTTAGAGCGAAAGATGAGTCTGTGGAAGAAATTAGTTAAAGGATGGAACTCTACTTGTCAAGAAAATATTTTTCCTTCTTCTCTTGTTCTATGAAGAAATTAATTCTTATAAATTATTTAAGGAAACCTAAAACCAAAAATTTGTTATCCTCATACCCTATGTTTTTTTTGAATCGATGGTCTTTCAAATCATCATAGATTGATGAATTTAAGGACCTCAATTTTAAACTTGTTTGTGATTGATGACCTCAATCACTACCTATAAATATTTACGTTTTCCCTCCAATTATATGTCTCTAATTTCCACTAATGTTCTCCTAATCAAGATCATAATTCCGTGGTAACCCTTTCATTTCTCTTTTCCTCATATTAAGACTAAATTTTAGTAAGCCAATTTCTGATGTGGGTTTTCCCACAAAGATATTTTTTATTTTCAACCTTTTATTTTTGAAGAACAATTTCAAATTGAAAGGACGCAATTTATTGAAGGAGGGGAGAATGTAACATCCCATGATTTCATAGTGTGTTATTTCTTCAAAATAATTCAATAACTTGCACTACACGCAACACCGAGTTAAAGCGCACCATGAGTTACCAAACTAGCTGTTATGAATAGTAATACCAACTTTTTGATATTTTTTAAATTCTATCTCTCAAAATGGACTTCATTTATGGATTCGAAATATCGAATTTATCCTAGGGTGAAATTTTGGAACTTTTCGGATAACACTTATATTTTGATGAATAGTGAAAATTACTAAATTTTAATTACAAACAACTTTTTAAATCAAAATAATTTATATTGATAAATTATATTATTTAGTGGTTTTAAAGTATAATTAGAATATATTTTTACCATTTTATCCAATGGTGTTCATTAAAATTAATTTCACCTGGAAATTGGACGTAAACAATTGTCAATCTTTTGATATATATTGTTTCTTAAAAAAACGCTATTTGTTGTGACACCGGGAATTAATTATAAAATTAATTAATGCAACTTATATGTTTAGAATTTTGTAAAATAGACATCATTTTTGAATTCAGAATTTCAATTATAGCTTAGGGTGAAATTTTGGCATTGTTCTGAAAAACTTCAATTTTTGATGAATAGTGAAACTACTAAGTGGTAGTTAAAAAAATGAATTTTTCATAAAACATAATTTTAACATTTCTATTAATGGAATTTCGAAAATCCAAGAGACATGGTTAATATCAAGAAGTAAAATGTGGTTCAATGAGATGAAAATAATTTTTGGTGAATAGTAACTTTTTAATTTTATTTACCACGGTTAAAAGTAAATAGGTTAATTAAGGGTAAAAATGATATTAATATTACCCCAACACAATTATACAAGTGTATTCGACCAAAAAAAACCTTAGGAATAAAATATTATCATTTAGGTCCACTTGGATTAGATTAGGACATTTATTATTATTTAATTCAAAGAAGAGTTAAAAGAGGTAAAATCAAAGTTTTTTTACTAAGACATTTTTAATAAAGGGTTATAAATAAGATAAATTCGATTGTAAATATTCATTAGAAAGATAATAAGATTTCTTAAATAATGATATTTTATTTATAATTTTTAGACATTAAATAATTTTATATATTTATGACACAATGATGATTCAGTAATTACCATAATAGTGAAAAATTAAAATAATTGATATTATAAATACCCAAATAAATATAATTTCAGACTTTTAATGAATTAAACTAATTTTCTAGGATAATATGACATATTATTATTGATTTAATTTACTTTTTTCGAATTAATAATTCTGTGATTAGTTTCAAAAAAATCAACTATTGGATAGTGTCAATATTGACATAAAAGAATTTGTAAAACAAATATTATATTATTAATTGATATTAAATTCATAAAAATATATGGTTAGGAAAAGAGACTTATATCATGATAGGTATATCATTAATAGACCACTAGGGGGTCTCTTGGATGTATATAGTAAGTTTATTAACTATATAATATAAAAATACAAAGTGTCATGGTAAATGTCAAACTAATTAACTAAGAGTTAAAACTAAAAGATAAGGATAATATAGTAACCAAAACCAGTATAAATTCTATTGGTTGAAGGTTTTGCAACCTATACCCACCTTAAACTTTGAATAATCAACTTTGGATCCATTAGAAACCGAATATGAATTTATTATAAATTAATATTTCTAGATTTTCCAAAGGTGCCCCTCACCCCTCTTATAAAAGGGCACTCCTCCTTCTCATTTATTCACACCTTCAAAGCCTCTTTTTTCGGCCAAACCCTTCCCAAATATTCTCCCAACATCTCTCAATACAACCTAGAGGCCTTAGTATGATCAGAAATCCAACCTATGGAGCCCTTTTGATCAAATCAAAAGAAAGAACCCGAAGAAGAGGCAATGTTTTCACAACCCCTTTTCAAGATCCTTTCTTCTTCCACTTCTTCATTATTTGTTATTACCATTCTAAATTAATAACTTCAGTATCTTATATATACTGTGTTGTTATTATAAATATGGTACAACCATATTCAGTATTCTATCCACCCTTTGAATAACATGTCACCATACGTGCGTACGTACGGCTTACCGTCTCCACGTCGTGGTGTCATTGTTATTCAATATATTATTATTTGGGTGGGTATAATAATGATGTGTAACTCATTGAAATAATAAATATAACATGATAATGATTCTGTATATATGATATACCATCCAATTATATATTATTTTAATATCAAAAGAATGATATTGTCGCTCATGCGTACGTACGGACTACCGTCTCCATAAACGCGATGAGATTCATTCTCCATCATATCCATTCAAGTATAATTATCATTTGATGAATTAAAAATAATTTTTAAGGACTTGATATCATTATTTATATGAAAAAGATACATCCTAACCATTACAAACATGGCTTATGTAACAAAACATATAAAAGAAAACGAGTAAGTTAACACCCGAAACGACGATAATACAAAGATATTATTTACAAAGCAATGTTTAAAGATCATATTTGATTATTGTATAATTTAATAAAAATTATTTCACCATTATATAGGAGTTTAACCTACCCTCAACCACGGAAAAGTACAAGGTAAAGGTTTATTTCACAATCTCTTCATTATCTGAGGTTATTTATACGCAATTATCTACTAGAATCTCTTAATCATACACATCCATGTTCCATAAAAATGTATTTAAAAACATATTCACTATTTACTAGACAATGGGTTATAGTAATTTATACCCTTATGTGTTTTGAAAGAATCTTTCCGTCATTTTCCTAACAAGGCACTTTTAACCTTTTCGACAAATTTAAGGTAAGAATGTGTTTTTTAACTTATACGGCAGGTGCGGCTATTTACCGCCGTTATAAAATTATCAAAGCTTCCCTTACAAGCATACAAGGATATTTTCAAAGTAAATGTTTTATTTTATAATTATGTGACTTTTAAATGATTTCAAAATGAATATTTTAATAATTTTGGAAAGGTACACTTTATCAAAATCATAATTTTAAATGTTTTAAAGATTTATCTTTCTAAATCTTTTTAATTAACGTCCATGTCATCAAAATGGTTTTTAAGGATTTATTTATATGGACATGAATGTTTTTAAAATGTTAATTCCTTTCGAAAGTTTCAAAGTGGTATGGGACACATTGATTCAAAAATCTCTTTTTAATTACTTCCTTTATAAATGTGTGACTTTTAAATGAATTCAAAAAAAGGAGATATTTCTCTCAAATAGTATTGATTTCATCTATGTCAACATCCTTTGATGGATTTTATGATTATATGAAGTTTATTTATTATGAAAAAAAACTTCCATAATGTATTGAAGGTTTTGTGATATGTTTGACTGTGGATGTGTTATTTTTATACCATTCATGGTTTATGGAGAAAGTATTGACATTTCGTATTCTAGTTTTAATATTAATGTTTATGTTATGTTTAAACCTTTTCATATGGGAATTCATTGGACATAGTAAGTGACGGGTGGAGCCCGCTATAACTCCTTGATGCCTCAGTAGTTCTTATGAGACAAACTATTGTCTTGTCACAAGGCCTTGGAAAAATATTATTTGTAGTCTTGGCACGAGGCCTTGGCTATGTGGTTATGATAGTCTGGAATTATGCATTCCATCATTATGAAAGTGGTTATTGATATTTCATGTGATTATTCGATTAGTAGAATATCCATGTGAATAAGTAAATGGATTTATTTCATTTTATTTTTTCCATACTATTTTGAAGTTCAAGTTTAAAAGGCTTTTGTTTTAGTTATAGATTGCCTTAAATGTTTATACTTATTTATGAAAGTTTCCTCAATATTTTTATCCTTACTAGGAATTTGAGATCACCCTTTTTCTATGTTTTATTTTCCCCAGGATGTGAAGAAGTAATTTATGAATGACCTGCAGGGATAGTAGGTGGGGATATGAGTGTGGAATATGGAGACAATATATTGTTTTAGCTTTTCACTTATTGTTGTAATTTAAAACTTTATGAATATATCTAGTGTTTCCAAGGCTACTAAACTAATCGTTCTTTCGATATTTGATATTTCTCGTGATCATGCCAATGTTATTTAATAATGCACCGACTCTGGGTAACTGGGGTCGGGGAGTTACACCAATATAGCCAAGGATCAGGCCAAAAAACCATACTATAAAAAACCCATTTTATTGAAAACCATTTCTTTCAAAACCATTACCATACAAAACCATTTAAATAAGACACCCCTTTTATTGAACACCAATTTCATCAAATTCATTTAAATAGAAAACTACATCAATAAAAAAACCCCTTTTACTGAATATAAATTTTAATCAAAACATTTAAAAAATACAACAAATAAAATAATTTTAAATAATATATTTAAATTAAATAGGCTAAATCAATTTCCACAAAAATTCCCAATGATTTCACAATTTAACTAAAACTATAAATCATCATGGAAGAATTCCTTTTTCCATGATTTTCATAGTAAATACCATTCAAATAAACCAATTTGAAACTAAGATAGTCATTTATATCAGGAGGAGTTGAGAGAGAATCCTCTTACATCAATGGTTTTGACGAAAGCATCAACGAACGAAGAACGCTGAAGAAAATCGGGCTAATTTTCCAAGAACCCACCTTAGATTCCTTCTCCTAACAAGACCCTGACCAAAATAGATCATATTTGAAATAAACACAACGTTATCTACCCATAATAGGTGTAGATATATGAAATTGGGAGAAGGGGTGGAGTATATTAATGTAGATATAAGAAACCGAACAAGAACGAAGAAGAACGATCACATAGCCCAAGAATCAGGCTTCGATTCTCCAAGGGAATCCTTCATATCACCTCCGGAACAATTGTAGAAACATATTTGGCCTTATGAGAATAAAAATATTGAGTTTTGGCTTCTTAAGAGGAAAAAAGATCCACGTAGATGCAATAAAAATAGAGATTTACTTTTTAAGGATATCGCATAAGTACCCGTAGGTTTTGTTAGAATAGTTAGAAACATTGTGCGCTAACCCTACATTATCCACTACCTGGAAATACCCTATCATGAATTCCTCGCATGGTATCTCTAACTGTACTCCAACCATGAGAGAACCAATACCTCAAAAATACCAACCACGCACAGTTTGGCCTCACTATATGACAAATTGTGTGCCACCCATGTGACTTCCCCTTTGCCTCAATACATCATTCAATGTTCTCACAACTCCCCCAGTCATCACCCATAACATTATAACCATGAAAATCCTTATGTAGGGTATACCTACTAGAAACTGAAGGTAGTAAATTCTCCCCACCTTTGGTCTTTCCATCCCCTAATTGTAGAAAACCCTCACCCAACTGAATGAATTTTGGAAACTACTTCTTCACCAGATATTCACATTCCCAAGTCTCTTCCTAAATTTGACCATGCTTCCATAAAACCAGAACTAGACCAAAACTTATTCCATGAATGACTTTCTATTTCCTATCCAAAATCCTCACTGGCATATGTATCAAAGAAGCATCCATCTCTAGGTCAACATGGTCCCATATGATCACATGGTTAGGATCATGCTGATACATTTTCAACTAAGATAAATTGAACACATTATACACCAAACTGAACCATGATGGTAATTCCAACCAATATGACACCTCTCCAACCCATTCTAGTATCTCGAAAGGTTCTATGTATCTAGAAGCTATCATTTCCTACATCCAAAAATAATGATGTTCAAGACATGGAGATATCCTAATGAAATAATCACCACTCACGGAAAATGAAAATGCTCTTCTATGATGTTATATATAAGCTTTCGGAAGGCTCTGACCCATCTCCATCATTATCCTAATCAACAAGAACTTCTATATTATTTCGTGGACAAGGATTTCCCCAACTAGTAAATTTTCACCTATTTCCACCTAGCATTGTTGAGAATGACAAGGAATCCAATACAATTCCTCAAACAGAGCCACGTGTATCGAGGCCTGATAGATATTATTGAATTAGAACTCCACCAATTTTATATGCTCCTCCCATGAGCTAGAAAATTCCATTACACAATCCCACAATATGTCTTCCAAAATTTGTATCATTCATTCGGACTGCCCATCCATCTGAGGATGATGCAACATACACATAGTAAACTGAGTCAAAAAAATCATACAATAAGGATTTACAGAAACAATATTTGAACCTCAGATCTTTGTTAGAAACTATCAAAACTATTAATAAATGCCTCTTTACAACTTCTCATATGTAGATTTTTGGTAGATCCTCCATCGTATGAGTCTCACAAATTCTGATTAAATGGGCTGACTTGGTAAGTAGATCTACTATCACACATATGGAATAGTGTTTTTAAACCTTTCATGAAGGACCTATAACAAAATCCCTCACTATCTACTATTATTTCCACACTGGGATAGGTAATGACTTCAACATGTCTGATGGTCTCTAATGATTTTCATTAACATGCTAACAAGTTAAGAACTGCGATAAAAACTCAGCCACCATCCTTTTCATTCCACTCTACCAAAAGTGGGCATTGAACAACTTATACATCTTTTGTTTACCTATATTTTCATCCCATGTTGAATGGTGGTTAGCTTGAATGATTTGTTATTTACAAGACATAAGTATAACTATTTGATATCTAAAGCAAAAAACCTTTCTCCCATCATGGTTCCATCCCTCATATGTCTCCTCACCATTGAGTGTTGAACCCATAAAAAGATATTCCACATAGATGTTTGTGACTCTAGGACCAAATTTACCAAATAATTAACTATCATGGATGAAAAGAAAACTGAAACATTCCTCTGTCTTCACATTCCATGTGCATGTCTGCTTGGACTGACATTAACATCCATTCATCTGATGTGTCTTTCGTCTACTGAGCATATGACATTCTACTAAATGAATTCTCCACCAAATCCCCTTTTCCTAGTGTATACATCAAGTAATTTAAATCATTTGTAGATACTCTATTCATATCATTTTTGTCATATTTAAATCTCACTATCAGATAATGGGTTTTAATATTTTATGATCTATAAACATAGTAAATATATCACTAAATTGGTAGTGTGTCCATGTTTTCCAGGCATCGATAACCTTTGATAATTTTAAATCATGTGTTGGGTAATTCTTCTCATGCACCATAAACTTCCTTGAACCAAAATCATCCACATGGCCTCTTTTCTTGATAATAATACCCAAACCTGATCAAAAAGCATCATAGTACACGACATACCCCATTAATGAATCTAGAAAAATCAATATATGTGCTGAATAAGACAATCTATTAGTTTCAAGAAGGATTTACGAAATTCCTATATCTATTGGAATGATGCATTACTCTTTGTCAGAGATGTCATTGGAAAATATAGTCATGAGAAATCATGCATAATGCATCGGTAGTAAATCTATAGACCATGAAAAAATTGTATCTCGAAGACATTATTCGGTGGTTTCCATGAAATAATAGCTTATATCTTTTCAGGATCCAAATAAATGCCTTTTTCATAAATATAATGGCCATGAAAACATACATCCTTCATCCAAAAATCACACATTGATAATTTTTCATACAAACAATGACCTCTCAAGATTTTTAAGATTGTTTCCATGTTCTCTTCATATTATACTCTTGTATTTGAATACCCCAAGATGTCATCCACACACATGACAACAAATTAATCCAGATATTTCTGAAATATCTGATTCGTCAAATCCATGAATACTGTTGGTGTGGTCGTTAGAACAGAAGGCATGACTACATATTCAATGTGTCTATATCTACTTCGGAAAGCTATTTTGGGAATATCTTTTTTTAGAACTCGAATTTTGTGATATCCAAATCAAGCGTCACTCTTGGAGAACAATTGATCTCCTCCAAATTGACCATATAGATCATTAATTTGTGAACGTGGATATCTATTATTTATCATAACTTCAATACGATTATGATAATAAACACATAGTTGAAGCATTCCATTTACATTCATCAGAAACAAAACTGATGCTACACACGTAGAAGTACTTGGATGAATGAAATCCTTGCTTTCCAGCTCCTCCAACTGCACTTTCAATTCTCATAACTCTATTAGTGACATCCTATATTATGTAAGGGAAATAGGACTATTCCCCGGGGGGAAATCTATTGTAAACTCCACTTACCTTATATGTGGTAACCCAGAGATGTTCTCATGAAATACTTCTAGAAATTGATCCACAACTACTAGAAAAGTAGTTTCCTCAATCTCTTCAATTGATGCCATTGTCAACACTTCCAACTGGTAAGAGATCATTCCCACCATTTGCGCCAACATGCCCCTTTCCCAGTTCTTTTCCATACTCTCCCATCTAAATTGATACACGATTCCATCCACATTCATGAAAATAACTAATCTCTTATAATAGTCGATGTGAGCATCAAAAAAATTCTACCAATCAATACCAAGGATTACATCATAGACATCCATGTCCAACATGTGGAAGAAATATTTCACCTTAGCTCCATCAATAGTTAGAGCAAAATACCTTCACGTAAAGGCTAGAAATTCTCTTTCTCCAAGAGGAGTTTGCAGTTTTAAAAGAGAAGACATCATTTCCATATTTAAACATATAATGAAAAAAACACGAGAACTAATAAATGAATGTGATGAACCTGTATCTAAGAGAACTTTCACCAAGGTATAATTAAAAATAATCATACCTTTCATTATTGATGGTTAGTTTGATCGTTGACAATCATCTGCACAGCTCCATCAAATTTCATCGACACTGCACTATTATCATTGTTTTCTTGCTGATATTGCCTTGGTTGAGGAGTCAGTGTATTTTAAGAATCACCATGGCCAGATCTATAATGGCGACGGCACTAATTCGGTTGTCCTCATCTTGTTGAAGCATATGATGCATGTGATGCCCATGAAGTGTCCCGAGCACCTGACCATGGAGCACTGCAAAAATAGCTCTACTGATTTCCCATCATGATGTAGTTATTGAATACTCTAGGTTGTTCCGTACACTCTCGATTTATGTGGTCAAGCGAACCAAATTGAATGAAACCTTCATTTCTCTGGGCTCATGGAGGTGGCTTCATAGATTCAGTCATCTGATTCTAATTTCCACTTCTGCCTAGGAAGTAGGTATGCCTTCTCATATTACTCCCAAAGGTTGAGTTCCCACCATTCCCTATAGGTATCATCCTTCCTCCACTTTTTGATCCTGAGATGTTACATTCTTCCAAAATCTCTTTGTTCACCATCTATGTATAATCCATTATATAGAGCACCAAAATATTCGATTGAATATCTTTCCTATGCCCCAATTCATTGATGAGGGCCTTCAAGGATGCACATGTCGCACCCTCTGGTGAAAATGGAATAAATTCATGAATTTAGCTACACACTGTGTCAGAGAGAGGTTATCCTGTTTTAGCCTAATGTTTTCCATCATTTTCTATATCGTGATCTTATGAGGAGAGAATTTTTTGATGTACAATTCTTCAAAATCCTCCCATGAAAGGCATTCATCTAATTTAGCTTTCACTGCTAAATTCCACCACTGTCATACATGATCTCCGAGCTTGTAAGTCACCATCTTAACATTGACCTCTGATGGTGTGCTGATGAAATCGATGATATGATTCATCCTATTAATCCACACCTCCACCTTCTCAGGTTTAGAATCACCTTAGATGTTAGTTGGATTCCACTTAATGAATTGGATGGTATGGTCACATGCCTTGGATCATTCCACTATTTCCCAGTACCCATTGCCTGAAAATCCTGGATAGTACTTTGAACTAGTTCTGGGTTCACCCCTAGTTCAGGTGCAACCACAATCTCCACAGCTTCTTCAAGATGGTTTTGAAAATGCCTACCATGTTCCATTTTCTGAAACAACAACTAAATTCATTAATACAACTCTCTAGAAACTAAAGGATTATCATTTAAAATTCTATCACATCATCTATAACAACACTATTTCCAAAAACATCATTTTTTATGTTCAACAGTTTTTTATAATCAACTATTGGTTTTGAAAATAAAACCATTTATAAAATACAGCAAGTAACCTCTTATTAAAATATTTAATTTGAAAAAAATATACATATTTAAAAAATTTACATCTTTTTCCCAAGATCAGAAATCATTCCTCACAATGCGATATTAGTTGGAATTTATTCCCCTACAATGCATGTAATGCTCACCTCATTGGCTAAACCCAAGAAAATGATATTTCCATCGTTCTAGATGTTTATCCAAATCACTTATGTACTCAACACCCTAGTAAGGTGATGTTCAACATAAATGGGTTTGATACATCCTTTATTATATAAATTTCATGTCAAGAAAATCCTACTCATGTCTATGATTCCAACCCAAGAATTAGACGAAATGAAATTCCAACTCCAACAGGAAGAACACTGTTGACTTGGACCATAATTGAAGGACCATATTGATAGGATTTGTATTATCTTTCTAATTATCATCGGCTTGATATAACAATGTGTCATTACTAGTCCATAGGCAACATCCCAAAGAAGCCAATGGATGGAAATAAATTCTGAAGGGGTTCAAATACAAGTGGGGGACGATTTACCCTTTAAGAAATACTAAAATTAATCAACAAACCAATTATTAAATATATGATGCATAAAAAAATTAAAGACAACTCAACAACATTGTATATCTCACAACCACATAAAATTATGAAACAGAGGAAGAATAACCATGTATCAAAATACACAATGGATAAATTACAAAAGACACTCAAAATACTACAAGTCTCTATGCTCTAAAATCTCAAATCTCCACATTCATTAAACAACCCAAACATAACGAGGTATTGTTAAAATCAAGAGAAATGATAAATTTTCCCTTATCCTGAAAGAAATATTTTTTAAAATAACCAACATGCCAATGCATGGGTGAGTATAAAACTTAGTAGGTTTTCCCCCATTGACTTCACTTCTCACACAACTATGATAGATGAGTTATCAAAATTTATAAAAAATAATTTATATAAATCCTTCTCTCACCCCAATTGATTATACGATATAAAAAAGTTTACAAACACCATTTATAACCAAAATAATTCAAGTTAAGTTGATACAACTTTTCCAGCAAGTTAATTTTCTCAAAAAATAACTAAATTATCATTAAAACCATTTCACAATATCCCCTCTTTGGCTTTAATAACCATTTCACAAACCCATTCATCTAACCATGGAAGCTACATTATGACTCTTCCATACTCATGAGAGGTTTATTACTGTTCTACCAAGTCACCACAAGGTAAATGTTTCTTATGTTCCATTTTCCATTTAACAATGATCAAAAGGTCATATTTTAACCATACCCCATATATGAAATATAAGATTTTATATCCCGTGTTCCATTTGTCCTTTGGTACTGAGCACAAGAAAATATTTCAACCAAGCCCCAGAAAAGCAATCGGATACACACACCAATATACCCAAGCATCATGCCAAAATACGTTATCAATAAAAATGTCATTTTTATTGAAAACTATTTCCATCAAAACTATTCCCATACAAAACAATTTCACTAAAACACCCCTTTCATTGAAAACCAATTCCATCAATGTCATTTCAATACAAAACCATTTCATTAAAATTACCCCTTTTATTTATTTTTTCATAAAACCATTTAAAAATTCTTGAAAACAAATAATTTATAATCATCATTTAAATTTCAATAGGCTATATCAATTTGCACATCAATTCACAATGATTTCACAATTTCACTAAAACCGTAAATCACCATGGAAAAAATTTATTTCATTCTTTTCTTAATCTATCCCATTAAAATAAACCAATTAGATTTTAAACCAACCATTTTTAGCATGATAAATCAAGAAATAAACCTCTTAACTCAATGGTTTTGATGAATGCCACAACGAATGATGAATGCTCAGGAAAACTGGTATGATTCTCAAAGAACCCACCTTAGATCCTTTATCCTGACAAGACCGACACCAAAATTCATCATATTTGGCATCCAAACACCTATATCTACCCACAATGGGCATAGATCTATGAAAACTAGAGAAGAAGTTCAGTAGAACTAATTATATCTAAGAAACCAAACAAGAATGAAGAAGAACGGTAACATACCTCAAGAATATGACTTTGATTCAACATGGGAAGCCTTTAGATTGCCTATAGAAAGATGGGAGAAAAATATTTGGCCTTAGGAGAAGATAAATCCAATTTTATGGCCACATCAAAAATAAAAACAAGCAACTTAGAGGGAAAAAATTGGGAGATCCATGTTTTTAGGATATTACCTTAGTGCATGTATGGTTAGTTTGTATGATTAGAAAAGCTGTTAGATAAATATATATTAGCCACTACCTAGTAAGAACCTCACATGAATTCCTCACATGGACTATATAACTGTGCACTAACCATGTTGGATCCATTACCTCAATAGAACCAACCACCCATGGTTTTTCCGCACGGTTAGAAAAACTGTGTGCCTTCCGTGCGACTTCCCTATTGCCTCAAAAAATCATTCAATGTTCATCCGACTCTCCAATTTATCACTCTTAATATTATAACCCTGAAAATATTTTTTAAGGGTTATGGACCAGAATCTGAAGGTACTACACCCTCCATAGGTTTTATTTTGTTCCCGATAAAGATTACATGTATGCATGTGTCAATAAAGTGAAGGGTAATGATCCAAACACTAGATTTTGTATTATGTTAGGATGGAGCTCGTATCAGATGACTGAGTTGTAAATCAGGATGATTGGGATATTTTATGTATTTATTTGTTATACATTGGGGTTTTCATGAATGATTTTTTACTTTGTATCAATGTTTTACAGCTTACTAGATACTTGACATATGATCATCTATTGTTGTATGTTATTCTAGTTATTCTGTTATTTTTTTCCGGGTCGATTTTTAATGATCCTATTATTTAATTATATTAAATTCTAAATTTACCTCAGTTTATATTTATTTACTATGATACACTCTTGTAATAATGGAAAAATCTCCCCACAAATACACATTAGCACATCACCGCCTGTTGGCAGCCTCTAGCATTCGACAAGATGTGGTTCATGCCATGTGGCCGACATAGACTGGGGAACAAATTCAGTGGAATCAGGGTTTGGAATTTCATTAAAATGATATTAGTATCAAGAAATTTTTAATCAATGATGAATACGATTATTAATACTAATAAATTAAAATGAAATTTTTGAAAAAGTAGTTTTCCCCATATTTTATGTTTTAATTTAATAGGAAAATTTCTCATATTTAGAAAGAAAATTAAATTAAATGGATTCAATGTTTGGATTCAGGAAATAAAAAATTTGTAATAAGGGAAGTATCTTATATATTAAGTAACGAAATAATAACCATGATTTTTATTTAATTAAGAATAATATGTTTTAATATGGGTAATCTAATGTGGTAGGAATTTTAATAAATATTTTTGGACATTAAACCATCCAAAATTACTATGTAAGATAAGAAATACATTACTACATGTGTTACCTAAACTAACATACCTATCCCACCCAACATCAATGAAATTCCATTCATACCCCTTACCTAAAATTATTTTTTGTTTATTCTTATCTTTTTTATTTATAAAACGATCTCACTTCCACCATATTCTAAGCTACATGACTAATTTGAAATTTTAATGAAACACTTCCCAATTAAATTCTTTTTGTTATCATATACACATTTGAAATCGTCTTTGATCAACATGGTGCCTATATTCCTCTATTTAGGAAGGATACATAAAGGGATGAACTAAATTATAAACTCAAGAATTTCGAACCCTTTAATTTCATTTTATTATCTTTCACACCCTCCCTCATCCAAAACCATTAAAAATTAAATATATAATTAAATAAGTTTCATTTATATAAAATAATTCTATTATTTACATGTTGTAAAAATTATATACTCCACTCATATACAATTTAGAAAATGGAAATGTTTCTCCCATTTATGTTCTGACTACCGCCCCTGTGAACAACCAATTTTATTTTCTTGTCATAAAATTTGAAGGATGGTTATGGATTTTAATTTAGTAATATTTATGTTATTTATTTTGTGATTTCTATTATTAGAAAATTATCTAAGGAATTATATATATAATATTATCAATATGCATCCATTTTAAAACTAACATCCCTAAATGAATTTATGTGATGATAAAAAATTTATTTATAAGTGAAAAATTAATCTTCATTTACCTTATTCTTATTACTCATTTATATTATTATCATCCACCTACTTACAATATATTTAATTTCTTTATAATTTTTTATGATGATTTTACAAAAAGGATCTCTTTTATAGCCATACTCACATGGAGATTACAACAAACAACTATGGGGTCAGTTTAACCACTACAATGTAAAGATAAATAAAAACAATATATTGTCATATTGGAAGAATAATATTGGATATAAATAATTATTTAATGTTTTAATGGTTCTATAATTTTAGTATATACATTCATATCATTGATTATGTTACCACTATCGATTTATTAAACATTATCGAGACAATATTATCATTTTTTCAATCAATAAGAAATATTATTAAAAGTAATAAATACTGATTTAATAACATTATAAAATATTCTAAATCAATAATTAAAGTTACTTTTTTGAAATAGAAATGTAGGTAATTGTGTTGATAATGAATAATAAGACCTATTCTATGAAAATAGTTCAAAAAAATCAGGATTACGGAAAAAATTAATTGAGAATGGATATGAAATAAATAATAAAAATTAGTAGAATAATTATAAAATAATAATTTAATAGGGTATTTATTTTAATAAGGTTATTAAATAATTGAATCAGATAGATAATTTTTAGATATATGATATTATAGATCATAAAAAAATGTAAAATGGTAATGGAATTTGGTTACTCAAATCTCCTTATTTGATATATATAGAATTTTTTTGAACATTAGATTTTGATGTTTCAATATATTCAATAATATCAATTTTTATATGTTGAAAAATTTTATCTATTTAGGGAAAATGGATTTATATTTCAAAATACCATTTCATTAATGATATTAATTTCTAGATAATTATAATATGTCTTTAGTAATTACCAAACTCCTATGTGTTGAATTCTATTAAATGGTTCTTTCTTCAAAGTGTAGGTTTCCATTTTCCACAATAAAATTCCATTTTCATTTAAAAATTCTAATGTATATATATATTCATGAGATCTTCACACATTACATTAAATGAAAATATTGGTCACTCTCTGGTATTATTTTTCTTTGGATAACCATTTATCAAAAATAGTTTTATTTTACGTAATAGGATGTTTTATAGATCACCATGAAAATTATATTATGATGATTCTATTTAAATGATTTATGTTTTTTTAAATTGATCTAATTAATATAGTATTTATGTGATATGTTTTAAAATATACTGTGAATCCCACTCATATTACTGAGTTTTAATGATATGATGATTTGATATCTTATTGTGTTCCACAAGTCTCTGGTTAATATTTATGTGGTCGGTGGGGCCTATATAGACCTCCAATGCATCATGGATGGAATTTAATCTCAATAGATATGGGTGAAAAATGTAGTGATTCTTGATAAATAGTGGGAAAGTGTTTATTATTCCATCTTTTTGGGGACATAGGTTGTGATTCCTTATCTGCAATGCAAAATTGGTTGTGACACCTAATCCACTATGTATAAAAAAAATTATTCCTAATCAGCTATATTAAATTTTAATTAATATTTTGGATCCACATCCCATTGACAAAACACTATTCTATTTCCCTAGGATCATTATTTATGTGTCATGTTTTTACTGGCTTTATGTAATTTTATAAGTGTGATCAAATGAAAATACTTATTGCCCAATCAGGCTACAAGACTTTTTTTATGATTTCATGATCATTAAATATGAGATATGTATTTTCTTATAATTAAAATGAAAAACCCAACATGAACCTATCATAGATGAAAAAATTACCATATAACAATTACCACTATGATACATTTTCAACACAAAAGAAATAAAAAATCATGTTATCTAAGAATTTATGAGAAAAGTAAGAATATAAAATCTCAATGAATATGGTAGAGATATCCCTGTGAAAAAATATATATCAATGAAAAAAAATTCCCTAGACACTGATATCCTCCACTTTCATTCAATTTAAACCTCCCAAATTAATTATAGGTGTATATTCATCCCCTAGGTTTCTTTAGTTCCATAAATATGACCAATAAAAGAATTAATGTTATTTAGGTACCCTCATAGAGGACCATACTTTTGATAATGTTATATTATTCAATGTATTAAAAATTATTACAACATAAAATTGATTTTCCCTTAAGGATAAGGTGTGAAGTTTAATTTTATAATGAAAAAAAATATGGAATCATCCAAAACAAATCCAATAATATATTAACTTAAAATGGTGCATAATTAATCATTCATATATTAAATATGGGGATAACAGTGTTAAAACAATATACCATGTTACTTATTCTTCTTTTTCTTTTAATTTCCTCTTCATACTATGAATTAATGCCTCAGACTTCTCCTAATATTAGTAGGGTTTTCTTGTAATAAATAATGAATAGATAGTTAACTTACCTTGTAATTACTATTTATTATACAACTATAAATAATATTCCCCATTTCATGAAAATAATAATCTAATTATTCATGAAATACAGATTGCAAATCCCCTACTCTTGATGTAAAAAAAATATAAAATGAGGTTACCTCAAAATCATTTTTCACGATACTCAATTAAATCATTGTGAAAATATAACCATTTCTATTATTACATATATAAATTCCCCAAAAACTATGAAATCTAAATAATAAATTATTTTAATGAATGGAACACTCTATTTTATTAATTTTTGTTATCAATTGATGATCTGGAAAAAAATCTCATATAAAACCCCCAAACCCAACTAATCTTCTCCCAAAATGGTTTTTAATAGTTATAAAAGTCCATTAGTCATGAAATTATGATATTTGAATTTCTTAAAAAACAACCTCATTTTCTTTAAATTTTTTAAAATGGTGTCATATAATTTACAATGAGTTCATAATAGTGAACCTTCCCAATATCCCATCAATACACCCCCACACAAATCCATTTCAATATCCATATCCCTTCTACCATGGAATCATTTCTGTCTAACTAATAATTTTTATTTTCTTGTCTAAATAATATATTAGGGTAGGAAAGGATTGGATATAATGGTAATGTTTCCTTTAACATTGAATGTGTATTCACAGAATTTAAGATAAAAAATATATTCAATGTATATGTGGGTATTAATATAAGGACATATAAATATACACATCAATCATATTAAAATTTATTATTTTTTCAATCATAAACTCTACCAGATTCGAAAAATGATTTTGATGAAGTCATGCATGAGTCAGTCAAGAAATATGGTAAATAAAACAATTGAAATTATAAAATTAATATTCTATAGAAAATATGGTCATTTAATTATCATAATCACTCATGTAAATGGATACTATTAATAAATATATTATTTTTTTATAAATACCCAATAAAAGAAAATATAATAAAAATATAATCTATATAAATTTGAAAATATCCATAAATCATGAATTTTCAAATCCATTTTTCATAGTTTTTATCTAATAAACTATCAAATCCTTTTTTTGTAATTTGAATTTATTGAAACATAAATTAAATTCATAGAATAAATATTATAAGAACTATTCTCTGACTCCTTGATTATAAAATCAGTAATGGAATAATCATTGGTCATACATTTTAAAATTAAACAATCCTATATAATATATCAGAGTTGGATAAAATATTGATACTAAAACACATGCTAAAATTTTTCATTGATGTGCTTCATATTGGGGAAATTAAAATTGATTATTCCTTTAGTACAAGTTCAAATTTGTAAATATTAATTATATGAACATGTATTTTATGGAATATTCATCCTTCTGGTAGCCTATTTAGATTCCATTATATTAATTTCACATGGATTCATTTTGGATTATAAATATGATAAAAAACAAGTTAATGTGATATTTTTTAATGAAATTAAATATTACATGAAGTGTTTTCTACACTAAAAAAAATAAAAAATATAAAACCTAAAATAGATAGGTTTCCATCCAAATGTGATTTAGTGTAAGGTAATCAGTTCAACCTTATATCTCATCATCATATGAGATAATGTTTTTGAGAGATATTACCAGATCTAACTCCAATAATAGCCTTAGGTGAGTGTTCTATAAATATATGGCACCCTATCCTTTCATTAAGACCAGATTCACTATTTTTTAGGAAGAACATGCTATAGTTCCCTGAATATAATTCTCTAGTGATTTGTATGAATTGAAAACCCAACATCAAGATATTCGACCACCCCAAAAAATTTCCCATAATCAAAATTTAGTTTTTCTGTTATTCCTCCATCGTTAGTGTTATTTTTCAAAAACATTCATTCCTTCTTCACTAACATTAATTATTCATTATTAGTGGTTTTGATATTAAATTATTCAATAATGTATATGATTTACACTTCTAGGTCCTCACCATTCAAATCATTATTTTTCATTTACTATTTTAAATTGAATCCAACATACTCATATTTAATTTCATAACATTTCTATCAACATTGGATATGAGTAAATTTAATTCTAGTCCTGTAAAATGGTCTTATTAGAATAATTCTATTTCTCTGAGAATCTATATTTAGTATGAAAAAAATATACTTAGAAGTAGAAATTGTCATCATTTACCTAAATATATTTAATGATTCATCTTTTGAACATCACTATTGAATCTTCTAGTAACAATTCAACCATTATTGTCTTTATATATTTATTTCTTTCACTATTGAATGGTGTGTATGAAATTTTTTTAAAATAATAATAAATATCATATATATATCTAAAAACCCATTATATTTGATATTAATTTGAATTTAAAATCAACATAGATATTTTTGATTCTAAGGGAATCACATTGAAATTATATCTGAAAGATATTTTGTTACTGGGATCATGCCAATTATATCTAATGTTTTGTTATTGAACAAAGAATCCTTCCTAAGAACTATGTATTTCGGAATATTATCCATGTTTTTTATATGAGTAATGTTAATTTGTTTATTATATAATATTTTGAATGAACATAAATTGTTTTTCATCGAAATTCCCATACTTTTGCCTTTTGGTAATTGGTAGTTTTAACATTATTGGGGGGAGTTCTCATATTCCTTCCCATACAACCACTTTTCCTATCATTTCATTGTAATTATTAATGGTTACATATTTTTTAAAAGGCTATATTTTTGTGTTTAGAAAATTATCAAGCTGATGGAATTCAATTATCTGCATGGATTAACTACTGGTATTATTAGAAGCACTCATCACGGTCTCTCTCATCGTGGTTGAGAATTATTTCTAAATAAAAAATTTAGATCTTATAATCAATATCATTGGATTTTGGAGTCTTCCTTTAGTTCTTTGATTTGTAAACCTTGAAATTCTAAGTAGCTGGTCATTTCTTCAATAGCTACCCTAGTGGTGGAATGAACATGGATGAGGTATCTACTAATGTGTAGATAAAGATATGTAGAGATGTCCTTTACAATACTTATTAAAATATTAGTCCACATAATGGTATAATTTTTATTCTTGTAGTTACAATCTAAAATCCTAATATTAGTTACCATAATATCAATCATAATAGACATATTTCAAAAGGGGTTGTTATTGGGCCATCATGGAATGCATTTTTACAGTTAGGGAATGTATTTTGGTAACTAGTAATTAATGTCTATTATCTATGTGAATTCCTGTTATTTTCTATTCTTACCCTTCACATTGAAAGTAATTCCTAACTAGTTAATCTATAAATGTATGATTGAAATCCCAAAAGTACTTCATTAATGATACCTAGATTGTATCATTCACAATTAACCAATTTCATTGTTCCAAAACTCTATAAAATGGTGGAAATAATAAAAACAATTTAGAACCATGCTTTGAGATTTTTTTTAAAAATATTCGAATCGTCCCCATATACTGCAATTTGAATGATCATAAAATTTATTATTATTTCGAATTCCAACATGGATTTCCCTGGATATCAGTTGATAAAGGAATCAATTTAATAAGTTTCATAAAAGAATATCTCATGTCTTGAACTGATGGACTACAAATATTTAAATCAATCCTTGACTTCTCTCCCTTATTTTTTTATGAATTGATATTACATCACATGATTTTTTTGAAATTAAATAGTTTTGCAGAAATCATGAAAGATACCAAGAATACTCATCATATATTATTGAGGTATTCCAGAGTTATGGAATAATATGGAAATTAGTTGTATAATTTGGGAAATGATTTCAATGTTGTTGAATATAATGGTTGGAACTGAGGCATTTGGTTGCAGTCCAATGGTTGAAATCCTTTCATAATACCTAGGAATTCGTATCCATATATATCTTGGTGTCATAGATCATGTTTCATGTTCCATATTTTTTATTCCATCCATTATTACAAATACTTTATTATTATTCATTTTCAAGTGTTTAATCATGCTTGGGATCACCATTAGTGATATCATTCCATTTTGATTGGGTGGATTAGTTGTTCATAAAAATCGATTAGTAAATTAAAGCATGAATAAAACCAATATAAAAAAGGTAAATTAAAATAAAAAAGCACTAATATTTCTAAAATTAATTATCAACTACACCCAAAAATGACCCAATTTCTTTCACCAAAGAGAATCGTGGATTTCACCCGGGATACCAAATTTTGATCTTTTTAAAGTGTATAACACTCTTATATAGTAACTATAAATTTATTTTTTTATAGAATATTTGGGTTGTCCTGTTTATCCAAAAAGGATAGGTTTGGAAAATGATAATTTATTATTCAATACCAATAAATGTGAATTAATTAAATAATTCAAATAGAAACTATCTATCTTGGATCTTAGGGGAAATGATATATGTAATGAATGAAAAACAATATATCAAACATATAATTTCCAATTTTAATTACTAAAACAATTAAGGATAATGATTAACTATTATTGTTATTGGATTTTGGTCTCAGAAAACCCCTTTGAATATCTGATATCTCTCCTTCTAACTAACACCCCTTTTGTAATTGTCATTTTCTATTGTTAGTTAGTGATGTATTAACAAATTTTTTTAACATTGAAAAAAATCCATCCAAATGATCATGGTGATGAAAAAAGTCATGTAATGAATTATCTAATGTTAATTTAATTATGAAATAATTCCTATGGATGAAAATAAAAAGTGTGGAGGGTAGAAATGAATTGAAATAAAAAAAACATCATGAAATTTGAACAAAAAATACAATATAATTATTAGAATTATATTATTTGTCCATAAAAAAAAATCACCCCTAATTAAATCCATGATAGGGTGAGAATAGAATGAACATAGAGTCCTAGAGATTTTTTTGAGATGGCCTAGCGAAGGAATATGTAGTAGAGTAGAAATGTTCCCAATGTGGTAGCCTCTACCATCCCCTTTGTAACAAGACCTAACATTTTATTTATATGTACTGTGTCATCTGAGAGGTGGATTTAATTTAATAAACATGATTATAAAATACATGAGGTTTAATCCTAATCATGCATGGATGTCCTAAGGTCAATTAATTTAATATTTTTCAATTAACATAATATTATTGAAACATTAAATTTCCCATCTACAAGGTTCATGACATGATATCAGATTTCATATCACAAAAAATCAATCCTCTTTCACATTTATTCTTTTCAAGGATTCCTTTCGTGTGGGGAATATTTCACCCTTAAAATCATGAATATGTGTTACACAATGTAAAAATGTTATTTTGTATTAATTCTTCTCATTTTTAATTATAACTCCCACTTCATGATGTGAAATCATGTTTCAAACATCTCAATATATGAATATTATATCAACATTATGACTAAAGATAAACAGTTCAATTTATTCACCTTCTAAATTTCTATTATCAAAGTATAATTTTTATTAATACTAAAATAAAATTAATAAAAACATAATTATCATGGAAATAATAATATCATTTATTAAAGAAATGTGTACATTTAATTATTAAAAATTCCTGCAAGAAACATTGATATAACTAGTCTTCAATGACAAAAAAAATTTTGTTCTTGTTATATCATTTTCATTATGTAATATATTGATTTTGAATATGAAAATGATGTATAATAATGAATTATTATTCAATATCCCCTTATTTATTATCATAATAATGGTTATGTTATTTTTATGAATATTGTAGTATCCTTTGGTGATATGGTTAAAAAAATAGTGAATAACCTATTGATGAGTCTATATTTAGCATGATATCCCCAAATATTGGTATTATTTTGAGTTGGTAATTTTCTTAGAAATACATCATTATATTTATATTATTCATGGATATAGGATTCCGAACATATATACCAAGCAGTAGTAAACCTGAAAAGGGAATTTTGTGTATTAACACATTCATCACCCTTTGTATGAGAAAAATTCCTAACTGCACTTCTAGTGTGAAACACCCAATGAATATGATTTGGTTTATCGTATTTTATTTATGAAATATTATTAATGTTATAACTACGTCATACCAATTGGAATTATATTAATATGTATAAGATAACCCAACTTATTGTATCCTTAGATCAAAAAAGTTTTAACTAATGAAATTACAAACTAATGTGATGATGTAAAAGGTTAAACAATTTTACCCCATTTATTTAAAAGATTTTGATAATACCATAATTATTTTAAATGTTGTTGAATCATGTAAAAACGTTTGTTTTATATTGATTAAACTAGAAGAAATATAATTAACTACAGTTGTGAGCATTAAATACATAATATAATTTATTATAATTATTTTAATAATATTATAATTAAGTATAAATATACTTTACCCTCTATTGAAAATTTAATTGATGAACATGGAGATGCTTTGTAATACATAATGATTGAATATTTAACTAGATATTAGTATTAAATGATCAAAAATATTGGATATTCCCAAATTATTTTCCATAATATGATATGAAAACAAAGAATTTATTGTGATTTTATACCGACTATCTAATTCTAATACATTTATTTGTGGATAAAATGTATAATGTTTTATTGAAAATGTTGATAAATTTCAATTTACCTTATTTATGATATTCTTACTTAGTCAAAGAGAAGGATTATCATATAAGCCATTTATAGGAATTGTTGAAGAAATTCAGAGAGGATAAATTCTAGGCCAAATTTTGTATATGTGAATTTTAGAAGAATAATGTATCACTCATATGCCAGTAAATCACATGAAATGGTATATAATTACAAACAGAAAAGATAGATTTTATATAGTAATGAAATAGACCAAAAAATATAACAATGATCTATAGATATTTTATTTTATCAAACCATCATTAATTATTTTTGAGAGAATTCACATGGTTGTCAAATCCACAAACCGTATTAAAATTGAAAGAGTAATGTTCCTTTGGATAGAGGAAAGGGAAAAAGGATTCATGGAACGAAAAAAAGATTTTCAACCTCCAATGAAAACATTTCCATATCATGGTGGAGAATTTTAAATATGCAATGGTTAATTGAAAAATTTATTGGTCTGCATCCTCTTGTATAATGATAAGGTAATGTTTTATTATTAGTTCCAATTGAAGACTCTATAATTCTTTTCACATATATTTATTTTGATATGGAGATAGTGATATGATCATTAATGATTTGGAAACATTATCTATATGGAAAAAGTGGTATATATAAATATTGATCATATTATCTAGAAATATATATTCACAGAATGGATTTGAATAATTCCCAAAGTCAATGATAGGAATTGATACAATTTTACAAATTAGAAATACATTTCCATGAAAATGAAATTAAATAAGGCCACTAATTCTTTGAGTATAAAAAATCACTCGATAATATTTGATGAGGATGTAAAAAGGCCAAATTCTATTATATTTCTGAATATTTATTCTTCATAACATATGGAGAGGTGAGAAATAATATCGTTTTAAAAAGGATTTTAATCCATAAATTCGTTAGAGATCAAATAATCCTTGAAATATGATGTTGAGAAAAAAAATAATTTTGTGAAAATTACATAGTTCGATTTTCCGAAAGAATGAGTTCTATGTTTGGGAACAGAATGTTTTTCCTGTAAAATATAAAATGAAAGATGGATTTTTTTATGATTCGCATAAATCAGTCTTCTGTATTCATTAGTTATGTAAAATATAAATAAATACACAAAAAAATTGGTGGGATAGAATGATGTAGGATTTTTTAGAATATGTATATTGATTATTGGTATTCAAAATAGACAAGGACATAAGATAAAAATTAATGATATATTGTAAGAATTACCCATACCATTATATTAATGGAAAAATTATAACAATATATTTTTCATTAGGAATCCCAAAGGTTATATAGTCCATATATCCATTTGGATTATGACTGATTACCTTAATAATTTATAGAATTTTATTTATATAAAATATGATTTCCCTTAGAGTAACTCATTGTGATATGAATAAGAGAAGTGTTGAGGCTATATGGAGTAACAATATCAATTGTATCTTATTAGGATAATAGTAATACTATTAAACTATATATATGTCTTAAAAAATTAAATAATTAAGAGTTCGACACTTCATATCATCAGTAGAAATATTTCCTTTTTGAATAGAACATTAATAATCTATAAGATTTTATACTTTCGTATTTAATGGATTTTTAGAAATATGTTGATCAATTATTCACCTGTTATACAAAAAAATAACAATATATTTCAGTCTATCATTATTATGTCACAATATGAGGATATGTATGGGAATATATAATTGACATCAACATGATGGAAAGATGTTGAATAAATGAATTTTGATACCATGTCATATACATGAAAATGAAGGTTCAAAAAAAATGAATGACATATGGAAGTGAAATAAATTAGATCGTAGAGTTATGTAGATAATAATTTATTAAATTATGAGAAATGTTTTTGTAAAAAGGTGTTCTTATAGATGTATTTATGGATGTATATTCTTAGTTTTATGAATAAGGGGAAGATCATCCCTAGTTTTAACAAATCCTTCAATATACTAGTTAATTTTATGGAAGAAACTTATCACTTACACTCCCTCAAATGCACATCAATTTTTAATATAGGATACATGTATCTATTTGGAGGAAATATATATCATACACCACGCATTTACAAATCTTGAATTCTATTAAATTTTAACTTTATCGCACGAATGAGGAATAATGAATAGAAATTTTGGATGAATGAGAACAAGTTTTGTAGTAAAGGACCACTCATAAAATTTCTGTTCTATGAGGAATCATATATTTGAGGAAATAATCTGAGAAATAATGTATACAATGATACATACAACTACATAAGTATTTTTTCCTACTAGTAATCATTTGTGGAATAGTGTCTTTTATGGGGGTAGAATGTAATTACCCGTGAGTTTTAGTGAATAAATTTACATAATTAAACAATATGTGAGTATCTTATATATTTTGTAACACTGAACTAAAAAAGAAAAATATATTAATTTAGAATTTTTAAAAATTATATCCATTTTTATCATAATGGTTTAATTGTTCGGTATTTATTGATATAACAACTAAATAAAAACTA
Organism: Viscum album; assembly: GCA_963277665.1. NCBI lineage: Eukaryota > Viridiplantae > Streptophyta > Magnoliopsida > Santalales > Viscaceae > Viscum > Viscum album. The sequence continues at coordinate 1,824,120,475 of OY728151.1, read as the reverse complement.
TATAAAAATGCATAATAAAACTGATGACATTTCATTCTTAAAAGGTTATTATTTATTAAAATAGTTTTTGTACACACTTATATTAAAATTAATTTTTTATAAAATTATGAAATTTAATCATTTAAAATGGTGTAAAATATTATTAATAATCATTTAAAATTAGACAATTGGTATAATTTTATATTTTTGTCATAAAATTACTACGGTAAAATTCACCATCATAAAAGTTTTATTTTCGTATGAATGATTGTTTTATATATAATATATTCTTTAATTAAATGTAAATATTTTCAATTATTACTCTAAAATTCGGTTTAATTATATATAAAAAAGAAATAAAAATTATTTAATTCATAAATTTTTTTAAACATAATTCATACACTTAATCATTAAAATACTAATTTTTTAAAGAAAAATGTTAAACATAATTTAATATTTAGTTTAAATGTAAATTTTATCATATATATAAATTTAATTAGATTAAAGGGAGTTCAAATTTGGATTTGAAAGAATAAATTTGTTTTTAATGTCTATATAAGATTTAATGGGTTAATTAATGACCTTGATTAATAATAAAACAATGTTATTAATGGTATGAAAAGGTAATCCTATATGAATCCAATTTAACTAAATCAATTTTCACGTCTACCTTTATGGAAATTTTTTTCGGTTTGAATATAATATATAAATGACTACCAAAAACATTCACTCTTACCCCAGAATTATCTCTGGCAATTAAAATATAACACCTTAAGAAATAATCCTTTTAAAGTATTTCCCCTTCCTTTTCACCAATAAAAGGATCTCAGTTCCACTCATCAAAAACATATCTATATATAAAAATTATAAGAAAAAATTTCTCAAATTTCATAATATAGATCCCAAAGATATTTTTTTCATTCTATACCATAAAAAATATGACAAATGTCCTTCATTTATATATGACACCTTATGATAATATCCAATTTCTCATCGTAAGAATTACCTACACATTAAATGTCATTCATTATCCTTCTCATCCACAATCCACCAAACCCATTCTAGCTATATTTATATAAAAAATAACAATAAATTATATAATATAATTTTAATATATTTTGGATATAAGCCTTATTTGTTCCCCTCCAATTTAATCTAATAAATAAAATACTTGCACATGTCTGTGTGTGGACTACCGCCTCAATGTACTACAAGTTTCATTTCATCATCAACCACATTTAGGGGTAGTAATATAAATGTGTTTTGTGAATAGATATTTTTTTATATTTTAAAAAATATATATTATGAATTATATACATAATATTATCAAAATGGCATGTTTTTAAACAAACTGCATAAAATGAAAGTTCCAAGAGTTAAATATTTATTTTTTATAAGCGAAAACATATTTTTCAATATATATTTTTCTAATTACTCATATGATTTATTCTTAATCAATATAATAAATTATTATTAATTTAGTTATATTGTTTTGATAATTATATTATAATAAAACTATATCTTCAGTTACCATACTCATAGATAAATTATAGCATACTTGTTGGGTTAACTTAAGAACCTATATGAATAATGGTATAAATTTCTCTAATGTAATGTATTTGAGAATTGTTATTATATATAAATAATACATTTATTATTATTTTGTTATGGATTAGTAATATATATTTATCTTGTTTATTAACTAATTACCTTAAATATATTAAAACCCATCGAATCATACTTGTCACCACTTTCATATACAAAAACCATAACTAGAAAAATAGTATAATTATATTATAATTTCATAAAATTTTCTAAAAAATTTAAATCATTTAATTTGTAAGATCTATGAAATATGACTCATGGGAGAATATTAATTAATAACACCACAATTACATAACCATTTCAAAATGATCAATATTACTCAAATCAAAAATACAAAATGGAAAAAATAAATAAATAATTAAAATGTGGTGAATAATTAAAAATAATATTAATAATGGGTTTAGATTAGATTATGATTCTAAAATTAATGATTAAGATAGTAAATTTTTATATATAATATGTTAAATAAATTTCATTTAAATCAATTGTAATGGTAATGAATATTGGTAACTCAGGCCTTCATCGTTGAGTGATTATATTTATTTTAAACATCAACCATCATTGTTTTTTAATATTAAATTATATCATTTTACACCCAATGAACATTGTTATCTATATTGTGAAAAGAGTTCTTACATTAAAATACACTACCATGAATTATTTTATTTTACATAAAAATAATTATTTTTTAATAATTTATGTCCTCTTAATCATTGGATTCTCTTAAATGGACATTCATTTCATGTCTATTTTTTAAATTCAGACCAATTATATCCAGTCATTTTTATAAATAAAAATATGATTAAATTTATATTATATTCATACATTTCTTTATTGAAAATATTTTGTAATCTCAATTAAGATTTGGTTTCCATATTCCATTTAAACGCAAAAGGGATCTATTTTCGATGATTTCATGGTTTTTAAATTACTACAAAATTAATTTTTGAATTTAAACATTTGGGTTAACGAATTTGCAACCAATTGAACTAGTTTATCTAGTGGTTTTTTGATATATTTTTTACTATAATATGAATACCATTCATCATTTTGGGTTTTAGTTATATGAGAATATGATTATCTCTTATAGAACACTTGTGGATGGTTAACTATTATGTATTGAATGGTTCTATATATCCCTCTAAAACATTGTGTAAATATTTTTGTCTCAGAATAAAAATATGAAATTAGTTACTATGCTAGATCAAATATCAAAAAGTGGATGAGATTCCTGATTATCTATGGGAGAAATATTTTGATGATAGATCCATAATGGGAAACATATTCTGACTACTCATCCCCTATAGAATATTAGAGGTCGCGACTCATCAAAAATGATATGTTTCAATTATTATGTTGGTTCTGTAGTCCTTTGACATTCGACTATGTTTTTTTTCATGTAACAAAAGTTATGGATAATGTTTTCTAGCATTTAAACTATGTTATATGTTTTTCCATATCAGATTACATATTTTTCTATCATTCCACAAGAACTATTTTAATTATTTCATGTTGTTTTAATTTTATATCTTCCACCTACTTATAATTTATCATATTTTGATAATACCAAAATTGGTAACATATTAATATGTTGATTTTTTCCTCAATAATCATTTGAGCACAAACCTTCTATATGTTTTCATTTCCTAGTTCAAGAGGATGTATTTTGTAACACCTCAGAATGTTGAAGTGTTAAGAATAATATTGACATGACTCATTTCAATATGGAAATCCTTTATTTTAAGATCATACCTAATTAAAAAAACATATTTATGTATTCATGGTCTGGATTATTTATCAGGATGTTTTCCTTTTGGTAAGAATCCTACTGTGTGTGTGGGTGATAAAAATGCACACTGGAATGAACAAGTATTGTTCAATGGGGATAGTCATCTGTATAATGATCTGTTTGGATACATTAGTGGGACCTAGGTAGGGGACTGAATTTTTTCAAGTAATCTTGGCTGGTTGTGGAGAATTTATATTATTGTGACTTGGTTGATATTTATATGTAGAATTATAATTAATTAATTATGGGGATATGTTAACAATATTCAAAAAATATGTAGCTTATGTAGCTAGTCTCCAAATATAATAAAACTATCAATTCTAGATATTTTGAGTTTGTTATATAGATTATCATTTTAATATAAAAAATGATCTTGAATATATTCATGTTTAGTTTGGGTCATCTAATATGGTATCATAGTAATGGTTTATTTTTTTTGAGATTAGTTTAGTTGCCTTTAGTGATTGGGTTGATGAACCATAGTGAAACCCCAAGATATGAGTTTGTTTATACAATGGTATCCTCAGATATTGGTATAGTCATGATATAGTGGTTTATCTAAAAATAAATCCTTGTCCAGATGAGGAATTTTGATATAGGCTTTGGAAAAGATATACCTAGGGGTAATAACAATGAAAATTAAATGATGGGTAATAAATAAATCATTACCTGGTGTAGAAAAAATTAATCACGTCAAGCTTTTTTTGAAACTCCAAGGGTATATTCTTGTTTGGTCATATGGTCAATACGAATTGATATGATGGATTATGTTCCTAGTTAATTTATATGAATATATTGACCATTAAAAGATAAAACAACATAAAGTATACTGAGATTTATATTGGTTGAACTATATAAATTATTAGATAATGTGATGATATAAATGCATTAAGGGTTTTTGGGTTTAATTTAACATATTTTATTGATTATGATAATCCATCTATGATGTTAAATGTTAATCACTCATGTTAACCATTTCTAGTTTTAGAGGTGACTAGAATGAGAATGTACTGAATTAACCATGGGTGTGAGGGATAAATGTGTATTTTGTTTTACTCAAATAAGCTTAAAATGTTAAAATTATGGATATATTTCCATTAACACATATTTAAATATTGTTAAATTTACTTCAATGAGATTAGTGCGTTTTAAAGGTTGATTATCAATCTAGAAATTCCCTGTTAAGAGTTAAAATGGTGGAAATTCTCAAAACACCTTTCCGAACAAGATATGGATATTATTAGTTTATAGTGATACCATTCATATCGACTAATTTTCCTTCCCTATACATGGATCTAAAGAATACTATCATTAAATACTTATAGGATCAATTGGTTTTAGAATTTATACATGATATTCTAATCTACTCATAGAGAAAGGAAGATAATGGATATAATTTATTGAATACGTTAAAATCGTTGAGAATAGATAGACTGTAAAAAAAATCAAGTGTGAATTTTGGATATAAAAACATTTATTCTCATTTCATGTAATAATATGTATAAAAATATTAGTAGATACATCAATGGTAGATGTTATAGAGAAATGGCCTAGACAAACCATTGTAATCAGATTCATATGTTTCTTTGGTTAGTAGAGTATTGTGTAAATATTGGAATAAATTTATCTTGGTTATAAAGTAAAAAAATTGATATCTTGGAAATGAGTAAACTTCGATGGAAAAAATACTCTCGAAGATATTTTCAATGAATGAAAAAATATGATCGTCATCGACCCCTACATTTATTCTCCTAAATAATAAAAGTGATTGTAATAATCTTTTAGTGTTTGAAAAGGGTTTTGGTTGCATCCTCATACTAGATGTCTAGGTAATTAGTTATTAATTATGGCAATTATATAATATTGATAAAACATTCAATACACATGACTTGGTGTTTCAGAGATTAATACTTATATTAATGATTTACCGACATTATCTCTCTAAATAAATGGATAATATTTATATTCATCACATGATATTGAAATAAATAATGACATAGATAAAATGTAATATTTGTTAAATGCGTTTTTTGAAATTGATAAAATATTATTAATGTCTAAAATATATACACCCTAGAAAAGAAAATAAGGACTACGATTCCCTATGTATAAAATATTAGTCATAACTATCCGTGATGATTGTTAAAAATACACAATGCTCAAGGATTTCAAAAGTGTGAATCTTGAAATTATATGGGAAGGTGATTAATAATATTTTTCACAATTTAATTCCAATGCATTTATTTAGGGATTGATCAAAGACGTTAGGAATGATAATGTAGTAATAGAAAAATGTAATAAATTTTTATTTGATTAATTTTATACAATGAATGTGTTTTATAATTTTGAACATGAATATCCTACCCATCAAATCCCGATTTCATGAAGGATAATTTAGATGATAGGTATATATAATCCCTAAATAATCATCATTGATATAATAATATGTGTGGATACCTAATAAAAACAACCATTTCGATAAAATTTGGTCATAAATTAAGGAATATGTATTTCAATGCTTATTATTACATCTAGTTAAGGGTGAAATAAAAAAGAAAACAAGTTTTTTACAACCTCTACCCATACCATTATTGAAATAGGAAAACATCACCATAGATTTCATCATATTCCTCCTCAAAATTTCATAGGTTCAAAATTATATTTGGCTTATAGATGATTTATAATGAAGTGAGTTCATTTTTTAGAACAAAAAATTTTTCTTTCTTAACCAACTCAAGATGATATATATAAGGTAAATGAAGACACAATATTAATTATAACTATCCATTATATCTAATTTGTATTTTTTTTACCCTATGAATATTGATAAATATTCATAGAGTATTAGAGTCAGAGACGAATTCCATAATTGATTATCATTCACAGACAAATGGCCAATCTAGAAGAACCATTCATACTCAAGTGATATGTTGTGATATTATTTGATTGATCACCAAGGATTCTAGGATCAATAACTATTCCAGGTATATTCCTAATATAATAATTCTTTTCACTCTATAATTTAGTTGACACTGTAAGAGGATATGTTTGGTATGATATTTTGGAATCCAACATATTAGGATGAATTTGGAGAGAAGAAACTGATAGTTCATGATATTTTCCATGAACCGATGGGGAAGCTTTAAAGCATTCATAATCATATGAATGTGAAATAATATCAAAATAATATTTAACTAGAGATTCATCAATGATATTTGTAGTTTGAAGTTAGTTACCATGTTTTCATCTGATTATCTTCATAAAATAGTGTTATGTTATTTTGGAAGAAGGGGAATCTAATACCAAGTATTATTTGTCCCGTCAAGATACATGATCATGTCACGGTAGTAACATATCACTAATAATTCCCCCAGCCCCCCCAATGTGCATGATGTGTTTGATGTGTCATATTTTGGTAAGTGTGTATGATACCCATCACTTGTACTGAAAATTATATCAATGGAATAATAACTTCATATCTCATTTGATAATCACATTTATGTAATTAAAGATTCAATAGATAATGTGTTGTGGATGAAGACCACTCATTTTGTCGAAGTTCATTGGGGAATTACATTTTTTTGAAAATAATTTAGGTAATTGAGAAAATAAAGGGAGAAATTTACACCCACCTTATTTCATGTAAATACATTAAATTAGGGGGTAAAATTCATTTTATGGGGAGTATACAGAATTTACCAATGATTTTTACAAAATACATATCCTCAAGGAAACACTATATGTGTAGATTTATTATACACAACACTAAAGAAAAGTAAAAAAAGGATACTTCCATAAAAATATTATAAATCATTATTATTATATTTTAACCATTAATTAAACAGGTTTCAATATATATAGCCAATTTATGAATACTATTTAAAATTTTATAATAAGTCAAATGCCACATTATTCATATAAGACATTTTATCCATTATATTATTTCATGTATAATTATATTAAAATTTATTTCAATCCCTTTTTCAAATATAATCAAAAAATATGATTTTAATATTTTACTAATCATTTTCAACATTTTAAGTGGGGTCAATTTCATTTTTTTAGAATAAAAATTTTAAGTTAAACATTAGTTACCAAGATATAATAATTATTTATCAAAAAATAAACCTTTTACATATAAAATGTTTTATAATTAAATGGATAAATATTTAATTAAAACTCTTATACGTTTTTTAATCATATATACAAATAAAATAAAAAACAATTGATAGGTAATTAATTTAAAATCATATGATTAAAACATAATGATTAAAAATGAATTTTTACATAAATTTTTGTTATCACACACTATATTTTTAATTAAAAGTTACTTATATCATATATAGAACCTAATTTAGATTCAATGTTACCTAAATTAAAAATAATAACTCAAAATTTGGTATAAATGGACATATCATAATTCTACTGATAAAAATAATAACCCTAATTGTATTTAATTATGATTACTAATTGTTAATATTTATTATCTAATGTGGATATAATTCTTTTAAATAAATTTCAATTTTTATTTTATATAATTCCTTTGTTAGGTTGTAAATTTATACCTACATATCTCAAAAATATATCCTTAACCTAATTAACATAATTATCTTGTAATTTATTCTTATTCATTTCCTATCATTCTTTTTACACAGTTTGGTACATATTATTCTCATATAAATGGAATTGAGTTCCAATATTCTAAAGCCAAGCCATGGTTCAAAATTCACATGAAACTATTACAAATCTATTTCTTTTAGATCCAATATACACAGATGATATCCTTTACCATTTACATTTTTCCACAAGTCTTTCATTTATAATTGATTCATCATGAGAAGATCAAAATTCTCAATATATGAATTACCTACACTTTACCTTACAATATTATTCCTTATCATCCAGTGTAATTAAAACCCATTCTAACTATAAGTATATAATGAAATTAATATGAATAATTTACTTATATACTATTATATTAATGGGGTAACCATTATTTAGTTCAGCCAATTTGTTCAAAAAAAATGTTGCTCGTGTTTGTTTATAAACTACCACATACATAAATGGTATATTTTTTGTATTTCTTCACCATAATATTATATGGATTATTTTATGGGTTCAGTGAATAGATATGTTATTTAAATCTTTTTTTATATTCTATAAATTTATATTACTAATTTTGTTAGTAATATTGTCAATATGAAATCATTGAATAACTACTACCTAAACTGAACACAATAAGAGGAAAAAATAATTAATTTTATAATTGAAAACCCCATATTAGTTTTACCATATTAATTAAAATATACATAATTTAGATTAATTACCTTAATATCATTTAAATAATTTTTTTATACATTTTTTATAATGATAATATAAAAAATAATATATTCCATAGCCATACTCACTCATTGATTATTTTCTACTATTGTTGGATGAGTTTAACCACATACATGAAGAATGCATTGAATTTATATAATGTATGAAATAGAATCTTATTATTGGATATTAATAATTAAGTAATAATTTAATTTTTATAGATTTTAAATATAATCTACTATCTCTTTAAAAAAGTTAAGTTTAATGATTTTTTAAAAAGTAATAGAACATGGTCCTTTATAATTTCATACTAATTAAATATAAATTCAAAATGAAAAAATTAAATTATTTGTTTATAAACTATTGAAAAAATAGTATTCATCATTAGTAGATCTAGGAATGATGTATTTTTAGAGAATAATTAATAACATCTCTGCTATTATGAAACTTATTTAAAAAGATACAGAGTTCTCTCTCCAAAAATATAAAATTGATAAAAAAATGTAAATGTAGTGAAAAATTATAAATTAATTTCATAAAAGGTTATTTATTTTAATGTGGTAATAAATTAGGTGACTAAGATAGTCATTTTTAATATATAAGATGTTAAATAACTTCAATATAATTTAAGAGTAATGTTAAGAGACCTTACAAACTCAAATATGATTCTTTGAGTTAAACAGTTTGTTTCGAAAATTAGCCTTGGATGATTCTCCACAATCAATAATCTCATTTTCATATGGTGACCACTTTTAAATATCTTGGGAAAATTAGTTCATAATTCAAAATCCCCTACAATAAATGACTTTATTTTCCATATAATTATTATATGTTATGAATTATTCATATCCTCAATTGTATTTAATTTTCATAATTAGTTCATTATTTAATTTCTAGGTTTCCAATGACCACTAATGTTCCCACTTATTATTTGGAAATAAATATATACAATAATTGATTTATTATTGTAACATACAATTTAATGATAGAAATTATCTCAATATTTTAAATTTTTTATTTTTTCCTTATCATCTCAAAAGTGATTTATTATCCCTGATATTATGTTTTATAAACCACCCTATAAATTATTTCTTTGAATTTAAGCTTTTTCTTAATTTAATTTTGAATCAATTTACTATATTATGTAATTATTTAGGTTATTCCTTTTTAATGTAACATTAAACCCATTCTAATTCAAAGGTTATAGTGATATTATAATTAGATATTTCCTTATGGCACCCACATGAATGGTTAATATTAAAGAGGTGAGTGAGACCTATATTGTGAACCAGTAAATTATATAAAGATTAAAATATCATGATATTATGGTGAAAGGAGTAGTTATTCTATATAAGAAATATTAAAAAGGTTATGATGCCTTTTCTGAAATGGGAAATGAATCATGATTCCAGATCCGCTATGGGAAACCTATTTTGATCCCTGATCCACTTTGGGCACATATGGGGATTCATGATCAACAATTTTATGTTTCTGTTATTATATTGTTGTCACATATCTTGGATTTGTGATTTTTATCTGATCAATGTCTCATGATTTATGTCACATGTTTTTTCAGTAATTACAACACATTATCTATTTTACAATATAGAGTTACACGATCACCTATCATGAAATATGAACTTTTTTTGAATTGAGGTTTATGAAATTTAAGATTTATTCCCAACATGTATTTTCTCATATTATTATAGTGTCACATGTGTGACATGTTTATATTTACATTTTTTCCTAATAGATAATTAATCATAAAATTTTTATTATCTTCCCTTTTTATAAGTCAGGAGTATTAGTTTTAGTTGAGAGATGATTAGAAAAAATAAATAATATGCTGAAATTTTTGAGAAATGTTTGAAAGAACTATAAAATAATATTCTTAAATATATTTTCTCAAAAGGCACTAAAAATGATTCTCAAGATGATTTGATTGTTATATAATGTAATGATTTTAACAATTTTAATGAAATTGAATAAATTAGTTTTTAGTTTTTGTTTCCTCAAGGACCATAAAAAAATTATTTATATACATATAACACACAGAAGGAAAAATATAAATTAATAAACCGAGAAGGCCCCCACATATGAAATGACACCATCTATCTCAATATCATTCCGACCATCAAAAAATTTCCTCCAAATATTGAATATGGGTATTAAAAACTATAATACTGAATTAAAATAGTAAAATATATAGTGAAAACAACCATTCATAGGATGTTTGTCTTATCTTACCTCTAATCCGATGTGGTGGTACCAAAACCGATGATCATCCAACATCACAACCAAGATGACATAAAATTACATGAATACACCAAATTACTATCCAAATAACACCATAAAACATTAATTTCAACACCTCATTGTTATAAATGATTGGTATATTTAATTAAAATGAATTCCAATTCATGATATTCCTAAATAATTTCTGAATATAAAAAATTTATCAGAAATCATCATTGATAATGTACCAAAATCATCCCTAATAGTTAAATTGAATTAATAATTCTATAATAATAATAATAAAGTTACTATCAAAAAAAATACACATCCATATTCATTATCACAACTACAGTCATTTCCGTATTTCATTAATCTTATGATCCTTTACACTACTCCATAAGAGTTGATGTTAATCTTAGTTTTTGAATAAATATCCAAAATTAGAGCATTAATATTATTTATAAATCCTTATAAATAAAAATATAAATGTTTATTAAGAAATATCAGGACCCTTAAAACCTCATAATAAATTGAATTAAAAGAAACATTGAATTAAAATACATTCTTCAAATCCATTTTTTGAGTTTTTGAGTAATATGACAATACATTTACAAAAAAATCCTTATTTATCAAAAAAATGGGTATTATCCCATTATATAAGATAATAATTTATTAACATAAAATAAATATCTCCCATTAATCATCCCCACAATATAATATATCAGAAGAATCATACATATATATTTTCTACATTAATTGGAGATGTTAAAATATAATGAAGGTGTGAGATATGATATTTCATAAGAGTAATCCTAATAAATAACTATCAAAGATAATAAGGGATCATAAGATAATAATATGGATATAATCAAGATACATAAAATATTTCTATATAATAAATAATATAACATAAATTATGACATAATTTGGGACGTAACATAAGAACATATCATGTAATTGATTCAAAATGAAGAGGTGCAACCAAAATAACATGGATTAGAAAAATAAAACAATAATCCCAAATACTAAAAGAATAACAAAAAATTATAGAAAATAGAATTATGTGTAATGGGAATTATATATTACATAGCCTAAAAATTAAATCAACATAGGTTGGTGGCACAAACATAAAAATAGGAAACCATTTATGTAAACATATCATTCCCAAACATTTATTACCAAACCCATTAGGTGAATGAATTAAAATGTGTGAAAACCCATTTTCCAATTCCTTTATGAGAAAATAATTATTTCAAACACATAAAATCTCGTGGTATTTAAAACATAACCAATTAATTGGTTGGAGTTGAAGAACCGACATAATCATCCATCATACATTTTAGTGCCACATTAAATAAATGATTTATCATACCATAATTAATCCATTTAAATTAAATTTATATCATGTCCTTTTCAAAATGAAGTCACGTAGAGAAACATTTATACATGATTCCACAACATAACCTAATATTCTAGTGGAAAATAAAAATTCTCCAATAGATATTTTGTAACATTATACGTAAATACCATTTAAACTGGATAATGAAGCATATGATGTATACATCATATATATTAACAATATAAAAATATAAAAATAGTTTCCCTAATTATTATGTGAATGAAATCTATAGGAACAATTTTATATTAATAGATGAAAATATATGTTTTTCACAAAGGAAAGGCATTGAAAAAAATTATAAATATATAATGAATAAGTTAGACAATGGTAGTAAGTGATTTTGATTAAATTAATCTCTAAATTTTGTTTTAATTTAATTTATAGTGTCATTCAAATAAAATTCCAATAAAATAACTATTTTTTATTTTTAAGAGGGAAATGGATGTGAAATCACAAAATATTTTTTAAAACATGTTTTTAACATTTATATAATTTATTAAGTTATATATCACTACCAAAAAGACATTTGTCTGAAGAGGTTATGTGGAAACTCATGAAAATAATAACCTTGAAAAATCATAAAAATAGATTCTATAATATTCATAAATGTTCTTTCAAAGAAATTTGGTGTTAAAAATAAAACAAATTCTCATACAAGGGAAATGTTTAAAATTTAAATATTAGAATCCACAAAAAATGTTTTATAATAATTATTAATTTTGAAAATAGGAAAAGTTAAATTTGGAGGGCATAATAATTAACACACAATTGGTTTTATAAATAAAATGGAAAACTTTTTCAAGACAGAAAATATATACAATGTTTTTAAACAATTATTAAAGATTATTAGATTTATTATCTATATTTATATTATTTTTAAGAAATATATTTTATTATAGTAAAATAATTTAATTAAGAGGTCATTTATAACCATATTAGAAGAAAATTTACCATTAAATGAAATTTTAGGGTTCATGAAACCAATCACAGAACAAATAATTTCAATAAGAATAAATTTAACTAAATTATTGGAGTTTTCTTAAAAAATTAGTTACATCATTAGTATCTTTTGAAATAAAATTTATTTAGAGAGATAATGTGATATAGATATTAAAAACCTATGAATTAAAATAAATATCATTAAAGTGATTTTATAGTTGTTAATTAGACAATATTAATGTTATCATGGTTCACATTAAGCACTATTTCCTCATTAATTAAATTTGAGACACGATAACCCTTACCTTAATTATTGACATCAACTAAATCACATGAATTACTTGTATAAAAAAATATCTTAATTTTTTTTAAAAAAATTATAATATCAATAACCATATTTAAAATTAATTTAAAATTATTTGAAATGTGATTAATATTTAGTCATTATCTATTTTTGATATCTTCTGTGATTAATCATGATAATTTTGAAATTGTTTAATAAAAACCATATTTATATTCATTATTCTCAAAAATATCATCATTACAAGATCATGAATTATATATAATCATGTTCGATGAAGTATTTGTTTCACTAATTTTTAATGAGTAGATGTTGACAGCTTAATTAATTAATACCTTATTGAATTTACCACATATTAAGAAACATAAAAAATCAATTTTTATTTATAAATTGTATTATCCATAACTATTTTCTATTTTTAAACGATGATATTATTTTGCATAATTTGTCATATAATTAGATTTAATGGTAGAAACATGAAAATTATATTATTAATGGATGATTATAGTTACAAAAGTTGTTTATCATGGAATAAATCTGTTATTACAGAGCCATAATAATAGTTTTTTAGAATTTATTATTATTTTTAAACATATTTGATGGTATTATTAAATAATAGAACAAATTTAGTTTATGAATTAGATATGTCACTCTATATGGGTTGTAGTATGTTAAAATGTATAAATATTTTCTTAATTTTTTATAATGGAAGAATAAAAATGTGTATAAAAGTTTCTCATAGAATATAAAATATTAATTAAATTATAAATATATATTTAATCATATTATGTTGAAAAAAAGTTAGATGTGGATGGTGATTATTAAAATGAAATAATTTTAGGGAAGATACAGTACATAAATTGAAAACATTTAGTTTCCATTTGACGATTCATTAAAATGGGATAACATAGGACACAATATTTTTTCAAGAAGAATATGAATGTAAAATTAGATTACATGGGAATGAAAGAGGTAATAGTTTCAATTGCAAAAAAATATATAGATTAGTCTATATTGGATTGTGGGAGACCCCTTTTACAAGTGATGTGAATGGAATTTTGAAAATTAAATAATCTTAACAAAAAGAGGTTAATAATTTTACAAGACAAAAAGGCCCTAAAATGAACAGTAATGGTTTATAGATTTGTTTCAGTCAAGAAAATACCTCGACCAAACAATTTGGAACATTTAAAAAAAATATCCTTTTACCCCTTAGGGTTAATATTTTTCCACTAATAAAAATTTAATTTAATAAAAAAATTATCATAATATAGAACTTATCTGTTTGTAAAAATATGTATTTCGGACATAAATTAATTTATTATTGGAATTAATTATTTATATAGAAATTCTTTTACAAAATAATATTTTTTACTACACAAATAATTCTAATACTATAACATTTTTATTGACTATAGATAATTTAAATTACTTTCTACAATCTATAGATTTTAAAATAAGGAAATTCTGTTTGATTATGTTTATGCCACACAAAAAAATCAATCCCCAAAAATATTATTATTTAATGATGGTCATTATAAACTATCTATTAAATTATATACCATGAGTGACATTAAATAATTATAAATATATATATATATATATATTAATCAATAAAATATTCTTGATTAATTCTTAGATAATAAGCACTAATGTTTTGGTCACCTTGTTTTATTATTTAATGTTATATTTTCATAAAAAATGTTATTTTATTTATATTTATGGTAGAATAAAATGATAAATATTTAGAAATATTATAAAATCTATTTTTAAAAATAATATTGATTTTTTAAATAAGCACATCAATTTTATCCTACAGTGAAATTTTGGTATTTTACTGAGAAGTTTGATTTTTCACAATATAGTGAAAACTTTTTTTAATATTGAATTATGTGTCATAATTAAAAAAATTTGATGTGAAATTTCATTTTAGATTAATTTAAAATTTTCATTAGTTAAAATAATTTAAATATGTTTTCAAATAATTTAATTAATGAATTTACTATAAATTTATATTAAATGATAAGGGATTTTTATTGAAAAACTAATTCTCATTGTCTTTTACAACTTTAATTTTAAATAAAATTCACCCAAATATTTGTTTTATTTTGGAGAAATTAATTCCATATTTTGGATCAATATTTCCAAATTCTGTAAATTTGTTTATTTTATTTTTGGTTACTATAAATAGTAACCTTTTGTAAATTTACATACCATAGTAATGTTTAAATTAGGTATTTAAATATAAAAATAAAATGATATGGACTTAATAATGTTTCTAACACTTTTACAAATAGCCTTTCATGAATTCATTTCAAATATGATCAAAAAATATTTTGTTATATGGACATATATTTTAATTTTTTATGTGATTATGAACTTTTTTAATGTTTTATTTAAAGAAAAGTAAAAAATATCACAATCTCGTTTTTAATAACTATATTATTTTTCTCATTTGGATAATCATAGAATATTTTTTAAAAAAAATATTTTTTTAAATATATATTATTAATATTCATCATGTTATGTTATGATAATTTTTTGGTTATGAGATAATTTCTTCAAATTCTTACACAATGTTGATGATGTTATTATTCAATTTACGGAAAAATAAAATAGATGATATTAAAAATAGTAAAAGTAATACATTTTATGATAATTAATTTAATACCAGAATATAATGTCTAAATATTACATTTTTTTAATGTATAAATATATATTTTAGGATTTAATAAGTCATATTTATATTATTGAAGGCAATGCATTTAATGTATCTAAAATTGGCCTTAATCATATTCTATAGTAAATGCTATGTTATAAAATGATATAAAATTATTAAAATTAATTCAAAATTCCATTTTATTTTTATATGGTTCATTATAATAACTAATGTTAATATATTTTTTTTGTTTCAATTATTTTTTACTATCTTAACCCTCAATTAGTAAAAAAAACATTGTTTCTGTGGTTAGTGTGAAAAGGGTTAGTGAGGGTTTAAATCCAAAATATAAGGGTAATAAACACACCCAAAACTTTTATAAATATCTTTTGTGGTTTTTCAGATCCATCATCATCGAATATTTGAATTAAATAATTTTTATACGTTATTAATTGATAAATAATTCATTTTTTTAATATATTATGAAATTCCAAGAGTTCCCCTCTTCACTCTTTTAAAAGAGAATATATTATCATATTTACATAACATTTAAAAACACATTTGTGTAGGACAAGATGTACCCAAATACATTAATAAAACTTCATACCAAATTTTAGGGGACTTATTTTTGGTATAATAATAATATTATGGGTCTAATGGTTTCATGAAAAAGATAATTTCTAGTAAAGATGTATAGTTTTTAACAAAATGTTTTAGTTTTATTTCTCATTACACCTAATTAAAATATTCTCCAACCCTGATAAAATAATAAAAATGTATCCTAAATATAACTATATTTTATTATGGTAATGGTGTAACATATTTGAAGATGCTATTTCTGAAAATTTTTTATGAATCAACCATTATTTTATAGGACGATGTACCACCTCGCAGACAGATGTGTTTTTTTTCACCACCATATATCTAAGATGGTTATAATGAATAAAATTATGTTTATAATTGATATTTTTGAAATATTTATCATTTTTAATTGACTGAATATCATTTAATTTCATATCATTCAATTCATTGAGAAATAATAAAGTCATTTTCACGTAAAAGTAGAGTACCACCTCCAACTAGTGATGTGATTTATTTTTCATTACCGTATCACATGTATGGTATATATATATGTATATTTAAATATATAATAATATATTTATGACATTTTTATCAATTTTTAAATATAAAATTAAACTTATCTTGTTTTTTACAATTTTCATTTAAAAAATTGAAATGTTATTCACGTGTACGTGCAACTTACCACTTCAATGATTGATATATATTTCATTTATCATAACCATAGTTAGTGGTGGTAATTTAAATTTTATATAATTAATAAAAATTGTAATTATTTCAAGATTATTATTTTTTGGATTATATAATAATAGAATTTTTTTCTATATTAATCTAACCAAAGCCATTTTAGAAAAATGAATCCTATATCATCAAAACATCCTACATAAAATTAAATGGTTAAATGATTATATATATATTTGAAATAAAGAAAATAAAATAATTAAGAACCATGATTTATTTATATAAATAAATAAATAATGATTATTATTTTGGAAGAATATATAAAGAAAATGGTCAGTTGGACTCAAGGAATGGGAATTTATTTTAAAATAATATCTTTTAAAAATTACCTCAAAATGCACATTTTCATTAATATCCATATCTATTACTTTTTTTATGACTATATTTATATAAATATAATGGAATTACAAATGAAACATAATGGTTCATTTACGTTTTTTTAAAGGTTCTTGAAATATAATCTTTTAGAAAATGTTTTAGTGTCCTTTACAAAAACACAAACAAGGAATGTTCTATTTTAACATATATGGTGACAAAATATTTTACATTCCCATTACAATTATTTTATTTTTTTGACTAATTTACAATATTCCTATATTCGTGGATGAAAAAACATCTTTTAAATTGTACTAGTTATTTTTATAATGGTTTTAAAATGAAATTTATTTATCAATATCCATAAATTGTTTCCTTTTGGTGTGATAAAGATTAAAATGATGCCATATTTTTTGTTTTATGTTGTATTTTATGAGCATTATTTATATGGATGGTTGGATCTATTATAAAACATGGGTGGATGATCCTATTATATATCTCCAATGAAATGTGAAATTGGATGTAGTAATCTAATTATGAATATCATAAGAGTGTTTGGGAATATACATAAAAGGTTAATCTATTTATAATTGGGATTGTAATTTCATTTGTAAATGTGAGGGTTACTCTAAGTAAAACCATGATGTTTATTCCATGCGTAATCATGTGGGTTTCTCCATAAGAATTAGTGACATTACAATTATTCCTCATGTTACATACATGATTTATTTTTGTTTTCTAAGGGATATTATTAACATATTATCTTTTAATAGGGTAAAACAATTTATTTTCTACTTCATATGGTTGAAAAGTATAACATTGCGACGCATTTATTTTTAGTTTTTCAAAATTTTAAATGAAAAAATATTTTTTTTATTTTTTCAATTCATATTTCTTATAAGATGTTTTACAAAAATATTTTGATATATAATAATATTGCCTATGAAAGATAATGAGTATATTCATCCCAAGGAATATTTTAAGAATATAAAATTTTTATAGGTATACTCTGACTAACAATTTTATTAATATTTTTTCCCTTAAAATGATTTATGTACTCATCCCAAATTATTAAAATTTCACAGGGTTTAATTATAATTTAATGAAATGAATATGGTAAAAAAAAGTGAATAAATTTTTTAAGAAAAATAAATCATGTTTAAAAAAATAAATTTATATTTTAAAAAATTGCTACTGAGTTGAAGTGTACTCTTTGTAATATATGATATTATTAAGTAAGAGTTATGAAATAAGAAACCGATACAAATTTCAGAAATAATATTTGAGAATGAAATAAAATTTAATCTAGTCTATAGGAACTACATTGCGTAATGTTTAAGGAAGGGTCCTTATTGTTGGCATCATAATAGGGGTTAAATAACCTTAGTGGGTATGATTTTATTTGGGTATAAGATAAAGAAATTATATTTATCAATAAAGGAAAGTATGTTATATATACTTATGGATATATTTATGGGGTTTTTGATTTAACTTAATTCAACCAAGATATAAAGGTGTTGAATGATTAGAGTACAAAAAAATTTCGTTGGTATTGTCTTTAACCTTATGGATTATTACAATTATAATTATTCATTATATCATTTAATGATGTTATTTTGATGATATTAAGGATATATTAACAAGATATATGGAATGAAATCACTCAAAACAATGTTATCCATTTCATATTATTTAATCATCACTAATATAAAAATAGCCTATTTAAATGATTTTGAATTCTTTTTGATCATCCAAATCACTTATAAGAATATATTTGATTTATCTATCACAATTAAATTTTTCCAAACATTCAATGGATCAAGATTTCGTTTTTATTTGGTTTTTAATTATCAATATATTCATATCATTTGAAAATGTAAACACTGACATGGTCTTAACTATTTTAAAATATATAAATTTCATGATGAAAGAAAAAATTTATATCAATAGCTTCAATGATGGCCCTATTATCTGGATTTTAGGTATGTTTCTTTATCATATGTATGAAACATGATTGTGTTTATTTTGGAAGTCATTGGGACATTTTTCATTCCATTGATTCATAGGAATAATTTATTAATGAATAATACAAGTAATATTGGTTAATGTTTTATGGATGTGTTTATGAATTGAGTATTCAGAATTTTGATATTTTGGTGTTTCATCAATCATGAATCACTTAAGGATTATTGGATAATATGATTTATTTAAAAAAAATGGAATCATATTTTAGATAGAACTGATACCCATAAAATTGGTGTATTAAAATAGTGATAATTTTTAGGAGTAATTTATTTAGTTTGAGGTATATGTAACATTTAATATTAACATATAATTAGATATATTTGAGGAAGAATGTATTCCATTTTGGTGGACATAATTTTAATGTTACTGTTAACAATTAGGATACATATGATATTGTATATTATGTTAATTATGGGTCACAAAAATTTTAAGAATATATGTTTTTTTATAGATATATCCATGGGATATAAAAGGGATTTAGTGATTTAGTGTTTAATGGGTTTTCAGAAGAAATTCACTATTTTTTGAACCATTTATGATGATGGTAATAATAAAATTCATGTTATTTTATTAGGGGACTAAGGATTAAAATACATTTTGTTGGAATATATTATTTTCTTACACATTAATTGTTATTTTATAAATTTAGGAAAATGATTATCATAACATAGAGATTATATGATATGGAATATAAATTTTTGGGATGATATATGAAGAGTCATCAATGGTTATTTTATAAAATGACAAATTAATCATATACATATGTTCTATTAAATCATTATAGTTTTTGGATACAATCTTTTTCAAGAATATATTACATAATTTTATGTATATAATTTTATCAAATGATATAATCATATATTTGGGAGGAATATTTTACTCTTTGGAGATTTATTTGAGGTTTAAGTTTATACACTTTAGAAATTAACTTATATGTTGAAAACCATTTCTAATTTTGGATAACATTTAATGTTAGAAGGAATATCATATAATCATTTTGTGGAAATATTATATCATTTAAATGTTTATCTTAGTAGAATAGACAATGTAAATTAACCATAAATAATAATTCATTGGAGAAAACGATGAGATTATATTAGAAATAGATTAGAGGATGAAATTGTACATATCAAGTAAGTATATTTCTTTATTTTGTTATCATATATGATAAAGTAATAATTAAATTCTTGGAATCATTTTCTAAAAAAATTATTTTCCAATTTAATTTAATTAAAGAGAAATAAATTGTATTTTTAAACGAAAACAAAATTATGGATTTGTAATGGTTAGAATTTTAGTTAACATGATATCTATCACATTCTCTCCGTCCTAATGAATAATATTTTTTATTCAATGTCCACTTATTTACATCCCACAATTTTTTCCAATTGGATAAATAGTTATTTTCTATTCTAGATGACCCTTATTATTCCAACTCTCTATTTTCAAGTAGATGTTTTACTAACCATTCTTATGACATGCAATAACAAAAATAAATATTTTGAAAAATGAAACACTTATTTTCTATGAACGATTTAAAATATATAGAAATAAATATATAAATGTGAGGGGGAATTTAATACCTATATCATTTAAAATAATGAATTTCTATTCACTGATATTTATGACATGTGACACCACACTTAAACGAACAGTGAAATATATTTATTTAAATATGATCTTTATAAAATAATAGTTAAATTATATTGTATGAATTGGATTAACATTTATTTTAAATTTATATAATTATTTTAATAATTAAATATTTATTAAATAAGTATTAAGAAATAATATCTATGGATTTATTAAAACCATTTTATTATTCAAAGATGTGTTTTCAAAAA
This sequence comes from Viscum album, assembly GCA_963277665.1. Taxonomy (NCBI): domain Eukaryota; kingdom Viridiplantae; phylum Streptophyta; class Magnoliopsida; order Santalales; family Viscaceae; genus Viscum; species Viscum album. Next base: position 1,824,098,746 of record OY728151.1, on the reverse strand, counting down.
AATGGTTTTTGATTTAATTTTTTAAACGAATAATATAATTACTATCTAGAAATTTGAGAAATTTTATATTGTAAAAAAATATAATTTTTGGAATAATAATATCAAAATTATACATTGTTAAAAAATTTATATTGTTATGATAAGATTATATTTTAATGGATAGTGTGAAATTTTAATTATTATTTAAAACTATATTTTTTCAATGTTTTTAAAAGAATAATTTTATTATATAATAGTTTAAATAAATTATTATTTAATTTTTATTAAATGTAATCCAATTGCTTATTTTCAAATTTTTATTAAATGAATTTAGTATGGAATCATTTTATACATAAAAGGGGAAATATTTGTAGAAAACAACTTTTATCAAAAATTCTAAATTTAGTTATGAACCAAATTATACCAATTAAATGTTTTCAATTTTGAAATATGGATAACATTTTTTAATTCAGGTGGTAAAAATTTAATACATTTTTTCCTTTGGTTTTTGGTCAATACGAATAAAATACACAAGAAATATTATTTCTATGGTAAAGGTGAAATTGAGAAATTAATTTTAAAAAATAAAAATATAATGATAAGAACCCTAAAACATATCTTAATTATATTAAATGAATCCAATTCATCTATAATCATTGATGATTTAGTTATACAGTAATTTTTTATATTTTGATGTGATTATGACCTATATATTAATTTGTGTAAAAAAGAAAAAATTGATACTCTCTCTATTTTAATAAATATAATATTTGTAACAATGGGGGATAATGAGAGCATATATTCGTTTATAAATTTTATTTTTAAATATATATATTAATATTCATCAATTTAATTTATTTTTTAATTTTACTAAAGTAATACTTACCTTAAATTGAAACACAACACTGACACATAAATTATTTAATTAATTGATGGATAATATAAATGAAATAAAAATATTAAATTTAATATAATTTGTGATAAATTTTTTGATAAAATAAATTTATAGATAAAAATTTTATATTAGATATGAATAAAAACATTGGTTCCAAATTTCATTTGATTTATTGATATTAATGAAGTCAATGTAATGAATAGTTCCAAAATTTACACTAATGATAATTAATAATATATAATGTATTATTAAATTATATAAAATTTTAAAAAACACTATATTATGAAAATTTATTATATTATTCTTGAAAACATCTACCATGGTTTTTTTACAAGAATGTTTCCCATTTATTTAACTATATTAACCCAAAATGTGTAAAATAGCCGTATTGTTGTGGTATGTGTGAAAAGGGTTTGATGGGTTAAAACAAAATTATAATGATAAAAAACATTGTCAAATTTTATTTTAATGTTTATTAAATGAGATTATATCATTCCATAATACTCATATGTTCTATATAAATACTTTCTGAAAAATTTTAAATTGAAAATTATATTTTGTTAGTTTAATATTTTATGAAATTCAAAGAGTGTCCCGCCCATTTCATATAAAAGATAACTAATTTTCCAATTTTATTCACAAATAAATATAAATTGAGTTCAACCAATATATATCCTGACCCATCCTATAATTTTATACAACATTTTAGTGACCTTATTTTTGGGAGAAATACCAACCGTAGAGGTCTTAATGTGTTAATAAAAGAGGATTTTAGAAACAAGTGTTACAATTTTAACCACTTGTTTTAGTTTATTTCACCTATAAACTCCTTAAAATCATGTAAAACATGATAATATAATAAAAAATATAAAAATATATATTTTATTTTATTAATTTAATTTAATAAACAATATCTTTTTTGTCTTCAATCAAATGGTAAATGAAACTGTTGTTCATATATTTGGCAGACTACCACTTCATAGATTGACGTAAATAATTTTAATCAAAAACACTCATAGTAAGTTAAAATTATATAATTTATATTAATGTATGATATTATTTAAAAAATAACATTATTAAATGATAATATATGATCTAATTTCATATATTTCCATTCATTAAAAAAAGATTAGTTCAATCATCTGTACGTGTGGACAACAACCAACACTAAGCGATATAAGTCTTTTCTCATCAGCAAATCACATGGTGATATATATAAGTATATTGAATGATTTAAAATGATATTTTTTGATATTATGATCATTATTTGAAGATAAATTTACACATACTATCATTCCAAAATGATCTTTGATAAATTGGGGGGAAAAGAGAGTTTTAAGGGAATCATTAACATATAATATTTAACCTGAATGTCCCTTACATAGAGTATGTCTCATGATGTTCATTATTTTTCATCCTAAATAATAAAATACTATTTTTTAATATATCATATTTTTTTCATTATATGATTTATTTTTTTCACATATCATACTATGATTAATCATTTAATAATTTATTTTCATTTTGGATTTTTTAATGAAATTCATTTCAAAATTTAAAAATGGATTCAATAAGTTTACTGTTGTCAAAATTCTCATTACTGCATAATATTAAGAATCACAATAATTAAAAATCTATCATTAATTTTTCTGTATTTACACATTTAACTCCAACAATTAAAAACGGTTATGAACGATGAACTATGTTGAAATCATGGACATGGTAGGTAATATATTCACATGTGTCACGTTTCAATTTCTCAAAGATCATTTTTAATGGTTTTCATTAAAATATATATATATATATATATATATTCATTATAACGTGAAAATTATGTTTATTTTTAACTTTTATAATTTTTTTCAAAAGTAATATTTTACAATATGTTTAAACATGATAAATAAAAAGAAAAAAATAATGTTATGCTATAATGCATATAAAGAAAATGAATTTTCTACCATTATAACAATGATATTAATTTTAGATTAATTTTAAATATATATAATTATATTAAAAGATAAATACAACATATAAATTTTCTGGTTATTTTCATAAATGTTTTTAAAATAGAATACATATATCAATTTGTGAAAATGTTTTCATATAGGCGCATAGAAAATTTTTAAGATAAAATATTTATTTTTATTTTGATATAGTTATTGAGAATTGATAATGAGTTTGGGGGTTCCATTATAAATTGAGTATTGGTGAACTCATTATAGATCTCCAATGAATTGTGTAAAGGGACAATTTATATAAATTAGATTACTTAAATCAGGCTATGGTAATATACTAAAATAGTTATTCCATGTTTAAATCTGCTAATAATTTTAAGGGAAATTATGATGGTTACTAAATAAATAAACATGATGGAAATTTCAGGTATAACCTTTAAAGATACTCTATAATTATGAATGACATGAAAATAATTCTCCAATTTAACTACATTATTTATCTATTCTTTTATGAGTTTTAATGGATATCATATGGTTCAAAAATGTGAATAAAATGTTATGCATCTTTATAGGGATGAGTTATAATTTTTTATAACCTTATTATGATTTCATTATGATTTCAACGAATCATTTTTGTGTTTGATTATTTTCTTTAATATTTTACTAAAAAAGGATTATTAAATTATTAGGATCATGAATTTAATTATTATTGAAGATGATGATTATTTTGAGCGCAATATATATTTCATAAAAATTAAAAAATTTACTTTTATTCATTTTCAAATAGTTTATTTATTTTTCCCCTTACTAATTATTTTTTTCTCATCCCATAGTTTAGAATTTTTTTAATAGGGTTTAATTATGGGTTCTATAATTGATGAATTCATGTTGAAAGATGTTAGTATTTATCATGAAAACAAATCAATTTTTCTTTAAAAGTAAAATATTTTGAAAATATGGATACTGAGTAGAGGTTTACTATTTTAAATTGATGATATTATTATGTAAGAGTTATAACCTAACAATTTATTACCCTAAAAAATATATTTTAATTAAATGAAAAATAAATTCTTTCAAATGAAATATGGATTAATAATGTTTTACATCTGGTCATTACAAATTTATTTTAACACTGATAACTCACTTACTAACAAATAAAATGAATATTAATAATTATTAACAACAATATAAACTTCATAAAAAATGATAAAAATTTTACAAAAAAAACTATAATTAATTTTATAGATACATATTTATTATATATTTATTACTTAAAATTAAATAATAAAATTAGATAATTTAATTTATTATTTATATATTAAAATTCAAATCATTTGAAAATGTATTTTACTGTTGAAGGAGGGATGATAAAACTCTCGCAACCGTCAAACATATTATTTCATCCCCATATTCCAATTTTAAAACTAACACCACCTCCACTCTTTCCATCCAGGTGTATGACACTGGCCTCCATCTCCCTCATCGACCTCTCCACCATCATGCCTACCTATATTCCCATAATTATTTTCACCCAACACCATCTCATCAACATCCCCCTCTCTATCTCCCCACTCATTCCTCATTGTTTCTTACACCCCCATTTCATTTATGTAGATACTAAATATCATCACTATTATAGCTTCCTCACTTCTTCCCCCACATCATTGAATGTTTATAAGGGAATAATATAAAATCTATATATTGTTTATCATGATATTTTTCAATTTTGACTTCATATTTTTCTACCCACTGTTATGTTACCTGGATAAATTTCACAGTCGGTTGGATGGAATATGGTTAGTAAATTAATATTGTTGATAGTTTAATATTTTGAGTTAGAAGAGATAGGACATCAGACAATTAGTAATTGATTAAAAAAAATTTAAAATGTAAGGATGATTCTAAATTTTTTTTATTATTATTTCATTAATCTTTTTTCATCGAAATTGTATAGTATTTTAAATAATTAGTGACAATGTATCTCACTTTAGACAATAATCTTCAATAAAATGGAATATAGGTTAGGAATATAGTGAATGAAAGATTGTTTTCCACAATTCATAATTTCAATATATTTATTTCATAATCATTATTGGTTGAGTAGGATATTGTCTCCTGATAATAGATTCTGTGAAAATTAATTTTTTATGTTTTAAATATAACTTCTTACAATAATCCATTAATTAATTAAAACCCAGAAATATTATATGATGATTAAAGTATAATGTTAGTCTTTTCCATGAGTTTTACATTATTTTAAGGGTGATGATTCGTTCATATAATTTGGTTTTTATTAAAATTACATGTATATATTTTTGGGTGTGAAAAATTTACAATGGAATCCCTAAATATTCTCTATTATTCTTCATACATTTTCAATTATAATTTCAATCATTTCATTTATTTCAATCCTTAGTGTTAATGGTATTATATTGAATTTCCCTAGGAAACCATTATATCACATTATGGACATTATTTTGTAAATTTCATTCAAATTAAAAATAATGTAATTATAGATTCATAGGGTTTATATATGACTTTTGTGGATAAAATTAAAATAAATTATCATTTCAATATAATATATTCCATGTTCAATAATACTAATTTATGTTATTTCTGAACAAAGTTTTTTTATTCTAGAAATATAATTCATCATTTCTAAACGTCTTTTATGTTTATATATTTTTATTATAGATCATAAAATTTAAAATAGTTACAAGGAAAAATTTAGTAAAATTAACATAGGCGATGTAGATGTGTAATGTGGTCTATATTTTATGACATGGATCCTCTATAATTATGGTTTTACCCTTCCTTATTTATTATATTTTATTCTCTTTATTGTTATTATATTTTCAATGGTAAAAGATGATGAAGATGAATGTTTAAATCAATTGAATGTTTTTTCATGCTTACCAATAGTATCACCAGAAGATTTTCATGTAAAACTACAGTACACATAATTATATTTGTATATAAATTGGTTTTTTTCAAGTATTTTAATTTTCATAATAAAACATCCGATATTTTTTCTAGAATATAAAATACTTCATTAATGATTTTCTTTCCAATAAAATATTGTTTATATGTCTATATGAAGCATTAGGATAAATTGGTTTCAATATAAAAAATCCATCTAACGAAATTTATATAGGAAAATGGATATGGAATTATCCAATAAATATTCAAAAATATCAGGTTACATGGATCTACCAGTGATAGGAACTATATGGCATAATGGGTTAATTTTCGATCAGTATTAGATGTTAGTGGATTATGTGTCTCTATTGGGTTGTTATTCAATTAATTTATATAGTTTAACAGGGGTTATTTGTGGCTTGAGGTTTATTAATTAAGGATGCTGGAGGATGGGATAATGATATTAAGGGATTCAGGAGTTTGATAAGACAAACAATTTGTGGGATTTAGTGTCAGAGTAGGTTGTGGATCTTTTTAATGAGTTCCCTTTCTATTATTCACCAACATATTCTTTTAGTTATTTATGTTCTCTTTCCTCACAACTAAATATTTAATTCATCTACATTTTTTTCATAAATCAATGTTATTTCATCATTTCACTCTCCAGAACCAAGAATTATTGATTTCATTGAGTGTTATATAGAGAGAATCTAGTGAGAGGAACTCAAGAATAGGTATTTTACTAATGGTAATAAATAAGATAAAAAGGTAATGAGAATGACGAACAATTGGGGATTGATCCTTATAGAAAGAGTGAAATTTGTCATAATTTAGTTCTTTTTGGGAAGATACAATAACTATTCAATCATAGTGTATTAAAAGATTAAGGGAAAAATGACTTGGTGGATTTAATTAGGTTTACTAATGAATATTTAGAATTTTTTGAAAACTCATGCTTATGATTTTTGAGACAGTTGAGGTGTAATAGAGTTATCTAATAGAGTCTTAGATATTACTACATGAATTTTTAACATGTAATGCTAAATTGGTGTAGAAAATGTTTATATATTGTCAGATATAGATATTTTCCTAAAAAAGTATGTGTCAACAACTATATGTTGATATGAGATACTTGAATGATGATAATCATATGAGAACATGGATTTAATAGTGGGTGGAGTCACGCATGGTCAACAAACAGACGATGATAATATTTTTTGAATAAGTTAATATATTATTTAATTCTAAATATAAAATATATCATCTAATATAAATGATAGTTCTATAATGGGCAAGATGGGTTGAAGTTGTGAAAGAATTGTTGAATGTGTCATGGATTGAGTAATAATGTTTCAGGATTGTTTAGTAAGTCACTGAACATGGTTGGAAAAAAGGGGAATATCATTTTATTTATTCATTATTTAATCCTATAACAATAGATGAAATGATATTGTGTTTTCTTTTAAAAAACAATTTAAGGATAAGAAAATATATTTGGTATCTATTGGATTGAATGCAATTAATGATGAAATCTTTTGGATTCCCAAAACACCAAGAAAAATATGGAATTGTTAAACAAAATAGAGTAATGGGATAAAAAATAAAATTATGTAGGAGAAATATTTATTTATTCCTAAAATGTTTTACATGATAACAATGATGAAAATAAATTATATCACTATCATAATGGTCTTATGTGTTTTCCAATTGAAATAATTTTCTAGACATAAGATGTGTATTATTTCTTAGGACCCACCCTAGACTCTACAATAGAAATATAATTTGGCAGGGCTGTTCCTAACCTATGCCATCAAATTAAACTGGATTTTCATATAAAAAGAAACAATGAATTATTTAATAGAACAAAATTGATAGGAATAAGGATTCCTTAGGGGATACTTCTTCTTGTCGAGTGGCTATTAGTGGATTAGGTTACCTCTAGTAGTAGGTCAGAAAAATTAATATATATTTTTTATTAGATGTTTTTACATTGATGGGTATTATTGATTTGGTGTTGATTGGGATGGATGTAATATTATTTTTATTTTTAGTAGCTAGTCAATCCAAACGGTTAGACAACATCCCTAGGAGTAGTGCCATTTAGGGATTTACATGATTATTCTTCGAAATGATTTTTTTTATATTTATCATAGTTATAATTCTACAACTATATCCATGATTCCTTTACATGATTTTATCTATAAAAATATAATTAAATAATTTTTATCTTAATATCCTTATCACGCCCTATCCCCCGGGTCCCGTACTGTGACTACACCAAGAACACCTTTTATAGGCCAAGAGATTGTGACAATCACCGAAAGGCGTAATCCCTAAAACTATTAAGGCATTTTCTTAATAACCTGTAACACATTCAATCAAGAACACAACAAAATATGAACACAAGTAAACTGAATAGTAAATAGAGTGAGTATAGTAAGTAAAAGGGGCCAGAATAGAAGCCCAGTTGGAAAGTACAAGAAACTAAAAGTACAAGTAAACTGGAGATAAAAAGGAAGACTGCTTCTAGGTCATCCTCTGAGGATCCTACCTGAAGGGTAGGTATAGATCACCTCCTCATAAATCCATGTCAACTTGTTTCCTATGTAAACTGACACACCGTATAGTCATCCTCTGAGCATGGTCCTGTCCAGGTACCCTCATCCTTAGTCAGTGATGTCTGTTGTCTTCATCCAACACAACATGTTTTGGGCATAGATAATGCAGGGGTGAGTATAATGATACTAATTAGGGACCCCGAGACCCTCAAGGTCTCCCAAAAACCACAAAGGATAAAGAAATGTACGAAATCAAATGATAACCCTACCTAGTTATATGCCCATTCATATACCTAAGTTATCAATTTATCCATCTCAATCATGAAGAAACATAGTTTTTCTGACTTAGCTTACACTAGGTATATATTTAGGTATAGTAGTATATATTATTAGTTATAAATATTGATTTATCTTATTTTGTTAATAGGATCTGCTGCTAACCTATATAGAATCGCTATGAGGTTACCCACACAGGATCGTTGGAGATGACCCACACAGTATCACTAGGAGATGACCCACATAGGATATCCATGAGCTAACCCACATAGGATCGTTGGAGCCGGCCCACATAAGATCTCTAGAACTGAACCACACAAGATCGCTAGAGCTGACCCAAACAGGATCTCTAGGTGCTGACCCACACAGGATCGCTAGGAGCTGACCCATACATGATTTCTAAGAGCTGACCCACACAGTATTTCTAGGAGCTGACCCATAGAGGATCGCTAGGATCAAAACCACATAGAATTTCTAGGAGGTGATCCACATAGTATCGCTAGTAGATGACCTACATAGGATAGCTATGAGCTGACCCGCACAGTATAGCTAGGAGCACTCTTCTCGTAGCATCCAGCTATTGGGTTTCCGCAATAGGCTTTCTCGTCTCTGGGGGATTCCATTCCCCAAGCCACAAGTTTAGTTCCCCAACATCCATGATGTCCCAAAAATAAGTATCTCAATGGATCTCCATGTCATAAGAGTATCAATGAATCAGACGGTGAATCAATCAGATTCCAAGTCTGTGAGTTATTATCCTTTTAGTCGTGAGGGACCATTTGGATTTGTGCTTGATCCAACCCAAACATAACCCATCCTTATCCAAAACCATATTGGGTTATTCCAAAGGTATTGTCTTTCTACAAGGTCTTTGCGGACACAAACGGTTCATCAAACGATTTCCTGGTGTCAAAGTTATGTCAAATAAAGCGTAAAAGGGTCGAAGTGGGTCCGGGTCTGGCCTGACCCACTAGGTTCAGCCCGGTCCATGTTGGGAAGCCTGGCCAGCTGGGTCCGGCCTAGGCCGCATTGGGCGGCCCTACCTGCAAGGGCCAAAGGGGGCCGCAGGGGTCGCATAGACCGTGAGTTCGTGAGGGTGGTCGTGGGGGGTCGTTGGAGGCCGCAGAGTAGTGCGGCCACATGGCAACGCGGAGAGGCCACGGGCGGTGGCGGCGGCTCGGGTGATGGTGGAATCTTGGCTCCGATGGCGGCAACATGACTGTGGATGGCGTGACCGTGGGGCGGCGAGGCCGTGGCAGCGGTGGCCGCTGAGTCGTCGCCTCCTCCGCCGCCGGCGGTGGAGTCGGCTGCCGTTCTCATGCCCCACGTATTGGTAGATGTTCTGCTATCACAGTCAATAATTTGTCACAAGGTTTTTAGAGAGGACGGGCCATGTTTTTTTCTACTGTACTCATCAAATTAGTGTTTTAGCAAGCTTCTATAATTCCAACATGAATTAAAAAGAATTATCAAGAACGGAAAATGATAAAATTTCCAAACAACCACCCTACCTTGATTTGTTCGCTGATGTTGGAACGAGAAGAAGTTGAAGATGTGACATTTGTCTTGTCTGCTTCACACCTCCAATCCAGGTCTTGTGAGTTGGATCATCGTAGTCAAAGTCGTTCCATATTGGACGGTTTCCGGAGGAAGAATTCAAAGTCAGTGTTCCTCGTTGGAGGAGAATTCTTCGTGGAAGAAGTGTAATCCTCCAAGGGATCTCCTCTCACAGTCCAACACAAAAATGAAAGAGGTTATAATATAACTAACTTAATAAAATTTATGTTGGCATACTCACACAATATGGAAAAAATATAGTGGTGTTTTGACATTAATTAATGTGGAGGAAGCTCAAGAGGCTCCTCCACATTAAAGAGGGAGTTTTGAGGTTTCTCCTCCATTAAGAGGGGTCAGATAGTCCCCGCCTATTGGAAAAAAAATTGTGTGTTTATTCTTGGATGTTCCCCACCACCATAACCCACAAATGGGAGGTTTCATGATGAAAAATAAAATTTTGAATAAATTTTATTTTTATTTTCCCATTAAAAGCCCAAAAACTATATTTCACCCTTAAGCTACTACGGTCTATGTGAAGGTCTCCTTAAATGAATATCAGCACTACGATTTCAATGGTGCCATCAGATTTCAAATCCAAGCACTGGTTCTAATGTTAGAATAATCAACTTGCACGTTTACTGAACATACCCAAAATAATGTTCATAAATTCATTCCGTACACTACGGGCATCGGAATCACGAGCCGTAAATTTTCAAGAACTCGTAAAATTCCCATTTAATTAAAAATAAATTTACCTAGAAATTTCATGTCTTTAAATTCTCCCCTACTCATGGATTTATGTCCACGTAAGCCACAAATCAAACTATGGGAACAATTGGGGGTACTCAACACACATCTGGGCCTCCCGCTCCCATGTGCTCTCCTGGAGGTTCACATGAAACCAATGATCACGAACCAGAGGTATCGACTGTCCCTAAGGGAACCGCTCTTGTTGATTCTCAATTTATACTTGAACCTCTATAAAATTATCCCCATTATCAAATCCCATCTCACTATTGTTGATGATTTGAGAGTGGTTGTGCACGTATCTCCTCAGGTGGGATTTGTGGAAGACATCTTTCCCCTGCTGCGACTAAGGTGGAAGAGCTAAGTGGTAAGCCACGTCACCAACTCTACTGATGACTTAAAAATTCCCGATAAACCTCAGAGACAACATACTGCCTTGGCTAAATCTATGTAATCCCCATTGGGGTGAGACCTGTAGAAATATATGGTCTCCATCCTCGAACTCTAGAGGTCTCCGTCTCCTATCGGCATATGACTTCTGCCTATACTATGTAGTCTTTATCTACTCCTAGATGATATGCACATTCTCGGTAGTAGCATGTACCATCTCTAGTCCATCTATTGAAGACTCCCCAGGGTTAGTCTAGCATGAAGGTAATCTATAGGGTCATCCGTACAACACCTAAAAAGGTGATAACCTAATGGTCGAGTGATTGTTGTTGTTGTACGTAAACTCCACCAAAGGAAAGTGATCCTCCCAGCTGTGACCGAAGTCGAGGACACATGCATGCACTATATCCTCGAGGGTGTGAATGGTCCGCTCAGTATGGCCATCTGTCTAGGGATGGAAGGTTGTGCTCAAACAAAGTTGCATCCTAAAATACTCTTGAAACCCCTTCCATTGCCTGGAAGTAAAACATGAATGAAGACCAGAAACAATAATAGAGGGTACTCCATGTATCTTCACAATATCATGCGCATAGAGGCATCCCACGCTCTCTTCTGAACCCTTCTCTATGATTGGTAAGAAGTTGGCCGACTTGGTGAGTCTGTCGATGATCACCCAGATAGTGTAATGACCCTTGAATGTACGTGGATGTCCTATCACAATGTCCATCGATATTACGTGCCACATCCACTCTAGTACCTCTAAAGGCTGAACCAAGCATTCTGGTACCTGGTGCTCTGTCTTCACTTTCTAAAAAGTGAGGCATCGAGTGACACACTCTTCTACTGATTTCTTCATTCCCGGCCACCAGTGCTGTCATTAGAGATCCTAGTACATATTCACCACTCCTGGATGTACCTCTAGAGAGGATTTGTGGAACTCCCTCAACACTTCCTCCTGAGCTGACACCGGTTCCATGGTACGTTCTCTAAAGAGAATGACATTATCATCATCTTCAAGAAAATATATTAAGTGCATTTCCTATGGATATTTGAGCACATCGAGCCTCGCAGTCAAGAGCCCCATGATGCGCCTCCCTGACTTGCTAATGATGTGGGGGAGTAACTCTAAGAGACTGAAGGAAATCTCCTCCATCTCGATCCACAAAGGATATTTGCAATGTGTCTTGCTGCTCCATCGCCTGGCCTAGAAGCTGTATACCAGTCCTCCTGCTGATTACATCTGCTACAATTTTCCCCTTCCCAAGTGTATAGACTATATCAAAGTCATAGTCTGAGAGAAACTCAAGCCAACATCATTGTCTTAGGTTCAATTCATTTTCAGAGAAGATATAACTAATATTCTTGTGATTGAAGTACATTGTAAAGGATTCTCTCATTAGATAGTGTTTCCAAATCTTCAAGGCGAGGACCACTGTTGCTAACACCAGGTCAGGTGTAGCGTAGTTCTTCTTATGTTGTTTCAGCTATCAAGAACTATATGCGATCACTACTCACTCCTGCATCAAGACACATCTGATTCATGTCCATGATATGTCGTAATAGACTATGTACCCTATTCCCTTCTATGATAGCCTCAATATGGGTGCACTAGTCAGCCTCTACCTCAGCTTCTGAAAAATCTTCTTGAATCTCTCCGACCACACAATGGGATTCCACTTCTTCATCAACACTGATTGAGGTGTTTCAATTCATGATAAATCTAGTACAAATCTCTGGTAGTATCCAGCGAAACCCAGGAAACAATGTACCTCCATCACACTCCTGGGTGGCCCCCAAAGAAAGTACCACATCAATCTTTGTTTTATCCACTGCATCTCTAGCCTCTGAGATGACTGTTCTAGAAGGTGAACCTCTAAAATACAAAACTGCCACTTCAAGATCTTACCATAATGTCGGTGATATTAGAGTGTGTCCAGAACTACTTGTAAATGATTGGAATTCTCCTCCTCTATACCAAAGTAGATAAGAATGTCATAAACGAAGACCACGACAAAGCGATCAAGGTATGGATGAATGGTCCTCTTCATGAGTCCCACAAACACTACTAGAGAATTGGATAAACCGAATGACATAACCAAGATCTCATAGTGGCCATACCGACATCGGAACTCCGTATTCAACACATCATCATCTCGATCTATAATAATGTGATATCCTGATATGAGGTCTATCTTCGAGAACCACCATGCTCTCTTTAGCTGATCAAAGAGGTCATCAATCCTCAGAAGTGGGTACATGTTCTTCACAGTCACCTGGTTCTTCCACCGATAGTCAACACAAAGCCTCAAGCTCCCATCCACATTCATTGAGAACAAAATTGGGGATGTCCATAGAGAAACACTGTCCCAAATGAATCCCTTCCGCTTCATGTCCTCTAGTTTTACACACAGTTCATAAAGTTTTGTGGGAGCCATTCAATAATTTTTTGTAGATATCAATGTCTTATCAAGGTACAATTCAATCTAAAATTCCACCTCTCTATAAGGAGGTAGACCCTGAACATCATTAGGGAAGACATCTGTGTACTATTCCACCACTACAGGATAACTCATACTCTCCACATCAACTGCTCTAAGGGTAAGGTTTTCTGACTGAAGAGTGATCGACTGCACTCTCCTCCGGCTATGTCCATCATGTGTTGTAAAGGATCCCTTATCACTGGTGATGGTAAACCTGGTCCCATTGGTGTGGGCACACCACACTCTGCACCGAATATGGTCATCCTATCTAGAACTATAGATAACTAGTCCATACCCAAGATGACATCGTAAGGCCTCGACGTTGCTACTAGGAGATCTCAACCGAATCTCTCGCCTCCTAGAGTAAGCTCACACTTCTGCCACCAGTGCGTAATCGTCGAATCCACTCCCATAGGAGTCTCTAGACATAAGGATAGTGAAAAAAGCTCTGTCGGAATCGTCGAGATCCAAATTAGGGTAGTTTAAATAATGGAATGAATGGAAACTAGGTCTATAAATACTGGAGCTAAGGTGGATTAAACAAAAATCGTACCTCGTGTCGTATTGAGGGTGCAATGATTGTAATCCTCTACTACCTCGAGCTGAGATCTCTCGTTTCCACCAGATCCCTGCAGTCATAGTAGGCTTGCTAGTGTTCATTGAAATAACATCTCGAATCATCGCGCACCACCAGCAGCGCAACCAACTCCTCTACCATGTTTTCCTACTCACTATGGACATCCTTGGTCAAATCTCGGTCTCTGCCTGCTCAGTCCGTCAACTGTTTGATGATCATCCGTATGATGGGTCAGACAGTATGAGCCATGTGACCCTACCCGCAACATGTGTAACACATACCTCTACTAGAATTACTATCTCTGCCTCCGGTTCCCCACAAAACCAATCTTGAGTCATTCAGTCGTCCACCTGTAGGTTTGGTTCTCTTCGATCTCTATGACATCTATCTACTTCTAGATGTAGAAGTATCCTCTATGTGATGACTGGTGGGGGGTATTTATGCTGGTGACTCTTTAGTAAGGAAACTCTCTACTAAGAAGGATCTCTATAACACCCCTCCAGCTTTGGGATGTTAAGTGAGATCATTGAATCCCCGATCTCTCGCCTGAGCCCCTGCTTGAAAGTTCAGGCCCAGAAGAATGGGTCTTGTACCATATCCATGGAGTAGAATGAGAGGTCAGTGAACCTCACTGAGTACTAATCCACAGTTATGCTGCCCTGTTGGAGATGAAGTAGCTCTTGAATTCACACTGCGCAAATAGACACAGGGACAAACGCTCCCTGATACAGACTCTCGAAGTCTGCCCATAGATGTGTCTCCTTGTCATGAACCTGGATCACCAAGCTCCACCATCTACCCAATGCTGCCTATAGAAGGCTTGTGGCAAGGATCACCATGAGATCAGCTGGTGTACCTACCAGTCGGAAGACTCTCGCCACAACCTCCAGCCAATCCTCATCCACCTATTGGCATGTATCTCCCCTAAACCTTGGTGGCCTATGGGGCTAGAACTCATGCAATGCGATCAAGCGGCGTCCAACATCTACTGCTGTGTTAGGCGGAATCGGTGGCCCAACGGGGAAAGGTACCACTAGTGACTCTATTGGAAAGGGGCCCTATACAGAGGCCTCGTCAATTTGTGGGCTATCTGTGTGTACAACTCTCAGAACCCTAGCTGGTTGTCTGTGTGGTGGAATCTCGAAAAAAATGGGTGCTCCAAGGTCAAAATGTTATACCTAGTGATCTGATTCAAGAGATCACATATAAAACTATTGGAAACACACACTCAATCTGGGTTTTCGTGCACTGATTCAGAAATCAGAAGTCAGGGTCCTAGTGTTTGGATACGACAGCCTTCGTACTAACACTGGATTCCGTAAAATAATAACAACACATACTACACATAACACTATTGTCGTTAAAAAGAAAGATCATAATCCTATGTTCTATAGTAGAACCGAGTCCTTTTATACCAATTTTTCATTACCCATCCCCCGGGGACCATGTCGTGACTACCCCAAGCCCGCCTTCAATAGGCCAGGGCTTGGTGACTAGCACCGAAAGGTGTAATCCCAAAAACTAGAAAGAAATATCCGTAATAACATGTAAACACACACAACCAAGCACACAACAAGAAAAGAACACAAGTAAACTGAATATTAAACAGAGTGACTAAAAAAGTAAAAGAGACCAGAATACAAGCCCAAATAGAAAGTCCATGAAACTAAAAGTACAATTAATCTAGATCCAAAAGGAAGACAACTATTGGGTCATCCTCCGAGGATCATACCTGAAGGGTAGGTATAGATCACCTCCTCAGCAATCAATTTCCACCCATCTCCTCTGCGAACCAACACCCCATATGGTCCACCTCTGAGCACCATCTAGTCCTAGTACCCTTGTCCCTAGTTAGCGCTATCTGTCATCTGCATCCAACACAACAAGGTGCTGGCACAACCCGTGTAAGGGAGAGTATAACGATACTAAATAGGTACCTGAGACCCTCAAGGTCTCATAGAAATCCACAAAAGATGATCATAAAAGTATGAAATCTATAGATAACCCTACTTAGGTATATTCCCATACATATACCTAAGTTATTAGGTAATCTATCTGAATCATGAAGGAAATCAGATGTTATGACTCATATCACACCAGGTTTATCTATATGTATGGTAGTAGAGATAATTAGTTATAAATAATGATTCATCTTATTTCTTTAAGAGGCTCTACTGCTAACCTGTACAAAATCACTAGGATCTGACCCACACATGATCACTAGAGATGACCCACACATGATCGCTAGGTGCAGACCCACAGAGGATCGCTGAAGATGACCCACACAGGATCTCTAAGAGATGACTCAAATAGGATCTCTTATAACTTACCCACAGAGCATCGCTAGGAGCTGACCCACACAGGATCTCTAGGATCAGACCCACACATGATCGCTTGGAGCTGACCCACAAAGGATCGCTAGGAGATGACCCACACAGGATCTCTAGGAGCTGACCCACACAAGATCTCTAGGAGATGACCCAGACAGGATATATAAAAGCTGACCCACATAGTAAAGCTAGTACCACTCTTCTCATCACAACTAGCTTCTGGGTTTCTGCACTTGTATTTCTTGTCTCTAGGGGAGTCCATTTCCCAAGACACTAGTCTATTTCCAAAAATACCAGGATTTCCCACGAAGAAGTATCTCAATGGATCTCTACATAATAGGGGTCTCAATGCAATAAACAGCGAATCAGATGCCCAGTCTGTGTGTTATTAGCCTTTTAGTCACGAGGTCCTAGTTGGATTCGTGCTCGATCTAACACGACCGTACACCATCCTTATCCAAAACATTAGTGTGGTATACCAAAGGGACCATCTCGCTCTATGGTTTTTGGTGCCGTAGATGGTTTATTAAATGGATTCCCATTGTCAAAGGTATGGCCTATAAATAATTAAAGGGTCAAAGTGGGTCTATTTCTGGCCCAGCCTGCTGGGTCTGACGTTGTTCGGGCTAGGAAGCCCAGCCCACTGG
This sequence comes from Viscum album, assembly GCA_963277665.1. Lineage (NCBI taxonomy): Eukaryota > Viridiplantae > Streptophyta > Magnoliopsida > Santalales > Viscaceae > Viscum > Viscum album. Next base: position 1,824,081,436 of record OY728151.1, on the reverse strand, counting down.
GTCTAGCCTGGCCCGAGATGGGAGGCCAGACCGGGCGGCCCATCCCATGAGGTCCACGAGGGGTCGCGGGGGTCTCGGAGGCCGCGAGCCCATGAGGGGGGCCGCAGAGGGCCGTGAGCGGCTTGAGGCCATGGGGCGGCTCATTGGGCCACTATCGGCGCGGTTAGGCTGCAGATTGGTGTGACTATGGGATGGTGTGGTGAGGCTGTGAATGGAGGTGGTGGCTTGGGTGGCGAGGGCACGAGATACGGTGACGGCTCAGCCCGAACGGAGGCAGTGGCTTGGACGACGGGGGCCGCTTGTAGGGTGGCAATGGATCGGATGACGACAGCTTATCCCGGATGGCGGCGGCGGCTCGAAAGGTGGCAGTGCAGCGAAGTACAACAAGATTGTGATGAGGCGAGGCCATAGCGGCAGAGGCCGTTGGGCCAACACCTTCTTCATTTCTGTCGGTGGTGTCGACCTCTGTTCTCGTGCCCCACGTGTTGGTAGTTGTTCCTCCAACGTGATCAACAATTAATAACGGGGTTTGCGGAGAGGATGGGCCATGTTTTTTTGGCCCACACTCTCCGTGTGAGTGCGGTAGCAAGCAGCTAAATTTCCATCATAAATTACAACGAATTATAAAGAACAGAAAAAGAAAATATTTCTAAACAACCACCTAACCATTGATTATTCGTTGATGTTGGCGTGAGAAGAAGTTGAACATGTCGACGTTTGTCTCGTCCACTTCACACCTCCAATCCTAGGCTCGTGCATTTGTTAGTCATAGTAGAAAATGCTCCTCATTGGAGGGAGTCCTGAGGAATATGTCAAAGTTGGCGTTCTTCGTTGGAGGATCATTATTCGTGGAAGAAGTGTAATCCTCCAAAGTTTATCCCCTCACAATCCCAACCAAAACTAAAAGTGGTTCCAATTTAATGGACTTAAGAATAAATTATGTAGTAATACTCACACAATATGGAAAAATTAATGTAGTATGTTTGCATAAATTAATGTGGGGGAAACTCAAGAGGCTCATCCACATTAAATAGGGAGTTGAAAGGTTTCTCCTCCATAAAGAGAGGTCGGGTGGTCCCTACCTCTAGTAATTCAAAAATTGGGGGTCTATGCTTGAGATGTTCCAACCACCATAACCCACAAATTGGAGGTTTCAAGAATAAAAATAAAATGTTAAATAAATTTATTTTTTATTTTCCCAGGAAAATCCTAAAATCTATCATTCACCCTCAACCTACTTCAGTCGAGGTGAAGGTATTTTTAAGAGAATATCAGTGCTAATATTTCAATAGTGCCCTCAGATTTCAATTCCAAGCACTGGTTCAAAAATTTGAAAAACCTGATCGCACGTTTACCGAACTTATATGAAATAATGTTCCGAAATTCATTCTTGGAACTCAGAGACTCGGAATCATGCACTGTACATTTTTATAGACTCATAAAATTCCCATTTAATTAAAAACAATTACATTGAAATTTCAGGTCTTTACAATCCTATCATTAATAAAAATAATTTTGTGGATAAAATATGTTCTATAATTGAGATCCTGGAATAGGAATCCTATTTTGGGGTACAATACCAAGGATATACTTTTCATTGGGCATCCAAAATGCTTTTTAAAATAAGAATAATAAGAAAATGAATTTATATTTATTGTACTCAGGAATTACCTCATATAAAATCTTTCCAAAAAACCCATAAGTTTTTTATATTTTATTCATATCAACTATATATATAAAAGTTACACCAAGAAAGTAAAGTTTACCATTTTAATGAGATTATATGTCATATCTCATTCTTACATTTCATCTAATAGGAAATAATTATATAGATCATAATAAATTCAATATTTTTATTTTTTTCATACTATTTCAATGTTCCCCCATCTACATATATGAATTATCAATACCTTCTACAAAATTCCTGAATATTAATTATTTTCTTAAACCAAATCATCCCACACATGAACATCAATGTATACATAATTTGATATTTGTAAACCAAAATATCCATTCTTTTAACATCTTAATTGTTAATTTATAATTTATTAGATGATAATTTTCTTTCTTTATGTCATAATTTCTAATATTTTTTTTGAAAATAACAAACTCCATGAACATATTTCCTTCCATATTATAAATATCTAATTATTTGGAATTTGAGGTTTCCTTCATCTTATAAATATCTAATTATACATATTTCCTTCCATATTATATATATATAATCTCTTACTATAAACAATGGACATATAAAAACATATTAATAGAAAAGAGGTTTGTATTTTTATTAAAATATTGATCATCATCTTCTATATTTGGTGATGTAATTGAATAATATATTATGAAATTATCACTATGTATATTTTTAGGTTATAATTTTTCATCACAAAATTTATCTTAGAAGGCTTATTTTTGGTTAACCATAAAATTATACTCATAAATTCCTTTCCCATTTGAATATTTCTAATTTAATAGCCTTATATCTCTCTGTTTTACTTTTTTGAGGATTTTTCTCCAATAACACAACATCAATATTTGCTTCCGATAATGTTTACGCATTTACTTAACTAGCATTTTATTCATAACATCCATCATCATGTACACATCTAATATCTATCACTATTCCAAAATTCACTTCATTATCAACATTAATAGTCATTATTCGATAAATATATTTAGTTTTAATCTAAAATATTGTCATCATTTTATTATACATTAAAATATTATTTATCTCTTTCTTCATTATAAAAAAATTCTAAATAGATACATAAAAGTTTTACATTATATATTACTGAATAATATAAGATAGTATAATAACTTTATCATTTTTAGTTTCAATTGAAGGATTCCCTTTACTCATAATGACGATATAATCTTTAACACTTTTATCATTGAAATAAAATTCCATTAAATCAATTAGTTTAATAATTGATGCAATACATTTATACCAAGTGCTCCTTAAAAATAATATATCATTGAATAATGGAGATGGATCATTAGATATTTGGAAGACCATTCTCAATAGTTTAATATTTCTAATTTCAAGTCATAATATTGAATAATAATGAACACATTTGGATTTCAAATGTGTGATCTAGGTATACATGCGGTGTTTAGGAAAGGCTAAATTGATTTGGTTCTCAATGAGCATACTCAAATCATCTATTTGAATCATCAAAACTAAATCATCCAATTTTTAGGATATTCAAATAATATGATGATTTTGATAAAACCCTTATTAATATATTATTTTTATCTTTTGTTGTACGGGTTGACATAATTTTGGCTTAATTTTATATTTTTACAATCTTTTTAATATTTAATTCTTTTCCTAGGAAAACATTTTCCTCTAGGATTCCTGATTTTTTAAAAATATATATAAATACCAATTCCTAAATAGAAATGGAAATATTCACTCCTTATGTAGGATAATTTCAATATATTGAAAAGTGAAATGTACTATAATATTAATTATACAATAAGGTGTGTGAATGATTTAAGTTGATTATTATAGTATACACCTTGAAACGTAATATTTATTTTCACTTCAGTGTATATTTTGTAGTATAATATTAATTTTTATTTTATTTTTGAGTTTCTAGATAACATAAATTGAAGTGAATGGTGATTGAAGTTGTGAAGTGGTTGGAAATTCCTCATAATGAACAACATTAGTTTCAAATTCTTCAGCAATAGATGCTGGTGTAATTTATCCTGAATTAAAAAAATGATTCATTTTAGTGTATATAATTTTTCGGTTTTACGTATATCATAACATGAAAGAATAATATGTTAAATATGTATAACACAACCTATTTCTTAATCTTATTAATTTTATTAATGGTTATTTACTCGTGCACATACAAATATATATGTGTCTATATGTGTGTCTATTTCAAATAAAGAGTTTTTTTATTTGCTTAAAATTTAAGAAGTTAATATCCAAAAATATAATTATTATTTAATATTATTTTGATGATGTAACTCAATTTATGTTTTTGAATAACTTAAAAACTTAATTACCTTTAAAAAACACATTTTTAAATGTTCAAAAATAAATTTCAAAGTTAAAAAAGTTCTAAGAAGGATTCATGAGTATATATTATATATAGAATTAAAAGAAATGTAATTAAAGAATAATAAGTACATGGTTTATTCTAGCCTAATATTAAATTAAATTTCACATTTTTCTTTGGGACTACGCTTTAATAGATGTTTAATACCAGGCGATCATTTTTATCATTTTTTTCCCTAATAAATTTTTTCAGATGTATAAATATTAATGAATAAATTTTTTAGAACCCCTTTGAAAATAACTTCTTGATAATTATTTATTTCAATATAATTTACCATTATTTAAATATGTCTATTAGGTATTCCCCAGTCATAATTGATATGTGTTTTATCAATCTATTTCCGTTAATATGCCCTTATTATGTGGGTTTCTCCAATATTTTTTTCTTGAAATCTTCCACCCCCACCATGATGTTATGTTTGAGTTTTTCTGGGATTTAAATTTTTACTAGATTGGAAGACAAATTTTCATTAAATTATCGATGAAAATATCATGGTTTTACCTTATATTTTATAATACTATATTGAACAATATATTTATTATAATTTTCATTTTTTTGTATTTTAGAATCATTCTTATGAAATATTTATTGGAATATATTTATGTATTATTTTAATTTGGAACCCATATTTTAAATCATATATTGGTATAAAAATCATTTTTTATAATTTAATAATTCTTCAACTATTTATTTTTTATTCCTCTATATTTTTACTTAGGATACAATGTATACAGATGATTGAGAAGAGAAATATCTATTTTTTATGCATTTTCCCAATACTATATTACATCATAAACTTCAATAGCTTTTCAAAACATTATGTTAAGGTGGTAAGGGTTCTTCTCCAAGTATTATTATATTAATTCTACTGATCAGAATAGATAATAGAATGTTTCATAGTTAATCGGGACTACTAATATAGATGATGGTTTAGAAAATACATCTAAGAGGATGTTGCAACTAAGATTATCTCCTCAAAACCCAGAATGAATTGATTTTGTCACCTTCATCAAGGATTCATTGAAGATTATCCTACTTTAATATCACTATTATAGTATAAATACTAACATGGAAGGACAGTATAGAGTGTAGAACAACAATGATCTTAATAAATTTGGAAAATATTTTTTTAAAGTATATCTCGCTCCGTAATCAAGTACCAAATCTGAGTACAGGGAAGATAAATCTAATATTTATTCAAAGAGTGGTTAATTTTTTATAAATAAAAATGCACAACTATATGGGTTGTATGTGGTTCATAAGTGATACTTAATTAAATAAAATTGGAATTAATTTTTAGAGAACATATTTCATGAAGGGTCATGTATTTTATTAGATTTTAAACATGTAATTACATTTTGTTTGCATATTTTTTTGAAATAAATCATTAATTTATTGTTGTTTCATATAATCTAATTTTATAATTAATATATAATAAATAACATATATAATATATAATTTGATTAATAAATGTATTTTTATATTTTAGTACCCAAAATTATAATATCAAAACATAATATTCTACATAAAACATATTTTACAATTAGATATTAATTTTATGTATATCAATTTTTTTTATATTAATATGATTAATAGATAAGTCATTCTTATGAATATATTAATAATTATTTTTGAGAAAAATATATATTACCAATTATAATTATTATAATTTCAATTGAATTATTTTACCTTTTGTAATATTATATATCAATTTAGATTTAAGGAAAATTTATTGACATAAACACATAAATTTGTAAAATTAATTTTCAAACTCTAATTTACATCTCCCAAAAAAATGAAACTACCTAAAATAGTTAAAAAATTAGTAGGGTTCTATAATTGAATTTTGTACCTATGTAAATCCTTTTTTTAATATAACAAATATTTTCTTTATAATATAATTTAAACATTATAAATCTTAGTTTTAAAAATTTATTATCAGATTCAGATTCTAAATGCGATAAAAATATATTTTTAAAAATAAAATATATGATGTATTCAAAATCATATAAGACATTATTGTAACATTTATATGAATATATTAGTCATAGGTTTAAAAATTATATATATATATATATATATATTTAAATATAAAAACTGATTTATATAATATACATTTTTTTCTTTATAATGGTATTTTATATTTCCAATCGTATTTGTATTATATTTTTTTTATAAATTTCTATGAATTAGTATAAAAAATTATTCATTTACATAAAAATAATTCATTTCTAGATAATCCAAAATATTCACTCTACGATAATCATACATGCTAAATTATAAAACAGAGTTCATTTAAAAAAATTTAATACAAAAAATTATGATTTAATCATTTTACTTAAAATATTTTATTAAAAGAGAATGTAGATTTAAATAAAATTTCCCATTAAAAACATTATGTATCCACAATACTATTTCGTATTCATTTATAATTGATATAATTTTTTTATTTACTAATTGTATAATAATAAATAATTATCAAATTTTCATTCATTTAATATGACATGAATCATTTTCGTTTGGAGTTTTATATTGGACATTATATGAACATAATATTTAATGTGAATATATTATGAAATTTGAAATCATTACCTTTATAACTAATAAATAAACTATGCCATTAATGTTTTTAATTATTATAAAATAATAAATTTATTAATGATTTTGTTAAGATAAATATGCCTCTATAGTTAATTTCTTATAAAGATACATCCCCACTTTCTTGTGAAAGACTAGTGAACACATTAATTTTCTCATAACAGGAATAAAACAAATTTAATTTTCTAATTTAACCATATATGCTAATAAACCAATATAATTTGTGTAATATTTCATAGGTAGATTATATTTATCCATGTAAAAATATTTTTTCATGGTTTGATTACTATATGTGATTTTCCCAACTTATTAATTAGTATGACCTCTATGCCAAGTGACCTAATCTATCTCGAATATTAAATAAAATTTGGACAATGTATGGATATATGGATTTCATAAGAATGAAATTTCATTAAAAATATTATCTATAAGATCTATATAATTAGGATACAATAATCATACCACTATAAGATTTTGTTAATAATTCTACATATAGTCATTGGTTTGCCACTTTCAAGGATTCAGCTAACATTCTATCTATGTTAAATAAAATAAAAATACCAAATCATAATTATTAAGTTTGTGATTAGTGTTAGCCCTTCCATATAATTTTTATAAACCACTTATATTGTTTTAGGTTTATAGTATTTGTATTTATGAAGTGTTTAATGGTATATATCATCATTCTTCCTATGTAGTAGGGAAATCAAATGGATAATACCCAAGATCCACACGTTTTTTACATTAAACTAAAAGTTCATCCTTTATAGGTTTTATATTTACTGTCATAATTTCATCCAAATTATTTAGTTTTCCTCTGATATTATTTTCTCTTTGAACTCCTTCAACTCACATTAAACATCTACTATTTTTTTGGACATTCCCCTTCAAGATTTTGAAAACATTTACTACATGAAGGAAATTAAATCTTATTTATTTCATTATATTCATCATCTAATTTTCCATAAGACACTATCCTTCTCATCATTAGTGTGTTTGGGATTTTGACTCCATTAAAATTATTAACAAGAATTCATGATAGCATGTTCTACACAATTACAAGGATTTTCAATCAATTTCATAGCCCAATTGGTTGTTCAATGAGACAATAACAACATTGTATTTGGTAACCATTGTTAACATGTATCCTTTATCATTTAGACATTACTAAAAAAATTATGTTAACATGGGTGATTAAAAATAAACAATTTAATGAAAAAATAATAATAACTACAGGAAAAAACTAATTGTTAAAAAGCTTCACATTACCATCTAATTCAACATAAATTAGTCTCAGTTCAATTTATGAATCATTAGGATTAGTTATCACATATTAATTAACCTAATTATTTAAAATGATAAATACATCATAATATTTTTTAAAGGGAACATGATTAACCAAATAATTTCCCATTATGATGATTAACCATGTGTGTGTTCTTATGACCCCTCATCCTAAAACTGAGTATTGATTATGTTGATACTCCACCATCATTTTTGAGGGATTACTTTTAAATGAATCTTTACCACATTTTAATTAAATTTTTAGTATATATATAATAATTTTAATTCTAATATAACCACAAAATAATCTTCACTTCCAAAATTTTAGGATTCTAACCTATACATTGATTTTTTACAAAGACTTATCCCTTCTATTTCATTAAATTTCTATCATCCTAATCCAAAAAATATTCAATATTCCAATAAAAAACCTAATATATTTCAATACTATTATAATTATGATAATCCATCTCTTATCACCTTCTAATGTCATTAAATACATAAATAAATAACTTCGAAATCATCAAATTAATATAAACATTACTCTTATAGCAACTATAAAAAACTAAATACATGAAATTCCCAAAATAAAAATATTTAATGAATTATAAAAATACAATACCTTTCTAAGGAATTCTCTGGTAACATATGTAGTGAATTTTCATAGATAAATAGTAAACAAAAACCATGTACTTTTTAACTAATGTTTGTCTTCCTACTATATAATCTCGTGTATAACACATGAAAATAAATTATATATCTCAAAAAAATCCACTAAGGATACTAGTCTAGAAACAAAAAACATATTACATTCCTTTATTACTTTAAAAATGAAATCATAATTAATAAGTGAGGTGAAATTTCTTATGAGGGTAATCATATGTGATAATAATCAAAGATAAAAATTGATTTTAAATATGAAATATGAAAACAATCATGATACATAAGAGTGTTATTCCTAATAAAGAACATATTATAAATCATATATTATGTTCTGGAATAACATAAGATAATATCATCGAATATATACATATTAAAGAGATGAATCAAAAATAGCCGGTCTTAGAAGCATATAACAATAATCATGTAAGACAGGAGTATATTATATAGCTCACAAAATCTCAAAAAATCATAGTAAACATAGAATGATAAATATCCAAAAAATAATGGAAAAAAATTAAAGATTCAAAATCATAATCGCATAAAACCATGTGATATAACTCATTATGCCTATGCCTTTATGAAACAAAATCATTGTATCCCTCCATTGAAAAGTTAGAAGGACCATTATTTCAACCAAATTATGTTGAGACTCCTCATGTACATGAAATACTAAATAATGTGATATCAAACATAACAAATGAATTTTAGGGTGATATTGGACCTCACCCTTCACTATACATACATCTGAGTGCCATGTGAAAATAATCACACAATATATCATGAAGAACTGTTGGAATTAAAATGGATTTAATATCCTTGTTAATTTGAATCAATCCAATGGCCTGAAGATCTTCATTTTAATGATTTTTTACAATCCACCTTTCAAGGTTGGAGGTAGAACCCTTACCAGGCCCATAAGTGTATGTATTAAATTTCTCATAGTACTTAGAGGAATTAATTTCCTGTAGGCTTCAAAAATTACATACAACCTAGACTAACTACTTGGATCTGGTCCTCCATATCATCTTCATCATGAAATTATCTCTCTACCATTTCTTGGTTGTTCGAATCGTCATTCTAGTGCATGCACATGCTGGTCCCGATGGTAGGTGCCATTCCCACTCATTAGTGCAATTCATTTATCCTCTATTGTTTGGAAATATCCTTGCACATCCTATTTCTGATGCTTCTCCCCTGTAGGTTGTTTAGTTTGCATCTTTACTTAATTTGTCCTGAATGCCTTGAGATGTCCTGAAAGCCTTACTAACCCAATGTCATGGGTGGCCCGATGGCCTTAAAGGACATGAGTACCAAATCGGTGGCCCGAAGGACCAAACATGGGAATATTCTCTGTAGCTACAGTGCCAAAATGTATCTGCTACAGTTCCTGCAACAGTTCTACAGGGTTCATACTACAATACTTCTATTGTGTTGCTATAGTACCAAGAAATCGGCCTCTTCCAGGATTTGATCCCGGGTCACCTGGATGCACATAAGGAGTCCTCACCAACTGGGCTAAGGATCATGTGCATAATTGGAGTCACATATAGAAAAAATCAAAATTCCATTAGACATTTTTGTATGATATTACCCTGATAAATAAATAATTATAAAAAATTATTTAGAAACATTCTACGGAAAAATATTAATCATGGTAATATATCATACAATAGATAATTTTTTTTGATAATTATTATGATGATAATTTAACATTTTTTCTAATAAATAAACATATGGTAGCAAGTTGAAGACCATAAAATCACAGAAAAAATATATAGTTTTCATTAAGGAAATTCATTTGAAGAAAATTTCTAAAATTTAAAGTACATGGAATGAAAAGTTTTTTAATGTATTTACATGAGATTAATCATTCAAAATAATATTAGATAACTAATATGGTGTTTAATTCAAGTATTTTTCTGAGGAAATATATCTTTTCAATATAGAGAAGAAAATGTAAGATAAAACATGAATTTTTTTTTTGAAATCACTTTTAAATTAAACATAAATAATGAAGTAATAGGTCACTGTAAGAAGATTCTATTTATCAAAATTAGGACATGAAAAAATAAAAATAAAAATTATATTTAAAAATAATTCTGAAAAATAGATCATTGAAATGAAATAATTATTATTTTAAGTAAATGTGGAGTGGTAATAAAAAATATATAAGAAAATAAAAATGGTGTAGATATATTTATTAAAACCACATCATAAAAATAAATTATAAAGATTCTATTTAATAATTTTAAAATAAAAATATGATTTTAACAAGAAATAACCTATAATTTGGTTTTTTAATATAAGGGAAAACATTAAATATGAGCAAAATATGAAATATTTTAGCAAAACATCATTAACAAGGATAGAAATTATAGTCAACTATAATAAACTGCAACATTTATTATAATAAAATCCAAATGAAATTTTTGTTTTTATTTTGTTATCATGAATGATTTATCATGATAACTAGAAACACAAATATGGTTTTGGGAATTTTAATTACCAAAAATTATGTTTTGGGATGGGTTTCATTGAAAAAGGGATAACATTATGGTCTAAGAAGGTACAAAAAGAGTTTATGGTGGAAAATAGGGTCAAAAAATGCATACCATCTTTTAATCAATTCCATGAGAAGGGTATTCATGTCAAGAACATGGTTCAAGGGGTGGAAAGTGAGTTTCCAAGATTTCAAAAGGTGTAATAGTAGTGTGCATAAAATTTTATGTTTTGATTCTTCCCTCAACACTATTAAAGTGAGATAATTTATTTTTCTAATTCTTAAGGTTGTTCTTGGGATAATTTTCATATGATTAATAGGATGTGCATTGTAGGGATCAACTAGAGCTTTCCCACCTTATTTCTTCTACAATTAAATTAGTTTATTTTTCAATTATATTTGTTTTAGGTAAGATACTATTTTTAACTCCTTACATATTTTTAACATTAATTTTTAAATCAAATTTATTTATATTTGGGGTATTTTCATCGGTTATACTAGACTGTATGAGATCAATCACATCTAATGGACTTTTCACAATGCATGGGTAGCGGAGAACTTGAGATGAGTTCAAAATGTCATCACATGTAATTTTATAGATGGTATGTTTCTCAATTGAATTATTCAAAATATTTTTATTTAATTATAAAAAATTAGACCTTTTTTAATTTGTAATATGTATTTTTCTATATTAATTTTTAATGAGTGTAACAGAACATCTATGGGTTCTTGATCATGTTTTTGTATAGGACGTGTTATATAATGACTTTTTTGACAAGTATGCATTAATTTTTTGATTTAATGTTTTATTATAATCATTTACATAATATAATGTAGTTAAAATTAATTAAAAAATATTAATCAAGCATGTGTGAGAACCTCATGGTGTTTGATGGTGGAAAAATAGACAAGGATGACTAAAAAAGAAGAAGTTATTTTATCTGTTGGGAGTTGGAATTTTGATATGGTTGGTTTTCCCATGATCTATTTTCTATGGCTCTATTGATATTTTATTATCATGTGATTAGAGGTTCTCTATATAGTGTGAATAAAACATACATCATAACTATTTCATTAAATGAATGAAATTCTTTATTAGTTTATTAGTACTGTATTTAAAAAATTAATTGTACAATTCCTTATGATATTACACAAAACTAAAATGGTCATGATGGACCCTTGCGTACAAGTTTGATTTTTTCCTCAAATGGTTGGGAATAGTGATCATTTAGGTGTGTGTATGTCTGATAAGACCTATGATTGATATTAGGTCACATGTTTTTGTGTGTGTGTAGATGATGTGCGTGATGTTTGATATTGATAACATGAGTGGGTATTTTTATCCCATGATACCTATTATTGATGTCTTAGCATTGGAGGTTTGTGTATACATCCCCATGTGACCTTTGATTTATATTTTATTTAATGTTTATTTTTCATGCTTATGGATCTTTATAGTAATGTTGTGATGCTGAATGTGCCATTCATTATATATATATATGTGTGTGTGTGTGTGTGTGTTTGTTTGTTTCTCATGAAATTCCTCTATCTTCTATAGTTTATATTACAATATAATCCATATTAACTTTCCCCTTGAGTAGAATTTCTCAAACATTAGTTATCAGGATCATACGATATCACTTTGAATGGGATATACAACAAGTGTTTTTTTATTATTCCATCGAGGAGGAATGTCATAGGTGGATGATTTTTGGTGGATCCATAAAGAATATTCCTTATGAGATAGACATGTCAGATGTTTAGTCAGTATGTAGATGGAAATCTCTAAAAGCGCGATCTATGAAATTTGTTTTAGATGATAAAATTTATGGATTGATGTTTCGAACATGGGTTGTAGATCTTGTATTCTAAGGGATCCAATAAAGGTACAAATTGGGGGTGCGACAACTAGTAACTCACACCACCACTCTACATATAGGTTTTATTTCATTGTGGATGAGTGATTATATGTTATTATTATGCCGTTCTCATATTTCATATTTAATTTTTACAAATCTTATAACATTCATGCACATTATATTTACCATTTTGGTTTTGTATTGTGTTTTTGGATACCTACTAAGTTATTATCACACCCTTCTTTGACATCCATTGAACTTGGGTACCCAAGACACCCTCACTGAATTTAAGTATTTGTGGGCATCATTATTGATATTAACCATCTATGGGGATATATCACAATGAGATAGGAGTATGAGAAGAGGTGAGGCAAGGCGTTGGATGAAAATCCTCTTCAAGATTTTATTCGTTTTTAATTGTACATGTGATCTTAAAAGATACCTATACATGTTCTTATAATTCAGGATAACAGTTCGATTATTATATTTGAAAATTAATTCCCTAAAAATATAATAATTATTGGTTTTCACATACACTATCTTAATAATGAAACATGTGAGGTTATTGACCTATTTCTATTCACTCATGTTATGGATATAGTATACCCATAGTTCTCTTTATACCCTCACTAACATTCGTAAGCCTATGGTATATTTGGTGGTCAACAAGAGTTGATGTTATAATTTGACTTGAAACCAGTGATTAGGTTCATGGGGTTATAGAATGGGGTTAGAGCTATCATATTTACCTAATTTTTAGTGTTGGTTGATATGATACATTTTAATGTTTCAGACGATGTGATAAAACATAGTTTGATATGTCATGAACACCTTACATGATGTAATTCTAGGTTACCGTGAAATGGTATTGTGTATCTTAGATTGCACTATTATGGTATTTTGATATCACCTTTTGTTAGAAACATGGACTCTTAGGTCTGTGATTTATTTTAGATTTGTATATTGGATGTTTCTGTCAATAGAATCTCATGAATCAATTTCTTCATAAATGGTTCTAATGATATATATAATCCTTTTGTGGGATTTTACTAATGATGGAGGAACCAGTTGTTTAATGTAAACAACATGTATAGTATATGTCCAAACTAATTATTGATGTAATTATATGAACTAATCCCCTTTGTATGTCAAATTCTAATAGAAGGTCATGTGGTACTAAGCTGTGGTGAACATGGCCACTGTATGTTAAAGGAATGATGACACTAACACAAATGTAGTACCTATATTCATGAGTATTTTAGTGTTCTTTATTAGGTTGTTTTGTGATATCATAGACCAAATGATCAATATTGTGTACCTATCTATTCTATAGGTTCATTAAATTAAAATTCCATCTATAGTATATGTGAGTTAATCTACATTATAACTTGAGAAATTATTTTTACCCCAACCAAGTGTATATGGCCATCTACATAGTCAATATTTGGGTGAATCCATTATGAAATATTTGTAGATTTATACCATGATGATGTTTTATTAATATTAAACTCTACAGAATCCTTGTGTCAGTTATGTGGAAGACCTCGTGGCATTAGAGATGTAGCTCTGGTTGTTGGTGAGTTATTTCCTCAAACTAATTTGGGGTAGCCTCAGTGAAAGTGACACATTGAATAGGGATTTTCAGGGATAGTGAAACATAGTTAAATACAACTTAAAAAATCCATATGAACGTGAGAAAAATTAGGAAGCCCTAGATAACAATCATTAAATTTTAATAATATTATTAGAGTATATATCAGTTAAGGTACAACCAATTGTGTTATAATATTGGGTTCTGATGTGATTGAATACTTATGGAATCCAGGGGAGGACATGGGGTTTCATGGACAATTAGTATCGAATTTTCTTCCTAGTGGATGGAAGTGATAATCATTTGTGGTTAAACAAAGGAGGGTTATTGAATATGTTGAAATACAACTACTTTAACTAAAACATGTGGTATGGTTGTTATGTAATAAATAATTGAAATAATTAACTGACATATCTAATGTGGATAAACAATAGTGACCGAGTTTGGTAGAGTTGGAGGACAATAGTGCATTTACAATTGAAAGGAAATGATATTTTGATCTTGAAGATATGTGAATCATTATGGAAATCACTCTTTTTCTTGAAAATAGTGGTGTTATACATCATTATAATATCATTAGTTCATTATGGGACATATCATGGTTTTGTGAGTAGTTGGTTGAATCTATAGAAATGTTGTGGTGAGTAAGCAATTTGAGAATAATACAGGTTCTGTACCAGAAATCGTAAGTGATTAGGATAGTTGGACACTACAAATCTTGTTCATGGACACAATTGAGTTTATTAACTAATGTGTTTAGTGTGAGGTTCATAGGTCTTTCCATATGACTGTATATTCTATAATGGTATGCCTTTATGATTGAAGACAACATTAAAAATGATTTTGGGTACCGTTTTGTAGTTAACAAATGTTTTTCATCAATAGGGATTTCATGATTTAGAATAACAGCTTGCATGATGGGATATGACCCATATGTGTCAGATGACAGAACCAAAACATAGGATATTATTGGGTGTAACTCACACTAAGATTGGGTTATTTAATGCATGGATCTACATTCTATGCAATCTAGGAATGTTCATAGTATGATATATTTATTTCCAATTGGGTGTAAATGTATGGTCATGTTTTTTTATTGAGTTTAATGATAGAAATTTTGGAGGATGGGTATGTGGATGTGTTCCTCTGGAGGAAATGATTAGGACAATATTATGGTTGGATAAATATATTTAGTCACTGTTGAATGAACCAATTGTTGGAAGGGTTTTGGTTTTTAGTGTGAATGGCCATCCAATGATTGTGGTTACTCCAGATGATTGATGCCTACCGAAATCAAGAGTATTTGGTTCTATGAATATATTATGTTATTTTTATCTAACGAGATGTTGGATAAATATTTGGTTGTGGAATCAAACATAAGGGGAATTCGGTATGATTCAAAAGTCAATAGGATCGGTGGCTTGTTAGGGAAAGTATGAGAGATTATTTGATGGTAAAATATATTAGTGAAAATGTTAGGGAAATTTCTTCAATAATTATTCATCTTTGGTAAGGTTAAAGAATTATTTAATACTTAAAATGATTCTTATGGATTTGGGATCTTGTCATTTTGAAGTTCCAATTATATAGGCAATGTACCTCTATATAAATTTGATAAGAAGGGTGGTGTCTAGTTTTTCTATGTGAATATGAATTCAGTGTTTTGGAACCACATCAATATCAACATATCATGTATTAATTAGCTATTTTTGGATCATATATGATATTTTTGGTATTTTCGTCATTCCTATTTTTTCTTGGTCATCAGACTCTTGTTGGATTGTTTCATAATGATCAAAGGGGTTTGGGTTTGTACATTTATTACATGATTCATTTGACTTGGTCCAGGGGATGGAACTCACATTTATCCTGTCATTCAGTTAGTGAATCATGTGATAGAATGTTTCATGACATTCTTCAGGTTGTGAAAATAATTTTTGTTACGTGGTTCATGGGGAGAATATACTAATTAAAATTATTTAAGGTTATTTTTAAGGAAAATGGTTTGAAAGAATGGGGATCTAGTGTTATGGATTAAGATAATATGAAGAACATATGAGGGTTTATTGATGGTGGATATTCCTATTTTGAGGTAGTTATTCCTTTTGAGGATGTGTAAGTGGGGGTGATAGAGTGTTTTTGTAAATGATTGCTAGAAGATTTACATGGAGCATTCTTACTTGAGGTTAGACATGATGATATGGGAACTATATTGGTATGGTCATTCAGAACATGGGTAGTGTTCAAGTGGACTACTAGAAGAGAATCAATGGATGTCGATTCATATAGTAGAGAGTAAAATGGATTTATAATCGATCATGGAGAGTG
This sequence comes from Viscum album, assembly GCA_963277665.1. Taxonomy (NCBI): domain Eukaryota; kingdom Viridiplantae; phylum Streptophyta; class Magnoliopsida; order Santalales; family Viscaceae; genus Viscum; species Viscum album. Next base: position 1,824,064,537 of record OY728151.1, on the reverse strand, counting down.
GAATTGTATTTTTGTGACACCATGATATTTGAGTCAAACTGATAGTAGATATTGGGGAATATCAAAAGAGATAGGTGCATTGAGTGACATCTAAATGATATTATGGGAAAAGGGTAGGTTCCTCAACCCATATGTGTTTCTATTTCTTAGTGATTGGTGTGAAAAAAAATCATGTGATTTTTGAATTCTGTGATGGAAGGATGAGAAATTTATGTTATTGGTGGCCATTGATGATTGGGAGGTATAATTTTATTTCTTCTAATACTTCTCAAGGATGAAACAATCATAGTAGAGAGATGTGGAAAAACCATTCCATTACGAGGATGAAATTATAAGAAATTTGTTTTTTTATTTTATGGATGGTTAATATTTTAATCAGTAATTAGAATTATGATTTGTGAGTTTGAGTAACCTAAAATGGTGTTTTAGAGAGGGTTCCAAGGATTTTGTGATTACTCGAGGGTTTAGGAAGACTCCAGAAGATTGGATGGGGCCAATGTCTATAAAAAATTGAAGGAGTGACCAATTTACATCATGAACAGGGTATTCAGGATGTGAAGATCGATCATGGGGTAGCATGAGTGTTTTAATGATGTTAAAAATTAGGCCTAGGATTTTCTAAAAAAAATCATTTATTGAATATTTCATTCACACCATGATATTATGAATTTTTTTTAAAAATTCATAATGATGGGGGTAAACCCCCTTTTCTTTTGATGGATAATTCCTTCATGGGAAGGATAATCAAAAGATTCCCTATCTTGTTTCCCCTTGTATTCTAGTGGTTTTAGGTGAAATTTAATGGTGTTATAGGGAAGGATTATCTTACTCCCTCTATACATTTTGTGTTCCTATGAAATTTGAGATATCGTGTATTTTTATATTAGGTATTTCCATTGATTAAATTACTGTTTTGTAGAATAAACCATTTATTATTAGTATTCTAATCATCCAAGATAGATGATATAACAAGATGACGTCTATACACCATCTTATGTCATTTCAACAATGTTTCATTACATTATTGAATTGTTAAAAAATTTAAAATAATTTATAATAATTTGGCCCTTATTTTTCTGCTCCATGATATTTATTTTTCTCAAATTAATGTTGGTAGATAGTTATAAGACTTTAATGGGTTGATGGTTTTTGTTCTTTCTGGGATGTTATATTTCTTGAGTGATGCAGAAAGTATTACATCCAATGTTTGTTTCAATACTAATTATAATAATTAAATTAATCGTAATATAGTTATAATTAACTAATTTTGTATTGTAATGCATAAATTATAACATTATAAAGGTTGATGGAGTTTGAGTGGACTTGGATCAATCTAATAAATGAAATAGTCATTACAAGGATGGGTATTTTTTATATAATGATGTACTGTTTCCATTGTCATATACCCTATTGTTTTAAACAAGGTTTATTATCTTATCATATGAGGTTTTTCAGCATGGGTGAGTGATCCTTACATCCTTATTGTGTTAAAAAATTTATTTAATTATTAATTATTCTATTAATGGTATGTTATAACCAATTATATATCCATAAAAAGTTTAACATAAAAAAGAACCATAGTCCATGATGGTCCCTTTTTTAATGGTTTTATATCAATCATTGAGGGATGAGTCTTGTGATCACAAACATTTTTCTGCAAAGACAATGAGAATAATTTTTTAATGTCTTATCCATTTTCATTGTGTTTCTGTGTTTCCCATGATACCCATGTTTTATATAAATATATGTGTGTGTGAATAAAATTTGAGAACTGTGCTTGATGATTGGACACATAATGTGTGCATATTTAGCCTCATGGTACATATGATTGATGTCTTATCACATGGGTATTTTTGATGTCTATGAATCCTTCAGGTTGTGAGTAGATATTTGATTTGTTATCATATATATATATATATATATTAGTTATTGTTATTATGTCTTATAATGTTTATCATATAGGTTGTTCTATATGGACATTTCCCCTAAGAGGGGTTTTTATGAAATTGGTCAACATATTGGTGCACTATCCCTTCCAACATATGGTTTCAAATGAGTATTTTCATTATTACCTCAAGGAGTAATATGTCATAATATATGTTTCTTGTGGATCTATATGGGCTATATTTCACGATACTTGTGTTTAAGATGATTATTTTGAATTTTCATTGACTATCCCATCTTGATGAATTTATCAAAACATTTTTTTCACTTTCCCATCAGGAAAGGGATGTATAAAAAATTAATGGTTGAAATCAATTTCCAAGAGCTACAAATGTTACAATATTAGTTTTTAAAGGTTTTTTATGTTAACTATTTCATGTTATATGGATTTTTTTGTGATTGTGAATTGGTGATTATATTTTCTTCTTGTGAGGTTAATGAGTATCCTATTTAATTTTTTATAATATTTACAAATGAATTTATTTCACATATATAAGTTAGGTTTTCGACCTAATTGGTGGTTCCCTTCTGATTGATACTCTCGCATTACTTCGGATCCAAAAAACATGTCTACCTGAGAATCCCTCAATTATTTAAGGTAAATGCTATGTTGAGGGTTGATTTGGGTCATTGAGTTGGATAAATATTCATAAATATAGAGTCTGAATGTATTTGAGTTTTTGAGTTAGATTAAAAAAGTCCCTGAACATTAGTTATTTTATTAATTCATATATTTGATCATTTTGGTGGGTGATTAATGTATTTATATTCAAGAATTATCATTTTAATCTTTTTATTCTTCATTTATTCATTAATGTTAAAAGTATTATGGTATTCCATATACATTGATTGTATATAGTTATACATTTTCATATTTATAATTTAAAATGACATAGTATTTACAATTTCTACTATAAATGATTCAACTTATATCATAACTTTAAGTGGACTGCCTTTGGCCTATATAGAGGTTCAACGTATGTCATGTTTCACTTAATCTTGAACACGATGATTCATGTTAATGTGTTACATCAATAATGATGTAATTATTGAGAATAGAATTTCATGAATGTAATTTATTTGATTTATAATGTAAATTTACACTATATTGGAAGGGAATTTATAGTGAAATAAAATATTTGTGTGGAGGAAACCAATCATGGAAGATAAATGTTCAAGAATAATCATTTTATCTCAAAGAAGGGAGTTGGGATAACAAAAATAATTACTAGAATAGAATAATTTGAATCAAAATACATATAAAGAGGGATCGTTATAAGGACATAAAGAACCCAGTAATTAAATACATTCTGGTAGAAGTATCCACACTATATTAATGATATCACGATGAATAATAAGAAATTCTCCCAATGAAATTAAATTTTATACAAAGAACCACATATATTAATTCCATACATTGACTACATTTCATAGAAATAATGTATCAATAAAATAACTATATTAATAAAAAATATTAGAAAATTATTCAAATACAAATCCAATTATATACTCCATTGATAAATAGTCTCTATTTTTATTTTATCAACATATTATATATTTTGGTTATCGAGTGTGAGTTATATTGACCGTTTTTATTTTCTTTCCTGAAAATGGTGTAGTTATTAATTATTTTACAAAATTTTATTTTTAATGGATTATTAATGTTAATATACATTATTATATAAGATAATTTTTAATTTTATAAATTCATTCTATTTTAGTTTTGGTTACAATTTTTTTTGATAAATGTGAGGATTAACATGATATTTGTTGAAATTTAAAAAGTGGATTTTTGTGTTATAATTATTGAGTTTAATACTAATATTAAAACATTATAATATAAATAAAATAATTATTTACTTATTTATATCATATATTATTTTTAATTAATTTCTAATATTTGTATATTATATTACATATATCATTGTTCGAGTAGATGGTTAGATCAACCCCAAACAGAAACATACTATAAATAATGGATGTGTATGATAATGGATTTGGTTTCTTTTGTAATAATAGAATTATTAAGGGTAAATAATGAAATTGTTTATATATTTTTAGTTTTATCAATATAATCATATTAAATATTAATAAATTAAAAATAATCTATATGAAAAATGAGATACGTTACATTGAGAAGGTGGTAGTGCGTATTGATGCAAGAATGAGATTTTTATTTTTCATAATGGAAATGGGGAAATATGGTTAATGATTATGACCATAAAATATATACATTGAATAATATTTAAATTATTATTTTACCACATATTATTGAGAGAATTATATTTTAATTGGAATGATTAGAATGAATCCAAATTTCTGAAACTCTTGTAATTATATTCAGAACCTCATGTTTCAATTAGAGTATTCAATAGAAATGGAGGACCTTGGAAAAAAAAATCATCATATTATTGTGGATGTGAAATAGGGTTATAAGATAACAAAATATCAAAATATATTAGGAGATAACAGAAATTTAGAGTTGTATGGATGGTGTGGTGAGGGAAGACTTTTATAATTGGCGAGAATGAAAATTATAAATTTTAAAATACAAATATAATAAGAGAACAGGATTATAATTTCTAAAATAAGAAAATTGAAATGAATTTTGTGAATATATTGGTTATAAAAACCCTAAAAAATTCAAATAAAATAGAATTATAATTTTTCGAACCATTTAACCCTTTTTCTTAGACAATTTACCCTTTTGGATTTTATTTAATTAAATAGTTTATACAAAAGTAATTAATATTTTAAAAATCTCTTTAAAATTGTTATTTTTTATTAATTTGATGGTTTTAATTCATAATTTTAATTTTTTTTATTATTCATTTTTAAAATTTATTATAAATTTATTTTAGATTAATTAATGATAAATATAGTAAAAATATTTTAAATGAATATGTGACTTATGTTCTAAAGTATTAGACATATGTTTTTAAAATATAATAAATATTTCTGAATTTAAAATATCTCATATAAAAAAATATTACATCACAAAAAAGGTTTCAAAAATTTAGTGTTCATAATTATATATTAATAATACCAAAAAATTTATAGTGTTTGTAAAAAATATATATTTCACTACTTACAAAAAAGAAACTTTTTTCTAGAAAAAAAAGCACTGTAAGAAAATTTTTGATTATAAATTAAAAAAATTATTTAAAAAAATTAAAAAATAAATCTTATATATTTACATTTTATATGAATATACGATGTATAAATAATTTTTTTAAAGTAAATTTCATTTCATAAGAGTAAGTGGTTTTAAACAATTTACAATCGATTAATATTTGGTTATAATATCTTTATTTTTGTGGGGATTTATTATTTCCAAATTTAGTGATATTTTTTTAATATGTCTTATATATTTTTGTTTAGTGATTCATATAAAAAATATACTAAAATAATATTTATTTAAGGAAAATACATAGTGAATTTTTAATTCATTACATTCCTTATTATATTTCCATATTATTTAGGACAATCCCTAATACCCTTGATGTTTATGTGTACAATTTAAATCGAAAAAATAATTGACAAATCCAATGTAATTATTTTTTCAATTCCTTATACCAATACAAAAAATCTATAGGGTAAATTTAAACCACCACTGGTATTATTTTGGATGAATGATATATAATCCCAGAGAGTGGAAACTCCCCATGAAAGCCTTTAATAATCTATAAAAAACTAATAAATAAATTATTTCCCATTCATAATCAAATATTATTGAAATTGGAAAATATAACACTATTTCACATAACTATACATTATTGATATACTACCATGAATATATATATTATTCCATTAAAGTGATAAAAAAAATATATTTTCCCATAATATCAACAATTATTTTACTAATGAATTAATATATTCCATGTACCTATGGGAAAAAAATATTTTCTATTTAATACCTCTTTAGTATAAGTTGTGTTAAATTAAAAAATATTATAGTTCCACACAAAATATATAATCATTTCTCCATGCTATTATTTTTATCTATACATTTTAAAATATCATGGGTATAAAAGCACAAAAAAATTAAAAGGTATTGAATATCTAATGTCACCTACATCAACATTTTCCAATCCTTCATTCCACAATAATTGTTCTCTTTCCCTCATTATATTTTTATTCCTTATTACTCCATGAAGTGTACACAATTATTTCTTATTATGGAGGAAATAAATTATTTCTATTATGAATTAATGTATCATTTTCAATAGAATAATTTAAATTACATAATCAATAAACAAATATTTTTTTCTTTATTGTACTACATATATATAAATGTTAATTTAACAATAGATTCACTAAATAAATATTATTAAAATAATAAATCATTATTCATTATTCGGTTCCATCATTTGATTATGAATTAAAATATTCTTCTTTATTATTTGAGGAAATGGGGAAAATAAGAAAGGGGTGATCATATAACCATAATAAGGGATAAAATACTGCATATTTAACCAATATAATGGTCGAGGCAAATATAATATCGAAGGAATATACAATCATCCAAAATCAATATCATATAATACTTGTTCACAACCTATTCAGTACAAAATCAACGAAAATATATTGAATATATATCATAATTTTGTAAATTAGTAATTCCCATCATCGCAAACATTTCATCATAGAGATATTTCAGTAAATAATATATAAAGTTTATGGATTCTCTCATCACCTAATGATAGTAATATGAGTATATTTAATAGTTTATATGGGGTTTTATAATTTCAAGATACACCCATCATAGAAATTACACATTATATTTCACAATATGAAGAAAATGGCTAAGAAATACATAAAATAATGTTCAATTATAAATATCATATAAATACATGGATTCATAATCAATGGTTTTCCATATATGGTTTCTCATATAGAACTTAAATATACATAATAATATAAATAGTGTTCACTAATCAACCATATGGAATAATTATCTTGGTAAATACTATTAAAATGGGTTAAAAATGAACAAGGTATTCAAAGTGTTGTATATATAATAATCAATATGTTTTAAAAATATTTGAATTAACATATTTTGAATTCAATAATGGTATGAATATCAATGGAATGATAATAAAAGGATAATATCATATAAGGGCCCCATTAGAGAATGAATATTATAGGTTATATTTTTATAGTAATTTTTATTGTCTGAGTGATCCCTGAATTATGAAAATTTTCCCTTTCAAAGCGCATGTAATTTAAAGTAATATATAGGGAAATATATGGATTCCAATAAATAAAAAATACTATTATGAACAGATCACATCAAAAGAAAATAAGTATTAATATTTAAAGATAACTAAAATTTACATACCTAAATTGATAAATAATAAAATTTGAATTGAAAATTTAATTGAAAATTAAATTTATACATTAATTATTTAAAATAGTTAAATAGGTATGTGAGAGAGTGAAAATAAACCACTAATTTAATTATTTATTTCTAATCATTTGATGATTCTATTTGAGACTTCTAGATCTCATTAAATTAATCATATAATTCTATGAAGGATTTGTTTTCTAGGATGAATGTGGAAATTAAAATTTATAGTGGGGATAATGTCTTACAAAGTTGGTTACTTATTTTCCACTCTTGAAAAATGGATTATATTTTTTGAATAGAGATAATAGAAAATTACCATATATATAAAATATATTTCAAACTATTGACATGTAGTTTTTGATGATGCTAATTCAAATTTTGTAAAATTATCATAATTTTCCATTATTTAATGGTGGTAATGCATTATTTTACATAATTTAGAACACTAAATCATTATTTATAAAAAATAAAATAGTTATTAAAAGATTAAAATATATTTTATATTTTTCATATAATAATATTGATTTATAAATTAAAATTATTACTTTTAAATACAATTTCTATCAACAAGAAAATGTATTGGGATATGAAAAAAAATTATCCATCATGTATTTAGTATATCCAAATGAGCTTTAAAAAATTACTATATATACAAAAACTATCATTTATTATTATTTTTAAAAAGAAATATTTTAAAGAGAATATTTAATTAATAATCCATGACTAATTTTAATGTGACAATTACATATTTTAAACCCATTTTATAACAATAAATTACTAAATGTCGTAAATACAATATTTAAATTATATAAATGATAGTAATGTTTTTTATAATATCAAAACAAATTATAATAAATATTTAATTTATTTGAGTGACATGAATAAAAAAATATTAATTGTTTCATAAAAAAATTATGGTATTTTTAAATTTTTATATTAATATATATATATATATATATCAAGTTATTTCGTTAGTTAACCCTGATTTGTTTTGTTCTATTAATCTAGTCACTTTTCAATCAACCATATTACCAATATAATTCTTAGCCACTACATTATTATTATTTCCTTTTACTACCTCTTTAAATACAACAAATTTTACATTATATTCTTTTCTCCAATGTTTCCTTATATTTATTTTAAAAAATTATTTTCTTATTTATGTAATTTTTTATTAATGTGATGTTAGAGACTTTTGTATTACGGGAGATCATGACCAGCCACATTTCCAATATCGGGTTAGGAAATTTACTTTTTTTAATTTCCCATCACACTTTTATGAATCTCAAATACTGTATTTATCTTTTATTTTTAATTTTCTGTAATGAAGTAATAAAATAATGTTTGGAAATTTCAGAATGGTGGTCTTTGGCATTTTTGATAAGGCAGTAAATAAATATTCATTATTTATTTATTTTAATATAATATGAAAATATTCAAACTTTTATCCACATAATATAACATTATAAAAATTGAATAATATATATTGTAATAATAATTAATGTTGAAACGTTTTCTTAATTACAATTTTAATCCCCAATATATCCCCCTATATTTTTTTATAGATCATTAATACCAGTAATTAAATAGCCCAATTCATTGGTACTTTCCCTACATAATCATGTATTGGATTTACTCCTCTTTATATGATAATTTAAATTACTTACCAAAATCTAAGCCTACATTCTAATGGAATTTGTTTTGAAATATACATTCAAAAATGTGGCGGTGAAAGATAAAATGTATTCAGAAAAAATTAATAAGAACAGATTAATTATATATAATAATTTTTAAATGATATATCATTTAAAATTTATAAAAACTTTGTGATTTTATTTCCATTATTATACAAACACATAAATATCATATAGCATTATGTTATTTGAATTATATTTAACTCATTTATATATCCAAGTATTTTCGAGTGTTTTTAGAATTAATATTTAGTTAAATTTTCAGAACCATATTATACTACTAAATATATTTTATTTACATCATTATATTTTAAAAAAATGGAGGATCAAAAATAGTTATTTTTATAATTCTATCCTAGTATATTGGCGTGTATCATATTTTCTTGTGGAATGATTCTTATTAAAAAAATTGACTGAATTATTAAAATTATTATGAGATAAAATAACAATGCTTGGAGTTGGTACCATACGAATCCATCATTTCAATGATACCGGCTCTAAAATACATTATAAAATAAGTTATTATGACTTCAACATGTCCTATAATGTTTATATAGGTCTTACTAATTGTCTATTTGTAAGGAGAATATCAATGATGCAAAAAATCTCTTTATTTTTGTGTTAATTTTGTTTGCTGACAAAGTTGGTTAACTATATTCTAACAAGGTTTTTTCCATTAATTAAGCCTTTTACTATTGACAATTTTTCATTTTTTTAATATATTTGGTGAAATATTATTTAATGTTATTTTTTATATAATGGAGGATTCACACATAAAAAACTAGAATACCATATTGAAATACATGATACTATAATGTATTATAGACTTATAATTAAAAATAAAATAACATGTATTATTTGTTAAAAAAAATGAGCTCACGAACCATATTAGATGATTATGGGATAATAAATTTAGAAAAGTCAATGATCCCACAAACAAATTTTTCAAGCCTCATAGAAAGGCAGTGGAAATTACATGAATTTTTGAAAACTCAAAAGCATGATTGTGATGGTGGTTTATAGTTTGTGATAAAATGGTATTTATATGGAATCCAATATAAAGGGAATTTGTTTTTTAAAAAGATGATGAAGATTCACAAGCTACAATAAAGGAATTTATGCAAAATGTGAACTATATAGAAGATAATTAATACAGTGAAAGATGAATTAAAAATGGTTATGTGTTATTATTATTAGTAATTGTTTATAATATTATTAGTTATATAAGATAAAATTAATCCCTTTATTAAGAATATAAAATTTCATTATTGTGAATCATTTATTGACAAATATTTCAATGTGAGAAGGTTAATATAAATGTATTTGGGTTCACAAAGGGATTTGGGTTCATAAAAGAAGATGAATTCGTTAGGGAATGTCTTTTTATAGTGAACAGGATATTCCAAAGAGAGTTTGTTCAAAATATTTAATCCAAATATGAATGAAATGGAATGTGTGAAGCATCAACACAATGTAATGTATATGATGTTCAGTCAGGGATTAATGTAGTACCTGAAATAATATATATAGTTTTGAAAAGATGTTTACAAAAATAAAACACCTCAAAATGATGATAATTTCATATCTCATGAGGAAATATATAGATACGGCACACTTAGATATTTTATAAACCATTCAATGGTGATTCAAACAAATATACTAATTTCAATTGAAGCATTGAGTTCACTTAAGTTGAGAGGTAATTTATAATTCATAGAAAATATTGGTTTTAATAAAATATGGATTTTGAGACCACTCGGAACAATATAATAGAAATGATCTATATAGGATTTGGTATGTCATTTCATTACCTTCCTATCCACCTTGGATATAACCAAATGAGGGAGAACCATGTAATATTTTTGCGACATGAAAATGATTTAATTTTTTTATTAATTATAATTGGAAAGATAATAATTTAGTTTTCTAACAAATAAAAAAGATAAAAAAGTGAATGTTATTTAAATTGATCATAAACATATTAAACCCTTTTGGAATTAATCATATTCAAGACCCCAACTAGTATTAGAGTGAAATGATAAAATATGTTCTTCAATCATAGTTTGTAATATAGAATTTTTTACTCTCTATGAGATTCCAATATTTGGTGTAAATAATTGTTTTTACCATGATGAACCAGGTATAGAACAACTTATGAACATTAGGTAAAGATATTATTATAACCAACATGTATGGAATGTTAGAGAATGTGGACAATGGAGTTTTATATGTAGATGAACAAATATAATTGGATATTGACAATAGATGAATAAATTATCTACGAGATACTTATCCAATACAATCTTTATAATGGTATTATAAGGTAATTTGTCACATTCCATGTCGGAGAAGATATTAAATATTTATGAAAGAGATTCAAATGATCAGGATTATAAATTATTGGTTATTTAGAACAAGTGTGAGATCCTACATATTCTCCCTAATTAGTCTATATATGAATTATTTTGATTGAGTAAATGTTAGTGTCTACGACAAGAATGTTATCAGATAAATTCACACAGATGTAATGATTTTCAAACTAATCACGAGTAGAATACACTCACAGTCCTATAAAAAAGTTTATTTATTGAGGGAATTTATCCAATGTATCTAACATGGGGTAGGATACATGGTAATCATTTTATATAAAAGATGAAAATGTTGATAATGAGGATGTGGGAAAGGGTAAGTCTAAAGATTAGAAATTATTGTCCATTTATAATCTCATCATTGATGGTATCTAGGAAGAATGAAATATGGTTGTGGTGATTTCATGGATTTCTTGATATTTTTAATGGGAAACATAATGTTTAAATGGATGCTTCGACAAAAAATATATAAATGATGAAATGATAGAAATAATATAGTAATATGACCCAATAAGTATCAATATTATGATAAGGATAATTAAGAAATGGAAATGAAGAATCCCTAAGACAATTTAAATGGTAAAAAAAGAATTAAGATAAATTTAAATAAGAGGAAGAATTTGTTTTCATAAGATATTAATCGTTCTAAATAAAAAGCGGTAGGAGAAATTGAATTCAAGATAAACCAAATAAAAAATAATATGTTGGTGTTTATAGAGAACTCAATGATTTGGAAATAAAGATACCATTATTAAGGATATGTGGATGAATGAGTTATCCTCTTAGATATATAATAAGGAAATCTTAAAGAGAATGATGTCTGAATATTCAAAAAAAAAAAAAAAAATGAAGGTGTTCATGATTCATAAATCCATATATAGAAACTATAATATTGAAATTAACCACTAATGGCGTATATTTAAAATCTCAAATCAAAAATCATGAAATCCCAAAAAAATATCGTTGAGTATTGTATCATATCGTTAGGTGAATGTTTTTGGCTAGAGGGGAATGGAAAAATATGTTGTCTGAATCTGATCCTCATTTAACTCAACTTAAATGAAATTTACATAAGAGAAAAAAATAAATTAGGGTATGAATTTCCAAAAATAATAATAATAATTTATTTTTTTGGTCAAGAAAATGAAACATACAAATGAAACAGCTTGAATAAGGATTGATATAAAACAGAATATAGTTACTCACCAAGACAACTAAAATAATCAGTACTTTAGTAGTATATTCCAGGTATCGAGATGGATGTAAAAAAGATAACCTTCCATCGCTAGGATAATGGATTCATGGATGTTACATTCTAGTTCTATTCAAAAAAATATAGTATTGGAGATATCATTCAGGATAATAAATTAGTAGAATTACAAATTTAATATCAGGTTTAAATATTAATTTCGTCTATTAATTAATTAAACATTACAAAATTAATTATTTTATTAATTATGTGACATTTATAAATTATCAGATTCTATTTATTTTATTTGAATTAAATAAAAAATATACTTAATAATTTTATTAAATAAATTCAAATTTATTATTGTATATTTGAAAATATAAAATATCTTTTTTAATTTTATTTTATTATGTGGGGAATAATTACAAAAATATAATACCAGTTTTGAGAAAATATAACCAATCATTTCTCCTTGATAAGTTGACCTAACCGTTCATCACCTTAAAGCCATCCGAACTTCATCATCATTATATCATTGTTAAATTCCACTAAATATACTATACTAAGACCTTTTTAAGTTAGTTATACATTTAATATCCTATATTTTCCCCAAAAATATTTTTTTTTCAGTATGATCATTATTAATTAAGAACCCTAGACATGCATTTGGCACGACCAACACATATTAGGTCATCATTTAGTATCTCGAATAATATCCTTAAATGAATATACATCATGTGAGAATATTCGATCCATTATAATTCCTAATGTACAATATGTGTGACCCAACATTCTAACATCACCCTATAAAATCATAAAATATAAATGAATTTTGAGCTTTACTTGTATGCATCAGTCATGATCGGTTATTTTTTTGAGACTAGTGAATAAAATATAATTGGAAATAAATGAATGGGAATAAAAGAATTAATTATAAAAGATTTATTTTCTATTAATTAAAACTATTCTATAATGACTATATATGGATTCCTTGATGGTATTCCATGATTTATCTAATATAGATCAAGATTGCACATTTGTGCTGTGAGAGTGTTGAGAGATTCTAGTGAGTGGATGAAAATGGAGGATAAATAGGATGTAACCCTTGTTTTTTTGTTTTTTAAAGAGTAAATAACCAAATTCCTGAAATTATTTTTTAACAACCTTTATTTATTATCAAATAATGAAAATATGTTTTTACAATGAACATTTTAGTGGTGGACACTTATAAGCATAAGAAAAGATGAATTCATTCTTTCAATAGTAGGTTTTCCAAAAAAATCGACAGTTCTCTCATGTGAGATTTAATCAATATATAATTTTTAAAACATTACTATTGATAACATTTTAATAATATCATGATCAGTAGATGTATTATTAAAATTATATAATATATGATTCCTCTATTTTCATATTTTTGAATGAAATGATATATTCCATTTTATAACACAATTTTAATAAAATATATACTTTATATGTGGACTATCCATAGAGAAAATGATCATGTTGTATTACTCATATTCATACGTTTTATGTCCCAAGTGAATAATATTATTAATTTTGTGGATATATTTAAATCCATTGTGAACAATGTAGTCAATATAGATACCACCACTATTGGTTGGGTGGAAGTATCCGAGCATAAAGATGTTTGGTTAAATTTTCCAATGGTTTGAAAATAAAATTTTACATCATAATGACCATTAGAATATAAAGTGAATTTTTTTTGAGGAAATATAAAAATAAATACCATTAATAAAGCACTAGAAATATGATTCTCAAATTATATATTTTTTTGAATATTTTATAATTGAGTGTGATATCCACATACAAACATAGTTGCATGTTCCCAAATATAGGGAATCAATTAGTTGATGTAAGTAAGAAACATAAAAATTATTATCTAGAGATCCTATTAATTTTCACCCTTCCATATATGTATTATACATTCATGGAAACCCTAAACAACTCATCTCATAGTAGAAATGTCACGACCTATCCCCGGGACCCATGCAGTGACTACCCCAAGCACGCCTTCCATAGGCCAGGGGGTGACAACTAGCACCAAAGGGATAATCCCGATAAAAAGGGAAGACATTGACTTTAAACTTGTAACACACATAGTATGAACACAAGCTATAGATTCAACAAGTACTAATATGGAAAATAAAAGTGTTATGAAACTACGTGGGCCAGTATACAAACCCAACTGAACAACAAGTACACGTAAAAGTAAAAAGGGAAAATAGCTCTTGGATTTTCCACCTGGGAATCCTATCATAAGGGTACGTTTAGAACTCAAACAACTCATCCCTGAAGTGTGTCCCGTCTATTCTAGCTCCGAGTATCCTACCATATGTCTCCCTCAGCCTCAAACAGTGTTGACCGTTGTCTGTACAGAACACAACAATGTTCGGGCGATGCCCATGCAGGGGTGAGTATAAAAATACTCAGTTGGGGACCATGAGACCACCGTAGGTCTCCCAAAATCCACTAAGGATAAACCATATAATTAAGATACTATCAGGAAGTTTCAACCAACCATACATAGGTATATTCAAATACATGTACCTAACTTACCAATAACAGTCCGACTCCAAATATCGATCCCAAGCACAACCCAGTCCACAAAGGAAGTACAGTCAATCACCGCGATGATAATGGTTGAAAGAAATGACTCATCTCACAAAGGTATACATCTTTTGTAGAGTGATAGAGTTGATCATTTGTAGTCCCTGATTGATCTAAGCTGTCAGACCCACACAGGATACAGGACCAGCTAAGCTGTCAGACCCACACAGGATACAAGACCAACTTTTCTATCCGACCCACATAGGATACAGGACCAGCGATTCTGTCATACCCACAATGGATCCAAGAACAGAAGCTAGAACGGTTTTAAGCTGTCGGACCCACATAGGATAAAAGACAAGTTAGGTTGTCTGACCCACATAGGATATAAGACCAACTATTCTATCGGACCCACAAAGGATCCAGGAATTGAAGTTAGAACTATCGAACTCATGGAGGATCCCAGTACTGTAGTCTTCTCTGTCGATCCCACAGAGGATTTCGGTACAAAAGTCATCACTTTAGAACCCACGAAGGATCTTGGTACAATATCATCACTATCGAACCCACAGAGGCTTCTGATAGAGAAGTCATCACTATCGAACCCAAGAAGGATCCTGGTATAGTATTGTCGCATCCAGCCCTAGGGTTACCACACATAGAACGCTCGATTCTGGGAGGGTCCGCACCTCGATTCAAGTGCGGATACATAAACTACCACAAAGTCTCAAGTTTATTTTTCATATAGTTCCGTCTCATCATAAGGTACCCAATGCGATAGACGGTGAGTAAATCTGACGCCTAGTCTATGAGTTATTGGCATTTCTATTACAGGGGACATGAGTATTTTTAGGGTCAACCCAACCCGAACGAACCCCAACTGTGTCCGAACATCAAGTGGAATATTCCAAAAGAATATTCTTGCTCCATGAATTCCATCGCCACAGGCGGGTCGTCAATCGGACACATGAAGCCCAAGATAGGGGTGAAAATGTGAAAATTGTCATAGCGGCTCTGTGTCCTGTCTGACGTAGTCAAAAGGACCCGGCCCGACCCGGTCCGTGGGTGTGGCCCAAACCATGTGGTTGGATAGGACCGAGTGGGTTTCCCGAACCAATGAGAGCGGTCGGGGCCAAAGGGGTGGCCGGACCCAAAGGCGTGGCCCTGCCCGAAGGTGCAACCCGGCTTTTGGGCGGCCCACCTGAAGGGCGACCTGAACCAAGGTGGCCTGGCCGAGGGGCGTCCCGGCTGAGGGCGGACTGACCCGCAGGTGGCCCGGTCGAGGGTGGCCCGACCGTTGCTGGCATGGCTGAAGGTGGCCCGGCTGGCTAGCCTGCGTGGCCCTGCTGGCCACGCTGCTGGAGAGGGTATCGTGCCCTCCGTTTCCTATCCAAACCGGCACTAGGTGTCGGTTCTTTTTAGCATGCACCAACTACCGGAAAAACTGTCCGCCCTTGTCTCCTCCACTGTGGTGCGACGCCACCGTAGTTCATCTGGTCTCCACACGACACGATGGTGTCGCACCTCCTACGCCGCAGCCCAGCCTTGTCGTGACGTCCAGCTCCACGGCACAGCGCGATGGTGCCGCGCTTTTCATCCAACCGTCGCGGCCCTCCTGTCTGAAACACTTCCTTCTGGAACAGTGCGACGAAACCGCTCCCCTCTTGTACCGCCGTGGCCCACCTGGACACGGCACGGTTCATTGCGCGGCGTGGGGGTGCCGCACCCTTGTGGTGACCCAGTGGCCTTGTGCCACCGGCTTTCTTTGCGACCGACTCATTGTTGGTCCCCGCGTGTACAGCCTCCGCCGTTATCAATCAAGAACCAACAAAATGGGGAGGTTCGGGTCGTGTTTGTGCGGTCCGAAACCTCCTCGTTACAAAGATATAATTTGTCACACCATTCCACAAATTTAACGACGTAGAACATAGCATAAATTCAAATACAAATATAACCCCTACCTCGTATTTTTCGTTCGTTGACGATCTCAAAAAAAAGGGCGGAAGTGGATTCGTCGATTGTCATGTTCATCACGCACTCTCAATTCTCACGCTCATGTGTCGAAAAGAAAGAATGGTTCTCATCATTTGCGGATGAGTGTTCGGAGGTGACGCCATTCTTGGAAACGTTCTTCATGGGTGATGTCTTCTCCTTTGATGCAGATGAAGTTCATTGGAGATGTCATGGGCATCGCTTCCATTTACTTGCCTCGGTTGAAGAACGATGAAGTAGGAAGAAGATGGCATCGTCGTTCTTCAGTGGCAGAAGAGACACTCTTCATGTTCTTCATGGGAATAATACTCTCTCTATTTCTCTATGTCTCCACCAATGTATTACGTGCCAACCAAAATAATAGCTTATTCTATTATTTTATTCTTTACCCGAATTCAAAAGAATTCAAATTGTGCCAATTAATAAAGTGAAGATCAATT
Organism: Viscum album; assembly: GCA_963277665.1. Taxonomy (NCBI): domain Eukaryota; kingdom Viridiplantae; phylum Streptophyta; class Magnoliopsida; order Santalales; family Viscaceae; genus Viscum; species Viscum album. The sequence continues at coordinate 1,824,046,988 of OY728151.1, read as the reverse complement.
AATTAATTACATGTGTTGGCACAAAATTGATGGGGATGGTGGAGAGGCTCAATTAATGAGAGAGAGTATCATCCATATAAATGGGGAGTTCAACAGTTAAGAAGCTTGTGTGGGCCCCAAACTAACTTTCGCTGGTGCCTTTGCCGACCCATGTTAGTATCTGCTTAAATAAATCCTACCCAACAATGCTCAGTGGTGGTCTCAGATTTTTAATCTAAGTTACTATTTGTGAGTTATAAGCATTTGAAAAATAATATAACTTTATTTAATTATTTTATTTACTATTATTCCATTTTTGAGTTTTCTCATAGGAGGCACGTGCTGACTAAAATTAAGTCACTCCTAGGGTAAACCCACCATCCTGAATGCAACGGTGGACTCGGATTTATGATCTGAGTAACCATTTAAGAGTTCTTCTAGTTTTTCAGGGAAACTGCATACGCACATTAATTTAGGCTTAACAGAACTTTGACGGTTCATTCAAGGAACTCTGGGCCTCAGAATCGTGCATCGTCAATAATTGTGAACTCATGAAATTCCCAATAATTTAAAAAAATGACACGTAATTTCTGTGTCATTAAACTCTACCAACCTCAGGGCTTTACGTTCCCATAAGATACAACTCACACTAAAGAAACAAATGAGGATACTGAGCACGAATCTGAGCCTCCCGCTCCCATGTGCCCTCCTGGAGGTTCCCATGCTGCCAGAAAATGCACACTAGAGGTATCGACCATCCACAAAGGACCTACTCCTGTCAATCCAAAAACTTTACTGGAACACCCGTTAATGTCACCCCATCATCAATATATAGCTCCCCATGGTCGATAATGTGGGAAGGGTCGTTCACGTAATTTTTCAGCTGGGATACGTGGAAGACGCCGTGCACCCGGTGAAAATGAGGTGGAAGAGAAAAGCCGTAAGTCACCACACCAACTCTGATAAGGACCTGGAATGGTCGGATTAACCTAAGAGATAACTTTCTGCCTCGGCCAAAACTCTTTAGACCTCGTTAGGATGCGACCCGTAGAAAGACGTGGTCACCATCCTCGAACTCCAGAGGTCTCCATCTCCTGGATGTACGTGGAATACCCGTCACTAAGTCCATAGATATATCATCCCTCTTCCACTTTCGGACCTCTAAAGGATGAAGAAAGCCTACTGGTACATGATGTTACACCTTCACTTGATGAAAAGTGAGGCATTGAGAGACAAAATCCGCTACTTCCTTCATCATACATATCCACTAGTGTTTTTGTCAAAGGTTCTTGTACTTCTTCACCACTGTTGGATGTACTTATAAAGGGGATGGGGGGAACTCCTACAAAAAATCCCCCTAAAGTCTAACTAGTACCATGGTACATCCTCTGAAGAGAATAACGTGAACCCTAACTTCATGAAATCCATCAGGTGCATGCCTATTGTTATCTGAGCATGTCGCACCTCACCGTCAACATCCCCACGATGCGCCTCCCTGAATCGCTGAAGAAGTGGGGAAGTGATTGTAAGATACTGAAGAAAGGCTTCTCTATCTCTATCCAAAAAGTATATCTTCAATGCGGCCAACTGCTCCGTCGCCTCTCCTAACAGTTGAATGCATGATCTCTTGCTAATAGAATCTACTACAACCTTCCCCTTCCCCGGAGTATAGACTATCTCGAAGTCAATGTCATGGAGGAACTCGAGCCATCATCGATGTCTCATGTTTAGGTCCTTATGAGAGAAGATATACCTGAGACTCTTGTGATCTAAGTATTCGGGAAAACGCTTACCCTTATGATAGTGCCACTACATCTTTAAGGTGAAGACCACTATTGCTAACTCTAGTTCATGGGTAGAAAATTTTTTCTCCTGTTGTCTCAACTTTTGAGAACCACATGTGATCAATGCTCGCTCTTACAACAGGACACAACTGAGTCTGGTCCCTGATGCATCGTAGTAAACTACGTACCCAGCGCTCTCCTCTGGTAGCCTCAAGATGGGAACACTAGTCAACCTCTACCTCAGCTCTTCAAAGCTCTGCTGGAATATCTCTGACCATATGAAGGGTTTCCAATTATTTTTCAAATCTGATAGTGGTGCTGAAACTCTGGAGAAGTCGGGCCCAAAGGTACGTCTGGAAAACTTCTGAGTGATCGATTACACCCTCTTATGCCATATTCATTCCTGTGCTGCCTGAGATTTCCTTTTCGCCGACCATGGAAAAACCCATCCCAACATTTTAAATAATCCACAATCTTTTTTCCAAATACAATCATTTTTTGTATGAACTATCGTTGCCCAGTCCATACCCAAACTAATGTCGTAAGGCATAGACACTGCCCCCTAGAGGTTCCAACCAAAACTCTCGCCTCAAGGGTCATATCACACCATCGTCTTATGTTTGATTATCGAGTCACCTCCCAATGGTATTTCCATACGCGAGGGTTATGTCAACGGCTTAACAAGAAACTCTAGGTCTGGGAAATTATTCTTGGAAGGAAGGATGATTAGTAGATATGTCTATTGATACAACAGCTAGTAGTAGACACGGTCCATACCTCAAATCATCCGGAGATCCCTTGGGTCCACTTCTTGACCGCTTGTAGCTACTGTGTTTCCCTTCCCTCCAGTTACTTTAGCCTAGCGGGGACTAAAATGGTGGGTGGTTGTAAAATTTCTAAATGTTCACCACCTCATGCTTCTCTCCTACCTCGGCTTCCAGATCTGCTGCCCTGCAGATTAATATGTCCTTAACACATCCTCTTCCGGAAAAATCTCACATTCCCATGTCTCTGAGACTGGAACCAGTTCACAACTTCCCATTTCTAACATTCACTGGTTATATCCGCTCAACCGAAGAACATTGAACCACAAAGGTTCTCTCTAGCACCCTAACATAAGTAGGAGTGCATAGATTAAAAAGTGTTGGCCCAGATGTCGTTAAACAAACCTTTCTCATAGTTCGAGGATCTAAATCACTACTCGCATCGTATTCATCGAGTACCAGGAATGGTCGCTACTCTTCGATAAATACTCAACTACGGATAGGTCATCCTGCCGAAACTGCATAAGCTCTAGAAAACTATCATCCACCTCCTCAAGCCAGTCCTCGGATGCCTTTGGGTCAGGATTGCCTCAGAACATGAGTGATATCTAGTTCTGAAACACATGTAAGGCACTAATCATATATGTATCCTCCAACGGTACCACTTGTAGTGTCTGCTGACCAATGTGGAATGATATAGTTGGCACACTGCCCGAAGGTACAATCTCAGGAAATGTTCCATGTATCGAAACATTATCACTATGCAGACCATTTTCATGGTCACTCACTATAAAATATTAGCAGCTAAGATCAACATCTTCTCTACTAGTGTTTCAACTAGGTGGAGAACTCCAGTAATCTCGTCCATCCAATACTCTACTTCCTGGGAATCTGTCTCACCTTCAAACCTCAGAGGCCTATGCCGCTAGAACTCATAAAACGTGATCAGTCGGCATGCACCGTCTACCTATGCAGTTGGGGGTATCCAATTCCCTACGGGTGGTGATGGTGCTAGTACACCACCCGATGGTGCCAACATTGAAAGAGGGACCTAAACATGAGCCTTATCAGTCGAAGGGCCATCATCGTGTACTCTCTTGGAATCCTAGCTAGATGTTTACGTCGTGGAATCCTGATAAGGAACAAGTGCACCACGGTCAATAAGTTATACCAAGTGAGCTGACTCAATGAGTTCACAAAATAGACTCTTGAAAAAACTCTTTCAATCAGTATTTTCGTGCACTGATTCGGAAATCAAAAGTCAGGATCTTGGTGTACAGATAGATTAGTCGTTGCACCAACACTAGACTCCCTGGAATGAAAACCACACTCAATACTCTTAAAACTATTGCTTCACAGAAGAGAAGTATCATAGTCCTATGTTCTGTGGTAGAACCAACTCCTATGATACCAATTTGTCATGACCCATCCTCGGCGCCCACGACAAGACTACCCTAAGCCCGCCTTCCCTAGGCCAGGGGCTGGCTACTAGTACCAAAGGCATAATCCCGATAAAAAGGGAAGGAATTGCCTTTAAACTTGTAAAACACATAGTCTGAACACAAGCTTTAGTAGCAAAAAGTACTAATTATGTAAAGAAAAGTGTCCTTAAACTAAGTGGGCTAGTATACAAACCCAACTGAACAATAAGTACTAGTACAAGTTAAAAAGGGAACACAGCTCTTGGATCATCCATAGGGGAATCCTACCTGAAGTGTTGGTATAGAACTTGAATAACTCCTCCCTGAACTGTGTCCCATCTAGTCTAGCTCTGAGAAGCCTCTCGTCCGTCACCCTCATCCTCGAACACTATTGACAGCCGTCTGCACAGAACACAACAAGGTACAGGAGATTCCCGTGTAGGGGTGAGTATAACAATACTCAGTTGGGGACCCCGAGACCCCTGATGGTCTCCCAGAATCCACTATGTATAAACCAAATAAGTAAGATACTATCACGAAGTGTCAGCAAACATTACATAGTTATATGCCCATACATATACCGAAGTTACCAATCACAGTCCGGCTCCAAATCTCAAGCCCAAAAAAAACACAGTCCATAGAGGAGTAATGTCAATCACCACGATCATAATGGTTAAAATACATAAATCAACTCACACAGGTATACATATTTTGTAGAGTGATTGAGTTGATCTGTTGAAGTCACTAAATCATCTAAGCTGTCGGACCCACAAAGGATACATGACCAGCTAAGCTGTCAAACCCACACAAGATATAGGACCTACTATTCTGTCAGACGGACATAGGATACATGACCAGTTATTCTGTCGGACCCACATAGTATCCAAGAATAGAATTCAAAACACTACTAAGCTTTTGGACCCACATTAGATACAAGAGCAGCTAAGCTGTCAAACCCACATATGATACAAGACCAGCTATTCTGTCGGACCCACACAGGATCTAGGAATAGAAGTCAGAACTATCGGTCCCACGATGGATCTCGGTATAGTATTCATCACTGTCAAACCGAAGGAGGATTCCGGTACAGAAGTAATAACTATAAAACCCATGGAGGCTCCTAGTAAAATATCATAACTGTTGAACCCATGGAGGATTCCAGTACAGAATTCATCACTGTCGAACCCACAGAGGATCCTAATACAGTATCGTTGCATCCATCCCTAGGGTTCCCGCACAAAACACGCTCAATTCTAGGAGGGTATGCTCCTCGAGCCAAGTGTCGAAACATCAAATACCACGATGTCTAATGTTGATGTATACTGTAGTTCCCTCTCGTCATAAGTAACCCAACGAGACAGATGGAGCAACAATCAGACGCATTGTCTGTGAATTATTGACATTTCCGTTCCAGGGGCTCGGTTGGTTTTTAGGCTCAAACCAACCCGACCGTACCCCACCTACGTCCAAACAACAAGTACAGTATTCCAAAAGCGTAAAATATCCATTGCGCGTGTGGTTACGGCCCGAGCGAGTCAGACTGACCCGACCCGACCTGGACAGCACCAGGGACTGACCCGGTCCGTGGGTGCGGCATGAACCAAGTGGTCGGCCCGGCCCGAGAGGGCAACCCGAATCAAGGGAGCGGCCATGTCCTAAAGGGCGGCCTAGCACGAAGGCGAGGCCCGATCCGAATGCACGGCCCAGCTTGTGGGAAGCTCGGCCCGTGGCTGCCCGACCCAAGGGCGACCTAGCCCACGGGGGGCCCTACAGGCTAGCCCGTGTGGCCTGGCCGGCCATACTGCGGTAGGGGGGTTCCACACCCCCAGATTCTGATACTAACTGGCACTGGGTGTTGGTTCTGTTAGGACACACTAGCGGCCGGAAAAACCGCCTGCCCTTGTCTCCTCCACTGTGGCGCGATGGCATCGCCAGTCAGCTAGTCCTCGCGCGGCACGTCAGCGCCGCCCCTCCTCCACCACAGCCCGACCTTCCCGCGTCCTCAGCTCCACCCTACGGTGCAACGGTGCCCCACTTGTCATCCGACCATCGTGACCCTCTTGTCTGCGACTCTTCCTTCTGGTGCAGTGCGATGACACTGCACCCCTCCATCACCGCCGCAACTCGGTTCTTAGCGCGGTATGGAGGTGTCTCACCCTTGTGGGGACCCGACAGCCTTGCGCCACTGGCTTTCGTTGCAGTCAGCTCATTGTCGGTCGCCGCGTGTACCACCTCCGTCATCATCAATCAATAACCAACAAAATGGGGAGGTTTGGGCTGTGTTTGTGCAGTCTGAACCCTGCTCGTTACGATGATATCATTTGGCACACCATTCCACAAATTTAACAATATAGAACGGATGGTAAATATAGATATAAAGATAACCCCTACATCGTATTTGTCATTCGTAGACAATCTTGGGAAAAGGGAGGATGTTGATTCATTGATTGTCGTGTTCTTCACGCACTCACAATTCTCAAGCTCTTGCGTCGGAAAGGGAGAAGGGTACTCGTTGTTGGGGGATAAGAATTTGGAGTTGACGTCGTCATTGGCGACGTTCTTCACGGGTGAAAACTTTTTCCTTGACGCGGATGAAGGTCGTTGGAGATGCCATGGGCGTCGCTTCCCTTTCCTTGCCTTAGTTGATGAACGATGAAGAAAGAAGAAGATGGTGTTAGTGTGCATTAGTGGCAGAAGAGACGATCTTCGTGTTCTTCGTGGGAAGAATTCCCTCTCTATTTTTCCAAGGCTCCACCAATGTATTACATGCCAACCAAAATAATAGCCTTGTCTATTATTTTATTCTTGACATGAATACAAAAGAATTAAAATTGTGCCAATTAATTAAGAGAAGTTCAAATAATTAATTTCTTTTGTTTGCACAAAATTAACAAGGAAGGTGGAGAGGCTAAATTAATGAGAGAGATTTTCATCCACATAAATGGGGAGTTCTAGAGTTAAGAAGCTCATGTGGGCCCCACCCACTTAGATTGCAAGAGAGGTTAAAGCATCAGGTGAGCCCCACCAAGTAATATCCTCCCAATGGTGGTTTATGTGTCGGCATTCCCCACACTTACCTCCTCTTGGTGGTTTTAACCACCATGGAATAAAATAAAATTAATACTTTATTTATTCAATTCAATTAAAAACCCCCAAAAACTAACTTCCAATATCGATAAAACACAACTGCTGTAAACGTCTCCTTAAGTGAAAACTGGCGTTGTGAGTTCAATGGTGTCCTCAGATTTCAATTCCGAGCACCTATTCAAAGGTAATGAAACGTCTCTCACACGTTTACTGAACTTACCTGAAAAATAGATCAGAAAATTATTCACCGCCATCCTCGACCCACAATAGTCGAGGTTAGGCACTGCCTAGTTGAAAAACGCCCCAAAGAACCCAACTGTACCCTCAGATTTACAATCCGAGTTACCGTTTAAATTTTATGAGTTTTACAATAACAATTTGACAGCTAATTATTTTATTTGCGGCCAAAAACTAACTTTCTTTGGTGGCCCTCGCCGACCGAAGTTAGTATATTCTTAAAGAAAGCATACCCTCATGAGTTCAGTGGTGGTCTTAGATTTTTTATTTGAGATACCATTTGTTTGTTAAAATCATTTTAAAAATAAAATATCTTTATTTAATTATTTTATTTACGATTATGCCAGTTTTGGGATTTCTCACCGGAGGCCCGCGCTGACTAAACTTAAGTCACGCCTAGGGTTAACCCTCCATCCTGAACGCAACGGTGACCTCATATTTCTGATCGGAGTAAACATTAATGATTTTTTACACTTTTTCTGGTAAACTACATACATGCATTAATTTAAGCTTAATAGAACTTCGACGGATCATTCCGGGAACCTCGGGACTCGAAATCGCGCGCCGTCAGAAACAGTGGACTCATAAAATTCCCAAGAATTTAAGAAAAAATAATTTCCACAGAATTTCTGGGTCTTTACATGAAACCAAGACATGAAATTTTTTGTGTTTTTATCAGTCAACCAATTCTTCAAGTGGATGGAAATGAGTTATTATCATTTGAATGATCACTACCTATATAAAAAGGGGGGTTTAAATGGATTTGGTAAATTTAATAGGAGAGGATTCAATTATTATAGCATTGTAATTTCTATTTATAGTCGGATTCCAATATACACATACTACTGATGTGGCGTAGATTAACACATGGTGATGAACTGAAAAAAAAATTATATCATAGAAGGTCTATAATAGTAATTGAAATAAAATATATAAATTTGTGAATTTTACTTCTCTAGATAATTTTCTATATGATCTAAAGTTTATTAAGAGACATTGTAATACTCCATGACTATACAAGGGGCATATTATGTGTAATGAGTTCAACACATAACCCCGAAAATTAATGACCCGTGAAATATATGAAATTTATAGCCTAGACATTAAATTAGAGGGTATGAATAATATTATGTTATTTATGATAAATATATATATATTAAAAATAAATATGAATTTCTTGATAAATCATTTGAAAATAATCAATATACTTTTTGTATTTTAATTTTATTTATTAAAAATATGGATTTTTCAAAATGATATTTAAATAATTATGTGATAAAATATTATTAATTATTTATATATATTTTAGACAAATTATTTATGAAATTAATTTAATTTTGGTTATTAGAAAATCATAGTTAACTTAGGGCAATTTTTTGTGTTTTCTTGGAATTTTTTTAATGGTGAAAAATATCCTCAAACGTTATTTTTATTTTAAAATTAACACACATTGACAATAAGTGATAACCAACAAAAATTCTACAAATGTGTTCCCATACCACATTCTATAAACCACTAACCACACATGATACAACCCACAATAAAAAAAATGCACTACACTGCACTGATGACACCCAAACCATTTTATTTGAGTTAATATTAATATTATATATTTATATCAAAAATAAGTAATTAAATTCAAATCAAATTTATAAATTAGTTTTTTGTAATTTAATTTTTGTTTTTAAAATCACATTTTTTCGAAACATGATTTATGCTCCATAATGTCTCTCAATATCAATAAATTAAAAATTAACCTAATAAATAAGATTTTAATTTTAATTTTAATTTATATATCTATAAATATTAATTTAAATTTATATAATTATGGTTAATAGTAATATAGATACAATAAAATAAATTTTTTTCTTGAAAAATAGGTTTCTTGAAAATTCAATTTTTTGACCACATCTGTGAGTTTAATTTTATATTAAATTCTACCACTACTGTGAATTGAATTTGGTAATATGGATTCCATATTTAAAATCAAAATAATTTATATTATCTAAAAAAATTAATTTAATTTTATTCATAATTAATTATGAAATATGTTAAAATATTTTTCTTGGGTGAATTTTAAAATAAGATTACATAGTGGTTCAACTAAAAATATATGGTTTTAAATGACCAAAAATATTTTTCAAAAATATTTTTTATTTCCACATTCGAACCTTATCACAATACTCAAGGTATTTAAGGTTTTAAGTGATAATTGTTCATGAATGTGTCTAATAAAATAATTATAGAAATGAAAATGATAAAATGTCACCCACTAACTTTAAAAATTCAATTACGTGTCTATATAGGGATAAAAAAAATAAATCATATGGTGGTGAGAAATAAAATGGTAAAATTAAGTAAAAATATAGGGCATGTAATAACATGTTTAAAAAATATCATTTTTGCAGAGGTGTGTATATACCATATTGTCCCTCTAAATAATTAATTATCAATTTTGGAGGCACATGGGGGTTATTAAATTCCATTTCTTGGATATTGTTTTATTTAAAAAAATAACAATAATTCATTATAAATGATCAACTTCTCCCCTCAAATATTAACATAAAAAAGGTATTTATATAGAACAATCCAAACTAAAATACCCACCCCAACATCATTATCATTTTTTAATACATATTTTCATACCAAAATAACAGCCAAAGGGTCATTAATAAGTGATCCAAAGGGAGTTCTTCCAAGTGATGGTAATTATCTTAAATATCTTCATTCTGTAATTCAACATTAATTCCCTCATTAATTCATAAATTAATAATTATAATATATAATATAAAATGAATATAAAATATTCTAATTGGTTATTATTTAAGTTTCATAATCCAGATCCACCTTCATATCCATAAAATGGGAAATGAAACCATCATTATTGTGTATGGGGGAATACAACCACATAGAGAAATGTAATTCATATTCCATAATTTCCTCTCATGAACGGATATTAAGATGGATATTATGTATATATATGATATTTGATATATAATTAATATTATATAATTATGAAATCGCATATAATTTATTACATTCTATTCTAAGGGGGTTACAATAACGTCACTAATTTGTATAATAGAATTACACCCTATGAGGAGACATGATTTATTTTTCATTGATGTTTTGCATGGATTTTAAATGGATAAATATGATGAATTTAAATTGTATATATGATAGAGTTATGATTTTAATGGACTTATTATTTTTTGAAAATATAATGAATTATTTTCATTATTACATTTCCACTAATTAAAAAATGATATCAATATTTGTTCCTACAAGTTGACTACCACCTCTATAATAAAATGTGATTATTTTTCATCATCATATAACTTGAATGATATAAATATATATATACATTATTATGTTATTTATTATATAATTATAATATTATAGTGATAAAATTATGCTTACCCTATTTCTATATTGATCATTAAAAAATAGAAACATTATCATGTGTACGTAAGGCCTACCATGTCCATTAATGTATTGTTTTCATATTTAATTTAAATTACTATTTATTTTATAAAATTTTAAATGAGGAATAAAAATATAAATAATTTCATTACTCATATTTTAGTGATTATTAATTAATGTAATATTTTACCAGGATGAACACTCTGATGATTTATAAAAAAAATGAACCGAATGTTCTCAAAATTACTCGCATGGAGTGTTCATCATGGTAAAATATCATTAAAGTGTCATATATCATTACTTCATCATATATAATTGTAATTTAATTTCCATTTTGATTTTTTTATCAAATGTGATTTGACTTAAATGTTTTCAGTTGGTAAAGAATTTCAAAACCCAATTTTTCTTTATATTAGGTTATATTACTTATCAGATTATTTGATATTTTAAAATTATTTGTTTTATGATTTTTTATTATATTATATTGTATTTAATATTTTTCTAATGGATTAATATGTAGCACCCATAATCAATTTTTTTATTAATTATAACATTTTCATTACATTATTTGTAAGGGGTTATCATTAAATATTATCTTTTTTGGGTCATATGTTATGTTATAAACCTATCATACAATATAAGGTGTATCTAAGGAAATATTTTTGTATTATATATGTAATAAAATGGTATTAGTTTTATTTCATTAATTATTTTTTCATGAGGATTATGATTATTAAGATACTAAATTGTAAAATTATTTATGATATGATCACATTTATTTAAGGGATTATTTATGTTTAATGTTCATTGGGAAGAAATTATATGATATTATTTTATCAACCAAAATTAATTATCCACTCCTATATTTAGTCTTAAAATATTCATGAAATATTAAAAGTTTAATCTTATTGCATCTTAAAAATCTTAGGCAATATCTTTATGAAAATCTGGCATCATTTCTATCTTCAATCAAAAATAAATTTCCCACAAAATCCTTATCTTTGTAGTTTTTTAAAAGATTTGTTTTATTCTTATCGATCGATGTAATTTTTACCCCTTATAATATTCTTACAAAATGTTTCTAGTGGATTTTTCTTATTGTTTTATGATTTATAAACACATTTACTTTTATAAAAATTTGAGAGAAATATTTTTTAACGTATTCGTATAGAAAAAATATCTAACCATCATGAAAAATATATTATTTAATAAATCATTTTTTGTTTTATGTGGTCATGATAAATTTATTCATTTTCATTAATTATTTATAATGATTTAATTTTTAAATGAGATTTTTAATTGTCGAAATAATATTTTTCTCGTGAAATGTTCTTAGAGATCTTTCAAAATAATTTTCTATATAATATGAAAAAAATATTTATTACCCATTCTGAAATGGTTATTTTACTGATGAATATATTTAATGAACATTTAATTATACGTTCATTATTCAATATCAATATCCGGTGATGTTACTTATAGTATAATGTGGATATGTATTATTTATGAATCATTATTCTTTTTCTAAAAGTATTATGAAATATTATTGGAACCTATTTCATTTATAATGTATAATAAAGCTATGAAGGAAAATTAGTTGTTTTTATGACTGAAAATTGAAGGAACAATAACTAATTGTTCCTGAATGGTACTATGAAATTGTTGATAATGAATGGCTGTGACCAAAAATACTTTTAGACAATATATAGAATCATTATTACTCTTGGGTGAGCTCGATATTGCTTATACAATGGATGCTCCCAAATAGCACATGGTGGGCCGAATAAATATTATATATTGGGTGCACCCAGATTTAACCATGTAAGCCTAATATAGCTTATCTTATGGTTATTCATGAGAATAGTTTTGTTCATTGAGTAATGTTCCTTAACATTAAATGTTATAAAGAGGGAGTTATAGGATAATTTATTCTATGGATTTAACTAATCTATGATTATTTATTAAAATGGTTTAAAATGGGTTATGTAGATAACATATGATTAATAATGATACATTGTTTAGACTATATATTTTTTTTAAATGTTATTTGGTCAATATTTACATCATAAGTCTCATTACTATTCCATTTCAAAAGTCATTCCTTTGTTAAAACATTATTAGATTTGACATGATTAATGATCCATGTATGATGGGTTAGTTTTATATTGTGTGATGCTCATGAACATTGATTATGTCATTATACCCTTATTAATAATCTCCCTAATGAAATTTAGGTGTTGAGGATTATATTTACCATTCTGAAATATTTTTTAACAACCTTTCCTTGTATGATTTTCTTTATATTTTCAAGAATATTGATAAATGAATTATATAGAGGAGAGTTTATTAGGGAAAATTATATTGACATATTATGTAATATTAAATGTATGGTGTATTAGAAAAAATACACCATTTAATTCTTGATTGTTTTTTATCTACATTGATTCCATAATTTTCAAAAACTATGTATATAAAATTTATTTTGGAATGTATGTCATATAATTCTTCAATCAGTTGTTATATGGTTTGGTTGGAAAATTTTTGTCATATTTATTGGTATCAAATCCATAAATTAAAGGAATTTGTTTTTAGTACTAGAGCCGGGAGTGCAGGTTTTGGGCTATTAGAGTTGGAATCGATGTAGGGTATAAATAACATTGGTTGTTATGATGTTTTCATGAGAGGTTATCTTAATAGATATAGAAACAAAAGTTATTTTTTAATATTATGGATGATCATATGATGCATGTATTAAACACCCATTTTAGGTATTATGAGATGAGATCCCAAAGTGAATAATGAAATATTAGATATCTTTTATTGGGATGGTTTATATTGAATGCATTTGATTTCTATAATGTATTCATTAAGGATTTTTTTTACATCAATTTTATTGTATTTATAGTCCTTCAGGTTTATATTAACTTGGATATTTTTTTTAATTATAGAAACATCAGTATTATCATTTACATTACCATGGGATTGAAATGTGACTCAATGATAAGGGATTATTGATATTTCAGAAGAAGATCACAATATTTTTGGGCTTGTATGATGACTGGTATGAGATAAATATTGACGAAAATTACTATTTATTATGGAGGTTTGTAATATTATCATGTTATTTAATTATTTATTTATTTAATGATTTCATTTTATATTTTTTATTAATATTTAATTTTGGAAATTAAAGATTCATTTCATCGTTGGATGGTTTATTCCTTTTGGTAATTATCTTAGTATCTTTTAACCAATATGGTTTTGGTTAATATCTAATGGCATGATGAATATCTTGCAATTCCTTTATGGATATGTGATCCATTAAAATATTATTATAGTTCCTCAATCAAGAGAAATTCATTGTTAATACTAAATTTTTGCTGAAGAATACGATATTCTAATGAAAATTGAATAATTCATGAAACTAAATTTATCAAGTCAGTATGTTTCATTATTTTCATTTTATTGATGGAAAAAATTTACAAAAATCTATGAAATGAATCATTAATTTAAAATTATATACTATTACGTTCATTTTTTATGAAACAATGGTCTTTTAAACAGCTATGTGGTGTATGGTTTTGTGGATGTTGACTTTCTCCGGATCATTAATTTTATTTTAATAATAAATATCATTCCATATACATATTTATATTATAATTTAGTTTTATCATCCATGTTAATAACTACACATCCCATAAATGTATTCCTATATGGAATCAATGTTAAACATTTTTCTAAATGACCATCATACCTTCACCTCTCTCATTCCAATAGAATGTTTTATTAACCCCGTATATAATGTGGTTTATCTATAAAAATGTTTTCAAATGTAAAATAATTAATTATCATGATCATTTTATAATTTTATGGTTTTAATTTACTAATGGGGTAGGATGTATCACATTGTGATTTTAAAAGAGAAATGTTATGTTTGATAACATATTTGACATGTAATAACGAGATTAAAAGAACTACAAAATTTATGATCATTATAACATAAGCATTAAATTTGTGGATATTAATAATAATAACTATATTATGATATTATATATATATCATATGCAATATGAATATGTTGAAAAAAATTTAGTAAGTAATAATTTAGTTTTCAGTAATGTTATTTGCTTCATAAAAAATATAGCTTCATAAAAAATGATATTTATTAATATTTATGAGAAAAAAATTTAAATAATAATAATTTAATTCCAAAAAATTATTTAATAATGATAAAATCACTTTTAAATCAATATATAATAGTAATGTTATGGATAAATTTAAGGATATTTAGAGAATATTGATTTTTATGTGAAGTGTGAAACATATCCATTCTTATAAAAAAATAATTTTGATTCATTAAATTATGTAATTTAAGTATAAGTTTAAGAATAAAATTTATTTTATTGTAATTTTGGTAATTTTTTTAATATTTTATTGGTGTAATTGTATTGAAATAATCATTTTACTAAATTTTAGAATATGTTTATTTATGGATTTAAAAAAAATTCAGAAAAATGTTTCATAGTGGGTAATGTATCCCCACTTTCATTAATTAATAAATCCCCTAAGAATGTTTTTTATAAATTAAATAGGTAAAGTATATATCAATATGTTTTAATTTAAAATCATATAATTTTTGTTACTTTTAATGACCTAAATTGTTAAAAAATAAAATTCCCTTTCTATTTTAATTATATTTCTTATTATGTAATATGGTTATTGAAAACACAAGCACCATATTTGTTTTGATATATCCTATTTAGTTTAAAATATCATTAAGTATCATTTATATTGATAATATAACCATTGTGAAGTGATCACATGATTAATATAAATATTGGTTTTTAACAAAACCAATTGATCTAGACAAAGTATGTGATGAATTCAACCTGTAGAATCGTACCCTATGAAGCCTATTTATCATAGATTCAAAGGGATATAGAATATTTTGGATTTTACTTGAAAAATATCAAGGTGATATCGAACAACATAAGTATGATCAAAACCATTTATTGGATAAGTTCATGCTCATTGAGATCACCAACCAAAACATGTTCTCTATACAACCCCATGAATTTCCCACCATCACACACTTTATTCTCATAGACTTTTTAGTGTATTAAATTAATATATATGAATAAAAAAGAAACATTATGAGTGATATTATTTTTATTGAATAATGAATACATTTTAATACTATTATATTTAATTTGTAAATAATTTTTATTTTGATATAATAAAGAATAAATTTTATTTTTTGGTCAATATTCAAATTCAAATAATGAATTTATAATTTTTTTAATTTTTGAAATAAATAATAAATTAAAAAATATTCCCAAATATTAATGATCATATTATTTTAATGGTGTCAGTTGTATTTTTTAGTGTCAAAAATGTTATTATAAAAATATCAACATTTCTCAATTAGTTTATATTTTATATTAAAATTTCAAATTAAGATATATAGAAAATTATTTAAATATAATAAATATTATTTTTTGGAGTTAGAATGTCAAGATTATGCAATGGTGATTTTTTCATAATTTTCTGAGACACTCAAATTTTCAGGTAAAAACAATATCATCTAAATTTACATTACGTATTACGAAATAATAATGACCCATAAGTAAGGGAATAAATAATATTAATTGTATCACTAATAGAAAATTTTTCTTGCCTTTAATATAATGTTATTTTTTGTTTATTTGGTTGAATTTTAAACCCTTTAGGAATCCTCCAAAACCATGAATATATTTTATGTTTTGAAAATAATTTCATTAATACTGTGACTCCCCAATACATAATCAGAGACATTATTTTAATAATTTATGACCATTTAATTATAAATTAATAATAAACCCTACCATTATGATATTGAAAATGGGAGTAACCAGGGGGACATTTTTGGATTTGTGTATTTTATTATGTAGACTTCATCCCAAAAACAATAATGAAATCCCAATCATTTATTATATAAATATATTAGTTCTCTATTTTTTCTTCACTAAATCTCCTTAGGTCACATAAATATTCTTTACAAAACACTATATATTCATCCTAAGGATCCCCCAATCACAGATGAAGGCCTTAAAATGATTTTGGAGTCACACACTCAATTAAGGGGCATTCCGCTCATCCTTTCAGTTCGAGTACATTCATTGAAAGTGGTTATTTATTTTAAATTGACATTGTATTCATTCAATATTAAAAATTAAATTAATATAAAATAAATTTTATATGAATGAGATTTTATTTACCCTTTCTCATTTTTCCTTTTTTAAGGTGTTACTATGACAAAAATTTGAAATGGTTCTTTCACTCACTTATTTTTTCCAATATATTCTTTTTGTAATATATCTATATTACATTTTTATTATGATAGACTTTTTTATTACCCATAACATTGTTGTTAATATAATGTATTAATTATAATAAACCTCTTCACTATCGTTGTTCCTCCCATGATCATTTATGTACACCCTTTACGGAGCTGAAATTCTTTAAGGGATTTATCTCTTCTCATTCAAATTCAATTATTTCTTTTATGTTATGTATTTTTAATGACATTTTCTTACATCGGAATAGGTTCTTATATATTCCCATTACTATCATATTAATTTATAAATTATTATATCCCCTTTCACTCCCATTAATCCTATGATTATAATTTATGTACAATTGTTACCATTCTGAAATATAGTTTGGATAATTTTCATTATTTTGGTTTATTCATTACATTATGCCATAAATTTCAATTATAGAATGTTGGTATATGTTTATACAATTCCCTATTACTACAAATTTTTTATATGTGATCATATACCAATTTATCCTTCATCATCTCATTTTTATTAAACATTAGTTTATTATGTTACGCTACTGAAATATCAACACCATTTTCCATGCAAAACCAAATGTGATATGAATACAGTACCAATATTTTTTATCAAATATTTTCACCATTATGATAATATAATTTTTATTAGGGAAATATATGTATTTATTATTCACTCCATAACTATGGAATCAGTTGTGATCATGACTGAATCTATGTTTTATAATCTATATGGAACACATAATCATGAGAATGAAATGAATTTGATAGTTGCACCCAGAATTATATAGCAGTCCAATGAATTGGGTAATGTTTGGTATTATGATATGTCACATTAGGGTATTGAGTTAAATTTATTCTAGTATGTAACATTTTCCTCCAAGATTTCTTGGATGTTTAGCTTTGGCATGTGTTTATGATTATGGTTTTTATGTTATTTCTACATTTCCAATGTTATAATTATCATGGAATATCATGCCATATTATTCATGTTACATTTATACACCATTGATATGACTATTGTATAACTTTTAATATCGTCCTCAAGTTATCCATTTTTTATGCAATTATTGGTATTTATAACTCAACCCTTTCGTATTATTTCTTTCAGGTTATCCTGTGTTGTTTTAAAATCCAAGGAAGAATTTGAAGAATGTTAAAGATGTATTTAATAATGTTGTTGTATCCCAGGATGAATATTCTATGATATGTTAATAATTAAAAAATACACTTTACTTATAAATGTTATGTATTATATTATGATTCATTTTATTTTATTAATAAATAATTATTGTGAAATATAGAAAATGGTTGTTATTATTGGAATCCCTGAAATTTATTCGTTTTTTATATGGATTAGGATTAGAAAACTATAGTAAATGATTTTGGGATGATATAATGTAAATGAGAGAATCCCTAAATTTTTGTATGTGTAGTGTATGTTGGTTCTCATGAAAATACACACTTATCTGGATAATACATTTATATGTGGTTCTAGCACTATTGTACATATGGGTAGAAACTTCGACATGGTGTCCCAATCCTGACTCGGGGTAACATAGATGAAATTAGCTACCCTTATTGTTCACCTTGATTAACACTATAATGGGACATTCATTGTTATATTCATAAACACTTTATGAACAATTATTATGGGAAAATAAGAATAAGAATATATTATAGGAAATATATCATGGATAACATATTCTCAAGCCTATATATTCACATGTTAAGGAAATAAATGTAATATATATGTTACCAATTTAATGTCATTATATTTCTCATTATGTGTTGAATATTTTAAAAATAATCATCCATAATTTATCAGTTTTTTCAAGACAATATCTAGAAATAAGGGGAATTGGTTATACAATCAATGTGATGGGAAATTTTATGACTTAAACAATGAGATTCCCCCCCCAGATATGAGCGTTAATCATGATCATTTTGACAATAAACTCTCAGATGATCCATGTTATGAATAGAATCTGGTATAAATATGTTCCTCAATAACCCCTTAATAGTGAAAAATCAAAAATCCAGAGGATTATGTGATAAAGGCCTTCTAATTTCAATGGATCATCAAATCCCTTAATCACGAAATAATGGATTAGCTCCATTGAGATGATCATAACTATAAATTAATGTTTTGATAATGATAAAATTCTAATCGATGTTTCCCGTAAAGACGGAGAAGTTGATTAGTGGTAAACATTGACCATGAATATGAAACTTGAGGAAGAGATCATTATGATGTAGTGGAACAAATAACGGAAAATATTCTTCAATTAATATTTTCCTTTCACAATCTATCATAAAATGGAATGGTATTTTATTTTTTTTAAGATCAAAAATGTTAAATCTATTTGGGATGTATGAGTAAAACATCACCAAGATTGTATAATATTCCTCCAACAATTTCATTACCCCGAAATTCAATGTTGACCACTTCTTTGGTGGGATAAAACATAGTATATAAAAATAAATAGTGATTGATGACTTTGACCACTATACAGATATTTCAAAATTTTCCCTCATAGTCGAAATGTAGATTAGATCATCCATGGGTATCATATAGAAAAAAAGTTTCAAGTGGAGTTTAATTCTACTTTTCCAATGGTTATATATAATGGTTCCAAGATATATAAGCATCTCACTAGTAAAAGTTTGACAAATAATCACGTGTAAAATTTCATAAAGAGGATAAAGAAAATCATTATTTATAGGATGGAAGGGATCCAATATTACAATTACTAATAGGATAAACCTGATAATGTGATGAAGGAATGAAATTATCCATTCAACTCTCATCAATTTTTTCATTGCGTCAACTATAATGGACCAGTGAACTCTACAAACCAATTACCAAATCCATGGGTTTTTAGAGAAAACCAATAACCAAAAAGGTAGTGACGATGATATTTTTCCATCCCAAATACTGATGTGTATCATAAAAAAGATGTTGTGATAGGTACAATAGTTATTCATTCAAGAATACAGAATATAATTTTTGGATTCTGGTTCTACGAATTCCTTCGTATCATGAATGTTTTTTAAACTATTCAAATACCACCATAATGATTTGAAGTATATTTGATTGTTAAATTGGAAAATGTTTAAATTATAGAATAAAATGTATGAATCTCATCCTATATAATAATATGGGGAATTACTTCCCATGGAACCTTGTCATATTCCCTTTTTTGAATTTGATACAATTTTGGGCATTGATTATATTTCAGTATAAATATCCATCATATATTTCCATGTGAAAAAATTAAATATAGGTATCTTTAATCGTTTTCCAATTTTGTACAATTGAATCTTGGAGGATGAATATTCATTAGAAAAAACTCAAGAATGCATGTTATTTCCATATGATTAGGTGTATTCACCTGAAATGTCTGAGTCTACGGAGATAATCATCCTTCAAGGCAACCCTATTGTGAGGTAATATGATGATGTGATTCTTGATAAATTTCAATGTATTCATCATATCCGAGAGGTTGACATTTTAATTGATATTATGCCTAGGTAATTACCATTATCCATTACTATGTATAGATTAGATGTTGTGTAAAATTATGAACTGAAGAAACTACTATAGGTGAATATGGATAAAGGGTTCTTACTCACATGTTCTTCACTATGTTGTGAACAAGTTATCTTTATAATGTATAAGGATGGTTCAATGATAATTTTAATTTATTACCATGAGATCAAAAAGATCACCATAAAACCCAAGTATCCTCTACCTCAGACTGACAACAAGTTCAATTAGTTATGTAGAGAACAATACATATACAATGTGGATCTTTAGTCATTATATTATCATGTATAGATGAAGAAAGATGATAACTCCAAGAACACTTTTCCATTCATGTTAGGATCACTATGATTTCACAGTTATTCCATTAGAACTCCTTATTTCTCCAACAATAATCATGGACATGATGAATATACTCTTTAGATATTACCTTGACAAATCTGTATTTGACTTTATAAATTATATTCTAATACATAATAAAAGAAAGGAGGAGGATGAATAATATCTTACCACTGTTGAAATGACCCTATGAAATGAATATTTTTAAACAAAGTAGATGAAATGTGAGTTTTGTTTGAATTATGTCTGTTTATTGGGGAATATCATGACAACCAATGAGATATCTATTAACCCTTCAATGATTGAAGGAACTTAATGGTGGTCAAGACCAAAATCAAGGACATATATCCATTGTTTCATGGTGTTTGAGGGTATTATCACTGATTTGTGTGAAATTTATCTGGATTATCATACCCTTTTACCAAGATAACTCAAAAGTAATTGAACATGGGATGGATTCAAGAATGTGAGAAATATTTAAGGATCTCAAAAACAGGGTTATCACGACACTAGTTCTCACACTACTATCATGCAGGGAACACATTATAGTATATATCAATGCTTCAAAGAATTAAATAGGTTGTGTACAATGAGAAATGAAAATTGATATCCCATGACTCATTGATGTTGAAAAATCATTATAAAAGATATCCTATGTATGATATGAAGTTCGCACCTATGATCAATCTGTTGAGAATATAGCGACACTATCTCTATAGGGAGAAATGTGAGATATATACTTATCAAAAGGGACTCATATATATATATATATATTCATATAGAAATTACTTAATATTCACAACTAAAGATGTTTAGATCTCAATAATTGTTACAAATGATCAATCCACTACTATCCTAGTAAATAAAATATGATGGAATATTTTCTAAGTAGATATGATGTTGTATATTTTTCAATGATTTGTGTTGAGACAGATATGATCATAATTTATATTCAAAGGATGGAAAAAGAAATCATTATGGAAGTAATATAATAAATTTTTAGTAATGAAGGTTCCCCAATACCCTTAAAGGGTGTCGATTATTTATGTAATGAATATTCATTTCTATAATTATTCCTACCCCACTGGATCTTGACCTCTTTTCTATAAGGGTCACTTTATTTTCTCAAAAGTGTTAATGTTGATATTATTATTTATTTCATTTTTTATGATTCATTTAATGTAATGTAGGAATGAAAAATCATTGGAACATATATTTTTTCAAGGTTCACCTTCACTGGGATTTATCTATGGAGCGTACAACGATGATTAACTGATGTACCAAATCCTCTAAATCACACTTCGAATTAAAATTTTCAAAGTGTATTTACTATCTCTCCTGGTTTATAGACAATCCTTATTTTTATGCTCACTATTCTTTCAAAATATCTATGCTCACTGCTTCTTTAGAAGATCCACTAGTAGTGTATAGGAATGTATGTATCTTTGTTATGACTAATGAATGCATCCTTAACTTTATGTAGATTCTCTATTGATGTCCCACCTGTATATACTAATGATTATCACTTTACCATATAACACTTGGAAATCCATTTTAAGAATCCCTAAAAAAGATCACTACATCACAAAGATTTGTCTTTTTTGGAGATGAAACCAGCCTTTTCGATGTACACCTCCTTTTTCACAACGCTCAGTATTTCATAGTTCTCAAACTTGTCTTTGCAAAGGTCATTCATTTTCATGAATTCACTTATCCTTTAGGATGGACACATATTTCACACGGATCAACAAGCCTTCACAAAGTTCCTTCATTTCTGAAACCTAATTTAAACATTGTGAATTTCATTATTTTCATTAATCCAACTACATTTATGAACCTCCTTCATGAATCTAGAGCCTTAAAATTTTCATTGAGTCTCTCTACTCTTATGATGTGGGCAGAGGCATATTCATAGGCATTTCCCATCGACTCTAGAACTATCTATCCATGTCAATTCTATGGCATCACCATTTCATGAATATCACACTTTTCTATGGAAATTATCCATTTTCCATGAAGATCTGTAATAATTTTCATGTCAAAATCCTCAACATTATTGTATAGCCTTCCGTAAAAGACTTTGTGCTACCATAATGCTCAATTTCTTGTAATCATAGGGAAATCATAAAACACATTGTTCCATCAAAATGTTTTTTACCTATACCCCTCATGATGATCATATTAGTAATATATATCACTATAAACATTATTTTTTAAAATATATTTTCAATAATGTATCAGGTACTCAACAATTTATTATTAAAACACACCATTTCAACAAACAGAACCAGACCAAAAATACCACAATGTAACCTTGAGGGATTTTTTCCCCAAAATTATACCTTTTTCAAATGATTGATCTTCCATCCATCAAAGACAAAATGTATAATTGTCAAATAAATGACGTGAAAATTTAGAATAATTTAGAAGAAATGAAAATGGGGAAAACCTCAATGATTGAAAATGATTGAAAATGTATTGTTGGATTTGGTTCATGACTCTCTGTTCCATCAAATCATGATTTAAAGAAGTAACTTTTTAATGATGCACATAATTGAAAATTCAATATTAAATCATGAAGCAAAAAAATCATATCCTAACTTATATGAGAACTTTTGGTGGGAAAATACGAAGAAGTATACTACTTAATATTCATCAATGTCTGTATTATTCCAGCTGGTGAAGGATAAAAGGTAAAAAGGTATGGGGATGGTGAAACCATTACCCATACCATCATTGAAATGGGAGAACATAATCGTGGACTGTTTTACTGGAATCCTCACGAAATCTATGGGAAACAATGAAATATAGATTTTAGTGGATCAACATACATTGAAATGTCACTTTATCACAATTTTAGTGGACTTCTCAAAGGATCAACATGGACTGATATACATCATATATGTTGTAAGGCTTCATAGAGTAGAACTAATAGTTGTATCTGATTGATATATGGGATTCACCTCTTAGTACTACAATGAATCCAACTTTACCTAAATACTTAGACAAACATATGTACTGCCAATAATCATTAAAGTGATTTACAATATAGGTAGACTATTCAGATATTGGAAGACATCTAGCCCGCATATTATATCGAATTAAATGAAGAAAGGGATTGAAATATTCTGTTTCCCAAGTTCTATTAAATTATTAGGTTACACATGAGCATCCAAATGCCTCCCTATTAATTACATTATGGGAAAATGTGCATAATTCCTTCATGTTGGGATGAAGTTTGAGAACAAAAATATCAGGTCCTAAAATGGTTGAGGAAATGATTGAAAAGGATAATACTATTCCGCATCACATCCAGGAGGTTGAGAGTCGATATATGAGTTATATAGAAAATTTTTATGATAAATAGAGTTTTATGTTACATACATTGTATTTTTTTCTATATCTATATGGAATGAATTAATGATATTTGGGAAGAAGGGAAAACAAGTCCAAGATTCATTGTCTTCTCTGAGATCCTTAATCACATCATAGTGGTGGCCTACAGACTAGAACTCCAACCAAACCTATCTCATGTACATAGTGTATTTAATATATCCATCTTGATAAAGTACATATGATACCCCTCAAAAGTACCCAAAATAGATGTAGTACTTTTAGAGAAAGAACAGTCTTATAAAGACGAGACAATGAACATCTTATATCATAAAGATAATTTTTTACAACAGAAGACAATGAACCTTGTTAGAGTGTTATGGAGGAACCACATGTTTGAAATAGTAAACTCAGAAATTGAGGATGTGATTAAGAAGAGTTACCCGCATCTGTTTTAGTGTAGAAAATGAAAATTTCTATGTTCAAATTTCTCAATATATGAAAATTGTGATAACTCAAACTATTATAAATAAAATTCCACAATTTGTTTTAATTAAATTACTAATTAAGTAAAATAGTTATAGAAAAACATAATTGTTTTGATTAGTTATATAAAATTGGATTTAAAAGACCATTCAATACATTATTGTTGATAATATATCCGTTTAATAGTGATCACATAATTTTTATAAATAAAGGATTTAAACAAATCCAATATACAATGGAAAAGGAAGTGATGGCCTGAAATAGTAAGATCATACCCTACAAAGACATTTTATTGAAACTTATATTAGTGATATAATATCTATGATTTTTCCTTGAATAATACCATGATTATATACAACAACCAATGAATGAGAATTATAGTTTATGGGATAATTTTATGCCCATTGAGATGACGACCCAACCTACATTCACTGAACCACCCCTGAAAGTCCCACTATGGCACACATTAATCATATAGAATTTTAGGACCGTTGAAGGGATATGTCTCAAGAACATATCAATATGATAATGAAAATTATTTTTTCTAAATAAATAATGGTATTTTCATCTTATTATCATTACTTTGTATATGTTTTTTATTTTGATACAATAAAAAGGAATTTTCATTTTGGTTATTATTCAAATTCAACCAATGAATTTATAAATAATTTATTTGAGTTAAATAATATTTTAATAATATTATAATGTTACTTTTATCAATTATAAATTAGCATATAGCTTTTATGATGTAAAATTCAATTATTATAAGGGTTTGGAAACCCTTATTTTCCAATACCCAACACTTATTCAAAAATGTTTTTTTAATTTAAAAACAACAAAAAAAATAACAAAATAATTTAGTGTAAATGAATTTTATTTTTTTTAAACTAGAAAATCAAAATTATCCATTTGGCGAATTTTTATATTTTATTGAGATAGTTTAATTTTTTGGGAAAAAATTAAATATCATATAAATAGAATTTCTGTATTATAACATCATAAATAACTAGAAGTGATGTTAGAAATTATATAAAGGGTGTACATGACCAATTATATGGATTAAATTGAAAATATTTAATTTATAGGCTTATTTGGTTAATTTTGTAATGCTTTCTGGAATCCTACATAACCATTATTATATTATTAGATTTTAAAATCATTTCCATAAACGTGTGACTCATCTATATATATATGAAAATGAATTATTTTTAAATCTTCAGCCCATGAACATATATATCAATAAAATCCATCATAATTTCCTTAAAACTATTCAAATAATCAATGTAATGGTTTTAGGATATGAGTGTTTATTATGGGGATTCCATGACCAAAATAGCAACGAAATCCCCCTCATTTCCAATATAAACCTACACAATATACAATTTTTCTTCACTAAATCTCCTTTTATAACGTCCATAATTTTCTATGAACTCTATAGAGTCCTCAAATATGGACACTAAGATCTTTTGAATCCCATTCCATGATTTTAAGGAATACACACTCATGTAAAGGACATTCCCATGTTCATTTCAAATCAAGTTCCTCCATTGAAATTAGTATTTTTATTTTAAATTTATATATTTTAAATTCATTAATGAAAACTATTAAAATTCAATAGGATGTTATATTAATTATATATCATTTCTTCCAACTAATTTCCCCCTTTTTCTAAGGTTTTATAGTCTTGAAATGTTTTAAGGTATCTTTCACACTCCTCTTTTTATCAAGCCCTTATTTTTGTAATGTCTCAATATTGAATTTTTTTATGATGGTATATGTTCTTACATGTCCCCTTACTATACATTTTATTTACAAATGACTTGATACCCATTTAATTCTTATTAAAATGATCATGATTTTTTATGTACACCCATTTACATGCTGAAATTTATAAAGGGATCTCTTTTATAATTTCCATTCTGGACCATATTTTGATGTTTGTATATTAAATTTCTTGTTTCTTATATTTTTTATGTTATTAAAAATTACTCTAACAATAATTTTAATTTATAAATTATGATATATACCTTTAATATTAATTAAGCCTCTTATTATCTTTTATTTACATCAGTTATCATGCCAAATATCAGTATGATTCTTTTAATTATACGTTTTTTAAATTACATTATTCCTTCTAGTTAAAATCTCTAATGTTGGGATATGTTTCCAAAAGTACCTATTATTAATTATTTTATTTATATTTTATTATAGATCCATTTATTTATCATTAACAAATTTTTTTGAATGTTGATGTGATGATGTTATTCTATCAGAACATGACAACAATTTTTCAGGGTAAACCAATTGTGTAGTGAATACCTTACCGATTTCCTATAATGTGTGTTCACCTTTATGAACATATAAATTTAAATTTGGGAATAACATGTATGAATTACAAAGTCCATTATAATTGAATATATTATGATTATTAATGAGTCCACTTTGTATGATCTATGTTGCAAACTTTTGTACGAGAATGAATTGAATTTTATGGGTGCACCCTTAATTATGTAGCACTATAATGACTTGGGTGATTTTTATTATCATGATAGGTCATGTTGTGATTTGGATTCATCCAAATTACATTGTGGGACATTTTCAACCATTATGTCCAGGTATTTCATCCTTGACCTATGTGTATGATTCAATTTGTTATGTTGTTACCACATTTCCCATGCTATAATTAAATTTATCTATAATTATGAATTATTAGTGTTACTTTAATTCCCCATTGATATGAATATTGAATGAAATACTATATTTTCGTAAAGTTAGGACTTGATTATTACCTTACTAGGATATATATCTCATTCCTTTGTAATTTTTTCTTTTAGGTTATCTAGTGCATTTTTAAAATACATTGAAATTTAAGAATAATATTTAATAATTTTTAAATAATATTATTGTGTCCAATGTACAAGATGATATAATATAAACCTAATTCAAGAAGACATAATGCATAAGCCCATTTTGGGTTTTATTATATACAATATAATGTAATAAATTACGAAATAATGTTACATAAATAGTTGGGTTGTTATATTACAAATCATAAGGTTTTTAAAGACCCGGAAATTTCAAGGAAATTTTTTTTCATAAATACTTATTAATTTTAAGAGTCGTTGGCTTCTGACGGGAATTGATTCTGAGGCCCGGTGTTCCTGGAATCAATTTCTGAAGTTTTGTTTGGGTACGTTTAGTGAACGTACATCCGGGATTATTTATCTTTTGAACCGGTGCTCGGAATTGAAATCTGAGGGCACAGATGAACTCGCAACCCTGGTAATTTCTTAAGGGGAGCTTACCGTAGTGGCGTCTGCTTGGGAGGAGAAGTTATTAATTTGGGTTTAATTAAGAAGTGAATAAAATTGAATGTAAAATTTTATCTACATGCCTGGTGGTTATATCCTACATGGGAGGGTTAGGGGTGCAACCCACAACCACCTAACTACGCATTTGTGGATATTTGTGAGGTTAGGCCCACACGAGCCCCAACCATTCACCTTAACTAAACTCCTTAATCCCCCTTCTTTAAAATGCTAACTCTTCTTTAAATGTATAAACATTCCACTCCTTGTCTCTCCTTGTTTAATTCATTCCAACGGAAACCTTAATTAATTATTTGAACCACTTAAATGAAATTAATTAAGTGTTTTAAATTTTAAATTTTCAAGGCATGGAAAGATTAATCAAAATAATGGTCAGTCTTATTTAAATTTTGGTTGGATTTTTGTGTGGGAAATGTTGCAGAGAGTATTTGTGTGAAAGAAGAAGGAAGTTCCTCCTTCCTAGAAGAACATCACCCTCAACGAAGAACGGTTCGTCTTCGACGAAGAATATCTTCCCTTCAACATAGAACGACTCGACGACCACTGTTCTCCATTCTCTTCTTCTTCCGTGACAAGGGAGGAAACACCGATGTAAGGAACTCGCCAAAATGATTTTTCTTAATTTCTCTTCTCCGTGACAAGAGTGGAGATACCGCTTCCTCCTCGGCGCACACCGACGACATCTATAGATCCTCACCTCGCGACGCAGTTTTCTGCGACGCCAACGTTCAACATCGATTATTGATGTAGGGGTTTTTTTGTATTTAGTGTATATGTGTTTTATACCCTCGTTCATGGGTATTTAAATTCAAGGAGTTTGTATAATTTATGTTGAATAAAGTAAACCCTTGACATTGATGAATTATGGATTGGCCCTCTAATGCAGAGGGCATGGGCTAATGAACAAGCCCAGACTCTCCTCTAGTTTTTTTGTGCGTGGATTGAAGGGTGAAGATGAAACAGGGCTTCAATGTCATTTCGAATCCATCGTTGTGATGAACGGGTCTCAGGAGAGCCATAGGCGCAGGCGGTCGGTGAATCGGTCCACCGGAGCGCGTCTGACGGTCCGCGGAAGGCACTGACGGCGCTCCACGCTGGCTTGGCGGCGACGGTGCGCCATCGGAGGAAACCTGCCGCGGCAACAGCTGCGGTGGCAGTGCAACGGATCCCACAACCACGCGGGATCCAAGAGGTGGGGCGCTACCAGCGGGTGCTGCCAGTGTCAATCAGCCCCCCCCCCCCCCCCCCGTTCGGCGTAACGCGCCTGGACAACTTGATGAGCCAGCTTTTCCAGGCGGACCGGGGTGGGCCATGTGGGCCATGCCCCACCGGCTGGGATGGGCCGCACCCAACCGGGCCTGACCCAGACCTAAGTCGGGTCGAACCAGTTGTGGCCGACCCAGGGGTATTGGGCCAGGTCGGACCGGGCCCATACACCATTTTTTCAGACTGTTTTTGGTTAAAAGGGAATATCTTGAGCTACATACCTATGATCGACGCATCGTCTGTTGCATATTATTCCTTATATCGAGTTAGTCGTTTTGGTATATAACACCTATGGTTTCGTCAAAGTTTTGGTGTGGCCTGGTTGGTTCGAACTCGAAACCAACCAGGCCCTATGTGCAGAACCACATATAACTTGAGCTCCGGATGTCCGATTGAATTGTGGTTGACTTTATTGGATTCCTCTTCATGAGACAGCTATTTTGGAATAATTCACCTGAGGTTTGGATGTAGTTGGATTATGAAAGGATTGGATTGTACCCCAAATCCAACAGGGCCCCTAGAACAGAAATGCTAATAACACACAGACCGGGCATCTGATTGACGCGCCGTCTGTTTCATTGTGACCCCTATGATGAGGTGGTCCATTGATATACTTACAATTTAGATTACGTGACACTTAGAAGTATCAACTATTAGCTTTTTTATCGGATCCTCCCGGAGACGAGCATACAGACTATGGTGACCTTGTAGCTGGGTGAGACCTGATGGCTGCTTGTCGATTCGATTCGAAGTGACTTGTATAGCCTAGTGGGGAGAACTACATTGTGAGGTGATAGACCCATAGTAGAGGAGCAATTATTTTTGAGGTGTCAGACTCACGGTACTCGACAGGAGGAGTACCTATGTAGGCTATGAGGGGGAGCACTACATTGTGAAGTGGCAAACCCGCAGTACTCGACAGGAGAAGTACCACAATAGTCTATGGTTAGGGAGTGGAACCTCGGAGTCATAGTAGGACTACTGTGATCGATAGAGGAGGAGTTCTCCAGCATTCGTGTCTTCATCCTCGTGAATAAAAACCCTGGATTGAGCTGAGTCAATGACCTTTTTGTTTTCCTCGTGATTGAGATGGGTTACAAGAAAACATTGGTATATGTATGGGAATAAACCTAATTAGATGTTATCTGTTGAGATCATTCTTTGTGGTTTTTCCTTGATGGATTTAGTGAGACCTTGAGGGTCTCGGGGTCCCTACTGAGTAATGTTATACTCACCCCTGCACGGGCTATGCCCGCACCTCGTTGTGTTGGATACAGACGAAGGACAGTGCTGGTGGAGGCCGAGTGTACATGGATTGGACAGCACCTGGAGGTGGATCTCACAATGAGTCGGTACCCGGAGGAGGTTGATGGAAAAGGGAGCTGAGAAAGATTTATGTACCTACCCATCTGGTAGGATCCATGGTGGACGATCTAGGAGTTGCGCTATCTGTACCTACCCTTCAGGTTGGATCCCTGGTCGACGATCCAGGAGCTACTTGTCACCCGGAAGCTATTTTGTCTTTTTCCTTGTACATTATAGTTGGGGTTGTATTTCTGGACTTTACTTTCAGCATTACTTTTTTTTTCATTTTTACTTTGTTTTTGCTTCTTCTTGAACTCTGGTTGGATGTGTTTATGTTATATAAAGGAAATGCCTACCCAGTTATCGGGATTTATGCCTTTGGTGCTAGTCGTCAGCCCCTGGCCTATGGAAGGCGTTCTTGGGGTAGTCACGGAATGGGCCCTGAGGATGGGTCATGATAAATTGGTATCCGGGGACATTGGATATATCGCATAACTTATGACACTGACCTTTTCTTTATATGAAGAAATAGTGTTATGTGTACCGAGTGTGGTTTTCAGTTCAGGGAGTCCAGTGTTGGTGCGGTGGCTGATGTATCCATATACAAGGACCCTGACTACTGATTTCTGATTCAGTGCACAAAAACACTAATTGCGTGTGTGTTTTCAATGTTTTATTTTAAATCAGCTCTAATCAGGTCACCTCATCAGGTATAGTCTTTTGACCATGTCACATATGTTTTTTTCAGATGCCTCCTCAGGGATGACCGGTTAGAGTCCTGAGAGTTGTACGTACTGACAGGCTGCTGAGGGACGAGGCCTCAGTATAGGGTCCAATTCCAGCTAAGGCACCAGTGGAGGAACCAGCGGTACTACCACCCATTTGTCCACCGATGCTACTAGTCCCAATAGCAGGTGATGCACGCCTCTTGAGAACACTACACGAGTTCCAACGCCAGAGGCCAACCAGGTTCTAGGAAAAGACGGACCCACAGGCAACTGAGGATTGGCTAGAGTCTGTGGTGAGAGTCTTCAGGCTAGTAGGGATGCCAGTAGACTTTATGGTGATCCTTGCTTCCAGCCTTCTTCATGCAGTAGCATGCAGATGGTGGATCTTGATGCTCCAGATGTATGACGAGGTGAAACTTCTGTGGACAAACTTCGAGAGCCTGTTCCACGTAGAGTTTTTACCAGCCACCCTTCATGCGGTGCGTATGCAGGAGTTACTGCTTCTTCAGAAGGTTAGCATGACGGTGGCGTAGTATTCAGTGAGGTTCACCGACCTCTCGGGCTACTCCACTGATATGGTACGAGACTTGTTCTTTAGGGCCCAGACTTTCGAGCAGGGGCTCAGGTGAGAGATTAGAGCTTCAGTTATTTCTCACAGCATCCCGACGCAGAAAGGGGTGTTGGAGCGAGCCCTATTAGTGGAGAGTCTATTGCGGAGCAGTCTCTAGCATCAGGACCCACTACTAGAAGGCATGCTACGGGGTCTTCTGCAGCTGGTTGTAGGCAGATGACACAGAGGTCCAAGAGTGCCAGACCTATAGGTGGTCGACCGCACGACTCAGGATCAGTAGTGTGAGGAACCAAGGGTAGTGACAGATCCAGACCTTACATGCTGTGTCACACATGTGGCGGACAAGGTCACAGGGCTCGTGACTGTCTGACCCATCGCTTGGATGATCAGAAGATAGATGAAGGAACTCCCAGGCAGAGGCAAAATTTCGATCACGGCCGACCTCAAGGAGTAGGAGACCGAGGCAGGGGATTTGGCCATGCAGTTGGAGGTGGATGACGCTTTGAGGTGTTTCCACCACCACCACCAGGAGGTCCACCCCGACCGTAAGGAATAGGTTGAAATGGGTGATCACAGCTTCAGGCAGTTGAAGATTATGACTACAGAGCTCTAGAAGTATGTGGACAGGAGCAATACTAGTTCCAGGCATGGAGGATTTTGTTATTCGGAATCTAGTTCTGTGTTGTTGTTGTATATGGTTTTTGTGTGTCTTTATACTTTAGATGATATAATAAAATACACTTATATTTGTGACGTTTACTTTCATGTCCTTTTTGTATGGTTGATACTATGTGGTTCTGGTTAAAACTATTGACTTGACCCTCACTTAAGAGATTCCTACTGGAGGAGACCCAGTAACCATGCACTGATGCAGATAGTGTGACTCGACCCTTGGAGACAAGAGTAACGGTTGGATCTCTTGGTAGTATCTTCGAGGCCTTATGACATCGTCTATGTCATGAAATAGTACCGTTCATGTCAGGATTGATTGTATTAGGGGAAGAATGTGTTTCATCCAGGGGATGAGACCAGATTTCACTTTTTGGTAGTGGAGAAATCTTAGCAGCTCTTTAGTAAAACATTGATGAAGAACGGTGGAGATGTGTACTTACAATTGGATTGTCTCACCCATTGTTCATTGAGTGAATGCTTTATTGTTCTCTCCAATTAAATAGTCTCAGGTGTATCTTCTCTCAGAAGAAAATGAACTTGAGATAGTAGTAATGGATTGAAATCTTCCAGGACTATGACTTCGAGATAGTTTATACTCCTGGGGAGGGGAATGTTGTAGCAGATGCTCTTAGTGAGAGATATGGAATTCAGCTATTGGGAGTAGTGAGATAGCTGCTCACCGTGTTTCATATATCTTTTGTGGATAGTGATGGAGTCAACACGTGTAGAACCAAAGATGGATCATGCTAAAATGGAAAAGGTGCAGATCATCTAGGAGCGGATAATGACTACAGATGGAAGACATAAGTCCTATGCAGATAGGAGACGAGACCACTCGAGTTCGAGGGTGATGACCACATCTTCTTACGGGTCTCACCTCAATGGGGTCTATAGATTTTTGGCCGAGGCGGAAGTAATCTTCATATTTTCATTGGACCCTTCTAGGTCCCTAGAAGAGTAGCCAAGGTGGCCTTCCGCCTGGCCTTTCCACCTCAGATGCACTGGCTGCACGACGCCATCCACGTATCTCAGCTGAGGAGATGTGTGCAGAACCTTTCTATCATCATCGACCATGGAGAACTAGACATCGATGATGGGGAGACATTCAAGGGTTCCAGTAGAGGTTGAGGATAGACAGGAGCGGGTCCTACGAGGATGGTTGATTCCTCTTGAGTAATTTTTCTAGAAGCTCGGGAACCTCAAGAAAAGCACATATGAGAAGGAGGCTCAGATGCGTGCTCGGTACCTCTTTTGTTTTCCCTAGTGTTTGTTGATGCTTTATGAGGATGTAAATACCTAAGGTGGGAGTACTTTTAAGACCCAGAAATTTCAAGGAAATTTTATTATTAAATACTTTGGAAATTTAGAAGTCTGTGCCTTCTAAATACACTTGATTCTGAGGCCCGGTGTGACCGGAATCAATATTTGAAGTTTTGTTCGGGTACGTTCAGTGAATGTATGTACAGGTTTTCTATCTTTTGAAGCGATGCTCATAATTGAAATTTGAGGGCACAGATGAACTCACAATGTTGGTAATTGCTTAAGGGGAACTTACTGTAGTGGTGTTTTCATATGAAGAGATGTTATTAATTGGGGTTCAATTAAGAAGTGAATAAAATGATCGGTAAAATTTTATCTATATCCTTAGTTGTTATATCCTACACGGGGGAGTTAAGGGTGGGACCCACAACCACCAAACTACCCATGGGTGGTTATTTGTGAGGTGGGTCCCACATAATACCCAACCATTTACTTTACCTAAACTCCTTAAACCCCCCTTATTTAACTTTTTAACACCTTTTTAAATGTGTATCCTTTCCACTTCCTCTCTCTCCCTATTTAATTCTTGGAAACACACACCTTAATTAATTATTTAGAACTCTTCAATTAAATTAATTAAGTGTTTTGAATTAAAAATTTTGAAGGCATGGCATGTTTAATTAAAATAAGGGGTAGTCTTATTTTAAGTTTGGTTGGATTGTTGTGTGGGAAATGTTGGAGAGATATTTTGTGTGAAAGAAGAAAGAAGTTCCTCCATCCTTGAAGAACTTCATACTCAATGAAGAACAGTTCTTCTTCGACGAAGAACACCTTCCCTTCAAAGTAGAATGACTCGGTGACCACGGTTCTCCATTATCTTCTTCCTCTATGACAAGGTAGGAGACACCAATATAGGGAACATTCCAACAACGATGCGTCTTAATTTATCTTCTCCGCGACAAGAGAGGAGACACCTCTTCCTCCTCGGCACACTCTGACGACGTCTACAGATCCTCACCTCATGACACCGTCTTCCTGGACGCCGATGTTTGACATCGATGGTTGAGGTTGGGTGTTTTTGTATATAGTGTATATGTGTTTTATACCCTCGTCAATGGGTATTTAATTGCAGGGTGTTGGTATAATTTATTTTTAATAAATTAAACCCTTGACGTTGATGAATTATGGATTGAGACTCTAATGCGGATGGCATGGGCTAGTGAACAACCTTGGATTGTCCGCTGGTTGTTCTTTGATGCTCGGATTGAATGGTGACAATGAAACAGGACCGCAACGACATTTGGAAGCTGTCACAATGAAGAACGGGTCCGGGGAGCGCTATAGGCGCAAGCTGTGGGCGAATCGGACCACCGGAGCACGTCTGCTGGTCCGCAGAAGGAACTGCTGATGCGCCAGTGCAACACTGGAGGAATCCCTCCATGGCAACAGCTATGATGGAAGTGCAACGAATCAACTAGCCATGGGGGATCTAAGAGGCAAGGCGGCGCCAGCGAGTTCCGCCAGTGTCAATCAGCGGGGGGTCACCCCCCCCCCCCCCCCCCGCTCGGCGCAACGCGCTCGGCCAATTGGACGAGCCAGATCCCCTGGCCGAGCCGGGGGCGGGGGCGGGGGGGGCAGACGGGCCGGGCGACGCCAGCCAGGCCGGGCTAGGCTAGACCCGCCATGGTGTATTGGGCCTGGTCGGACTGGGCCCAGACCCCATTTTTCCAGACCGTTTTTTGTTAAATGGGCATATCATGAGCTACGGACCACCGATCGACGCACCGTCAGTTGATTAGGAATCCATGGATCACATCAGTCATTTTTTTTATATTACAAACAAGGTTTCATCAATGTTTGGGTATGGCTGGGTTGGTTTGAACTTGAAACCAGCCGGGCCCTCAGAGCAGAAACAGTTATAACTTGAGCTCCAGACGTCTGATTGATGTGTCGTCAACTTTATTAGATTCCTCTTGATGAGACAGTCCATTTTTCATACATCACCTGAGGTTTGGGTGCAGTAGGAGTATGACCGGATTGGATTGTACCGGAAATCCAACCGGGCCCCAAGAACGAAAATACTAATAACTGACAGACCGGGTGTCCGATTGACACACCGTTTGTTGCGTTGTGAACCCTATGACCAGGCGGTCCTTTGAGATACTTCCAAATGAGATTACGTGACACTTGGAATTATCGACCTGTAGCTCATGGAGAAAATCCATCCAGAGACAAGAATACGGAGTACGGTGACCCTGTAGCTAGATATGACCTGATGACAACATGTCTGATTCGATTCGGAGTGATTTTTAGAGCCTAGTGGGGAGCAATAATTTGTGAGGTGTTAGACCCATAGGGGACGAGCACTACGTTGTGAGGTGGCAGACCCACATTACACGACATGAGGAGTACCTCTGTAGGCTATGAGGGGGAGCAATACATTGGGAGGTGGCAGACCCATGGCAGAGGAGCACTACATTGTGATGTGACAGACCTGAGGTACTCGACAGGAGGAGTACCTCATCAGTCTAAGGTTAGTGAGTGGCACCTCGGAGTCGTGGAAAGACTACTATACTTGACAGAGGAGGATTTTTTCAGCAGCCGTGTTTTCTAAATCGTGAATTAAAATCCTGGTTTGAGCAGAGTCAATGACCTTTGTGTTTTCCTCATGATTGAGATAGGTTACTTGATAACATAGGTATATGTATGGGAATATAACTATGTAGAGGTTATCTGTCGAGATATTTCATTGTGGTTTATCATTGTTGGATTTACTGAGACATTTAGGGTCTCCGGGTCCCGACTATGTAACGTTATATACTCACCTCTGCACGGGCTATGCTCGCACCTTGTTGTGTTGGATGTAGACAACAGACAGTGCTAACAGAGGGTGAGTGTAAGAGGACAGGATGGCACTTGGAGGTGGACCTCACGACGAGTCGGTAATTGGAGGAGGTTGACGGACGAAGGCGCTGAGTAGGCTATCTATACCTACACTTCAGGAAGAATCTGTGGTGGACGATCTAAGAGTTGTACTATCTTACCTACCCTTCAGGTAGGATCTGTGGTGGACGATCTAGGTGCTGCTTGTCACCCTCTAGCTGTTTAGTCTATTTCCTTGTACTTTACAATTGGGCTTGTATTTCCGGCCCCTTACTTTCAACATTACATTTTTTTCGGTTTTATTTAGTGATTCCTTCCACTTGTACTCTGTTTCGATGTGTTTATGTTTTATAAAGGAATTTCCTTCCTAGTTATCGGGATTTACGCCTTTGGTGCTAGTCACCAGCCCCTGGCCTATGGAAGGCAGGTTTGGGGTAGTCATGGCATGGGCCCCGAGGATGGTTCGTGACAAGGTTAATATAATATCATCTTATGCTTGAATGATAGGTTTCATAAAAAAATTTCTTTCTCATCCTGTCTTTGGGATTAATAATAAATTCAATTATACCACATATGTGAATTTAATTTTAAAAAATGGATTCCATATTTTTATTTATATTAATTATTATTATCTACGAATGTAAAAAAAATCTATAATTAATTCTAAAAATATGAATGATATATTACCATGATTAATGATAAAACTGTTCTGCCGAGTTAAAATAAAAATAAAAGTTTTAGAATTAACTATGATACAAATCTATATTATATATTTTATAAATATTTTACTTACTTGTTATTTATTATCTTATGGGATAATTATCCATCAAAGTAACCAACATAATAATTTATGTAATGAACAAGAAAAAGTATCACATTGTTGCTTTTAAAATTCAATTTTCTATTCACATAGAAACAAAATAATGATGTGAAATAATATTGGGGGCAATTTTGTATATAATGAAACTAACATCATTGGTGTAATTTATGGTATATTTTTATTAATTATATAATTATTTAAATTCTTGAAAAATTCCAAAATTATAAATATTTATTTACCGGAAAAGAGAAAAAATTATTATAGAAATAGTAAAAGAAATATAAATTTAATTAATTAATATAAAACTTGAATTTATAATATTAATATAAAATTATTGAATGATTTAAATGAAAATATTATAATTGAACAATGTTTTTCTGTTATTTAATTTCAAATTAAAAGAATAATTACAAAATTGTGATTAATATAATTTTTTAATAAATCATTTTTTTATTAACGTTAACATTCATAAAAATACCATCATATACCAGTTAATTAATATATGATTTCAAATATGAAAAATTGTACATTCATTGACCAATTATCCATTTATAATAAATATATTTACCCATAAATAGTAAAATCATTGTTAACTTCTATATAAGTTGGGGTTTTACGCTTTATATGCACTTGTATTAAAATAAATCTTCCACACATAGAGGATATTTATTTTCTAAATTTATTTTAATATTTAGAAAATTTTGGTCCAAAATATCCTTATGATTAATTTTATTTTTTACTTTCAATGGATAAATTCCATTGGTAAAAAAATATGTTACTGTCGTGAAAACTACAATGCTAAAATTAATGAAACACAATATCAAAAGAATAACATGTTTTAGAAAATATTTTCTTTGTTAGAGTGGTTTATCAAGAAAATAATACCTATGATCCATTAAATTTAATTTCACTATTCACTTAAGGGTAGAGTTACTTCAACGTATTGAATATTTTTTGGTATTTAGAAAACGACACTCCTCCATTATAAAAGGCCACCAA
Source organism: Viscum album (assembly GCA_963277665.1). Classification (NCBI taxonomy): domain Eukaryota; kingdom Viridiplantae; phylum Streptophyta; class Magnoliopsida; order Santalales; family Viscaceae; genus Viscum; species Viscum album. The sequence continues at coordinate 1,824,008,421 of OY728151.1, read as the reverse complement.
CTCCCCAAAATTATTATAACCCACTATTCTATTTAATAAAAAAAACCTACTAAAATTTCACCCCATCATAATTATAAATTTTATTCATTCAATGATGATCAAAATTACAAACCCTATTGTCCATAACAATTGATCCTAAGTTAATAGATCTCAGAAATGGTAATTGACATCACTAAAATCTTTTTTATTTACATCTTCTCCCACAAAATTTATTCCTTTATTAATAATTAATGTGTTAAACAAATTTATCTAGTACATCATGTGATTTTATTATGTTACTGTAAAATTACATATCCACCTCCTCTTATATAAAATGTTGAATGAAACCAGCATTCTAGTGTATGATGGACTACCACAATGCAGACCGTTGTATTTATTTTTCTATCATCTCCTCTCTAAAATATTTACAATGATGGAATTAAATTATAGGTATGATATTTTTTTTATATAATTTCAATTTTTGAATAATTATTAAAAATATAACTTCTTAAATTCCATTCTTTTGGGGAAATTATAATGCAACTCGTGTGTTTGGAAAACATATGTCTCACGATTCGATACAGTAAACATTCCACTAACAATATTCATGGAACGTAAAAAGGATTATGTAAATGAATTTATAGAGTACATATAAAATAAATACGGAATCAATCAATTTATCATCATTTTGAAAATATAATATATCATTCTTATCCTTACATTTCAACTCCCAAAAAACTGATACTGTAGTATGTATGTATGTATGTGTCGACTACCCACAACATGAAGGGATGTGAATTTTTTCATCAACACGAAACATAAATTATATATTGGATTATTTTAAAATAAATAATATTTCATTTATAATATGATGAGAATTAGGTAATTTTTAAATATTACATTCATTCATTCAATAATGATCATTTAAAATTGATACATTAGTCAAACATATATACGTCATACCATCTCCATGACGGTAACATAGTATATTTTTTATAAAATAAATTCATGATTGGTTTCAAATGTATAAAATGTGTTCAAAAATGGTAATTATTTCATGAGTATTATTTTAGAGATTATGTTACAGTGACCACTATAAACGTTTTCAACACATTGATGTTATTTCTAAATAACAAAATGACCATCCTAAAAACACCATATGTGTAATTAAGGGATTAAGTATTAAAACATGTAATTATAAATATATACTATTTAATATTTATGTATAATTTATAAAAAATACAAATGGATATTAGGAACTCAAAAAAACCGATATAATTTTTTATATAGTATTGAAAGGACATACATGGAATGTCATGGTTAGTAGTAGTGGACATCTTCTTAACTATCATTCATTGAGGAATAATTTTATGTTATGAACCAAATATATTTTATGGGGTGCATATACTGAACCATTTACATGTAGTTTTATGAATAATTCTCACATCATGGAATTTTATGTCTCTATTTGAATTATTTTACATAAATGGATTTTACATGAAAGATATAATGTGGTAAAAAAATTCATTCCTCTATTTCATTAGTTATGTTATATATGTTATCAATTTTATTGAATTTTATAGGATTATGTGTGTAATTAATTATCAAATTTATTATGTTTTTGTTCCAATATTTTTTATATTTATATTTGAAAGACATAATCAATTCATTAATTAATTACCCCTTAATTGTTGTGATCATGAAAAATATTTCTCATACCAAATTAGCTTCTTTAGAACTTATGTTATGGTATCCACATATCTTTCTTTATTATCTATATCTAATTTCCATTTAAAATTTTATATAATTAATATCCTTATGTTCACGGTAATTAATTTCAATCATATGTTATTTATTAAAGAGAATTATAATTGAGGATTTAAAAGTTTGGAAAATGCTTAATGATATAACATCCGTTCATAAGGAATTATATATGTTGATGTTTATTTGGGGGAAAATTATATGATCTTATTTTCTAGAACTACAAATATTTTTTATCATATCAATATTAATGTTATTTTTAGGTAATAGTACTATTTTTATCACATTGGTATATAAAATTATTGTGATTTTTTTGATAAAAAACTTACGTCATTTCTCTCTTCGGTCAAAATTTTTTTTCCTTCCAAATAAATGTTTTCTAAAAATATTTTCGAAAATATTTTTAAAAATTAATTTTTACACATAAATTTGAATAAATTTTCTTAAATTAGTCTACCTATTATTTTATGGATTGAACATTTTTTTAATTATATAGAAATTGTAAAAGTAATCTTTTTTATAACATATTCATCAAAAAATGAATTTTCATCCATTATGACCACAAAATGTTTTATATATTACTTAATAAGTATAAAATGTTTTTATCAAAAATTTTATTAGCACTAATGTATTTGAATGTTTATTACTTTAATTATGTGCTTAAAAAATGGAAACTATATTTTACCCAAAAAATATTCAAAGTGAAATTTCAAAATCACATTAATCAAAGATGAAATATTTTTATTATACTAATATTTACAATTTTATTGTCATAAAAAATATATTAATTATATATTAATGGTACCTCGATTCCTCAAACTCAATAGCCCATGATGTTATATATACTCTAATTGTGATACGTATTTTGATACCCTTCATTAAATATTCTTCGATGTACTATGAAATGTTCATGGAACCCATTTATTATTCATGGGTAAATAAAACTATGAATGAAAATTATCTGTTTTTATGAAAATTCAATGAATGAAACTAATTTTTTCTACAATAATGAAACTTTTAAATTGTTGATTATTAATGGGTGTTATTAATATAGAATATTTAAACAGTTGATCCCCAATAAAGCAGATAGTTGAGCATGATATAACTTATATGATAGGTGCACCCAGACAACACTAGGACATTTGAAATATATAATATAATATGGGTGAAACAAGATAGCTTTAGGTGATCCTAATATATGTTATATAATGGGTGACCATGTTATCACTCGAATTAAATGGGTAATGTTACTTATATTTTGAGGGAATAATAAGGGAGATACTAATGGATTTATCTTATGGATATCAATGGAATGTCATTATTTTGGATAAAGGTTTAACATATGTTAGGATGGTTAGGTTATAATTATGATAACATGTTCTATTTTGTCATTTAATTGGTTATAAAAAATTTCAATGGTCAATATTGTTTTCAGTTAGAACATTATTATTTATTCTAAAAAAAAAATATTAAATATTTATACCATGCCAATTTTTTAATGATCATATATTGATATGTGTGATTTCTAATTTTTTTTCTCAAACAATTTTATTATATCGTTATGCCCTTTTTCTATTCTTCTTCCCATAGATGAAATTAGTTTTATAATATTATATTTACTTTTATTGAGTTATTGAGGTCACTCTTTTCAATATCCCTTTTCCATATGTTATGAATATTTATATTAAATAAATTATGTATATAAGGTTTTGTTGTGGATAATGTTGATGTCCTATTATTGAATATGAAAAGAGGTGTATAGTGGAAAAAATAATCCCCTGAATTCATGATTATTGTTTAAGTAAAATTTTATATTAGTTCCTCAAATCTATATTCCTAAATTATATTTATAAATGAATGTGATAGAATGAATCCCTTTAATGGTGTAGGTTCTAGATAGAAAAAATAGGGTAATAGTTATCTTTATCAAATAAAGATATGAAATAGTGTTGTTTTTAATAGAAAATCCTAGAGTGCTCATTTATGGCTATTATAGACATAATTTAACACAACATTCCCTGATATATAATGTTTGGTTGTTATTTAAAAATCATACCACATCCATCCTGTTCATTATTAGTTCATGAATTTAGAATATCATGACAATGGATCCATCAATAAATGGATTACCAAATTAGTGGATATATTTCCCTTAAAATATATTTATATCAAGATGATCATAAGACATAAAGTCACCCTAACAGATAAATAGAATTTTCTATTTCTAGTATTCACATATTATAAGGTATGAAAATTAAAAAAAAATTCATTGGAAACTTATTTTGTATTGGATCATTGAAGATGATAAAAGGATCCATCAATATTGATTGAGAAAAAAATAGTGGTATTCTGTTTGAAACACATGTGAATATATGTATAGATAATATCAACATGATGAAATGATATCAATCATACAATCAATGGAATAGGATAAATGGATACATTATAAAATGGGGGATATAAAACCTATAAAATGAGTACATTCATGTTGAGAAAGATGCATCACTGGATACATCAGATAATTTATGGTACAATTAACATCATAGAGTCACATTTAGTAATACCTCATTAAGTAAATCAATGTTTCTTGATCAAATTATAGATGATGTATGTTATCCTATTAATGAGGAATTACTAATAGGTAATTTTATTTCAAACCTTATATAAATGTCATCTTGAATGGTGGAAACAATTTTCTATAAAATGAATCAACAGGTTCTCAACTACATCTATATGTTCAATTACATAGTCAACAATAAAATTGGAGAGAATATTATGATTCATAATTTTAATAAAATATAGTTTACATATCCAGTTAATGTTATGCTTATTGAATGATTTAGGAAATTTAAAATGATATAATTTCCCATACATCCCACAACTCAACTCATTTGATGAAATACTGAACAAAACCGTCAGGTATTTTTTCAAAGTATGATGATTTTTCCCGAGTAACCTATGAAATTATGGGAATATGTAGTTCAAATTCTATGATAACTCATTTATATATGATTATAGATTTGTTGAATTTTGGTAATCCAAAAAAGATATGTTCTGGTAAAAATCACTCTTATTCTCTTGTAGGAGTATATAGATATTTTTATTTGGAACATGTGTCGAATGATATATAGAAGATTCAATATTGGTGAAATAATTCTTCCATATTTAACAAATATGTAAAAAAGAATTTTGGAGACACGATATGGGACCTGAAGGAGAAGAATGTGATCAGAGGTAGTGATATTAGGTACTATGGGAACAAGATGATCATAGAAATAAGAAAATCTATAATGTATCAATGTGAATGTTCTAAATAGTCAATTTATAATCCCATATCAATAAAATAACTACCTGACACAAAAAATGAAGAGTTATAAAATGTATCATCGGTAACACACCCGAAGGATGTGGAGGAGGGAATTGGCTATGGGGAGAATCAATCCATTAAAATAAATGACATAAAATCATCATAGGTTATTATTATTGGTGTTCTGATTTTCTAAACATTCAATAACATAAAATATATTACCAATTATGGATTCAATTAATTAATATTTTTATTTGGTTAACATGTTGCTGACTAATGAAGGGGAACCGTAATGATATAAAAAATAAAAACAACATCAGAAAAATACACGTGGATGCATGAAATAGAATATAAAACAGAGTAATTGATGAAGAACCTGACCTCTAATTTAGCAGAAACTAGAAAAGTTATGAAGATAATAATAAAAATTTTGTGATCATATTGAATATGGATGGAATTAGAATGGAGGTTAAGAAAAATTGCCTGTTATTTTTTATGGGATTCGATTATATGAAAGGAGTAAACATTGATGAAATAATTTCATCCAAGATGAGGATGGATTTAATAAGACTCATTCTTGGACTTCTGGCTAGATTGGACCTGGAGATTAAACAATCATATGATATGAAAATATTAATTTATGTATAAAACACTGATCAATTATATATGAAGAAAACATAAGGATTCATGTTATCTATATATGATATCATAATGTTAAAATTGAATAAATATTGTAAAAACTGATATAATCCACAAAACATTGGTACAAAAAAATTGATTCATTTATGGGGTTCCATTGATATAAATGAACATAGATAGACCAGTGTCCTTAAATACATATATATTAGGATGGTAACATCATTTACCTATTCTTTTATTTTATTGACATTTTTATCACTAAAATTTATTCAATAATGGTCATCTATTTTAATATTGAGTTATACATTCCAATTGATAAAAAAACATGGGAGAAAAATCCTTTTAATTATGGGATTAATTTAAATTTTAATAGAAGGAAGAGGTTGTTATGGATTCCATAAGATAATTATGTTGGGCATGTTTATAATCAAAACAATATGAAAAAATTCCCAACAATTATACATTACATTACATGGTCATTTTTTGTTGATAATGTCCTAAGACCCACCATCCCTGGATGAAATAAAAAATATAGAGATGATAATATAATCCTTGGAGGTTGGATTCTTTATTTAAAATTTTGGGGGAATGAGGATAATCATTTCCCATGTTGTAGTGATTTTTATATATTTTCACTCCAAACCCATGATGTATAACGTTTTTATTGTCATATAGTGACACATTCCTTTCATACATAAATATATAATATTTTTATATGATTATTCAATACATTACATAGACCCATTCTTGAGTACCGTAATAGAGTAGTTTCATTGGATACTAAAAAAAATATTCTAATTTTGTTAAAATATCTTATACATCTCACATAGTGATCTTCCCATTTATTATTATTCATAATCATGCCTTAAAACTATTATTCATAGTTAGTAGAATATGAACATATGAAAGGGTGACATCAGATTCTCAATAAAGGTAAAATGAGAGATATAATACTATAATCATATAAAATAATATGTAATAAATAAGGTAATTTGATGATGAACATAACAAATGATGTTTATACCAATACTCACATAGTTCATAAATAGAATTCATGGAATAAATGAGTATCATTTGTGAAAACAAATTCCATAAGAGTAATAAATTATTATAAATCTATTATGAACCATACTCTCATTTCATTATGGTGTGGTACAATGATAAATATATAAGAACATTTCATTTATCAACAATAACTTCCCAGACTATCAACATAGTGGATAAGGATGCATCTTTCTACAATAATGGATGAGGATGCTCATGTTTTCCCATTATAGATAAGGATTCACCTATTTTCAATGGTGGATTATGGTGCATATATTCCCCATTGTGTATCAAGCTCATATAATTTTTCCCCATCATTATCTCTTGGAAAATATTTTTTACCCAATAAATTTTAGCAATAAATTGGTCCCATCGATCACATAATGAAATCCATAATTCTGTCTTCCCCATTATCATAATGAAAATTAAATATATCATAACATAATAAAAAATGTTAATAAAATTGGGTTTTTAAAATTATTCATTAAATCATCATAGTATAGCCTATCAAAAATAAATGGGTTTCATAAATATTTAATTAACATTAAATTTAACCATCCATAAGATGAATACGGATTGTATCATTTAATATTATCCACATTTAATCATATGTGACATAAAAAATGTAGTTTTAGATGGAAAATAATATTGAATGAATACTTATAACAGTTTATGGGGAAAATAGACATTCATCTTTGATAAAAACATTCTAAAACAGAAATAGTTTATCAAAATCTAGTTCACTCTAAAATGATATATTTGAAATAAAAAAATTCACAAATATTATGGAAAACACGTTAGTTGAAAGGATCAATAAAAGTTTATAACGGATTATAGAAATCATTATGAATTTATGAATGGTGGAAATACTATTAATTCAATGCATGTAAAAAGACTTTTAATTTATTATTTTTATTAAATATATATTATGTATTTATTAGATATATAAATAAATATTTATTTTTAAAAAAACAATTGAAAAGTGAAAAAAAATATTTTAAAAATCATATGATAATAGTAAAACATCCCTGAAAATGTTTCTATAAAACATAGTTTTTAGTTAAAATGGAATCTGGATAAATGAGTGAAATAAACATGATTTTTTATAAAAACAGGATTCTTAAATACTAAGTAAATAGAAATAGGGAAATTAATGGAATGAATGTATTCACGTGAAATAACCCATGTGAATTAGAATTCCCGAGTTTTTTGAGATATATATCATAATGTATCTTCGTTCAATGTATAATCTAGAAATTCCTATTAAATTATGGGATTGTGACATAAAACCCTTACAACTTCGGTAACCTATAATCATACTCCCTATGAAATAATTAAATTTAATTAATCTTATAACATCATGGAAATAAAAAAATTCCCATATTAAATGTCAAATGGGCTATAAAAAACCTCCTAAAAGAAGATAGGTTGATAATAAACCATTTAATTCAATGAAGAATAATTGAGAAAACGAGACCTTACTAATTTTGTAAAATATTAACCATTAACCAAATAATTGTAAAACGGTTAAATTGATATGTAACTAACAATTATTTTCAAGATAAAAATCATAAAATACATTCATGTTCATTTTATACACTAGATAAATAAAATATGAAGTGAATATGGATTGTGTCTTATAGAAGTAAAAAGTGTGACAACAACCCAGTAACATTATTCTTGACTTCTATAAAACACATTTGAAAAACCTATATAATAGATATGATTTTCTTATAAACATATTAAATATACATATATATATATATATCATACCATATATGATTTACTAATTATCTTTTATAATACACGTATTATTAATTCCATGTTAATATCACGTTTCTAAAAAATAACTGCTATTTTCATGTATATTCTAATTTTTTATTTTTTTTTCACTTAAATTAATAATATTTAAATAATATATTGAATTTTTTTTATATTATAATTATAATTTATATTTAATATATTTGTTTTTATTTTAATCCATAATGTTCAGAGATATATAATTAATTCCACCATTCATGAAGATGGTATGACATACATACACATTTTGGTTGTTACCAAATTATCAATAGATTGAATTATAAAAGTAAAATAATATATTGAAATTATAGGATCATTATTATTTCATATATATCAATAAATTTAATTATATTTATCCTTAGAACCATCCATTTAATTTTTAATTGGAAAAAAATCACATATATCTATAGGAGGGTTGTATGAAAAACATAGGATAGACATTATTGTACCCCAAAATAATCAAATGATAGAAGTTATTAAAGCCATATTAACTAAAAATATTCATTAATATCTTTAATATCATATTAAAATTTTATATCCATCACTACAACCATCCATGAAATGTGGGTATTGAAAACATACTAAACTGGTTCGTCAGGCGGTTGCATGCCATACACATAATTGATATCTTCATTTTTCATTTTGATGGATGTGGTAATTGATATAGCTTATCAAAATATTATAATAACATATAAATATATTTCAGGTAATTGTTTTACTATATAGTGTTTTTAATATATAATCTAATGTGTAAATGAAAAATGAAAAATGAAAAATGATTGTAGGGAACAAAATTACATTTTCCTAGAAAACCATTTTGTGTCTCTCTTCTTAAGGACCATAACATTGGTCTGTAGAAAATTTTAGAAGCACTATAACATTTATAAAATTGTTTGGGAGGTATTTATGTAGGGTTTTTCTGAAAAAAAATAACCCTTTAGATTTTTTATGTGAATGGTGTTGATGGCTTATTTTAAGAGGGTGAACAGAAAAAAATGGAAACTACTAAGAAATTTCTAAAATGAATACAAAATAATAAAGTCATTTCCTAGATATAAGAATAAAACGTAGTATATATTTGAAATTGGGAATCAAAATATGATAAAATTTCATTCCAATATATTTTTTCTATGTTCTGGTTCATTATTAACCCTTATAATTTTATTTTATAGCCTTGATAAACCCATTTTAACCTTAACAATTGAAAACTATTTTTATGAATTTTACTATTTATTATTGTAAAAAACTATGTTTTTTTATTATATAGAATTAATTATTATTATAATTTATATTATAAATATAGAATAAAATTTTAAAATTCAATTCATTGGAGTGGAAAACTTTGATAAAAAATTATTCCAATAGATTTTATGAAAATGTTGGTTTGTAGTGAGAAAAGTATTAAAAAGTTTAAAAAATCATAAAAAGTTCAACATGAGAATAATTACAATGAAATAAAATAGATTAATTGATTAAAAAATTAATTAATTTTACTATTAATACTATTTTAAAACAAAATTTAACATTATAAAATATTTAAATGAAATGTAAGATTTCAGTATAAAATAGTATTTTTCAATATTCATTGAACAATTAATCATTTTAGAGAAATCCCAAAAATTATCCCTATAATATTTTTGATATTCAAACTTAAAAATAAATATTTTTATTTTCATAATTTTTTTTAAAATTTGTAATTTTTTTTAAAATAAGATAGTAAATATTGAAAATAATATTTTTTATAAAACTAATATTTTTAAGAATAAATTTTATTTTATTATTATCGTTTTTCTATAAAAAAATAATTTGAATGTTAAATATTTTATAGAATTTATAATATCTATATTAAAATAAACTCATTCACCAAATTTTTTTTGGTTAATTTAGTGAGGTAAAATGCATTGGTGTGCATAAAAATAATTTCTTAGAAAAGGATTTCCTTTAAATATAAAAAGTTTTTATTTTATATTCTAATTAATTTCCCAATATATAATGTATTTTATAAATAGGATTATCTATATTTTATAATAATCTTGGTAAAATTATTCGTGCACAAAATAACAATGGCTAGGTGATAGTTTCATTTTAAATAATAATATTTCAATAGTATTCCATTTTTTGTATAAACGTAGTGTTATGTGTAATGAAATACCTACATAATGTTCCCTATAATTAACGATACAAATAGTGGTCCATGTAATTAAAAATATTAAAAATAATAATTTTACATTAATATAAATATTTTAAAAAATCTCAGGTTTTTACATTTACCCCTTTATTTTGAACCTCACCTCTCGAAATTCATCACATTGATAGAAATAACTAAGTATAATTCTTCCCCATTATGTCCTCATGATCCCAAAAAGCCCCCTAATGGTGATGGATACAACAAAAACATGACATATTATGTGTTCTTGTTTTTCATAACCTTATCTATTTGATCTTGTATATCTACCATGATTTCCACATGAGAAATATAATGCTCTAATGGTATAACATTTTTGTTTTGTACATGTTTAAGATCAAGTATATTCCCCCTTATGATAGATACATGGAACATATCTTTACCCTTTGAGTGGTTTGGTGGAGTTTCCATTTGATAGGATTCTGACAAGAAATGATAATGATTTTTAAATGGACTCATATACCCAGGGTTTTGCATTCCATTGTATCATGAGAAAAATTTTATCCTTTATTTAGGAAATGATAAATTCCCCTTTCACCTAATTATCTAATAAATTTGGATGAGTATTTATACCACAATCACTAAAAAATCTCAAGACATATAATATAATGATATCGAATTCCTTTTGTCTCTAGTTAGTAAAAAAATATTGGAATTGGTTTTCCCTTATGGATAAATCATTATTTTGTGATGTAATATAATAATATCATAAACCTCTTAAAAATTTCAACTTAAACTATTTTATGAATGGTTATCGTTATGACCCATAAAAAATATTTTTTAAAAATTATAACTATGTTCACTAAATTAAAAAAATGTACTTACCATTAATCCCATAAGAAAAATAAATTATCTCTTAATTTTTCAATACCAACCATGTGAATAACATCATCGGGTATTTTCAAGAAACGTGGTAATAACATGAAATACCAAAAAAACATATTGAAATTATACATGATTCCTCATTCTTTAAATAAGACATAGATTATTGGATATATTAAATATAACCAAAAAATATATACACTCCATCAATGATAGAATAATGTAAATTTTCAACAAATCATTAATCAATTCCAAGTTAATAAGTACTAAATAATTTACATTATCAATAAGAATTATATATTTCTATAATATAAAATTTATTTTCTAAAAAGTATGAACAAATTCAGTGTTATATTTCATTAATAATTGGGTTTCTATAAAATATCACATTTCTATTAAATCATTTTTATATTTAATCATACCATTAAATATATTAATCAATATTATTAATGATAGAGATTCTAGAAATAATAATTTTATATATTATGATTTTTGAAACATAATTATAGAATTCCATTTTATATAAAACTAATTTATTCAACTTCCTTATGAAACCATTAACTATGATTCATTATTTTATTCATTAATATATTTTTCCTAGATTATGAAATATGAGTCATCTCATAAAATTAATCAACCTAAATTCAATCATGACTCTAATATAAAATGTAAATAATTTTATTACAATACCCGATATATTTTATTTTCATTTTAAGTCTCATCATCAACAGTAGAATAACAATTAATCTTACAACCATGATGACTCTATTTATTATATTTTCCATTAAGAATTTGTTTTTCATAATTACCAGTCATTCGACATTTAAAATATTCATCCATTAATATTAAATGAGGGAGATAATTATTCTCATCCACTGACATAACCATAAATTTAAATTTTCATTGTAAATTACATTCTATGTTCCCTTATTTTCCACACTCAAAATAAAGTTTCATTCCATTGAGACATTCCATTGATATCTTCTTTAGAAATTATGGACTTATACGAAACTCTATCATTTCTCTTCCATTATCTCCACCATATTGACTCTCAATGTAATCCATAATTATCTTGTTTTGTGAGTTAACGAGTTTATTATTGTGACTATTAATTATCATATACCATGAACGAATATTTTGATTAAAAAAAATAATATATTCACTAGTATTCATCCAATTTATTGACTTATAATAATTACATATTATATCACACTTAAGGTTATCATTATTCCTTCCACATCAAGACATTAACTAAAACCCAAAATAATATAATGAGAAATAATAATCATAGGGGGGTTCCATAAAACAATTTAAAATCCCTTTTATGAGGACTAAATCATGAATCATAAATTTTAATATATGAAACCATATATTTATCCTAGGACATTGAATATCATTGTTTAAATCCATCATAATTGTAGATATGGATTTTTTAAAATCTCCAATGTATATCCATCAGGACTATGAAATCCGGTGTGATGCATGTCCCATTTTAATGCCCATGTGATGACATAGTCCATCACAATGCACCCTTTTTTGAGTTATCACCCCTAGTTACCTATTTCCTATAATAACATCAACATGTAATATCTAGAAAGGGGATTAATTTTTTTATAGAATTTTCTCAATTGATTTCAAAAAATTTAGTATGTTTTCATATAAATTAAATCATATCTATTCTTAACCTTGTAGTCACCCATAAACATTCTGATGATATATACCTATATATTTTCCAAGGTATCTCTCTAATATTTTTCTTAATCCTAGTCCCCAATAATCAACTAAAACATTCATCAGATAACATCTATAGATTAAAAAAAATTATATATAAATATCACATCTTTTTAGATTAATAATAAATATATTACACAATCACACACCTATGGAAAATAATAGTTAATTTTTCTAAGACAAGATATATAATATTCTTATTTAGTGATAGATTCTCAACATACCCCCAAAAGATCATCTCCTTTAGTAATCAACCTGAACAATCCCTACAATAATCTATCCTCAAAGATATGGGGAATGGAAACGCATAAAACTATGAACTTAGATGCCAAATTAGGGTAAACATGTTACATATAATTTTATGATCATATGATAGAATAATATAAGTATAATGGTGTGTTATCATATAAAAAATATAAGGTTAATACATATCCTTTAATTGATCATAAACATGCATCATTTCATAAATCAATATCATTTCCATAAACATGATCCATAAGTCTAATAAATCATCATAAATTTATCATAAACAGGACGGACGTGTCAAAAAAGTGTTTCACCATCATAAATATATATAAAAATTTTATATGTCAATGATAAATTCCAATACCATCAACATAGTGGATCAATATGTAATTTTTTCTCATAGATTTTTTGGGTTCTCTTGTTGACCCTAGTGGATTAGAATGCAAAAGTTTCACAAAGTGGATCTATACCCACCTATTTCCATTTGTGAATCAATCCCGTCTACATTTTTCTAATATTTATCTCAAGAGTTATAAATATTTACTCAATAAATTGTAGTTATATACAAATACCACTGATCTGATAAAAAAACCATATATAAATGTTACAAAATATCATAAAAAACAAATATATCATCTGCTCGTAACCCATGTAATGAAAATGGGTTGCAAAAACAACACTACATTATTTCACAATGACATAAACCACAATAAATAAATAGGTTTCATAGAAATTACACCAACATAAATATATACAACCCATATAATTCTTAATTATTCTATAATTCAGTACTATCAAAAATAAAGAATAATTTATATACATGTATGTCTTCAAAAATTATTTTATTTTTCTAAATCTATATATGAATAACCAACATTATTCATAATCAAATGAATATGTGTAGATGAAATGATATTCAATTAACACATGATATCAAATATCATAAATCTATTGAACACTGTTATAAATATTGATCATATTTTATAATAGAACCATCTCTAGGCCCATATCAGTTGATAAGACTTAAAAGAAACAATAAAGTAATATATTACTATTTTATAAAAATTACCAAAACATTCCAATTATAGTAAAATCCCATAATCACTTTATTAAATACTCCACAACTCCTTTTGAAAATATATTTCCTCCTTTGGATAAGTATTATTAAAGACTATTAATTTTAGATTCAAAATATTTTACAAAATTTCATCCTTGTCCTAATGCACACCATTTTTTCCATATGATAATTTACATCATCTGAAATAAATATTTAAAAATAATTTCCTAGATATAGGGAGTGAAAAAATCAATAAACTTTTGACATATAATATTGAAATATTTTAATCATATATTATTTATACATGTTTTGGTTCATTTATATACTATATATTATTTACTTCACCCCCAATAAACCAATTTTTACCATACCACATTATATAATTTTAAATAATTTCACTATTAATTTGATTTATATATAAAGATAATTCATTTAATAATTTAAATAATAATTATTAAAAATATGGGATCCATATTGAAATATTTCATTCATATAATTTGAAAATTATAATTTAAAATCAATCATATAGACACAAATAGAAAAGAGTGTTTTCAATATAAAAATGATCAAAAGTAGAAAAACATTTATGTTAAATATCAATATAATAATTATTTAAATAAACAATATTTTATTAATTAATATATAATTTTCTTTATTTTACATTCATAACTCTTTTAAAAAAGTTAACATTACAAATTTATTTAATTAATATGTTGTTTTTTATAAAAACTAGTATTTTTAACTATTCATAAAAAAATTAATCATTTCAGATAAACCCTTAAAATCCATACTATAATAATTTTGAAATTCTAAATTAAGAAAAATATTATTATAATTTTTTTTATCTAAAATATTAAAATTTTAATTTTAATATAGGTTTTAAATAGGCGTTAATATTACTTCTTAGAAAAAAATCGTTTTTGAGCATTAAGTTGGATTTACTCATATCTCTTGTATAATAAACACATATCATGAATGATAATTTTTTTTGATTGTAAAAAATATATATTAAATAAACGTATTGTACATTATATAATTATTTAAATTTATTTAGGGAAATCTCATTTGCATTTATATATATAATTTTCATCATAAATATTTTATTCTTTTTTAAAAAGTTTTTTTTCTCATTTAAAATCAATTCATCCCTATATAAATTCATTTATATAAAATTTTAATCCTTATATTTTCATAATTTATATAATCATATTTATACACCCCATTCAAATGTCAAATATAGAATTATCATTTTAAATAATAATATTTGAATAATATGCCACGTATCAGATAAACCTAGTTTTGTGTATAAATAACTATAAAATCTGTCTAGAGTGGAAGTGAATATAATGTTTGTGTTTCATATAAAAAATAACAAAAAAATTATATTTTTTTGAAAAAATATATTTCAAAGATTATAGGTGTGCTACATGTCATGCAGATTCATAGGATTAATAAAGGTTAATTGAAACTGGGATTGTCCAACAGATGAGATGTACAACACATTGAGGGATTTATAAATATAAATACGGGATGAGATCCTACAATAAAAAAGGAAACATGTGAATACATCTATAAATTTTTTGGATGATATGTATAATTTTAGTAATGGTTTTGATATATATATATTTATCCATAATAGAAGAAGAGTACACTATAATTGTAACAGATAAAAATGAGATCATATGGAAGATGGATTTTATCTTTGAGTTTTATTTTTTCCAAAGAAGAAAAAGGATGATTGGAATAGCCTATAATTTGTAGACTTTAGAAATAACTCTATATATCATTCTTGGATGATTGACTTAAAATTTCAAAATCATTGAATATGTATTTTGATGGAGTTATAATTGATGTGACTTTGGATGATTGACATGAAATAAAATCAAATAGATATCATTTTTAAGGTGGTAACTCATGAGAAGATAAAAATTTGGAAATGATAAATTAGTTTTACCATGAGTTTGAGAATTAAATTATTTTACATCTATAGGTGCATAAATTGGTCATAATATATTCATTAAACTAGATTAAAAATATAAATATTAATAAGAAAAAATATAATGGAGAAAGGTATTAAATATGTGAAATTAAATATTCATTTAATAAAACACATATATAATTTTTATATAATGTGAACTAGAGGATTATCCATCTATTAAAAAATTCAATGAAATAGGGATCATTTATATTATGGGAGGCTTAATACCTCCATGATATCGAATAAATGGGGGGAGCAAGAGTGGAAAATTCTTTTATTTTTGTACTCCAAGAAATAATTCCCCCTTTTATATACATTTTTCATTAATTCCTTTTATTTTTTATTAATGAAACAAAAAAAATATAGAAATACAAAATTTACTCCATATATACTAGCCAATGAAAACTACACATGATCATCACTAGTGTATTCCACTTTAAATGAATATACTAGGCAAAACCAATCATCAGAAAAGTTTCAAATGTGGAACATAAAAATATTATTATTGGTGTTTTACGAAAAATCATAATGAAGTAATAAAAATTCAATAAAACATTATATAATTTGTGCTTGTCTTCCTTATTCAGTCCTTGAAAGAATAAATCTTCAATGGATCACATTACTATAAGAGAGTAGGCACAAAAGTCAACCCATCCAATCTATCCTGCAACTGATTATATTTTTCATTAAAATTCATGGTGCAATATTATAAAAAAAAGTAAAAAATTGGAATTAAAAATCATCCCAAAACTATTATTATATTATTAAATAATATTTAATTCCTATTTAGACTCATCCGTGATAAAATACCGGTTGATTGAACTTGTTTCCAGATCATATCTACTAGATCATATCTAGTTGTTGTCCTCAATTCTACAAAAATTGGATAAACAATTGATGTTCAAACCAACATAAATTAAAATTATTTTCAACAGAAAAATTAATACTAGTACATGATACATTCTATGATCATAGATTACATTCATGATCATATATATATATATTTGATCTCATGATTTAACATTATTATCAAACAGGTTACCTATATATCATCAGGCAGTAAATAGAAGAAATTGATTCATATTCAGCATCTATAATTAAAAGTTTATTCATGGATAATTTCATATTAAAAATATTTTTTGAAGAAATATAAAAAATATTCAGCATTTTTTTCCACATGGGTGAAATTTGACGTATTAAATTGAATCAATTTCTTATGTTTTGTTATAATGATTATTTCAATTCAATTTTTAAATTTGAATGTCCTTTATAGGGGTTTTTATTTTTTATAATGATATGTTATGGGGAATATAGAGGAATAATAAATTGTCTTATGAGATTTAATTTTTTACTAAACCGTTTTAATTTTCTATTTATTTCAAAACAATTATCTTCTATAATATTTATTTACAAATCAAATTACTAATTAAACTCCATAGAGATAGATAATTGGCATAAAATGAGAATGTTTGGGGGGGGGGGTGGATAATCTATGGTTTAATATCTAGATTGAATATATTAATATTTTTATAAATTTTTTTCAATTACTTTAATTTATGGGCCCTTTAAAGAATTTTGGATTGGAAAAATTCATTTTTAATAATTTACTTATCACTACACATTGTCCTTCACTAGAGATAAATAAACAACCCATTTATTGTGTATCCCATTATAATATTGTATAGGAAAATTAAATAACAAGTTGTGCAAGGTTGAGTCTATGTGATTTCATAAATTCAATGTCATAATGGCTAGTTAGAGTTCTATTTCAAGGATTATCTTCTCTCTTAAAGTGTGTTTCCAACTATTGTAAAAAATAGAATAAAAAGGGATATGCACATTAAATTATCATTAAATGATATCAAATATTTTTGATAGTGATTGATGAATTAGTAAATAAAATTTCACTAAGTTATTGAGTGAAAATAAGAAGATATCCAACCAAATAATAAAATAATAAATGATTGTTCATAGTTGGGGCATTATTATTTATCTATTATTTTTTCTCAATTCAGTTTGTTTTCAATTATTTATATCCAACATTATTTTTTATTCGATCTCATAATGTTCATCTCATCATCCTTGATTTAATTTTTTTCTAAAAAAATACTAATAGGTAAATGAAGAAACACTGAGGAATATCATCCCTTCTAGTGAGAATATGTTATGAAAAGATGCTATGTTGTAAGAATAACCAAATAGAAAGTATATATTTAAAGTTTACAAAATCTTAAAATTTCTTACACTTTGGTAGGGAAGGGAAAAATTCATGTACTCAATTTTATTTTCATACCAATTAATTAAATTATCTATTCATTAATTTAATTTCAAATTATATTTTATAGAAATGTATGATTATATTATATAGTTTTTCTATCTCACAATAAAAAACTAATATATATGAAAACATGAATTTTTGGGATGTTCTTATTACAATGTTTAGAAAAATATTAATTAATCATTATACTAGATAAAATATTTCCAACTGATGTAAAAAATATTCTATATGTTATCAATGTAAATTAAATCAATAATTTCTACTATACACCCACGAATTGATTAACGAATTATGTTTTAGTAAAGATAATTTATATTAAATATCGAAAAAATTCTTATAGAAGTTGAAATTATTTACCTCAGTTAATTTTTATAAAAAATAGTTTAAATTGATTAACAATTGAAGTGAAAATGATCATTAATGGAAGAGTTAATATTTAAACAAACCAAATAAGTTTGGTTATAAAAGATATAATGAAAAAATAATTAGATGAATTGAATCTTGATGAAGAAAAATATCCCATTACTTTTTATATTGTGTAATTTAATAAAAAAAATTTAATAGCACCCATGTATTGATCATATATCACATTTTTTTCCAGTGTTAATGAATTATTTAAAAGTGTTTCGAACTACAAAATTAAACGGTTTGCTGAAAAATCCCAAATTTAATTTTATTTAAAATTTTTAATGTAAAATTTCTGAGTAAATTTTCTTATATTTAAATTATATACTCAACATCAAAATAGATTATGTTCCAAATTTATGAAAAACATAAATATAAAGAGACTATTCTATATAAACTTTATTTGGGACAAAATAAGAATGATCTTTTTAATAATAATAGTTATACAAAAACATACATTTTACTGTCAATATATGTATAAAAGTATATTTCATTTAAATATTTAGTGTGAGATAACTCTAATATGAACCCATATTATTTTAATCATGTATAATTAAATTATACATTTTTCATCCATATTTTTATATTCCAAAGAAATATAATTCTATTTTTATTGGGAATAATTATAAAGATAGGACACTCTATGTGGTATTTAAAACAAAAATTAATTTAATCCATTCATTAATTTCATTATTTGTTTATAAGAGGTTTTGAAAAAGGAATTAAATTTTTTAACTAAGGCCTAATGGTGGGAATATATAAGTTTGGATTCATATTATTTATAATTTTATTACTATAATAATCAAATGTGGTAGCACTAATTTTTTTACAATAATTTTATTTTTTTCCATGGATCTTAGTGGTGACGTATAAGAGACCACAATGTAGTTTTGTATTTTTTTTCTTAAATCAAATCACTTAATGATGATCCCTTAAAAGAATCCTTTTTTGAGTTTAATTAATAATTTATTAATGAATTATAAGAAGTAGATTGGGAGGGGACCCGTTAAATTTACTATGTGGACCTACAAAATGAAAATATTATTATTAATTATGTGGGGGTTGAAAAATTAAATTTACATTGGGATAATATTTATAAGTGATGTTATATTATGAAAACATTAAAAAAAATGGATCAAATCAAATCCCATAGGGAAGCTTAATATCCTTCTGGTTTGGGATCTCCTACAAAATGTTTCACTAAATTAAAAGAAAATGGAAATTATCTTGGAATGTTTATACTGGTTTCATTTATTTTGTTTGTTTTATCATCATTTAAATTTGTTTTAGATAAATTTATAATAATGTCAATATTTTTTTACATGATGATGGTGGAGAAATATTCTTATAGACTATATCAAAGATAATTTAATGAAATCAATGTAGGGAACTAAATTATATAAAAGTATTCCATCATGTAAAAAATCTAGTTGATTCATTAATATAAATAAAAATTCTATAATTCTATAACTTTTTCGCAAAATATGAAACATTATATATATTTTTATTGGGTACAAGATGAAATACAATTTTCTCGTAAGGATAAAATTATTATAATATATAATTTATTTTTATTTTTATAGAAATAACATTATTAAATAAAAATTTATAAATATTATTTTCAGAATATTGAATAGTTATTTTTTCATTGTTTTCTATGTATTACATTCTATTTTGGTTTATATAACATTATCAAAATCATCATTAAAAACCAAATCACCTAAAATGAATTTTATTTCATTTTAAAAAATCAAATATATTGTAATTATATATTTTTTTTAATTATAATTCTAAATAATTCATACACTTATAGAAATTTTCCAATATAAATTTCATCTTTAGATAGACTTTTTGAATTACTCTTTTTGAAACCCACTATTTTATTTTAGCATGAGTCTTGTCATGATATCTAGAAAATTATTTAATTATTATTGGTTTTATTTTGAAAAATTAATTATATATTTGTATGAATTATATACTCATTAAATCAAAATAACATGTTTATGATTGTGAACACCATTTTATGATTCTTTTATTAAGCCATTTTAATTCAAGAAATTTAATTTAGCTGTGATGAATTTCAATATATTTTCACATTCAAACATTTATCTTTTATTTTTATTATTATATTACTATAAAAGTACCAGGGGAGGTTTTTTATAGAAAATTAAAATGGTATTATACCTATATTTTGGTAGATTGTTTGGTTTGCGTTAATTTAGAAAATGGAAGGATTCAATTTATAAGTTAGATCTCATTGTAAAATTATCTATTTTTATTACCCTAAAAATATATAAATTTTTATAAAAAATGATGAATAATTTATCAAAAGGAACATGTATAAAAAATATGATAAATTTATAATTAAACAACAAAATTGGGGTTTTTGTCAAAGAAAAGTGGGAGGGAGTTATGATAGATGACATCAATTTAAATTTAATTTTTTTGTGTAATATATCATTAATTTGTCCTAATCATAATCATGTAATTTAATTTTAATAAAATCCATAAATTAAGGCTTCTCATAATATCATTACCCATCTACCTGTAAACATCATAACAAACCTTGTGAAAATCCCTACGATTGAAATAATATTTTTTTCCCTATAGAAGAGAATTTATAATTTCATTTAACATTGGGTATATTTATTATATTTTCCGGAATAAATACCCATGTGCATATAAATTCTCATATCATAAGAGTGACATATTTTCCATGGATTTTATAAACATAAAATTTTATTAATGAATGTAAAATAATTATTAATATTATTAATAGTATAAAATAATTTAGAAGGAAACTAAAATCATAATCAAATCATGATAAATACAAATTTAAAAAAAATTATCTCACTTTGATGTTAGGAGTTTTTGATTTTTCTGTGAATATCATTTAATAAATTATATTTAATATTTTGATTCAACATAATCGATAAAATTATATTATACATTACATTTTTCTAATAAACCAAATTTACTTTTAAAACATGAGTTTGAACTATGTGTTTGTTTTATGAAATAATAGATATATTAGATAAAAATTAAGGAATTATTTTGAATTTAACTGAGTTTAGCTAATATGTTTGATCCGTGGTGAATATGAAAATATTATTTTTATTATAGGAATGGAATTTCTAAAAACAATTGACAATATATATTTAATAATATAATACCATTTAATTTTTTTATAAACACATTTTATATAAGTATTGATTGAACAATTTATATATAGATTTTGATATTTGGATTTTATAGTTAGAATTCTAAAATTTTGGCTAATATATTTTGGGTTTTTTATTTAAAACAAGGTAAATTAATTTTTAATTAATTTTATTTAGTTATTTTATTTCTCTCATAATGATTAATGTGATTGAAATTATTTGAATTTACTCTTGAGTTATTTATAAATAATTGGTATTTTATTTATATTCCTAGTAATATCAGAACCTATTTTTAAAAATTAAAGGAATGATTGGTATCAGTATTTAATTGATTATTTATGATTTTGTTTGTTCAATAAAATATATAAATGTTATTTCACTTGATTTACCATATTTGAGGATTAAGATTAGAAACATTAATTATTTTATGTTGGTAAATGTTCTCTAATATTATTATCAAAATTTTATCATTTATATTTATTTTTCAATATATTTTGATTATGATGAAATTAAAATAAACTAAACTATTAATTTTATTATATCAATTAATACATGAATTTAAATTTTGGTTTATTTAAATAATTTTTTTTTAAATTTTAAGTATTGAATTTTTTATTTATTTTATATTGTTTACATAAAATAAACATAAAATATCCATGATGTTTTCTTCATAACGTCTAAAATAATTGAAGATTATTTTATATTGATAGAAAATTCCATGTGTAGTGAAAATTTATAGATTAATTATTTTACATATTTTTAATGGTTTTCAATAGTATGTAACACATTATAATTAACTAGTAGAAATAAATCATATATCAATGGACATAAATACAACATAAAAATGATAATAGTATTAGATAGAACATAGTTGCGGTCATATGATGGATTATGGTTAAATCTACGAATCATCCTCCCTTTTTCCAGGGGAAACAACATCAATGTGAATAATGATGGGTTTTTGTGGATAATCATATCACCGACATAGGGGAGCAATCATATTTATAATTTTATGATATACCATGTATTAAATAATACAAATATAAAAATATAAATTATATCTATACATATGTTTATCATACTCTATCTCCATAAATATTAAAACTGTTTCCATTATCATAGTCAAATTAAAATAACTATTGTGATAAATACTTGATAATGATTACACTGACCTATAGAATCCCTTTTTATAATTATAGGACCCCATGATCTACAATATCCTTACAGAATCATCTTCACAATGAAAACATGAGAACTAAGAGGGAGAAATATATGAACTAGTTTTGATAGTATCATAATACAAATAATAGTGGGATCATAAGTATTTTAATGGAACTGTTCGTTCAACAAATGAGGTTGAGTATCAGGTACCAACACATTATAGTTGATATATGTTAAACCAATATATAACCATTAAATTTTTCTAATCATTGAAATGTTCAAAAATTGTTTTATTTTTCTGAATCCAAAGATGAATCAACAACATTATTCATAATCAAAGGAATATGTGTAGATGAAATGATATTCAATTAACACATGATATAAAATATCATAAATCTATTGAACACTGTTATAAATATTGATCTTATTTTATAATAGAACCATATCTAGGCCCATATTAGTTGATAAGACTTAAAATATACAATAAAGTAATATATTACTATTTCATAAAAATTCCCAAAACATTCCAATTATAGTAAAATCCCATATTCACTTTATTAAATACTCTACAACTCCTTTTGAATATATATTTCCTCTTTGGATAATTATTATTAAATACTATTCATTTTTTAATCTAAATATTTAACAAAATTTAATCCTTATCCTAATGCAAACCATATTTTACATATGATCCTTTTCATCATCTAAAATATATATTAAAAAATAATTTCCTACATATAGGTAGTGGAAAAATCAATAAAAATGTTAGTATTACTCAATATACAATGGGATTTGATTTAATAATGATAAAACATACTAATATATCTGTGTGAAAATGTAAATTTTATGATGTATCATATAAATTATAAATATACATACATAATAATTTATTTAAAAAAAAGTTGGAAAAATACCTGGAAAAATTTAACCTATTATACAAAATATAAAACATTATGTATTACGCAAAACAAAATAACTTGATCAATGAATACATCACATATTACTCATCTAATAGATGAAGGATTCAAATGAGCTATATCAATGTTGTGATGTGAATAATAAGTCTTTCTTACTTGTTATTGGTAAAAGCACATATCACTCAACTAGTCATGGATAATATTTCCTCAATATCTTTCAGTCAAGGGGACATATTCATTTTATCATCATATGAGTTGATAAGTCCCATCTTCGTTGATCTCAAATCAAAAACATGATCAGAATAACACCCAACCAACCAAAAATTCAGTAAGAATCATTTATTATGTTATAAAGGTATCAAAATATACAAATTATCATGATAAATTTATTTCTAACCCTAGGTAATGAAGATTCTTAATTAGGATTTACACCTATTTTTATCAATCATTTAATGATATTTCCTATGATATAGATTGGTGATTCATTCCAAATAATAAGTCCCTAAATATGACCTCATGATTTTTGTATACATTAAAATCATAAATACAATCTCCATAAAAAATAAATCATTATGATCAATGATCATTGGTCACTCAAAATCATATAAATATATATATAAGTGATTTTAATATTCTACCATTCATAAGACATATATTACTAATAACATGACTAAAGGATAAACTGATAGAGAATTTATTATAAAACCATTATACAATTTAAATAATTTCTATCCAATCTATCATGTATCCTATACTAATGGATTACATATGAACATCATTTATTTTTTGTGGTATTGATTTTTTATTTTTCCATTTATTATCTCCTCTAAAACCACCAAATAAATCTTTAAAAAAAGTATCAATGATTTATTAAATAATATGGTATCTTGGAAGAATTTTTCTTATTATTCATTTATATCAAGGCTCATTGGATGGGTAAATAGATCCATTATTTTGACAATAAATATGTATTCCTACATCAATGATTGAAACCACTACAATTATTAAGTGATCTTCAGGATCTAAATAACATATGTCACATCAACTGATATTGCAATGTACATTTCCTCTATTATTGAGACCTATATTATGGGATTTTTGAAATATTTAATTTGATAGAACATAGATTTAGGAATAAATGAAACGATAATTTGATATTATATAATCCTTTTTATATTGGAAACTATAATCAATAAAACCCATTTCAATGATCTCATCCACTTTATGAAATATAATCAAAATATCCTTAGTTAATTTTATTTCCCTAAATATTATTCTAAAAATAATTCAATGACTCCCACCAATATTATATTTTAATAAACTCATAATTATAATTCTTACGTGACATCAATTCGAGTATAGAATAAATCACACATGAAAAATTTTATAGCATCTGCTTACAAAATCTTCTAAATAATTTCTTAATATTTTTATGGATCGTTAATCATTATAATATTTTCTCTATGATTTACTTGAAAAGAATCCTTTTTAGAGTTCCCAATGATAAAATATTGATGAAATATACAGATATTCCTATTCTAAATATGTCCAAGAATATATATTTATATATCTCTATAGTTACAAACTCAATATTTTTAGGCCACCTCACCAATGACATTAATTGAGAATAATTTTCCAAAAACATATTTATAGAGTGTAAATTATAGTTATCATTTACTATATGTAGTATTTCATAAATAAAAAAATCAAATATACTAGAACACTCCAACTAAAACACTTATGAAAACATGAATCATCCCATTTTTGATAAAATCAATCTCTATGATTGAGTCCTTAAGAAGGATATTCTAACTTCAGGAGGCATACATCAAACCACAAGTTGAAAATCACATCTTTCGTATATTAACTGAGTAATTTATAAATTCAAAACCATGTGGTTATACAATATACACATATTAAAAGAATTAAAATTAAGTGAATTTAATTCAAAATATGTTTGATATATCTTTGAATCATAAGGAGATGTTATATAAACCAATAACCAAGTGAACATTATCAATACAAATAGTGAAAATCTCTGTTCACAATCAATACCATCAATTTATTTATAACCATTTTCAACCAGTCATTCTATTTATCTATATACCTAAACATCCATTACAGCTTTTATTTGGAATACCATATTTTACCTTATCTGTATAAACCATTTATGAGAATCAATTGTGTTGCAATATTTGTTATTATACATGGAGACTTTTTTTCAGATACAATGGATTTTAAATATTCCTATAAATCATATTTTTCAATTCTCTCTTATATGGTAGTATAATCATTTTCTACAAACAATATATAAATATAATTTTCCAAATGAAATATGTATCTCCGAGGATCCAAATTTTTCAAACATAATAGTTTAGGTTTCAATGTAACATGAATAGGTTTTTATTACCCAAATTATTGTGGACCAAACTCAAAAACTATCTTATAATGATTTCCTATTATTATGTCTCCCAATTATCTATGTTGAATATTATTATAAACAATATCTAATCTTATATTCCACTTTTGAAGGAATTTTTTTGGGATACTAACATCTTATATTCATTATTATTTTAAAATATATATCCCAAAATCTACTTAATATAAAGGTAATATAATTTAACTGAATTAGAGTTGTGTCTATCTGAATCCAAATGTCAAAAATATACTTCATAAATAAAAATACTCATTAATTAAAACGTTGGATAGATCCCATTATATATCTCATATGGGTTTTATGAATACATTAAATGCATTGGGATTAATTACGAATTAAATTTTTTTTCGATAAAATACCCATAATGTATTATAATGGTCACACTGGTCATGAACCATCCTAACATGGCCAAAACAGTGACTCCCCAAATCTTGTCTCCAATAGTCTCGGGGATAGGGACTAGCACCAAGGTGGGTTTTCATACACATGGGCAGAATTATCATAATGTACCTATTAATATTCACAGATATATATTCACATAAAATGATTAAATTTAATTAAACATTATCTAATGCATGCATATGTCTATGATCCAACATTTTGGGTATGATAATAATATACAAAAAAGAGATAAATGGAAAAAAAATATAGGACCAAGAAAAATACAGTGAGTCCAAACAACTCATAAAGAAGAGAAAACTATAAAACAAAACCACATAGAGGGAACTTTGTTATTTTTTGCTCAATGGATTCTCCACCCACACCTCATCCACTTAGGAACCTGTCAAATGGGATATCATCTAGGTAAGACCTGACACATGTGGGAAGAGAACATGTATTCGTGAGTATAAAAATACCTTGAAGGAAACCAATTTTTTTTAAACATGTATAATATAGAATAGTCATCCCATAAAAATTATACAATGATAAAATCATAAAAAACAACTATATATACATAAAAACGACACCATGAATCTAAAAACCCAAAACCAAAATATTAGACACGTGATTCTTATTAATGATTCTAAACCCTTCTCATTTAGGTAGAAGAAACACCATGAGCCATGAAATAATTGGAGACACTCATCTATATGTTTATGGTCATTGGGCCCTATATTAAAAAACTCACTAATCATTGAATTGACCATTACTCAAATATGGGATCAAACATAAGACTTATGGGGGACACGAAACACAAAATCTGGATCGACCCTCTATATTAAGGAACATATACCAATGCTACCAAAAACCATACTAGAATATAATTCTTGTTAGTATGAAATTTCACATGCATGGAGGTCGCATTGATTCCACAAACCCCAACTAGGCTGTAAGAGGAAATATTATTGGATCACACTCTGGTCGTACAAACAGAAACCACAAACTCTATCGAATAATAACCCTATTGAGGGGATCATAATGTCGACATGTGAACCCATTGATGAACATTACCATGAATGGGTCATACCATAGAAAAATATTCCACTGATGTGAGTCTAAACTAATGAAATGAAGGGATCCACACAACCTCAAAGGGGGTACATGTCATATAATAGTATTATGTGACACGTCCATCTAACCCATGGTCAATTCATGTAGTGAAACATCACACGGCATGATAAAATCATTTAAAATCATTTGTATTTATGTGTACATGGGGTGTAGAGTTCCTATCAAACGTTTCCCATTCTGTTTGGATGTGTTTGAGTAAACAGCTACGCATGTGTACAATGATTATGTCTATGTCTCTTAGCATACTTGTGACCATGTATCCGCCAAGATAAATGAGGAGTTTCCAAAATGGGTAAGAAAACATGTAAAATGGGTTAGAGGACAAGTGATATCATTATCTCTAAGGGAACAATAACACAACACAGGGAAGTTCCCAAACGAGATGTAATACAATATTTCATTCCTTATAACCTTAGATTTTTTACATTCCATTGGTTCTCCTCAGAAACATCCTCTATGATTCTTCCACAGTAATCCCATCCAATAATAATGTATCTAGGGTTTTCCAACCCCAGGAATCAAATATCACTGTCATCCTGGTTCTGATCTTGTTGGAAAACATAAATTTTTGGCCAACCATCATACCATGAAACAAAAACAAGAATAAACAAATTAATAGATCAGTCTATTCTACCTATGATTTTACTCCATAATTATCACACCTTGATCAAAACATATATTTTGAACCATACCAATAGAATTTATCTATTGTTCCAAAGAACGGTCACACCATAATTGAATACCAGATATTCATCAAACCATTATCAAAAGAAAATTCCATTGATGAATGTGTCAACAAATTAGGGAGAAATCCACACAACATAACATTTGAGGAATGAAAAATGGCCTATGTTAATTTTTAGAAATCATTTATTGTCGATGAAATAGATGCATGAATATGGAATCAACCAATTACCAATTAATCAAATGTAAATAAAATCAAATTTCGATGCATGAATAATTTTTTTATGGAATAG
This sequence comes from Viscum album, assembly GCA_963277665.1. NCBI lineage: Eukaryota > Viridiplantae > Streptophyta > Magnoliopsida > Santalales > Viscaceae > Viscum > Viscum album. The sequence goes on along the minus strand of OY728151.1, from coordinate 1,823,979,024 downwards.
ATCAATGTTTGATTTTGGATTAATATGGATATTATTTCACAAAAATTAAACACCCAACAAGGATTTTTTATTGATTAGTAATTTAGAAAAATATAGCATTTCTTTCACTGGTGAGATCAACAAACATCAATGGAAAAATTTTCCTGTATCTTATCTCTACCAGATTTTGTTGTCTAAGATATCCTTAAATTGATCCACTCCAATGAATCCTCTCAATTTTAGTTAATATGTGGATAAAAATAAAAATTAGCAGTGGTATCCTATATATTGGAGATTATGTAGTTAAAATTTTATTTATAAATTAAATCGATAATATTTATATTCATTTAATTATTCTCTCACGAACGAAGTCAACCTGAACTCTAAATTCCAACATAGACTGTGTCACACATGGTGAAAACTCCACACCTCGAATACAAATGCTCCCTTATATTTTCTAATTGATCCTCTATTTAATAGTTATTCATTTTTTTCAAAACAATTGTGAACATTTGATATTAATATATTTAATAATATTAAAATATTAATTTTGGGCATAAAAACACTCAAATACTCATGTCATCTCAGTGATGGACTCTAAAATAATAATTTTGATATAATAATGTCACACATGGGAAAATAAAATTTATTACAATCTACCAATAATCGGGATTTTCTTCCTAAAAAGATAACAACATTCTAAAAAATATGAGGTAATTGGGCTAAAATTTGGATTTCCCACTCCCAGGTACCCTTTTGAATATTTCTATACTACCCCTAGTCACACACTAGGGGAATTGGTCACCCCTGAAGAATCCTATAATACCGATCCTTGAACTCCATTGGGCACTCAATAATGGTAGTTTCATCTTTGATGTCTACTTTTCCCCAATAGATAACATGGGATGGGTCTTTCACATTATTTCTCATCATTGAATCATGAATGACGTCATGTATCTTTTCCAACCATGATATTAGTGGTAAGCAGTATGCCACCTAAACAACTCTATGCAGTATCTAGGAAGGGGAAAGTAATAGATAAGAAAAACTTAATCCCTAACCAAATATCTATAATCCATGTCATGTAGTTGCCCTCATGATCAAATTTTATCTTTCCTCGAACACCATAGGCCTCCGTCATCAGTTCTCATATAACATCGCCTATATATGTAAAGTCCACATCTAGTCTTAGACGATCCACTCCTTCAATATACTATCTTGCACCCAATATGGAATGATGAGTACTACCTCAAGAGGATTAGTTATAAAATATATTTATGTATAGTGTTTCTAATATAAGGGCATGAATTGAGTCATACTAATGGTGGAATGGACGTTTTTATTGTATGTAAAATCCAAAAAGGGTAGGATATTGTCCCGAATAATGCCAAAATACAACATGCATGACCATAACATGTCCCTCATGACCATATTGTTTTGTTTGTTATTTTGGTTATGTAATGTCGTGCTCAATCGCAACTGTGTCCGAATGTAATCCTTCATTCAACTCTATAATTGTGGAATGAAGCGAGCATCATAGTCATAAATTATTTTGTAGTGAACTCCATGGATCTACCCTATCTTATATACAAACAAGAATCCTAATCTACCTACAAAACTATTCTATCAAATAGCTAGTATGTGATCCAACATGGGGTGTAAGTATGCAGTCACCCAGATGAAATCATTTACTATATACATAATTGGTAACCCCATCATGATTTCCTAGGATATACCATCAGACATTCACTGTGTTACATCTTGTGTTTGGGATAATCCTATAAGAACCTATTTTATATGCATCACTTTCTATCAAGTGAGTCATCAAGAGACAAAATATTCAATACAACTCTTTATTCTTGGTAACCATAATTGATGTTTGATTTTATTTTACATATCTTCCACAAAAATATATATTAAACGGGTTTTATGAAATTCCCTCATCACCACCTACACTAACTCTATTGGTACCACCATACATCCACTGAAATGAGTAATATGATCCCCACCTTCATAGTATTCATTAAGAGAATGTGCATTAGATATCTATGTATGAATGGTATCTAGATGGTACCTCTATGCTGACCATATTTAACATTTTTAGAAGAGACGTGCTAACAACCATTGACTGATGAAATGAAGCATCATATTTTCTTACAAAATACAACTCCAATAAGTCAAACTGATCAGATTCCCTAGTTAATATCTGAAAACTAGATATCATATTCATAGAATGTACCATCATGTTTCCTGTCCCAAAATTATAGTAAATATCTAACTCATATACTTTGAGGAATTAAATCCATCACCTATATCTCATGATAAGTTCTGTATGATATAAGATATGATTGAGAATCTTTCTGTAAAATTTGATAAAAAAAATTTAATTCACATTAGGTAGTGTCATCCCATCATTATGGTGATGACTACAGTGGGTATCTGAAGATCATGGGTCACGTGGTACTCATATTGTAGTCTCTAATACCTTTTCCCATTGACAATCACTCTCTTTCACTACATCATGAAAAAACCATGTCATATCCCTCAAGAATCATAAAACTTTATGTACTTGATACCATACATCGGAAATCTCACATTGGGGGAACATTTAAACAAATCCCTATGTCCTGATAAAACTATAGTCACCCTTCATTTCACTTCAATGGAATCCCATTTCATGTTAATGATGTTATGGTTGATGCCATAAGGATATATCAAGTAAAACCCAACAATATTACCCTTCCAAATTATAGAAAATATATGTAACATCCCAAGTAAGTAATAAATAAAGAGAAATTATTATCTATTCCTATTTATGAATTATATAGTGTTTTAGAGTCTTAAAATGAGAATAAATCCAATCTTAAGCATGAAACACACTAATATTTTCAAAGGATCATTTTACCGCCTTTTGATGGTGAACCATTTTTAAATCTGTATTTTGACAATTTTATAAGCTCTATTTGTCAAAATAAACTTATTCTTTATGATTGGGATATTGAAATTTACCTTCGGTAAATTTTTGGTATTTTTCTGACCATGTTCATTTTTTTAATGAATAGTGAAAAATACTGCATTTTACATCAAAACTGCTTTTTCATATAATTTAATTATATGGATATATTATCTTTGGAATTGGTCTTAAAGTGTAATTAGAATATATTTCTACCATCTAATACAATGGAGATCATTCCAATTAATTTCATTTTGGAATTGGGTATAAACATGTTCCAAACGTTTCATAGATATTGTTTCAAAAAAACCCGCTATTTTTTTGACAACGAGAATTATTTTTAAATTAATTATTGAACTTTCTATGTTTGGAATTTGGTAAAATGGATTCCATATTTGGAATCAAAAGGTCCAAATTATCTAATTAAGACTCATTTGTTTTTGGACATTATGAATAGTAACGACGGTAATTATTTTTAATTATCTTGATTAATTAGTAATCGGGTAGTTAAGGATAATAAAATAATATCATAATTATAAAAAGTGATCCCAAAATGTGTCATAATTCTACTGTTTGTGTCATATCCGACCATGGGATTCCTTGTTCCAAACTTACGGACCCCATGGAATCACTTTTGGTTGACTGTGACACTTTATCTTTTTATTTTTAAAGGAGAATATCACTAAAGAATTTATCACATGAGTAAAATATTTTTAATTTTGTCTTAATAAATTATCTCTTAAACTATAAATATTAATTGGAAAGCTAAAAATATTTCATACCTCATAGTATTTGTTTATAATTTTTAGACATTAAATAAATTAAATTATATATGACATCATGATGATACAGCGATTACCTCATTAATGAATAATTTAAATAAAATGAAAAGATAATGTAAAATCTAAGACTTACACTTGTCAATGACCTATTAGATGAGTATATTTCAAACGCTTATAACCTTATCCTCCATATACATCAATGTGGGACCTTTAAAATCATAAAATCATTTGAAAATAAAGTAACTTTTTATACCTTTCAAAGAGTGCCCCTCCTCTCCTCTTATAAAAGGCCCCCAACTCTACCTCTTTACACACACTTCTAAAGCCTTTGGATCGGCCAAGACCCACTCATTTTATCTCTCCAAGTCCCTCTCTTCATCCTAGAATCCTTACCTTAGGCAGAAATCTCTTCAAGAAACCATTTTGGTTCAAACGAAGAAGAGTTACCCGATTTAACTCAAGTACAACGACTTCTCCACCGTCGTGACCATTAGCCAGAAAGATTTTCATACGTTCTTATTATATCAATGTGTTGTATTTATATTTAGTTATTGAAATGTGGAAATGTTATATTTTCTTTTATGCATGTTTGATTTGAAACGATTATGTTATGGTTCATGGGCATTGTTATGAAGACGGGTGGTTCCATGATAAACTAAGGGTTAGTGAGACTGATATAGCTCTCCAATGCATTGGGTAATGCGAAGGGGTTAAACATTAAGGTTTATCCAAAGATATTTAGGGAATATATTGTGATGGGTATTCCAAACGTAACCATGAGGGTTACTCCCTATATAAGAATGTTATGAATGCCTCAAGTTACCTTTATGTCTTATGATTTCTATGATTTATTCATGAATTGATGAGGTATGTTAAAATGCTTATGTTTTATTAGTAAAGAATGATTTCATACATGGACTAATGTTTTCATTTCCTACTTTTATATCCATTTATAAGATATTTATGCTCATCCCATTTTTTTGAAATGTTTTTCACAGGTCAAGGAAAAGGTAAATGATGTGATTATAGTGTCAAGGAAGTGTCAAGAAAGAATCTATGTTTTATTTTAAATATGTTTTTGAGGATTGGAAAAATATGTACTATATTTTATGTAACCACTTTGTTTAAATGTGGAGTGTAATGAATGATTTATGTACTAATTCTCCAAAACTCTAATCCTGAAAAGATCCTGAACATGTATTCTTGAAATAACTCAAGATTAAGTACTATTTAAGGCTGGGGTCGTATAGTTGGTATCAGAGGTTAGTTTAGACAACTTTAGGAGTTATAAATCTATTAAATGTTTATCCAAAAATATTTTTTTATGGTCAAATTGAAATGATATAGAATTTGAAGATTACAATATTTCTTCATCTAAGACATGTTTTCTCAAAACGGTTTTCCACAGAGGAAACATGGAAACAGTGCTATGAAGGCATACAGAAGGAAATGAACTTCCGAATCAGCATCCTGAGATGGTCAGAATTGGAACTGAAGAGTTTGTTGTAGTGATGGGGCAATTAACTCAAGAAATAAATTGTGGTGGTATCCATGCATGAGATCAGCCAGATCAACCCCAGAGGAACATGCCAGTGGTGGATCATTTCATGAGGCAACATCCCCCATCATTCAGAAGATCATATGACGTTATCCTAGCTGTAGGGTGGATTAAAGCACTGGAGAATATTTTCTATGTCATGGGGTTTTTAGAAAATCAAAAGGTTAGTCTTGCTATTTACCATTTGGAGAGTGAAGCAGATTAGTGGTGGGAAATGGTTAAAAATAACAGGGATGCTGATGAGATTGATTCTCTCGACTGGGATGAATTCCAAGGTAAGTGTCTTGAGAAGTCTTTTCCTAAGGCAGTTCGACTTAGGATGGGAAATCAATTCTTGGAATTGAGGAAAGAGGATTACTCAGTGGCTTCTTATGAAGAGAGGTTCACTCTATTGGCAAGGTATGCTCCAAATTTTATCAGAGACCCTGACAGTAAAATCAATCATTTTTTCTCACGATTAAAGCCAATATATCAAAGGGCATTGGCTTCTCATGAGTTCAAGAGTTATGAAAAACTTGTTCGATGTGCTGAGAAGGTTGAAATGGAGTTTTCCGATGATCAAGTGTTCTATAAAAACCAATAGAATAAGAGACCTAGGTGGTAGGAGAAAGGGAAGAATTCTTAAAAAAGGTATGATGGTAGGAAAACTATGTTTCCAGTTTTTGATAAATGTGGTAAAAGGAATGCTGGGGAATGTCTTATGAATTTTGTAAAGTGCTACCAATGTGGTAAGATGGGATATAAGGCTCGTGATTTCGCTGAAAAAGATTAGGGTGATGGTAAGACCAAATTTCATTTAATGTTCGTGAAATGTTTCAAGTGCAATGAGATGAGTCACTTTGCAAACGAGTGTCCGAAAAAGAGCTCGAGTGATGGGAAGTAGTTATAATACAAGCAGAATGGGGTGGTGAAATCCTTTGAAACTACTTCAGAAGATTTTGGGCCATCAAATGAAGTGGTATCAGGTATATTGTTTGTTTTTCAGATTATGCCAGTGTGTTGTTTGACTCGGGGTCTACACATTCTTTCATCTCTGAAAACTTTTCTAGTAAAATGGGAATACCATCTCAAGAAATGACTCTTGAACTTTTTGTAAAAACACCTGGGGGAAATTCTGAGGCACCAAGAATTTATAATAATCTTCCTATCATTATCCGTGGAAAGAACTTACTTGCAAACCTTATTACTTTACGTGTAGTGGATTTTGATGTTATCCTGGTTTTGGATTGGATCTCTACTTAACATGATAAGATTGACTGTAGAGCTAAAGAAGTTTCTATTGAGAAAGACTTTCAGTTTGTGTATAAGAATGAACCCTTACTATTGATAACATATCAAGAGGCCGAGAAACTTGTAAAAGATAGAAATGAATGTTACCTTGAACATATCGTTGAAAACAAGGGAACTGTTCTGATTAATGATGTGCCAGTGGTAAATGAGTATCCTGATGTTTTTCCTAATGATTTTCTTGGAATAATAACAGATCGGTAAGTTGAATTTACTGTTGACTTAGTTTCTGATGCTAAGCCAATTTCAAAACCCCCTTATCAAATGGCTCAAACTGAACTTTTAGAGTTGATGGAGCAATTGCAAGATTTATTAGAGAAAGGTTTCATTCTTCTTAGCACATCACCATGGGGTGCACCTGTTTTATTTGTTAAAAATTAAGATGTTACAATGAGACATTGCATTGATTATAGTATAAGGCCCCACCCTTAAACCTTACATAATCTTAAGTTATTACAAGATTACACATTGAGGATCATTTTGGGTTTAGAGTTTTATATAATTAGATCATAAAACATGCATTACATTCCACATATAAATAAAGTGGTTACATAAATATAGTATTAATTTTTCCCATCAATGGAAACATATTTAAAATAAAACATGGATTCATTCTTGACACTTCCTTGACACTATCATCATATCATGTACCTCTCTCTTCACCTGTGAAAAACATTTAAAAAAACATTGGATGAGCATAAAAAGCTCAGTATGGGTTATAAAAATATGGAAAGGAAACATGAGTTCATATATACATAAGAATGAAATCATACATTACCCATAAAACATAACCACATTAACATACCTCATCAAATCATGAATAAATCATAGAAATCATAAGACATAAAGGTAACTTGAGGCATTCATAACATTCTTACGTAGGGAGTAACCCTCTTGGTTACCTTTGGAATACCCATCACAGTATATTCCCTAAATCTCTTTGGAGAAACCTTAACGTTTCACTCCTTCACATTACCCAATGCATTGGAGAGCTATATCGGGCTCACCAGCCCTTGGTTTATCACGGAACCACCCGTCTTCATAATAATTCCCAAGAAACATAACATAATCATATCACATAAAACATGCATAAAGGAAACATAACATTTCCACATTTCAATCACAAGATATCAATACAAAACATTGATATAATAAAAACATTATGAAAACCATTTTCAATACCAAAATAATAGAAAAGTAAAAAATGGAATTTATTTTTCTTTTAAAAAAAGGTATGACTTGTAGAGGAAGCTGAAACTCAAATAATGGTCACGGCGGCGGAGAAGTCAATGTCGTCACATACGTACGACAAAAACATTCTCTTTTGTCATTTAGTAAACTCTTCGTATAAAAAAAGTTTCCTTTTGAATAAACGTAAAAGTCAAAGGGGTTTATACACCGTATAAAAGAAGGTTGTGTATAAAACAAATTATGCCTCCATGAAAGGAGATTGAGACGAAGTCCCATAACTCAGGTCCGACTTGACTCGGTGGTTCTTTAATCTCCTGAAAACTTGAGTTAATTTCTAATTGTTTAAGAACCTTTTTCGAGTTCATTATTCCTTTTATATCAATTAATTCCATGTCATGAACACTATGTAAATATTTAAGTTAATAACCGTCGTTTTAACGATCATTGGTACTTGAGTCAAAAATAAACCCTTTATAATTACAAGTTATTCATGTATCCATTATATACAGAATGGTATTCATGATGTAGATATCATTTATATCATATATATCTAGTACATGCATGCTTTTATAATATTATATAACATTTAGAGGTAAGAAATGAAATACACCGTTCATGGAGACGGTAAGCCGTACGTACGCATGAACGCTACTTCCATTTCTATTTCGTATTTTATGAAATGGAATAATTATAATATAAAGGTATATTATAATTCCAGTGTAATATCATATATAATATCATAAATCCATCCTTTATATGTCCCACATATGGTATTAACGAATCAAATCACTTTGAGGGGGCGGTAGTCCGCACGTCCTTAAATGAAGATATCGCGTTTACCCATAATGGAAACTATAAAGGTATTCCCAAAATGAAAAATACAGAAGTTTAAGGAAAACATAAACATATTATATATAATATATAAATATATTGTCATCTTAATGGCCACCTTTGAAGGTGTTAAAAGAATGTTGAACAATCATCGTTTCGGGAGGCAGAAATTCATCCATCCACGGAAACAGTATGTTCTTTAACCATTAGATGTAGGTGTGTGTATGTTCAGCTCGAATACATCTTATAAAAACATCCTAGTATATTTAAGATACTGTATATGTTACAAAAGAAATGAATAAAAAGAGTTTAGTGGGTAGGATAAGCAAAATAAATCAAAAGGACTCAAGTGAAGACATTATCATATAATCGGGTAACTCCCTTTGGTTTGAGCTTAAAGGCTTCCTTGGGAAGACTTCTGCCAAAAATGAGGATTAAAGGAGTAAGATAGGGATGTGGAGAGACAAAATGGGTAGGATTTGGCCCATCCAAAGGCTTTGGATGTGTGGGTAAGGAGGTAGAGATGGGGGCCTTTTATAAGAGGATAGGAGGGGCACTCTTGGAAAGTAAAGAAATGTTACTTTATTTTAAAATGATTTTCAGATTCAAAAGGTCCCACATTGCTTTAATTAGAGGGTAAGGTGGTAAGGGTTCGAAATCCACCAATACAATAGGTTTTTGACATGTGTAGGTCATAGATTTTACATTATCATTTCATTTTATTTAAATCCTTTATTAATGAGGTAATCGCTGCATCACCATGATGTCATAAATAATTTAATTTATTATAGTCTAGAAATTATAAAAAAATACTATGATGTAGGATATCTTTTTATCATTCCAATTATTATTTATAATAAAAAATCTGACTTGTATAACCCATTGTAAATGTTTTTTAGTAAAATAACTCATGTTTGTGTCATTTTTACTTTATCATTAAATAAAGAGATATTAAAGTCATTTTCCTACAAAAGTGGCTACATGGGGTCCCCAAGTTGACCCATGGATTTTCTTGGTCGGCCATGACACATCCAATGAGGGTAGGACATGTGTCAATCTCATGTCATATTATTAAAACACTATTATTACCTTAAAATACACTAATTACCTCTAATCGCGACTAAAAACATAAAAGATACTATTCACCAAAAAAATTATTTTAATCCCATTGAACCACATTTTTCATCTTAATGACAACCATGTATGTCGTATTTTTTAAATACAAAACACAGAGGTGGTAAAATTTCATTTAAACGAAAAATCAGTTTTTTTAGTACCACTGAGTGGTTTCACTATTCATCAAAAATTGATGTTTTTCAGAAAAATAACAAAACATCACCCTAAGATATATTTGATATTATGAATTAAAAAATGTTGTCTATTTTATAAAATTCAAAACATATAATTTCATTAATTAATTTAATAATTAATTCCCTTTGTCAGAGCAAATAGAGTGTTTTTATGAAACAATAAGTATCAAAAGATTGACACTAGTTTAAGTCCAATTTCAAAGCGAAATTAATTCCAATTACCACTATTGGATTAAATGGTAAAAATATATTCTAATTTCAGTTTGAAACCAATTCAAAAGGTAATCTAATCATATAAATTAATTATATTAAAAATCAGTTTTGATGTAAAATGCAGTATTTTTCACTATTCATTAAAAAATGAACATTGTCAGAAAAATACCAAAAATTCACAAAAAGTAAATTTTGATGTCCCAATCATAAAGAATAAGTTTATTTTTAAAAACATAGCTTATAAAATTGTCAAAAGATAGATTTAAAAATGTTTTTCCATCAAAAGGCCGTAAAACAATCTTTTAAAAATATTAGTGTATTTCATGCTTAAGATTAGATTTATTTTCATTTTAAGACTCTAAAAAACTATCTAATTCATTAATAGACATAGATAAAAATATCTATTATTCATTAATTACTTGAGATGTTACATCCTTCCCCACTCTATAAAATTGCATCCTCTCAATTTACTTACTTATCGAATAAATGGGGGTACTTATCCCTCATTGAATTTTCAGATTCCCATGATGCCTCTTCCATCATGTGGTTTTCCCACAAAACCTTTACCTGATTAATCATCTTATTCCGTAACACATTCTCCATGTGTTCAAGAATCTGGACCGGTTTTTCCTCATAAGATAAGTTCTCTTCCAGCTGAACTACCTCTGGACTCAAAACATGAGATGGATCTGGCATATACTTTCTCAACATCAAAACGTGAAAAACATTGTGTACCTGAGATAAACTCGGAGGTAAAGCCACCCGGTATGCAACTGATCCAAATCTCTCCAAAATTTCATCTGGTCCAATGAACCTTGGACTCAGCTTTGCTTTAATACCAAATCGCATCACACTTTTCCATGGTGAGACTTTGAGAAAAACATGATCACATACCTCAAAAGATAAATCCTTCCTCCTGTTGTCTGCATAACTCTTCTACCTGATCTGAGCTATTCTCATTTGTTTCTGTATCAGTTGAACTTTTTCTGCCAACTCTTCTACCAATTCTGGTCCCATCAACTTCTTTTCACCCAATTCATCCCAGAAAGCCGGAGTTCGACGCCGCTTCCCATATAATGCCTGAAATGGTGCCATCTCTATAATGGAATGAAAACTGTTATTATATGAAAATTAAACTAAAGAAAGATGTTGGTCCCAACTTCCCTGATAATCCATCGAACAAGATCATAGCATATCCTCCACGGTCTGAATTTTTCATTCGGACTTCCCATCCGATTGAGGATGAAAAGCTGTACTAAAATTTAATTCAGTACCCAATGACTTTTGAAGGCCCTTCCAAATGTTAGAAGTAAACCTGGGATCACGATCAGATTCAATGGATAGATGAACTACATGCCACCGGACTATCTATTTATGGTACAATCAAGAAAGTTGATCTAGAGGGAAAGTATCTCGAATATGAAGGAAATAAGCAGATTTAGTCAACCGATCAATAATAACCCAGATTACATTATTACGTCGAGATGTCTTCGGTAATCCCACAACAAAGTCCATGGATATATTCTCCCATTTCCACTCTGGCACTGGTAAAGGCTGAATCATCCCTTTCGGTAACTATCGCTATGCTTTAACATGATGACAAGTCAAACACTTCACTATAAAATCAGCAATATATCTTTTCATTCCATCCCACCAGTAATACTCCCACAGATCTTTGTACATCTTAGCACTGCCTGGATGAACTGAAAATGTAGAACTATGAGCTTCACATAACAACTCTCTCTTCAAATGTGAATCACAATTCACACACAATCTCTTCCCAAATCTCAAAACGTAATAATTAACAATTTTTAATTGAGGCAACTTTCCTTTCGGAACCAACTCTACCTTTTTCTGCAACTCACTCTCTTGCTTTTGTGCTTGCATGATTCTATCTGATAGAGAAGATTTCACTGATACCTGAAACAAAACATAAGAACTTACTGCTTCAACAAATTCTATTCCAAAGTTCATCAAATCCTTAACCAAAGGATCACTTTCTAAAAGCAACATTGTTAATGAAGAATTACTTTTTCGACTCAAAGAATCGGCCACTTTATTTGATTTTTCTAGATAGTAATGAACAATGCAATCATAATCCTTGATTAATTGTAGCCATCTCCTTTGTCTCATGTTCAATTCATTCTGAGTGAATATATACTTTAAAATTTTGTGATCAGTATATATTTCACACTTTAGTACATACAAAATAATGCATCCAAATTTTTAAAGTGAAAACAACAGCAGATAATTCCAAATCATGTGTAAGGTAATTTACCTCATGATTTTTCAACTATCATGAAGCATAAGCAATTACCTGATCATTCTGCATTAGGACACAACCAAGTCCTTTCAATGAAGCATCACTGTAGATAACAAACTCCCCATTCCTGGAAGGTAGTTCCAAAATTGGAGCATTCACCAATCATCTTTTCAACTCCTGAAAACAATCATCACATTATTTTGTCCAGATAAACTTAACACCCTTCCGAGATAGCTTAGTCATTGGAATAGATAACCGTGAAAAATTTCTAACATATCTTCGGTAATAGCCTACCAAACCAAGGAAGCTACGAATCTCTGTTACATTTTTGGGTCTTGGCCATTCTTCAACAACCTTTGTTTTTGTAGGATCAACAGTTATCCCATCTTTATAAACAATATGACCAAGGAAATAAATTTGTTGCAACTAAAACTCACACTTACCGAATTTCCCATACAATTTCGTTTCTTTTAAGGTTTGCAAATTAACCCTTAAATGTTTTTCAAGCTCCTCTTTACTTCTAGAAAACACCAAAATATCATCAATGAAAACCACCACAAACTTATCCAAGAACTCATGGAAAATTCTATTCATTAAGTCCATGAATACAGCAGGTGCATTGGTTAGCCCAAAAGGCATTATTACAAATTCATAATGGCCATATCTTGTACGGAACGTGGTCTTCAGAACATCGTCTTCCTTTACCTTCAACTGATGGTACCCCGATCTCTGGTCAATCATTGAAAAATACTGAGCTCCCTGGAGCTTATCAAACAAATCATCGATATGAGGAAAAGGATATTTATTCTTAATAGTGATGTTATTCAATGCTCGATAATCAATGCAAAGTCTCATAGAACCATCTTTCTTTTTAACAAATAAAACAGGATCACCCCATGGTGATGGGCTAGGTCGAATGAAACCTTTATCTAATAAATATTGCAATTGCTCCTTCAACTCTAAAAGTTCAATTTGAGCCATTCGATAAGGGGTTTTTGAAATTGGCTTAGCATCAGGAACTAAGTCGACAGTAAATTAAACTTCTCTATTTGGTATTATTCCAGGAAACTCATCAGGAAAAATATCAGGATACTTATTTACCACTGGCACATCATTAATCTGAACAGTTCCTTTGTTTTCAACAATATGTGCAAGGTAACATTCATTTCCATCTTTTACAAGTTTCTTGGCCTCTTGATATGTTATCAATAATAAGGGTTCATTCTTGTACACAAAGTGAAATTATTTCTGAAAAGAAACTTCTTTAGCTCTACAATCAATCTTAGCATGGTAAATAGAGAGCCAATCCATACCCAGGATAACATCAAACACTACTAGAGGTAAAACAATAAGGTTCGCAAGTAGGTTCTTTCCACAGATAAGGATAGGAAGATTCTTATAAATTCTCTTTGCCTCAACATTTCCCCAAGGTGTTTTTACCAAAAGTTCAGGAGTCATTTCTTGAGATGGTATTCGCATTTTACTAGAAAAGTTTTCAGATATGAACGAATGTGTAGACCTTGAATCAAAAAACACACTGGCATAATCTGAAAAAACAAACAATGTACCTGATATAACTTCATTTGATGGCCCGACATATGCTGAAGTAGTTGCAAAGGATTTCACCTCCCCTTTCTGCTTGTAGTCTAATTGCTTCCCATCACTCGAGCTCTTTTTTGGACAATCGTTTGCATACTGACCCATCTCATTGCACTTAAAACATTTCACTAACTGTAAATCAAATTTGGTCTTACCTTCACCTTGATCTTTTTCAGTGCAATCACGAGACTTATGTCCCATCTTACCACATCGGTAGCACTTTCCAGAATTCATAAGGCATTCCATAGCATGCCTTTTACCACATTTATCACAAACTAGATACTTATTTTTCTTACCATCATACTTTTTTAAAGAATTCATTCCTTTCTCCTGCCACCTCAGTCTATTCTTTTGTTGGTTGTTATAGAACACTTGATCATCAGCAAACTCCATTTCCACATTCTCAGCACATCGAACAAGCTTTTCATAACTTTTTAACTCACGAGAAGCTAAATCCCTTCTATATTTTGGCTTTAACCCTGAGTAAAAACGATTGATTTTACTATCAATGTCTCAAATAAAATTTGGAACATACCTTTCCAATCGAGTGAACCTCTCTTCATAGGCAGCCATAGAGTCTTCCTCTTTCCTCAATTCCAAGAATTGATTTTCCATCCTAAGTCGAACAGCCTTAGGAAAATACTTCTCAAGAAACATACCTTTAAATTCGTCCCAGTCGAGAGCATCAATCTCATCAGCGTCCCTGATATTTTTAACCATAGACCACCACTGATCTGCTTCACCCTCCAAACGGTAAATAGCAAGAATAAAATTTTGATTGTCTGAACACCCCATGACATCGAAACTCTTTTCTAGTGATTTAATCCACCCTTCAGCTAGCACAGGGTCAGATGATCCTCTAAATGATGGGGGATGTTGCCTCATGAAATGTTCCACCACAGACATGTTCCTCTATGGTTGATCTGGCTGATCTCGTGCATGGATACCACTGCCATTTATCGCTTGAGTCAACTGCGCCATTACTGCAACAAAATGTACAGTTCCAATTCCGACTATCTTAGGATGCTGATTCGGAAGGTTATTTCGTTCTGTATGCCTTCCTAGCACTACTTCCCTGTTTCCTCTGCGGAAAACCATTCTAAACAAACATGTCATAGATGAAGCAACATGGTAGTCTTGAAATTCTATATCATTTCAAAAAAAATATTTTTGGATAATCATTTAATAGAATTCTAACTCCTAAAGTTATCTAAACCGACCTCTGATACCAACTATAAGGCCCCAGCCTTAAACCTTACTTAATCTTGATTTATTACAAGATTACACATTGAGGATATTTTCGGGTTTAGAGTTTTAGAGAATTAGATCATAAAACATGCATTATATTCCACATATAAACAAAGTGGTTACATTAAGATAGTATTTATTTTTCCCATCAATGGAAACATATTTAAAATAAATCATGGATTCATTCTTGAAAATTCCTTGACACTATCATCATATCATGTAACTTTCCCTTGATCTGTGAAAAACGTTTCAAAAAAACAAGGGATGAGAATAAAAAGCTCAGTATGGGTTATAAAAATATGGAAAGGAAACATGAGTTCATATATACATAAGAATGAAATCATACTTTACCCATAAAACATAAGCACTTTAACATACCTCATCAAATCATGAATAAATCATAGAAATCATAAGACATAAAGGTAACTTGAGGCATTCTTAACATTCTAACGTAGGGAGTAACCCTCTTGGTTACGTTTGGAATACCCATCACAGTATATTCCCTAAATCTATTCGGATAAAACATAATGTTTCACTCCTTCACGTTACCCAATGAATTGGAGAGCTATATCGGGCTCACCCACCATTAGTTTATCACGGAACCACCCGTCTTCATAATAATTCCCAAGAATCATAACATAATCGTATCACATAAAACATGCATAAAAGAAACATAACATTTCCACATTTCAATAACAAGATATCAATACAACACATTGATGTAATAAAAATATTATGAAAACCATTTTCAATACCAAAATAAATGAAAAGTAAAACATGGTATTTATTTTTCTTTTAAAAAAAGGTATGGCTTGTATAGGAAGCCGAAACACAAAAAATGGTCACGATGGCAGAGAAGTCGTTGTCGCCGCATATGTACGACAAAAACATTCCCTTTTGTCGTTTAGTAAATGATTCGTATAAAAAAAGATTCATTTTGAATAAACGTAAAAGTCAAAGGGGTTTATACACCGTATAAAAGAAGGTTGTGTATAAAACAAAATATGCCTCAATGAAAGGAGATTGAGACGAAGTCCCATACCTCGGGTCCGACTTGACTCGGTCGTTCTTTAATCTCCTGAATAATAAACATTAGTTAATTTCTACTTGTTTAAGAACAATTTTCAAGTTCATTTTTCCTTTTATATCACTTATTTCCATGTCATGAACACTATGTAATTATTTAAGTTAATGACGGTCGTTTTAACAATCATTGGTACTTGAGTCAAAAATAAACCATTTATAATTACAAGTTGTTCATGTATCCATTATATCCAGAATGGTATTCATGATAATGATATCATATATATCATATATATACAGTACATGCATTCATTTATAATATTATTTAACATTTAGAGGTAAGAAATGAAATGCACCATTCATGGAGACGGTAAGCCGTACGTATGCATGAACGCTGCTTCCATTTCTATTTCGCATTTTATTAAATGGAATCATAATAATATAAAGGTATATTATAATTCCAGTGTATATATAATATCAAAAATCCATCCTTTATACATCCCACATATGGTATTAATGAATCAAATCACATTGAGGGGCGGTAGTCCGCACTTCCTTAAATGACGATATCGCGTTTACCCATAATGGAAACCATAAAGGTATTCCCAAAATGAAAAATACAGAAGCTTAAGGAAAACATAAACATATTATATATCATATATAAATATAGTGTCATATTAATGTCTACCTTTTAAGGTGTTAAAACAATGTTGAACAATCACCGTTTCGGGAGGCAGAAATTCGCCATCCACGGAAAAAGTATGTTCTTTAAACATTAGATGTAGGTGTGTGTAAGTGTAGCTCGAATAATTATTATAAAAACATACTAGTATATAGAATACACTGGAGTTGTTACAACAGAAATTAATAAAATGTTTTTAGGGTGTTGGAGAAGCAAAATAAAACAAAAGTACTCAAGTGAAGACATTACCTTAAAATCGGGTAACTCCCTTTGGTTTGAGCGCAAATGCTTCATTGGGAAGACTTCTGCCCAAAGTGAGGCTTCAAGGAGTAAGATGGGGATGTGTAGAGACAAAATGGGCAGGCTTTGGCCGAGACAAAGGCTTTAGATGTGTGGGTAAGGAGGTAGAGGTGGGGGCCTTTTATAAGAGGAGAGGAGTGGCACTCTTGGAAAGTAAAAAAATGTTACTTTATTTTAAAATGAGTTTCGGATTCAAAAGGTCCAATACTGATATAATTAGAGGCTAAGCTGGTAAGGGTTCGAAATAAACACATCCAATAGGTTTTGGACATGTGTAGGTCATAGATTTTACATTTTAATTTCATTTTATTTAAATCCTTTATTAATGAGGTAATCGGTACATCATCATGATGTCATAAATAATTTAATTTATTCAAAGTCTAAAAATTATAAAAAAATACTATGATGTATGAAATCCTTTTATATTTCCAATGACTATTTATAATCAAAACTCTAACTTGTATAACCCCATGTAAAAATTGTTTTAGTAAAATAACTCATATTTGTGTCATTTTTACTTTATCATTAAATAAAAAGATATTAAAGTCATTTTCCTACCAAAGTGGCTCCATGGGGTCCCCAAGTTGACCCATGGATTTTCTTGGTTGACCATGAAACATCCAATGATGGTAGGACATGTGTCAAGCTCATCTCATATTATTAAAACATTATTTTTACCTTAAACTACACTAATTACCTCTAATCGCGATTAAAAACATAAAAGTTACTATTCACAAAAAAATTATTTTAATCCCATTGAACCACATTTTACTTCTTAATGACAACCATGTATGTCGGATTTATGAAATTCAAAACACAAAGGTGGTAAAATTTCATTTAAATGAATAATCAGTTTTTTAAGTACCACTTAGTGGTTTCACTATTCATAAAAAATTGATGTTTTTCAGAAAAATACCAAAACATCACCCTAAGCTATATTTGATATTCTGAATTTTTTTTTCTATTTTAAAAAATTCAAAACATTTAAGTTCAATTAATTAATTTAATAATTAATTCCCGCTGTCTGAGCAAATAACATGTTTTTATGAAACAATTAGTATCAAAAGATTGACACTAGTTTAAGTCCAATTTCAAAGTAAAATTAATTCCAATGACCACTATTGGATTAAATGGTAAAAATATATTCTAATTTCACATTAAAAACAATTCAAAAGATAATCTAATCTTATAAATAGATTAGATTAAAAAGCAGTTTTGATGTAAAATGCAGTATTTTTCACTATTCATTAAAAAAATGAATAATGTCTATAAAAATACCAAAAATTCACACAAAGTAAATTTTGATGTCCCAATTATAAATAATAAGTTTATTTTGACAAACATAGCTTATAAAATTGTCAAAATATATATTTAAAAATGGTTTGCCATCAAAACGCAGTAAAACAATCTTTTAAAAATATTAGTGTATTCCACGCTTAAGATTGAATTTATTTTCATTTTAAGCCTATAAAACACTATCTAATTCATTAATAGACATAGATAAAAATATCTATTATTCATTACTTACTTGGGTTGTTACATATTGAGCCTTGAATAACATCACTGTAAAGAACAAATATCATTTGCCTCATATCGATGATTTGTTTGATCAACTCCATGGAGCTCAGTTTTTTTCAAAGATTGACCTGAGATCGGGGTACCATCAGTTGAAGGTAAAGGAAGAAGATATTGCAATGACCGTGTTTCATACAATATGTGGCCATTATGAATTTTTAGTAATGCCTTTTGGGCTAACCAATGCACCTGCTATATTCATGAACCTTATGAATAGAATTTTCCATGAGTTATTGGATATGTTTGTAGTTGTTTTAATTGATGATATTTTTATGTTTTATAAAAGTAAAGAGGAGCATGAATGACATTTAGGAGTTATGTTTAAAACCTTAAAAGAAAATAAATTGAATGGAAAATTCAGCAAGTTTGAGTTTTGGTTGTAACAAATTTCTTTCCTTGGTCACATTGTTTCTAAAGATGGGATAACTGTTGATCCTGCAAAAGAAATGGTTGTTGAAAAATGTCCAAGACCCACAAATGTATCTGAGATTCGTAGCTTCCATGGTTTGGAAGGCTATTACCGATGGTTTGTTAGAAATTTTTCATGGTTATCTAGTACAATGACTAAGCTAACTCGGAAGGGTGTTAAGTTTATCTATACAAAAGAATGTGATGATTGTTTTCATGAATTGAAAAGAAGATTGGTGAATGCTCCAGTTTTGGCACTATGATCCAGGAATGGTGAATTTGTTGTCTACAATGTTGCTTCACTGAAAGGACGTAGTTTCGTCCTAATGTAGAATGATAAGGTAATTGCTTATGCTTCACATTAGTTGAAAACATATGAAGTAAATTAGCCTATACATGATTTGGAATTATCTGCTATTGTTTTTTATTTTAAAATTTGGAAGCATCATATATATGGAGTAAAGTGTGATATATATACCAATCACATAAGATTAAAGTATATATTCACTCAGAAATAATTGAACATGAGACATAAGAGATGGCTATAATTAATTAAGGATTATGATTGTACAATTTATTACCATCCGGGAAAAGAAAATAAAGTGGTTGATGCTTTGAGTCAAAAAAGTAATGCTTCATTAACGATGTTGCGTTTGGAACGTGATCTTTAGTTAGGGATTTGATGAACTTTGGCATATAATTTGTTGGTGCAGGATGTCCTTCTATTTTGTTTCAGGTATTAGTGAAATCTTATCTATCAGACAGAATTTAGCAAGCACAGAAGCAAGATACTGAGTTGCAGAAAAGGGTAGAGCTGGCTCAGAAGGATAAGTTGCCTGAATTCAACATTGATAATGATTTTGTTTTGAGATTTTTGAAGAGATTTGTTTTCTGTGTGATTCACACTTCAAGAGAGAGTTATTATGTGAAGCTCATAGTTCTCTGTTTTCAGATCATCCAGGCAGTACTAAGATGTATAGAGATCTTTAGGAGTACAACTGGTGGGATGGAATGGAAAGAGATATTGGTGATATTACTATGAATTATTTTACTTGTCAACAGGTTAAAGCAGAGCGGAAGTTACTAAAATGGATGCTTCAGCCTATACCAGTACCTGAGTGGAAATGGGAGAATATATCCATGGACTTCACTGTGGGATTGCCGAAGACACCTCAAGGTAATATTGCAATCTGGGTTATTGTTGATCGTTTGACTAAATCATCTCATTTCCTTGATATACAAGATACTTTTTTGCTACATCAACTTTACCGTTTGTATCGTAAAGAGACAGTTAGGTTATATGGAGTTCCTCTCTCCATTGTATCTGACCGTGATCCCAGGTTCACTTCTAACTTTTGGAAGGGCCTTCAAAAGACATTGGGTACTGAATTAAATTTTATTACAGCTTTTCATCCTCAATCAAATGGACAGTCATAACAAACAATTCAAACTTTGGAGGATATGCTACGTGCTTGTTCGATGGATTATCATGGATGTTGGGACCAACATCTTTCTTTGGTTAAGTTTTCATATAATAACAGTTTTCATTCCAGTATATAGATGAAACCATTTGAGGCATTATATGGGAAGCGGTGTTGAAATCCAGCTTTTTGGGATGAAGTAGGTCAAAGGAAGGTGATGGGACCAGAATTGGTAGAAGAGTTGGTAGAAAATGTTCAGCTAATACAGAAACACATGAGAACAGCTCAGAGTAGGAAGAAGAGTTATGCAGACAATAGGAGGAAGTATCTCTCTTTTAAGGTAGGTGATCATGTTTTTCTCAAAGTTTCACCATGGAAAAGTGTGATGCGATTTGGTAAGAAAGGAAAGTTGAGTCTATGGTTCATTGGACCATATGAAATTTTGGAGAGAGTTGGATCAGTTGCATACTGAGTGGATTTGCCTCCGATTTTATCTCAGGTACACAATGTTTTTCATGTTTCAATGTTAAGGAAGTAAATGTCAAATCCATCTCATTTTTTGAGTCCATAGGTAGTTTAGATGGAAGAGAATATATCTGATAAGGAATAACCAGTCCAGATTCTTGACCACATGGATCATGTTTTGAAGAATAAGGTTATTCATCAAGTAAAGGTATTGTGGAAAACCACATGAGTGAAGAGGCAACATGGTAATCATAAAATGAAATGAGGGATAAGTACCCCCACTTATTTATTTAGTAAATAAATTTCAGGGATGAAATTTTATAAAGGGGGAAAGGATGTGACATCCCAATTATGTAATGAATAATAATAAATTCTTATCTATGTCTATTTATCAATTAGATAGTGTTTTATAGGCTTAAAATGAGAATAAATCCAATCTTAACCATGGAATACACTAATATTTTTAAAAGATTGTTTTACCACCTTTTAATGGAGAACCATTTTTAAATCTATCTTTTGATAAATTTATAAGCTCTATTTGTCAAAATAAACTTATTCTTTATTATTGGAACAATGAAATTTACCTTGGGTAATTTTTTTGTATTTTTCTGACCATGTTAATTTTTTTAATGAATCGTGAAAAATAATGCAATTTACATCAAAAATTCATTTTCATCTAATTTAATTATATGGATACAATATCTTCTTAATTGGTCTTAAACTATAATTAGAATATATTTTTACCATCTAATCCAATGGTGGTCATTATAATTAATTTCACTTTAGAATTGGGCATAACCAAGTGCCAAACTTTTCAAAGATATTATTTAAAAAAACCTGCTAATTGTTTTGACAACGGGAATTATTTTTAAATTAATTATTTAAATTTCTATGTTTTGAATTTTTTAAAATGGCTTCCATATTTTCAATTAGAATGTCCAAATTATCTAATTAAGACTCTTTTGTTTTGGGACATTATGAATAGTAATGACGGTAATTATCTTTAATTATCTTGATTAATTAGTAATCGGGTAGTTAAGGATAATAAAATAATATCATAATAATAAAAAATGACCCCAACATGTGTCCTAATGCTACTGGTTGTGTAATTTCCAACAATGGGACGCCTTGTGCCAAACTTATGGACCCCATGGAATCACTTTTTGTTAAATGTGACACTTTATCTTTTTATTTTTAAAGAAAGGAGATTATCACTAACGAATGTATCACCTGAATAAAACATCTTTTATTTTTTTATAAATAAATCATCTCTTGATCTATAAATAGTCATTGGAAAAATAAAAATATTTTGTACATCATATTAATTTTTTTATAATTTTTATACATTTAAAAAATTAAATTATTTATGACATCGTGATGATGCAGCAATTACCTCATTAATGAACGATTTAAATAAAATGAATACATAATGTAAAATATAAGACATACACTTGTCAAAGACCAATTTTTGAGTATATTTAGAACCCTTATCACCTTATCCAAGAAATACATCAATGTGGGACCTTTAAAATTCGAAACTCATTTGAAAATAAAATAACATATTATACCTTTCCAAGAGTGCCCCTCGTCTCCTCTTAGAAAAGGCCCCCACCTCTACCTCCTTACCCACATGTCTCAATCCTTTGGCTCGTCCAATCCCCTCTAATTTTATCTCTCAACATTCCTCTATTAATTCTAGAAGCCTTACCTTAGGTAGAATGCTCTTGAAGACCCCATTTTCGTTCAAACTAAGAAGAGTTACCCGATTTAAAGGTAAAGTCTTCTCTAATGTTCTTTTGTTTTATTTTTCTTCTCCAACCCCCTAATTTTTTTTATTCATTTCATTTGTAACAACACCAGTATCTTAAATATACTAGTATATTGTTACAAGAAGGATTAGAACTACACTTCCACACAACTACATCTAATGGTTAAAGAACATACTGTTTCCGTTGATGGCGAATTTCAGCCTCATGAAACGATGATTGTTCAATATTATTTTAACACCTTAAAAGGTGGACATTAAGAAGACACTATATTTATATGTGATATATAATATTTTTATGTTTTATTTATGGTTCTATAGTTTTCATTTATGGAATACCTTTATGGATTCCATTATGGATAAACGTGATATCATCATTTTAGGAAGTGTGGACTACCACCCCCTCAAAGTAATTTGATTAGTTAATGCCATATGTGGGACGTATAAAAGATGGAGTTAATGATATTATATATGATATTATACTGGAATTATAATATAACTTCAAATAATTATGATTCAATTCCATAAAATACGAAATATAAATGAAAGTAGCATTCATGCGTACGTACGACTTGCTGTCTCCATGAACGGTGCATTTCATTTCTTACCTCTAAATGTTATGTAATATTATAAATTAATGTATATACTGGATATATATGATATATATGATATCTACATAATGAATATGACTATGGGTATTATGGATACATGAAAAACTTGTAATTATAAAGAGTTTATTTTTGACTCAAGTACCAATGATCGACAAAACGACCATTATTAACTTAAATAATTACATAGTGTTCATAACATGGTAATAAGTGAAATAAAATGGAATAATGAACATAAAAAAGGATCTTAATCAATTATAAATTAACTCAAGTTTATTATGAAGGAGGTTAATGAACGATCGAGTCAAGTCGGACACGTGGTATGTGACTTCATCTCATTCTCCTTTCATTGAGGCATATTTTGTTTTATACACAACATTATTTTATACGGTGTATAAACCAAAATGACTTTTAAGTTTATTAAAAAGTAATATTTTTTATACGAAGGGTTTACTAAGAGAAAAAAGGGAATTTTTTTTTGTCGTATGTATGCGGCAACAATGAATTCTCTGTCGCCATGACCATTATTTGAGTTTCGGCTTCCTCTACAAGCCATAACTTTTTTTAAATGAAAAATAAATAGCATTTTATACTTTTATTTTTTATTTTTGGTATTGAAAATGGTTTTCATTATGTTTTTATTATATCAATGTCTTGTATTGATATCTTGTGTTAGGAATTTGGAGATGATATGTTTATTTTATGCATGTTAATGTGATACGATTATGTTATGGTTCTTGGGCATTGTTATGAAGACGGGTGGTTCTGTGATAAACTAATGGCGGGTGCGACCGATATAGCTCTCCAATGCATTTGGTAACGCGAAGGGGTTAAACGTTATGGTATCTCCAAAGAGATTTAGGGAATATACTATAATGTGTATTCCAAACGTAACCATGAGGGTTACTCCCTACGTTAGAATGTTATGAATGCCTCAATTTACCTTTATGTCTTATGATTTCTATGATTTATTCATGAATTGATCAGGTATATTAAAATGCTTATGTTTTATGTGTAATGTATGATTTCATACATGGACTAATGTTTTCATTTTGTACTTTTATATCCCTTGCTGAGCTTTTTATGCTCATCCCATGTTTTCGAAATGTTTTTCATAGGTCAAGGGAAAGGTACATGATGTGATTATAGTGTCAAGTAAGTGTCAATAAAGAATCTATGTTTTCTTTTAAATATGATTCTGATAATGGAAAAAATGAGTACTATCTTTTATGTAACCACTTTGTTTAAATGTGGAGTGTAATGCATGATTTATGTTCTAATTCTCCAAAACTGTAAACCTGAAATGATCCTCAACGTATATTCTTGAAATAACTCAAGATTTAGTAATTTTTAAGGATGGGTCCTTATAATATAATCCATGGAAACACACTTTATTGTCTATGAATCTAGAACATCCATAATATTCACCAACTCAAATACCAGTAAAACCTCTATTAAGATGTTTTTAATGAATTGTTACTATCTAATTTGAACAATCCGCATTCAGATATTCAAAAAATTCTTGTCCTATCCGAGTGTTTCCAGAAAAACCCTCAAGAGTATTGCATGTTCCTCCCCACATGTATAGATCACTATTATATAATTGATGAAAACAAAAAAATGCTCAAATAATGGCTGAAATAATTTTTTCATGTGTCCAATGAACAATACTGAGGATTTAATCAAACTTAAGGGAATATCGAGGTAATTAATTTCAATTTTGTTTCATTTTAATTACATCTTCCTCATTTCCCCATTCTATACTCGTAGCTGGTTACAGTTTAACCAGAGGTAAATATTAAGGAACCATCAAGCTCTTACAAACTAATCAAAGTATTTCTTAATCATTATTTTTGGATACATATTCATCATAGGCACCATGTACATGATCCAATAATCCACACATAACCTCAATCTACCATCATAATTCTTGGAGAACAACTCTAGGGATACCCTTTCGGAAATTCTGGTTTTCACAAATACATTCCCTCTCAAGTCCACTAGATTCCCCTTAGCTGACAAATCACTATGGGAGATATCAAATATGCTCGTGTAGATATCAGTTCCACCCTAGGGTGTACATTAATGATATCATCTTTATCTCACCACGATTGTAGTACTAAAATATCCTCCAAAAGATGTCCTCATACTCCATGACTACCACATGGAATAAGTATCCCATACAATCCAGTTCTCCAGTAGTAATTTTTACTAACTATCCAATAATCAGCTAAAATCTCCCAAAATCATGATTGATATATCCAATAAATTTTCTCTTTCACTCACAAAGGAAAATGCATCCCATCACTATAGAAACACCACATCCTCCACCAAAAATATTCAATAAGGGAAAGGACTGTGGATTTCATTTTTATAACTAGGATGACCTAATATGGAATTAGAACTACAAAAAAAGTCCCCATACTATATTCATTCCTCCATGCATTAGATCACATTTTCGAAAGAAGTACACACTGAGTCACCTCCACAATAAGTTTCAAATTGCAAGGTTTTAACAAAAGGATCAACCATAATATCTATGTTCCAATCTATTGTAATTGAAATAAAGGAATGACTCACAACATTTTCTATTCATACTGTTGATAAGGTAGAAAATAAACAAATCATGCCTTATGTCAACCATGGTGGCTCTGGGTTATAGGCCTATATAGCCTATAACTTTCTCATCTATAACCACTAGCTACCTGATCTATGTGTGGACTACAAGAGTGTGGTGGTTGTAAGAGGTGATATCGAAGTCAATCCCATATTCTATATTGACCCCTCTTCTATGTATTCCACTAGGGGAACTACATAGTTTTTCCTCTATCTCTTCTTCCATAGACCATCAAAATTATCCCAATTATTTTTAGGTTGTGTCTGATGATCACATTCATGATTTACTTGATAGACATAGTATAATCACCACCTCCACCTTGGCTGAAATAATCCAACCCAATAGCTCTACGCTATTGTTCTTTTAGCATGGAATCATCTCCTAAATCTTATGAAACATTTGGATCCCATTTATTGTTTTTAGATAACTAATACTGAGGTTTGAACTCCTGGGTTCCCACTAGTACCACCAATTATCATCACCTTCTCTACCATAAATATTTCCACCACTACAGGTCTCTCTAAAACTCCATTATAAGATGGTATACAAAGAGATATCACTAAATCCCATATATCTTCATGTAATACATAATTTATGGTATATTATTTGATGAATGGAAACTAAAACATATCCTTTTACTATCATGATAGATCGATAAACCTCACCAAAAACCACGTGATGGTCAAAAAACTCTTGTAAATGAAAAATATATTGGTTGTTCATTTACCAATACTTCACTGGATAAAACTCATCCCTGAATTGATTTTCAATGTTTGGCCAGGTGAACGTGGTCTCAACATTAGACTGTGTTAGTAAACTCTAGTTCAATCCAATAGATCCTTGAAGAAGACTCTCCATGAGGACTCCCATTTGATATGAATGAATCCTCACAGGGCAGAAAACTCAAGTGTCTTCTGTAATCCTATCCTATTCCACCCAGCGTTCTTTCTCACCATCAATAATGGTAGGTCACTACCTTAATAATTGATGCAACTCATTAATCATGTGTGTTTCATTCTACCACTAATCCAACTAATTTCTACATAATTGTTGTTGGTAAATTAATTAATTATCTTAGAGGTACTTTCTCTATTACTTTCCCATATACTAAAGCCTTATCACCCATAAAATCATCCTCATGATCATTTAGTGGAATCCATGATTAATTTCATTCTACAGTCATGAAAAAATAAATAATATGTACCATGGAAAATGATTATATCATGGGATTTGACTGAGGAAGGACATGGAAACAAAATGCCAATTATATATGATTCATGTGACAATTTTTTCCCTACAACCAATTTATAGTTATACCACGTGTAAGGGATGCAAATTATAGCCCATGTGTATGGATATGTTAGAAACCACAAGAATACTAGAGTCCTTATAATGAAAGGAAAACAAAACAAAATTAAATGTATTTCCACATAATTGATAAAAGATATCAAAACTCTATTTCTATGGTAGAAATGACTCCATTGATAGAACTATGTTTTGTCCCGACCAGACAAGACCTGCTCCACGACTACTCCAAGCCATCCTCCAATAGTCCAGGGGTAGGTGAATAACACTGGGTTTTATTATCATACACTTGGAAGGAATTAACTTAATCTAATATTAAAAACACAAAAAATATCAAAGTACATACAATGAAGTAATGTTAGTCAAATAGACCAAACACATTCAGACATCTATGAACCCATAATAAGAGTATTATTGACTATTACTGAAATTGAAAAAGGGTCCAAACACAAGACCAAATAAAAATGAAAATAGTCTATCCTAATCAAAAGGATGGGACATGAATCAACCAAAATCACCATAGAAACACCATGGACTTCATACATCAATCTACGATCCTCCCAATCTCTATCCTCCGAAGACACCAGCAAAATGATCATCATCTTCATAAGACATGGAACATCAAGGAAGAACCCATGTAGTGGTGTGTATAAAATTACCCAATAAGCACCCTAAAAACACTATAAACATATAATCAAGAATAGTTAGCACATACAAATGATATAGAAATCAACTTGTAAACAAACAACAAAATATACCTAGGATTGAATTATCTAATGATTGTGATCAAAACAATACCAGCTAGAAGATTATTCTAGAATATTATATGAAAAGATCATTTTGAGAGAATACACTCCATGATATGTGCAATTATTAGAGAAGTCATCCAATAGGTCAGAATGATTAGGCACCACTGACAAAAAATCATTTGTCTAAAGACCCCAATTCTCATAATGGGGTTCATACCCATGAATATTGTTGCGAACCAAAATCCAAATCTAGACAAACCTACTATATAGGGGATCATATTAAATTATATTTTGAACCCATCTAAAAAGGACTTCTAGGTTTTGGATCAACATTCTAGACATGGAGGTTATGTAGATTAATTAAACCCCACATTGTGTATAAGAATGAATGATAGATGATCACACTAAGATCTCATAGAGGGACACCAAAAACTCTACCAATGACTCATTCCCCATATGGGATCACAATCCATATATAAAGATGTCATTCCACACTATACACTTGACGGTGTAATGAAAAGGGACACACACAACTGATATTGGTCCAATCCAATGAAACAAAGGGCTCAAAAAACCCTCATAGTGGATACACGAAATGCATTTGTGGTACACAACCTTTACATAAAATACCTATTATTCCAGTGTAGTGCTCGCGAAAAAAAATATAATCCTAAATGTAAATAGTGTGTATGTGAGTGTACAAAACATATAGGGTTTTTCTAGTACCCTTTTTGTGCCATGTGGATGTGTCACAGTACACAGATCTATCAGTGTACTATAGTATTTACTATGAATCCTAATTTTCCCATTCCCATGTTTCATCCAAGACACATTTCATTCTTCCTAAATAGTTTACACTAGGTGTGAAAAATGTTACATGGTGTGTGATCTATTTCTCTTGGTATAAATCCTATCAATGAACATGGGTTCCCACACGCCGTGTAATTCCATATTACACACCATGTAATAAGTTACTTTAAAAATCCCAACAGTTCTCCCACACATCATCTAATGCATCCCCACCTCCTCCTTATTTATAAAATTTAATTATTTAATATTTTTAGACCTATTTACTCACTGCTTTCTGGGAGTTAGATATGTATTTTCTCATAAAATGTCATTATTGTGCTAGCCATCCCAACCAAATACCATAACCGGGAAGAAGAGTGTCCATAAATCTAAAATTTCTACCTCCGATAAAAACTTTTTCATCACAATATGATCACACCCAAGATCATGAGTCACACCCTATATATTGATCTGTTTCAATGAAATATAGTTTAATAATGATCAAATAATGAGTATTTTTCCACCCCTTGGAAAAATAATTCAACACTGGTGATCATTATAATAAATAAGGGAGACATCAATAAACCACAATATTTGAGGAATGAACATCGACCTTTTTCGTTTTCAACCTTGATCCTTTTTTGAAAAAATTTACCAATGAAGAGGTAATCGTCCAACAAACAAATAATAATCCATAACTAAAAGAAACTGATGATGTGTGAATAAATTACTTTTCTTGGTCTTGATCCACTTCTAACAGGGATAAATTATGAAATTCAATCATAAAAATAAAACATCTAACCAATATATTGAATTGATCACTATTGAAAAAAAAATCATGGATTTCTATCATGGGTGAGATCCATGATATTCAGTGGCACAATAATCCTCTATATGATTTCAATCTGGTGAAATTCCCCATGATCTCCTCCTATGGATCTTCTCTAATAGACACTATCAATTTGAAGGGTTAGGTACCTAATGATAAAAATCATTCATGGCAGCATATATATATATATATGATATTAATAGGTAAATAATTTAGAAGATTAATTAATTAATAATAATATAATTTATATAATTATTCACATTCAAAGGTGTTGAATCCCAACATCTAATACTAACATAGATTATATGGTATTTAGCATAAAACCCATGCTTCGAACTCAACCAAGGACATAGACTTTCGATATGAAACTCTGTTTAATAGTTATTACAATTTTTTGGGAATAATGTTTGGATTATTATATTTTAATTAATATTTTTAAAATATTAATTTCATCCACACCAGTCCCCATATTCTCAAGGGGTCTCAATTCATTACTTCGAAACTAATCTATATAATATTCTAAATTTTTTCATTGAGAAAATTGAGTTCTTATAAGATTAATAAAACCTCAATAAAACCATATTCAAAATTTTATTATTCCTCCTATATGAATAGATATTCCTCTATGGTGTTCCAGAAGGAGTGGATTGTGGAAAAATTTATCAATCTATCATATGATTAGTGAACTCTGAGAACATGTATTCAAAACCCCTATCATGTTAGACCATCGTAGAATTTTTTTAAGATAATTTTCTATTTTTTTAATAAATCAGTGACCTTTCAAAAAATATCATACTTTTATCTCATTAGATGCTCATATTCATACTGAATCAAGTAATAATTAAATTTTGCAACAAAACTAATCCCAACACATTCATGGGTTTACATTAGTCTGTATAAATTACAATTTATGGGCACCAATTGTCAACTAGACCGTTAAAGATATTGAAAAAATGGTTTATTGAATATTTTAATATTTTTTTGGTGTTTAACAATGATTCAAAAATCCTATGTTTCAAAAAAACCACAATATGTGGCCATTATATTCATTTCTAATTAATATATATTTGGTTGGAATCCCATGGGAATGTGAATTTATAATCATCATGGAAAAATACATTATAAATGTTATCGAATGGATTATTTAATTACGTATGTATAAAACATTAACCACATTGCAAATTCCATGAAAAATTTCATTCATATATATATATAAAAACTCATATTATTATTAATAAATAAAAATACCATCATTCAAAAATAGGATATACGAAAAAATTTATATTTCTCTCAATAGTGAAATTAATTAATAAAATTCCAAAACTATTCCACTAGTATTTCTATGATCACATGTGCAGACCTATTACACATTAACTATTTCAATATTTCCAAGGAATATATCTTAAAAAATTATATAATTATATCTCATCTTTGAGTCTATTATTATCAGTAAAAATGTGTGTTTCACCATTGATATCTAAAACCCATGAGTCATTATTAAACAAATTAATCCCTATATAATTTAAATTAAAATAGTTAAAATTATTCTCTTTGATCACACATCTCATACATATATTACAATTTATTATTATTCTATAGATTATAATGATAAATGTTATCAAAATACCCCAATCTATAATAATGAAATTTATATCAGAAAGTATAATGTTTTAAATTTATTCACCAAATAATTGTAATTAATGTTCTCCAACTAAATATGATGTCCCCAAGAATCATATCAAATTAGTGACATAAGAACCACATTCTATCATGAATTATATTATGTATCACATAAATTACCTATGAAAATATATGTAGAAATCTTCATGAATCATATCAGATATGATTCTCAGATAGCTGAGTGTAAAATTTTATATGTAAAACCTTATTATGAATTCATTAAAAATTATTCCTATAGCACATTAATGATTTTTTTAACCACCTATGTGAACATAATAATAAATACCCATATAGGGAAATCTAATGGTTAGGTTTAATTTATTACCTTCATTCATACCCATTATAATCAAAGGGAACCTAATGGTTAGTGTAACTTATACTAAATTATCATGGCCTTGAAAAGATTATCATTAGATGAAATCTCACACTTAGATTTTGATCGATTTAGGAAGTTTAAATATTTTAATTTATATAAAATTCAAATTAAATCCATAACACATTTTTAATATAATTTTCCATGTTTTATTCCTTTCACATAATCATGTTTCCAGTGATTAAATTTTAGAATAAATATTTAATCCCCCGATTTAATACTCTTACACAATATTAATGTCTAACTATTTAAACAATATACAATTTTGGTTTGTGGACATATGGTAAAATCCAAAAAAAAATTCACATCTCCAAATATATCCTATTAATAAGGTACAATAACATTTCATATAATGACTTATAATTTTATGAAATTGTTAACCCCAAAAAGAATAATCCTAGAGTAGAAAATTGAAGAACCCTGACTTTGTGAATGAGGCATAAGAATTTTAACTATGAAAACAAAATCCCCTCTACCTAAGGTTAATTTACTAAATATAGAATCATTTTCAACAAATATCTTATACCTAATATAAAAAACTAAATTTAATAACTAAATTCAAGATAATAACAATATTTTTAAAATTAATACGTAGTATATGTAGTTGAAGCCATCATTTTTTATACATACTATGTAATGCATGAATTTTAAATTTATAAGAAACAATTTGGCACCTAAATTAATGAATACACATTTAGTGATAGGGTTTAGTGATGACTCATATGTATATAGATTCAATTTTATGGAAAATAGATGAATTATACATATGGGTTATCAAATTTTAAAGAGTAACTATCATCCACATGAAATTAACATTACATATTTAGTCACCCATAAAAAAAGAGTATAAATCATACAAGGTAAATTCTATTCTATATTTGGAAACCTATTTGTAAAAAAAAATTCACACAATGGAAAAAACATACTACTAAATTTGGGATTTTCATAAAATATTATATATGATACATCATAACTATGATTTAATGAAATATTTTAGGGAACCCTGGATTCAGTATTTTAATATGATATGACCTATATAGAAAGCATACAACATTGTAAAAAACCACAACTCTAAGGTAAATCATACCTTTTTTATACACATGTATTAAACTATGACTATGTAAAATATAATTTTGAAAGCTTAAATTTTAATTCCTAGTTATATAGTATATTACACACAAATATGTCATATCGTATTCTATATTATGAACTCAATAAAATTACATAATTCATATTTATTTATACAAAAAAACATAAGATACAATTTTATTAACATGTATCTGTTACCACTGATAGGTTTGTATGGAACATTAGATTAAGAGGGTAGTAGAAGATACCCAAATAACATGAATTAACTATCATTAACATAAAAAACATATATAATAATGATCATAAATTACTAGTAATTTGGAAATTCCACAATTTTCATATCTGTCAATCTTGAACAATATTTCATGATCATAACCACATATAAATATTTTTCAAACTCCATCTATAGGGATGAAACTGAGTATAAGAACATTTATTCATATGTATAGTACATCAAGAAATCTTATGACGTGATGGCACCATTTTCACAAAGATAAAAGAGTTATTGGAAGATGATATATTCATATTACACTATAAAATATTATATTTCATCTAAAAGGGGTCACATACCTTATATTGGATACCTTTAATCAAATAAGGTATTCAACCACAATTTTCAACACATAAAAAATTCTATACTTTACAATAATGTATACACATTGAATATTAATACTAGTTTCAAAAATGAATGATAATTATATGATTTTATAACCATAAATCAATAAACACATTGATTCATCAATAATGGAAACCATGTGGAAGACATAGAAATAGATAAGAAATTGTTATGTCATATCATTAATTTGTATAACATTACCACAAGTACAAGATATACTATACCATTAAAGTATATTTATACCCAAATAACAATTCTTAACTCTAGTGATAACCTAAAATTTTTATCCCTATTATATTATAATTATATCATATAATCACCTTGACTAATTCAATATAACCACAATGATAACATATCCTCAATATTGGCCATGTAGATTTAAAATGATATCCACATACATTATTTATCCAATCCATAGAAAACATAATTCCAAAGGTTTTAAAGATTTTTGAAATCCAATTAACCTTATTTTGGTGAAACTCAATAAACCTCCATTCAGGAAATCCCAAATTTTATAATATTCTCTTTATTTCACACACATGATCCCCTAAATAAAAATTCATTGAAGGAACCTTTAAATAACTAAAATATATTTGATTAAACCATTGGATATATTTTTTAACTGTGTATTATAAGAAAACCATATGTTTTTAATTATTAATCCGATTAGGCCTCTAAAATTATTCATAAGTGTTGTTAACTATTGTATATGGTTAATATATATATTGACCTATATTCTATAATTTTTGGTTGACTAATGTAATCTATATTTTTTAGGCAACTGTAACAACCTATAACCAAAACTCCCAAATTTGGTCATTAAACGTCATAATTTCCTTTATACGACTCATACCAATAAATAAGACCCAAATTCAATCAATCTAAATCATAAAAAATAAAAAATAAGTATCGAATAACTTATATAGAAAAATATAATTTTAGTTTAGGGGTTTTGATAATTATGAAAAATTATTACCTAAACAAAAATCATGAATTCAATTTTCTTTTTCAATCATTAAACTAAATTTCATATTCCATAACAGGCCATATTAATCATTCATAAAAGAACCTTATTAACATAATTCATTTAATATAATTCATGATAACCTAGATAAAATGAGTCATAATAATTATGAGATTAAATTCTCAGTAAGGGTAAACATAATCATATATAAGTGAATGTCATCATTGATTAAAAAGAGGATAAAGGTGTGAGGAAATAATCAAAGTGAATGAGCATAACATTTGAGAACACATATCCATATAATCTAGATCATTGATGATGTGAAATATCATAATTATTTAACTATGTAATGAGTCATTAAAATCAATAATAATGACCTATTTTATGTCAATATTAATCATAGAATACATTTATAACCCATAAAAATATAAAATAATTTTTTTGATATATTAGGTTCATTATAATCATAAACTATTTTAAAACCATGTCCTAAATAAATAGATCCTCGTAATATTTATTAGAGAAACCATATGGTATCTCTAACCCAATTTCCTCTAATGACAAAAAACATTACCTAATGCATTAGAACTCAATCAGCGTACACCCACTATATCAGCTATATTGGGTTCATGATGAGCTACTACGGAACAATTATCTACTAAAATATATTAGTCTCGCCCAAAATTATTTGAGAACTCCCAATTTAAAATATATATCATTGTTTCCCATGTGATATAATAGTACCCAACCCTATGAAAAAGATGTATTATGATCAAAAATTCATCAATAGTAATGTCCATGAACCTATCATGAATAAAAAAATTTATGTGCTTAACATTTCAATAATAATGGTTTTCAATGTTCACTTCATAGCTCTATTAGAAAATATATTGGTTCGATAAAAACCCCATAATGATTACTAATAAAGATTATAGTTTTTAGATAATCAACTTGGTATGAAGATACCAGGAAAGTCTGAACCAGGCATAAACCTGGTCCCGCAAATTTATTAAAAGAAAAGTGCAGAAAAAAGCCGGTTTAAGGGGTATCCGGTTCCCGAAGACCGCGAATTCAAATTTCAAAAACTAAACATCATCATCACCCTTCAACTCGATTCACGTGCCTGCCTCGAAGCGGACGCCCATCGCATCGGCGTCAGATCCATGTGCCTCCCATCATCACAGCGCCGGAAAGCCAATCTCGCCGTTGTCACATCGGGGTCAACTCCAGTTCAGATCACCGGCGTTCCCATCTCGGAGCCCGTCGTCGCCGAAGTAACACCATCCTCCCCTCCTCTATCATCAATGAGACCGCATCCCTCAACCACCAGCTCAGAAACTGGTCAGAAACACCATTTCACAAGAAAACAACCACGTTCATAAACCAAAACACATCCATTTTCATCTGTGAAACCAAAAAACGCTCGCAAAGCAGATTGCGAGAGGGTGAACATCACCAGCAAACCAAAAATCACTCAAAAGAGGAAATCAAAACGAACCAAAAAACCCTAAAACGAGAACCCCGCCGCCACCGACTAGATCGACCGAATCAGACGCAACAGATCCCCCCTCACTCACCTAAGAAGAGTTGGAGCCCCCAAAACACCGACGCATGAGCTTAGACCTCAAACGCTAAGAAACACCCTAGAGGATGACAGCGAGCTGCATAGAACAGAGCCAAAGGCGCTCCAGAGAGTGTGTCGTCGACGGAGACAGGTCTTACACCTGCAGATCTGAACCCGAAACCACCGCCATCCTTAGTGCATCTCCACAGCCAGCGAGGTAACACGAAACGCAAGCCAGTAGCAGGAGACCTCCACCAGCCCACCGAGATCGAGAAGGAGCGTTGCGCCCTCCGCCACAGAGGAGCCTGTGGCGGCGAGAGGGAAACCTTGAGAGAGAGCCCCTTACGGGTGCATCAAGATTATAGTTTTTACAATACAACAAATCCCCATTGTATTGTACATAATATCAATGGTTTTATATGTAGATGAATGGATGATTCATTAAAATAGCATTGAATTAATTTATGAGGAAAACCTACACTTCACATGGAGTAACATCAAAAGAAATCATCTTATATTGAAAATGAATTTGAAGGATCATAATGAACATTTCATTAGGAACACGTCCCATTGATTTTGGAAGATATTATTGAAAAAAGAAAACATTATAAAACATTAATAAAAGAATATCCTCGAATATAACATTAAAAACAAACAAATGAATCTTTAATATATTTATAATTCATAACAACATAAAATTTTGTCCGTTGACATTATTATAAAAATGATTCTATTCATAATGTCAGTAAAATATAAAGAATTTATGGATTCACAAAAAAGGATTTTAAATCAAATTGAGAATAGAAGTCGGATTATATTGAAAATATATTCTCAATTATTTTATATACCAATGATAAGAAAATGGTACTATTACTCATTAATTTCAAAAAAAATTAAAGGAGATTAAAATATATGTGGTTCTAAAAACAGACCATAAAATATCTGGACAAATAACCTTTATCATAAAAATACCTAAAGTAAACATAATTCTGACATAAAACCTTCTCGAGTTTGGTAACTCCTCAGTCAAAATATTTATGATAGAATAACATCTGATGAAATATAAATATTATGAAAATAAGTAGATTCATGATATAACATATCATTTTGGTTGTAGAGACTCCTTGTAAAGGAATATAAGTGAATAACATAACACATGTCCCCAAGAAGACAATTTGAGATGAGAAACACATATAATAATAATAACATTGATAGGGGAATTGATAAATATCTAGATTATATACATCAAATATAAATACACATAAAATTTAGAAATAAAACATAACATAATAAACCGTAATGACATCCATAACCATATAATATAAAATGAAATTAAGATGTAATATAACCAAATTAATAGAAATTAAGTTCTTAAAGTCAATACCACTATGTAAATTTCTTGTCAAACAACCTAGAATTAAATAATTAAAATTTATTCTTAAAATAAAATGATTGTGATGAATTTATGAAGTTACATGAAAAAGTGAATTGTATAAACCACATAAAATAAATAACGTCCATAACATTGAAATATGCTTCAATAAAGGAAAACCAAGATGAAGTCCCAAACATGGAGTCTAGATTACAATGTATTTTCTTTTAACACAAATATATTAAAATTTTATTTCTAATATTATTTTTTATGAAACTTTTACTGGTTCAATCCCTTGTTTATAAATAATTTATTTTATTGATTTTAAATGTAATAATTAAATACAAAAATAGTTAATTTCATGTCATATTATTTGAGGACGTTTGGATTATCTTTAAAAAATGAATTTGGTGTGTTGACCTTGGATAAAGTGGAAATTATTGCATCATATCTATACTAATAGTTGTGAAATAATTATAATTTTTATACACAATATTTACTATACATAAAAATAATTAAATTTCATTGGGAAAAATGATCTATGTTACAATAATGGAGATGGTAAGTCGTATGTATAGATGAGTTATGTTTCCATTTGAAAACAATCATTATATAAAAAAGTTAAGTATTATTTTATAATTAATAAAATTTCATCATATTATAAATACATTATAGTTTCATTAATTATATATATATATATTATTCAAGATTAGTGGTGATGAAAAAATAATCGCATATATTTGCGAAGGTAGTAGTCCACAAAGACACACGATTGAGATTATCATTTTCAGGGAGTGGAATGTTTGAAAAAATGGTATATTATCTTTTATGATTTGTTAATATGTAATTAGTATTATAAATATATCATATATATGATATATATTAATAAAAAATATCTGTTTTACCATATATGAGAATCGATAGGTAAAAAAATTGGATAAATTTGTGATACATATTTCAATAGTACACCCGAGTGAAATTATCATATCCCCCAAGGAATGGAATGAATGAAGTTATATGTGATATCGAAATTACAAAAGTATATTAATGTTAAAAACAAAATATATACATTAAATTAATTATTATTAATATCAGTTAGAGGTGATTAGGGATAATCAAATACATCCATCCGCAAGGTGGTAGTTTTCTGTAGATAAGAATAATGGTTTAATTTCCCATTTAATGGAATAATAGTTGTATTTGGATTATGAAAATAAAATCAAATAATATAAGTATATCTTATACACTCGTTTAAATATATTGTAATTATTAATATTTGAATTATGGTAGAAAGAGAATAAGTAAAAAAGAATGAGTTTAGTGATGAAAATTACAATCATTTAGAAAAACACCATTTAGATATCTCAAAATTAAAATAGGTTTTGAATTTCTCAAAGAAATTAATATTTATATAATGGATAAAGATGTTGGGGATGTATTAAATAAGGGGTTGGTAAATCCATATTTCTTTGGAAGTGTAAATAATAAGTGAAGGAGTTGGAATATTATAATGGAAGATAGAATTTTTTTAAATAACCTAAACAATCACATATTGGGATTTCAACCTCACCCTCAGTTCCACTGAAATTTATAATTAAATATATTTAGGGATTATATGGTCGATCTAAACTCCACCACAAACATAATTGATTATTTAATCATGTTATTCCTAATACATATTATTATATAATTGTTTAATTTTAGTTTACACCATGATAACCACTTTTTTATTTGATTGCCTAGGTGATTTATCCATTATGCCTAAAAATAAATTGATAATTATTATATAATTTGGACCAATTGGACCTCAATATGTAATGAATTTTATATAGTAATAATATTACAAGTGTGGAAAATTAATTTTATCGCGTTCTCATTTTCATGATTAAACTCATTTTACCAATTACCATGGTAAGAGTTTTTTACTATATAGGGTTTAATGTATTTATTATTAAATTTCCATAGGTCTATTAATGGAAAATGGAATAATTTATTAAAAATATAAAAATTGTTATAACATACAATTTTTCATAATTATAAAAAATTAAATATAATAATATTTATTATAATTAATTATAATTTTATTTTTGAAATTATTCATTAAATTAGGCATTAGAAATATAATGATAAATTTAGAATGGTAATATTTAATATTCACACCAATCCAAAATTTTATTTGTATCTTCAAAATACATGATTTATTTTAATTTATTGAATTTATATTACATTTTATTATTTTTAGTTTCATTTATTTTATTTTACTATTAATTAAAAAATTTATCTGAGGGCGTTGTTGTTGCATTTAATGTATATATATAATGAATATATATTTTTTAAAAATATTAACCATATGAAATTGATATAATTATAATCAAAATGACCAATAATATTCATTTCCATCTATAGTTTTTTCTGTATGTGAACACATAATTGAGATTTAAATGCAAATGTGTGACATTTCTAGTTTTTTTATTTCATATATTATTATATTGGTCTCCTTCATGTTAATTTTTCTGAAACGTATACAAAATTGATCTAAGTTATTATTGACCTAAATATATCCATTTAATAGAATATAGAAAATTATTTTGGGTTATTCTAACTGTAATTGTAACATCCAAGGTAAAAAAAGAATAGGAAATTTTCATATATATTAATATAAGTAAATGAAATATTAATTTTATTTTAAAGGGAATCATATGTTTAATCGAATACCCGACACACAACAAAGGGTATCTCTAATGTATTTTGTTGCACACAATGATGATTGATAATTCAAAAAAAATTAACATAATATAATTATTTAAAATGGTTGTTAATTCAATGCCATTTTATTAGCAGTGGTGTAAATAAGTAACCATATTATGATTATACGTTTTTGATAACTGTTTCTAAATTTAGTCAATAACATTTTGACGCTTAAAATGAAAATGATTAAAATTTTAAGCATAAATACTCAATTTTTTTAAAAGGTATGATTACCACCTTTTGAAAGCGAACCCTTTTGGAATATTGTTTATTTTTTCAGTTTTATGTATTCAATTTGATAAAATAAACTTATTATTTATAAGTGGGACATCATAATTTACTTTTGGTAATTAGATTAGAATTTTTACGATAAAATTCATTTTTAATGAATAGTGAAAAATACAGCATTTATTTCAAAACTTCTTTTTCATCTAATTTATTTATATTGTTCAAATAGTCATTTAATTGTGTTGAAAGTGTAATTGGATTATATTTTGACCATTTAATTCAATGTTTTTCATTTGATATAATTTTACATTAAAATTGGACTTAAACAAATGTCAACCTTTTGTGAGGTTTTACAACATAAAAGGACGTATTCTGGTTTGGAAAAGAGAATTAATTTTAATTTAATTAATGAAACTTATATGTTTATAATTTTTTAAAATATGCATCATTTTATAATTTTTAATATCAAATTTAGTTTAGGGTGAATTTTTTGAATTTTTCTAAAAACGTTTAATTTTTTATGAATAGTGAAAAACCACTACATAGTAGTTAAAATTGATATTTTCATTTAAATTAAAATTTACCACTTATGTGAATTGAATTTAAAAAATAAGAAATACATGGTTTTCATCAGTAAGTAAAATTTGGTTCAATAGTATGAAAATAATTTTGGTGAATAACACATTTTGATTTTTATTTTTCGAGCTTAATGTAAAATACGGTTATTCAAGGTAAAAATAATAATATAAAAATATAAAATTACATTAACACTTGTCCAAACCAAATTTTATTAGTCATGTCACACCAATTAAATCCTTGTGAGAGGCTTCTGGCCTTTGAATGCCACTTGGGTAAGATGATGACTTTAATAACTTAATGATTAATGTAAAAATAAAAATATCATAAACAGGTATAGTTTTTCTCTAATATTATTTTATGGTGTTGTTATATAATTTATATCTTTGATTATAAATATTAATTACAAATATAAAATTATT
The DNA here is from genome assembly GCA_963277665.1 of Viscum album. NCBI lineage: Eukaryota > Viridiplantae > Streptophyta > Magnoliopsida > Santalales > Viscaceae > Viscum > Viscum album. The sequence continues at coordinate 1,823,937,642 of OY728151.1, read as the reverse complement.
TCCTATCATGGTAATTTATTTATCATTTTTATAAATCATATAAATATATTTATTTATGACACAATGATGAAGTAATTATTACCTCATTAATGAATGTTTTAAATGAATGTGATTATAAATATTAAAATATATTTATTTTGAATCATTGTATGCCATCTATGAATTTCATAGAATATTATGACTTGTTATATTTTAAATAATGAATGTTTTTTGAAATAAATAACTTGTGTTGGGTTTTTAAAAAATTCATTATATGAATATATCAAAATTGACATAAATGAGTTATTTAATTAATTGATATTTTATTAAATGATAAAATAGTACTAAAAATATAATATTAAAAAAATTACATATATGATGTTAAAATTTTCATAAATGATCAATTTTTGGTCGCATGGCATTTTATTGTAAATATATTAACCACATAATATGAATATACAAAAAGACATTGTAAAAGTTAAATATGTTATCAAAGGGATAAATAAAATTGATAAGGATTAAAAAATATCCAAAACTAGTCCAATTATTATTGGTTGATTTTTATTCGACTTATATTTATCTTATCTAATAATTTTATTAGATTTAGAACTTTTGAAAATGGAAAATAATTCCTTAATATGATAATACATTCAAACATTCATAAAGATCCCCTGCTCTCTCTTATAAACGGACACCAACTCTATCCCATTACGCACACCACTCAAGACCCTTGTCTCATCCTAACTCTTCCCAAATAATCATCTAAAAACCCTCTATTCATCTTACAATCCTTACCATTTTCAAAAGGCACATCATGAAATCCTTTTGGTTCTAACCAAAGGGAGGTACCTGATTTAAATTTATCGTCTTCCCTCTAATTTCATCATTTATATTACTATTTTACTCCCTATGATATTATTATTCATTTATTAAATAACAACACCATTATCATCAATAGAATAGGTTTTTTTGAGGAGAAGGATTGAAACTACACTTACACACACCTCCATCCAGGGGATATGAAAATATTGTTTCTTGTATACAGCGAACTATTGCCTCATGAAATGATGATTGTTTGATTATCTCATACTGCCATTCATGGTGGACATTATGATGGAACATTATTTATGTGTGATATATATTATATTTATATTTTTTCTATGCTTCAGTATTTTTCATTTATAGCATTCATTTAGGGTTTCCATAATGTGTAATATGATAATTTCATTTGAGGAAGTGGATACTATCACCCGATCAATGTGATAAGTCTCGTTCATACCATACATGAAACATTTAAAGTATGCTGTAAATGAAATTTTTTTTTATGAATAAAAAAAATATTATACTGGAATAATAATATTCCTATGCATTATTCAATTTTCATTCCTTTAAAAATGAAAAAATGAAATGAATGTAGGGTTCTTCTGTACGTACGACTTACCATCTCCATGAACAATGCATTTCACTTTCATATATCCAAATGATATGGAATATTATAAATAAATATTATATATATATATATATGATATATATGATTTCTAAATCATTAATATCATTATGTAGAAATATAATTTTTAACCCATGGACAATTTATAATTATTACAAGATCATGTTTTACTAATGTTTCGAATATCGACATAATGTATGATATAAACTCAAATGATTTACTAATTGTAATATACTAGAAATAAAATATATAAATGTAATAATAAACATGAAAAGGGTTCTTAAGAAATTATTAATCAACTTATGTGATTTTTTTTGAAGAACAAGAACCATACAAGACAAGTTGGACATGAGGTTAGGGGTTTTCATCTCACTTTTTATTCTCCTGAGATTCATTCTATATTTTCCATTGTTTTCTTTTGTGTGGTGTGTGTAATTCCCATTATAGTATTTTTTTGCAATTAACTTTATTTTATGTTTAATTAAATCTTCATTGTAAGATCCTCCTTTCATGTGGTGTATGATTCGTACATTACCAAATAAGTAGGGAAACTTTTCATTACCTCTTATAATCAGAGACTTCATTTATGATATGTCTTTTAAATTTCCATTTTAATATTCTGGGATACATTCTTCTATATCATCATTTTATTAAATTTTATGTCTATATTTTTAGAGACCCTTTTATCTCTAATCCACTCATTTTTTGGAATTTAAAAGTGATGACATTAAGCTGTTGAATTGTTGTAAGAGTAATTCTATACCCAATTTAAATTATTTGGGCTAAAGGTCTACTTGTTGATTATGTCTTCATATGAATATGTTTGAATTACCTTTTTTTTGAAACAAAATATTCAATTATAATGGGTCTATTCATATTTTTCACACATAATTATGTCATTTATTTTTCATTAATCTAAAGACATGATCTTTGTAAGGGACTTTTTCTTGAATTTACATTCCAATGAGATATATTTGTTATTATAAACAAATACATTTTATATGGTTTATATACTTTACATTTAGATATTATATCATGAATATCCTTATTCTCATGATATTATATGCATTGACTAATGTTATTTCTAAATTGTTTTTATTAACATGTCTCTCATTTTGTTTGGAACACTTTATCTAAAATATCATTTTAAAAGTATTAAAGGATTATTCTTCTTAATATTTCTCTTTAATTTACATGTTTTAAAAATGGGTTTAAGGATTTTTTCACATATGTTCATTAATGTTTTAAAATTCTAATCCTGTTAAAAGCATCAATGAGGCATGTGAGACTTTGATTTAATATTATATTCAAAAAATGTATTAAATTTTTTAGAATATGGTTTGATAAAGCATTGATTTTTCCAATATATTGAAATGATATATTGTGATTGTAATGTGTAAAATTTATCTTTCCATTATTCTTGTTTTATGTGAAATGAACATGTTATGGTAATTGCGAATTGTTTACGTATATGGGTGGTTTTGTGATAAATTTTTGGTGGGAGATCCCAACATATCTCTCGAATGCATTGGGTAACATGATGGAGGTAAATGTTAATGTCTATCCTATGAGATTTAGGGAATATATGATTATGGGTATTCCAAATGTATCTCCCTACGTATCTGTGAAATCCTCAATTTATGTTTGATATGGATTCCAAAAGTTACCTTTATGATATATTATTTCTATTTGTTATTCATAAATATTGTGATTTCATGAGGTATGTTAAAGAGATTATGTTATGTATTTTTTAATAGAATAATGTTTTCATCCATTATTTTATAAAACGTATTGAGATTTTTATGATCATCCCGTGTTTTGGAAACATTTTTCATAAGTTATAATACCGTCTAAGAGAAGGGATGAATTTAATAAGATTTATATCAATAAAACCATTGTTATTTTCTTTTAGGAGTTTTTATTTTATGAAAGAAAAGGATACAGAGTAGAAGTGACTAATATATAATTTTTTAAAGGTAATTTAATAGTTATGGCCTAATCCTATAATATAATAAACCTAAAAATATCATCAATGATAATTATTATCTTAATTCACGATTATTTAATGATTAAGGTTGGGTCCTTATAGTTGGTTTCAATGTTCAGTTTAGATAACTTTAGGGATTATGAGTTTTTATTAGACACATTGTTAGTCTCTATGTCTACTCCTTAAGTTAAATCATTATTTTTAACTTATTATTTTCATGTAAAGTCTATTACCAATTGAAGGAGGATGATCTCAATGGACAATATTAACTCTTCTTGATGACTTTCTTATAATAATTATTACAAAGTCATGTTGAGATGATTCTGAAACATTTTCTAATATACAACACACTTGCAAGAAATGGTATAAGATATAAAACACCTCTATTATACCTCAAACCCACTTTATATCATGGGTTTTGTTTAAACCAATCCTATTTTCTCAATATTCTCATATTATTTTGAAAGGTAAATATTATCAATGAATTATAAAATATTTTACCATATCACAATTTTTTTGAGGCATATTATGATTTTGAAAAATGTGGTGAAAAAAGAGATGGTTGAACAACATAATTATATTTTCTTTTAAATTATAATCATTCGGAAAATACTTATAGTATTATAAAGGGACCATTGGTAGAATATTTCAACTGACACTCGGCCCGACTGTTTTATAAAAACAATGTTTTATTAGTGGTTCTGAAATTATATGTCATATATGTTTATTTTCTAAAATTATTTTTTTGGGAACACCCAAATGACCCAAGTTATATGATGTGTATTAGGATAAAGGAAGAAGATGTTTTTGATGGATCTATAAATCATTTTTGAAATGTCTGGACCATATATCTATGTGATCAACATGATGATGAAACCAAGTGGGTACCATGATTATGGTACGATGTTTTTTATTTAGAGTGGTCTTATTTTATGATGGTACAAATATAAAAATATATAAGACTTTATGAAGTAATATATTATGTTTATTTTGATTTGGGATGAAAATGAGAGGAACAAGACAACCATTGAGGTTAAATCATGTAAGGGTTATTTTTGAGTTTTATAAAAAGGAAAGCACACAGACCATGTGACAACCCGTCACATCAGACCATGATGTGGGAATCATACCAACAACCATAATGTGACTAGGATTTATATCCATACACTAGACTACATGAAGTCCAATGTTAGTATAATTTATTTTTTTTATTTTAATTATTTTATGGATCAAGAATAAGTAGATTTTTGGTAAATTATGTTTTACCAAATGGATATCTTTATTATAGGAAAATGATTTAGAGATTAAGTGATAAAGGTTATTTTGGAAGACATTCTCTCTTTTGGGAACACAATATGCTTAAATTAAATATAATATAATGGGCTCAACTACGTGGAGTAATTATTGAAATTTTATTTTCAAGAATCGATATTCCTATTGCGGCTACATTTCAATTTGGGTTATTTATGGAAATGATTATCCAATAAATGAGAATATGTGATTAGGTTAATTAAACTTCACTATAATACATTAATAGTTGTCGATGTTAAATCGAGATAAATATTAATATTTAATATGGAAGACTATGTGATTGAATCCTTCTCTATTTTTGGTTTCAATATTAGTTTGGATTAAATTGAATAATTTTAAGGAAAATTGCATGTTGAATGGTCATTGTTGAACATTGGGTATTATATTTTCAATTTTGGTGATTAATAGTACTATATATTTTTATAAAGGATTATCATTTTTGGAGATTATCTGATATCGTACTGCCCATTATGTTATTTTTTAATGTTTAAAATATGGGAAAAATATAATTCATATTTTGTGGATTTTTTTTAATTTTCATGAAGTTTATTCTAGTGCTTCATGTGTGACCATGTCAACTTGAATATACATTGTTTGAAGAAAAGATGGCTCTGTGGTAGAAATTTATCAAAGGATGAAACTCTACTTGAAAGGTAAGTATATTTCCATGTTCTTATTCTATATAGTAAAATAATTCCACAAATTTATGAAAAGGAACATAAAATAGAAAAACGTTGTCTGTTTACTTTTCCTACTAGGGAATCAATGACAATTTAACCTATCACAGGTTTATGGTTTTCAGGGTGTTAACTTTATCCTTATCATGTTTTATATCACTCTCTATCAGAACATGACACTTAGATTCTCCCATATAGCCATATTTTTGTGGAATCCTATTACTGGTTATCTTGGGGGACATTTTTATTCATATTTCATTCATATAAAGTGATTTTTTTACTCTTTTTCTGATGTGGGATATTCAATGATGTTTTTGAAGCCCAATTTTAAAATTTTTCGAGTGCAATTTCTAAAAGGGAAGATATATGTAAAATCCTTAGAAAATAATGAATATTAATTTTTCATATTTGTTAATATTGGTTAATTAAATATTAATTTCATTTTAATAGGAATGTTATGTTAAATAGCATTCCCAACACGCAACAAAGGGTTTCACTTAAGTGTTTTTTTCCACACAATGAAGATTCATATTAAAAAAACAATAATATAATATTATTATTTAAAATGGTATTTAATCCCTAGCCACTTTATTGGAAGCAATGTACAGATCTACCATATTATAATTATACATGTTTGTTAAATTTTTTTACATTTATCCAATAAAATGAAGAGGCATAAAATGAATATTAATCCATTTTTAAGCATAAATACTCAAATATTTTTAAATTGTCATTTTACCGCCATTTAATGGAGAACCCATATTAAATATATATATTTTTTCAATTTTATATATTCCTTTTGACAAACTAAACTTCTTCTTTTGAATTAGGACATCAAAATTTACATTCAATAAATTTTTTGTATTTTTCTAATAAATTTTTTTTTTAATGAATATAGAAAAATTATGCAATTTAATTCAAAATGACCTTTTCATATAATTTATTTATACAGATAGATATATCATTTAAATGGTTTTAAATGGTAATTAGATTATATTTTTAGCATTTAATCCATTTTTTTTCATTGTAAGTAATTTCACATTTAAATTGGACTAAAACAATGATCAATCTTTTATTAGTATTGCTTCTTAAAAATATGCTTTCTGGCTTGGACAACGAGAATTAATATAACATTAATTAATGCAACTTCTATTTTTATTATTTTGGAAAATAGAAATCATCTTTGAATTTGTAATATCATATTTAGCATAGTGTGAATTGTTGGTATTTTTCTATAAATGCTCAAATTTTGATGAGTATTTTAAAACACTATAAAGTAGTTAAAAACCAAATTTTTCATTTAAATAAAAATGTACCAGTTCTATGATTTAAATTTCAAAAATATGACATTTGCGATTGTCATAAGTATGTAAAATGTTTTTCATGTGATGAAAATTATTTCTGTTGAATAGTAACTTTGGATTTTCATTTACTGCTATTAAAGGTAAATAGGGTAATTTAAGGTAAAAATAATATTATGATAATATAAAATTACCTTATACTTGTCCTAAACTTATTATATTAGTCCTGGAATACCAATAAAATCTAATAGTGTTACGTTTCACCATTTAAAGCCTTGTGGGTTAGATAATGTCATTTATAACTTTTTATTTAATGTAAATATAAAAAATATAATAAACATGAATTATTTGGCTAAAATGATTTTAATGTGGGGTTATATAATTGATATCTTTGAAAATAAATATTCAATAGAAATATAAAAATATTTCCTACATCATGGAATTATATTTATAACTTTTAGACATCATATAAATAAATTTATTTATTACACATTGATGATATAATGTTTCCCTCATTAATGAATGTATTAAATAAATGAGACTTTATATATTAAAAAAAATTTATTTTGATTATTTTTATGCTATAAAAGATTTTTATAAATGATTGTGACTTGTTATATTTTTTTTATTATTTTTTTCTCAAAATAATTAATCTGTTTTTGATTTGATTTAAACGCCATGATATGAGTAGTATAAAAATTTACATAAACTGGTTTTCAAATCAATAAATATTTTATTAAATGATAAAATATTCCTTGAATATAATATTCCGAAACAAGATATATATGATGTTAAATGTTTCATTAATGTTCAATTTATAGTATCTTCAAAATTCATAGTAAATATATTAACTATATATGATGAATATAAAAGAACAAATTGAAAAAGTAAAATATGTAAACAAAGGGTTAGATTATAAAAAAATGATTAAAAAATATCCAAAACCAATCCAATTATTATTGGATGATTTTATTTATACTTATATTTTTCCTATATTTGAATTTAATGAGTTTTTATCCTTTTAAAAAAAGAAAATTATTATATAAAAAAATAATACTTTCCAACATTTCTAAAGAGAACCTCCTCCCTCTTATAAAAGGACATCATCTCTAACCCATTACTCACATCACTGAATCCCATTATCTCTTCCAAAAAAAGACAAAATAAGCTCCAAATATCCCTATATACCTCCTTTATAACTTAACTTAGGTATAAGGTATTTCAAGAAATCATTTTGTTTCAAACCAAAGGGTGATACATGATTTTAAAGTAAAATGTTCCCTCTAGTTCACTTCTTTAATTTTACTTCTTCACTACATATTATCTTCTTATTAATTATTTAGGAAACAACACTAGTATCCTCGATATACTAGGATGTTTTTATTAGAAGTATTAAAACTAAACTAACACACATTATCATCTTATAGATATGAACATTCTGTTTTTATGTCCGATGAATTGTTGCCTCACGAAATGATTATCGTTCGATTATCTCCTACATCCACTCATTGTGGTCATTATGATGGTACTCTATTTATATTATATATATATATATATTATATTAATATTATTTCTATGATTCTTTATCGTTAATATATAGGATTATTTTATGGTTTCCATAATGTTTAAATATGATAATTTCAGTTTAGGAAGTGCATACTACCGCCCCCTCAAAATGATATGACTTGATCATACCATACATGGAACATATAAAGTATGGTGATAATAAAATTATTTAAAATATATAAAATATAATATTATACTGTAATAATAATATATCTACGTATCAATTGCTTTTCATTCCTAAAAAAAGAAATTAAAGTAGCATTCATGTGTACATTCAACTTACCGTCTCCAAGAATGAAGCATTTCATTTTCATATTAGCAAATGATATTTACTATTATAAATACATATATATATATATATGATATATATGATATATAAATCATTAATATAATTTCTATTATTTTTGTTATTTTGGCCACATGGAAAATTTGTATTTATAACTAGTTCATTTTTTACTCAAGTACCGAACATCAACAAAATGTCCGATATGAACAAAAATGATTAACTAATTGTTAAAAATGTAATAAGTGATATAAACATAATAATAAAATTGAAAAAATTTCTTAATAAATTACAAATTAAATTATTTTTATTATTAATTAAGAACAAGGAACATACAAGTCATGTCAGGTTTGAGGTAAGGGTTTTCTTGACACTTTTTATTCTCTTGAGATTCAGGATATATTTGAAACTATTTCCTTTTGTGTGGTGTATGTAGTGGTCTTTATATTATAATTTGTTCAATATAGTTTAATTAATGGGTATTTATATCTTCATTTCTTTATCTTTCATTAATGTTTTATATGTTTTGTATGTTACCAAATCGTTAGTGGAACCTTTCACTCTCCTTTTCAAATAAAAGACGTATTTTATGTTATGTCTTTTAAATATACATTTTCATATATTGGGATATGTTCTTATATAATCTAATTACTATAAATTTTATTTTCATTTGATGAGATACCCTTTTCTCTATCTTAAAATAATTTTATTAATCATAAATAATGATGTTAAGCTATAAAATGTTTCTAAGAGAACATCATAACCTAATTTCAATTCTTTGAGTAAAACATCTACTTCTTGATTATGTCGTGATATGAATATGTTTTAATGGCCTCTTATTATTTTATAAGTTATATCCACTTATATTTGGTGTCTTTTTATCTATCACACATAATTATTTCTTGAATTTTCCATAATCTGAGGTTATTATCTTTGTGAGGAATGTAGTCTAAATTTACATTCAAATGATTCTTATTTATTATTATACAACAATTAAAATTTATATAGTGTATATACTGCCCTTTGACATATTATATCATGAGTCTCATTATTCACATGATATTATAATCTTTTATTAATATGATTCCTCAACAATGTTTATCAAGTATCTCACATTTGGTTAGGAACTTTTTAACTTAAATATCATTCTAAATGTTTTAATGGTTTATTCTTCTAAAAATTTCCCTTTTAATTTCCATGTTTTAAAAATGGTTTTATGGATTTATTTATGTGGACATTAATGTTTTAAATTTTAATTCTTTTATATGTTTCAATATGCTATGGGACACTTTAATTTAAATATCTACTTATTTAATGTTTTAAATTGTATAAAAAATGGTTTGATAAAACATTGATTATGTCAATATCTAGAAATGATATATTTTAATTGCAATGTCATAATATTATCATCCCATTATTCTTGTTTTATGTGTCATGAAAATGCTATGGTTATTGAGAATTTTTAACATAAACGAGTTTTTCTATAATAAACCTAGGGTAGGTGATCTCTAGATAGCTCTCTAATTCATTGGGAAATGTGACTAAGGTAAACATTAATATCTCTCCTAATAGATTTAGGGATTATACTATGATTGGAATTCCAAATGTGACTCCCTATATAGATATGATAGATACAGTGTATGTTTTATATAGATGTCAGATTTTACCTTTATGATTTATGTTTTCTATGTGTTATTAATAAATCATATGATTTCATGAGGTAGGTTATATAGCTTTTGGTATTTATGTATTGATGGAATAATGTTTTCATTGTTAATTTATAACCCTTACTAATAATTTTATGCTCATAAAATTTTTTGAAATGTTTTTCACTGGATATAAGGCAAGGTAAGAGAAGTTATGAATTCAAGAATATTTATACCAAGATTAGAATTCTTATTTTCTTTTAAGATTATTTATTTTATGAAAAAAACTAATACTGAATAAAAGTGACTAAATTGAAATTTTTTTTATTTAATGTAATATTTATGGTCAAATTCAAAAAAAATATAACCCTAAAATGAATATCAATGTGAATTATTAACTTAATTTTGGATTATGTAACGATTAATGATGGGACCTTTGGGTAATATTTTTTGTTTAACCCATAACAAATGTGTTTTACCCATAAATGTGGAAATTTATTTTTAGTAGATTAAATATTGATTATGAAAAAACAATATTTGGACCTTATTTGATAATATATATTATTCTGAATAAAAATATATAATAAATTTTAAAAAATAAAATTAAAAATTTGGAATAATTTAATTTTATATTAAACATGTTGATTCGATGAAAAATTGATTTTAAAAAAATCCTAATTTTCAAACATTTAATGATTATATATTCACTTTATGATTATTAAACATGATCATTTGACTTTAAATATATATATATATATAATTTAATGTTATATAACAAAACATTATTTATTAGGAACAATTTTATTTACCTAAAATGGGGAAACATTATTTACTTTGAAATAGTGTTCATGAAAATATGTTTTATTTAAATTAAACAAGAACAAAACTCAAGTATGAAGATGATATAAATTAAATTAACTAGTTTATATATGAATTAAATATAATTTCAATACATAAAATAATTTTTAAATAAATATTTGACATTTAAATAACATTATTTATTGAAAACAAGTGGAGGTTTTACAAAAACATGAATTTCTCTCTATATAGTAAAAAATCAATATCTTCCATAGAATCTGAAAATTTCACCCTGATTTATTTATTAATTGATTATTTAAAAATGAATTGATTTTTTTATAACAAGACATTAATTTCTCAAAAATTTATTGGTAATAATTTCTCATAAATAGAAATCAAATCATTTCTAATGAAAACATATTATAGATGAATAAAATTAAATCACTAAAAATTTATTGAATATTTAATAAAAATTTAATAATGAAATAATATTGAGTAGGATATATATATATAACATTATGTAGTTAATACAATTCGTACCCCATAATTGAACATCTAGGTTATATTTCTAGGGCCATTTAATCATATTGTATTGTGCTGAATACACTATAAAGCATAAGGTTCATCTTTTAAAATCACTATTTGTTATATCATACACCTTTAATAAATATAATCCCAAAAATTATAACATCATCTAGTAAATTAAAGGATGCGAATTTGATAATATTTTATAAGATAATGTACATTTTATATAGGTGTAATAAAATATCAACTTTTAAAGAAGGAGATGAAAGTATAGTGGTCATTTACAACATTGTTTAAAAAGGAATCTAATTTGGATACATTTAATGGGATGTCATGACATGGACATGCAATAAAAATTTTATAGACAAATATTTATTGAAAATGATATAGAAAATTTATTAAACAAATGTGATTGATCAAAATAATGTTGACAACCACAAAACCATAAACCAATTTGGCATTAAAAAGTCCATAGTTTCATCCCAATTAATCGTAATTGGTTAAAGTTTATGTAGCATCCCGGTTCCAGAAGCCGCCTAGTGGCTCCCCATACCTAGTTTTTCACATGGCTTCAAGTGAATTTCCACGAACACCAGAGGATTCTGACTAGAAGAGAGGGCCTTGGCTATGATTGTGGGGAAACTATATCCTCGTTAGAAGAGTAAATTAGTGGAAGAGAAATATATATACAATAGCAGAAGGAGTAATAATGTGAAACAACAATAAACTGCGGAAAACTGATGAAGAAACAAATGAAGCACAAATATATAAATGAGGCCTTATACATATGTCTAGGAAAGAATCCAAAAACGTCACAATGCTAGAACACATTACTAAACTAAAGTACAAATGAAAACAAGAAAACAACTCATCATCATTGCAAGCCTCAACTTGGTCATATTATCTCTATCGCTTAAAGCAGTCACGATCCTAAAGTAGCAGGGTGATGGCCCTTTATTATACCTGCAACAATATATTCGTATTAGGCCCAAAAGAATTATCCAAACATGGTGTGAGACTAAATCCCAAAAGGCAACCACAAAGAGATTTGCGCCTAACAATCAGTGAATATATATGGAAGGTAATAAGAAAAAGAAAGAGAAAAAATGGTGTACTCAAATGTAAACAATCCAATAGTTTCAATGCATTCAAACACCAAATATCTTGTATGAAGATAATCCCAAACATGTAACCTTCTAGGATATTCTCACAGCATAAACTCCTCAGGTCCTACGTAGAAAACACAAGAAACCCTCTGGGATGTACACAAAGTATAACCCCTATAGTTCACCTTTAGTTTAGGCTTCATAGGGAAGCACTCACCATCAATTCCTCATATATACTCATATTGGTAAATAAAAGGTTCTCTAGGGAAGCACTTACATCACATTACCTCTTGTGTCCTATGTCGAGGAACTATGGACACTCTGAGGAAGCACTTAAGTCAATTCCCTCTATGGTCTCACATAGTAACAATAATAACGAAATCTCTAGAGAATCCCTTACATCTATTATCCCTATGGTTAACTAAACCTAGTTCTCATGGCCCTGTGTATGTCAAACTTGAATAGAAATGAAAATTGTCCAATGTAATCCTCGTGAGCTACTTGGCTAACCTTTCTATAGCATAATGACATGATTGGTCAAACACTCCATCCGAACAATACTAGGCATGGGAAACAAACAATGAATCCTAACATGTTATGAAAGACCAAATAGTGAAAAACAAAACCTTTATGGGAAAACACATCCAAAGCATCACAATTAACCCTATTCTTGGTCAATTAAACTCTACTCAAGCATACAAGCATGGAAGAAAATTAACAGGGCTAAAAAAGTAAATGAAAAATACCTCATTCAAGGGAATTGTGTAATTTTTGACATAAAACTCAATGTCCTTCAATGAAAATGAACAAACCACCTACCTCAGTGTTGCTGGATCGTTATATGTTAACCTCAAGCCTTGAATATCCCAAGAACACTGTAGATCTATAAAACATCTAAAACGTTCAGCCGGAGATAACATTATTATGTGGGGGAATTTGGAAATGGAGCTCTATGAGAAGGAATTGATTATCGATGCAATACCAACACAATTGATGACAGTTGAATGGGAGAACAGATGCTTTGTTGGGGGGTCAGAGAAGGATCATTGTCGTACAGTTTCTCCCGAATTGGACAGACCTAGAACGAGGTGTTTTATCCATCAGACGTGAACCCATTATGTTTAATGAAAAAATCGTATACAGTGTATACATTATAAGTACCCAATGTGATCTTCCCTTTATCTGACCCCACATTAGGTGGTCACCAGGTCACCACACATAGCCGTGTGCATGGCCATTACACAGCCAATATCCAGCTACCCACAGTAACTGAGTACAAGGTGTGTGCTCATTAAGTACACTCCTTGTACTTAATAAATTTGTAGAAACTCATATTTTTCACAAAAACACCAGAAATGGAAAATTCTACTTAAAACGAAGATCTGGGTTCTTAAAAAGTTCTCCCCTTAATGAAATTCATCCTCGAATTTCCCTACAATTGTGGCGTAGAAGTAGATTCCTCAAAATATTCTAGCCACTATGATCATAGATCATCCTCACACTCCCAAGTCTTAACTAGTACCAGCCCATGTTGCCATAACACTCATACCAGAGGAATAGAATGACCAAAGATAACATTCATACTATGATCAACAATCGGAATAGGATGCTTCTCAAACAAGGCGTACACCTCTAACTCAACCTCCTTGGGTTGAAAAAAGAAATAAACATGTATGAGAAGTAATGATAGAGTTTAGAAATGCTGAAGACATCGTGCATTGTTCATTACCTCTAAGGTAACTGCAACTGATAGGAAATCGAACCAACTCTCTCCAAAACCTCAAATGGCCTGATGTTCCTCGGAGAAAGCTTACCATATCTCCTAATCCTTAGGGGCCCCAACCTTGGTGTGACAGGCAGGAAAACCTGATCCCCATCCTCGAACACTAGAGTTCATCTCCACTGATTAGTATAAGAATTATGTAGATATTGTGTGGAATCCATCCTTTTCCGAATCCACTCAGTCTGCTCTATGGTCTCTTAGACAATACAAGTCCCCAACATAGCTTCCTATCCTACCTCTAGACAATATAAGGGTTATCAGAATAGCCTACTGTATAGTGCCTCATAAGGTTCCATCTTAATAGTTTCTTGAAAACAGTTTTTGTAGGAAAAATCAACAAGAGGTGCGTGCTTCTCCCAAAAACCTCAAAAATACAGAATGCATGCACATAGGATGTCCTCAAGAACCTGAATCGTATGCTCGGATTGGCCATCTATCTATGAGTTGTAAGCTATAATCTGCAGCACCTATATACCCATGGACTTCTGCAATCCATTTTATACCATAGACGTAAAACGAGCATCCCTGTCTAAAATAATGTAGTGTGGAACTCTGGGTAAATGTACTATTTGGAAGATGTACAACCGACCTAGTTAATCAAAACAAAAATTCTCCTTGATCAGAATGATGTGACAAAACAACATGAGTATATCAATGACAACCCACACTATATCATTCCCACAAGGAGAACTCGGAATACCAGTCACAAAATCAATCGCAACATCATTCCATTTCCACTCAGGAATGGGTAACTGTTGCAAATGCCCAGCTGGTCGCTGATACTCCGACTTCACATGCTGATTGGTGGAACACCTCATCATGAAACCAGAAAAATCTATCTTCGTACATAGCCACCAATACTTATGGTGAGGATTGCTATACATCTTTGGGATGCTAGGAAGAACTCCCAAACTAAGGAGTGCAAGCCCAGCATCAGCTCCTTGTGTATGTCTGCTGAAACCCAAACGCACCCATGAAAAATAACGATCTCAGCCTCATATATGGTCCATCCAAGAATAGGGTCCTCTCCTGTAACACATTCCCGTAGTACTTCATCTTCAGAATCTGATAACTTACTCATTCTCACTCAATCAAGAATATTATAGGAAATAGGTACAGAAAAAAGAAATGTTTTCCCCTACCTATCATGAATATCCAAATTCATCTCAGAGAACAAATCCATAAACTTTAACTCACTGCTGGCCTCATGAACTGCCTATATCTGAGACCTCCTTCTTAGCGCATCATCCACTTCATTTCCTTTCCCAGGCGTATAGGCAAGATCAATGTCAAAATACTGAATGTACTCAACCCACCTTCACTGTCTCAAATTCAGGTCTTACTGAGTGAAGAAATGCCTGATATTTATTTTTTCCATGAAAAAAAAATTCCCTCACAAAAAATAATGTCAAAAACATTTTAATTCATGAATAATTGCATTCAAATCAAGATCGTGTGTTAGGTAATTTCTCTAATGTGGCCTCAATTGTCTACACCCATACGCAATGGGTTTTTTTCCAGCATAAGCACTGCGTAATATCTGGTACCTGAAGAATCTTAGTACACAGTTTTTCTCTTTCTTGGCTCAAGAAATACTAGTATCAGTGCTGGATTCCATCTACCTTTAAGCTCATGAATGTTAGAATCCAAATAAAATGTCCATAATAACATTTCACCCTTATTAGTCTGGCCCATCAGTGGTGATGAAAGGTGTGGAAAGTCATGTATGAAACATCTGTAGTATACTTCCATCCCTAGAAAAATATATACCTCAATGAAGTTATTTAGATGTTCCCAAGAAACTACTTCTCCCATTTTATCTTGGTCTACTGATCCTCCTATCTCTGATATAACATGTCCCACGAAGTGAATATGATCCATAAAAAAGTTTATTTTTTAAATCATAGCATATAACTGATTCTCTCTCAGTGTACTCATAATGATATCATGGTGGGTAGCTTGGTCATGTCAAGTGTGAGAGTACACTAAGATATCATCCATAAAAACCACCATGAATGAATCCATGTATGGATGGAACATTCGGATCAATAGTGTCATGATGGCTACAAGAATGTTCGTGAGACCAAGCGGCATAACCACATTGTCGTATAGATCATACTTGCTCCTGATGGATGAAATAGGTATTTCAGATGGCCTAACGTGAAATGATGATAACTATATGTCACGTCAAAATTTGAGAACACACGGGATCCTCAATGATGGTCAAAGAGATCATCAATCATAGGAAAGGGATATAGGTTCTTGACTATCAACTGGTTCATCATCCGATAATCCACACAATGTCTGAGGGTATCGTATGCCTTCTTTGCAAACTTAACAGGAGAACCCCAAGGATAAGTACTAGGTCGGATAAAACAATTTTCCTGCAACTCCCCCAACTGCATCTTGAGCTCCATTTACTCTGGTGTATCCATCCTTTATCGAGGAATGGACTCTAGTGACGCTCATAGTACTAGCTCAACAGAAAATTCTACCTCTTGATCTGGAGGCACACCTAAAAATTCCTCTAAAAAGACATCCCTGAAACGATCCCCCACTGGGGGAAATTCCATCTGTGAATTCCCTTGGTCATCCAGATAAATACTAGCAATATGAGCTGTAACTCCTTCCAACCCATAATACTCGGGTCCTACTCTGCTCTCCTGGACATCCGATTCTCCCTTATGATGAAACGATCCTCCCTTTGATGATGTGAAACTCACCCTATGATGATAGAAATCGACAAAATCCTATAAGGGAACTAACAAGTCCATTACGATAATGAAAAAATAACTCTTCATCTCTATGACATAGAGGTCCCAAAATAAGTGAATCCCACTAACCTCAAATGGTAACTCTTTGCACCGATATACACAAGTCGTTTTTGTCCTTAACAGTGTGTCCATCATCAAGATATCAGTAAAAGAAAATATACATATCCCAAGGCATTCCGCAAAACCAAATGATATAAAGATATGGTAATCCCACATATCTAAGAGATAAGTATCTAAAACGGAGGCAACAAAGATTGTACCTTGAAATGTAGAGGGTCTAGAATCCTACTCCCACTTAATCTGCTCCACTACAAATGTTTGACCTGCACCACGGCCTTATGACCCTGCCTGACCTCCCTATGTTGATCCACCCTATTGTTTTTGAATGCCTGGTGACTGAATACTCCTATCATGACCTCCACCTCGGCCTTAATGGCCAGAATAACTCTAGTTCCCATACTGATGAGAAACCAATGGTGCTTCCCTTGAATGCAGAGTTATTGAAGAACCCCTATCACTAGCATCTGGTGATAATAACATATAGAAATGCTGAAGATGATCCATATTACCGTAATATCAACACTCCATTGGGACTCTCAGGCAATGTGGCCTCTTATTGCCTCTCTTTCCCCATTGGTACCACACCACCTTGAAACAAGAGGTAGTGTGTCACCTCCTTGGATCACTACGTGACGACCAGATGTGGAGCATCCTACCATCAGTGGGAGGGATAATAACTCTGGAAGCCGAACTGTGTTGGCTCACTACTCCAGAATCCCTCAGATTTCACTCCGTGATCAGTGCATGTCTGACGATAGAAATTATGGAAGTCAACAGGAAGATGTTCAAATGAGATCTGATGTCATGCTTGATACAATCCTCAAACTTTCTTTCCAAGAATAACTCATCACCACCTGGAATAGGCCTGAAGCATTGCAGCTCTGTGAAATGAGAATAGTACTCCATGACTGAGAGAGTATCCTACTGCAGACACAATAACTCTCAAGCTCAATCATCCCTCAAGGTCTCCGGATAGAAGTAGTAATTGATGGTACGTTTGAGCTCATCCCTTTCCATAAATTGTGGGCATCCTACCTGTGAGATCACATCCCACCATCGCCTTGAGGAATATTGAAGCATATACATATTGAGCATGACCATCCTATTTGGAGGCATATATAGATGCTATAAGATGGAATGAATGACTTCTAACCATGAATTTGTAGCCTGAGGTCCTCCTTCCTTAGTGAAAATGGAAGGATGTTGCTTCTATAAAACTTGTGTCATCTCTGCCATAGAAGGGCTTGGATGCGGTACATATTAGAAGGACTGCATGAACCACATGATGAACTATCAGAACTGTGTATCATCACCTAGATATGGGAAGATAGTTGGGTCCTAGACTAGAACTACAGGAGGATCTAATGGAAGTCTGTTATCATCCAAGTTTGGTGTTTGATAGTTGCCCTGTAACTGGCGTACAACCAGAGGACAGCTCGGTCGCAGGACTCTTCAAGATCAAATGTACACATTCGATCAAAATTAATAGGGATTGAATAATAGAAGAGTGATGAAGGAACTTGAGAATGAATCATTCATGTTTTTCAAAACATGGATACACGACATAAATATTTAACTACATGGTGTGTTCCTTTAAGCTATTCATATGGTCTTGTTCTTCTTCAAAAATAGGTTTTGTAACATCCCCATACACGGCGTGTTGTCCTCACACATGACGTATACCTTAATCCTCTTCCTCTAACGAGTACCCTTACATGGATCGTCCACACAGATCTTTTAGAAAAAGAATACATGGTGTGTTAGTTCCGGACACGTCATGTACAAGACGTGCTCCAACGACCTGTGTTGTTAGTGACACGGCCGGATACACAGTTCACACTATACGACGTGCTCCATATGAACATGGTATTTACTAGAAATATTTATTTGACCCATGTTGTTAGTGAAAAAAACATATTCTCGGGATACACTACACATCGTGTTCCAGACCGACACGACGTGTATTAGAAAAGACTCAACTGACCCATGTTGTTAGTGACACAGTCGGTTACAGGGTTCTACAACACGGCGTGTACATCCGGTACACGACGTGTCCTTCCAAAGATTCCAAACCCCGTGTCCATACCCACACAGTCTGGGAAATTGTTAAAGACTACACTGCATGTAAATACAGTACATGATGTGTACTTATGAAAAATAGCTTCTTCCCAAACAGAAGAAGAAAACGCCTGTATTCATCACTACACGGTGTGTATTATGGGATTTTTCCGATAGTATGCCTCAAAAACTACATTGTAGCACAAAAAAACACTGAAATGAAAATTGAAGTGCCAAATTATGATTTATGAGGTCCCATACTCCCCATGAATAAATTCTTGTCATATTATACAATTCATAAACAAGAATAACAAGGAAATGATCTACGGTATTTTGGTTCATGAGGGCCTATAATATCTCAAGAACCATGTTTTGGAATTCATTCAAACAAAACCTTACACAAATAGTAACCTATCAAAAAACATTTATTTTATCAATGAATTTATCACAACTTTATGCATATCTTGCACAACACCTAACACAATAACATGTAATCTCTAAGGCACCCTAAATCGCATGGCTTGAGTGCGTGACATGAGATACCTATAAAGTTACAATATGATGAATGAGATAACATACCATCATCACATCGTGTTGAAACAGAAATAGAACCTCAATAACAAAAACTATAACAAATCAATACATGTGGGTCACCCAATAGTGAAAATTAAATCAACTGTAAAATTACAAAAAAAGAGAAGACTTGCAATAAATGAGGTAGATTAGCTTTTCACTATACATGGGATAGATACTCTCGGGCACAACTTATTACCATCTACTTATTCCTTTATATCCATGTCTATATGCTCTAAATAGTTAGTATAGAGAAAAAATTCCTCTGATACAACTTTGTAACATCCCTGTTTCGGAAGCCGCCAAGAGGCACCCTGTACCCGGTCGGTCACATGTCCTCAAGCGCATTTACCCTAACTATAGAGGCTACCGACTAGTAGTGAGGGAGTTGAATATGATAGTGGGGATGTAAATTCCTCATTATTAGAGTAACACAACATAAGATAAATAGATATACAATAATGGATTGAGTAATAATGTCAAACAACAAAAAATAGCAGAATATTGATGAAAATACAACTGGAGAACACATATATAAATGATGCATGATACATATTCCTGGGAAAAAAATCCAAATATGTCACAATGCTGAAATACAATACTAAACCAAAGTACATAATAAAACAGGAAAACAATGCCTCAGAATTGCATGCCTCATCTTGGATTGATGCTCTCCAACTCCGAATGTAGTCAAGAACCTGAAGTAGAAGTGATATTTCCATTATATATACTCGCAACAATATAATCTATCCAGGCCCAAAAGCATGACCAAAATAGGGTGTGAGACTAAATCCCACTAGGTAACCTCCAAGAGATATGTGCCTAACATTCAGTGAATATATATGGAAAGTAATAAGCAAAAGAAGTAGTAAACCAGGAAGTACTCAATAGTAAATAATCCTACCATTTCCAAGCATTCAAACACAACATATCTAGTAAGAAGATAATCACAAACATGTAACCCTTTGATATGTTCCCACAGACTAAACCCCTCTAGTCATATCTATCAATCACAAGAAACCCTCCGGAAAGAACATACATTCTAACCCCTCTAGTTAAAATTAATTTTAGACTCTCTGGGGAAGCACTCACCAACAATTCCCCTTATTTTCTTCTATCGGTAACCGAATATCAGTTTTGGGATGAACTTATGTCGCATTCCCCCTGTGGCCCAAATCGAGGAACTACATTCATTCTGAGGAAGAACTTAGGTCTATTCCCCTTATAGTATCACATCATAACAATATTAATGAACACTCTGGAGAAGACCATATAACACCCCATGATTTTATGAGATATATTATTTTTAATTCCTTTGATTGTACACTACACCAAGATTATCTTGTTCTATACGCAACACCGTATTAGCTTGCAGTATTCTCCACCCTATTCTTGGATCTTGTTACACACAATTTCAAGTTCGCAACATTGAGTGTATATAAATATATGTAAATATATATATATATATTCAATTTACAAATGAAATATGGTTGGGTTATGTTATAAAAAACAACAATGTAGTCTTTCACTACACGCAACCCTGACTTGGCTTGCATTACACGCAATCGAAACCTTCCTCAATATCGTGTGTTGTACGCAATACCGGGTTTCTCTAAACAATGATATATTTTTGTTATGGACTAGACATTATGAATATTATTAACTAAATTTTGAATTTTATAACATGATTATTCATCTTACACATTTTCTATAACATGTTAGGAGAACAAAATAAATTTTTCGGGTAAAATAAGTATTTTTCAAAAAATGCAGTTTTGCCACCTTTTGATGGTACACCCACATTAAATCTAGTTTTTGACAAGTTTATAAGTTAAATATGACAAAATATAATTCTTATTTGGAATAAGGATATAAAATTTAATTTGGATAAATTTTTGATACTTTTCTGATAACTTTCATGTTTTGATGAATAGTAAAAATACGCTAATTTTTAATTAAAAATAAAATTTTTTAATTGAGATATTTTATATGGTTAAATTATAATATTTAATGGTTCTAAAGTATAAATATAATATATCTTTACCATTTAATATAATTTATGTCAGTAGTATTGATTTTACATTGAATTCGTAGGTTAAATCAATTCAATCTTCTGCAATGTTTTAAACAAAAAACCCGTTTTCTTTCAACAATAGGATTAATTTTAATTTAATTTCTTAACCTTTTGTGTATTGAATTCAGAAAAATTGATTCTATATTTGGAATAAGTGGGTCCAATTTATGTTAATAAGGTAATTTTTATTTTTGGGCATTATGAATAGTAACTACGGTAAATTTTATTTAAAATAGTTAAAGGTGAACCGGGTAATTAAGGATAAAAATCAGATTATAAAATTACAGTAACACATGCTAAAATTCTATTGGATTAGTTAAAGTTGACCCATATCACTTATGGGTTGTAATAGATTCATTTTATGGACTTGTGTCCTTGAAAATAATTTATTTATTATTAAAACCAAAAAAAGTGACAACATGTCATTTTCTTAAATCTCATAAGTATATTAATTTAAATATAGTGATACACTTAATGAAACTTAGAACATGAATACTATACAGAAAGATAATAAACTTTTCTACATAATATGAATTTATTTATAATTTTTTGGGATTAAATAATTGTCATTGATTGTGACACAATATTGATGCAGAAATTGTTTATCTGGTGAAAAATCAAGAATATAGTTTTTATTAAACTAATAGTGACCATAAATGGCACCATAACCCTGAAAAAAACATATTGGTAATGTAAATGTAAACCATAATCTTCCAATGGTAGAATATTAGACCATTTGGTTCCTTTTAAAAGTGATTATGACACTTATAATATTTTATTTTAAATGATTCCATAGTTGTCACCTTCATAATTTAACAAAGATAACAGTTGACATGCTGTTATATTAAGATGATAAATAGGAGTAAAATTATTATTATAAAACCAATGATATTTCTATTTATTAAATTATTTTATTTTTAATTTTTATGCAATAAATAAGTATATTAAATAATTATACAAAAATGATGTACTAATTATTTTATTAAGAGATATACCAAATAAATGGTTTTAAAAATATTAAAATAAATATTATTTGAACTATTTAATGTACTAAACTATTTTTATAGATTAATATGACATGTTAAAAACCTATTAAATATTTTATTTTTAATATATACTTTCTGTGGATTTAATCTAAATTCAAATAAATGAATAGTTTCAAAATTGACACTATTGTTATGTAATAAAAATAACATATTATTAAATTGTTTAAAAATGAAAAAAGTATTTAAAAATTATAAATTGAAATTTATATATTATATAATGTCATAAATTATCTAATTGTGGATAATTGACAGCACATAAGTAATTATTTATGACAATTCAAAATTTAGAATATTATTACCACAAAAAAAATTTAATAGATTAAATAAGGATAAATCAAGTTGATAATGTTTAAATTAAATTCCATACATGCATAAATTTTATTTGTTGATGATATTACAACCCTATATCATATAATATTATAATTGAGTCATTTTTGGGGGTATTTATGTTGGTTTGGGATTTAATATAAACTAATATTTCTTATATTTCCAAAGGTGCCCCTCTCCTCCCTTATAAAAGGGAACCTCCTCCCTCTCTTCCTCACACCATTTTTAGCCTTGATGCTCGGCCATCCTCTTCCCATTTCACTTCCCCAATTCCCTATAAACATTATATAGGTACTGGTATTCTCAAAAGGCCAACTCTAGTTCCCTAATAGAAAGTTTAAAGGAGGCACTTCGAGAAAGAGGTAATACCTTCTACCGCTTTCTTCAAGTTCCATTCTTCTTCTACTCCCTCTTATTTAGTTGTTTCATTATGAAGTAATAACATAAGTATCCATAATATAATTATATGTTATTATAAATATGAAACAACACCATTTCAACTTCTATCCATCCTATGGAAAATGAAATCACTGCGCATGCGTACGTACGGAATACTGTCTCCACGCCGTGGTGTAATCTGTTTTTCCACCAACACATTACATGGAACGGTAAAATGGTGTAAATTATAACAACATATGGTTATTATAACATCATACTGATTATGATATATTATAACATCCACTCCAATTATATTCAATAGTTATGGGAATGATATCATCGCTCGTGCGTACGTACGGACTACCGTCTCCACGACGCGATTAGATTCATTCTCCATGTTAACCATACATGAATGATCATAATGTTTATATAATAATAATGAAATATATGAAATAACAATTATACTGTATTTATATATATATATATATATATATTTATTTCATCTATTTAGTTTCATTCAATTCAATAAGAAAACGAAAATAGCGTTCATGCGTACATACGGTCTACCGTCTCCATGAACGGTGTATTTCATTCCTTTTATCGATCTATAATATATATGTATATTATGAATATATATTATATATAAACAATGATTTACATTCTGGAATTATTTAAATTAGGATATAAGTAATAATATCAAGAATGACAAGTCGGAACACATACGATAAATGAAATGATTTTACCCAAAACGCTGCTTTAACATGAAATTTAAAAAAGAACGGGTAATATAAAGTCATAAGTGAAACACATATGATATCATAATAATGAATATGATTATGTAATAAGCCAATGACATTATTTAAATAATTATACAGGAGGTTCGGATCCATATGAAGCATATCGGACCTAAGGTAAGGGATAAGTATTCAAATCTCATTCTTATCCGAGATTGCTTATTCGTAAGTATTTACTGGGGGTTATGTTTTTTATCCATGACTATATGTTCTCAAAATGGTTTAATAAAATTTTTACATTCCTTCCATGTAAGTTTAATGAAATTTTTACCCTTTTCTACTTTTACCACATCGTATGGAAGGAATCTTTCTTTTGATTACCATACGAGGTACTTTTTGACTTTTCCAACAAAAGTACATGAAAAATTTTATTTTTAACTTATACAACGTGAATGTATTTTTTCAGTTTTATAAAGCCTTATTTTCATGAAGATTCCTCCAAAATATTTCATGACTATTTTCAACAAAATCTCTTTCTTTTAAAATTGCATGATGTTTTGTGAAAAGAAAATTGATTTTGATGAAGAAAGGATATTTTTATCAAGAATTTATTTCAAGTGCTTTACCAAAACCATTTTTCCATCTAAGATGACATTATTTCATATGTTTATTTTTTAAGTATAATGTCTCTATGATTTAAATGGGTTCACTTTTCATATTATGAAATGGTATCCATTTCTTTTATATGGATTATGTGCTGATGGGATGATTTTTATGAAACCCATTTTATTATTTGGGTTATTATGAATAATGTTTGTTTATTTTGTGGCACATGTAAGAATGATTTAATTATGAGATGGGTGGGCCCAATATCTCCCTCCAATGCATTGGGTAAAGATTTATATCTCATGATATAGACATGGCTGGAACAGTAAGTTATTCTGGTTCAGTATTACAGGACTCAATTGAGGAGTGAACTTGATTCAGAATGGGACTTTGTCCACTATGATGGTCTTGGAAGAAATGATTTGGTTACTATGGAAATAAAAAAATGTGCTAAATGGTTGGCACAATTACATGTTTTATTCCCAATATAATTTATCATGTTTGATGTTCCATTATTATATATGCCTTACCTACTTCCACGATTTATGTCTATGCTCCACATTTTGATGTTTAAATTTCATGTTCAAGTTTTTTCATTCAAATGTTTATGGATTGTTTTATGTTCTCTACGTTTTCCCTTAATGAGCATTTGAGCTCACACTTTTTATGTTTTATTTTCCCCAAAAAATAAGGAATGTTTTAGGTAAGGAAAAAAAATGTGAAGATTGTTATGGGAGTTATTGAAAATCTTTCAACATGATTAGAAGTTTATATTCCATGTTTCCAAAGACACTAAACTATTACGATCCTTGTGTGTCTGTTTTTTTATGTATTATGTATTCCGAAAAAGTAATGTAATGTCCATGTATGTCAATCTTTGGGCCACTACAGTTGGTATCAGAGGAAAGGATTAGTCAACCTTTGGAAACTTGGATGCGAAAACATTAGTGAGATCCCTGATGATATTTCTAAGGTATGTTTAGGGTTTTCCCTAAGGATAAGTATACATATAGGATATAGTCATAGAACTACGGTAAAGAACATTGAATTTAACCTACAATGTTAGATATTGATGGTACTACCCCTTTACTAAGTTGTTTTCCCTAGCATGATTTTTTCCTCTCACACTATTCATTTTGGGTTTCAGAAAATGGCTGGAAATAGGAAGATTCACAGTAATGTAGGATATGAAAGACAATGGAATTATATTCTTCATGAGCATCCAAATGATACGGGATTTGGAAGTCCAAACATAATTATTATGCCTAATCAGAAATATCATTATATGATCAATAATCTCAACTTTGGTAAGTTTCCTGACTCAGATAATAAGAGAAAGATGGAGTTTCATGATGATCATAGAGGAAAGAAAGTTCAATTTCCCTCATGTAAATCATGTGGGAAGAGGCATCAGGGAGATTGTTTCAAAGGAACTGGAAGATGATTTGGGTGTGGAAAAGAAGTACACAAATCCAATAAGTGCAAAGGAAAAGGTTCAGTTAACACCATGGACAAGGATAATGGTATTTCTACGACATCAACAATGATTAGATGTTTTAAATGTGGAATGTACGTACATTATGCAAACCAATGCCCTAAGGGAAAATCTCATAAAGAGAATCAGAATGGTCAATGGGTAGTATTTATGTGGACGATGATGAGGAGACTACAAATGATATATGATATGAAAGAAGTGTTGAAGCTCAGTCAGTTGTTTAAGAAGGTGATGGAATGATTATATGTGTATCAAGAGTTACGTTGTATTGTTAATGGTACCATGGAATAAATAATCATCAATGGATTGTTACACTATTGTTTTTCCTAAAGTATTTGAATGTATATGTTGAATGGTACCAGTAACCATGGAAGGTTATTCAGATATTTTTGGAAAGTAGATGATATGTGCATAATAAAAGGATAAGAAGATAATGAGATGTTTGATTGTATTCATGAGCTCATGACTGATATAAGGACTAACTGATATTATGGTTTGAGTATATAGATTTTACTTGGGATTTTAGTATGTGGAAAGAGTTAACTTTTGTTAGAATTAATGTTTTCGCTAAGGTTCTATGGTAATTCATGTTTCAAGAGAATACATGATTAAAGTATTCACATGATTAGAATGTGATCAACAAGATATATCAGGGAAAAATGAAGGAATTCACATGCTCGGTAAGTGACATTTCTAGTAATTGTTTTCTTTAAGCTTGGAAAGAAGTATTTTGGATAACCCTAAATATTTGAAATGGATTATGCTGGATATAATTTAGTATTGTTTAAGGCTATAACTTTTTTCGATATTATTGATGGGATGTAATAGTAATGTAGTTTTAGAAAAATGACAACCTGCAGGATGGGCGACAACCCATCGCGTCGGACAAGGCTTCGGGAATCGAACCCATAACTGAAGTGCAGCTGGCCTTTATTGCCTACCACTGGCCTACATGAAGTCCCTGGTTAGTAGAAACTAGTTTTATTTTATTAAGTTGTATGATATATGAAGTATATGATGATGTTCGGAATAGTATATGATTAACCTCACCATAGATGGACTTATGTATATTTGATAACTTTTGCTAACCTTTTGTTTGAAACAGATAGAATGACCCATCATTCTATCACATGATCTGTCATCACTTAACGAATAACAAATTCAACTTCATTTCTTTAAGAGATGATGTGGAAATTGTTCAAAGCATGAACAACTGTGAGATTGTACCAAAATCAAGAAAGTATTTCTTCTAATTCAAAATTTTCAACATTAGGGAAATGATATTGAAAACCAAAAATGTTGTCCTAGTGCTCTTATATTCGATGAATCAGATGGAACCTTAGATCATCACAAATCTATGGCTTTGTGATTGTTGGCTTTTTCATAGCCATGTTCACTACCACTCTCCATCTGAACAAGATCGTTAGATTTTTCCTCCATATCCATATTTTCACCTATACTCTCCTATGTGGAATCCCAATGCTGAGTTACCATGGGTGAACGTTACATTTCTAACTTTCTTTTTTAAAGTTAAGTTTTAGTATTCCTTTTTACGTTGTGGGTTTCTATGAATAATAAACGATTTATAACACCAACAAATTTCGAGGTCGAAATTCATTTTAAGGTGGGTAGAATGTAACACACCGAGATTTTATGAGATATATTCTTTTTAATTCCTTTGATTTTACACTACACCATGATTAGCTTGTACTATACGCAACACCGTATTATATTGTAGTATACGCCACACTATTCTTGGATCTTGTTCTACACAATTACAAATTCGCAACATTGAGTGTATATATATATGTATATATATTTATATTCAATTTATAAATGAAATATTGTTGGATTATGTTATACACAACAACAAAGGAGTCTTGCACTACACGCAACCCAGACTTGGCTTGCATTACATGCAATTGTGACCTTCCTTGATAGTGTGTGTTGTACGCAATATCGGATTTCACTAAACAATGATATATTGTTATAATGGATTAGCTGTTATTAATAAAATTAACAACATTTTGAATTTTATAACAAATTATTCATCTTACACATTTTCTAGAACATGTTAAGACAACAAAATAAATTTTTCGGGTAAAATAAGTCTTTTTCAAAAAATACAGTTTTCCCGCCTTTTGATAGCACACCCACATTAAATCTAGTTTCTGACATGTTTATAAGTTTAATTTGACAAAATAAAATTCTTCTTTCGAATCAGGATATATAAATTTACTTTGGATATATTTTTGATACTTTTCTGATAACTTTCATGTTTTGATGAATAGTAAAAATACGCAATTTTTAATTAAAAACAACTTTTTTTCATTGAGATAATTTATAGGGTTAAATTATAATATTGAATGGTTTTAAAGTATAAATAGAATATATTTTTACCATTTAATATAATTTATTTCATTTGCATTTATTTTACAATGAATTCGTAGGTTAAATCAATTCAATCTTTTGCAATGTTTTAAAGAAAACCCCATTTTTTTCAACAACAAGATTAATTATAATTTCATTTCTGCAACTTTTGTGTATTGAATTTGGAAAAATGGATTCCATATTTGGAATCAGTGGATCCATATTATGTTAATAAGAAACATTTTTATTTTTGGGTATTATGAATAGTAACTACGTTAAATTTTATTTACCATAGTTAAAGGTGAATCAGGTAATTAAGGATAAAAATAAAATTATACAATTACCTTAATACAGAATAAATTGTATTGGATGACTAAAGGTCGACCCATATCACATAAGGGTTGGAATAGATTCATTTTGTGGACTTTTTTCCTTGAAAATAATTTATTTATTATTAAAACCAAATAAAGTGACAACATATCACTCTCTTAAATATTATAAGTATATTAATTTTAATTTAGTGATACACTTCATGAAAAATAGAACATGAATAGTCTCCAGAAATTTAATAAAATTATCTATATAATATGAATTTATTTATAATTTTTAGGGATTAAATAATTATCATTAATTGTGACACAATAGTGATGCAGAAATTGTTTATCTAGTGAAAAATCAAGAATATAGTTTTTATTAATCTAATATTGACCATAAAAGGCACCAAAACCCTGACCGAAACTTATTAGACATGTAAATTTAAACCATAATCATCCAACGGTCGAATATTTGACCATTTTGGGTCTTATAAAATTGATTATGACACCTATAATATTTTATTTTAAATGATTCCAAAGTTGTCACCTTCATAATTTAAAAAAGATAACAATTTACATGTTGTTATTTTAAGATTATAAATTAGAGTGAAATTATTATTATAAAATATTTTATATTTATCTTCATCAAAAGATTTTATTTCTAATTTTTATGAAACAAATAAATATATTAAATAATTATAAAAAAATGTTTTACTAATTATTTTATTAAGAGATATACCAAATAAATGATTTTAAAAATATTAAAATAAATATTATATGAACTATTAAATGTACACCACTTATTTTATAGATTACTATGATATTTTAGGAACCTATTAAATATTTTAGTTTGAATATATCCTTTGTGTGGATTTAATTTAAATTCAAATAAATGAATAGTGTAAAAATTGACACTATTGTTATTTTATAAAAATAACATATTATTAAATTGTTTAAAATTCACCAACATATTTAAAAATTATAAATTGAAATTTATACAGTCTATAATGTCATAAATTATCTAATTGTGGATAATTCACAGCACATAAGTAATTATTTATAACAATTTAAAATTTAGAATCTTATTTCCACAAATAAAATTTAATAGATTAAATATTGATAAATCAAGTTGATAATGTTTCAAATAAATTCCCTACATGTCTATATTTTATTGGTAGATGATATTACAACCATATATCATCTAATATTCGAATTGAGTAATTTTTGGAGGTTTTTATGTGGGTTTTGGATTTAATATAAACTAATATCTCTTATATTTCCAAAGGTGCCCCTCTCCTCCCTTATAAAAGGGAACCTCCTCCCTCTCTTCCTCACACCATTTTGAGCCTTGAAGCTCGGAAAAACTCATCCCATTTCACTTCCACACTTCCCTAGAAACCTTATAGAGGTACTGGTCTTCTCAAAAGTCCATCTCTAGTGCCGTAAGAGAAAGTTTAAAGGAGGCACTCCGAGAAAGAGGTAATACCTTCTACCATTTTCTTCAAGTTACACTCTTCTTCTACTCTCTCTTATTTGGTTGTTTCATTATGAAGTAATAACATCAGTATCCTTAATATACTGATATGTTATTATAAATATGAAACAACCCCATTTCTCCTTCAATCCATCCTATGAAAAACGAAATCACTCCGCGTGCATACATATGGAATACCGTCTCCACACCGTGGTGTAATCTGTTTCTCCACCAACACCTTACATGGATGGGTATAATGGTGTAAAGAATAACTATATATGGTTATTATAACATCATACAAATTCTGATATATTATACCATCCACTCAAATTCTATTCAATAATTATGGGAATGATATCATCGCTCGTGCGTACGTACGGACTACCGTCTCCATGACGTGATGAGATTCATTCTCCATGTTAACCATACATGAATGATCATAATGTTTATATAATAATAATGAAATATATGAAATAATAATGCTACTGGATATATGTATATATATATTTATGTCATTTATTTAGTTTCATTCAATTCAACAAAGAAACGAAAACAGCGTCCATGCGTACGTACGGCCTACCATCTCGATGCACGGTGTATTTCATTCCTTTTATTGATCTATAATATATATGTATATGATGAATATATATTATATATAAATCATTTTTTACATTATAGAATTATTTAAATGAGGATATAAGTAGTAATATCAAGAATGACAAGTCAGAACACATACGATAAATGAAATTATTTTACCCAAAACACTGCTTTAACATGGAATTTACAAAAGAACGGGAAATATAAAGTCATAAGTGAAACATATAGGTTATCATAATAATTAATATGATTATGTAATGAGTCAACGACATTATTTAAAACATTATATAGGGGGTTCGGTTCCATACGAAGCATATCAGATCTAAGGTAAGGGATAATTATTCCAATCTCATTCTTCTACGAGATTATTTATTCGTAAGTATTTACTGGGGTTAATGTTTATTATCCATGTCCATATGTTCTAAAAATGTTTTCAAAAAATGTTTAATTTACTTCAATGTATGTTTAAAAACATTTTTAACCTTTTCTACTTTTACGACATCGTATGGAAGGAATCTTTCTTTTTTTACCAAATGAGGTACTTTTTGACATTTCTGACAAAAGTACGAGAAAAATGTTATTCTTAACTTATACGGTGTGAACATATTTTTACGGTTTTATAAAGCCTTATTTTCATTAAGCTTCCTACAAAATATTTCATTAATATTTTCAACAAAATCTATTTCTTTTAAAATTGCATGACATTTTTTGAAAAAAAAAATTGATTTTGAATAAGAAAAGATATTTTCCTCAAGAATTCATTTCAAGTGTTTTATCAAAACCATTTTTTCATATACGATGACATTATTTCATATGTGAATATCTCAAATATAATGTCTATGTGATTTACATGGTTTCGCTTTTCTTATTATGAAATGATATCCATTTATTTTATATAGATTATTTGCTAATGGGATGATATTTATGAAACCCATTTTATTCATTGGGTTATTTTGAATGATGTATGTTTATTTTGTGGCACAAGTAAGAATGATTTCATTATGAGATGGGTGGGACCTATATATCCCTCTAATTCATTGGGTAAATATTTATATCTCATGAGATATACATGGCTGTAATGGTAAGTTAATCCGGTTTAGTATTACATGACTGAAACGGGGAGTAAGCTCGATTCAGAAAGGGACTTTGTCCACTAAGATGGTCTTGGAAGCAATGAATTGGATAATATGGAAATCATAACATGTGCTGAATGGTTTCCACAATTATATGTTTTATTCCCATTATATTTTATCATGGTTGATGTTCCATTATGATATATGCCTTACGTAATTCCACGATTTTTGTCTTTTCTCATGATTTTGATGTTTAAATTTCAAGTTCATCTTTTTTGCTTTCAAATGTTTATGGATTGTTTTATGTTATCTATGTTTTCCCTTACTGAGAATTTCTGAACAACCTTTTTATGTTTTATTTTCCCCAGGAAATAAAGAAAGGTTTTAGGTATGGAAACAAAAAGTGGAAGATCATTATGGGAGTTGTTTAAGATCTTTCAATATGATTAGAAGTTTATATTCCATGTTTCCAAAGACACTAAACTATTACGATCCTTGTGTGTATGGTTTTGTTATGTATTATGTATTCCACAAAAGTAATGTAATGTTCATGTACGTCAAGCATCGGGCCTCTACAGCCTATACATCTACTCTCCATTTGGCACACTACACTAGGTTCCCATGGCCCTGTGTAAGTAAAAAAAGAATAGAAATGCAATGTGGCCAATGTAAACATCAAAAAATACTTTTCTAACTAGTCTACAACATTACAAAAAGATAGGTTTTACACTCCATCCTAATAATACTGTGCATGGGAAACAAACAATGTAGCTTCACAGGCTATGAAAGACCAAATAGCCACAAACAAAACATGAATTGTAAAACACATCCAAAGCATAGAAATTAACTGTAGCCACGTTCAATTAAACTCTACTCAAGAATACAGGAATGAAAGGAAATTAACAGGTCTAAAATAGAAATCCCCCAATACCCCGTTCAAGGTTATTTGACAAATTTTCACTTATAACTCCAATTCCTTCATCAGAAAGGCACCAACCACCAACCTCGCGGATTCAAGATATTTATATGTGAACCTCATGCCTTAAATCTCACAAGAACAACATTTATTAAATATAGTGTATAAAACGATCAATTGTAGATAACATGAGAAAGAGGAGGAATCAGGAAATGATTCTCTTGGAGAAGAAAGATATTACTGAGGAGATACCAACGCAATCGACAATGGCTGAATTGTAGAAATGATGCTCAGTCAGTGGCTGGGAGAAATATCACAGCCATATGGTTTCTCTTGAATGAGAAAGGCCAAGAAAGAGGTGTTTTTGTCTGTCAGACATGACCTCAGTACATTTAATAAAAAAAAGAAAGTACATGGCGTGCACTTTATAAGCACATGACGTGGACATGCCTTCATTGGCCACCGCATTAGGCAGTCTACATGTCACCACACACGGTCGTGTGCAATGCCATTACACGGCCAATACCTAACTACTCGCGGTAACCAAGTACATGGTATTAACTCATAAAGTACACGTCATGTACTTATTGTTGAAACTCCTCTTTTTCTCAAAAACACTAGAAAAGAAAAAACATAATGGGAAAGAAGATCCAGGTTCTTACAGTTTCATTTTAATAATAAATTTCCTAGTGTTTTGTTATTAAATAATATCTAATTGGTGGATATAAATAAATATAATATCATGATAAGATTAATTTAATTCATTAAACCATTTCCACCAAAAATCATTGTTTTTTATAATGATGAAACTTCTAGTTGATTTTTTAATTCATGGAACACAAAAATAAATTTTTAGATATCCACATTGCCATAAAATGGACACCTAATGTTCCTATTATGTTTGAAAATTAACAAAAAATAAAACTTTATTGTATTAATTATGATATTATTCAAAAATAATACTCATTCATATGAATAAATAATTCATTAATCTATAATATTTTACATCTATACCCTAAGTAAATATATAGTCATTCAATAAATAAATAACCCTAAAAGTCATATAACCTGAATAAGATAAAAATTAATGAGTTTTTTAAAATTAATGGTCTTCTGATACTTTTCAACTAAAAATAAAAAAATAATATGCTTCTAAAATAAAATTGATCACTTATTAACCAAATCATTTTTCTTTCCCATCTCCATCAATATGAAAAAACACATGTTTCTTTGATTTCCTCAATATACAAGATCATAAAATAACAAAGGGATATATATTCATTAAACTAATTGTCTTCAAAATTTGAAGGAGTAAAATTACAAGAAATCAATGACTTAAATGTACATTAACCTAATAAAGAGTCATATAAAATTCTATTAATCAGTATAATATCTGATCACAAAAATCCTTAAAACATGAAACTAAGAAATTGTACTTATAATAAAAATTTATGAAATAACCTCTTGATTGAATATATATATCTAATGAAAACCACTCATTAAATAATCTTATTCATTAATGTTATCTAAAACCTACTACGATACAATCTATAATATCTCCCAAACACATACTCCCCTATCTAGTGAAAAAAATACTCATTTTATTTATAGATTTTATTCCATTAAATGTGACTAATTGTTTTCCATACAATCCATAAAACATAAAAATTAATTATATTTTTTCTTATGAAAACAATGTCTTTTTTCAGTTTAGTTATGTATTGAATTAAGAAAAACCCATACATAAATGACAATCATGAATTTAATGGAGTATTTTCACACTATAACCATATATTAAAATTAAATAATAGGTCATCATAAACATTCATAGGAAAATATTCTATACATAATTTATTTAAAACCATTCAAGATATTTTGGGGAAAAATAAATATAAGAAGGGGGACATCAAATACTCTTGAAGGAAAATCATAGTAATTAACAAATAAATATCATCAGCGAGAAGAATATGTGCATAACTATTTGATGAAATAATAAATGTTATTTTGAATAAAATAAGAGAAATCATACCCATAAAACTAGAATATAAAAAATATTTCATGGTATAAATCATTAAAAAACGAATGATTTAAGAGAATAAATAATCATGATCCAAAAGATGCCAATATTGATCAAAGAAAAGATTTAAAACCCTTATAATGAATAAATATAAAGTTTTTTTATATTTGAATCATTTTCATGATTAATAATTTTAATCCCATATTAGAAATTAATATATCGCAATTAAATATATAGTATAAACCCTTTTATAACACCCTCATTTTTCCACAAGAGGAATAGATCATGATCCATTGAATTAAGGAACTATAAAACTACACCCAATGTATGTTCTATATCATTCTCACATATTACTATCTTATCATACCCATCATATATGAAATAATAATCTCACCTTGTTCTATCTATTATCAACCACCATAAATGTTATATCGAGATCACCCTTGATGTACAGTGTGGAACATCCATTCATATAATATATATCAGGATCACCATTTTATAATTAATAGTGTCCACGTTCAATTCATGAATTAAATGTTTATATCCCATCAATTTCAAATCATAATAATATTCAATGTTCTTCCATATCTCGATTAACCCTTGAGAAAATTGGGTTTCAGGATAATCTCATTATCCATCCAAATAAAGACTAAGGATATTATGAATAAAACATATCACCATTTAAGTGTATGTCACATAAAGGGCTGCTGACATTGATTAATGGATCTTCCATTATATGATCATTAAAATAAGTTTTTAGTAGTATTACCTTTTGACTTTGTTAAACATAAAATAACGCCATCTCAGATGGAATATTAATTGGGGTGAAAACATAGAAAATTATTTGATGAATGTATCCATTACATTTTTAAAAAAAATATTTAAAATATGAAACATTAACCAAAAATAATAAATATGTTTTCAATGAAAATAACATTTGATACATAAAAATGATTATTAATAATAATGATTGGTCATGACAGAAGAAAATTTCATTCATGTTGATTACATTATGAAATGTTTCCTTTCACATTTTTGGTTAAAGTAAAAAATGTTTCTCATTTGAAAAATAATATGTAGATTATTATTATTTAATTATAAAAATAAAAAATAAGGGTGAAAATTAAATTAAATAATCATTGAAAAATATAGTAAAATGTTTTTTGAAAACTATGATTTGGAAGAAAAATTATTTTCAACCGAAGGGATAAATGAGTTAATATTTTCTTAAAAAAAATTCGCAATCACACTATATACCAATGATATGAAAATGGTAATATTATATGAAATTATCACTAATAAATTTAGGATAATATATGATAGTTTTTTTACATAGATAATAAGACAATGTTTCCATCATTGATCCATGATCATAAACAATCTTGGAAAAATGATTTTGTATCATTAAAACTATTAATATTTGGTAACACTTATATCCTAATCATCAAGTTATAATAGCATCATATAAACATTAAATTTCATGAATATAATTATTTTCATGATATATCACATAAATGGGGAATTATATATACCTCAATATTGAATATATGTTCATAAAAAACATATGTTTTAAAGAAGATTACTTGAGATGAGAAATCATTACAATGATTATAAGGTTGTTGCGAGAATTAAGATATGAATAGTTGATCATGTAAACATTGAATACACATAATATCATTATAAATAATAAATTATATTATATAAATTAATAATATACATAATATTAAAATTTTAATTATAGAGAGGATGTAATATATCAAAATCAAAATAGATTTTTTATGAAATTATATACCAAATGTTAAAATTCAATTGAAATACACATTGATGAAATAATTAAACATGAATCATAAAATACAATGATGTATTATGGATTTATTATATTACATTTAATAAGGTCACTATTTACACCATATAAAATAAAATAGGTTCATTAAATTTGAATATGCCTCAATGAAGTAAAATCGTGATTGTGTCCTCTACCTCGAGTACATGTTTTCCATATATGTCCATAAACTCTTGTATATTAAACATATATCTATTATTTTATATCATTATAAACATATATACATTTAATAACATATATTTAATGAAAATTATATATTTATAATATTATACTAAATGTCATATTCAATTAATTCTATGTCATGTGTTTTGAGGATGTTCAGTTCGTTATTTTTTATACGACTTTGGGGACTTTACAGTAGAAAAATACATCATTTTTTCACCATATCTATAATAATAATAATTATAAAAAAATTATACAAAATTTATACACTTAAAACTCATCATGAATTATGATTTTGAAAAATCAACTACTTTACAATTAGAGATATGGTAAGTCATACATATTCATGACTAACATTTCCATTTATTGAATATCGTAATATATAATACGTTAGTACTTTATTTTAATTATATAATTATTGTAATATAATAAATACCATATTTACCCTTGAGTTTAAATTATATATATCTTTCATGTGATATGGTGATGAAAAATGAGTCACATCACTTTTGGAGGTGGTAGTCCTCACTTACACACAAACGACATTATTATTTTCCAAAGAGTTTAGTGATATAAATAAAAATATATATTACACATTATAAATTTTCAATATCTAATTAATATTATAAATAATTCATATATATAACATATATTTTTTAAAATTATCCTTTTTACCTTCCATGAAATACATTTGTGAAAATGAATCACTTCATTTCGTGAGGCGTAAATTTGTCATATGCCTGAGAGACATTATCGATTCCTCCATGAAATGTTAATCAAGAAGTTAGAATTATAAATATATATTATATGTTATATATATACATAAAATCCACCATTATGAAAAAAATTTAGAGGGGATTATGAAAATAAAACCACATTAGTTCGTGAGACATTAGTCCACTATACACACTAATGATGATTTCATTTCTCATTTGATGGATGATGAGGTTAATGTGGAATATTAGATTAAAAAATAATTATAATTAAATGGTTGATATATATTTTTATACATTAAATTTATATAAATGAATAATTTTTTCTATAGAATATGTGAAAAAGAAAGTGTTTTGTAAATACAATTCGCTTCTCTTAAAACAAACACTATTTAATCCCTTATTAAAGACTATAGTGATGGTTTTTTTTTGGAGAAAAATAAGATTTATAACATGTATTATGATTTTTGTGTTTTATATTAAAAGGTTAATTTTATTTAAAAAACTTAGGAGGTGTGAAAATTTAAGGGATGAGGTGGCCTTTTATAATGGAGTAGGAGTGGGATCATTGAAAATTCAATAAAACTATTGAATAATGGAAAGACACTATTTCTATAAGTTCCTAAAAACTTGTTATGTAATGGAGTGTAGATATGATATGGTAGATATAAATGTACTAAAAACACATGTTCAAAACATTTTATCCCATAGCCTGTATGTTTATGTAAAGCTTCCATTTATATTTTCACTCATGTATCAAGTTTTTTTACTTATTTTGACAATCTATTTGTACGATAATACTAAAAATAAGATGATCCATATTTTATATTATTAATCCATTTAATAAAAATATATAGTAAAATTTATAAAAAAATATTCATATGTGTGAGGAAACATATTTAAAAAAACACATGTAGAACATGAAACCATGTTTTACCCTGTACCTTGGTGACCATGTTTTTCCTCTTAGGAGACTATATTAAAATTATAAATATATTATTATTATTTTAATGGACTATGGATGATATATTAAAACTTATTCTAATAAATTTTTATTTTTTGGTTTATAATTATTTTATATTTTTTAATAAAAATTTATTTTTTATAAAATAACAATAGTGTAAATTTTTACACAATTCATTTAATTTGACGATAAAAAATCAAGAAAAGGGATAAATTATAATATAAAACTTCAAAAATTATATATAATTATATATTTCTCTACAAAATTTATAGAGTATAATAATTCATTAAATTTATATTACTTGTAGAATTTTAGTATCCTTTATATAATTTATCAATTAAATAATTAATTATTATGTTTTCTTTTCGTATGAAATTAATGTAATTATATAATTAATAATAATATAAATTAAATTACGCAATTTTAAATAATTTCATTATTCTAAAAATAACCATCAATTTTCATTCAGATATTTATTTTTTACCTAAGACAAAACCTAATTGAAATTTAAAATCTCTAGGGTGAAATTATACATTTTTATTAAAATAAATTATTATATTAGTCATTATCAGATCCCAACTGAGGTTCCACACAATAATTCCCCAATCCAGTTTTCTACATAACCTCTAGAGAGACTCCATTTATGCTAGAGGATTCTGACTAGTAGTTAGGGTATGGTAAATAAATCATGGGTAGAATATACCCTCATTTATCAAAGTAAAACTCCAACATACATAAATAATAAAACATATAATCATATATAACTAGAACAATACTCATGTCCTTCGATAACCAAAAAAGAAATAAAATACTCAATTGAATGGAAAAAAAAGTTATTCTAATATAGGTTTCAAGTGTCTATAATGAAACTGAAAATAAAGACACTAAGACTCCCAACAATGGGTCCAAAATCATTTATGGTTTCCTCTTCCAAGCTCCATTCCCAATAAACCACAAATCCCATAGACATTTCACATATATAGTTATGCTATTATATAATCTATTAAGGTACATATTCAGAATCCCGAATAGGGTGTGAGTTAAAATCTATAAGCCACCACTACCAATGTAGAAAACAAGTCACAAAAGAAGATAGTATGTACCGTTCTATGATAAATAAGTACAATACCTAAAAGTCCAGTTATTTCATTATAATTTATTGTTATATGACTATATTAACACTAGGATTCCCATGGGGACCCATACCCCAATAATAGCATCATCTTGTGATGGATCCCAATGAGTTACCTACGAAATATAATATCATTAAACTGTTTCTTACCGATGGTATAGGTATTCGTAGGTGCAAATATATCTCAGTATCAGATTCGACTCATACCGGAGTTCAAATATTTTCCTGAGATTCCCTATCATGGAGTGACATTATTTTCATTCTTCAATTTCACATTTATAAGAAACATTTCTAAAATTTACCAACATTATAACCATAATAAAGATGACCATGTTACCATACATACTCCTCAATAGAATGACTATGATTTTGTTCTCTCTACTAATATGTATAATGACCATGTTACCATGTATACATCTCAATTTAGAATAACCTTGTTCCCATTTTCATTAGTCATATGTATAATGACTGTGTTTTAATTTGTATATCTCCATTTATAATGATCATGTTCTAAATATTTATAACACAATTAATATATCAATTAACTATCTTCTTCAATCTCATTACTATTTAAAAAATTTGTTCAACACATAAATTCCATTACTTAACTCATAAATTAACTATTTTTTATAACCATTATTGAATTACTCAATTAATTAAT
Source organism: Viscum album (assembly GCA_963277665.1). Lineage (NCBI taxonomy): Eukaryota > Viridiplantae > Streptophyta > Magnoliopsida > Santalales > Viscaceae > Viscum > Viscum album. The sequence goes on along the minus strand of OY728151.1, from coordinate 1,823,896,872 downwards.
AAATATTACAACTAATATATCAAAATTAATTTTCCATAATTTATTTCCCCATTATAATATCAACATTCAATAATTAATCTTACAATGAATAATCTAGATCATATTATCAAAGGCACATAATTAATCCACAATTAATTATCTCAATATTCAAATTTCAATATCTAATAATTAATCCCCTAATTAATTTTCTAGATTATTAACTCAACCTATTATAATCCATTTTCCGAAATTAATTATCAAATAAGCTATCCCCTTTGTCTCATGATTAATTACCCAATTAATCACCTATTTCAACAATGAATCTATAAAAAAATTTGTAAATCTAATAATCCCAAATAAATAAAATCAATTATTAAAGCAAGATTATTAATTTATCAATTATTCATATACATATAATATTCATGACAACAGGAATTGGATTTAGTTCACCTTCCACAATTCATTAATAGAAGTTTGTTCTTCAAAAAACCCCGAAATCCAAACATCACAGTGACGTATATATATGATCTTGATCAAAAATCAATATTCCAAAATCAATATATCAAGATCCATTCATTATTAATCAAGATCATTAATCCTAGATCTATATCTCATTAATTAGGTATAGATATAATTAAATAGAGGATAAATTCTACCCAAAGATTAAGTAAGAAAAAGATAATTATTAAGATAGGCATCTAGATTAGATCCACTTACCTAGAAAACAATTGATATTAGATTAAGGGTTTTAGTCATTATGAATGAAGGTCATGCAACCTTGAATCCCATATAAAAAGCTCCAGAATCAGCCAAAATCATCATATCCCATGACAATGTCAAATATATGGGGTTTCAGTTATTTGTCATATTTTGAATCTAATTTTTGGATAAATGAAAATCACGCCCATGGTTTCCTAGGTAGGGATGTATGGTTACGCGAAACCTTGAGAAACCATGTGGACCTCACTCTCTATGGATTCATGTTTTCCTAATTTTGGGGACTTAGTTTTTGAAACCATGTTCCAACTCTGTGAACCTCTGTACCTGGGTTAACATAGTTAGTTTGGATGGGTGCACAATTTACCATAATTGTTCACAAAAAATGTACAGACCCATTTTCACAATAAATTTCATAAACATTCCCCCAAAATCACCCCAATTTATAACTTCAAATAAGGATACTTAAATATGAACGAAAATTTATTGAAATTTAAACTGAGATAACTCTAGAGGTTTTTGGGATATAAAAATCAACCCATCGTATAACATCTCATCCATGAGTGTCACTCCTTAACAGCACTAATATTCCGAGCCAAAAAGATCCCTCCATTAAGCCCCGAAATTTTCTTCTATTTCCCATGTTTCCAATTGAACTCATCCATGTTTCCATAACACATGTATAATCATAATTTTATTTCTCCAGAACACTATCTCATTATGATTCTTTAGATATATTAGATTCTCCTCAGATGAAATATCTATCCGAATGACATACGCGTCCACATAGATCACATAATATGTATTTGGGTGATATTTATATTGTAATGATACATGTAAAACATCTTTCATTGAACTGTATCTATGTGGATGTTCTAATCGTTACACCATCATCCTGATTATCTCTACTATCTCAAATCATTCAACAAATAGGGGTTCCAACATTACCTGCCTCGGTATCCTGCAGTGACCAAATCTAGAAACACCTAAAGGAATACATGATCACCCACTTTAATCACAAGGGGTTATCTATGCATTTCGCCATATGAATTATGTCTACTCTGATCTATAGCCATACTTTTCTGAATCAATTATACTCACTCTGATGTCTCCTACACGAGACTAATTCCCCACAAGTCTAACTCACCAGCCTCCATCTAGTATAGTAGTGATTTTCATGGCCTACCATAAATATCGTTATATGGTTACATCTATATTGTTTCTTAATAACATTGGTTATAAGAGAGCTCCACTAAAGAAAACTTTTTCTCCCATAATCAAGCAAACTCAAGCACACATGACCAAATCATATCCTTAAGAACATGTATAGTACATATCACCTACCCATCTATCTGTGGGTGGAAACCTATACTCCTTAATACATTTGTTCCATGTGATTTATAAAATCCATTCCAAAAGATGAATGAAAATTGTAAATATTGATCTGAAACTATAGTCCCTGGATGTCCATGCAGACAAAGTATGTCCTGAACGTAGAGTTCTAAAAAAGTTTCTACTATAAATCACTCTATTGTAGGCATGAAATGTTCTACCTTTTTCTTAACATCCCTGGTAAATATAGATTATGAAATTTACATATTTATTAATATTTTTGAATTAAATATTTATATTATTTTAAAGGGGATGGTATGTTCAATGGTGTACCCAACACACAAAAGTGTGTTTCTCTAATGTCTTATTTTTCACACTATGCTGAGTCATATTTAAAAATATAATATTATATTACTATTTTGAATGGTAGTTTACGCTTAGCCATTTTATTGGCAAGGACGTACAGATCAAACCATATTATTATTATAAATTTTTATTAAATGGTTGTACATTTATCAAATAAAATGTAGGGACTTAAAATGAAAATGAATCAAATTTTAAGCATAAATATTCTAATATTTTTAAAGGGGAATTTTACTGCCTTTTGATGGTTACCCCTTTTTAAAACATTTTTTGTCACATTTATATGATCAAATTATCAAAATAAACCTCTCATTTAGAATCAGGACATAAAAATTTTCTTTGAGTAAATTTTGGTATTTTTATTATAAAAATAATTTGTAATGAATAGTGAAAAAACCCAATTTTAATTCAAAACTACATTTTAATTTAATTTATTTATATATTTTTATTTTTATTTTATTTTGTATTAAAGAGTAATTGGATTATATTTTTTCCATTGAATACAGTGTTGTTCATTTTGTGTTAGTTCATATTTAAATTGTACTTAAACAATGTCTATCTTTTGATAAATTTTACTTCATAAAAACACGCTTTCTGGTTTTGAAAATAAGAATTAGATTTTAATTAATTAATGAAAAATATATGTTTAGAATTTGGTAAAATAGGCATCATTTTTTCATTTTTAATATCAACTTTATATTAGTGTTAATTTTTTTATTTTTTTGAAAACGTTCAATTTGTGTTGAATAATGAAAAAACACATCAAAGTAGTTAAAACCTGACATTTTCATTAAAATTAAATTTTACCCCTTCTGTGAAATGAATTTAAAAAAACCAAGATACATGGTTTTCATATGTTAGTAAAATGTGCTTCAATAGGTTGAAAATACTTTTTTGTGAATTGTAACTTTTTATTTTTATTTACCGCGATTAAATGTTAATATTATAATTCAAGGTAAAAAAATATTATAATAATATAAAATTACCTTATAATTTTTCCTAATTATATTGGATGAGTCATGGTCATCCAATAAACTCATAGGGTGACACATTTGGCCTTTAAATTCCACTTTTCTATGATAATGAAATAAAAAAAATATTTAATGTTAAAATAAAAATATCATAAACATGTGTTTTTTTACTAAAATGATTTTAATGTGGGGTTATATAAAATTTTTATTTTAAAATAAATATTAATTAGAAATATGAAATTATTAAATACATAATTGGGTTTTATTTATAAATTTTAGAAATCATATAAATAAATATATTTATGACATAATGATGATGTAATGATTACCTCATTAATGCGTGTTTCAACTAAATGAGATTATAAATAACAAAATAAATTTATTTGGATATTTTTATACCATAAATGAATTTTAGAGATTAGTATGACGAGTTATATTTTAATTAATGATGGTTTTTTTAAATAAAAATATTTTTTGTATTTTTTTAAAATTTCATGATATGAATAGTATAAGGATTGACATAAATGAGTCTTTAAATCAATTAATATTTTATTAAATGATAATATAGTCCTAAAAATATACGATTTTCCAATGAAATATATTGTGTTAAAATTTCATTAATGGTCAATTTTTGGTCACTTGGAATTTTATAGTAAATATATTAACCATATAGTATGAGTATACAAGAAGGCATTGTAAAATTTGAATTAGTTAATAAAGGGTTAAATACAAAAGTTAATGATTATAAAATATCCAAAAACTATACAATTATTATTGTATGATTTTATTTGGACTTATAATAGACTTATATTCTAATTTAATGAGTTTTAAATATTTTAAACAAAAACTTATTTTATAATAAAATAATACTATCAAACATTCATAAAGAGACCCTCCTCACTCTTATAAAGAGACACCATGAATAACCCATTACTCACACATATCAAGATCCTTGACATGTCCAAACACTACACAAATAATATTACCACACCCATATCTTCTTCATAGAAGCCTTTTATTAGGGTTAAGGCACTTGAAGATATCATTTTGGTTCAAACAAATGTGATTTACCTGATTTAAAGGTAACATCTTCCCTCTTGTTCTATTCTTATATTTTACTTCATCACTCTAAAGGATCATATTATTAAAATTTTACATAAAAAAAATTGGTATCCTTAATAAAATAGGTTTTTATGAGAATTATTCAAACTATACTTACATAATCCTCCATCTATTGGATACGAACATACTATTTCTATGTACAACATACTATTACCTCACAAAACGAGGATTGTTCGATTATCTCCGATAGCCTCACATGATGGCCATTATGATGGAACTACATTTATATTTCATATATATTATATGTATATTTTTTATATGATACAATATTTTTCATTTATAATATACCTCAATGCATTTCAAAGGGGTAATACGATAATTTCATTTGAGGAAGTGTGGACTACCTCCACCTTAAAGTGATATGACTCGTTCATACCATAAATGGAATGTATAATGGATGGTACTAATGACTGCATTTATTGTATATAATATATGATATTATAGTGGAATAATAGTACACCTATGTATTATTTGGAATTCATTTCTTTAAAAATGAATAAAATAATTGAATGTAGCGTTCATGCGTACGTATGACATACCATCTCCATGAATGATTCATTTATTTTTCATCTATACAAATGATATGAAATATTATAAATAAATATATAATATATATATATATGATATATAAGATATATATAACCTAAATATCATTATGGTGATAATGGAATATTTACCACATGGAAATTTTTTAATTATAACCAGTTCATTTTTTACTCAAGTTCTGAACATCAAAAAGATGTCTCATATATACTAAAATGAATAACTAATTATTATAGAAATGTAATTAGTGTAATAAAAGAAATAATAAATTTTAATAATTTAATTATGTAATTATAAATTATCTTAATTTAATTATTCAGGATGATCAAAGAACATACAAGACCAGTCGAACATGAGGTAAGGGGTTTTCATCTCACTTTTTTATTTCCGTGAGATTCACGATATATTTTAACCTATTACATTTTGTGTGGTGAATGTACTATCAATGATTGTGTTATTTTTTTAATATAAATTAATTTATGGGTATTTTTATATTCTTTTATGATCAATCCTTCATGGGTATTATGTTTCATAAGCTTCCAAATTAGTAAGGGAATTTATAATTTCACTTATCAATCATTTCATTTTATGCATGCTTTAATGATTAGTTTTCTCCAAGATTATGTGTGAAATTGCTATTTATTTATATATTTTGTAATTTCCACAACCCAATGTTTGGATATACTTTTGATACACATAATCACTCCTTTGATAAATTCCCAAGACATTGATATGAACTTGATTTGGGTAATCTCAACTCAATTTCCATTCATTGAGTTAAACATGAAAGTCATTTTTTATAAGCATATGTGTGAATGCTCTCAGATTGATTTACACTAAATATCCAATAATATTTAGTGTATTTATATTTTTCAAACCTAATTATTTCATTATTTATAATTAATTTTTGGATATGATCTTTTTCAGAGAAATTACCTCAATATACATTCCACTAAGACGTTTTTGTTGTTATTCACCAATTCACTTTTATATGGTGTATATACATCCCTTTGAAATAATATAACATGAATATTCTTATTCTCATGATATTATAATCTTTGGTTAATGATATTATATAATTATTTTTATGCATGTATTTTCTCTTCTGGTAAGGGAAACATTAACTAAAAAATTGTTTTAAATGTTTTAACGATTTATTCTTCTAAATTTTTATCATTAATGTACATGTTTTCAAAATGGATTTTCAGAATTAGTTATATAGACATTTGCGTTTTAAAATGTTAATTTCTTTAAAATTTTCACATTTTTATGGTACATGTTGATTCAAAATTATCTTTTCTATACATTTTAAATGGTATGGGAAATGGATTTGAGAAATAATTGATTATATGAATAAAATGAAATGTTATATTATGATAGAAATGTTGAAATGTTATCATTAATTTATATTTGTTTTATGTGATATGAGTATGTTATGGTTATTGGTCATTGTTTATGTATACATGTGGTTTCTTGATAAACCATGGGATAATGAGCTTGAAATAGCTCTCAAATTCATTGGATAACATGATGGAGGTAATCATTAAGGTTTCTCTTAATAGATTTAGGAAATATATTGTGATAGGTATTCCATATGTACCTCCCTACTTAGCTGTGAAAGCTAAAATGTAAGTTTGATATGGATTCCACAAGTTACATTTATGTTTAATGGTTTCTATGTTTTATTCATAAATCTTTTGATTTCATGAGTTATGTTAAAGAGATTATGTTTTGTTTGTATTGATCAAATAATGTTTTCATTATTTATTTTATAACCCTTACTGATATTTATATGATCATAACATGTTTTTAAATTTTTTATCACAGTATAAGAGGCATGGTAAGATAACAGAATATTTCAAGGAGACTTATATCCAAAAAATAATTCTTGTATTATTTTAAGATTATTTATTTTAAGGAAAATGGATGTTGAGTAGAAGTTCCTACATTGTAATTTTTTGAGATGTAATGTAATAGTTTTATCATAATTCTAAAAAATTATAAACCTATAAATATCCTCAATGTGAATTATTAAATTAATTCAATATTTGGTAATGATTGAGTTTGGGGCCATTCAATTGGTATCAGAGGTAGTTTAGATAACATTAGAGATTAAGTGTTTTTATTAAACACATGGTTAGTCTCTATGTCTAGTCATTATGATCAATCCTTATTTGGAAAGATTTTTAGATCATGAAATGTTTGTTACTTATTGAAGGAGGAGGATCTCAACTGAAATTCATATCTCTTCCAAATGACTTGATTGCAATAATTATTGAAAATTCATGTCCCTATGATTCTAATACATTTTCTAATATACAACTCACTTTCATGAATTTTTTTTTGATTTCAAACACCTCGTCTATACCTCGATACCATCTTGGATCATAGGTTTTTATTAAATGAAATAAGTTTCTCAATATTATAGTATTTTCAACAAAGTTAAATACTATGTTGGTGTTTTAAAATATTTTAAATTATCACCTGATTTTGATGTATATTATGATTTTGAAAAATCTTCTAAAGAAGGAGACCCTTGCACAACATATTTATATTTGCTTCTAAATTATAATCTTTCAGTGTATAATTATGGCTTTTTAAATGGACCATTATTTGAAAGTTTCAAATCAAACTCGGTCTGACAACTTTATAAAATAAATGTTTTATCAGATGTTTTGAAATTATATGACATACATGGTTATTTCCCCAAACTATCTTTCTATGAACACCCACCTGACCCAAGTTATACGAGGTGTATTTTGGATAAAGGATGGAGATTATTTTGATGGATATCTAAATAATTTTTTCAATTCATGTTCCATATATATACATGAAAAAGATGATGATGAATCTAGGTGGAAACCATTATCAAGGTATGATGATCTTTTTTTGGAATGGTGTTATTTTATGAAGGTTAAAAATTGTAAATATATATAAGACTTCAGGAATTAATATATAGAGGTCATTAAGAGTTGGGATGAAAATGACAGGTATAAGAAAACCATTTATGTTAAATCATGTTAGAGTTATATTGAGTATTATAAAAATGACAACACAAAAACAGCATGACATACCATCAAGTCAAACAAAGCAGCAGGAATCGAACCCACAACCAATGTTTGACAGGGATTTATCACCTACTACTAGACTACGTGATGTCCCAGGTTAGTATGATTTATTTTTTTTAAATAATTTTATAGATCGAGAATATGTTTATTTTAGAAACATATGATTTATAAATGGAATATACTTTGTATAAGAATGTGATATTTTTATTACATGATAAAGGTTATTTTGAAGAAATTCCTTCTTTTGGGAACACTACATGCTTATGGAAAATAAAATACCATGGGATCCCATTTGTTGATTAATGATTAAAATTTTATTTTTGGAAGAATAGTAGGTTTTATTTTGTTTATATATAAATTTGGTTATTTATGTAAATGAAAAACTTTTCTTTAAGAATATGTGATTAGGTTATTTACACATCTTTATGAGACTTTAAGAGTAGTCAATGTTATTTCGATATAAAGGTTAAGATTTACTTTGGAAGACAATGTGACAAAATCCTTTTGAGTTTTGGATTTTAATATTAGATTGGATTAAATTGATTAATTTTAAGGAATATAGCATGATGAATAGTTTTGGATGAACATTGTATATTATTTGTTCAACCTTGGAGATAAATATTATTCTTTCTCTTTATAAATAATTATAATTTTTCACGATTATATTATCTTGTACTAACCATTTTGATATGTTTGAACATTAAAATACATGGAAAAAATATAGTTCATCTTTTACAGATTATTTAATATTCTAGAAGCTGAAAATAGTGCTTCAGGTGTTACTAAGTCAACTTGAATACTCTTTATTTTGAGAAAAAATGAGTTTGTTGTAGAAAGTTATCAAAGGACGAAACTCTACTTGAAAGGCAATTATATTTCCTTATGTTATTTTAATATGTAGTAAAATAATTCCTAAAATTTATATGAAGGAACATAATAAAATAAAATGTTGTTTGTTTACATTTCCTACCGCGAAATCAATAACTATTTAACCTATAACAAGATTATGGTTTTTTATGGTTAACTTTTTTCGGATCACATTTTCTATCTCTCTCCAACAGAACATGACACTTAGCTTCTCATCCATATCCATGTTTTCATGGAATTCTAGTACTGTTTATCTTGGGTGACCTTTTTAATTATCTTTAATGATATTAAAGTGATAGTTTTATTTACTGTTTTTCTGATGTGGTTCATTCAATTATGTTTTCATGTCCAATTTTAAAATTGCGATGACGCAATATTCAAAAGGGGTGAAGGATGTAACATCCCAGGTAAAAATATATAGGAAATTTTCATATTTATTAATATTTGTGAATTAAATATTAATTTTATTTTAAAGGGGATTATATGTCCAATGGCATACCCGACACACAACCAAGGGGTTTTTCGATGTCTTATGTTTCCTACAATGCTGAGTAATATTGAAAAAAATTATAATATAATATTATTATTTTTAAAGGTAGATAATGCCTCGAAATTCTATTGGTAATAATTTATAGAACTAACCATATTAGGATTATACATTTTTTTAAATGTTATTATATTTATCCAATTAAATTTATAGGATTAAAATGGAAATGATTCCTATTTTATGCATAAATACTCTAATATTTTTAAAAGGTCATTTTACTGTCTTTTAAAGGAGAAGCCTTTTTAAATCATGTTTTTATCACTTCTATGTGCTCCATTTGAGACAACTAATCTTTTTCTTTAGAATCAAGACATCCATATTTACATTGGTTAAATATTTGGTATTTTCCTGATAAAATTTTTATTTTAATGAATAGTGAAAAATACAAGATTAAAATTCAAAACGTCCTTTTCATCTAATTTATTAATATAGTTATATTTTTATTTTAATTGGTTTTAAATTGTAATTGGATTTTCGTTTCTCCATTTAATCCAATTTTTGTAATCGGATGTAATTTCATATTTAAATTGGTCTTATAAAGGAGAATCTTTTGATAATTTTTACTTTTTATAAACATGATTTCATATTTTGGAAAAGAGAATTAATTTTATATTTATTTATGAAACTTATATGTAAAGAATTTGTTAAAATAGATATCGTTTTAGAATTTGGAATTTTACATTTATCTTAGGAATAATTTTGGTATTTTTCTGAAGACATTTTTTTTGAATAGTGAAAAAACACTACATAGTATTTAAAAAGGGGATTTTTCATTTAAATGATATTTTACCGCATTTGTGAATTTAATTTCATAAATATATCATAGATGGATGCATTAGGAAGGAAAATTTGGTTCAATAGAATGAAAATAATTTTGGGTTAATAGTATCTTTTGATTATTATTTACCGCATTTCAAGGTAAATAGGGTATTCCAAGGTTAAAATAATATTATAATTATATATAATTACCATAACAATTGGAATAGACTTATTGGATGAGTCATCGATGACCAATACAATCCTCAGGTGATATTGATGGCCTTTTAAAGCCTCCTAAGTAAGATAATTACATTAGTAAGTTTTTATTTAACGTCAAAATAAAAATATCATAATCATATATTGTTTTATTAAAATGATATTAGAGTGAGGTTATATAATTGATATAGTTGAATATAAACATTAATTAGAAAGATTAAAATATTTATTACATCATGGTATTTTATTTATAATTTTTAAACCTCATATATACATATTTATTTAAAACATAATGATGATGTAATGATTATCTCATTAATGATTGTTTTAAATATATGATATTATAAATATTAAAATATATTTATTTTGAAACTTTTTATGAAATCCACGAATTTATAAGTAGATGGTGACTTTTTATATTTGAATTATTGTATAGTTTTCTAAATATTGAAGTTAATTTTAATTTATTTAAAAAAATCATGATATGAATTGTAAAAAAATTGACATAAATGAGTTTTTAAATCAATTAATTTTTTGTTAAATGATAAAATAGTATCAAATATATATTATTTGAAACAATGACAGATATGATGTTAACAATGTCATTAATGATAAATTATGGGTATCTTGGAATTTTATATTAAATATATTATCCATATAGTTTGAATATAATATAACATATTGGAAAAGTTAAATAAGAAAACAATGGGATAAATAAAGAAGATAAAGATACAAATTTAACCAAAACCAGACCAATTAATATTGGATGATTTTATATAGTCTTATATTAATTTTATTTTAGAAATTATATAGATTTTTACCATTTGGAAACTGATAATTATTTTATAATAAAATAATACTTTCAAACATTCTTTAAGAGCCCATCTTCCCTCTTTTAAAAGGACATCACCAGTAACCCATTACTCAGACCTCTAAAGCCCATTGTATAATCAAAAAACATCCTAAATAATCTCCCATAGTTTATCTCTTCCTCATAGAATCCTTACATTAGGCATAAGGCACATCATGAATTCCATTTGGTTCAAACCAATGGGAGTTACCCGATTTAAAGATGACATCCTCCCTCTAGTTCTCTTCTTTTATTTTACGTCTTCACTGCCTATGCTCTTCTTATATATTTTTACATAAAAATAAGTAACCTAAATATACACGTTGGTTTCTATGATATGCATTCCAACAGAACATACACAGACCTCCATCTAGTGGATATGAACATAATATTTATGTGTATGATGAATTGTTGCCTCACGAAATAAGGATTATTCGATTATCTCCTACCTCCTATCATTGCAGACATTATGGTGGAAATTTATTTATATGTGATATATATTATATTTATATTGTTTCTATGATGATATATTATTCATTTATAGCATACCACTGTTGTTTCCATAATGGGTAAATATGATAATTTCATTTAAGGAAATGCGGACTACTGCCTCCTCAAAGTGATATGACTCGTTCATACCATAAATGGAATGTTCAAAAATGGAGCTAATGAAAATATTTAATGTATATAAAATATGATATTACACTAGAATAATAATATAACTATGTATCATTTGTTTTTCATTCATATAAAAATGAAAAAAATGAAATGAAAGTAGCGTTAATGATTACGTACAACTTACTGTCTCCACGAACAATGCATTTCATTTTCATATATCGTAATGATATAGACTATTCTAACTACATATATCCTGGATATATATGGTATATAAGATATCTAAATCAGGAATATCATTCCTGAGATAATATAATTTTTACCACATGGTCAATTTGTAATTATAACATGTTCAATTTTTACGTTATTTCCAAACATCGACAAAATGTCTGATATGAACTCAAATTATTAAGTAATAGTTATAGCAATGTAGTAAGTGATATAAAATTAATAATAAACATGAAAAAAGTTCTTAGTCAACTATAAATTAACATTATTTTATTATCTAGGAAGAAAAAATAATGTACAATACATGTCAGACTTGAGGTAAGGGGTTTTCATCCCACTTTTTATTCCAGTGATATTCATGCTCTATTTACCACTATTTCTTTTTGTTTGTTGGATGTACTTCCAATGAATGTATTATAATTTTAATATTATTTAATTAATTGGTATTTACATATTAATTTATGATCCTTCTTTCATGGGGTGAATGTTTCTTAAGTTAACAACTTGGTATTGGGATTTCTAATTTCAGTTTCCACTTATTGGTTTTTAGGAATAATTTATTGATTATTTAACTCCATGATTATGTGTGAAATCACAATTTAGGAATTTATGTATTAATTTATACTTCCATTTGTGTGGATAAGCATTTGATACCCATAATCACTCCATTGATAAATTCTCAACTCATTGATATGAACTTGATATGGGTAATCTCAACTAAATTTTCATTCATTGAGTTAAAAATCACCATTATTGGGTTTTTACATGAATATGGGTGAATGTCCTCTTATTGACATAAACTTAATATGAAATCAGATTAAGTGTATTTATATTTTTAACACATAATTATGTAATTGATTTATCCTCAATATAATGTTATTATCTTTGTAATGGACTTTTTCTCAATTTACATTCCACGGAGACCTTTTTGTTTTTACACACCAATTCATTTTTAAATGGTGTATATACAGCCCATTGACATTATATATCATTAATATCTTTATTCACAAGATATTATAAGCTTTTTTTAATGTAATTAGGTAATTATTTCTATTCATGTATTTTCTCAAGTGGTAAGAGACAGTTTAACTAAAACATTGTTTTAAATGTTTTAATGATTTAGTCTTAAAAAAATTTCTGAATAATGTCCATGTTTTTAAAATGGGTTTTAAGATTTATTTATATGAAAATTAATTATTTAAAATGATAATTCCTTTAAATTATTCAATGTCGAGTGGGATAATTTGATTCAAAAATCTCTATATTAAATGTTTTTAATGTTATTAAAAATGGTTTTGAGAAAAAAGTGTTTTAGTCAATAAATTGAAATGTTACATTATGATGGAAATGTGGAAACGATATCTTTACATTATGTTTTTTATGTGTTATGAATATATTATGGTTCTTGGTCATTGTTTACATATACAATTGGTTCCATAATAATCCTAGGGAGAGTGAGCCCAAGATAACTCTCCAATGAATTGGGTAACAAGATCGCGGTAAACATTAATGTTTCTCAAAAGAGACTTAAGGATTGTAATGTGATGGTAATTCCAAATGATACTCTGTATGTAACTGGGAAATATAAAATGTATGATTTATATAGATTCCACATTTTACCTTTATGATTTATGATTTCTATGAGTTTTTAATAAAACATAATATTTCATGAAGTATGTTAAAGAGATTATGTTTTTTATATTATGATGGACTAATATTTTAATTCATTATAATTTAACCATTACAGAGATTTATATTTTCATACCAAGTTTTTCAAATATTTTACCTGGGATATAATGCAGGTTAAGTGAAAGTAAGAATTCAATAAGATTTTTACCATGAAAAGAATTCATGTTTTCTTTTAAGAGTTTTTAATTTATGAAAATAATGTATACTAAGAATGAAGTGTATACTTTCTAATTTTTGAGATGCAATGCAGCATTAATGTCCTTATCCTCTATAACACTAAACCCTAAATGATCCATAATGTGAATTATTAACATAATTCATGATTATGTAATGTTTATGGATTGGTCCTTACATTTTTAGTCGATCCATAGTGACCCAAATCGAATAAATCTTCCTATGTGTCTTTGGGAGACCCATCAAAAAATCCATGCTCTGGTGATCCCACTTACATTAAGGAATTTGAAAAGACTATAGTAAATATCTAGGTCATTGATTGTCTACCTTCACCTGATGACCTATTAAACATCTTGTGACAAAGCCTACCATATCTTATTTAATGCATGGAATCCAAAACGATCATCATTGGTAACAACACATTTTGGTCACTCCAAGATGTTCTGCCCACATTAAGGAATGAAATTCCTTCATTAGATCTTCTCACAGGCTCATAGGAATCCAAACTGATTATTCCCATAGATGATATCATCAATATCTATCAAACAGTCTCAAGGTTTATCCCTACTCTCCATGCCTTCACATAAGGACAATCTCTGTGGACCCTCATACATTCTATCCTTGAACTATATTGAAATCATAGAATCTACTGCAACAAAAACAAGAGTCATCTACTCGAAACTCTCATGACCCATAAAATTCATTTCAAAAAGCAATTCAATCATCTTACACTCTTCACTTGACTATTGTACCATCTGATTTTGAGATATATTTCTCAAGGAATCAGCCACACAATTTCCCTTCCGTGGTGTATATTCCATATCAGAATCAAAAGACTGCAGTTACTAAACCCATATTCACTTCCGAATATTCAATTCACACATTGGAAGTATATGCTTCATGCTCTTGTGAACTTTAAATATTGTAATCATTTCTCCCAAATGATAGTGTCACCGACATTGAGATCATTAAACACTACTTCTAACTCAAGGATGTGCATTTGGTAATTCCATTCACAAGGCCTCAACTACTAAGACTCGTGGATAAAAAATCGATCTCCCTGCATTAACACAGCTCCATGAATGATCCTAGAAGCATCACAATAAATTGTACACTCCTCACCTGACTCATGTAGGATCAATATTGGTGCTGATGTACTAATCTTATTCATAAATTAAAAATATCCTTATCAATACTCTATCCATTCAAAATTTATATCCTTTTTGTTCAATATCAAATGAAATGATTCCAAATGTGAAAATTATAATACAAATATCATATAATATCCATCTAATCCAAGGTAACTTGGGATATTAAAAAATTGCATATGATGCTCCCATGATACCACTTTCTTGAACTTTCTTTGGGTCCACTAACACACCTTTTTTTGAAATGATGTGTCTCAAAATGTATACCTAGTCAATCCTAAACTTTCACATAGATATCTTTGCATATAGACAACGCTCTCTATGTGTACCCGAATGATATAAAGTTGTTTTTCATTGTCATAATGATTCTTTTAGTACACCTAGATATCAACCACAAACACAATAATGAATTGATCTAGATAAAAAATAAATATATAGTTCATCAAATCTATATACTCTGCTGGTGCATTTTTTAACACAACTGGAATTATGACAAACCCATAAAAGCCATACCATCTTTTGAATGTAGTCCTCAGTATATCAATGATATATACTACCAACTGATGATACCCTAATCTCAAATCGATATTTGAGAACGCACAAGATCATTTCAATTGGTCAAACAGATCATCGAGACATTGAAAAGGATATTAGTTTTTTACAATCCTTTTTTAACATTCAATACTCGACAAAAAAGTGTAAAATTCCGTCATCTTTATTGGAGAAATAAACTAGGGATCCCCACGGTGATGTACATGGAAAAATAAATCCCATATCTTCTAACTCCACCAACTGTGTCTTAAGCTCTTGAATCTCAGTCAGTTCCATTAAAATCGGTGTAATAATCACTAGATCAACCCATGACATGAGCTCAATAGTTAATTAAGCATCTTTATTAGGTGGTAGCATTAAGAATTCATTAACAAAGACATCCAAATATAGTTCTACCACTAGTGGAGGAAAATATATCCAAACAACCCCATCTTCTAACAATATACTAGAAACTTGGGTTGCGATCTCTCATTGTTTCTGAGTAATTGGCCCTGCTTGGCCATCCTGGAAATCCCACTGGCCATGATGAATTTATTTGTTACCCTAAGTAGACACAAAGGCCACTCCCCTGTGGTAAAAATAATATGTGGGCTCGATATAAGACAAGACATTCCATACCTACAATCATGTTGAAGCCCATCATATCAAGAACTTATAGATACCATAAAAAATGATTTTCTACGATATATAGTCATCATTTATTGCATAAAATGATATCTCTAGAACATAATACCAACGACGTATCTATAATTACTACCCCGTTCAGAAACACCATCATGAATCTCAAAACATTAAAAAATTTTACAGACATAATTGAATGAGAGGAACTTGTATCAAAAAAGAAACTAGCTAAAGTATAATCTACTGGAACAGTATCTATCACTATTGATGGTCTATCCTCGCTATCCAGAAGTGTATGATATACTTCATTTAACTGTGCTTCCCCACATCCATGTGATGTTTTCTGACTCCACTGAGTAACACCACTATGGTAATGTGGGTGATCCTACCAAGATGCACCAAGAATAATACCTCTACCACCTCATCTAGTTGAACTCCACCCACTGGACTGATATGGTGTAGAAGTTCCCCTTACCACACTCTTATTATACCTAGCTTCTCCTTCGTTAACTTTCTATCACTACGAACTGCATGACTTCAGTAGATGTCACATATTTCCAAAAGATCGACAATTAACTATTGGATAGATATAGTGTCGATGATAGTGTCACATCATACCACATTGACCACAAATCACCCCAGTATGTATGACCCAACCGACCCTCCTGTCTGCATACTATTCTCCCAACATCCATGGCTAACGTTTTCAAAGTGGTGCTTCCTACTATCAGAAGACCCACCTCCTTATTATCAAGTAACAACTACCTATCAAACCCTAGATGCCTCCAACAAGTTCCATTCAATAATGACTACTTGATCCACCACATCTGTTTACTTCACCATCAAGATGATATTCCCTTAGTATATAATCTCACAAATAATCCATAATTAATAACTCTCACTATATCTGCATCATCTCCTACCAATGATAGAGAAAAGAGTTGCAGATCTGTGTAGAATCCATCATAAACCCTCACTGAAATGCTCTCCTATGTCAGATTCATGAACTGAACTCGTTCCTTTTGACTTAGTTTATCTTGATTAAATTATTATAAGAACCTCTCTAATAATTCCTTCCATAATATACTATCATTTTTTCATGTATGTTACCGAATGTCCCACCAGCACATCATTGATCCCCATAGAATATAAGAGGCCAACTGGACCCTCCTCTTACAAGAATTCTCCAAATGGATAAGTATTTTCTCTATAAACTCAACACCATATTCAACTCCCTCAATTCCACCCACTCGAGTAAATGATAGAGTGTGATAAAAGTATCACTACCTAGTCAACTCAGTGAAAATCATCAACACTCAATCTAGGTCCTGATCCATGAATTGCATGATCTGAGTGATGATCTTCCAAAATTGATCCCCTTCATCTTCAGCTGGCACTATTGGTGACTCGTGTTCCCTAACTATAAAATAATTCATAGGAACGCTCCTCAGTCTTCTCCCAAATAATAATCATAGTGGAATACTCTCTAAAAACCTCAACACATAGATCATGTCTCATAACACAACCATATAACAATTACATAAGATGAAATAATATCAACAGGTCACAACATGTCTTTTACCTCAAATATCACCACTTGATCAAACATCGGTGTATCCCTACCCTTAACCTTCATAGTCCGAGGATTTTGTTCAAAATGGTAAACACACGATCATAATCAAGTTTCTCATTTAGACACTTATTTATTATTATTTATCATCACTTTTACATCCTTTTTCAATTCATGTTAGGAACTATTTTTCATTTTAATATCAAAATTAGTAAAATGTTTCATGTTCAACAACATATCCATAATAAGTTTCTCCATGTTTTCTTAAAATGATGCTTGTCACAAAAACCCAGAGTGCCTATAATTTTCCATCCAGTGTCAATTTTCTTTCTATTTTTGGCCACAAATCAATACTAAAAAATTATCAGAAGCAATAATCACCTAAAAATAGTGTTTCACCCATGGTGAAATATTATTCATTTATAAAAAAAATAGTAGTAACAATAATACCACCCTGATTTCTCTGGTTTTCCCCCATACATGGCTTTGAAAATCCAATGAATGATCTCATTACCAAGCCAAAAAACATCCTAGTCTTCTTTCTACATTTCCTATAATATTTAAAAATAATAATAATTAAAACTAGTCCAATGATACCACATTGTTAAGTACCAACCTAGGTTCCACATGACGGTGTCCCGAGAAAATTATCCATATGACCTTATGCACGCTTCCCCGTATATTAGAAACCTCTGACTAGTGACGCGGGTCTAGTAAATCCATCTTGGGAACACTATACCTTAATTTATTAGAGTAATTCACCGATGAAAATAAATAATCTATAGTGTAATAATATATAACTAGAAAAATAATCATGTCATAAGATAACAAAACATGAAATAAAATAACCAACTAAATGGGAAAACATGTTATTCCAATACAAGCGTTATGTGTCTATAAGGAAACTAAAAATAATTACACAAGGACTCCACAAATTGGTCATAAAACATGTTTAGTTCCCTCCTCCAATATCAACCCCCTATCAACACCATTCTTAGGGCCTTTTACCCTTTCAAGTCCTGTAACAATATAATCACTTCAAGTACGAATTAGTTAGTTCAAATAGGGGTCAGTATAACTCAATAGGCCACTACCAATGGTGTCTACAACCAATCCAGTAAAAATATCTTTTATGCAGTTCAATATAAAATAAGATAGATTCATATATAACCATTTATTATATTATTATTATTTTTTATCTAACTACATTAACTATAGGGTTCCTAGGGAGACATGTAACCCAATAATAGCTTTATCTCATGTCAGACCCAACAATGTTCCTTAGTTAATATCATATCTTAATATCAGCATCTTGATAATGCAATAAGTATTCATAGGTTATATGATATTTCAGTACCTGATTCAACTCATGCAAGAGTTCGAATATTCACATGTGAGGCCATAACTCAATGTTCCATTATTTACAGTCATTAATTTAACATTTATAAGGCATGTGGTCAAAGTTACCAATAACACAAACAAATGTAAGATGATATTTTTACCACGCCTAATCCTCAATATAATGAAAAAGTTCCCATTCTCTATACTCATGAGTATAATTACCATGTTATAATGAATACTTCTCAATTTAGAATGACTATTACCCCAATATCTTTACTCACATGTTTGATGATAATGTTACTATTTTTTCGTCTCAATTTAGAATTACTATGAACACATTATTTATCACATTATTAATTTATCAATTAATTATCCCCCTCAATTTCAATACTAATTCAACAATTAGTTTGAAAAATCAGTTCCATTAGTTAACTCAACAATTAAGAATGTTCTTCTAACCGTTAATTAATTTATTAAATAATTAATCAATATATCAATTCATACTCCATAATTAATTTTCCGGAATTAATTTTCTCATTTCTATATTAATATTTCATTATTAATCCCATAATTAATTATATAGATCATCTAATCAATGGGACCTAATTAATACAGAATTAATTATATCAATAGAGCTATTTAAATATCTCATAATTAATTTCCCTATTAATTATCATGTTTACAACCACTAACTCTTGTAATTAATTTCCCCAAATTAATTATATAATATGGGATCCCCTCAGTCTCATGATAATTCCGCAATTAATCTCATATTTCAACAATGCAACGATATATCAATTAGTCAATCAAATAAACCAAATTCATGAAATAAATTTCCAAAGGATGTTTTAAGTTCAATATATTTTCATATACAAATGAAATAAAAAACATAGTGAATTAGATTTAGAACAGATACATCAATGCATTGATGGATGTTTTCTCAAAAGATATCACCAAAACCCAAGTAGTACAACGACATAGATCTGAGATACATATCAAAAACAACTATACCAAATTCATGATATCAAGATACAATCATTATATATACAGATCTAGAATAGTAGATCTAGATATAAATGATCAGGTTTAGACATAAACAGTTGTTACATCCCACCAAAAGATAATAGAAAGAAAGGTGGATGAATAAGATAGGCATCCAGATGAAATCCACTTACCAATAGAAGAGAATATAGTTGATTCTTACTTTGAATATCAAATAAAGGATGTTAAATGACTGTAAAACCCCTCCAAAAATCTCTGGAATCAACCTAAATCATTAAAGAACAAGACAAGGTCGAATACTAGATGTTTTAGGGGATTGATGAATTTTAAAACTAATTTTCAGCTAAATAAAACATTCACACACAATTTACGGCGATGGGGAGCAAGGTTAGGAAAAACCGCGCTCCAACCTTACAGAACTCACTATCCAGGTCACACGTTTTCTTAGTATTGGGTATAAAGTTGGTCAAATTATTCACCAGGCATGTAAAACTCTCTACCTCAGTTAGCGCAGTTAGTTGGGCTAGGCACATGGTTTACCATAATCATGTTATAATAATGGAAAACCCCATTTTCTTAAATATCTTCTTAAAACTCCACCCAAATTCACCCTAGGTCATTACACTAAACAAGGGTACTAAAATCATAACAAAAAGTACATAAAATTTTTATGATATTACTCATGAAAAGGTCAGGATATTATATTTAGTTTCCTTGAAAATTATCCCACAAAAATATAATTACCTATAACAGGGTAATAAGTGTCAAAATATACCAATAAAATATATTTATACATGTATTATGAGTCTTTTTATCCCTTATAATTTATGTTTAACCACTGGTAAACCTGATTTAACCTTAACCGCATTATTTTTTCTGTTTTCTCTATTCATTAGTCTTAAACATTAATTATACATAATTAGATAATATTAAGTATTAAATATGTTTTTGGAGTCCATTTTAATAAATTTAAATTAAATATGTGGAGAATTTAATTTAAAATTTAATTTTTAGATGCGTTGAAAAAGATATTTTTCGAGAAACATATTTTTCATGATAAAGATGAGTTTCAATAACCTATATGAATTGTAAAAATAATTTTATGAATTTAAATTAATATTTTTAGATATGTAATCAATAAATTTCATTCAAAACAATCCTCATTAGGTATTTTTATATTAATTTAAATTGAGAAACAATATGATATTTAAAAACAGGGTTTACAAAAATGTGTTTTCTATCCCAAAAATAATAATATATGAAAATCATGTATAATGATAATATAAATTTTATTAATTAGATTAAATATAAATAAATTAAAATTATATAACACTAAATTAAATTTAAAACATAATTTAACCTTTAAATAAAATAATTTACTAAATAGAAATGGTAGTTTTATAAATATCAATATTTTTCATCATTCACTAAAAACTCAACATTTTATGGAAAGACCATATATTTATACCCTAGTTAATTTTGATAAAATGATTTAAAAACTATTTTATATTTAAAAAATGAATATCATAAAATCTATGGAAATTAATTATAAATTTTTCTCACAAAAAACAAGTAAAAAAATATTGGCTGAAAACATATTTGTTATGAATAAAATTACATTAGAAAAAATTGATCTGTTTTTAATAACAAATTTATAAATAAATTCATATTGAGTAAGAGATATATATCTATATATATAATAAATTTAGTAATAGTATTCATACCCACCAATTTAGAATCTATGTTATAATGGTAATATATTTCAAGGGCCATTTAAACTTGAGCAATTCAAATATTCTATGGAACATAATATTCATCCATTTAATATATCTGTGTGTTAAAAATCAATATTTAATAAATTAATTTTTTAATTATGTTAATATCGGCAATAATGATTTTTTATATGTTTTTAAAACTTTTCAATAAATTTTTAAATGACATTGAAAAAATTATTTGTTATTATTACTAATTTTTTAAGTAACATATAATGTTTATATTAGAGATTCTATTTTATGCCTATAATTTTTAATTTTTGAACAATTTAATGCATGATATAGACATATATATCCCAATTAGTAACAATTTTATAATTTTCACAACTTTTTAATAACTATTCTCTACGTCTTAGTTTTTGAATTGATTGAATATTGAATCCATTATTAGTGATAAAAGGCATCTTATGAAAAAAATTATAGTGGAGCCAAAAAAAATTATTTGCATTAATGTTTCATTTTTATGAGTTAGGATTTTGATTTATTAAATAATATTTGGAGGATATTTCTATGCCTAATCTTATATTGTAATTTTTTTTAATTAATATGAGATATAATTTTATTAATATTTTTATAACATTCATTAAAAACCAAATATTTCTCCTCCTGGAAAATCAAATCTAACAATGTCACCCTTATAAATTACAAATATTATAATATTTTGGGTCTAAAAACTCCAAATTTATAATTTCAAATAAAATTTAGCTGAAAATTTATTAATGTAAAACGTACAATATAGAAATTAAAATAATTTTTAGAGAAATAATGACATATACGGTCAATGAAAAATTAATGGACCATTAAATGAAAAAATATCGTTTTTTTATTGTTTAATGATAATTTGTGTAGTATATAAATAAAATAATAATTTTTTTTTAATATATAGAAAATAATTACAAAAAAAAATATTTAGTTGTATCATGTTAATATCCAATGAAATTTATATGTGGTCTATTATAATAATTTTTTTTAAATTGATTCACTAAATAATATTTTAATTTATTTTTTTTAAACAAAATATTATTATTAAAAGTTATAAATATAATATAGAGAATATAAAATTTTTTCCGAATACATTTATTAGTGGTGTACTGTAGAAAATATAGGAACTGTAGTAGTGGAAGTGTACTATAGCAGTGGTAGGGAACTATAGCAGCAACGGGCACTGTGCAGGACTTGTACAACACGATGACTGTAGTAGTAATATTCATAGAATGGGTCTTGGAAAAAAATGGGGCTATGGGCCATGTAATGGGATAAATACCCACTGGGTATTCATGCTATGTAATGGGTCTCCCTCTACCAAGTTAAAGACGTCTTTTCTTTGCTTCAATAATAAACTAGGTTTCGACACCAACCTTTTAAAAAATTTGATGAAATGAGTTACAATTTCAAATAAAATTATTAGAAGAAATGTATAATTTTGTGTACAATAAATGGGAAATTTTTTTACTAAAGAATGAAAATGATTCATAATAATCGATAGATATTGAAAATTTAATTCCAAATTCATTTCTTTTTTCGTACCTAGATAACAGTTCATGTGGAATAGTGCATGGTGAAATTAATTTGTGAACATAATTTTCATCTATTGATTATAAAGGACTCATTGATAATGTAACTGGAATATGTAAATATCCCTGTACCATGATTGTGTAATCATGATGATATATAAATTTTAAATGTGATTATTTCATTGAAAACAACATATGAATTTATAAATAATTGTATTTACAATCTAATTTCTATTATAGAAAATTATTAAAAAATAATTAATGTAATATATTTAATAATAACAAGGAATTAGAGGTTATGAATAAAAATTAATTTTCATCCGAAAATATTGATGCATTCTCTAAAGAGTATTATAAACTGTAGACATAATATGAAGATTCAAATGATTGAAAGTGTTTTGGTAAATTAAAAAGGAAGGATAAAAAAGATGTAACATATTATGATGTACTATTGAATGTGAAACAATTATATCCTTAGATTGTTTGACATAGTTTTTTTATTTTAGAATGAATAGAAATGTATATTGAATGGAATGAAGTTGAATTGGATAAGGAAAATGATGATTTAGAAATCCCATATATGGTTTATCGTTACATAAATCAAATATTAAACATCACGATTTTTTAGATAACCCCCCAAAATATTGATCATGATTATTGTTAGTTGGTTTTAACTCATTTTATTATAAGCATAACCCGTATTGTAATTGGCATGTTTTCAATCACATTTAAATCACTCCCACATGTATGTGTATGAAGATATCTATTATTATAACATGTATAAGGTTATTTGGATCAAAACTCACCGAAATGAGTGGGAAATTTATTCATAACTATAAGTAAATCAGTTTAAGAGGATTTATACCATCGATGTGCAGACATAAGAATCATTTTAATGGATTTAGGTTTATACCATCTAATAATATTACGATGGATGAATATTTGTATTTAATACATAAAAATTAATTATTGTAGTATAATAATGAAGTTATATTATTATATTTATATAAAATATAGACATTACAAGGGATTAATGTTTCATTAAGATTCATATTTATATGGAATTAAATACATCAACAAATGAAACAGCCATATAAAAAAATAAAAATCTTATATGTACTACTATATGGAAATATAATAAAACTATGTAAATGTTAGGGTATTAAATTACTAACACCATAGAATATTAAAGGGTTAAATGGGTAAATATTCATAAACATGTCAAAAATATGAACCTTTATTTTTGATTTCCTACCTAATAATAAATCCATAGTTAATGAGGGTTTTCCTATTGTATTGATATAGTTTGTTGACCCCAATGGATGTTTTCATGGGAGTCTACAAGTGAAGAAAAATATCACTAGAAAGAACTTGTTTTGGCTGGTGGGGATAATCATATTTTTAATCACCTATTTAGGTATATAGGTGGTCCCTGAAGAGGGGATCAAATTTGATTATGGGGATCCTAGGATGCATTAAAAGAAAAATTGTTACATTGGTGTCAAAGAATGTACCATATCTGAATTTTGGTGGTACTACCTAGTATTAGATATAGGTTCCACAATGAAGATTTTTCATAAAATTATTTTTAATGAAATATCTTATAATTTAAGAAAAAGAAAAATTCATAAATGTTTTTACCCTTGATAATAAGGGGAATATTTTATTTTTAGGGGATAAAAATTTTGATCTCAATAGATAATGAGTTTTGGATTGAGGTAGTGATTTGTGAGGGTAACCTCCAGTGATGATTCCATGGGAATGTGTGAGTTAGTGAAAAGCACATTGGAAAGAATATTTATTGACATATGGGTAAAATAATTAGTCATATGTCATGTTTTGGAACTTGGGTGGCCCAAGGGAAGGAATAACATGTTACAACCATTTAACTTGTAATATATATCTAGTGGTAACATGTTTACATTTCTATAGATACTAGGGTTATAATCTGGATTGAATGATCAATTTAGTAGTCATGGAAATACATATATGTATATGATACCCATATTATGTTACTAATAAAAATATAAAACATATCAAATGTGAAAAGTAAAATAATCGAAAGCACATCCCATTTAAGAAATAAATTTAGAATGAAATAAGTACCTGTATAATATAAATTCAAAAACATAATGCATAATAATATTAGTATCATAATGATTCAAATTCATGACATTATATTTCATTATCCAAGATATAATCATATCCATACCATCACGAACCTACACTAATATAGTAAAAATATGGGAAGAGATACACCAAAAACCCAATTATTTTTTCCAAATGATTTGCGTCATGAGACTTGTTGATGTAGTGGGGGTATTTCTATAATTGGGCTCTACCTAATACTCATATATAATGGGATCCATATATATTTAATTATAAATTTAATTCATAAAAAATTTCCTTATCAATTAATATTCACCTTTTTAAAAAAATATTTATCAATATTTTTCCAAGACAATAAAATAAAATTATGAAATGAAGTGTGTGTATAAATTTTATAAGGTTTAGGGTATAATCACGTTAATGAAGAAAAAAATCTATTGATATTCAAGGGATATATAATGTACAATTATCAAAATATAGAGTATTATTCTTGAAAATGTAAATAACCAATAAATTATAATGAGATTGGAGATGACCATCCGTTCAACATGATAATAGGTTTCGTAATAAAATAATATAATTTTCACAAATAATGGAAACTGAAGTAAAATATATAAAAATTAATTTATTAAAGATTTTTATTTTTAAAACAATAAAAATCATATTGGAGAAAAACTAAATATATTAATGAAGTTGTAGAGGATGGAATGTACATTAGCACTACATACATTAAAAAATTCCATTACTAGTTTTTATTTTGTTAGTATGAAATGAACCATTCAATAAATATAAGAAATACTTCCTCCAAACATTTAAATTTCAAGTATGACCTATAGTATCTTGAATAATTCATTTGAGTAAACGAAAATAAATTTTTGATATAATTTTTGAAAAATTTGTACATTGATGAAAAATATACCCATATAAAATTGAAAAAACACCATTTTTAGTTAAAAATTTCTTCATATTACTCATGTACAAATTAGATTACAATTTGGAAGAGAATATATATTAACAATATATATATACTGTATAATAAAATAGTTAGATTTCATGATGAATAGTGTACAATACTCCTTTAGTGTAAAAATGAGAATCCCAAATAAAATAGATTGTTAAATAAAATTTTAAACTTTGCTAACATTTTAATTGGTTCTGATTGAAATAATAAACATTACTTGAAACTCTATTCTTATTGAATAAATATTTATTTTTGTTATATATATCTTAGGGATTGTATATATATAACATTAATGTGAATATGTGCATAAATACAATTATGTCTCTGTGGAGTGTAAATTGTGATAAAAGCACTTACCAGACCATTACAATTAGTTAGAAATAATATAACCATATATATAATGGTTTACATGATGATATTAACTTATTCTGAAACCATACTTAAAATATATAATCATATAATCCCCTCTAATAATTTATTTTCACTCAATAGTTAACAATATTTCATTATTACTATTGTTTTGGGTGATAATTGCTTCATTTTTTTCATGCACGTTTTATCATAAAAGTTTTTATTTTTATGAATTATATATATTAAATTAATATGAGATATTTTAATTATGTTATAAATAATATATTTAACATTTGATTCATATTAAAAATAATTAAAAAAATCACATGGAAAATGAATCATATTATTCCATGGAGTCAGTTGGTCATATGTATGCATGAGTGACATTATCATATAATTGATGGGTGAAAGGGTAAGTCAGTATTTGAAATATTAAATTTATAGAATCAATATTTTAAAATAAATATAAAATATGTTCAGTTATTCACTAATTATGATATTCTATATGAGTCCATGATGGAAAACAAATTTCATTGATTTTGTATGTGGTAGTACACCATAAACAAGAGAGATTTTTTATTCCCATTTGATTTAATAGAAGGTGGATAAAACATATAAAATAAAAAATTAAAATATCAATATATGGTATAATCAAGTTTATTTATATTTTCATTTTAAATTTATTATTTAATTTCGCAATATAAGATAAAAAGAATGAGCTTGGTGATGATTATTACCTCCACATATAGAAACTGAATTTTCATATCTTATTAAGGATCCTAAAATTGGTATTTGGGGGAGAAAATATATAATATGTATAATTATATTTGGGATATATATTTTAGGGTTATTTTTTCCAAATTTATTTTTATTTTTTAATAATAGAGTTGAGGATTCCCCTTTTATAAATGAGGTGAGTGGAACACTTGTACTTCTAGTATTATCAAATCTCATTTTGGGAAATATAGATCTAAAATGGATAATATTAAATGGTAATAAAGTTAATATATAAATAAAACCCAACATTTTTGTATTTTTGGAATTATGATAATTTTCATATATAAATATTTCGATTAACCCACAATAAACTCTTTTTAACAATAGTTATAGTATGTAATTTTTAATTTGGACTATTAATTATGGAAAAATTTAAATAGGACTAATTAAATAATATTCATTACTCTAATTAGATATGTATAATAAATTTTATATAAATAAAATAATATAAGTTGTTGAATTTAATAAAAAAATTAACCAAAAAATTTTATTGAAAATTTGTTTTTCATGAAAAAAATTTCATGAAAGAGAAGATATAATTTTAACTATAATACTATTAATCATAATTATATTTATTTAAAAATATATATTAATATATATACTATATAATATTATTTAATTAATTTATAATTAAATATTACATTAATTAATTAATTTTGAATGACGTTATGCCTTAAAAAATTTCCCTAAAAAACATCACTTGTTTCATCTAGAAGATATTATTTTTATTTAAATAAAATTGATCTTAAATAAATGGGTTAATTAAAAAATAAAATATATTATTATAGATAAATGGAATAATTTGAAATTTTCATATTTTAAATTATTTATATAGAAACAGTTTTCTGGGGAGATTTCAAATTTTCATTCAAGGATTATTTTTTCTGAATATGTTCAAAATTACTATTTATAATATATAATGAGATATATTATGCCATGAAATTCTAAAATGATAATTTTATTTTAGTTGTATTAAAATAATATATTTAATTAGTATAATCATGGTCATTTTGTTTCATTCTTCACTAATAAACCTATTTTTTCATTGAAATTCTCATGGAGATTACTTTGTTAACAAATGACGGTGGTTCTTCTTCATATCATAGAATTATTCCAAAATTTATTCATCAATTTTTTTTATTTCCATAAAGTATCATTATAAGTATAGTGGTTAAATTCATCAATAAATTCTCCATAGAGACAAGAATCCTGGTAGTCTCTGAAATGTAAGATAAATCATGTTCCAAATCTACTTTTTCATAGTTGAACACATCAATTGGGACTCATATGTACACCCAAAAGTAAGATATATGTAACATGTAATTTATTTTAAGTGAATATTTTGCATTCCCAATTTCTAATCCAAAGTTCAAATATATTATAATATTTCATTATATCTGATTTACATAGAGTTATGTTTATATTTCTTTCGGAAACATCTTACACCTAGCCTATGATATACTATCATGAAAACATGATCTTTAACATGAAACTCCAAACCACCCCTCCTATTATTAAAATATATATTTTTCCTACATTAATATGCTTTATTATTTTCCTTAATGGTATTTACCATTATTTTTGTTTCTTTAAAATGATCTAAGTCGATATCATTCATTTAAGTAACATAACCATTTATTCTAGGCCATTCCATATCTTTCCATATATTGCATCATACAACACCATTTAAAAAATTAATGGAAACTATTATTTTAGGGAAACACTAGAAAATAAATATATTTATCTTATCTACCTTGTAAATCAGGTTATCATTAAAAAAACATGTATTATGATGTTTTAATAATCATTTTGTTATTTTTATTAACTTCATTAGTGTTGGAATTTATCAAATAAAGCATAATACTAAGAATCTTATAACTTAAATTTTTGAATAATTATTAAATTCAAGGATCAATAATAGTGATATTTTTAATAGATATAACATTATGTATTAAAACATCATTGATAAAGTGTTTTTAAAGGACATCATTGATTAAATATTCTCTTATATAATGGAAATGAGTGGTTTTTGTATATAATAAATGATTAACCATATAGAAACACTTTTAAATGGAGTCTTTCATAGTCCGATGAAAAATAAAATAATAATGTCACTTAATTTTCACATAGTAATAGGCATTGTTTTCATGATTTCTCTAGGATTATTTTTATTAGAACTCACCAAATGAAAAGCTAGAAATCCTGATATATATTCAAACATTTTGTACATCATGTTATTTCACCAGGAATGTACCCATCATTTGATAGACATCATGGTGCTACTAATGTGTATATTGAAATTCGAAATCTGGTCATTATATAAAATTCAATTTCTTTCTTAGTTATAAATAAAACACATATTCTAGTTTTATTTTTTTATCTGAAATTCATAAACAGAATAAGACAATTTCCCACTATCCATATTATTAATTAATATCTGAAAATTTTCAACATCAGTGGGGGAACTCTTTATCATTTCTATTATATATTGTTTCTGAATTATTTTAAAATTAATTGATGTTTCAATTTAATTAATAATTAAAATATCAATATTTATTATATATTTGAAAATAGGATCCCTATAATTAAAATTTGTTATATTTTGTGAAAAACATGAAATTATAAGAATATACAATAATATAACACAACAATACATTACAATATATTTCATTTAACAAAATTTAATATATTTGATAGATTTTGAAACATGTAACACTATGTACAAATGATCCATAATAGAGTATAATGTTATTACATAACCATTAAATTTTAGGGTTTCTATGTTACTTAATAAATTATGAAAATAATTGTTATATATTTATTGGAAATAATATAATAAGAAATTAGAATATAAAGATATGTTTTTTATGAAAAACTATATTTTTTCAAATAGATAGTTCAAATGAACATGATACACAAAATTTAAAATTAATCTATAGAAATTTTAAAGTGAGTATTTGAAAAAAGGTTAATTTTATACGAATTTAAAATAAGTATATTAAGGGGAATTTGTTGAATTTTTTTTAAAAATATTTCATTTTAGATGAAGACTAAAAAATAATGAATTTTTATTGAAAAATGCCTTTTTATTTAAATTATATTCAAATATAAATTAAATTTATATTTATTTTAATTTAATTTTTTTTGTTATATATCTAATAAAAATATTTATTAAATGTTAATATTTTTTATATTTTATTTTGATATTAAAACATTCGATACCATTTAACATTTTCTTTTTGAAAAGACGTTTTCTTGTAATGTCTGTGGGACTAATTTTGAATTTAAAGTTTCTTTCAAAGATAGTTGAATTTGGTAATATATATTAAGAATTTTTAATTATAATAATATATATTTTTTAATAATTTGAATGTAATTATTTTACCAATATTATTAGTGAAATTAGTAAATATTAATTGAAACATTTATTGTAAAAAGGGATTTATCGTGGTTTTAATGTAAAAAGATAAGAGTTAAAAAGACCTAAATTCTATTATAAAATATATTTAATGTCCATATATCTACCTTATACTTATTTTATCAATAATATAAAATTATTTTATCATTATAATGGAAAAAACATGTCGGGAAATCATTATTTTAAAAAATTACAAGTTTATTGCTCACCTCACTTATTAAAGGCCACCAACTCTCCTCTCATATTCCCAGCATAAAAAACATTTTTTTTCTTTTAATAATAACCTAAATAACTTCATAAAATACAAAATAACATCCTATATTAATTATTTTTTTTCAAAATTAAAACCTATGATAGAATTTGTGGTATACCTATGTAGGATACCTGAAGAAGATATATCGCTCTTCAATGAGCATTTTTTTTATTCCACCACCACCATCAATTTTTATTAAAACATGATTATATAAAAAACAGAGTAACTTAAAAATAAAAAAAAATATTTAATTTATTTCCATGTCCTAAACCAATTCTAATTCGATTAAATGATTTACGAAAGATTCATTCGTGTTTATAGAGGAATACTTCCTTGTGAACCACTACCACTCATATTTTCTATTACCACATCCATTGGATGGGTATGATGAAAATAATAAATAATATATATTATATTTATAACATAATAATACATATGAATTCATTATATCCTTAATCTAATTTTTTTACAGTCAATTCTATAGGGTTACAATAACATCACTTGTTTTTTCGGAGAAATAACACGTCATGAAGATATGTGGTCCGTCATTCACTAATCCATTTGAAGGAAATTAATAATGGTATAGATAATGAGAATATGTGATATTTATGAACTAATTTTGATATTAATGAAATATTTAGAATTTTTTTTAGATAATATATTATTTTTTACATAGCCAAATTATAACATAATTCGTATATGTATAGACTACTTCCTTCTTGAAGTGATGTGAATTTATATTCATTACCACACTATGTGGATGATATATATAAGTACATACAAAAAAAATTCAATTTATTATTTTATGATAATTTATTAAAGTTAAAATATCAATTAACACCATTCCATAACGATCGTTGAATAATTGAAATGTTACTCATTCATTTGTGTGGCCTCATATCTCAATGATAGAAACCTACATAATATTTCAATATCATATTCCATGATTGGGTTTTAAATAAATATTGGTTAATAAATATGATAAAATTTTAATCTTTTTTTTACAGGGATTTATCTATATAATCAGCATAGGTACTAAAAATTCTAGGCAAATAATGAATCATAAAACATGATAACTAACAACCATAACAATAAAAATAGTTAATGATTATAAATAAAATGGGGTAATAAATTATAAAAGTACTATTTATTAAATTATATATATGAATATCATTATTTAATAGTTTAATAAAAATTTTATTCTAATTATAAAATTTGACAAATCACGTTCAACCCAAAAGATGTTTGAGGTATGATATTTGTTAACAAAATTTACATTCATTGTATTAAACTTATTCTAAATCCACTGTGTCATGCTTAGAATATTTGTATAATGTTATTTCATTATTACTGAGGTTTCCCAACTTTTTCTCTATGAATTTAAATTTGATTAGAATAATAATTTAACTCTATTAATCCCTTCAATAATGTTATTAAAATTATAAGGGATTTCTAGTTTCTTTTATTTTTTTGGGAGAAATACAGAAACCCACCATATGTTTATTTTTGTGTTGTATATAAACATCCACATTAACTTTTTATATAATTAATACTAATATTTTAATGATATTCTATGTTTCCTTTCTTAATATTTTTTGGTATTATGATTTAAATGATTACTATATACATAGGGGATTTTTGTCACAATATTCTATCTTTGAGACTTATGTCATGTTAGGCATCGACCTCATTTCATGAGGTGAATATACAACCCTCAGAAATTAAACTAACTTAATTTATTTTTTCAAAAGTATTTTTACATCTATTTTAATATAATACTTTCATGTTTATTATAATCCAAGTAGAGCAAGGAGGTTTGATTATAATGGTACAATCTCATTGTTTATCAGGATTGTTTATTATTATGTATCTAATATAAAAATATTATGATATAACTCATATTTATTCTAATGAATCCTATATTCCTTCGATAATTCATGATATTTTAATAAAATATTACATCTTTCCTACCATTTTCAACATAATTAATTTAGAAATAGTTTAACAAAAAATCATATATATTCATATTTAAGTCAGAAAACCATTTTATTCCAAAACTAAATTTTCTAAAAATGTTTGAATAATATTTTTATAATTTTTCAAAAAATTTATTAAATATATTTGTACATATGTTTTACATTAAAAAATGTTTTATTCAGGGATATTCATGTTTTTTTTCAAACAATGATCAATTTTATTTTATCGAAAATTTGAATTGGATTTTTGTTTCAACATGTATGGAATGGAAAAAAATTCTACGCTCTTGAAAATTATTTTCATTGATGCATCCATTAAAATAATCCATGTATATTTTCATTGAAACGAATATTTAAAATGTATTACAATGCTTGTTTGATAATGAGAATATTATTTTCTTCAATAAATATTTTAATATATTTTTAATTCATCCTCTATAAGTTTCCAAGGTTGTTTTCAAGGAAAATAATTTTCATATTTCTTTAATTTTTTGTTTTTAAAAATATATTTTTTAAAAATTAAAATTTTATATTCTTTCAAATTTATTGAAAAATAAATTAATTGTATTTCCATTCATCATGGGAACCGATTTTTATCATTACATATGGTCCAATGGGGATATTATTTAACGATAATGTATTTATTCTTTGACTATATGAATTAATATTGTTCCAATGAGTTTTTTATGGAATTCATTTCTATTCCATTGGTTAATCATGTTTCATTGAGATTTTTTAACTCATTTATTTTAAACTTGTAAATCATGTTTCATATAGATTTTTATTGAACATGTTTCTTTTCAATTGGATAACCATATTTCAAAGAGATTGTTATGGAACCCATTTATATTCTATTGGGTAATAATCATTCAAAAAGATTGAAGTTAAATAGTTTTATTTTAAAATATTTAGTCATTTTATTAATGGAATACTGAGTTTTTATATTAGATTAACAATAATAAATCTATATAATTTATTTATTTTGTGGTTCATGGAAATTATATATGATGTGTTCACCCAGATAGTGTTAGGTGAGTCTTTTATATCTTATATTATGGGTCCACCAAGATTTAAATCTAATGCATTGGGTAATGATCATGTAATCAAAATAATTATATTGGAAAGGAAAACTATGGATATTATATTTTTAAGGGTTCGGTAATGGTAAATGTGTTTTATGAAGATGATGTACCAATAAACTAACCTGTTATTATAATGATTTCCATGGTTTTATAATGTTTCGTTTCATATATAGTGAGAGAACATGGCTCATGATTATTGATTCTTATGACAATTTCTGTTGTTAAATCCTTATGCCTTGCTTCATATTTGATGATGTACATATTGATGGGGTTCTGTTATTTTATAATTCACTAGTGAACTTTGATTATGTTTCTATATTTGTATTAACATCTTATGATCACTGATGATAGTCATTTGTTAATCCATGTTTTTACACTTATTAATAAATTTTTTTAACCATAATTGAGTTTTATTCTTAGGCTACAAGGTGGGGTATTATGAATGATATCCAATGATACTATACATTGTAAAATTATATTCTTCAAATAACTTTATTTAATATTATTTATAATAAAAATTAATGTAAGAGTAAAGTATGTATCTAGATTTAAAAGACTATATATGATTTTCATCCATCATGATGAGATTATTTATATTTTATGCGAATGTAAAAAAACAATAATCTATCTCAGTGTTACAGGATTCAAGGTGAGTATTGTTTGTAAAAATGGTTTGTGGAGTAGTTACCTCTAGATCTAGATATAGGAATACATATATTTGGGATGATAACCCTATAATATATAATGAGGATAATTATACAAGAACATTATTTTTTTTGAAGAATACAATATGTTTTCACTTCCAAGAAATGAATCATTTTATGATACTACAAATAGAATTGGTTCTAGAATTGGTGTACCTAGATAATAACATAATGAATGGTGCATTAAGATGAACCCAATCATCACTTTATGCATAAAAATGGTCATTAAAATTTAACTTGTTTTACAACCATGAGGTATATTTATTGTATAATTAAAATTTTCATTATAACCCATTATAATGTATTTTAATATATGGTAAAAACAAATGAATCTTCCAAAAATTTGATTTATTTGATTTAATAGAAAGTTCCTCATTGTAATGGAAAAATGATTTATTTATTGAAATGAATAGAATAGTGAAAATGATTTCTATTAACAAATTAATAGGGAAATATAAGAAAAGAAATATTATCCTTGGGATCCATTTATATTTCATTGTCTATAATTTTGAGACTCTGGTCGTTATATGAGTCAATAAGATCTTATAATGGTTAACCCCTATAATAATGAAGGATTTATGTAAAAATAAAATGGTTGAAGTATTTATCAATATTCCATAATTATATTATATAAATATATTTACGAATTTTTTGGTATCAGAGTCATCAAAAATCTATAAATTTTCATAGATTTTAGGAGAATATATATTTTCATTAACATAAGAATTGTGGATAGCATCATGGATTAATGTGTCTAAGATTTATCATATATTAAATTTCATAAACAACCCATAAAAGATTTTATGTGATGGGAGTCTACCATGATTAAAGATATTATAGGGGAAATTTTGGGCAATATATGTCATATAAGATAATTAATTTGATGAATAATTCCTTTTAAATTTATAGACATACATTTAATGATATTGATTACCAATAATATTAATATGACCATCAATAAAATTTTAATAATAGTAAAATAATATTATTGGAAACAATAAAAAAATTATATATTTTTTATTTATATTTCAAAGATAAAAATCATATTTTTATTTTGAAATGTTCTAAGAGTTATAGATTAGTTAAAGTAAAACATACATGTTAGATGATAAACCATCACATATGACATAGTTGGGAGGCTTAATCCCATGACAGAAGGTTGATAAGGGTTTAGTGCATACTAGTGGCCAACAAGATGTCTTAGATAACATGTCACTATTTTTTAATAAATGACATTATAAATAAATAATAAGGAAAAACTAGTGATTTTAATTTTGATGTATATATATTAATTAATTATATTGGATAACATGTGATAACCATATTTAGTTATAAAAAGTGTTAAGGATAGATGGAAAGACCTATCAATTTTTTTGGCATCCAACAATCCATTAAAATATAATTTTTATTATTTAAAGAAAAAATTATTTTTATGATATTAATTTCATAGAGTAGGGGATAAATTGTTAAATGATTGAGACATAACCAATAGATTAAATAATTCTTATTAAATATAAACATATCATTTTATTATATTTCCTTATATTCATAGGTAGTAAAATAATTAATCAATATTAAGAAATGAATATTGAATAAATTTTTTTATCATATTATATTAATATTAAATTATTATAATGATATTTTAAATTGTATTTGATTTAGGGTTATATGGATCTTAACATTCTATTTATCATTCACATTCATGTGATCAAGGACAAGAATCACTGTATAAAATTATTTATTCTTTTATTTTATGTCTGAACTATTAGTTTTCACAAATGATCCATTGTTTAATTACATATTTTGTGTTATTTATGATGATCATTATAATCTGATCTCACTTTTATAAATTTTATGTTTTATTAACCATTTATATGGTGTTTGTATAAAAAATATATTTTTTCAAATATTCATCATTTGATTACTGAGATAAATTTGAAATTATGAGAAAAAATATTAATTGGGGTGGGGAGTATGTAATACCACACGATTTTGGAATTTTAAAATTATGTATTATCTTGAAAATTAAATAGAAAACCACGATTATGTGATCATGAAACATCCATATACTTTATGATCTATTTCTTTTTAAATAAATTTAATCTCTTTGACAATTTTCAAAAAATTCATCACATAGTTGAAATGAAAAAAATAGTACTCTATTAAAACCTAAACATTAAATTTTTAGTTATGGATATTAATAAATTAATTAGGAAATTAATTGTTATATATTTATAATAAATAAAATTCAAAATGATAGAAAAAAAGATATGTTTCATATAAAACAATATATTTTATAAAAGGTGACTTATTCCTGTTTGATGAACAAATTTTAAAATTATTTACTAATTTTAGAGAAATTATATGATAAAATATAATTCAATTTTTATATCATAATAACAATTTTATAGGATAGAACAAATATTTTTATATCCCTAGAACAGATCCCTGCATCGACCCTCTCCCTCACAGGGTGGTAAGTCGTCGTTGCTCCGAGAGGGTAGCATGCTACCGCTTTTATTCAAGGAGGTTTTATGTGCGTCATCTTCTGGGATGCTCTAGTTTTGTAACCTATGGTGGATATGGCTTAGATTACTAGAATACCTCTGATTCTGGTGGAGGATCGACCAATTGGCAAGGTGGATGGTTTCCCAGTTATTGAGCATTCAGATGTGGAGATGCTCGATGCGGCGGAGTTCCACAAACATTCACTGGTGGCATATTTTGGGAGTAATTGGCCTTATATCAGTTTCTTCAGGTAGTTTTTCAACTCTTGGGGGCTTTGACATCCAGTGGAGGTCTCAAATATTTCCAGGTTCTCTTTATGTCTCCATTTTTCCAATCATGAATATTTTGTTTTGGCTCGGGCTAGAGAGAAATGATTTTGTGGTTCGTGGAATTTCACCCTATCCTGCTGGTATTAGGACTAACATTTTGGAAAGGAATCCTCTACGGTGGCATTGTGGATTACGTTTCCTTGCCTCTGTCTTCTGTTATAGAATCCTTCGATATTGAGGTCGATTGGAAACTTTTTGGTCTCTTTTTTGTGTTCTGACTTCAACACAGATTGCCTTCAAGAGGCATATAACCATAGAATCTTCATGTAGTTGGATCTTTCTGTAATATTCTCTCAGCATCTGTTAATTCACTCGGGTGAGGGATTCAATTGGTGGTAGTGTTTATTCTACCAATCGCCTCAAAGGCTCTGTGTTAAATGTGGGCATCAAGGCCATTCTGTTGAGGTTTGTCAGAGGAGGAATTCTAGGTCTCACAGATCTATTCCGTGGTCATCCCGGACGATGATGTTAGGATGGATTGCTTATTAGAGGTCCAGGGGCAGCTGACCTATAGGAGGGAAGGTGTTCCAAATTCCATGGTTCGCCCTGAAGTGTCTGGATCTTCTGTCTTGGTCAACCTCAGCGAGGCCCCCTTGCCAGCAGTGTCTGCCATGTAGGGTGAAGAGTTGGGTGATCTGATGTCATTGTCTCCCTCTGTTCTATCTCCAAAGCAGCATCCATCAATGTTTTCTATCTCAGTTTCTGCTCAGATGGTTTTGTGGTGTCAGGGCGTCTTGGTGGCTTGATCCAGCCTCTCCCTCGGAATGTATTGTCTCCTCCTCCCTTGTTCTTCCATATTTCCTCCCAGCTATCTCTAGTCTTTTTCCATCATTCTTTAGCTAACATATATGATGGACTTTTTTACATTAAAGGTATTCCACATGATGGTAAGACCCCCGAGGGTGTTGTGAAAGAGATCTGGTCCTTTTGGAGTTCTCTATAGAGAATGTTATTGGCCTCTTTGTTTCAGGTGGAGTCGGATCCTTGTTCATTTCTATCGTCGTCGAGCAACAGACTATCGTTTCTCGATGATTTGGAAGGGCCTTTCAAACTAAAGGTTCTCTCTCTGAAGAAGTGGGGGTAGAACAAAGGGATTTTCTAGGCCGGTCACCTGTTCTTGTCAAAGGAGGCGGGGAAGTTAGCACCTTGTTCTAACACGGGTATATTCTGTCAGAAGGCTAGTTTTTCGCCTAAGTAATGTTTTCTCTGAATATCTGGATTGCCCGATGTTTGGGGGTGCCGGATAAATGAAAATTCATTCCTACTGAGATCAGAAAGTATAATTCCTCGATGGTGGTCTTCTTGGATCCTATGAAGAATCCAAGTATGTTGTCACCTTTCTCCAGGATTGTGGGGTTTTCGGGGTTCATGCATGGGTCCCGCGTTAATAACAATATTTGGATCTGCTAGAATCATGGCCTTCAAGTGGAACTAGTAAATCATATGGCATACTTTATTAATACCAAGATTCATGTGGGAGGTTCTGATATCCATTTCTCATTTTTTTACGCAAGCTGTGATGCACTTTGGAGATCTGAGTTGTGGAGCTATCTAGAGTCTGTTCAAATAGGGGGTTTACCTTGGTTTGTTAGAGGATTATTCAATTCCATTGTATAAATTTCATAGAAAAGTGGAGGGTTATCTATTTTTAACCGTGGTATGATGGATTTCAATAATTCCCTTTGATCAAAGGTTCTTATAGATATGGGGTTTACGGGTAGTAAGTTTACCTTGTGCAATAACTGCAAGGGGCATAACAGAATTTTGAGTTGGCTGGATAGGTGTTTGAAAAGTCTCCAAGGCTTGGATTACTATGGCCAGGTGTCGGAGAAACATTTTTCACGATCCCCCTCTGATAATGCTTTTCTCCTTGTGGATATCAAAATGTCGGTGTCTGGTAGTGTTGCTTTCTATTACTCCTTGAATTGGAACTGTGTTGAAGATTTCATGGAGATGGTGAGGACTTTGTGGAATGGTCTGGATGATGGGAGGTCCTGGGATGGCATCCCTATTTTTCTAAGGTAGATCAAGAAAGACATTAATGGTTGGATGGTCCTCAAACCAAATGTGGACATTGGGGTGGATATGTTGAAGGAGGAAATTGATATTATTGAGGAGAATCCGCATTGAAGGTGGGAAGATAATTCCTTTTCCATTCATTGTGAAAAGAGAACGATTCTGGAGGAAAAATTAGTTGATTTTGAAAGGGGTTTTAAGAAAAGATCCCACATGCATTGGTTAAAAGAGGGTGATCAGAATAGTGATTTCATTCAGGCCAGCGTGAAGGATAATAAAAGTAAAAAATTTAATATCATTTTGGGATGTGGATCCTTTACATCAGATGTGAATGTGGCGGGCAAGATGGGCCATGAGCACTTAAAATATTGCTGGCAGGAACATTCTCTCGAAGGGATGATGCCGTTAGATTGTTGTAGTTAGAGGAGGACTTTATGGAGTGCATTATTATGTTGGTGAATAGCTCTGATAATGAAATTTTGATTGCTTTACCAAATGAAGACGATATCATGTCTACTATTTCCAAGATGTCTCATGATAGTGCCTCTGGGATGAATGGATTTCCGGATGCCTTCTATATGGAAGCATGGGAGATCATGGTTGGCCATGTGGTGGAGGCCATCCAATAATTTCTTTTGGGTGGAACTCTTCCTAAGAGTGTTTGTGCATCTAGAGTGATCATGGTGCTGAAGGATAAGGATCCCTCTATAATTAATCACTATAGACCCATATGCCTTTGCAGTGATTCCTGTAATATCCTTGCTATTCTCATTACCAATAGACATAATAAGTAAATTCCAATGGGGGTCTATAGAGAACCACACATTTTTGTGAAAGGAAGGAGTATTCAATGGGTGATTGCAGTAGCAAACAAGATGGTTCAGGATATTAACAAAATATTCATAGGGTCAAATATAATCATCCAGATTGACATGGACAAAGCATATGACACAATTGAGCTGAGCTTTATCCTTTGGGTTATGAGGAATTTTTTCTTTCATGAGTGGTTTTGTGACCATTGTTTCAGGTGTTTTTTTTCTCCTTGGATATCTATTTATATTAAGGGGAAAGGCTTCAGGTTTTTCAAAATATTGCTTGGTGTTCTCCATGGTGACACCCTTTCACCATCACTATTAATTCAACCTCAAGACACTATGTCCTTAAATCTTCATAGAATTATGCAGGAGATGAGAATTGTTTCATTCTATACCTGAAGGGGACGATATATTGTCTCTCATCTTATGTTTCTGGATGACATCTTGATATTCATCAATGGAAGGAAAATATCGCTTCGGGTTTTTTTGAGGTCATGTCCGTCTATGGGGGTTTCTATGGCCAACACAATAACTCAAAGAAAATATGTGTTATTTTCATTAAAAAGTGATTTTTCAGGAGATGTAGGGAAATCCAAAACATGCTCAGAAATCAACAGGGGCACTTTCCTATGACATATCTCGGAACTCCCCTTTCTTTTGGCTGCATCAAAAAGGTTTATTTTGAAGACATAATTAACTGGATGTTTGGAAGAATTCTGAACGGGAAGAATAAATTATTGTCATTCGGAGGGTTAGATACATTGATTAACAACATCTTAAATTTCATCCCGATGCATATCTTGTAAACTGTTTCCCCTCCACAATGTACTATTGATAAGATGGAAAAGGTGATGACATCTTTTCTGTGGGATTCCAACTCTATAGGTCCCTTCCCTTGGGCCTCCTAGAAACTCATGGCCAAGGAGAATGTGGAATGAGGCAGGGTTTTATATGACATTACCGAAACGATTCCGGGAATGCAATCCCATATTGAATGGGTTTTCATTGCATGTGACTCCTTGTGGGGGTCCCTTTTTCGAGCCAGATATGGTAATCAATGGGGGGATGTTGTGTTTCATAGAGTTCGTCCCTCTCTCTTAGTGAGATGTTTGTTTCCCATTCCGGAGGAGCATCAGGGATCATCCCGGTGGATTTGGGGGAAAGGTAATATCAACTTTTGGGATGATAACTATGCTAATGTGAAGTTCTTCTTCCCTAGATGTTTGGCCCCATGCAGTTCTTTCAAGGAAGCGAGCCGTTATCTGGATTTGATCCGGATGATTCTCTCTCAAGAGTAGTGGGAGATTTTTGAAACTATTACATTAAATGATGAGGATGATATATGTTGTTTCACTGATTCATGATCAAGAGTTTTTCCTACTCGTGATTATATAAAGTTCCACCATACAGAGGGTGTTCTTGATGAGTTGGCTAAAAGGTTTTGGTGCAAGGAGTTTCTTGCTAAAATGAATTTTTTGGTATGGCCTGTGAGGAACTAGGGGATTTTTACTAATGTGACTATCCAAAGGAATGGTATTTCCATTTCCTCTCAAAGTTTTTGATGCGCTTCTCCACAGGTTGAGTCGACGGTACACCTCTTCTTCTAGGGTGAATTGGCATATGCACTTTTTTCCTTCTTCAGACTACTGACTCGATCCACTGAGGAGGAGTTCTCCATACACCCTTTCATCTCTTCATGGCTACCTAGGCTGGATCGTAATGGAATGGAGCTAAAGGTGTGGAGTACTATTTTCACAGCCATCTGTTGGACACGTTAGGAATACCATAACCAGGTTAGATTGGTTAATATTTGTTTGCTTCTCTATACCCAGATGAGAATGCGATCATTGGGGGTTGAATTGTGTTCCCTACTGAAAGGGGTTTAGAACTTGGTCACCCTTGTTGGTTTTCTGAACATACCATTGTTGGATTTCAGAACCATAGGTTTATGGATTAAATGGTTTCCCCTTGGTTCTAGACTGAAACATAATGTCGACGGATCCATTTTGAATGGATAGATGCGAGGCAGGGGGCTTGTTAGGGACTCTCGGGTTTCAGTGTGTTTTGGTTTAAGTTCCTTCTATGGGTCAGGCTGTTCTCTAGGTGTGGAATTTAGGGAGCTCCATACTGGTCTCAAGTTATGTAGAGATTTTGACCTCTAGGTGTTGTAAATTGAGTCGGACTCTGAGGTCTTGGTTAGAACTCTCGAAGGGATATGCGAAACTCTTGGTAGTTGGATTACCTCAGCAAAAGTTGTTCGCTGGAGTCAAAGGGTGGTTAGTTGGTGAGGCATATTTGGCGGGAATCCATTTTCATAGTAGATAGTCTTTCTCATGCAGGAAATCAGAACGGCAAACTTATCATTTTTGATAGTTTGGGTTCTCTGCATTTGGAATGTAAAATTTACGTCCATGAGGATTCCCAAGGACTTAACCACTTTAGACCACCTTGAGGAATTCTTTGTTTTTGTGGGCCTTGTTCCCTAATTAATAAAAAACTAATGTTTAGTCAAAAAAAAAACAATTTTATAAGATGGTTATTTTGGATATTTTTATTAAAAATTTCAATTTTGATGAATATTAAAAAATTCTAATTTCTAACTCAAAACTACCATTTCATTTAAATTATTTATAAAGTTAAATTGTATTTGGATTAATTTTCATTTACAATTATATTAATTATAAATTTATTAATCTAAATTATTTAATATTAGTCTTTTTGATATTTATTTTTGATATTAAAACTTTATAAACATTTAAACATTTTCTCCCTGAAAAGACACTATTAATCGTGTCTATGGGATTAATTTTAGATTAAATTTTTCCACTTTAGTGAATTGAATTTTTTAAATTTGATTCTGTATTTCTAATCAAATTAATTCATATATTATAAATATATAAACATAATATTTGAGAAAAGTGAATTGTGAAAACAACATAAATTAGTTAAGTAGTTAAGGTAAATATTGAATTACAATAGTGTCAAAATAAAACAACAAGGGTTAAAATGAACTAAAAACATTTATAAAATTTATTTGAGAAAAATATATAGAAATTATAATTTATATTTTCTACAATTTTACAATATTGCATCCTTTTTAAAATAATAAAATTTATTGGGAATTCTTTAATTTCGAAATATACAATTCTATTACTCTTCCCACTTTTAATAGGACACCCAATATCAAGAAATCATAAAACCATAAAACCATTTTGGTGTGACAAATATTTGATAAATAAATAATATAAATAAATACTCACATCCAAAATGAATTATTTTCTGTATAAATCTTTTAAAAAAAGGATTTTTCGCCAAAATTTTAGAGGATACCCGAAGAAGTGGTATTGTTCTTCAATGAGTGTGTGTGTTTTCATGAATTTTTGACCATATTAAATTTTTAATAAAACATTA
Source organism: Viscum album (assembly GCA_963277665.1). Lineage (NCBI taxonomy): Eukaryota > Viridiplantae > Streptophyta > Magnoliopsida > Santalales > Viscaceae > Viscum > Viscum album. The sequence continues at coordinate 1,823,852,602 of OY728151.1, read as the reverse complement.
TAAAATAGTATCAATACTATAATACATAAAATAAGATGTTTTTATACTATGTTCATATTCCAAAAAAATCCACACTTACATCAAACATGTTATGAAATCATCATTCTTTATTTATGGTGGACTACAGACTCGCGAACCAATATCATTCATTTTTAAATTTCCACCTGCCGCGGTTGGGTAAATTGATGGATATAAAGTATATATTTTATATTTATAGCAAAGTGATATATATGATGTAATTATATCATATATAAAAAAAAATTTATATTTCCATTATATTGGGGATACGATATCAGCAGTCGTTTGAAAGAATGAACGATGCCTTATGATGGGATGTGATTCTTCTTTCATTAATGATTTAAAGTAATATTATATGAAAAAATATTAATATTATATATTATATAGATGAAATAATTTTTATATTACTAAAATACAAAATATATCATTTTATTTTATTACACTAAAAAATGATAACATCATTTTGTACATGTGGACTACCACCTTCACGAACCGTTGTGATTATCAATTAATCACCACACTACATGGATGGTATATTTAATTATATTAAATCGAATAATATAGAATATATTATTTTATTATCACTCAAGAATGGTAAAAAATTGTAAATGATGTTTTTAGTGATCATTGATTAATTGAATTGTTACTTTAGCATATATATGTCATACAGTCTCCATTATTATTATGTACTTCATTTTGAAAAAAAATCATTCATAATTTGTTTTAAATGTATAATTTATGTATGAATATGAAAATAATTTAATTATTATAATTTTTGATACTACTTAACTACATTATATAAACAATAACTGATGAAATCATGAAAAATCATGAAGGATTAAACCTGTTATTTAACACACGAAGAATGAAAATAATTAGCGATTATTAATGAACATGAGATATGATGGAAAAAAAGGATATTACATGATACAATAAATATTAATAATTTTTAGGAATATGTTAATTACATGATTATAGTCACTATTCAATGTGATAATTTATTTTCCACTAATATTAATCCTATAGAAAGGGATATAATAACTAAACATCCAATCAATGTGTTTGACTTCTACATCATTGATTATGAAATAAAATGAATTTAATTATAATGAAAATTGATTATTTTATGGTGTATATCAAATTGTTTCAAGTTTACCATCATTTTGAACATATAATTATTTCATTAATCAATCATCACTTCAATAATATGTTCATCGTAGTTGATATATGGTCTCTCTTTTATTTTCAGAATACTTACTCCAATTCACCCAAAATTTATTTTCTAGCATATTTTTACTTTCCATTGGTTATTATATATTATCAACACAATTATTTTCATTATATTTAATGATTCATTTAAAGTTATTCTTGATTTGGGATTATGATCCAAATGACTACTATAGAAAAAATATATTTTTTCTCAAAATGATCATTTTTTTAGACTTATGTTTGGTCATGTACCTAAATTCAATTATAAGAATAGTGTAGATCCAATTTGTCATTTAAGATAATGAAATTATTTATTCAAATGATATTTTATGATTCATTTCAAATTACTCTTGCTTTGGGATTATTATTTAAAGAAACAAAATATATAAGAGATTTGTGTTACAGTCTGATCCTTTAAACTGGATTTTTAAAATTATTTATCTAATGTTGAAATCCCATGATGATACTCAGATGAATAATAATTTGTTAAATACTCTTAATTATATTCAAAATATTTTCAAGTAATATACATATTTTTATAATCATTTATATATTAAATTATTATGATTTTCTTTAAAAAAATAATTCATTTTGTTTCGGTAAATAATACTTTTTCATCCAAAACTATGTTTTTTAATAAAATCAAAATTATCATTACTATTATTTAAAAAATTTATTTCATAATTTTTCCCATTTTGATATTTTTTAAAAAATGAGTGGAATATTAATATTTTCTTCCAAATGAATGCCATGTTTATTTTACTAAAATTTTAAAAGATATATTTGTTTTAACATGTAAAAATGAACAATACAAATTCTGACATTACCATTATTTACATTTAGGAATCCAATATAAGTTTTGAAGTTATTTTCAAAGAAAGGGATTTTCTAAATGATTCATAAATTGTATTTAAAAATGAAAAAGATATTTTACTCATGCACTATATTAAATGATTTTTAATTCTTATTTTAAATGTTTCCAGTAATGTTTCATAGAAAATGATTATATAAATATTTTATGAAATTTTAGTTTTTAAAAAATGATTTTCAAAATTAAAATGTTATTTTCATCCAAATTCCCTTAATGATATTTTAATGTTATTCTTCTTAATGATCATTAGAGAAGTATTTGTTAACATAAACATAAATGGGGATATATTTTAACAATAACACAGTCATTACATCTGTAGATTGAAAAAAATTGACTCCCTGAGTTTGATATGTAACATGTTTCTTTTCAATTGTGAAATCATTTTTCAATTACATATTCGTTTAACGAATATGTTTTCCATGGGAAAATAATGTTTTAAATTGATTTTTGGGAACCTTTTTTATGTAAAACCCATGTTTTAATGATATTGTTTATAAATATGTTTCTTTTTTCATCAGATAATCATTTTTACAAGTGATTTATTTTAAAAATATTAATTTTCCATGGGTTAATAATGTTGAAAATGTTATAATGTTTGATTCTAGAGTTTAATAACGGAATATATATATTATTTTTTCCAAATTAGTTTCTCAGATATTATATATTATTTATACACCTAAATTGAATAAGAATAGAATTTTATAGCTTAAACAATGTGTGTTCTTAGCTAGAGTTCGAATAAATTATGTTAAGATTGTCTTCTCTGAAAAATTAATGTGTAATTTGGTCAATAGTATTTGAATTTGTATAGGTTATGTTAGAATTATATATTCATTCAATGAAGATGATTTCAACAATACTAATGTGTTTTATATCTGTTGTCCATGGGATTATAATGTTTTCTTTAGTAATGATTGAGATCAGATAGCTAATGATTATTGATTCTTATGATAGTTTTCATTATAAAATCCTTATTCCAAATTTTCATGTTTTATTAAGTATCTATTAATGGGTATGAGTCTTATATGATTTACTCATTAACATGGATTGTGTCATCTTTTCCTAATAAAATTATATTTCACATGGATTACATTCAATTATTAATGCTTCTTTTTACCCATTCTGACAATTAGATCCCAGCCATATATTTTCCTTATCTCATAAATCCAATAATTGCAATATAAATGAAATGAATTTATATTCTACTGGTAATAATAATATTATCAAAGAAATATTAATGTTATAATATATTTTTTATAATTATTATTAAACACAAGTAGGTATATAAATTATAAAACTAGAAAACTATTCTTTCCTTCAAGAATTGATTCTCTATATCATAGGTCAATTTAATAACGAAGACATAAATATGTGGTTACAGAATTGTATTCATTATATCTATGATGATGAATCATAATCCTAGGTTAATTTGAGTGATCACCTTTTCATTATGTTATTATCTTTCTATGAAAAGATGTTTCTTTGGATATTATAGTCTATATATCTCTCACATATATCTTCAACGGAATAAAGACTCTATATCTTTAACCAATGTATTAAAGTTTACAATGCAATATTATGATTTTTATAGTTATATTCCTGAGTCTTTAAATTTATTGACACATATGAAATAAATTATCATTATGTATGAGGACATATCCTAGCCCCTTCTTCGATGTAAAAATATATGTAAAAAATATTACACTTCCACATAGTAGTGTCAAAAATTAGTATATTTGTAAATTATATATTCAATTATACAAAACATACTTCTAATTTCCTTATACATGTGTACATAGCCACATTATGTGTTATCTACGTAAGCAAGTTATCTAATTATGAAAAATTCTAAATAAATAATTGATCGTAACTGGCCAAACATATTAAACTTGATACCTTAGTTATGTTCAATAGTGTATATAATTCATTGACTACCATTTTCATCATATAATCAACTAATATTCTATCCTTAGATTTTTTCTATTAAAATGAACTTCATGAAGGTAAAATTTACATATTAATACATTCTTATTCATTTATTTTCCACCAGGACTCTCAAGAATGACTAGATAGTTATTCACTTGGTCATCATAGAATTCAAAATACAATGAGATATAATTAATGTATATAATAATTATAATGTCATGATATTCCATGAATTCAATTTTTATTACATCCATAAAAACATATGGTGAATTTTTATATCCAAATAGAATTAATATAAACTCTTAATTCCCTTACCTATAAAAAATGTTGGCTTTGGAATATATTTTATCCTTATTCATAATTGTTGATACCCATAATAAAGGTAAATCATAGAAAAATATTCATCTCCTAGAATATGATCAAATTACTAATCAATGTGATGTAGTAGATACATATTAATTAAATTTTTGGAATTTGTTTTTATATAATAAAGGAACTAATTCATAGATCCATCATTATTCTCAATTAAATGTACCAGGTATCCAAATGTTAATCACTTGGGGAAATACATTAATTATACCACTAATAATCTAGTTTTTCTTCAGCTCCACAAAATCCATATTATCCATTCTATACGGATTATATGATTTAGTACTTGCATTAGGGATTATGTTAATAGAAAACAGGACATCAAACTATGGGGGATGTATATGTAATTATATAGTAAATACATATGTCTATTATTTTAAAATATGTACATATTTAGTTTTTATATTCCCATTTTCATCATTACATTAGGTTTTCTATTCATCCACAATAATCTCATACAAATGTGCGATTATGGGTGGATCTAGATATGACAATGATGATGATTTTTCCTCTATAAATATATGTAATTCAATATCATAATGAAGAATTTGAATTGCATTCTATTTGTAATAGATTTTTAGATAATACTTTTTAACCATTATTAACCAAGGATTATATCATTCTCAACCATAGTTATAATATGTACATCTAGAAATATGGAACATTTAGGTATCACAATGGTAATAACCTAAATCATCAATATAGTTGGGATATTTTCATTATGAATTTTACCAAAAAGCTACATATTTATGTAGATAATGAAATAAAATAAATTCCTGGAAAATATTTTAGATATAAAAGTGTGTGAGAATCTATAATAATATGGTGAGTTAGCTAAATTTTATGTTACAAATAGTGTTTACCCGACATCTTTGGGAACATAAACCTCATCTTCTATGATCACATAAGCTTGGTCTTCTCCCCTAGGAATATTGTATATGAGATTCCCTTGATTATTGTGACATTTCATTGAATAATTCATTATTTATTAATAATTATGAAACAATATATAAGTTATATCATTCATTAAATTATACTATTGAGGTAAATAAACCTTTTCACACATTAAATACACTCCTATACCCATTAGGATTATTTTGGAATTTTATTTCTACAATTTCCACTTTATGGAAAATATTTCATTCCCCTATTTATATTCTTCTATGTGTTCCCTATTTCATTGTTTTCATAATACATCTTCATCCATTGATTCCAATTTAATATATAGGTTCCATAATATTCCTTTTATATTTTTATGTTTCATAAAAATAATTCATCATATGATGAAATATGTGAGAATTTAGAGTCCCTTAAAGACATGTCTCTATCCCATTGAAGAAAGCTTCAATATCACATTCTATACAGTGTATCATATCCATATAATACAAGGATAGTATTTTAATAGTATATTCAAAATTCAAACAACATCATTCATCCATGTTATCTAAAATTATGAAATTAAAACTAATTTTTGTTCATTTCTTAAGAGGGAAGTATTTTACAATTAATTTAATGGTAAAATACATGTATTCCATGTGTGATATTTTTTACTTATCTCTTTTATTTTGGAGTAATGACTAAGATTGATAATAATATCCAATAGAAAATTGTATTCTTGTATAACCATTTCTATTTCATCACTTCCGAAGTCTAGAAAATCTTTTCAAGGGACTCAATCCATTTCAAAACTACAAATAGATTAATACATAAACTAAATGAATATGGGATTTTTCATATCAAACAATGTATTTTAGGATTATCATTTGGAATAATGTCATGATTCCACATATTTTCATGTTTATTAGTAATAATCATGGTCTAGATTCCCTAATATCTGACACTTCTGATCAGTTCCAATGACTTTTTTTATTATAATTTGACTTTAAGAAAGTTCTACATTGACCATGGTTGTTGATACAATTTGTTCTACAAACACACATTTATAAAAAGCTGAATGTATAGGATATTTTCATAATATTATAAATCATAAATCATAATATATAAAGATAAAAAAAATTAAAAACATAAAATAAGATATAAATTATTTCATTTATAATTTATTAATCATAATCATGGATTCATTAATATTTTTATAAATCTCAATTTTTTTCAATTACATAATAATTATTTGTAAATGAATTGTTTTATAAACAAAACCTAAACACAATGTTTCAAAATACGTGTTTATTAAGGAAAATTCACAATGAAAATGATATATGGGTGATATATACTCAAACCACCTTCTTTGAGGGTTATTACCCATAGATTATTATGTTCCAAAAAATACTACCTTCTAGTCTAAAAATAGATGAATGATTTGGAAAAACCAAATAATCACTAACATAACATAAAACAATTAAGTTTTTTCAAAATTATAAATATTCTAAATTTTATCAAATGGTTTTGTATTGTAGTATATATTTTCATAAATCCAGTTCCCATGGTTATTACTAAATTTTTCTTCATACAAACTGTTACAAACAAAATAAATGTAACCTTGATCTAATAGTTAGTTTATTACATTATAATAGATACAAGAGTTATAATCCAGAATGAAATATCATATTTCTACTATTTGATAACCAAATACATACGTTATTCATATCATATAATTTTAATAAATTATAAAATATTAATGAAAGTGATCAATTTCATGATTGAAAGGTATTTAATGAATTCCTCTTCATATCAAAGGAAAAGAAATAAAAATAACTGTGAGCTCAAATAAAAATTTATTTTCTCATAAAATGTTATCTATTAAGGGTAAATATGGTATAATATTTATGCAATGCTAAATAATTAAAAACACATTCCATTTAATGTTTATTGTTATAATGAAATGAATCCAGGATTAATATCATTGTAAAAATTGAATGGATAATAATGAATGAACTATAAATGATAGAAGCGGTTCATTTTATATTTCATGATATTAAAATTACTTATACCTGTAATATGATGACCTTTTAGAATTTTAATTTAATTGAAGTGTAGTTATACCCCAAAACGCAATTTAATTTGGCCGTCCCATTTATCTTTTGAGAACAATCGATGCACTGAGGGATTATCTATAACTAACCCTTACATATCACTTCATATCAAATTAGTTAGAAATTTATTTGATGACATATTGATAACATAAAAAATATTCATTATCATTAAATGACATTATTGAGTAATTAATACATATTTATAAAGATTTTTTACAGTTAATCAATATATTTTGATAATGAAATGATATATCTAAATATTGTATATGACCTATGAAATAATAAAATCCATGATACATAAAAAATGAATCTTTTAGTGAAATTTAATGTAAAATTATCACAATAAACTGAATGTTCCCATGAAATATAACAACCAAAATATTAATAAGATATAAGAGATACCCATCAGTTTAACATTAATATATGTTCTTTAATTAAATGATTACATTTTCCAAAATAATGAATAATGATGTATAATATGAAAATAATAATTCATCAAATAGTTTTATTTATAAAATCATTTAAAACATTTCAAAGAAGACGAGTATCATAAAATATTTATGGTGTTTAGGAAGTCCATTAGTGTAATATATGTCAAAAAATTCATTTTGTCTTTTTGTAAAGATACTAAAAAAATTAATGTATAATAAAAAATAATAAATTTTCAATTCAACCATTTTAAAAGTCATGGATAACGTAAAAGTTTGTTCATAAATAATTTTATCATATAAAAATACTTTGGTAAAACATTTTCGAGGAAATATTTTCATTGATGAAAAATATACATGATTAAAAGTGAAAAAAAACATTTCTTCCTTTATGCATTAGCTTCCATGATTTAAGTGTATAAGAGATGAAAATATGGAAATTTATGTGAACTGCAAAAATATATATAGGATAATAAAATAAAGTAGTATAATATGATTAAGTTTTAATTATTCTTCAATGAAAATAAGAGCATCCCAAAAAATTGAGATTTGAAAATATATTTTTACCTCATTAGTAACATGAAAATTCAAACCCATTGAACAATTAATGAAAAATTAATAATATAAAAACAATTAATAATGATGTAGTCATGTTATATATACATATATATATATGGGTATTTTTGTACCCCAAAAAAAATTGAAATGGTTTATAATAATAAATATGTTATAGTAGACGATAAATTGTGATGAAATATATTAACACATGTTTACCGTTATCAAATCATGCATTAAAATTATTTAAAATAATTCTAAATATGTCAATAATTTATAAATTGACCATATAAATTTTATGATATTATATATGGTCCTTTTGTGATATTTTATTACCAATTTTTTAATAATATTGCATTATTACTATTGTTTCAGGAGTTAACTGCTTAATTCTCTCAAAAATATTTCATTATGGGAGTGGCATTTCATATTAATAGGATATCATTTAATAATATCCGAAATTATTTTAATTTTTTAAATAACATATTTTTTAATTAGATACATTTTTATAACAATTAATAAAATTTCAAAATATAAAATGAATCTCATAATTTTCTGGAGAGAGTATGAAAAAATTATGCACCCTCAGCTTTATCAATTCATTAATTATTTAACATATAATATTGTAGATGAGATATTTAATTTAAATAATAAATAGTATATATTTGTATCATATTAATTCATTTATTCCAATATCGTGAATATTCTTGTATGTTGGTGACAGAAATGAAATTATATCGGTTCATGAGGAGGTAACCACCGTACACATGAGGTATTTTTCTCCCATTTGACAGAGAATGAGATAGATAACATTAATTCCTATAATATAAAAACATATTAGTATATGTTATATATTTATTTTATTATTTTATTATTATATATACATAATAGGTGGTGGAAAAGAAAAAAAACAGAATGAGCATTCTGGAGATGTTATCACTCTTTATGAATCCTCATTTTCATCACCTATTAAGGACTCTATGATTGGTATTTTTGGAAGGAAAAGAATATATATAATTTGTGAAATTATGATTTTATATTTTGGTATAGGTTTTTTATCTATATGTCTTGAGATATGCGGAAAAAGTGGAGAGGAAGCTCACTTTTCTAATTTATGTGAGTGTAAAAATTGTATTCACTCAATATTTTTTAACAACATCAAGTCCCTTTAATAAACATAAGGATTTAAATGTCTCATATTATAATGGGATAAGTGTAATGTTAAATTAAAACAAACTACTGGGGTTTGAGTTTCTGTTTAGGCCATTTACAACATTATCTTTTTAGATTAACCCTTGGTAAATGCATTTTAATTATAAAAACCTAAACAAATTTTTACTTTTCATACAATTAATTTTGACCTAAAATGAAGCTAAAAATCATAATTAATAATAATTTTTATGATTCCTATTAATTAAAAAAATTATAAAATTCAATAAATATAATAAGCGTCATTTAATTTAAAAATAACACCACCAAACATGTCAAAAATGATTTATCAGATATGAATTTTTCAAAAATAAGATGATAATATATTAAACAAATGACTTTAAATCAACATTAAATTAATATTTATTCATTTAATTAGATAATATATATATATATATATATCATTTTAATTATTTGTTATTTATTTTTATTATAAATAATTAATATGGAATGACATTATGCATTTTTGAAATTCATTTTATAGAAATATATTCCTTTTTACATCCAAATGATTATATCAATTTTTTCCATAAAATATATAGTGTATACACAGTTTATTATACATATTATATCATGTAATTGTAAATTATTAGAAAATAGTTAAATATGTAAATTCAATAAAAAAATATTTACCTTAATGGATGCATTCATCAAATAATTCTAGTATTATTTTGACGAAATAAGTTCATAAATTTTATTTATCCTATTTAAATAGTGTTTTAGTAGCATAAAATATTAAAATGATGGTTATATTATATTTTTAATTTGTTATAAAATTTTATTACTACATTTGTTTTCTTGGGTGTTAGTTAATATTTGTCTGCATGGAAAATGGGATTCTATTAGTTCCTAATTATTACAATTTCCATAATTGAAATGATGGTTTTAATTATGTTCACAGAATGATATAAAATTATTCATGATAGAGACAGAATATTTTTGGAATTAGGAATATAATTTGATAAATAATATTATATTCTTTGTGTGTTCATTTTAGTTAAATATGTGTGATGAATCATAGTCTGGATTCATTAACTTAAACCAAAAACATTGTGAAAATTTATATGAATCTATTTTGTATGTTAAATTAAAAAATATTGTTTACCCTCATGTTGATTTCTTTTCATTAAAACTGATATATCTACCAATTATAATTATACATAATAAGTGGAATGTTAATTTTTCATCAATTTCATTAATAAATGTGGAGAAAAAATCGCACCTTAATATCTTTGAATGTCTATATGTTTTGAGAAACTACTCATGTAATATTTATAAATATGTGAATACATAATATATGAAAAAAAAATCACTTATTTCTAAGGAAAGAAATGTCGTGTTGAATGAGTTGATTTTCATATCCATTAATAATTTACTATCAGATGATTGGAAGATCAATATGTTACTACATGTACAGTCCAGAAATATTACAATGAAGGTTTTAGTGGATTGAGGTGTTTTTAAGGAGGCATGTGGAAGTTCTTGAATGGTTGCAAGTGAAGTTGGCTTTCAGCTGGATATTCACATCATCACTGGATTACAGTATGTGAACTAGTGAATCATGTCTTTTGTACACTACTATATTTACAACCTCTATTTTGGGATGGAGGAATCAATGAAATATATTCCTGCCATGAATGTAATTCATGGAGTGTTGTCAAATCAGGAAGATCCAACCTGAATTTTGAAAGATTTTTTTTGGGAGAAAATAATGAAATTCATTCCATGACTAGGTTATACTATGTGAAAGTTTCAATTTATAGGTCTTATATGGGACTCTAATCATATCCCCACTTCATTCAAGAGTTCCTCTTCCCTCTTTTTTTCTGGAAAGAACTAAGGTGGTCGTTGGAGGATCATTATCCACCTTCCTCCCATATTGATTTATTGGTTCTATTATATCCATGTTGGTGATCCCTTGTTATTTAACCTCTCTTTCATAAGGGGTTCCTTCTATTATTCAATAGAGTTCCCCTGAGGTGGTTCATTCACGGTTTGGTTTTTGATTTGGTATTCATTTTTTATAACCATTTATGTGATGTAGGTTGGCATATCTATATTACATGTGGCTTTTTATCAAGGATTTTATTTTTACCATATGGATAAAAATGGACTGGAAGAGATTTTTTGATGTACTGAATTCCATTATTTATTGTATTTATGATTAATGAAGGTGTTTTTTTATATTGTTGTTCCTTAGAGAATGGTTTTTTGGGATTATATAATGATAGGTAATTTAATTATATAAATTTATGGTGGAATGGGGAATGATTCACTTGCCTTTATAGCATTGAAATTATTTTGATATTGAGATTGTGTAGACTAAATTCATCACAGGTTGTTGTGGACACAAGGGTCATTTGTTTGATGTGTTTATATGTATTGTGGAGCCTTCGTTGATTAGTTGTTATGAGATCAACCTAAAAAATATATTTTCTTGGAAATTATATTTTTATTTATAGAATATTTTCCATGGATTTAGGTAATGTGTGATAATGTAAAAAAATATTTTTAAACATGATAAAATACTCTTTATTAAATTTGTAAAACTATCATTTATGTTTTGGGATGTGTTTCCATGTTGTGGGGAAAATTTAATTTAATGATTTAGTGTGTGGTGATGTTATGGTTGTTTGGGTACTTTTTGGGGGTAATGAGTTGATGGTTGTTTGATTACAATTTTCGAGTGGTGAAATAATGGGTTGTTTGGATGTACTTTTTATACAGCGGGGTGATAGTTTATGGGATGTGATTTTAGGGTTGTAAGATGGAGGAGTGTTTTGTTGTGATTATTTGGGTGATAATGTGATGATTTTCCATATCAATTTTGTTGGGTGGAGGGGTGATTGTTCAATAGGAATGATGATATCCTTGTGATAGATCGAAATATTGTGCTATAAGATTATGTATAAAAGGAATATATATTTAATAATGATTGAAATGAGTGGGTTTTGGTTTGGTTAATGTGATTGAAATTACTATTGAAAAATAAATGAGGGTTTATGTGGTATGATGCTGTTTTTAGTATAAAATGAAACTATTGGTATTGATAATGAGATTGGACTGAAATGAAAAATGTTTCTTGTGGATTGTGTATTGTTATGCATTTAGTGATCAGAGTGAATGTGGAAGTGTTCTGAGTTGGGTAGTTTCTTGTTATAAACACAATGGTTTGGATTGTTTGTGGTTATGTGTGTTTGTGTCTGTATGTGTGTTTGTATCTATGTGTGTGAAATTATTCTGATTATTATTGGAACCTCACATGGGTCCCGCACTACGCACCAACACCAATATTTCATATGGAGGGATTTTCCCCATTATCCTAATGAAAAATATCGTTGGATGGATACCCATTAATTTCTTCTCTATTTTCCATGTGAATAGATATGATCATGCTATGTTGGTGTACATTTGTTAGTACACTATTTTGTGTCCCATGTTTCTCCAACTGAGATGTAATATGACCATGTTGTGGGGAAGCATATGGTGGGGGTCACTCGTGGTAGGAGGGAATGAAATTGTTGTCCTTCAGGTTCAGAATAACCTACAAATCTATTTATGTAAGTTGTGGTAAGGTGATAGACCAGGTCTCTTTTGATGAGATGATATGTGAATTTATTATGGGGAGGTGGCCCATGTGTTATAGGTTGTGATGTGATGTCACTATGTTGTAGCATTGTGGCTTATGATTTCTTTGATGATATTGGTGTTCACGGATATAAGATGTTGTGGTGTGGGAGAAGTAAATCATCAGTAATGATATGTGGGGTACCCTTTTTGATACAATGATTATTGTGTTATTATATATGGAGTCTATTATTTGGTTAGCATGTATTGTTGTGTTTGGAAAGAATAGTGGACCTATTTTAGAGCTATTGGTTCTACTATTATCTAATGATAGTATTAGTATGCATATTCAGTTCTGCATGATAAAAATTGGTTTTTCTCTAATGTATAATATAATTCTCACTCTATGTATATAAAATAAATTTAAGGTTTATTGATGGTTTAAGAGGATAATTCTTGAGTGTACTAATTCATAAATCCTTGGATAGTTGTTGTGTTTCTGCTATAACATTGCTTTTGGGTGTTTTCCATTAAATTCATTTGCTTTTATTATTTTGATGTATTTATGCATTCTGGGATGGTTTTTGTTCCATTTACATTATTTCAGGGAGTTTCCTAAGTATTAATTAATTTATCTCCTAATCTTGTTTGTATTATATAGTGTAATACCTATCATTTATGATATTTGCATACCCTTGGTTCTTGTCCCCGCCATGAGGCCTATTGGAGGTTGGGCTCAGGGGTCATTGTCTCATTCCATTCATTTCAATATATTTTATAATAGGGGTTATTTATCGAGTTCTATAAAAGGTAATTACTGACAGATATGAGGAATGTTGGAGTTCCAAACAATTAGGATTTCATTGGTTAGAATCAAAATAATTCTACTTGAAAATGGATCATGGCATATTCTAGGGAGACCATATACGATATGAGATTTTATCACCCCCAGAATCCAATGCATATAATCATAGTTAGTTGAATTACCAAGTGATTTATGCCAATTTAAAATGTAAAAACCTAGGATAGGAACAAAATTTATAATGACATGTGTTATTATATGATTTGGGTTATTTTGAGTAAACTAATTTGAATGAAATTTGTTCAAATAAATATAAATAAAATTTGATAAAACCTGGTATTATGGAACCAGTATTTACAAATACATTTATGGATCCTAGACATCATCCATTTGTGGAATAGGCTGTTTAGGATCCACAGGTTGATCTAGTTGACCTACACATGGTCGATCTGGCTGAGGAGGATGAGTCTTGGTAAAGGGAGATTCATAATTTTTATATATAGGGTTTGGGGAAGTATAAGGGAGGTTTTTTCCGATGCGGAGATAGAGATATGGATAAAGGAACTCAAGAAAACATTCATTTTAATTTTTCTCCATTTGGATTCAGGGTCAAATCTAATGATAATCAGTTTTTATGAGTCACTATTTAGTAGTGGAAACTGTATCATGGTGAGTCGATGTGTATAGATGTTTCAAGGGATAAATTTGTCAATGTTTTTTTACTTTAGTTAATTTCTTTTTCAATGGAGAATGTGAGATGGAAGGAGTTGCTTTCTCTTCAACATCAGAGTTTGTCAATGTGGGAGTTATGAACCATGTAAATGGAACTTATGTGTTTTCTCAAGAATTTTTACATTTGAGGCGTCTCTAGTGAGATGTCTTGACAAGGAACAACATAATTATCTTCGAAACCAAATTCATCCATTTACATTACCATCATATCTTGAGTTTTATACTATATTATAGGTGATAAAGGGGATAAAATTACGTTGTAGGTTACCATTATAGGGTAACCAATATGGATCTTTAAGCTGAATAGTTGTTAGTGTATCAACATATGAAATATGGCCCTTATGGTATTAATTAGTTGGGAGTCAACATCAGTTCTTTCTCTTATATACTTCTTGGGATAGTTGTTTTAATTATTTTCCTATTGAAATCAATGAAATGTTTTTTCATGTGGGTTTCCCTTCCATAAATGTAAATAGTGCCATGTACTTCTTCTATCTCATTTTGGTGGAGGTAGAGTGGTTTTACTCCAGCCTCAGCTTCAGTTACTGATAAGATCATTTCAGGGGTAGGGGAAGTAGTATTATGATTGTCTAATGGGATTTGGAATGGAAAGAGTAAAGCCTCAGGATTTTTCCCATGTTTAGGGACCTCAATACAGTCATGGTAATGGAGGTGGAAATTAACAGATATAGAGGAGAAATTTATAGTCATATTCACATACTAGAGGATGTTTTATTAGCGTGGTCACAGATCAATATAAGTATGATCAATTAGTAATATTATACTTTTTCCTATTTTTATGAATGTGATTCATACTCCTGGGATTCACCCACTCTAGTCTTTGATTTGGTACATTATGTAGAGAGACATCCAATTCTCCTAGTGGTATCTATTCCAGTTGGAGGTTAGGATTCTTTGTTTTGATGTTTAATGAAGATTTAGACTGGTTATGGGAAAAACAAGTTAGTGGGGAACATCTTCTTCTAGAATATTAAATGATAATATATTATCCTTAACATTTATTTTCTATATTCTATGTGGGGGATCTTTGACTACATATAGAGAAGATATTATCTACCGATGTGGAGGGTCGGTGAGTGGAGTTTGTTGGGGAATGACGTTATTGGTTGGGTTGATGGAAAGTTGGTATTGTTTTATATAAGATGGAAGATATCTCTATAGAAGCTCATTTTTGGGGTTCTCCCACTATTTTAGAGTAATTCTTAGATGATTTCTGTGATGAGGTTTTAACACTACCCCTTCAACATGATGTTTAGTTTGAGATAGAAAAATATATTATTTCCTCTCTTATTTTGATTTAAAAATATCTAATCAAACTATATGAGTTATAGGATTTCATGAATTAGATAAATGATATGATTTATAGGGTTTTTATCTGGCCTAGTATGTTGTAGTGTGGTGATCTAATGTAGTTATCTAAGAAGGGATACAATAGTCTATGTTTGTCTATATATTAATATAGGTTCAATAGACTGATGGATATAAAATATTCCCTATTAAGAGGATAGTGGATCTATTAAACCAGTTTATAGGATCAAGATAGATTTTCATAATGGATATGTGGTATAGATATCACTGGTTGAGGATGATAGAGTGTGATTTCCCAAAAACTGCTTTCAGATTTATGTATGGGAACATCTAGTTTGTAGTCATGCCATTCAGTTCCACAAACACAAATGAATTGTTCATGGGATTCATAGACCACATATTCCAGGAGTTTATGGACAAAATATTATTTTAATCAACTGATCATATTTTTATCAACACTAATTCATAGGTAGAGAATTATTATCATCTTGGAGTAGATTTATAGTTCCTTAGAAACAACAATATTTATGTAATGTTTTCCTTGTAATATTTATTTATTCCGTAGGATCATTTCCAATGGAATTTTTTTCATAAGGGTGTGGAAGTAGACCAATAAAATTTTTATGCGTGATTTTCGATGTACACACCGATGAATGTGGAAAAGGTTCACAGTTTTCCATGGTATCATGGACTATTATCAAGGGATATGGTCTGATTACTCTTGAGTTTCATTCCCACTATAATATTTTACCATGGAGGAATAATATTATTTTTTACTTATAATTTTTAGGCAGCATTCGGTTATCTAAAAAATAATTTAATTAGTTCTCTATTGATTTTATTTCCTAATGTTGGTGTGTTATTATATTGTTTTTATGATGTTTCTAAACTCTTATTGGGATGTGTGTGGGCCCAAAAAAGTGTGTTGAACACTTATGGGTTTATGCTGTTATGTCCCCGTGAGTATAAATATTTTACACATGATCCAGAGAATTTAGATATTGTGTTTCAATTGAAGATACGGTAAAATTACCACATTAGAAAATACATTTTCGTCTTAATATAATTTATGAATTTGTGGCATAACATTTCCCAAGAGGATTAGAGTCTTCGGTAGAAGAGGATGATGTATTTTCATTTGGATCACAAATTTTATATATCATACACCATAAGAAATGGTAATTTTATGGGAGATGATTTGAGAAGGATGTAATTGAAGAATTTTGATCATGATTTTAGGTATTATTGGAATGGAAAAGTGTATATGGAATCCTTAAGAACATTTTTAATAGATTATGATGGTTGAGGATGTTTTTTGGAAATGGTGGTGTGGTCCCATTTGGCATCGTAGGTAAAGAAGTCTCAGTGTGGAGAAATTGAGGTTGGGGTGATGTGAAATCCTATTACCCATGGTGATTATATTGAGTGATGGATGGGGGATGGTTCAAATCATAATTTGTTTCATTAGAGGGTTTTATTATAGATGTTATTTATGGGGGAATATTTTGAGAGGTTTATAGAACACCATTGGTAGTACGCCCAAGTATATCGATGATTAAAGTGGGTTAAGGATGTAGTTTTGGGGGACTAGGATGAAACATGGGGTGACCGATTTTGTGGTGAGTTATTTGGTTTTATTGTAGTTAAATTAATAGAAATATCAACATGGATGTGTTATTCTAGATTTTAGATGATATTGAATGGAAATGGGTTGAAATATCAATGGATTTCATCTTAGGTTAACAATGTTCTTAGGGAGGTTGTGATGAGATATAGGTGAACATTGATTGGTTGATGGAATCAACCCACATCGTAGCGATAAAGGATTTGGGTGTAGTGGATTACTTGGCTACGAGGTGTATGGATAAGATATGGAGGTTTCAAGGAGTCACAATTTCTATTGGATCATATAATGAGGAATATTTTACTTTGTGTTGACATATGGGGATAAAGAATGGTTTTTGAGACATTGTTTTAACCCAATATTTCAATCCATCCTTAGAAAGTTTAAAAAATTGAGAGAATCATACAGAATCTATATACCATGTTGGAGGTGTTCATATTAGTCTTCATCAGATGGTCAGAATAATATTTCCATTGGGTTATTTTTATTATAATTACATCTAATACCCATCCATCGACATGGAAGCATCTAAGGACTTGTATGAGTGATGATGTCATTCCCCATTATGTTGGAAGTTGGTGGGAAGGAAGTTGTATTTACTATTTATGTGGTGTAGAGATCAACAATTAAGGATTATCTTATTCGTTAGAGAATTAAAGTAAACAATGAAAGTTATAAGTCATATTATGATCATTGGAGGAGGTCCTCAGTTTTCGAGGTTTTGGGCCACATGTTCCTGAATGTTCATCCTCAACCTGGGGAGGAGTCGGTTAGTAATGGGAGTATGAATTATCATAGTTTTGTAGTGATATTTGATGATCTTGGGAGAGATGGAGAGGTGGTGTATTGGTTGATGTTTCCACTATAGTTGGTTAGGTTCCCCAACAACTTCCACATCTCTCTACCTCATCAGAATATTAATAATGTCTCCCATGTCATTAATTGCGGAGATTTGGATATCATAGATGTTGTGATGTTCATTGAGAGAGAATTTGAGATATGGGATCTCTAAAATAAGGCACATCATAGATTGATGATTCCCTATTTTTTGAATTTTTTGGAGGCATGGTGGAATTGATTAAAGTACTCTAGAGGGGAAAACACAAATGAGTTCACAGTACTTGGATCTATTTTGTGTTTTTCCGTACACTATTTTTCATGTGATGCGACGTTTAAATCAATTTAATGAGTTTTTCTATTTTTTGATGCATAATGCGTGATAATGATCCCCCACTGAAAAGGTTAGGATAAAATTTTTAATCCACTTGAATTTCACTACAATGAGATTAAACCTAGGTGGTAAAGTCAGTGTTGAATAGAGGAGATATTATTTTGGCATAGATAATGGATTTACCTCATTCATGTATTTCAGGAAGTTTATTCTTCTTACTATATTATTTATTGGTTTGTTATGTGTGGAAGTTAATATGGATGTGTGGTAGTGTGGTTGTGTAAACGGAATTTTTTTTGACAATGTATGGTGTTTCAAGAGTGTTTTAGTTGGAATATATGACATGTGGTTGTGTTCAGAGGTGATGAGTACATTGATACGTGGCCCGCAGGGTGGTTATTCATACACTTAACCTTGTAGTATTGGTTTTGGATTCTCATGGGTGAGAATTTTTTAAGCATTATCTAATGTAAAAATATGTTCATTCCTAACAAATTACTTTTTTAGAATTTGGAGTTTATAGTGTTTCATTTGAGGTTGGAGATTATTTCATGGTAGCTAGAGGTGCATTAGGGAAGATTTATAATATTCTCACTGTGAATGTTTTATACGACCAGAAATGGTTCTTTAAAACATCTATTTTTGGTCATATTCATTGAATTTTTATAGTGATGGAAGATTCCATCAATTGTACCCACATAGTGAAATTAATTTAGGACATTCAATTCAATAAAGATGATGTTACATGAATTTCAGTGGAAATTATTTTTTTTGTCAAAACATTTGAAATTCATATTGTTAATGGGTTACAAAATGTGAATGTTTCATGTTCAATGTTTTATGTTGGTCGTTCAGATGAAATAATCATCATTCAGTCATACCTCTTATCTCTCTCATTTATGGTAAACACTTGGTCTCTCTCAAACTACCTTAATCAACCATACTTCCTCATTGATCTATTGATTTTTTTGGATTCCCATTTGATATCCATGTTGTGATCTCATCTCTTATTCATTTTTTCATTCTGTTTTATTTGGATATACACTCATGCGGAAATTTTTTTGTTTAGGTTGTTCATTGGGTGGTATTTTTGATAACCCATCATGCGGTATAGGTTGGTATGAGGTTTCTCATGTGGTGGTGGTTTTATGGGTATTTCCCATTTCCCTATGATGTATATTGAGTTTTCAAATATTCTTTGAGGTGTGGAATTAAATAATTTCTCAATTTTGTGTATCAAGCAATAGGGGTTCGATCTAGATTATCCATGGGGGATGGTCATACTGGTATAATTTTCAGAAATATAATTCAATAATTGATATTTAAGGGGGAAAGGGGAATTATTCATATGATTTTATAGATATGATTTTATTTTTATATTATGATTATATGAGATGAATTCCTTCATAAAAATTATTATAGTTTGGGCCTTTGATTATTATTGTTTGATAAGTGTTTTGCAGATCATGTTGTGTGGTTATTGTGATATCCCACTAAAATAGAATCTTGATGACCACTTATATTGGGTTAATAAATTCTTACATATTACATTTATGGAATTATATATAACTCATCTAAAATAAGTTGAATTATGTTTCAAACCTCCTTTTTAAAACATGTAAATTTATTTTTGGTTTTTTAGGTGTTGTCATGATGTGGGGTGGTGATGTGTGGTTCTGTTGAATTTTTTTGGTGATATAATTATATTTTTGGATATTATTTAAAGATAATGAGGTGATGGTTGTTTGGATTTCAATTTTTGGTGGTGAGGAAATTGTTTTTTTGATATGTTTCTTGGTTTTTAGGGAGGTGGTTTAGTGGCCACTGTTTTGAGGAACTGAGGTGATGGTTGGCTTGGACATTATTTGGTAAGGATGAGTTTGTTGTTTATTTGGGTATGGTTTTGGGGAAGTGAGGTTATGGTTTGCTTTTTCTTTTGTGTTGGGTGTTGAGGTGATGGATTAATGAAAATATTTAGCATCTTATGATATATGGATATAAAAGTCTTTAATCTAGGTTACTGATTGAATAATTATTTTATAGAATTTCTAATTTAAGGGGGTTTGTTTGGGTAGTGGGATAGAAATTAATAATGAGAAAAAATGATGGGTTGTGTTGTTAAATGTGGTTGTTGAAAATTAATGAAATGAATTATTTGGATAATGGGGTTGTATAGAAATTTAAAATCTGTCATTTGGATTATGTGGGGTTATGCATTTAGTTGTGGCTATGAATATGAATGTGTTCTGAGTTGGTTAGTTTTTTATTGTGAACCCATAGGTTCAACTTGTGTGTGGAAATATATATAAATATATATTACTTATGATTTCATTACACACCCCACCCACATCGAGAACTATGTTTTGACCCCCTTGTTTTAACATTATATTGTTTCCATAACTTCTCGATGATGAGGATATATTATTAGATACCATATATTTCCCTTTATATTATAATGATAAGTAGATATGCATAGGAATTGAGGGCTAGAGGCATGATAGAGTAATATGGGATGCCTATGTTTTATATGGGTGAGATGTGATTTTACCATACAATAGGGAAACATATAGTCGGGGGAATTCTGGGTAATAGGTGGGAACATGGTTGATTTCCATCATTTTTATGATACCCTATTATCTGGTATTGGAAGTGGTTGTGATGTGATGGATTAGGGGTCCTCAGGTGATTTCATATTTGATCATGCTATGGGTTGATGGGCCAAGTGTGTACTATCATGATGTGATGTGACAATGTAGTATGAAGGTTTTTTAAGTTATTGTTATTTAATGGGTGTTCTGGGACATATGACATTGGGGTGTGATACTATCAAATGAATTGGAAAGAGGTGAGGGGTATCCATTTTTTATATTCTTTCTAATATGTTATTCTACAAGGATTACAATATTTGGTATGTGTGTCCACATGACATTGGAATTGATCATTGGCTTTTTTAGGTGATGTTGGATATACTTTTTTCTCAAGGGTGAATTAGAATGGTTCTTTCAATATGAATAAGAGAGTTCGGTTTTCATAATGAGTATACTTGAGTTCTCACCATATATATAAACTGATAATTTAGATTCCATGTGGAATTTAGGAATCATTCAAGAGAGTACCAACTCAGACCTTTATTAGACGTTTCTATTCCATTGCTTTATCTTTTAGTTATCATATTTAGGTCTTGATACTTCAACAGATATCATTATTATTTATAGATGCATTTTCGGAATTTTTTTTGTTTCGTTTTATAATAATTCATGGAGTTTCATCTCATTTATTCATCTTATATCCCTATCATGAATGTATTATAATGGGTAATGCCTCCCATTTAGAAAATTTATATAACCCCATAGAAAACCTCCAACCTGTATCCCACTAGTGGGGGGACTTAGGGGTCAGTATCTCTCTCCCTTCATTGTGTAATCATTAGTGGGAGGGGGTCATGACATAGTATCATTCAAATATATCCATTTTTTGCAATCCTTGGGATAATAAATTGAATAGTAGATCAATAAATAATCATTATAAATATGAACCTATCATTAACTATGTCATAGAAAATTTTTACATTTTCTCTTTTTGAATGATTGTTATATATAACAATGACTTATCCTGGTATTCTATTTTAACACATCCATATTTCTATAACCGATTGTATTAAAAAAATTAATGTAACCACTGATAATTTTTTTATGAATTATAAATATATTCTAGTCTCAATTATTATTGTTAATATTTCATATGAATGCAAAGATTTTCGGAAAATATACCAAGCTAATGCCACTAGATCATCTAATTATCTAATAGAAATTGAATATAAATAATATGACCTCATTAAATATACAATTTCATTATTTATAGAAATAAGGTTTATATCTAGAAAATATTTATTGTGTTAATTAAACAGATTGGATTTTGAAATGAATAATCATCTAAATTTATTAAATTGCTATTTAGTATATAACTACACTAATAAATAAAATAATTAATATGTTTCTATTTTGATTAATATTTTTGATAGCTTATATAATTTGAAAATTTTAATATATTCATAGATCATATATATATTATAAAAAACATTCATTATTTATGAATTATAGATAATACCTATAAGATAAATTATTTCAAGGGAGGTTGAATTAAAATGTAAAATAATTATTATCGTAAATGATTTAATTATATGTACTTTTTTAAAATATTGTGATGATATATTTTATGATCAATTTTTAAAAAAGATGATGGATAATATTATATAATAGTTTATTATTTTGACTCAATTATGTGGGATTTTATTTTTATGAAATGGTTTTAAATAGTTTAGTATTCATTACCAATAGTTGTAAAAAATTATGGAAACCGAACATGGTGGAATCCAGATAATCAAGAGAAATATTTTTAATACTACTATATATATCATAATTCCTTGAAAATAAAATAAATAATTTGATGATATTTTTAAGAAAATAATATTATTATACCAGTATACACATGGTCATGTGGAAATAATGAAATGAAAGTGGTTTTACTCAACAACATGAGAAATTATGTAATAGTTAGTGGTGGATTTAGAGGAATTGATATGAAATTTCATATTTATGATGATGATACTTACATTATTAATTCATAATATTTATGTGGGTTTAATTTAACTAACCTATAAAATTAAAAATTTGTTGTTTTGGTAAATGCAATTCCAAAAAATATTTTTCTTAAATTCATAGATGATAGTTATGTTTTAGATGAACACATAAACAAACAATAAAATTTAACAATTGATAAAATAAATAATTTAATTGTTAATAATATTTATGATATAGAATTTTATTTGAGAACACATCACATTAAAATATTTTGAACATTTTGGATTATATTCCTCTGACATGGTTTCTGTTTCAATGAACAATCATCCATGGTAAATAATTTATTTTTATTATGATTATCAATACAACTTGTTTAAGTAGATTATATTTACTATTGAAGTAATAAATGTAATGACATGATTTTTCATAGAATAATTATAATATAAAATTAAAATTTAATTATAGAATATTATCTGAATTATTTATATGAAAACCATTTTTTAAATGTTAATTTTTTTTAATAATCAATTCAATTTATATAAAATTATTATTATTTATAATTTCCTCACATTATTACATGGATATTTGGTGTCATTGTGTCTACATACAAAGAAGTTATTGGAAAAAAATTAAGAGTAATGAGCCTCATAATAGGTATGACCTTGTTGATCACCATTATGACTACATAATTTTGTATTATGTGATCATGTCTATGACCACAAAAAGGTCATAATTTTAATGTAATGTATGGTTGGTTGACAATAATTTTATTCATTATTTCTATAAATTTTAAATTCATTTTATTATTAATATTATATTAGAGTGATTCATCAAGGATAAATATTCTTTTCACTATTGATATAGAAGGTCCTCCATAGAATTTGATAAGACATCATTCACCAAATAGAAAAAGATGTACAAATTTTATTACATTTTTTTCCTCCCATTATATCACATTAATCATGGAGATATCAGTTATTAGAAATTATAAATCATAATATTAATTAAATGAAAATGAACAATATTTTCTATATCCCTTTCCTAACATGACCAGACATGACAGTATACCTACTACTCTAATCAAATTTTATTACTCATACACACCATCCAATTAATTGGGAATTGATCAACCTTTCCAAATCCATCCATATCCTCATATACCATCTTATTCATAGATTAATCTTATAATTTTTATCTCTCCATCACATAAATATCCATTATCAACATTATAAACTAGTTTGGAAGTTGACATTTGAGAACCTAAAAAGGATACATACACTACTATTCCATAGATGAATAATTTTAGGGTAAAGATGATTCCCCAACTACAATTATGGGTTTTAATATTACTAAATAATTCATTCCAATAAAATAATATATTATTTTTCATAATTTTTTTTTAAAAAAAATAGGCCATCTGAAAAATGATGTGGTCACATAAATATGAAATTGGTCGTGAATAAGAATACATATTTTTGGTTGAATAAAAAAATTATGACTGAATAAAGTGTATTAATGATACAAGATTTATGAATTTTTTGGGTATCTATAAATAATATAATAATATCATATCCATCAAGAACACAAATTGAATTGTTTTTTGGGAAAAATTAAGGATAATTTGTATGTGAATGTTCTGAAAAAATAAATAAATTATATTTTGAATATAATTATTTAACGAATTGAATTAAAAAATATATTTTTATGTAGATTTTATATAACTTTCACAATGGAAAAATTCTGAGAGGATAAGATTTACATATTATAATGGAATTTATAAAGCATAAATGTATAACATTTATCATAGTAATAAATTGTGAATTGGTATTGAGGTTGAGTGTATAAAAACTCTTTTATTTCCCAATATCATTGTATAAGGAGTTAGTTAGGTATTGGATAAATCCAATGTTTACAAGATTAGTTAATTTCTTTCCATTATTTTATTTTAAAAATATTTTTATGTTTCAATTAGTAATTTTATTAGCATTATAAATTTTTTATAATTTTAAATCATATAGTTAATAATAAAATACCATAATATTTAGTGACATAAATGTTCTATGAAATTCTCCAATACTTTTTGAATAACAACTCCCATAGAACATGTGATAGTGTAGTTAAAATAACATATGTTTTTATATATTTCTAGAATAACATTTATGTTCCTATACTTATCACTGATTATTTTTGGAAATGAAATATTTCCATATGTTATTATATATTAAAGTAAATATTTAAAATTTATGGCTTTATTAAATAAATTAAAATTTATTAGTTGCTTAAATCCTCTCATCCACCTCAACACAAAAAAATTTATAATACACCTTTTTTTAAAAATTCAACATCATATGAATAATTTATTATATTTTTTAGAGGAATTTAATAATTAAAATCAAAGTAAATATTGAATTAAATTCAATAGAATCATATATAGTGGTTCTTAAAAGAAATGAGGTATCATAAATAGGAAAAAACTATTTCCAAGAGTTGAAAAAAGACTAAACCAAATATTTCTATATAATGTTTTGTATTCAAAACTAGATCAAAATAGTCAAATAAAAAAGCATCAAACCACCCATTCAATTATGAACTAACAGAACTAAAACATGAAATCACGAACTGACAAAACCCTAACCTAACCCAACATGGTAGAAATGGGTTTAGTTGAAAAAAATTGAAAAAAAACTAGATTAATACCCAACTATAATATTTAAATATTTCATGAAATTAATGAAATGAAAAAAATCAACTTGTACTGAACCTAAAATATCAAAACTGACCTAAACCAATCTATTTAAATCATAAAACCAAAACATAAAGAATTAAAATAAACCATCTTAACATAAACAAATATATTAAGACTATTAAAATTTAAACAAAACAAATAAAATGATTTTAATATATTGGAAACACCCGAAATAGTCCATATATAACTGTAGTTAACTAAACCAAAAAATAGGGATTCCAAAATCCAAATAGAACAAAAAATATATTAATAGAACCAAACTGAATGAAAATATGGAATGTACAACAAATATATGAATAAAACCATCATTCTTAACTGGTTAAATTCAATCACAAGTCAATATATATAACCCTAGTCAAAAAATATAAACACTTAACAAAAATAATTTAACATTCTCAAAGTTAATCATCCCAAATAAATTTAATAGGATTGTAATTGAATCTAAATATGCCAAAACAATTAATATATAATTGAAATTATTTAATGGTTATCGACATAAACAAAACCATGATGAATCTTGATCCAAATATAATATAATTAATCAAATACTATTGTAGGAAATAAATATAAAAAATCCAATTGATCCAAAATAATCAAAAGGAGATGATGTTACATAAGATAAATGATATACTATGACCACTAATTTTCAAACCCATCCATTACCTCTCTAGATCACATGATGTTATAAATCCAAATCAAAAACAAATAATATATATTGTATCTTTTAAAATCAATAATTTTGTTTTAACACTATAATAAATAAAATATAAAATGTATTTGAATTGAATTTAATACCATAAAGATATTTTTAAAACATTGATTCGGGTACATTAATTTGAAGAATCCTATTACTTATATTAAATGTTACATATCACACAAATAATTAAATTATTTGTATTTTATTCTTCATTAAATTATTAACACATATTCATTTGATAAGTATTTTTTTATATGTAATTTTATTTTTTACTGAATGAAACTCTGAATTTTTAAATTTTCTATACATTTTGATAAGTTGTATTTACATTGTTTTATTATTTTCCATGTCATTTCATTTACTTTTATTTCTAATGTTTATTACATTTTAGTGACAAAAAATTTTTAAATTAGATGGAACTATGTGATATGTAACCATACTATTGTTTATCAAGAATTTTTTTTACCACTTAATTTTTTTTTTGTTCCTTGAAAAATAAATTTAATATTTTTGTTTCTACACATCTTCTTATATTCTATACTATTATTGAAAATAATGATCAAAATTTTGTAATAGTGAGACCTAATAAATAGTTCCATATATATTTCAATTTTTCAATATATTTTTAAATTTTTTATTTAAATCATGATATCATTTTGAATAGTATATTTTATTATTAAATTGTATTATCTTTTTCCAGTAACTAAAAATGATCAAGATATTTGGTTTTTGAATGATTATCTACAATATGTATTATAATGTAAACATTGAGGCATGTTTCACTATTTACTAGGGATGATCATTATAACTTCTAAATACGATTATTCTTGAAGAATTTTTTTAAATAATTTTTTATTAATGTTTTAAAAGAATAATTAAAAAATTAACTATAAAAGTAAATAATAAATATAGTAGTATATAAATTAATAAATAATCAAATCCATGATAACCCTTTATTCATCAATTTCCATAATGATTATTCTCACAATTGATGCTTATTTATTGGTGATGTGGTTTTTTATGAGTGTAAATCAACTCTATATACTGATTTTTATGTTTATGTTGAAGGACATTATTATTTTTATGATGATTGAGGTAGTGTGAGAGATGGTAATGGGTACGATGATAATGATGATGTTATTTTTGTTTCTATAAAAGATATTGAAGATGATAGTAAAGGTGGTTTTTAGGAGGGTTATAATGATATTGGTACTCATTATGATCATAGATTTTTATGTAAACATTATTTTTCATCTTTTTATAATATTTTAAATGATAATTTATTTCTAATAATTTTTTATAATAGGTATTGTCTTATTTTTAGAACTTTCATGATTAACATTTATTAAAAATGATATTTTTTTCATATTTGGAATACATATATCCATGAATTGGGGAATTGGATACAACATTCTTAATGGAAATTCCCTATTTAAATGACGATACAAAGCATAGATATATGTAATAACAATTGTTTTAGGATATTACCCATATAACATGTGCCAACAACCCATTATTTCACTAATTTTAATGAAATTTGTGAAAAAACATGTTTTTATTGTTATGATTAGTTTTTAGTATCTGAATTATGTATTTTTCCATTTATTTAAATAGAATATTAAAATTAATGATCTAACTAGAATTGATGAAATTGTATTTTTTATCTTTAGTTAGGTCATGATAAAATAATCTTATCATGTTCCGGTTATCGTAGGAGGTGAATCATCCTACAAATCAACCAATATATCATGACCACAATAATTTTTTTATATTAAAATCCACTTTTTGTAAAAGTGGGAACCAAACAAAAGAGTCATAGGATCCGCATAGTTCATGAATAACATCCATCCACACGACAAAAATATTTCTAAATGGAAGATAAAACTTTCAAATTTGAAAACTAAAATTCTGAAATATCGCCAAAATCAACATCGAACCACCAGTAACCCACCTCGGTCCCCACCACGGGGAGACCTCAAACCTGACCACATCTCCATCATCATATCACCGGCCTGACATCGCATCACCATCACAGAGTGAGAGAGCCGGATAGAGCTGAGATCCATGGGATTGTGGAGCCATCACTTCCAAAAACCAACCAATACAGCATAACAATTACATCATATGATTTTTTGGCTGATAAACTCTAACATCCAATCAATCCCATTAAACCAACATTACACATTTAACATAATAATCTAATATAAATAAAAAAACAACTTATCCAAATTCAAAGCGATTTATAACTGAAAGATCCCATCTAGGATGTGATAAATTGTTTTTTATCATGTGTCTAAATAATGAAACCACCAAAATAACATCAAAAATTACCATCACTAATAATACATTTTTCAATAAAAATATTAAATATTTAAAAAAATATCTTCAATGTGATCCTTTTATATTCTATTATCAAAGAAGTTTTGGGTACCAAATTGACGCACTAAAATAGTGTCACTCAACAAATTATGAAATCTAACCCTGAAATATCTAATTTATACCTAAATAACCTAGATTACTATACATAATTTTCTTTAGATTGATTCAATCCTTCAGGACACATAAAAATAAAACATATATTTCCTATTAATGAAGCATTGATTTTGGTTGTAGATTCATCCCAAAGGAGGCCTGATATTACATTGTGTTTCATGATATTACATATTATTGACCTTTTAATGTTTTTTCATATTAAGAATAATTAAATATTGGAATATGTGGTGATGTTAATGTGATTTAATATAAATAGTTTTAAATATAAAATAAATAGATAACAAATTCAATTTTGAAAATTTGGTTATTATTATAGGATTCATTTTCATGGAAAATTATTTTATTACTCTATAAATTATTTATACCTCTTCATATTTTACATTAATGACATAAAAACATAAAATTTACAAAGAAATCCCTAAAAACAACTTATGTATGAAATGAATTCACTACAAATTCATGTATATATCCCATCTTATACTCCCATGAATAATAGTTAGAATATTCCTAAAACTTAGAAGAAGAACCTGAACATAATCATTAATGTAGACAGTAAAATGTGAAAACTCCTACTATAAATATATCAATCTAAATACCAATATCCACTTTATTTCCACACTCTATTTCAGGAAATGAAGCATAAAAATATGATTCATTAATTTAAAAGTAGTACAAGATTATGTGGAATAAAAAGTAAAACAATAGGAATGTTAATCATTTATAGATTAACATTAAATAAATGATAACCCCAAATAATTTTGGAAAAATGTTTTAAAATACAATTAAATCAATATTTATAAATAGTTTCAGACCATAAACTTCACCAATATAAATTAATTTTTATTTACCATGGAGTATTAGAGGGCACAAGGGGTGAATTTCAGTTGAAAACCTAGGAGAAATATGATAAACAGAGTATCAATAAAATATGAACTAAAAATTTTGGGTAATAAATATAATATAATAGAATATTCAAATTATAATTTTTATTAGGCTATTGTGGGGAAAAACTATAATTCCTAGATTATTTTTTATAATTAATGAAGCATCAATGAACAGTAAACCAAATATTGTTGAGAGTATATTTTTCATGGTATAATACCTCGATATATTTTATAACCATTATTTAATAGAATGTGAAATCATTGTATTAGTTATATGGGTATAATTTTGAATGATAACTTGGATAGAGCTAGAATTTGGAACTTAAATTATTTTAATGGTAAATTTAAAATCAATGAGTAAAAAAAATTCTATCAATGTAATCAACACTATTAGAAAACATATGGATGATGATGTCTAACTAATTGATCCTTAGGTAGAGCATTGATTTTGATAGAGATGCATATATCGGGGAATATTGCATCATAATGTGTTTCATGTGCGGAGAAGGAAAAAAATATATAATGTTGTGATGTTGGATAATTGAACACTATGTATTTAATGGAAATTGGTACTCCAATACAATAAATATTTAACATGACTTATTGATATCTTGGGCTTCCATCTCACATAGAATGGAAGAAACTAGATGAAATATTATCTCAAACTCTTGAATATGTATGAATGTGTAATAGACAAAAGTCTGTGTGATTAAGTATTTATAAAATAACATGGTGAATAAAAAATCAATTCAGATTGTTTTTTTCTATGTGATATTATTTCATCTCATGGGATTATTGTCTAATTCTAGTAAATACAACATATGGGGAATCCACTAGTAAGAATTAATTATATTGACATTGTACTTTTCTCATTGATGTTGACATGAAAACACTAAATTCTAAATGTGTAAATTTATATTTTGATAAGTTTGGTAATGTAGTACCCCTAGTTTCTGTTATTTAACCCTTTCATGATGATTTTATTAGTTATAAAGTTAAGGGTGATGAATGGGAGAGTGAGGAGAACTTGGAATGAGTTTTGGGGGAAAAGGGAAGTTGTACGGGTGGTGCACGGTTTGTCTAAACCGTTCAACCAGACTGTGTAGAGTTGGTATTGGAGGCAGTAGATTCGGCACGGGTAGCTCATGGTTTGTCAAACTGTGTGGCCAAACTGTGCGAGAAGGGTGGTAGAGGCAGTAGCTAATTCATGGTTAGCACACGTTTTGTCAAACCGTGCGAACTAACCGTGTAACCAGTTAAACGAGATCCTATAAAGGTGGATCTCTTGTGCTTTTACCTCTATGTTGCTCGTTTTTCCTCTTAAGCGACCCTAATTGGTGATTTTGGTTCTCCTAAGGTCAAAGAGGTTTCTCCCATCGTACCAGAGGAGATCTGAAGGATTCTCTTGGTGAATCGAAGTCAGATTCTTAGGGTATGTGACCTTTCTTGTTTGGTTTCACAGATCTAGTTAGATCAACTTCTCCTATCCTATCTGTTTCTTAGATATATGCCTATTATGGGTAGATCAAAGAGTGTGTATTCCAAACATGATGTGTTTTGTTCATGGTTGTGTTTGGATAAGAGATCTAAAGAGGATCCTTGGTGAATCGGCCGGGTTTTCTTGTGCACTCTCTATTTCTTAGGGTTTTCATCAAAACCTTTGAGGTAGGTGGCTTCACTCTTGACTCCTCTTGTTAGAATTGATTTTCTTAGTTTCAAATTGGGTTATTTGAATGGAATTTATTGTGAATAGCATGTAATAAATATTCTTTAGTGATGATTTATGGTTTTGATTAAATTGTGAAATCTTTGTGAATTGTTGTGCAAAGTGATTTGGCTTCTTGAATTAAAATGTTAATTTTAAATTGTGCATTTGATGGAATGGTAAATAGTTTTATGAAAGATGGGTTTTCGATAAAAAAAATGGTGTTTAATTGAAATGGTTTGAATTGGATGAACACAATTGGTTTTGATGGAAAAGGTTTTCAATAAAAGGTGTTTTATTGAAAGGATGGTTTTGGCATGGTTGTTGTGAACACTTGGTGTGTGTTCATCTTGAATTCGGGACAGATAAGGGTTATGAGACAACCCCATCAGGGTTGGGATGGATAAAGATTAGGCCTCTCCCTCGTCAAACATTCATATTGAATTCAGGATGGATAAGGGTTAGGGGTCTCCCCCCTCAGTGTTGGGATGGTTAAGGGTTAGGGTTGTCCCCCGTCAAGAATTCATGTACATTTGGGTTGGATAATGGTAATAAGTATCCCCCATCATAGTTGGGATGGATAAGGGTTATGGATTCTCCCCTCTTCCAGGTAGCATGTAAAGTTGGTTGCATGGGTTTATAGAAATGGATGGGTATGCCAAAAAAGAATGTTTTTTGAAATGGTTCTAAAGATTGATTAGTTATATTTTCTGAAAAAATGGCTTATTGGAAAACTGGTTTCAATTACTCATGGATTCTTGTGGTTATGAATTGTTTTGGAAACTAGTTTATATTTAGTTATAAACTATTTTGGAGAAAATGTTTCATATAAACTATTTTTAATAATTGTGGCTAACTCTTCTATCCTAGTTTCCTGAGTAGGGAAGTCATTGGGGAAAACCTATTGAGTTTTATACTCTCCCTTGCTTTGGAACATTAGTTCTTTTACAGATGTCGTATTCCGGGACACAGGTAAAGGTAAAGCATCTTTTTGTATAGAGGCATGTGGTGATGCTTGGAAGATGTTGTGGAGCTTCACACTTGTAGAGCATGGAGTTTTGGTGGCTTTTGAGAGTTTGGAGTGGTTCTTAAACTGTGTACTTTGATATTTGGTTTGGTCTTCCATTGTTGTGTACTTTGATGTAGTTTGACATAAATAAAGTTGTTTAGTTGTCATTCATTTGTTCATGCATCATATAGTGAATAATGGTTCTGCTTGGTTGGTTTTTGGGTTTTTCTTAAATGTTGAATTATCCCCCAACTTGTATTTGACACACTTTATCATTTATTTCCATCCTTTGGCATCTTGGGGATGTCGCTTAAGGCCAAGTAATGACTCGTTGTACTCTCAAGACAATGAGAATTGGCTGGTCATTACAAATGGTATCATATTTTTCGGTCCTTGCCTAAAAAGTTTTCATCAATGTTCTTGGACTTAGAGTCGAAATTCTTGCTTTTCTATTCCTTGGGTCGAAATCTTAAACATGAGTAGGATTGTCAGAACGTGAAATGTATAGCATAAAAGGACGTAGCTAACCAGTTTATGCTGAACTTCATGTTACCAGGGTGTTGGTTACATAAGTGTTTTTGATACACTTCTAGAATGTTGGAAATATAATTTTCATGGATTATCCAATTAGATGAGCATGACATTCAATGTAGTGGAATAACTTCCCACTATGATTTCATACCTCATTGTGTGGAATGAGTTAGGATATTGCACAAAGTGTTAATTTTTGAAAAATGTAGAAATTTCTTTCAAGTGAAAGATTTTGAAAACAGGGTATTTGGTGTATTTTGAAAATGTGTTGATTCTCAATAATCATGTTGAATGTTTTAAAAAATGGTTGAATATGGAAAAAGGTTGTTTTTGGAAAAAACAATTTGTGATAGATGATGTGATAGAATTTTAATGCTAAGCCATCAATTGCTAGAGAGTGAGATTGAGAGAGTTTGTTGTTGGTTAAGGAAATGGAACCCAGTTGGGGTCATATAGATCAATCAGAAGAGGGCAGTGAGAATGTGGTTTCACCTGAACCATAGGTGAACCAATAGTTAGTCCAAATCATCGCTCATGATTTTAAAAACGTAGAGTTAGGAATGCAACTGGATAATTTGTTTACTATATCTGTCACTACAGAAAATCCATATGGAGGAAGTATAGTTATCTTAACTAGAGCAGTTGAGAACTCTAAAACTATGTCCAAGAGGAAATAAAACACATTTTCTCAAGGGAGAATAACACATTGTAATCAGACCACAACAACAATTAACCTTTCTCTATGACCTAAGAGAAGGCAGGGATGTTTCTAGTGTGGCTCTATGTGCCTCATAAAGCGGGACTATAAGGCACAACCAAGATCATGCCACAATTGCAACAAGATGGGACACCTTAAGCGATTTTGTTGCATTGCTCCAAGGTCAGGTGTCAGGGTCACTTATCTTGTGTCAAAAACAACATATGCTTCGATTAAACGAGTGCAATCCATAAATAAGGAGAAATGTGAGACAATAAAGCAATTTTTTGGAGCTGAGTAGATGGTTGTCGATGATCAGGCTGGACCATCTACAATGTATGATTTGATTATTTTGAATTCTATCTTGTGCATGTGTTTTTTGATACTGGTGCTTCACATTCCTTCATTGTTACTCATGTTGTTGACTTTCTATGATTAAAACTAAAAATGATGTCTTTTGTTTTGATACTAATAACTCCTCTTAGTGAAAGAGAACGTCGAGCCTGTGTGTGTAGAGAATGTCCTAAAACTTTAGATAGAGCTGAGTTAAAATGAGACTTCTTGATGTTGTACATGGTTGTGTATAACGAAATCCTGGTTATGGATTGGTTGAGAGTTTTTAAGGTTCACATCGACTGTTATAGGAGAATTGTTAGTTTCACGTCTAAGGATGACATCGACCATCTCTTCAGAGGAGAGAGGATAGAAAAGAAAGATCCAAAGAACTTGTTGGCATCAATGGTGTAAACGATCTCTTACCAACTGGCAGTGTAGTATTTGGCATGAATGAAAGAAATCACGAGAGATAGTTTTCTAGCTATTGTGGATCAATTTCCAGATGTCTTTCCCAATAACTTCTCATGGTTACCACCTCTAAGGGAAGTGTAGTTTACAATTGATCTCCTTACAAGGGCCATTCCAATATGGCCCCAGCCATAAACATTACTTAATCTTGAGTTATTTCAAGAATACATGTTAAGGATCTTTTCAGGTTTAGATTTTTAGAGAATTATATCATAAATCATGCATTACACTCTGCATTTAAAAAAAGTGGTTACATAAAAGATAGTACTCATTTTTTCCATCATCGGAAACATATTTGAAATAAAACATAGATTCTTTCTTGACACTTCCTTGACACTATCATCACATCATGCACCTTTCCCTTGACCTGTGAAAAAAATTTCAAAAACATGGGATGAGCATAAAAGCACGGCAAGGGATATAAAATTATGAAATGAAAACATTAGTCCATGTATGAAATCAGACATTACTCATAAAACATAAGCATTTTAACATACCTCCTAAAATCATGACTAAATCATATAAATCATAAGACATAAAGGTAACTCGAGGCATTCATAACATTCTTACGTAGGGATTAACCCTCATGGTTACGTTTTGAATACCCATCACAAAATATTCCTTAAATATCTTCAGAGAAACCTTAACGTTTAACCCCTTCGCATTACCCGATGCATTGGAGAGCTATATCATGCTCACCCACCCTTAGTTTATCATGGAACCACCCGTCTTCATAACAATGCCCAATAACCATAACAAAATCGTATCACATAAAACATGCATAAAGGAAACATAACATTTCTACATTTCAATCACAAGATATCAATTCAACACATTGATATAATAAAAACATTATGAAAAACATTTTCTATACAAAAATAAAAGAAAAGTAAAACATGGTATTAATTTATCTTTTTTTTAAAATGTTATGGCTTGTAGAGGAATCTGAAACTCAAATAATGGTCACGGCGGTTGAGAAGTTGTTGTTGCCGCATACGTATGACAAAAAACATTCCCTTTTGTCGTTTAGTAAATGATTCATATAAAAAAGATTCTTTTTTCATAAACATAACAGTCAAAGGGGGTTGTACACCATATAAAATAATGTTGTGTATAAAACATAATATGCCTCAATGAAATGAGATTGAGACGAAGTCCCATATCTCACGTCCGACTTGAATCGATCGTTCATTAACGTCCTGAATAATAAACTAGAGTTAATTTATACTTGCTTCAGAAACTTTTTCAAGTTCATTATTCCTTTTATATCACTTATTACCATGTTATTAACACTATGTAATTATTTAAGTTAACAATGGTCATTTTGTCGATCATTGGTACTTGAGTCAAAAATAAACTCTTTATAATTACAAGTTGGTCATGTGATAAAATATCCATTATATCGATAATTATATTCATGATTTAGATATCATATATGTCATATATATCCATTATATACATGCATTTACAATATTAAATAACATTTAGAGGTGGGAAATTAAATGCACCGTTCAGGGAGACGGTAAACTGTGCGTACGCATGAACGCTACTTTCATTTCTATTTTGTTTTTTATGGAATGGAATCATAATGATACAAATGTATATTATAATTCCAGAATAATATAATATATAATATCATTAATTCTATCATTTATATGTCCCACATATGGTATTAACGAATCAAATCACTTTTAGGGGGCGGTAGTCCGCACTTCCTAAAATGAAGATATCCTGTATACCCATAATGGAAGCCATAAAGGTATGCCATAAATGAAAAATATAGATGCTTAAGGAAAACATAAAAATATTCTATAACATATATAAATATAGTGACATCTTAATGGCCACCTTTTTAGGTGTTATAAGAATATTGAACAATCGTGGTTTCGTGAGGCAGAAATTCTCCAACCATAGAAACAGTGTGTTCTTTAACCATTACAAGTAGGTGTGTGTATGTGTAGCTGAAATAATTCTTATAAAAACATAATAGTATATTTAACATACTGGTGTTATTACAAAATAATTAATAAAAAGATTTTAGGGGGTTTTAGAAGCAATATAAAACAAAATAACATTAGAGAAGTCTTTACCTTTAAATCGGGTAACTCCTATTGGGTAGAACCAAAAGGATTTCTTGAAGAGCATTATGCCTAAGATAAGGCTTCTAGGATGAAAATAGGGATGTGGAGAGATAAACTGAGTAGATATTGGCCGAGAAAATGGCTTGAGAAGTATGGGTAAGGAGGTAGAGGTGGGGGCCTTTTATAAGGGGAGAGGAGGGTCACTCTTGGAATGGTATAAAATGTTACTTTATTTTCAAATGAGTTTCGGATTTTAAAGGTCCCACATTGATCCATTTCTAGGATAAGGTAAAAATGGTTCGAAATATACTCATCAAATAGGTCTTTGACAAGTTTATGTCTTATATTTTACATTTTATTTTCATTTTATTTAAATCTTTCATTAATGAGTTAATCGATGCATCATCATGATGTCATAAATAATTTAATTTATTTATTGTCTAAAAATTATAAAATATACTATGATGTAGGAAATATTTTTATATTTCAAATAACCATTTATAGACCAATAGATCATTTATGTAGAAAAAATTAGAAATGATTTACTCAGGTGATACATTCTTTGGTATTTTTAAATTTTTTAAAAATAAAAAGATAAAAAGTCATTACCACACAAAAGTGATTTTATTGGGTCCCCAAGTTTGGAAAAAGGCATCCAATGATAGGAAATTACGTATCCAGTATTATTAGGACACATTTTGTGGTCATTTGTTATTATTATGATATTATTTTATTATCCTTAACTACCCAATTACTAATTAATCAAGATAATTAAAGAGAATTACCATCGTTACTATTCATAATGTCCAAAAAACAAAAGAGTCTTGATTACATAATATGGGAATTATGATTAAAAATATGTACCCCATTTTACCAAATTCCAAACACAGAAATTTCAATAATTAATTTTAAAATAATTCCAATTGTCAAAACAAATAGCGGGTTTTTTTAGAAACAATATCTATGGAAATTTTGGCACTTGTTTATGCCAAATTCCAAAGTGAAATTAATCCTAACGACCCAAATTATATTAAATGGTAAAAATATATTCTAATTACACTTTAAAACAAATTAAAAATATGATATAACCATATAATTAAATTAGATGAAAAAGCATTTTTGTTGTAAAATGCAGTATTTTTCACTATTCATTAAAAAATGAACATTGTCTGAAAAAGACCAAAAAAATTATCCAATGTAAATTTCAATGTCCCAATCATAATGAATATTTTTATTTTGACAACTAGATTTTTTAAAATTTTCAAAATATTGATTTAAAAAATGGTTTGCCATTAAAAGGCAGTAAAACAATCTTTTAAAAATATAAGAGTAGTCAATGCTTATGATTGGATTTATTCTCATGTTAAGCCTCTAAAACACTATCTAATTCATAAATAGACATAGGTAAAAATAGATGTTATTCATTACTTACTTGGGATCTTACATCCTTACCCCCTTTATATAATTGTGTCCCCGCTATTTATTTACTTAACGAATAAGTGGGGGTATTTATCTCTCATTACAATATCATATTCTCATGTTGCCTCTTCACTCATGTGGGTTTTCCACAAAACCTTTACTTGATGAATCACCTTATTCTAGAACACTTGCTCCTTGTGGTCAAGAATCTGGACCGGTTGTTCCTCATAAGATAGATTCTCTTCCAGGTGAACTACCTCTGGACTCAAAACATGAGATGGATCTAGCATGTACTTCCATAACATTGAAACATGAAAAAAATTTTGCACCTGAGACAAACTCGGAGGTAAAGCCACTCAGTATGAAACTAATCCAACTCTCTCTATAATTTCATATGGTCTAATTAACCTTGGACTCAGCTTTCCTTTCTTACCAAATCACATCACAATTTTCCATGGTGAAACATTGAGAAAAACATGATCACCTACCTCAAAAGAGTGATCCTTCCTCCTATTGTCCGCATAACTCTTCTACCTACTTTGAGTTGTTCTCATGTGTTTCTGTATCAGTTGAACATTTTCTACCAACTCCTCTACTGATTCTGGTCCCATCAACTTCCTTTCACCTACTTCATCCCAAAAATCTGGTGTTCGACACCGCTTCCCATATAATGCCTCAAATGGTGCCATCTGTATACTGGAATGAAAACTGTAATTATAAGAAAACCCATCCAAAGAAAGATGTTGGTCCCAACTTCCATGATAATCCATCGAACAGGAATGTATAATATCCTCTAAATCTATATTTTTCGTTCTGAATGCCCATCTAATTGAGGATGAAAAGATGTACTAAAATTCAATTCAGTACCCAATGACTTCTGAAGGCCTTTCCAAAAGTTAGAAGTGAAACTAGGATCAAGGTCAGATACAATGGAGAGAGAAACTCCATGTAACCTGACTGTCTATTTATGATACAAACAGGAAAGTTGATCTGGGGAAAAAGTATCTCGTATAGAAAGGAAATGAGCAGAATTAGTCAAGCGATCAACAATAACCCAGATTTCATTATTACCTCATGGTGTCTTCAGCAATCCCACAATGAAGTCCATAGATATATTCTCCCATTTCCACTCTAGCACTAGTAAAGGCTGAATCATCCCATTCAGTAACTACAGCTCTCCTTTAACATATTGAAAAGTTAAACACTTCACAGTAAAATCATCAATATCTCTTTTCATTCCATCCCACAAGCAGTACTCCAAAATATCTCTATACATCTTAGTACTGCATGGGTGAACTGAAAACGGAGAACTATGAGCTTCACATAACAACTCTCTCTTCAACTGTGAATCACAAGACACGCAAAATCTCTTCCCAAATCTCAAAATAATATAATTATCAATGTTGAATTCAGGAAACATACCATTCTGAACCAGCTCTACCCTTTTCTACAACACACTTTCTTGCTTATGTGCTTCCTTAATTCTCTCTAATAGAGAAGATTTCACCTATACCTGAAAAAAAATAGAATAACATCCTATACCAACAACTTCTATGCCAAATTTCATCAAATCCTTATCCAAAGGATCATGTTCCAATCACAACATTGTTAATGAAGTATTACTTTTTTGACTCAAAGCATCAACCACTTTATTTGCTTTTCCCGGATGGTAATGAATTGTAAAATCATAATCCTTGATTAATTCCAGTCATCTACTCTATCTCATGTTCAGTTCGTTCTTAGTGAATATATACTTTAATCAGTAGTGATAAAAATATATTTCACACTTGAATCCATACAAATGACGCCTCAAAATTTTTAATGCAAAAACAACAGCAGATAATTCCAAATCATGTGTACGGGAATTTACCTCTTGAGTATTCAACTGACGTGAAGCATAAGCAATTACCTGGTCATTCTGCATTAAGACGCAACCAATTCCTTTCAATGAAGTATCACTTAAGATAACAAACTCCCCATTCATGTAAGGTTGTACCAAAACTGGAGCATTCACCCATCTTCTTTTCAGTTCCTAAAAACAATCATCACATTATTTTGTCCAGATAAACTTAACACCCTTCCGATTGAGCATAGTCATTGGAATAAATAACCATGAAAAATTTCTAACAAACCTTCAGTAGTAGCCTGCCAAACCAAGGAAGCTACGCATCTTAGTTACATTTGTGGGTCCTGGCCATTCTTCAAAAACCTTTTTTTTCAAGATCAATAATTATCCCATCTTTAGACAAAATAGGACCAATGAAATAAATTTGTTGCAACCAAAACTCACACTTGCTGAATTTACCATACAATTTTGTTTCTTTTAAGGTTCTCAAAATAACCCTTAAATTAATTTCACGTGCCTATTTACTTTTATAAAACACCAAAATATCATCAATGAAAACAACCACAAACTTATCCAAGAACTCATGGAAACTTCTATTCATAACGTCCATGAATACAGCAGGTGCATTGGTTAGCCCAAAAGGCGTAACTACACATTCATAATGGCCATATCTTGTACGAAATGTGTTCTTCGGAATATCTTCTTCCTTTACCTTCAACTGATGGTACCTCGATCTCAGGTCAATCTTTGAAAAAAACTGAGCTCCCTGGAGCTGATCAAACAAATCCTCGATATGAGGCAAAGGATATTTGTTCTTAATAGTGATGTTATTCAAGGCTCTATAATCAATGCAATGTCTCTTTGAACCATTTTTCTTTTTAAAAAATAAAACGGGAGCAAACCATGGTGATGTGATAGGTCGAATGAAACCTTTATCTTATAAATCTTGCAATTGCTCCGTCAACTCTAAAAGATCAATTTGAGCCATTTGATAAGGGGGTTTTGAAAATGGATTAGCAATAGGAACTAATTCAACGGTAAATTCAACTTCCTGGTCTAATATTATTCCAGGCAACTCATCAAGAAAAACCTTAGGGTACTCATTTACCACTAGCACATCATTAATCTGAACAGATCCCATGTTTTCAATGATATGTGCATGGTAACATTCATTTCCATCGTTTTCAAGTATCTCAACATCTTGATATGTTATCAATAGTAGGGTTCATTCTTGTACACAAACTAAAAGCCTTTCTGAAAAGAAACATATTTAGCTCAATATTCAATCTTAGCATGGTAAATAATGAGCCAATCCATACCTAGGATAACATCAAACTTTACTAGAGGTAAAACAATAAGGTTTTCAAGAAGGTTCTTTCCACAGATAAGGATAGGAATATTCTTTTAAATTATTTTTTTCCTCAACATTTCCCCAAGGTGTTGTTACCACAAGTTCAGGAGTCATTTATTGAGATGGTATTCCCATTTTACTAGAAACATTTTCAGAGATGAAAGAATGTGTAGACCCTGAATTAGAAAACACCCTCACATAATCTAAAAAAACAAAGTACCTCATACCACATCATTTGATAGCCTAACATATACTGAAGTAGTTTCAAAGGATTTCACCACCCCTTTCGGATTGTATTCTAACTGCTTCCCATCACTCGAGCTCTTTATCGGACACTTGTTTGCATAGTGACCCATCTCATTACACTTAAAAAATTTCACTTACTGTAAAGAAAATTTTCTCTTACCATCACCCTGATCTTTTTCAGTGCAATCATGAGACTTATGTCCCATCTTACCTCATCGGTAGCAATTTCCAGAATTCAGAAGACATTCCCCAGCATGAATTTTACCACATTTATCACAAACTAGAAAATTAGTTTTCTTACCATCAGACCATTTTGAAGAAATATTTCCTTTATCATGCCACCTCGGTCTGTTCTTCTGATAGTTGTTATAGAACACTTGATCATCGACAAAATCCATTTCCACCTTCTTAGCACATAGAACATGCTTTTCATAACTCTTGAAATCGCAAGAAGCTAAATCCTTTCCTTATTTTGGCTTTAACCATGAGTAAAAATGATTGATTTCTCTATCAAGGCCTCGGATAAAAAACGGAGCATACCATTCCAATCGAGTGAACCTTTCTTCATAGGCAGCCACTGAGTCTTCTTCTTGCCTCAATTCAAGGAATTGTTTTTCCAACCTATGTCGAACAACCTTACGAAAATACTT
This sequence comes from Viscum album, assembly GCA_963277665.1. NCBI lineage: Eukaryota > Viridiplantae > Streptophyta > Magnoliopsida > Santalales > Viscaceae > Viscum > Viscum album. Next base: position 1,823,810,063 of record OY728151.1, on the reverse strand, counting down.
CTCAAGAAACATACCTTTGAATTCATCCCAGTCGAGAGCATCAATCTCATCAGCGTCCCTGATATTTTTAACCATCGCCCACCACTGATCTGCTTCACCCTCCAAATGGTAAATTGAAAGACTAACCTTTTGATTGTTTGAACACCCCATGACATAAAAAATCTTTTCCAGTGCTTTAATCCACCCTTCAGCTAGCACAGGGTTAGATGATCCTCTGAATGATAGGGGATGTTGCTTAATGAAATGTTCCACCACTGACATGTTCCTCTGTGGTTGATCTAGATGATCTCATGCATGGATACAACCACCATTTATCGCTTGAGTCAACTGCGCCATTACTGCAACAAACTATTCAGTTCCAATTCTAACCATCTCATGATGCTGATTTGGAAGGTCATTTCTATCTTTATGCCTTCCTAGAACTGCTTCCCTGTTTCCTCTATGGAAAACCATTCTGAACAAACATGTCTTAGATGAAGCAACATGGTAATCTTGAAATGCTATATCATTCCAATTTGACCATAAAAAATATTTTTGGATAATCATTTAATTGAATTATAACTCTTAATGTTATCTAAACTGACCTCTGATACCAACTATAAGGCCCCATCATTAAACATTAATTAATCTTGAGTTATTTCAAGAATACATGTTGAGGATCTTTTGAGGTTTTGAGTTTTAGAGAATTAGATCATAAATCATGCATTACACTCCACATTTAAACAAAGTGGTTACATAAAAGATAGCAATAATTTTTCCCATCATCAGAAACATCATAAAAATAAAACATAGATTCTTTCTTGACACTTACTTGAAACTATCATCACATCATGTAACTTTCCCTTGACCTATGAAAAACATTTCAAAAACATGGGATGAGCATAAAAAGCACAGAAAGGGATATAAAAGTAATAAATGAAAACATTAGTCCATGTATGAAATCATACATTACTCGTAAAACATAAATTTTTTAAACAAACCTCATCAAATTGTGAATAAATTATAGAAATCATAAGACATATAGGTAATTTGAGGCATTCATAACATTCTTACGAAGGGAGTAACCCTCATGGTAACATTTGGAATACCCATCACAGTATATTCCATAAATCTCTTCGGAGAAACCTTAACTTTTAACCCCTTCACATTACCCAATGCATTGGAGAGCTATATCGGGCTCACCCACCCTTAGTATATCACAAAACCACCTGTCTTCATAAAAATTCCCAAGAACCATAACATAATCGTATCACATAAAACATGCCTAAAGGAAACATAACATTTCCACATTTCAGTCACAAGATATCAATACAACACATCGATATAATAAAAACATTATGAAAACCATTTTCAATACGAAAATAAAAGATAAGTAAAACATGGTATTTATTTCTCATTTTTTAAAAAAAGTTATGGCTTGTAGAGGAAGCTGAAACTGAAATAATGGTCACGGCGGTGGATATGTCATTGTCGTCGCATACGTACAACAAAAAAACATTCCCTTTTGTCGTTTAGTAGACTCTTCTTATAAAAATATTTCCTTTTGAATAAACGTAATAGTCAAAGAGGATTATACACTGTATAAAATAAAGTTGTGTATAAATCATAATATGCCTCAATGAAAGGAGATTGAGACGAAGTCCCATACCTCATGTCCAAATTGACTCGATCGTTCTTTAACATCCTGAATAATAAACATGAGTTAATTTCAACTTTCTTAAGAACCTTTTTCAAGTTCATTATTCCTTTCATATAACTTATTACCTTGTTATAAACACTATTTAATTATTTAAGTTAACAATGGTCGTTTTGTCGATCATTGGTACTTGAGTCAAAAATAACCTCTTTAAAATTACACGTTGTTCATGTGGTAAACTATTAATTATATCCTGAATTATATTCATGATTTAGATATCATATATGTCATATATATCCAGTATATACATGCATTTACAATATTACATAACATTTAGAGGTAAGAAATGAAATGCACCGTTCATGGAGATGGTAAGCCGTACGTATGCATGAACGCTGCTTTCATTTCTATTTAATATTTTCTGGAATGGAATCATAATGATACAAAGGTATATTATATTTCCAGTATAGTATCATATATTATATCATTAATTCCATCCTTTATACGTCCCACATATGGAATTAATGAATCATATCACTTTCAGGGGGCGGTAGTCTGCACTTCCTAAAATGAAGATATCGCGTATACCCATAATGGAAGCCATAAAGGTATTCCATAAATGAATAATACAGAAGCATAAGGAAAACATAAACATATTATATATCATATATAAATTTAGTGACATCTTAATGGGAACCTCTGTAGGTGTTATAAGAATATTGAACAATCATCGTTCCATGAGGCAGAAATTCGCCATCCACGGAAACAGTATGTTCTTTAGCAATTAGATGTACGTGTGTGTAAGTGTAGCTCGAATAATTGTATAAAAACGTCCTAGTATTTTAAAAACACTGGTGTTGTTACAAAAGAAATTAATATAAAGATTTTAGGGGGTTGAGGAAGAAAAATAAAACAAAAGAACATTAGGAAATTCTTAACCTTTAAACCGGGTAACTCCTCTTGGTTAGAACCAAAAGGGTTTCTTGAAGATATTTATGCCTAAGGTAAGGCTTCTAGGATGAAGAAAGGGTTGTGGAGATATAAAATGAGCAGATCTTGGCCGATCCAATGGCTTGAGAAGTGTGGGTAAGGAGGTATTGGTGGGGGCCTTTTATAAGAGGAGAGGAGGGGAACTCTTGGAAAGGAATAAAATGTTACTTTATTTTCAAATGAGTTTTGGATTTTAAAGGTCCCACATTGTTGTATTTCGAAGATAAGGTGAAAAGGGTTCGAATTATACTCATCCAATAGGTCTTTGACAAGTGTAAGTCATAGATTTTATATTATCTTTTCATTTTATTTAAATCGTTCATTAATGAGGTAATCGCTGCATCATCATGATGTCAAAAATAATTTAATTTATTTAATGGCTAAAATTTATAAAAATTAATATGATGTAAGAAATATTTTTAACATTTCAATTAAAATTTATATTCCAATAGATTGTTTATTTAGACAAAATTAAAAATGTTTTACTCAGGTTATACATTCTTAGTTATATTTAACTTTCTTTAAAAATAAAAAGATAAAAAGTCATTATCACACAAAAGTGATTCCATGGGGTCCCCAAGTTTGGCACAAGGAATCCCATGGTCGGCCATGACACAACCAGTAGCATTAGGACACATTTCGGGGTCGTTTGTTATTATTATGATATTATTTTATTATCCTTAACTACCTGATTACTAATTAATCAAGATAATTAAAGATAATTATCATCGTTACTATCCATAATGTTCAAAAAAAGATTATTGATTACATAATTTGGACCTTCTGATTCCAAATATGTAATCCATTTTACCAAATTCCAAACACAGAAATTGCAATAATTAATTTAAAAATAACTCCCATTGTCAAAACAAATAGGGGGTTCTTTTAGAAACAATATATATGAAAAGTTTGGCACTTGTTTATTCCCAATTCCAAAGTGAAATTAATCCTAATGACCACCATTGGATTAAATGGTAAAAAAATATTCTAATTACACTTTAAAACCAATTAAAAAGATAATATATCAATAAATTTAAATTAGATGAAAAATCAGTTTTGATGTAAAATGCAGTATTTTTCATTATTCATTAAAAATGAACATTGTCAGAAAAATACCAAAAAAAATATCCAATGTAAATTTAAATTTCCCAATAATAAAGAATAATTTTATTTTGAAAAATAGAGTCTATAAAATTGTCAAAAGTTTTATTTAAAAATGATTCTCCATCAAAAGGCAGTAAAACAATCTTTTAAAAATATTAGTGTTTTCCATTCTTATGATTGGATTTATTCTCATTTTAAGCCTCTAAAACACTATCTAATTCATAAATAGACATAGGTAAAAATATATATTATTCATTACTTAATTAGGATGTTACAAGTCCTATTTCCTTATCTATCTTATAGTATTACACCAACAGAGTTATGAGAATTTAAAGTAATGATAGGGGATATTGGAACCAAAGGTTTCATTCGACCATGTACTTATACATGGGAAACACCAGTGTTGTTGTGGAGAAGGAATATGGAACTCTTTAGTTGTATATTTATTATCAAAAGCTTAACCAAGTTACGATAAAGAATAGATATCCATTTCTATGCATTAATGATATATTTGATCAATTAAGGGGAGATCATTGGTTCTCCAAGATGGACTTGCGATCAGGATATCACAAATTGTGAGTTTCGAAGGAGGATATTCCAAATACATCTTTCATAAGTAGATATGACCATTATGAATATGTAGTCATGCCTTTCGGTCTAACGAATGCTCCAGTGGTCTTCATGTATTTTCTTCAAAAGAATGTCACTTTGATGTCAGTCATAGACGACATGCATGTGGAATATGAAGCCCGAGGTAATGTTGCAATTTTATATTCAGACATGCTTATCCTTGATTTTTAAAGGATGATCAATGAATCACAAACATCTGATGCAGAATGTCTGCTTGTAAGTCCAAAACTCAATGATGGGGAGACCATTGATGGCTGGAAACTTGATGGGGGTTCAGTTTTGTGTTTCACAGATCGGATGGTTGTACCTATGGTTTTTCAGGAACAACTCCTTCTTGATTACGACCATTCAAGATGGGTCATACACCCAGGTACACAAAAGATGTATACATCATTGAAGGTGTAGTTCTTGTGGAGCATCCTGAAAAGGAAGGTGGCCAAGTTGATCTCATGGTGTTTAACATGTTAAGAGGTTAATGCCGAGCATCATAGACCAGTTGGTATGTTACAATAGTTACCTATCCCAGTGTGGAAATGGGTTAGATAGAAATGGATTTTGTTATAGGTCTTCTAGGAGCAGTCTGGAAATATGGTGCCATTTGGGTGATAGTGGATCGTCTAACTAAGTCGGCCCATTTCATCTCGAGTCATGAAACACATATGGTGGAAGATCATTGAAAAATATATATCCAAGAAGTGGTAAAGATGCATGGGGTTCCAATGTCTATTGTCTCAGATAGTGATATGAGGTTCACATCTCGTTTCTGGAAATCGTTACAGCAAGCCCTCGGAACTCAGTTGACTATGAGCACGACCGATCTTCCGCAGACGGATGGGAAAAACAAGAAGATGATACAAATTTTTGAAGACATGTTGCGGGATTTTGAAATGGATTTTGGTGGCTCTGAAGAGGATCATACACCCTTAGTGGAGTTCTCATACAATAAAAACTATCAAACCTTGATACGCATGGCTCCATTTGAAGCATTGTATGGGCATCCTTGTCATTCTCCACTATGCTGGGTGGAAATGGGTGAAACATCACTAGTTAGACCAAGCCTTGTCCAAGAGGGAATAGAGAAGATCCAATTGATTAGAAATAGGATGGATACAGCTCAATGTTGTTAGAAATCTTATGTAGATCACCATCGCAAACCATTGTCGTTCGTTGTGGGAGATCATATCTTCTTGAGGATCTCACCAAGGTTGGGACATCGTCGTTTCGATAAGCAGGTAATGTTATCTCCTTGATACATTGACCCTTTTGAGATACTGGAATGGGTTGGAGAGGTGGCATATCGGTTGGAATTACCACCACAGTTTATTTCGGTCCATAATGTGTTCCATGTATCTCAATTGAAAAAGTATCAACCTGATCCTGACTTGGTGATCAGATGGGATCATGTTGACCTAGAGCCAAATGCTTCATTGATACATATCCTGGTACAAATTGAGGATCGACAAGAGAATGTATTTCATGGAGAAAGCATCGGTCTAGTCCAGGTTTTATGGAATCATGGTCAGATTCAGGAAGAGACTTGGGAACGTGAGAATGAAATGAAAGAGCAATGGCCGATACTCTTTTAGCTGGGTGAATGTTTTCTACATTCTGGGTATGGAATGTCCAATGGTGGGGAGAATGTAGTACCCCCTGTTTTTGGTATGTAACCCTTTATTGATTCTTTTATTGGTCATAATTTTAAGGGTGATGAATAGGAGAGTTGGGAAAACTTGGAATGAGTTTTTGGGAAAAAAGGGAAGTCCCACGGGCGGCGCACAGTTTCTCCAAACTGTGTGTCCAAGCCGTGCAGAGTTGGTATTGGAGGTAGTAGCATCCACACGGGCAGTGCACGGTTTTCCAAACCATGCTGCCAAACAATGCGGGAACGGTGGATGAGTCATATCTAATGCACGGTTGGCACACGGTTTGTCAAACTATGCGAACTAACCATCCAACCACTTAAACGATATCATATAAAGGTGTATCTCATGTTTTTTTGCCAATATGTAGCTATATTTTCTGCCTAAGTGGCCCTAACTCGTGATTTTATTTCTCCTAAGGTCAAAAAGGGTCCTCCCATCATTCCGAAGGCGATCTGAAGGATTCTCTTGGAAAATCGAAGTCAGATTCTTGACGTATATGATCGTTCTTGTTTGGTTTCTTAGATCTACATAGATTTACTTTTCCTATCCTCTCCGTTTCATAGATCTATGAAAATTATGGGTAGATCTGTGTGTGTTTTTGAAAACAAATGATGAGTTTTGGTCTTGGTAATTTTAGGAGAAGAGATCTAAGGAGGATCCATGGGGAATCAACTATGTTTTCTTATGTATTATTCGTTTATTAGGGTTTTTGTCAAAACCTTTGATGTAGGTGTCTTCACTCTTGAATCCTCTTGTTAGAATTGATTGTCTTTGTTTAAAATTGGGTTATTAGAATGGAATTGATTCTAAAAATCATGGAATAAATCTTGGTCAGTGATGATTTATGGTTTTGATGAAATTATGAAATCATTTTGAATTGTTGTGTAATGTGATTTGGATTCGTAAATTTAAAATGTTGATTATAAATTGTGGATCTGGTGGAATGGTAAATAGTTTGATAAAAAATGGGTTTTCAATAAAAAAAAGTGTGTTTTATTGAAATGGTTTTTATAGTTTGAACACACTTTGTTTCGATGAAAAGGTTTTCAATAAAAGGTGTTTTATTGAAGGATGGTCTTGGAATGATTGTTGTGAATGCGTGGTGTGTGTTCGGCTTGCATTCAGGACGGATAAGGGTTAGAAGTCTCCCTTATTAGGTATGGGATGGAAAAGGGTTAGGGCTCTCCCTGGTCAAACATTCATATTGCATTCGGGACAGATAAGGATTAGGGGTCTCCCCGATTAGTGTGGGGATAGATATGGGTTAGGTCTCTCCCCCATCAAGCATTCATGTACATTTTGGTTGGATAAGGGTAAGAAGTCTCCCCCATCATAGTTGTGATGGATGAGGGTTATGGATTCTACCCTCTTCCTGGAAGCATGCATAGTTGGTAGTATGGGTTTATAGAAATGGTTTGGTATGCCAAAAAGGAATGTTTTGTGAAATGGTTCTAAAGCATGATTGGTTATTTTTCTGAAAAAATTACTTGTTAAAAAACTGGTTTCAATTTCTCTTAGATGCTTTTGGTTATGAATGGTTTTGGAAACATGTTTATATTTAGTTATAAACTGTTTTTGAGAAAAAATTTCATATAAACTGTTTTTATATAGTTGTATCTAACTCATCTATCCTAGTGGCGTGATTATGGATGTCATTATGGAAAACCTAGTGAGTTTTATACTCACCCCTACTTTGGCACATTGGTGCTTTTGTAGATGTCGTATTCCGGGACACAGGTATAGGTAAAAAATCTTTTTTCTAGTAGCTTGTGGTGATTCTTGGGAGATGATGTGGAGCTGGGAGCTTGTGGAGAATAGAGTTTTGGTTTATTTTGAGAGTCTTGAGTGGTTCTTCTGCTGTTTACTTTGGTGTTTGGTTTGGTCTTCCGCTGTTGGGTACATTGATGTGGTTTTACATAAATGAAGTTGTCTAGTTGTCATTCTTTTGTTCATGCATCATATAGTGAATGATTGTTATGCTTGGTTGGTTTATGGGTTTTTATTAAATTGTAAATCATCCCCCAACTTGTATTTGAAACACCTCAGCATTTGTTTCCAGCCATTGGCGTCTTGGGGATAACATATAAGGCCTGGTAATGAATCATTATACTCTCAGGACAATGATAATTTTTGGGTCATTACATGTATGATAGGATAATTAATATAAATTAAAAAGTATTTATACAATATAATTTACACTATTATATACATTATTTCATTCCCGAATATCATTTTGGTTTAGATTTTTAGAGTATTTGATCATATGAGAACTTAAAAAAATACATTGTTGTGAACATCATCAATGATTCTAAATTACCCATAATAAATTGATATCAAAATATTAATTTTAAAGAAACAAATTAAAAACACTCATCTCAGCCATATATATTAACCTATTAATCTTTAATACATAATGAAAAAGATCTTAAATCATCTATTGAGTAATAAATGATTATTATTGAACATAAAAATTTATATAGAAACTTTTAATCCATGAATAATTATAAAAAATCCATTTTAAAAAATAAAAATTGGGTTCGAAATAGACATTTTATAAACCAATAAATCCACTTCCCTATAAAAATATTTTCAGAAAACATTTAAAAATAATTTAAAATATAAAATAAATCATATACTATTTAATTTTCAATAATCAATATCACTTGAAATCACGTTAAACATGTTCTAATTTTTATACTTAATAAGTATCATATACTTTTATTCGAACATATGATCATTATACTGCCCTGAGAAATCATAATATTTCTAAAAAACCTAGGGAATGAGTAGAAGAAACATTTAGTTATATTGGGTCATCCTTTCCTACATCACAATTAAAAATGTAATTCCTGATATAGTTTTCTCATATACCAAATGGATTTTAGGGATATGATAAACACATCCATCCATGGATTTTAACGGAACAACAAATCCCTATTTTATTATAGAACAACAATTCTATGGCTTATAAGGGAACACACTATCATCTTGAAAAGTCATGAGAAACAAAAAATAATCATAACACATATAATCCATTAATTACCAAAATAACAAGCATAATGATATTGTATAAAAATATAAGAAATCATATTATGGGTATTGAATTGTCCAATATATTTAAAAAACATTTTTGAAATTATCTGGAACATAGGGAAATGAAATTTTTTAGAACAAGTAATGAAAGCATATAAAATAATTAAAAAATTAAATAATGGTTATAATTATGAGAAATTTCATTGACACTGTATATGTAAAAAAATAAGAGTCCATTATTTTTTTTAAAAGCCTAACCATTTTGTTAAAAGATTAATTTTGAAAATTATTTAATTAAATTAAAGAGAGACATACATTATCCTTTAAAATTCAATTATTTCCATATAAATATATTAATAATATATTATCGAAATAAATACATGGAAGAATAAAAATTATAATGGAATAATTAAATGAGAGTTTTTTTTTAAAAATCCATTACATCAGGTCATACTCATTTCATGTGTTCTTTATCTACATAAAAATAAAAATATATTAATTATTTACATTCTGAATGATTTTTTTCATGTTTAAATTTAATTTTTACAATGTTTAAATCATTCACTCATTCAATTATGTTCGAATAATATGTTTTGAAAATATTCAGTTTATATTTAAAAAATTGATTTGGTTGGAAAACTAGTGTCTATGTGGTCGTTATGCCATCATATACAGAATAAAATTAATAAAATAATTATAATTTTTATACTAAAAATATATTTTTGCAAACTACAATTAACTATTGTTCGGAATAAATATCTATGATAAAATTATGAAGACAGTAGGGAATATATGTTCACGATTAATGTTTCCATTTTTCAAGGATAATTATTGAAAAAGATGTGTATTATTAAATAATAACAGAGTTATTATTTTTTAATAAATTCCATATTATATGAATAAATATAATTACATATCATCCATTTTATTTTTGTGATGAAAATTTATTAAAACTGCATAATAGAGGTTTTTTTCCACACCAACACATGAATAACATTATCATTTATTAGGGAATGGAAAGGAAATAATGTAAATGATACATTACATTTTTATAAAGCTATATAAATCGTGAAAATCATCTATATACATTAAATACATTATTATACCCAGTTCATAGTGATTGTAATGAAATATGAATTATGTCTTTTTTAGGAAATAGTTTATCATCCACAGGAATCATTATTTTATTTTCCACTTGATAGAAATGACTATTGTTGTTTGTTAATAAATTATATTAATAACATTTCAATACATTTAATATAATAATATATTTATTTCATCAGGTATGATTAATATTTAGTAATTTTTTAAGAATAAATACTACAAAAACGATTGGTTATGAACTAATAAACTTCTTTAAAAAACATAATAATGCTTACACCGAAAGCATCCTATGACTGTGTTTTGATCATGAAAATCATTATTTATCTTCATTAGTAATTAACAGTAAGTGTTTTGGTAGAGATTGGGATAATTAAATGGTTTTTTAATTTTGATGAATAGTTGGGTTGAGGTTCCCTTTTTTACATGAGGGGAGAGGAACACGTCCAATTTCTTAAATTAATCAATTAATATAAATTCATTTTCATGTTAAAATAACACAGAACAAATTAATATCGAATATTTGATGAATATTGGTCGAAATATTGTAATAAAGTAATATAATTTTATACTCCGGGTTGTAATTTCTCCCTTATCATTTTTACATAACCCCTCGACAAACCTATTGTCAATTACTAAGATTAAAATGATTCTTTCTCATTAGTGGTCACTATAGAAACTATAAAATGACAACATAAAAATAAATAGACCATGGTTTATTTAATAAAGTATATCAAATTAACTTGGTATATGATAATATTTATTCGGAATTTTAAATCATTTAATAAACCATTATTTATTGTCAAATATCATTAACAATGTTTTTAAATTATTCATTTAATTTCACTTTAATAACATTTATTAATATTATAAATCAAATATAAAAGTCTAAATTTACGCAAATATTTAATAATTTTGTAAAAAATTCACTATACACAATAAATAAATCATGGTTTAATATTTTAAGAGTTTTAATACCATTTTATTATTTTATCTATTTATTCCATAAAAATATGCACCTGTTTCATAAGAATTTAAGTTAATTATTTAAAAATTAAAAAATTAAATAAGTTAACAAGATGAAAAAAAAAAATCATTTATCTCTTATATGAATATTTATAACTAAAAATATGCATAGATTATTCTTATTTAAAATATTTATATATATAAAAGAGAGATTGTCAATTTTCATGATTCCTAATATATTATAATATAATGGTCATACAAATGAAAAAATTGAAAAATATATCATATTTTATAAATTAATAATATTATGAAAAATATATAGTCATCTTTTTTATTTAGTTCATGTGTTTGTTCCATTTTTGGGTACATTTTCTACTAATTGTAACCTAAATTTTCAAAATTTACCTTTAAAAGGTGAATAAAATTAATAATGTTCCTATTGATATTGAAAAAATAAAAGTTAATAATTTAAAATATTTGGTCCTTAGAATTCAAAATATAGAATCATTTTTCGAATATTTCATAAACAATTGTGGAATAATTAAATTAAATATGAAACTGTAAAACACAATAAAAATGTATTTTAACAAAAAATTCCTTTTCACATTATAAATTGTTATATACCAAATAAATGTGATAAAATATTAACATGGTCTATAATTGGATTATTGGTTTCCAAAAATCACCAATGTTTTTTAACACTAATCTATAATATAATTTTTCATTCTAAAGTATATTGAAAGAATATAATGTCTTATATAAAATTTAGTATTTTTTACTATTCAATGAAAAATCAATATTTCTATAATATTAAACTAAATTAAAGTTAAAATAATTATAACATGAGGAATTTATGAGTAATATTGAATTTTTAAATATAATTTAATTTTATTTGGAAATAAATATTTCAAATAAATCCATATAACGTATAAAACAACAATTTGGATTGAAATAATTATTTTTTACATTTGACAAATAAATAACTTCAAATTTTTATAACGAATATATCATAATAAAATAAAATTTATAAATATATAAAACTATATATTTTAACATTACCTCTGTTGTCAAATTGTGCACTATTTTGGAAATTCTGCTCAAACAATTTTATTAATCACATCAAAAAATTGTGTTAATTTTCCCGTATTAAATTTTCAGATTTTTATGTTTCTTTTTATAATTTATTATTTTTGAAAAAATATTATCCTGATGCACTATCATATTCATAAAAACATTACCTTTTGAGACAAGCATCTAAATAGTTTTCCCTTATATGAAATGTTCTCCTCCAAGTTAACTTTATCAGGTCTCAAATAATGAGATGAATCCAACTAGTATTTTCATTACATGATAAATGAAATATATTCAATACATATGATAATCATTAATAAGATACTTCTTAGTATGAAAATGATCCAACACTATTTAGGATTTTATATAGTCCAATTACATGTTAACAAATAGTCATATTTTTACAAAAAATTATAACTTTTTTCTAGGAATATACATTAAGAAAAATATGTTCAGTTACATCATAATATTTAATATTACTACAATTATCATTTTAAATTTTATTCATGATCTAATCTGTACTCACATGATACTAATACACCTTCCTCTTATCAACAATTTACTCTACCAACACTTGTCCCAACAACTTTATTTCACCCAATTCATATAAAAAATATTGAGTCTGACACAATTTACCAAATAAATGCTCAAATATTTCTATCTATTTTCAGGAATGAAAATTATTATTATATGAAATGTCAACACATGAATGAATTTTCCCAAAAAATCATTGGTAATATATTCAACAAGGATGAATAATTTCATTGATGGTATTAAATTTTCACTCTGATTATCCATATGATTGAGCATAAGAGCCATGACTAAAATTTTATTTAGATCCCACTGGACTTCGATTTCCCTTAAAAAAGGATGTAAATATAGTATCAAAGTTAGCTATAGTGGATATTGTAACTCCATGTAGCATGAATGTATCCTTAAGATATATTATAGAATTTATATTTTAATACATAATATATTGAATAAGAAGAATATGTGAATATTTATAGCATCAATAAATAATTCCTTTTTGAATGGCCTGAAGGCCTTTATTTTTATTGATTTTTGATTACCCCTTTCAAGGGATGAGGGGGAACCATTATAAAGCTTGTAGGCTCAGATATTAGATAGTATGTGGGCTTATGAGATTACATGACAAGAAGGAATTATGGAATTCAACCATACTATCTATAAGGAACTGCCCCTCCCCAGCATCTGCGTCCTGATAGTAGATCTCCATCTTTGCAAGACCGTCTGGCTACACTTCCCGTGAAACATCAATAAATAATAGAACAAACCACATTAATATTTTTAGTTCCCTTTTGTAATCCAAAAAAATATAGATATATTTTTTCTATTTTCACTATGTTATTGAAAAGGGATAATCCATACCCATTGGTAAATTCAATTCAACATTAATCTATTAGTAAGAAAAAAATTATGTTAAAGTTAGATGTATATATTTCCATTACATCCCACCAGTAATAATCTCAAGGGTATCTATTCTTCTTAGTACTTCCATGAATAATAGAAAATATGGAACTATGAGATTCACACAACAATTATCACATCAGCATAGAAACATACAGAACAGATCATATTATTATATATATGATAAAAACTTCTTCATTAACATTAATCTAATGAAAAATATTCAAGATAATAGTTTTATCTTTTCTAATAAAACATGATAATCCTTTGATTTCATGACATTTATATTATAATTTATTATACAAACACCAAATACAAAATATAATAAGTTCCTTTGTGAAACAATTCTATGCTATATTTCACAAAATCATTATACAATATGTCATTTTCAGTATATAAAATTTAAAAAATTTCAATATTTTTTCAACTCAATGCATTTGTTAAAATGTTTTATTTTCTATTATTATATGGAATCATACATTCATAACCCTTAATCAGTTCCATTAATCTCATCTACCCCATTCTCATATCATCATGAGTAAGTATAAACTTCTGGATTTAGTGACCAATATATATTTAAAACCATAAACATTATAAATGATGACCTCGAATTTTTTAATTAAAAAAACTGTAATATTTAATTATATATCACATATAAAATAATTTATATCACGGGGCTTCAATTATAATGACGAATAAGTTATTACCTAATCATTATAAATTATTAATCTATGACATCAATTCAATGAAGAATTTTACTATATGAAATGTTCACCATTTATATAGGGTGATCCAAGAACCCATGCTTTCACCAATCCATGTATTAAAAATCATCACATTCTTTTCCCAAATTAATTTTTATTATTTTAATGTTAACATAGGTAGTGGGAGAGATAAATGATTAATGATTCCAAAACAGAGCTTATAGTAACCCATAAATAATTAAACATTGAATCTAAGTAATATTTTTTGGTCTTTTACACTCAATACCAACATTAATTTTAGTAGTGGAAATTGTTATTCAATATTTAGAAATAATATTTCCTAGGAAGGAAATTTTTTCCCACCAAGATTAACACTTAACATTTTATAATATAGTTTTTATTCATTAAATTTTTAATAAAACCCATAGTTCTTTTTCACGATCCTCAAGAATTTTAGAATGAAAAAATTTATTAACATTTAAAACCCTACAATGATTTATAAATAGTTATGAAAAACACTGTTAAAAAGATCAATGGATATATCTAGTGGATTTGATGTCCTACAAGGAAAAACTAAAAAATAATCCTATTGTATAGTCTTAAACAATGTATTCGAATAAAATCAACCTTCACCATAAACTAATGGTACCTTGATCTATGATCAATCATAAGTATTTATTTTTTTCCATGGAGATGATCATAAAAATAAATGATATTAGTAAAAGGATAATTTTCCTAATAGTAACATTATTCAAGTACCTACAATCATAAAATATTCTCATTATAACATATTTATTTTTTAAAAATAAAACTAGATCACCCCATGGTGATGTTATTGGCTGAATGAGACCATTTCTAATAAATATAGTTAAAATATTTATCAATTTGACATGTTCTAAATGAATAATTTGTCAATATGGTTTTAGAATAATAATAACATAACAAAATATGTTGACTATGTCATTTTTGGATCATATTTTTAATAAATTTTTAATGTTTTCAAATGATTATCAGTTAAAATTTCTATCTAATTCAATGTTTCAGTAATATTCAATAAAAATATGAATGTGGAATTAAAATTAATAATGATGGATTATACCAGTGATAACTATATATTTAATATATTTTTTTTCATATTTTGATTAGAATTTAATTTTTCATAACATTTTTCTAAAAAAATTTCAAGAACTTCACCAATAAATGGTCCACAAAAGCAAGTTAGCCATAAACTAAGGTTAACCAGTCACCTATCCATCCCCAATATCCTTTTATCCATGATACCCATCTCGAACACCAATATAGGAAAGTGGTTGCAAAGGGTCAACAACACAATTTGTGGACTAGCAGTGGTGAAATCCACGAGTTGTTCAATGATCAGCCACATCCCATGATTTATATGTTAGGGGTAATAATCCCTATTGCTAGGGGAGTTTGATTTCAATTGGATGGGGTAGTCCAAATTGGTGGGTGGGGGTCCCCTTGTCCTATCTTGATTTTGTTGTAGGGGTGATCCCACAAAGTGGGATTATATTCTCGTTCACACCTGCATCACTATTTCGATGGGGGACACATAAAATGAGACTTACATTTAAATTTTAAGGAATTATTGTGATTTACCATAGTTTCACATAACTCTCACCATCAGACATAAATCCCTACAATGATCTACAACTACCACCTCCGACTTCAACATCATCCATAGTTGTTGTTCACTGAATAACACCATGGAAACTACTATTGTGTCTCACGAAATACCTCCATCAATATTTCATGGCATAATAAAACCTGAGAGATTGTTCTATTATATGTTTTTCTATGATAATTCTATTTTGATCTTCATCTAGCGACATTGTAGGATGATATATGGATTATTTGGAGGATCTCCCCTTTCCAATGCCACAATCACTATCCCTCATTAATGAATGTCTATGTCCATATGCATGAACATCCAGCCTCTTTCTAGCCTTGTGGAACCAATCAATGCTTCTTCAAATTAAAAATCTTGTATTAGCGAGTTTTTCTACTCAAATCTAGTGGGACAAGGGTGATATATTGAATAAATAAACTAATATATGGTTTTTTATATGAGGAGGATGGGAAGACAAAACCATTCCTATAGAATTGGCATACATTACAACTTGAGGAGTGTTACACACAATGAGGAGGGCCATAATAAGGATTATATATATTCATACCATTTGTTATTCTTCTTTCCATTGTTTTGTAATATAATTTTTTTAAAATTTAGTTTTAATTTAGTTATCTTATAAATAATTTATTCATGGATGTTTTTTTAATGTGTTTCCCTAAATAAAATTTTCATATTCTCCCCTTCGGTTCGGCTTCTTATTTTCTTCTTCTTGCTTTCATTTTAACATTATTTTTTATTTTTATATTTATTTTATCTTAGTTATATTATCTCTATATTCTAATATTATTTATTTATATTTTATTATTATTATTCTCTTTCATGTTCTTTTACACAATGACATATTACAATAAAAAATGAAAGGCTAATCCAAGGGTTGTCTTGGTGGAGGTAAGTGGTGTGTCCATTTCATTATACATAAAAATTAATATAATTAACTATGATTTTGGTTTGAAATATTTATGTTCATGAGTTTTGTGATTTTCCTCGATGGAGCTGGACTCAAACTCTTTTCAATTATTTTTTAAATATTTTACCTTCATTTCTACTAAGCCTAAGATGTTTATTTTTTGATGTCGACCCCTTTAGTGGATGAAACGTCATACGATGTAGTTGTGTAATGGATGCTGTCACACTTTTGATTGATGGGATCAATAGAAATTTATTATTAGAGGTTTTGTAATTTTAATTTAGGAAGTAATTTTATAATTATACAACTAAATAAAATAATAGTAGTTTAGGAATGGGATTTCATGATTCAACTATCTATCTTAACAAAAAAAACAACAAGTAGAGTTATAGAACCCAAAATACAAAACATTAAGTCTAGGATCGTTCTTTAAAATCTCATTCTATTAATAATTTCATATTAGTATAGTTTAAATTTTAAAAAGAATATTATTTATATATTTTATAAAATTAACAAAACACAAAATTATTATCGTCTTCCTAAGGTAATGAATATTTAAAAATTGAATTTTGTAGAATAAGATTAAGTATTTTAACAAATGATAGCGCTACTCATGTGAGACAACACTAGAAAACTTCTATTATAATTTATGAAAATAAATGTTCCTTTTTATATTTCCTATGGTTGGCAGGCTTCAAAATTGGCAATGTTGATGGGGTTCCAATAAGTAGTTTATTTAATTTTTCTATATCTACAGTTTAATATTTAAATTTATTTTAAAAAATAGAAATTAATTTTTTTCATGTTGTATCAAAATATATCAAATCATTGTGCAAGGAATAATTACTCATAGTCATTAGAGTAATAAGAAAAAATGACTTTATATAGTAAATATCAGGTGTAAGAACCTGAGAAAAAAATTAGATACAAGTGTCCAAAATTGAGCGAGCCTTTGAATATGTTTTAACATTAAGGAAGAAACTATACCATGAGATAAATTTATTAGTTTAACAAGATTTAAATGATATTTTGAAGTAGCATAAAGAACAATATAGTCTCCCTATGGAAGATAAGATAATACCATTAAAGAAAGTAACCACCCATGTTGTGAAATTTTAATAAAATTTTTGTGAGCTTAAATAAAATCCTCCATCCAAAGAGATTAGAATTCTTGAGGAACTAGTAATTGAGAATGAGATTAGACTATAAATAACTCAGTATATGTTCTTATTTGTAACTCTCTTTTTTCAAAATTTATTCAATGTGATTTGAGTATTTGTCCTTATAGATTTAAATTATTTTATTTTGTCAATACATGCTTTTAATTATAGGATGAAAATGGATTAACATGTTCACCTATTTAGGAACACATAATGTTCCCTCATTTTATTGACATACCCTTGATTAATCCAATGAATAAATCCAAATAGATTAGACTGAGGAACTGAAAATTTTATCCACTAATTTTTAAGGGAGTGATTAAATATTAATAAGAAAATTTTTATTTAATGTAAAAAAGAATGAATATTTTCAATTAAAAATTAAATTCATTAACACATATTGATGAATCTATGAAAATTAAAGGGGAGTTTTAAAAAGTTGCAACCATATAGTGTGATGTTTCGAGCTTTGTCCATCCATTTCAATGAAATAAAGACTTAATTCTGAAGTAAAATTATATTTTGTACTATATATATTAATAATTCGTCAAAAAAATTAATAGGTTGAATATAGGTAAATCAACATACGGTGTTTTGAATATAATATTCTCTATCTACTATCAGAAATTGGATAAAAACTGGTACTTCGCTCTAGAGGCTTTAAAAATTAAAGGAACACATATGGGATCATACCAATCCTTATCCCTTTTACATGATTTATAGTATTTCAAATTTAGTTTTAGGATTTATTCCCACATGATGTTCCACTCTATATTATAATTTTTGCACATTAATTACGTGATCGTTGAGTATTAAAGATTATTGAATTTCATAGAACTACGATGGAACAAGGCATACCCTAAAATAATTTTATTGAGGAGGTCATAAGCATCATTGGAACGAACTATCACTTTAGTGTTTATCTTTAAACTTCCCTAAATTAATTTTTCAAAATAATATTTCAGATTTAAATTGAAAATTTCATTCCCACACAATGAATCTTGCAATACAATATTTATCAATGGTACATGTGTTTCTGAAGAATCCAATAAATCCATTTTTCATAATTAAATATTTAATAAATTGAATGTTTAAAATAGAGATATGGATAATTGAAGTGAATCATATATATTAAAATGTGGAATCCTGATTTAAGGGAATGAATTAATTTTATTAAATTATCTTTTCGAGTATTTTACATTCTTTGTCTTTTTGAAATTCATGTAAACTATTTTTCTGTAAATAGTGATGCCATTAGTGATTCTTCAATTTCATAAATCCATTTACGATAGGATTTCTAGACAATTAACTTCCCATTCATTTCAAATAATATGTCTTGAGTGATCTTGGGACATGTCACAAACCAAAACATGCATTTGAACTTATAAATACTATGACTTTGAGAAAATTCATTTAAGATGATTGAGGAATTTTTTGAAAAGAACATATCCATAAAATACCACCAACAAATCAATCCTTGTTTAGCCCATAAAAACCATGAATTACCTTACTTGGGATGAGACATGTTTTTACAAAAAAAATTCCATTCCTACCCTCCAATTTTTATTTGTGTGATATATTAAATTTTATCTGAGGCAGTTAAGGAATTCATGGTGTGCGGGATGAAATTCATCATAAAAGATTAGTGGGGGTGATAATTTTCGCAATTAATAAATATTTTTTATTGATTTATTATATTATTTATAATTATCCCTTCTTGAAAAAAATTAATATGAAAAACTAGAAAAAAACATAAGAAAAATGTGTGTTAAATTGGTTAAACCAAAATCAATACTCCATGATCTATTTTTTAACATATTTCTTCAGGTGGGGGATCTGAGGGTTATTCTTATCCTTACATTATAAAAAATAAAAATTCAAATTCTTACCTGAAAAATAAATGAATTGAAGAAAAATTGTGAAAAATTCCATAGGATTCCCAAACCATTAACTATGAAATATTTTGATCGAATCCTTTACACTGAGATTTGGGGAAAGTGGGAGTTGTTAAATTATTAAGGTGGAGATTTCTTGAAACATTTATTTTTAATCTCATGATTTTTGATTTATGAGATAAAACTAATCCTTTTGCATCAGATTTTAATATAACAATTCATACCAACCATAAGCCTTAGAGACATTTAAATGTTATTTTTCAGCCATTATGAATTTATGTGACATTTTTTTCAATGAGGATAAAGAAATTCACTTACAATCATATGGATAAAGAGCATTATATCATTATATGATCATATATCAACTTGTATAACATCATAAGTGATGATTTAAATGATTCAATAGGGTGTTATGTCATGATTTTTTAGGTTTAATAAAAAATAATTGCGTAACATGAATGAATGATAATATAATAACAACCATTTTCAAAAAAGATAAACTAAAATTTTTGAATTGAGTGTTTCATTGAAAAGTGAAAAATTGAATTGATGTTTTATATTAAAAATGAAAATATGGATTGACTTGAAAATAATTTCATTTTATTTATTAGAATTTAAAAAATTGATAACATTTTTCCCTTTGATTTAAATTTTTGATGTTTAATTTTTGATGAAAATAATGTTTTGATTGTGAGGATATTTAAAGACTGATATTTGATTCATATTTTTAAAAAAATATTCAATTATTTTTAAATTTTTCTCAATGATAGTTTCTATGAAATTCACGGTTTTATTCAAACTATAGAAAAATATGAATGCATAATTGAAATGAATCTAGATGTATTAAATTATTTAGAATAATTATTTGGATATTAATTTGGATATTTTGATGATATTTTTCATTCATAATAAATTCAACTAACCCTTTTTAGGTACATCAATAATAAGATGTACCAACATGGTGGGCAACACTCAAAAAAAGTAATTCGTCAACCTAGAAAGCCCTAATAAGGGCTGACCATCCAAGCCACCTGCTGAGAATGTAACCATTGGCCAACAGCTACGCAGGGTTGTGAAGCCTGTATAGGGGAACATATTAAATAAATTCATGTCCAATCTAATTCTATTTTATATTCCATGATCATAGGTTTAGGGGTAATAATCCATGTAGTGGAGGGAGAAAGGAATAGACAGGACGGGGTGGTCTATAGTGGGGGGAGTGGGTCCTTCGACTACTAAACAACATCATTTAAGGGTGTCCACATGCTTTGGATTATAATATAGCGTAATCCTACATAAATTTTTCGATGTTGTATATAATAAATGAGAATCACTATTCATGTTGTTATAAAAATAATTCCACCCCACTATTTAATGCCTCTCTCACCCATGGACACAAAGCCCCACCATACTCATCCCATTCCACATATAGTATTAGGACTAATTGCCACTACGAATCACCAAATAACACTATAGAAGCCACTTTAGAGTCTAATGTTCATTCTCTATCACTGTGTTGAGGCCAAAGAACACTCAAGGTCATCATTGGAAACATAGATGGGAAACATGATGGCTTATTAAGCATCATTTTTTAATAATAAACATCAAATGAATGAGGAGATTAGAGGAGGGTATATTTTGATTCCACACACCCCATCTCTCATTCATGCCAGTCCTTGTCCCCAAATACGCAAACTAAATCAACCACCCCCAAGTGGATCTAGTCCACACATTAACAATATTAAACACCCAATTTTAGGGTGTGTTTCTACTGAAATCCATAAAATAACACGGGTATATTATGAATGGAGATTTAAATATATTGGGATTTAATGTATGGGGAGGAGGGGAAGGCTGATTCATTTCTATAAAAATAGCTCCTTCCATATCTAATATTTTTTATTTTCTAAGTATTTTGTCAAAGATATTAAATCATTATAGAAAACATTCTTAGTTCTACTCTATATATTAGCAAGATTAACTAACATACAACCCATTACAAAAAAAATATCAAACCATACCAAGGGTAGTCTAACATGATTTTTAGGAAGGAATTCCCCACTAATAACAACATGATGGTTCCTATAAATCTTTGTTACCTTATGTTTTCCCAAAAATTCATATATACTTTTCATGAGGTGATATTCCCATTAGAAATTCAAATTTTAAAAAATATGATGGAATGTGAAGATGTAGAGTTAAATATGGAATTAAATTAAATTAAATTAACAATTAACATATGTATCAAAACTTCCTTAGTTGTCATAACATCAATAATTGTAGTAGAAAATGATTTTTTTCCCAAACAGTTTTACTCTTGATCGTGTTAATTTCTTCCCTGATTTGTTATCTTCAGAAACAAATCATTATAATACCAAAACTAATTGTAATTAAATATTCATAAAATTGATTGTTATGTATTATTCATTTTATTTTATATGTATTCATGAACCATATTTCCAAAATTACCACATCAGAAGAACACACCTGATTTCATAATCCATTCCCTAGTATAATTTTTACAACACCTATACCAAATTAGACAAATTATTTTCATAACATTAAATTTCATTGATGGATTCATTCAAATTTCATGAAACCGATAATTCATTTTTAGATTATTTTCTATGATTAACTATTCATTAGTAAATTTCATTAGTACATTCTCATCACAATAAACATGGGTTTTCATAATGTTTGAATTCATGGGACACCAATTCAATTTGATATCATTATTTAAGTCATTAAAAATTGATATAATTTTAAAATAAAGGCATTAGATCAAATTTTTGGAATTCCATTTATATTGAAATATATTTATTTCAAATTATAAAAATTATTTTACATTTACCACAATATCAATATTTTTTTCATTCCTATGCAATTAAACCTTATAAAAATACATCTCATCAAAATAATTTTCAAATTTATTTCATTCCAATGAATATGTCTACTCATTTAGTATTTTTTCATTAAAATTAACCACCTTTGATCGGCCTAAAATTCAGAACATCAATTAGAATTTGGTAGCTTTTGATCTCCCAAACCACACATCACATTTCATATCATTTCTAAGTAATTATTCATTCCCTTATCTAGCATAAGATTAAAATATCAATACATTATTAGACGATGTTGTATCATAAACTTCTAAGTTATATTCATATTTTTCTATGGAAGACATTTATTATATCAATCATGGAATACAAATCCTTTTATATCCTTTGTAAACATGTTCATCATTGAAACAATATTCACTTTTTAAATTCTAACAATTTTGTGATACTAATTTAGAAAGACATCCTCTCCTTGTTGTTGTCCTTATTCGGATATCTAATTTCTTCCCTAATTTGACATAGTTTATTTGAAGAAACATAAGAATCTTAAAATTCTATATCACTTCAACATAAATATATAGTAAAATATTTTAAGGTTATTATATTACCATTATCCTAAATAATAATTCTTCCATAATCATTCATTGATACCAACTATTTGGAAATGTCCTTAAACATTACATATTCTAGTGAATTTTGAATAGATTTCACTTTAATTTTGTCCATTAGTTATTTTAGTTATATATTTTTAGTGAATTAGGTAATTTATATTTCATAAGAACCCAATAAACAATGAATAGGAAACTTGTACATAATATCCAATATTTCTGCAAACCACTCTTTTATGTTATAATTATAATTTTTTTTTCCTAAAACGTCATCAAAATTCACATCATGATATCATATTTGTACCAAATCATACATCAAAATCGAGGAAGAGTATTTCTAATCATGGGATGAGAATAAAATTCTCCGTAAGGTACATTAAATTCAAGAATGAAACCATTCATATGTGAATACTTATAATAGTTTTGGACATGACTCCTTTTAGTGGGGCACATGTCGTGACTAGCCATGCCCACATCTAATAAGCTATGGGATGGTGATTATCCCTGAGTAGTCATATCTCTAAAAAGGTATGAATTATCATAGTACATGTATGCTCACAAAGATCTCTAAGACCACAATGCTGAGAAGTAAAACCCACAATGAAACAAATTCTTGAATACCACTAAAACCCAACCTAATAATGACTAGAATGTGATGTACCAAAAGTTAAACATAGAAATAATACAATCCCACTAAAAATAATTTCTATAATCATGATCCTGATACTCATCCGCAAAAATTCCTATGTGATCCAACCAGAAGGTGATGTGTTGGAACTATTATTTGATGTTATAGGAACTCCTCAACTTTTCCGATCTCAGAAGTCTTTTTTCGGTCCTTTTCCACCCTAGACATTGTCAAAGGATCTCTGATTTTCATAGAACATGATACATTTAGGAAAACCTATCCATGGGTGGGCATTAAAATACTCATTATGACACCCAAAAACGATAACGAAATACCAAAAAGAAAGATACAGTCATCTCTACACATGTATATGACTATAGAACAAATAACATGAATATACATAAATACCCAAACCAAGAGATTTAGTTGATAGATAATAAAAATTACACATATATCCACTATGGGTTTTTTAAGATTCCACGAGTCACAATTCCAAGATAAGACACTCCTCAGCCCGATAGTAATGATGAAGTTTGTCCAAGAAGAACTGTTCATTAGAAATCATCATAATGGAGAGATACGTCGAATGATATAAGGAGAGATATGATATATCATATTAGGATCATAGTCATGCCCATGGGGTGATAATAACAACTCAATATTGATTAATCCAATAAGTAGAGGATCAATTCTCGATGAAGTTCGTCACGTCAATAATGAAGACCCCCCAAAGGACATGATGAAGGAATAGCGGGTCCCCTTAGGGAATCTCAATGCATTACAACAGCTCAATCCTAGATATCCTACAGAATGGATCATACCTCTGTGAATAGGAAATGACAAAAAAAACCATTTGAGAAATAATATAGGGATGTGCTTTCACGGCCCGTCCTCAGGGCCCGTGCCTTGACTACCCCATGCCCACCTTCCATATTCTAGGGGCTGACGACTCGCACCAAAGGTGTAAATACTGATAAAAGGGAAGGAATTGCCTTTATATATGAAAACAGACACCATAGAGTACACAAGATAAAGTAAACACTATGTAAACTGAGTACAAAAGTAAGTGTTGAAAAGTAAATGTGCCAGAATACAAACCCAACTGAAAGTACAGTACAACTGAAAAGAAATAATAGCAGTAGTAAAGTAAATCAGCAACCACCAAGTCGTCCTCTAGAATTCCCCCCTGAAGGATGGGTACAGATATTCTCGTCGTCTCCTCGGGTCGTCCATCCGCTCCGTGTACGTCCCGCCTGATAGCCCACCTCCGGGTACTATCCCTCTCCACATTCCTCAACCACGATCAGCGTTGTCCATCGTCTGCATCCAACATAACATAGTGTAGGCATAGCCTGTGCATGGGTGAGTATACGATACTCAGTAGGGGCCCCGAGACCCCCGAAGGTCTCCCAGAATCCACAAAGGATATACCAAAAAGGAATGATAGAAACATGAAGTATCAACCAGTTCTACTTAGGTGTATGCCCATACATATACCTAAGTCATCAATCCATCTTTTCTCCAACACACGAGCCCATGTACAACCTAGTCCACAAAAGAAAGCATAACCCAATCCACATAGGGAAACACAACCCAATCCACATAGGAATGCACAACCCAATACACATAGGAAATCATGAAAATCACATCGATGATAATGATTGAAAGTCAAGACTCAGCTCACACAGGTATACTACTCATGAAGATGGGTGGAGATGATATATGTAGTCTCTGAATCATCTCCCCTGCCGAACCCGGGTAGGATCAAAGTACAGAAGTCGTCACTACCGAAGCTACGTAGGATCCTAGTACAGTAATCACCATTGAAAAACCCACGTAGGATCCAAGTATATTCATCATTACTTCTAAACTCACGAAGGATCCATGTACAGTCGTCCTCGCTGCTGAACCCACGTTGGATCCAAGTATAGTTGTCATCGTCGTCACAGTCGCAACCAGCTCTAGGGTTCCCGCACACAGCATGCTCGATTCCAGGAGGGTCTTCTCCAAAATCCAAGGGGGTTCGATACATCATCATTCACGATGTCCATAGTTGATGTATCAAAAATTTCCATCTCGTCAATAGAAACTCAACGCAACAGACGATGCGTCAATCGGACGCCCGGTCTGAGAGTTATTGGATTTTTTGTCCAAGGGGCCCGATTAGTTTTTATGTTAAAACAAACCTGACTATGATCTATCTACGTCCAAACCTCATGAAGAGTATTCCAAAATAACCATCTCACTATGATAAATTCAACGTGATCGACGACACATCATTCGGATGTTTGGTCGTTAAGTTAAAAGGATTTTCTCTCTAACGTCCCGGTTGGTTTTGGGTTCGAACCAACCTAGCTATACCCAATCATTATTTAAAGATTTAGTGTAATACATCAAAAGGACCATCTCAATACAAGGATCCCAAAACAACTGACGATGCATCGATCAGAGGTACGTATCCCAGGATATGGGAATTTGAACGAACCTGGTTTGAAACTAGGGGGTTTGGGCCCGGTCCGAACCGACCTGATACCACATGGGTCAGCCCGAACCGGGTCCACCCGACACAGATCCAGTTCTGGCCCAATTGGGCACAGCTCGGCCCGGCCCAGTGCGGCCTGGCCTGGCTGGGGCGGCCCGGCCCAGCATGGGCGGCCGGCCTAGTGCGGGCGGCCTGTGGCCCTGCTCAAAAGCCAACCCCGGCTCAGCTATCGGCCGAGCGGGGTGCGAAGGGGGGGGGAACCCCCTATTATCGAAACGGCCGGCCATAAAGGCCAACCTTGTTGTAACCGCAGAACCCTATCGGGTACCGCCTCCAGGTGGCGCCAGAGGGCAGCTAATCCTACCACCCCATTAAAGACTGTCTCGACCATAGGCCGATGCTCCTGTCCGACCGGCGCGGCATGACGGCGACGTGCCCCTCCGCCGTGGCACGCCCCGGTCATGGCCCCTTGAACCTCCAGCACGGTGCGCCTGTGCTACGCCCCTCCGTCATGGCCAACTCTTGGCCGCGGCCTTTTTCGGCCCCACAAGCGCGGCGCGACGGCGCCACGCATCATTGTCGCGACCTTCTTCAGCTGCGATCCTCTTCATTCCCATGCGGTGCAACGACACCACAACACCTTCTCCCAAACGATCAATGAAGATTTACAAGTTAAGGGGAGGTGGATCGGCCATGTTTGGGCATTCCAATCTCCTCCCTTTATAACGATAACATGCAGCCAATGAAAATGAGATGCTCAACGATTAAAAAAGCACAATTTTAATTTATTAAAATTTAACTTAACACCTACCTCAACAAAAAATGATGAATGTCAGTGTTGCGTTTAACGGAATCACGTGGTGAGGTTTCGTAGACTTCAACGAATAGCGTCCGAGGAAGAAGCAGCATCACCACTTTTATCATGGTGAGAACAAAGCGTGACGTCGTTGGTGAATTCTTACATCATTGCTTCCTTCCTTGACGCGGAGGAGGAAAATGAAGAAGAATCTGGGGTCACCGAGTCGATGTTCTTTGTCGGAGTCATGGCGTTCTTCAATGAAGGAGATGATGTTCTTCAAGTCACAAGAGATCCCTCCCTTTTTCTCCCAACACAAAAAGACTAGCCCCAAATAAAATAAGTCGCATCTTATTTTATTAATTCATGCCATGCATTTAAATTTTTAAATTCAAACACATTACCCCCTGAATTGATTATGTGTGTTGTCATGATTTAATGTGGGTAGAGGAGAACTCACATAATTAAAGGACACCAAAAATTAATGGGGAGTTTCCATGTATTTATCATGGGAGTTCAAAGGGGTTAAGGGTTATGGAATGTGAAAAGATGAGGGCTCGTGTGAGCCCCACCACCCTCATAACCACACATGGGATGTTGGGTGGTTGTGGGACCCACAAATAACATCCCACGAGAGAGTCTAACATCCAAGGATAATAAAATAAAATTGTACACAATTTTATTTACTTCTCACTTAATCCACAAAATTAACTTCTCCTCCTGAGAAAACACGTCAACGGTAAAAGTCATCATAACCAAATACTGACGCTGTGATTTCATCGGCGCCCTCATATTTCAATTCCGAGTAATGGTTCGAAATATTGAAAATCCTGCTCATTCATTCAATGAACGTACCCCTGCTAAACATCAGAAATTGATTCCGGTCAAACCGGGTCTCAGAATCAAGTGCCGTCAGAAACAACATACTCGTAAAATCCCAAAGAATTTAAGAAAAAAAATCATTGAAATTTACAAGTCTTTAAATTAATCCCACCACAGGTCATTACGTCCCCGTAAAGATACATCATAAACTAAGGATACAAATGTGGGTACTGTGCAGCATCTGAGCCTCCCGCTACCAGGTGCTCTCCTGGAGGTTCCCGTGATGCCACCTGATGCTCACTAGAGGAATCGTCCATCCACGTAGGACCAGCTCATGTTGATCCTCGATCTCCACCGGGACCTCCGCAAATGTCGCCCCGTAATCGATTTCCATCTCCCCGCGATCAATGATATGCTTCGGTCCATGCATGTATCTCCTCAGCTGAGATACGTGGAAAACGTCATGCACCCGATGCAAATGAGGTGGAAGAGCCAGGTGATAAGCCACCTCATCTATTCTGCTGAGAATCTGGAATAGTCTAATGAAGCACAGAGATATCCTACCACCCCAGTCAAATCTCCATAATCCACTTCGAGGTGAGAACCATAAGAAAATGTGGTCGCCATCCTCGAACACTAGTGGTCTTCGCATCCTGTCAGCATAAGACTTCTGTCGGCTCTGAGAAGTCCTCATCTTCTACTGGATGATCTGTACCTTCTCTGTCATGGCCGGGACCATCTCTTGTCCTACAAGTGCTGACTCCCCAGGGTCTATCCAGCACAGAGTTTATTTTCAAGGTCAGTCATACAATGCCTCATATGGTGCAATCCTAATGGTGGATTGGTAGTTGTTGTTGTATGCAAACTCCACCAAAGGTAGGTGATCCTCCCATATGTGACCAAAGTCAAGGACACATGCACATAGCATGTCCTCGAGAGTCTGAATGGTTCTCTCCATTATGTCATGTCTATGAGGGTGAAAGGGGGTGCTCAGGAGTAGTTGTGTCCCAAATGCCTCCTGGAACCCCTTCCAAAGCCGTGAAGTAAAGAGAGTGTCTCGATCGGAGATGATCGACAATGGCACACCATGAAGCCGTGCGATCTCATGAACGTAGAGGCATCCCAATCTCTCCACGGAGCCCCACTCTCTGATGGGTAAGAAGTGGGTCGTCTTGGTGATTCAGTCGACAATCACCCTGATGGATCCATGACCTCTGGAAGTATGTGGAATTCCCATTATGAAATCCATAGATATCACGTCCCACATCCACTATTTGACCTCTAGGGGCTATACCAAACCTTCTGGTACCTGGTTATCTACCTTCACCTTCTAGCAGGTGAGGAATCGGGAAACGAACTCTGATACAACCTTCTTCATACCTGGCCACCAGTTCTGTCATCTAAGATCCTTGTACATCATCACTACTACTAGATTTACTGCTAATGGGGATGTGTGAAACTCCCTCAGAAACTCCTCCTATAATAAAACTGGTACCATTTTCCATCCCTTGAAAAGGATGACATCCTCTCCTCCTAGAAAAATCCTTTAGGTGCCTGTCCTTAGGATATCTGTGCTTGTTACGTCTCACAGTCAACGTCCCCACGTTGTTCCTCTTTGACCTGCTGAAGTAGTAGAGGAGTGACTTTGAGTGACTATAGAATGGATTCTCCATATCTATCCATGAAGGATATCTACAATGTGGCTAGCTGCTCTGTTGCCTCTCCATATAGCCGGATTCCTGACCTCCTGTTGCGATCATCAGTTACTACGTTACCCGTCCCGGGAGTATAGAATATCTCAAAGACATAGTCCTAGAGGAACTAAAGCCATCTCCACTATCTCAGGTTCAGGTTCTTTTGAGAGAATATGTACCTGAGACACTGGTGGTTATAGTAGACTGTAAAGCGCTCACCAATCAGATAGTGCTTCCACATCGTCAAGGCGAAGACCACTGGTTCTAACTCCAGGTCTTGGGTAGCGTAGTTCTGCTTATGCTGCCTCAACTGTCGTGAACCATTAGTGATCACTGCCCTTTCCAGCATTTGGACACACCCAAGTCTGGTCCCTGATGCATCGCAGTAAAATACATACCCTATCCCCTCCTCTGGTATCCTCAAAATGGGTGCACTACTCAATCTCTGTCTCAGCT
The DNA here is from genome assembly GCA_963277665.1 of Viscum album. Taxonomy (NCBI): domain Eukaryota; kingdom Viridiplantae; phylum Streptophyta; class Magnoliopsida; order Santalales; family Viscaceae; genus Viscum; species Viscum album. The sequence continues at coordinate 1,823,779,821 of OY728151.1, read as the reverse complement.
CCTGGAAGCTCTGCAGACATCTATCTGACCACATGAAGGGTTTCCCCTTCTTTGTCGAAGCTTAAAGTGGTGTTTCAACTCTGGAGAATTCTATCACAAATCTCTAATAGTATCCAGCCAGACCTAGGAAACTCTGTATGTCTGTCACGCTCCTAGCTGGCTTCCAAGCTAGCACTGCCTCGATCTTCACAGGGTCCACCGAAACTCACACCTATGAGATGACGTGTCTCAAGAAGTGGACCTCTCGAATCTAGAACATACACTTCAATAGATTACCATAAATTTGGTGCTCACAGAGCGTGTCCAGTATAACCCACATGTGGTAGGCGTGCTCCTCCTCACTAGTTGATTAAATCAATATGTAGTCAATGAAGACTATGAAAAATCGATCATGGTATGGCTGTAAGATACTATTCATGAGATTCATGAACACTAATGGATTGTTGGTAATGCCGAAAGGAATAACCAAGAACACATAGGGGCCATACCGACACCTGAAGGCCGTCTTCTTCACATCCTCATCTCAAACTCTGAGCTGATGATAGCTTGACTTGAGGACTATCTATGAGAACCATCGTGATCCCTTGAGCTGATCTATGAGGTCTTCAATATTTGGAAGTGGATACTTGATCATTACGAACACCTGATTCTGGTGATAGTAATCGACACATAGTCGCAAGCTCCCATCCACCGTGTTGCCGAACAAAATTGGGGATGCCCAGGGTGAAACACTGGGTCAGATGAATCCATTTCCCTGCAAGTCCTCCATCTATACCAATAGCACTCGATGCTCAGTGGGATCCATCTGATATGCTGGAGTAGATATCAGTGTTGTCCCGGGATGCATGTCAAATATAGGTCGACCTCTCTTCAAGGAGGTAGTACTGGAACGTCGTCAGGAATAACGTATGCATACTGATCCACCACAATTGGAAAACTCGGACTCCTCACATCAACTGCTCCCAAGATGAGAATAGCCAACTGATGAGTGATGAGCTATCCTCTCCTCTGTGTGAGTCCATCCTTCGCTGCAAAGGCTCCCTTCTCGTCGGTGATGTTGAAACTACTCCCATCGGTGCAGACACATCACACCTTGCGCCTAATACAGTCGATCTGATCATAGACCGTAGATAACCAATCCTTGCCCAAGATGATGTCGTAAGGACTCGACGCAATTACAAGAATATCCTAGCTGAAGCTCTCGCCTCCTAGAGTAAACTCACACTGTCGGCACCAATGCGTAATCATTGATTCTGCTCCCGTAGGAGTCTCTACCCGTAAGGATTGAGCCATTGGCTCTATCAGAATCTCCGAGCATTGAACAAGGGCAACGACAATGAAATAATGACTCATTCCTTTTTCTATAAGAACTGCAGAAAGTCTGGAGTAGACATAGATAGTACCTCAAATCATCTTAGGTGCACCGTGGTTGTAGGCCTCCACTGCCTGAAGCTACACCTGTCTCTGTCCGCCAGCTCCCTGTGGTCAGGGTTGACCTTTTGGTGGTGGTGGTGGTAGAGCCCCAAAGCGTTATCCACCACCTTCTCCTCGGCCAGCTCCTCTACCTCATCTGCCTACTCTCTGCGTACTTCCACGGTCGAACCTCTGCCTCTGCCTGGGTGGTCCATCAACCGTCTACTGCTCCTCTACATGGCAGGTCGGGCAGTCATGAGCCATGTGGCTCTACCCGCAGCATGCATAGCATTGTCTGCCTCTCGAATGATTGGCTCTACTGCTTGTGCCCCAAACCACTAAACTAGTATCCTGAGGTCGTCCACCTGATGGATTGGTCTGCATGGACCTCTGAGACCTATGTATATTTCCGGCTGCAGTAGACTCTGCTACGTGCCGCCCTTCAGTAGGTCTCGCTACTGGTGAAGGCTCAGCAAGAAAACTCTCCACAATATGTTCTCACTCCATTACTCCTGCCTACATTGGAATATTGAGGGAGATCATCGATGCCCTGATCTCATGGCCCAGTCCCTGTTCGACGGTCCGGCCCCGGAAGAATGGGTCATGTTGCATGTCTGTGGAGGAGCGCGAGAGATCGGTAAAGCTCATCGAGTACTGGGCTACTGTCATGCGGCCCTGCCGTAGTTGTAGAAACTCTTGAATGCGCACTGCATGGAGGGTGGCTGGAACGAAATCTGAGCGGAAGAGGATCTCGAAGTCCGACCAAAGAAGATATGACTCATAGTTCACTAGGAGCATCTGGCTCCACCATCTACATGCTGCTGCATGAAGGAGACTCGCCACAAGGATTACCATGAGGTTAGCTGGTGTCCCTACTAATCTGAAGACTCAAACAACAGCCTCCAGCCAATCCCCGGCTACCTGAGTGTCCGTCTCATTGCAGAACATGGGCGGTCTCTAATGCTGAAACTCGTGCAGTGCACTCAAGCGATGTGCACTCTCAGCTGCTGGGGCTGGTGGCATCAGTGGCTTGGCGGGTAGAGGTACCATCGGTGCCTCTGTTGTAATGGGTCCCTACAATGAGGCCTTATCACTCGGTGGGCTGCCATCTCACACAATGCTCAGAACCCTAGCTGGATGTCGTCGTGGGGCCATCTTGAAAAGTGACATGTGCGACACAGTTAAGAAAATATTCCTGGTGAGCTGAAACAAAGTAATCACAATGAAATATTTTGAGACACACATGCAATCAATTTTTTCGTGCATTGAGTCAGAAATTAGATGTTAGGATCTTGGTGTATGGATACATCAGCCGCCACACCAACATTGGACTCCCTGGACTGATAACCACACTCAATACCCATATCACAATTGCTTCACATAGAAGAAATTATCAAATTCCAAAATTATGCGGTAGAATCAACTCCTCTGATACAAATTTGTCACGACCCGTCTTCAGGACCCGTGCCGTGACTACCCCAAGCCTACCTTCCATAGGCCAGGGGCTGGCGACTAGATCCAAAAGCGTAAATCCTGATAAAAGAGAAGGAATTGACTTTATATAAGAAAAAAACACCACAGAGTATGCAAGCTGATGTAAACACTAGTAAACTGAGTAAAAAAAGTATGTGATGAAATGTAAATGGGCCAGAATACAAACTTATCTGAATGTACAGTACAATTAAAAAGAAAGTACAACAGCAGTAATGTAAATCAGATACCACCAAGTCATCCTCCAGAATTCCCACCTGAAGGGTGGGTACAGATAGTCTCGTCGGCTCCTTGGGTCCATCCATCCGCTCCGTGTACATCCCACCTAATAGTCCTCCTCCGGGTAACATCCCGCTCTACAAGCCTCAACCACGATCAGCGATGTCTGTCGTCTATAACAAGAACAATGTAGTGCGGGCATAGCCCGTGCAGGGGTGAGTATACGATACTCAGTAGGGACCCCAAGACCCCCGATGGTCTCCAAGAATCCACAAAGGATAAACCACAATGGAAGGATACAAACACGATGTATCAACCAACTCTACTTAGGTATATGCCTATAAATATACCTAAGTCACCAATTACTTCTCGGCTCCAACAGCCGAGCCCAAGTACAACCTAGTCCATACAGGAAAGCAAAACCCAATCCACATAGAAAAACACAACCCAATCCACATAGGAAAGCACAACCCAATCCACACAGGAAAGCAAGAAAATCACATAGATGATAATTATCGAATGTCAATACTCAGCTCACATAGGTATACTACTCATGAATAGGGGTGGAGATGATATATGTCGCTAAATCATCTCCCCTGCTGAACCCACGTAGGATCCAAGTACAAAAGTCATCACTACCGAGCCCATGTAGGTTCCTTGTACAATAATCTTCGCTTCCGAACCCACGTAGGATCCATGTACAGTCTTCATCACTGCCGAACCCATAGAGGATCCATGTACAGTCATCCTCTCTACCGAACCCACGTAGGATCCAAGTACAGTCGCAGCCAGCTCTAGGGTTCCCGCACACAACATGATCGATTCCGAAAGTGTCTACTCCACAAGCCAAGGGGATTCAATACATCAACTATCCTGATTTCAAGACATTATATATCACAAATATCCATCTCATCAATAGGAACTCAAAGCGATAGACGAAGCTTCAATCAGACGCTCGGTCTGAGAGTTATTGGCTTTTTTGTCGCAGGGGCCTGGTTGGTTTTTAAGTTAAAACCAACCCGATAATACTCCAGCTGTGTCCAAACCTCAATAAGAGTAAGCCAAATGAACTGTCTCACTATGAGGAATTCAATGTGATCGACAGAATTTAATTCAGACGTCTGGTCATTTTGTTATAAGCGTTTTCGCTCAAGGGCCCGGTTGGTTTCACGTTCGAACCAACCTGGTCATACCCAAAATTTACTAAAATCTTTAGTGTAATATAATTAAATGACCATCACGATCCAAGGATCCCAACGCAACTGAAAATGTGTCGATCAGAGGTCTGTTTCCCATGATATGGGCGTTTGAACGAACTTGGTCCCAAACTAGGGGGATTGGGCCTGGTCTGACCCGGCCCGAAACCCCATGGGTCGGCCTGAACTGGGTCGACCCGACCCGGGTCCGGGTCCGGCCCGATTGGGTGCGTCGCAGCCCGGCATGGCTCTTGTCCGAGTTGGCTGTGAGGGGGGGGGGCTCCGCCCCATGTTTCCGAAATTGCTGGCCGTAAAGGCCGGCTTTGTTGTAACTGCGAGACCCTCTCAAGTCCTACCTCCTAGTGGCACTAACCTACCCTTTAAAGACCTTTGTGGCATTAGGAAGCGGTTCCTATCCGACCGGTGTAGCACAACGGTGTCGTTCCCCTCCGCCACGGCCTGCCCCGGCCGCGGCCTGTTGAACCTCCAGCGCAGCACAACGACACTGCGCCCGTCCACTGCAGACCGATCCTTACTGGGGCCTCCTTCTGCTTCACCGGCGCGATGACACTGCACATCTTCATCGTGGCCCGCTTTGTCTGCAGTCCTTTTCATTCTCACGCAGTACAATGACACCTCGCCGCCTTCTCCAAAATGGTCAACGAATATTACCAAGTTAAGGGGAGGGGGATCAGCCATGTTTTTGCGGTCCGATATCCTCTCGTTATAACGATAACATGCGGCCAAAGCAAATGATATGCTCAATGATTAAACACGAAAAATCATAATTTATTAAAATTTAACATAACCCCTACCTCATCAAATGATGATGAACGTCGGTGTTGAGGTTAACGATGTCACATGGTGAGGTTTCGTAGATGTCGACAAAGAGCATCTGAGGAGGAAGCGACGTCTCCTCTTTTATCACGGTGATAACGAAGCGTGACATCATTGGGAAATTCTTGCGTCATTGTTTCCTTCCTTACCATGGAGGAGGAAAAGGATGAAGAATTCGGGGTCGCCGAGTCGATGTTCTTCATCGGAGTCTTGGTGTTCTTCAATGAAGGAGATGAAGTTCTTCAAGTCAAAAGAGCTCTATCCCCTTTTCTCTCAACTCAAAAAGTATAACCCCAAATATTATAAGTCTCATATTATTTTCTTAATTGATGACATGAATTTAAATTTTAAAATTCAAACACATAACTCTCTTAATTGATTATGTGTGTTGGCATGGTTTAATGTGGGGTGAGGATAACTCACATAATTAAAGGATTCCAAAAATTAATGGGGAGTTGCCATGTATTTATCAGGGGAGTTCAAAGTGGTTAAGGGATATGGAATGTGAAAATATGAGGGCACGTGTGGGACCAACCTCCCTCATAACCACACATGGGAATTTGGGTTGTTGTCGGACCCACCAAAAACTTCCCATGAGAGAGTCTAACTTCCAAGGATAAAAAATAATATTGTACACAATTTTATTTACTTCTCACTTAAACCCCAAAATTAACTTCTCCTCCCGAGAAAACACATCAATGGTAAAAGTCATTGTAAGAAAATATCGGCGCTGTGAGTTCATCGGCACCCTCAGATTTCAATTCTGAGCACCGGTTCAAAAGATAAAAAAACTCACTCGTTGGTTTACTGAATGTTCCTGATCTAAATTTCAAAAACTGATTCTGGGCACACCGGGCCTCAGAATCAGGTGCCGTCAGAAACTGTGTACTCGAAAAATCCCAAAGAATTTATGAAAAAAATTTACATGAATGTTACGGGTCTTTAAATGTGTCCAAAACAAACCTTTTCTAATATATAGTGGATGAGGGAAACAATTCAAATAGAAATAAAGGATTTCCATTGTGTAGTAGTTAAACCCACTATACACATTGACCCTAGGTAATTCCTATGTATATAAACCTTGTAACTGGAAATATGTCAATATTAAAACCCACCACTATCCCATAAGGACCTTATCGTCACCAGGTACACACTGTAGATAACATCATGTCAATCGGAAAATATGTTTGAGTGTGGTGATAATTTTAGTAAAATGATCTAATCTGTGTCTGAACTAAACTGAATCAGTCTTCTTTGTAGGGCCCAATCAGGCCCGTCCTACTCGACTAAGTTAGGCCTGACCTATTGGGTAGAGTTGAGCATGGCTTGATGACCCACTGGCCCACCTCGCACAACCTATTTCTCCTTGGTCTATCCATCAAATCACACTATACCGATCACCTTCCTCATGCAGTTTTACCCAAATAGGTTCCCCATGGTCTATGAGATGATGAACCATGTCACACTTGGACAACTCTCTAATTATGTTCATGTCTTGTCTCTTCCTTCTTGCCGCCTTTCAACCACTATGGTCTCCTTCGCCAAGGCTGATCCATATTCCTCATAGTTGCCTCCTCCATTAAATCATTTTCATTTCGCACCATTGTGCATTGTCCACCACTGCCTCATGTGTCGGGAACAGGTGCCACTACTTCCATTAGTGTTTAATATCACTTCTATACTCTATTTTTAGAAAACATCTTATATGATCCTATGGTTGTGTTTTACACTTCCTTGTGCTCTGATTAGTCACTCCATCACATCAGGGGTATGATCGCATTTGGAACCTCTCGGAAAGTCGATACATGATTATTAGGGTCCAACATTAATGAATTCCTATAAAGAGGGTATGAAAAGAAAAGATAATTACATAAGTAATGATCCATGGAATGTTTGTATCGTCCTCAATATGTTCCCATTATAATGATGAACTAATAGACAAGAACATATTACCATGAACCCCAATGTTTTCCCACAATTTAGCCCATCCAGGGAGGATGATCAAGCCACAGGTCAACCTATTCAGTGGTTGACCCAAATTCATCAATTATTCTAGAAATGTGGAAATGAAATCAATGAATAACTCCCTTTATTGACACAAATTATTCATAGATGAAGGATTTTTTCATTGTCGAAGTTCCAATGAATCTAGGTGTGTTTTTGAATGTTGATCCAAAATACCCCTATATAAAATTAATGATGAATTCATCCTTATATATATTTTATATTTTTATTAGATGAGCATATCCATATGAAAAAAATTCATGAAAATAATTTATATTTAAAATATTTTTAAAAATGATTGATAAATGACATAATCATAAAAACACATAGTCTTTCACTATATATAATTTCATGTATATTATAATGTGACATTTATAAAAATAATTATACTCTCTCTCATTTTAGGTAGTTATATTCATGTAGTGCATAATTCATGTAGAAAAATAACTTACAAGGAATTCTTGTTCCATCCATTTGTGTATTTATAAAGAAAGTATGACCAACTGACTTACTTCCTACCTCTAATAACAATATTGTATAGTGAGATATCATAAAATAGATCAATTGTAATGTGTTGAAATCTTCAAAACTCCGAAATGAAGTAATATTTAGGGTCAAATTATGTTATATAAAAAAGAAGGATTTTCGTCATTGCACTATGTTCTCCAACCATAATTTTGTAGTGTAGTGAAATCCTCTCCATGACCACTATTGAATATGGGATTCATATAACCTAAAATGGATGTATAGAATGTAACTTATAAATAGATACCAAAAATAAAAACAAAACTTATTATATTATCTTACAAAATATTTTATAAATTAATTTTTTAAAATAATTATTTATTAATAAAACTATTTATATCTATTTAGAGTGTCTATGACATGTCAAATACCCCGAACATTATTCCTTGGTGTAATTATATAACATTGATTCAGACTCGACCTTGAAAAAAATAAATATATGTTTAGTAAATTAATGATATTTAGAAATAAGAATACTATTAAATTTTATGATGTAGATATACTATAATCCAAGTGTGTAACCCAACATAAGGTTTTTATGAAGTGGTATGATAACTATTGAAGAGATTCGAGGATAATGATCATGTTACCTAATCTATAGAAAAACGAATCATCCTATAAAATGATGATACTCACCCCAATATGATATATAATATATCTATAATAATTATAATATTTATGTGACTAATAATATGTAACAACCATTTCCAAATCTATAAAAAAAATTAATGTTCATTAAGTGTACTAAAGATGTAGAGTGGTAGACATCAAAAATAACTCTGAGTAGTAGTATTATATATTCACAATGTGATTAATAAGTGGAAAATAGTATAAGCAATAAATAATTAATGATATGATATCTTCTATCAATTGTATTCCAAATTACCCACTCTTAAATGTCACATAGTCTACCGAAAACCTGAATATATATTTATCATTGAAAAAACACACTAATATCTTAATTATTCACATGTATCCATTTGTTCATGTATTAGCCAACACAAAATGTATGCCATATCCTAAAAAGTTTTTATTATATCCCCATTTTGGACAATGAGAAGTTTTTTTATTGTAAAATATCTATATTCCAATGCAACAATATTATAATTATCAATGTACATGAAGTTTCATATAAATACCCCAAAAAATACATTAAAAAAGTTGTATGAAACAGTTGCTACCCAGTGTACATGTCCATGAAAATCCTGTGTTCTGAAGGAAGTAATATTTCAAACTAGTTCCCCTTCATCACATTATCTAATATAAGATTCAACTTGGAAGATAATGTATCTATCATCATCTAAATATTTTACATTTCAATATATATAATATAATAATTAATAGTAAAAATAATATAATTTAAATATAATATTACTATTAGAATAAAAAATTATTTATCTAAATTTAAAACATGGTTTAAAAATTAATAATTAATTTTAATGGTGATTATATTTAAAAAAATAAACTAATTGTATAAAAATACTTCTACCTTAATATTAAGTGTATGAAAAAATATTGGTTATTTTTCAATTATTTTCAATTTTTTTCTGTCAATGTGTGGGGGTGAGAACATCGTATATTGATTAATTATAATTCTGTTAAGGGGGAAATTCTATTTTCATATCCACCTCGACTTAAATTATGGTTGACATCACAATACATTTTTGTTATATACATTTAATGTTCAGTCGAAGCCTAGGTTCATCAATTGATAGATAGATGTTCTAAAATTTTGATATAGTAATTTTCCAAGAAAATTAAGAGTTTTTGAAAGTTTATAATAAATAAAATATAAAAATAAAGTTCCCAAAAGATAATACAATGAAAAAAAATGTTATGATTACATGATCACATGTATACTATAATACTTGGATATTACCATAATCACATAAGTGTTTCTCTAGTAAAAAATATTCACTACATAAATAAACCCAATCAGATGATCGTTAAACATAATGAAAACTAATATAATCCAAAAAAAATCAAATGAATAAACTTGTAATTTATTATAAAATTATATAATCCTCTCTATATCACATAAATAATGGTTCTCGTTTTGTGTCACACTATGAAGATCCCATTTATTAAACATTCCCATTTCAATAAAAAACATCACTATAAAATACAATGTTTCCCATAATAAATCATTAATTTAATTTTCAAACATTATACTCGTAATTATAAATGAAATCTATGATTTTATATTTTAAAATAATGTAATATCCAAATTAAACATGATGAGAAACCTCCAAACTCCATTGAAGACCTCATTATTGCTTTCAATGTTTTTTTATCATGTGTCCTTATCTCTTCCCATCATCATATCCTAGAGACCATTTTTCGTTTGTAATTTTCACCATGTAGTCATACAGATCTTAATTATCTCTTTGAATTTAATAGAAATACATTTTTCCCTCTATCATTGAGGCTTATATGCTGAATCTTATAACTAATATGAAAAAATATTTTAATATAACCTATATTAAATTAATTCAAAAATGTATACCTAACATAATTGATGATTTATTTTTCATGGACCTAGCATTGAATTTATTTCCAGAATTAATGAAATCTGTATAATAATATAACGCTTTTGTTTGTGAATCTTACTCGGGGAACCATAAAATTACACCCCACAGAATTGTTTATTAATTTAATAAATATTTGTAGTGTTTGTATATGAATATGGATGAATCTTTTAATACATTTAGAATTTACATCTTTTGTGAATAAATGATGAAGATAGAAAATTAGGAAAACTAATTTTAAGATAGTTATAAAATCATTGATAAAGTTAAATAACCAAATTAAAAATGACATGTTATTTTCCTCAATAATAAATAATTCCAATGGTACATGTGAAATATTTCATTACTATGTTGGTGTAATAAATATAAATCGATAATGATATCAATAATTTTTTTTATTGATGTGGAAAAATATCTTCCACTGGTTCAAAGTAGTAACAGATGGTATGAAACTCCAAAAAAATATCTATCGAACACAAATTTTTACTAATCCTCACAGTTTTTTTGGAAAACATATTTAATTATTTTGAACTAGTAGAGGACCTAATTAATGTGATGTAATAGGTTATTATTCTAAGAAGTGCTACAAGAACAAAATTTTCATATACTCGATATGGCATGTCCCACAAATTGATGTGGGTACAGATAATTGGAACCCCTACACTATGTAATCCAATCGTAGCTATGTAGTAGAGAGGATACAAATGCAATAATGTTTTACTATATGAGATACATTTATCATGGTAGAAAAAATCAAATGTTATACAAAAATTTATTATAAAAAATAAATAATATATATTATTGTATGTTATGTATGTAATATTAAAATTATTTTTTATATATAAATTTAATGATTAACATAAACAAATGGGGTATATATTGTTGAATATATATTGAAAACAAAGAACCCAAATCATTGATATATGTTCATATAATTTATCCAAATAACACCTAGCTATGAAAATTATTATATGATTAATTTATAAATGCTACTAAAATATTATAATACTAAGCAAATTAATGATTAAAATATATCATCATACCTAAGGTAGTTCCTTAAAATGGTTATGAGGAACTATTTTAATGAATCTAGGAGTGATATATGTAATATTATCCAACAAAAAAATTAATAGTTTAATGAGACATCCTAAAATCTGGAGATACTATGAAAAATATGTTTTACAATGACATTTATACTGATATTATAATTTTATCAATCCCCAAATATATTTTTTTCTCATGTTTAGATGATCAGGTAATGATATGTATATCATGTTCAATAATGTAGTTGACTAGTTGACACAATATATGACTATGAGTAGTTATATAACATATCCACATGTTTTTGGGATTATTATCAACTCATCTAAATCATTAGGAATTATTGAAATGTACTAATGTATCCAAAAGATGAATAATCAACCACAATGAAGACACATATTAAGATGATAACAACCATTATTAGAAAATTGATACACAATAATGCACTAATATCCTAATGTCTCTCCCCTAACCACTAGACCATGGATAATAAGTCCTAATATATATGTATTTTTACAAAACACACTTCCATATTCCAATCTAGAATATAGAAAATGTGTGTCTCTAGCGGACATCTCTCAACCAATGTTATAATATTAAATGATCAATAGACATTAAGTCATGGATGGTGACTCTATAAAATCAAGAACATTAGAGGTATGGAATAATGGATACCATAGGCACATTAGGGTGGGAATGATTTTATCTAAAGATTGTAAAATATCAAACAAGTCAACCCTTTATGTCACATAAGATATGAGAGTATTGGACCGATTATAGAATCCTAACTATCCCAATGTATCATATATATGTTATTTTTTGAAATTCATTTTTTTTCAAATTCATATAGTTCCCTTATCATATTATTATGTATCTAATATAGTATGTGACACATATGAAAATATGGTTCAATATAAAGAATAATATCATATGATGTCTTAATTTTTAATATAATTTTTCTCTTTCCAAATAAATATTATTCCATTAAAAATAATATTATTAAATCAATCTGATCGATTGTCAAATTATTTAATTATACATCATGGGAAATATTTGTGGGTTTTTCCTTCATATATATATATATATATATATATATCCCCAAATACATGATATTGTATTTATTAATGTATGTTTTTATCATTACGAAGTTGGGTCAAATTTTATCAGCCTCATCGCAAATAGCTATTAATTTTTTGAAGAATAATATATTCATTAATTGATTTGTTAAATAATTGGTAATATCTTGTTTTCAAAAATATATAATTGTTAATGTAATGTATAGTATACTGTAGGAATATATGGTCAATGAATATCTCCCAAGAAAATAGTATAGATGAACATGCTGTAATCAATTGATTGAAATTATACTATAATATCGATAATTCACAAAAATCATATTAACGAAAATCTTGTAAAACCATCAACACAAGAAAAATTATACCATTCAATGGATTTTAAAACACAGTCCACTCTAATCTATTAACACTGTAATTAAATAAACATAATGAATTTTTTATGCAATATAATCATACTAATATTTTCCATAAAAAATTTCCCACATCACATTATTCTATATAGAAACTCTCAAATAATCAGTTTTCTTTCTAAAAAATGCATCACTGTATAGTAGTGGGTTTTATGAAATTAATTAATAATTTAATTCTATAACACAGTAAAAATAAATATATATGAAATTTAATATTCCAAATTACTAAATAATTTGGCATTACGAATTACCTATGAGGATTATCTTATAAAATCGATTTGATAATCCATTAATGAATTAAATGATTTTGGTAATCCTGTGTCTATATTTCCTCTCATCATCCAAATATTGGGATTAAATTTATTTTTTAATAGTGATCATATAGTTAAATACACCATAATTTATTATAGGAATTCCTTCAAAATGCTCATCCAACATCAATCATTGTGGATCATAAGCTCTAAAACTGTAACCAATGATAATGAATATGAGAATATGATCTTTATTAAATTTATTTAAAAACATATACATTTCATAAATGATGTATTTTTCACTTTTTGGACTCATCCTAGACATAAATTTATATTTTTCTTATAATATCTCAACTATAATATTGATGATAAGAATGGGGAGGTATATAATAATGTATTACCAACATGATCACATTTTGTTGATTAGAATCTCGTGATAGTACATTAAAATGATATATATAATCATTGAGCGATTTCTGGAATAAACTCCATGATTAGAAGATCACATTCACAATAAAAGTAAATGAAAAGAATATAGGAGAATATTTTATAGTCTATTTGGTGAAAATAACTTATACATCAAAATAAAATCTAATGAGATTGGTTACATAAATTTTAATAAGCTCCATTCAATTATTAAATTTTTCCACATATTGTGATAATATCATGAAAATAATAAAATACCTCTTCTAACAAATTTACAATGATTCATTTGTGGGAAAATCAATAGTTTATGATATTATAAAAAATATATTATAATGTCTCAATAAATACGTATATTGAGTAGAAAATGTGATAGGATACATCCTAATGATCATTTACATTGAAAGTCTAATTTTGTTGTGATATATTCTAATTCTTATATTAAATCCCATAAACCGAAATTTCTTTAATTATATCAACAATAAGAACTACAGTATCATATTTAAAAGATCATATAAATTAAACAATAAAATATGAAATGAATATCACATCTAGGTCTCTGAGACCTTGTGATAAGCTTGGATTAATACATGTGTTCTAAATAAATCCATAAATTCCCCAAAATATGAAATTGTTAACTTTTATAGATTTCATATTCAATAAATTATCTAAATATAATATATCACACGAAATTAAACAATGTATTTTCATTGATTATTCCCCAGCACAGCTTTAATGTAACCCAATGTGCTAGTTTTGACAACAATGTAAGTTTTTTATCAATCATTCTGTCTTCTTATATTTATAATAATTTACTATATAAGATAATTCAGGATAGATATAATTCTTTTAAATTGTGTTCCTAGAGTGATGATTTACCAATTTAATGCTAGTAATTGATCTATACCTTCCATCCACAATAATTATAATGGTGGTTGATGATTCAAAGGATAGTGTGATGTCATAGGAATCAGATTAGAATATTCATTGACACCATAATATTATTTTATATCATCAACTTCTTATTCTTTTATAAATCATCATCCTCAATTAAATTCCTCACATCCAATTATATATATTGTGGAGAAAATTCACGAAATGATCCACTCAATATATGGGGTTTCATGGTAAAGTGATATGACATTGTATCTCATTGATATTATATACTATATTACATTATAGATGAACTATATATGAAAATATATATATAGAAACACATCATAGAAATCCCATCATATGATTCATTCATATCTAGTGACAATAAATTTTTGGAACCCTCAATATTAAAAAGTTGATAGGCTTTGGGCCACAAAAAATGATAATATTGAATATGTTTATATGAGATGAATTCTATCTTCTATAAAACTATAAGTTATAATAATATATAAATATTTCTCTCAAAAACATCCATTATTTTGTATTCCATCATTGTTACTACTCCTCAATAATCCCATCATAAGATTCATTCGAATCTAGTGAGAATAATTTTTTTCATCCCTCAATATTAAAAATCTGATAGGCTTTGGGCCACAAAAATTGAAAATATTGAATATGATTATATGAGATGGAATCTATCTTATGTAAAACTTTATGGTATAATAATAGATAAAAAAATTTACCAAAAATGTCAATTATTTTTTATTCTATCATTATTATTACTCCTTATGTTTATTTCGTGTAACTAAATCATTCTTTGTTATAATTTTTTTGGTTTGTTTCATGAAAAATTTACAAACATCATTTTAGAATTAATTATGAATAATATTATGAAAACTAAATAACTAATATTTTTATTACATAATGAATTCAATTACATTGCATTCAACATTTATAGTGATTACATTTGATCACCTATTCATAAAATAATTACCATATATTTGTTCATATTATCTTAATTAAAATTATTTTAATTAAAAATACATAAATATTTTATTCATCATTAGTACAATAGAGTAATACCATTACATTCTACTTGTATTAGATAGGGAAAATCCCCCATATCACAATGTAATATGTCAAATGTTTTTCACAACACCCAGATTACTCATAAGAAAAAATAGTGAATACACTTATTAATATAAGATTTTTATTTTAAACTATTAGGTTTAGAAATTTATGGATATTGACCAAAAATTCAATATTGTAAATTCATTATAAATTATAATAACTTTTGGTTTTCAACTATATTCAAATATAGGTTCATTGTCAATAATTATATCATTCAATAAATATATGTATATATACTTTTATTTAAAAATATTATAAATAATAGTGTTATTGAATATAATAATAAATTTATTACATAAAAAAAACCTATTACATAAAATATAACTATCATTTTAATTATATTTTATCATAGATTTGAAGAATAATTTTTAAAAATTTCAAAATATTTTTTTAACATCATGTATTTTGACAAATACTATCTAATCATATTACATGATAAGATTCTGGTATAGAGATAACATGACATACCACTAATCCATGTTTTGGAAAATCACATGAATTTATAAAGAGGGGGACCAAATTGATGCCCTGATGAATAAAGTTTTCATGCTAAGTAAATTTTAGGAAAATATCAATTACTGTACCATTTTATATTTTTTATAGAACATAATTAATAAACAATATCTATTTAAAAAACATAAAAATCATTATAATAATAAATAAACTTGAAATTTAATATTCCAACAGAACATATAATTTAATTTAAACCATTACACTATAATTAATCATGTAATTCATAATATCTAATTACCATATATTTTAATTTAAAAATATTGTTCTAATAAATAAACAAATAATTTCATATTCATCATTAATGTAATTTAATTTTAAATCATATTACACATAGTTACAATGTTATACTATTAATTGAATCGTAATAACAATAATTATACATGTCATTTAATATTATTAATTAATACTAAAAAATAATATCTTCAAACTAATATTTAAACTAAATAGAAAATTAAAATACCACAAATATTGAAGATAGTAATAGGAGTAGTGTCAAAGGATATTATTCAAATTTTTTATTCTTTTTTATGGAAGAATAGATTAATAGAAGTGATAATTTCATTGTAGTGGATAACCTATTATTATATTCCGAGTGGATTGTGTGTAATAATTTTACACTCATTATTCATTCCAAATAAGGATCTAAAAATGTTTCAAGATTTTCTTCATGATGTAACTAAATGAAAATGGAATCATATCAAGATCTTACGATAGTGAAATTAAATCCTTTTATTATTTTCCATATAAGATCAAGAATTAATTTCATGTAGTCATTATAAGACTTAAGTGATTTAAATTGTTTAAACCTATTATTACGCGATCCATGTGAGAGAAATAATTTCATTCTGTTTTTATCCCTATAATTTATTTAACTAATCATAGTCATTAAATTTTAATAATTATAATGTATCATTTAATAATTGTTTCATTGAGAGACCTGATGTTCAGTCATTTTTAAATTTTCTACTTTGGACTTTTTTTGGAAATTTCTTCTTTCGGAATATGAAATTTATTATTTAAAAATTTAATTCTCTTTATTTTTTAATATGAATTATTATTTAAAAAATATAGCAGTGATGAATAAATTTGATTTAATATGTATCTAAATTGTTTTTTAGTAAATAATATCATGAATATATAAAATATAGTAAATCATCCTTGAAATCAAATAGATTTTTTGAATGTATTATATGACCCTTCCAATATGGTTTGGTGTGGTTTATGAGTAACACAGATATAGAATAATTTATAAGGCCCAAATTTTTAATTATTAATTTTTCATAAAATCTACCTTATATTTAGTTGGTATGGGTTGTACTCAGTAAATTTTCATTTCCACATTTTTCAATACAGGTAAAATCAAATAAAATAAAATATTATTAGAGTGGATGTGAAAAATAAATATAGAATATAGAATAAAAATTTTCTAATGGTATTAATGCATGAATTATTTTATGAAATTCAATGTTGTGAATTAATAACCATGAAGCGGTGAACTATTTTAATGAATACATGTTATATTAAATTAGTGAAATTATTTAATTGAATCATTTATTGTGATTGTTTTAGAATAATGTGAATTTTCTCTTAAGGGGACTATTTTTATTTATATTATATGAAATATTAGATTTTATAAATATATTAATAATATATATATTTAAATTAATGGGGATTTATGGTTCGATTTATCTATGTGGTAGTATCATGAATAAATTATCATGGTGTTAATATTTTTTCACAGAGATAAAGAAGGAAAGTTTTTAATGTTTTTATCTAACAAATATCCACTTTTATATACACTTTATTTTTTCATGATTTTATATCTACTACTTCATCAAATCACATGATAAATATTTTTTCAATAGATATATTAGTTAAGGTTCTAAGAAAATGATGATTTTTATCGATTTAGAATTTCCAAATTTTATTGATCTATTGTTTTATGTCATATACTATTAAATTTTTTAGGACTAGTTTTTTTGTATAATGTATTTGTTAAATAAAAAATATTATTATTAGTCAATGACATATGAAAATTATTTCATATAGAACGTACATTCTATTTCATTATCCTATTAACTTCTGCACAAAACTCTAATTCTCAGATAATAATATCAAATACAGTCAATCATACATAACCTCATGTTATTACTTCATTTAGATTATCAACATTACCCAACATGAGCATAAAAGACATTGAAGTTTCATCACATTGGAATATTGAGAACTAAAATTGGCTAAAAAACAAAACGTTCAATTTCAACAATCCATAGAGATTAAAACTAGCCAATTTGGATTTTTTTCAATGTCGATGTCACATGAAATTCAACTCATATGTTAAATTAATTGTTCCCCCACTAGTTGACAATAAAATCAAATGTCATCATTTCACTAAAAAGGATGACTTATTCCCTATTAAATTATGATTTTCTCATCATCTTTATATTATTCTACAGTTTTTGTTTTTTTTTCTTATTATATAGATACCACATGATGTAAATCCCATTTGAGAGATACGAATTTACCTAATTTTATATAATAACATTCTTCTTAACAATGTGTCATTTACTAATCAAAACTATATTTACATTGTACAAACAGATATAGATACAATGATACAAAATGTATACAAAAAATCCTTCCATAGTCTATTCAACATGTCTTATTCTAATGTTCTAGTGTGATCAACTAATGAAGGTCAATCCATTTACCAAATTTTTAATTCCCGCTCTCTCAGAATAATATTTACGTCTAGATGAATATACCCAATAATATCCATAAAATAAATTTTCTCACATAAATTATATAATTATTTTATATAAATGAGTATTAAAATAGTATTGTAAATAATTATTCATTTCTGATTCAATTATACCTTCATGGTATTATATCATTTTTTATGTTGAGGAAAACCAATAGCTCCTATAATTCTAATTTTTACATTCTCCAAAACCTCATGACAAAATCACTGAATAATTGGGTTCATGTGGGGCCAATTGAAATCAATTACTCCAACCACTAGGATCACAAAAACTGCCCCCTTAATGGCACGATGGATTGATTGATCCTATCATTAAATGAGTGGAGGATGACTGTCAATTCTTATAACATGTGATTTTTCTTGGATATGAAAAATATAACACATGAACGATATTTTTAGAGATTAATTATGGACAAAAATATCTCAAATTTCTAAAATTAGGAAATGATTAAACTAGATATAAATAAATATGGGTTATGATAATAATTTTGATAAATAAAAACTCATTCTTTCAATTCATAGATTATCCCACATTGAAAATATTATATAATTATTATTTATTTTATTGAAGGGAAAAGAAAAAATTTATAAATAATTATAATTTATTAAATAAATGATTATTTATTTTCAATTTAATATATAATTTTCTAGTAGGGACCTAACTTGGCTCGTCAATCCTCCTAAATATTTACCCAACCTTGAATAATGATTATTTATTTAATGAAATAATATTTTCTTCATTACTCATAATAAACAAATAATATGATCTAAATAACCTTGATAAATATATTATATGTACCTAAAATAATACTATATTATAAAATTAATCTCATATGTAATATAATTGACTCTTTTTTATCCACTTTCTATGTGATCATCTAGGAAACATTATCTGTAGCATTATGCTATATATGACTGATTTTTAATATTATAATCATGTAACAAACCTTGATCTCACTAGAGAAAGGTATTAATGTAGTAATTAGAAAACCAAATATGATCAAAAACCAATAAAATGAATGAATTAATCTTTATACATCTACATGAATTTCACATACGCTTTTCATTGACCTAGGTGATTGATATGGATTTTTATGAATTTTCATAAATGGACATGTTGTTGTGCCCAAGTGAAGTAATTGCATTTGTTGTCAATAACTTGTCATGGTGTGCCATCTGATGAAGTACATCTTGAAGATTGATGATTACAGAAGCATTACATCTGACGATTGCTGAGCTGCTCTATAAGTTCTAAGAACTTGTATCAACTGGATACGAAGTCACAACAAAGTTAGAAGACCATGCATTGTATTGACAATGCATGAGAAGAGGAAGATGATCCATCCACACCTCCTAAGTGGATGAAGTGAGCTGAAGAAGTCCATGCACTATTACTTAGTGCATGAGAATTAGAAGAAGCCCCAATTGATCTCTGATTAGATCAATGAAGCACTTTGAATAATTTAAGTGATTCAGGAGTTCGGTTGAAGATGAAGAACCTTCAAGAATTTCCATTCCTAAGTGATGAACATTTGTTTAAGAAGTATGGAGGAATTATAAGAAGAAGAAGAATAGAGATGGGAAGAAGATGGCTTGGAATGTGGCATTTGGCTTGAACTTATGGAAGAACTTTGTATTTGAAAAAGTATTATTCTTTGCCTTAACCAAAAAATTGGCCACCAAGGAGGCCAGCCGAGGGTCATCACCCAAGGCACTTGTGGGACTCAAGGTCACCACGCCCATGGGGAACCCTCAAGGCCAGGGCAGCAACCTTGAGGCATGGGGCGCACCCAAGGACACCGCATGGGCGCATGGGGCACGCCCGGAGGAGCGCAGGGGGCCGTGTATAAGCCCCCGAGGGCACGCGGTGGTGAAATCCGCGCACCGGAGGAGCATGGGGGGCGCAGGAGCGCGCCCGCAGGGAGAACACGGTGCGAGGCGGCACCGTGGAGGGAGAAGTTTCAACTGGCGGGTTGAGGCAGCGGCAGGGTAATAAGCCGCGGATAAACCGGGCCTCGTTTCGATGTGGGATGCGGATTTTTCCCGCGGAAGCGATCCTGGCCGTCCGAGCGATCTCGCGGCAGATCACGGCCGCCCGATGCATCGCGCCGCTCGCGATCTAATCCTGGCCGTCGCGCATCACGATCCGACGGCCGAGAGCTCGTCCTCTACCTCGAGCTCGTCCGAAGCCTCCCGCGAGCCTCCGCTGAACCAGAGCCACCCCGATGACAGAATTTGAGTTCCCGGCCACCGCTGATCGAGCCGAAGCCTCAATTGTGATCGTCTGGCCGCTACGAACACAATCATGAAATAAAATATGCATGCACACGATGGTTAAGAGATTTTGGAGTTCGGACGAAGGCAAACGAAGTTCCGAGGCCACACGGTGTTTATGTTTTGCATGGGATGGATTAAACAGAGGCTTGCATGCGTTTTAAAATGCATGCACGTGGATAAAGGAGAAGGAGAAGAAGTCCGCGTTGTGCAGAGAGAAAGAACGAGATTCTCGGCCCGCGTTTGAAGTTTTCAAAGAACCGAAAATCTCGGTGGATCAAGATTTATATCCCGAGGATGTTTTGAGGATTCCTCTGCCTATATAAAGAGAGGCCGAGACCTCTGGATTTGCTGCTGATCGTTTGAATATTTGAAGTCTCGTGATAGCCCTTCTCTGCCTCGCAAAGATTTGAAGCCACCGCGCAACACACTTGCGCGGCTGAAGATCTCGGTGCCACCCGAGGCCCGAAGGAGTCCCCTGTGCGCACCTCTTGCGCGGCAGGAAGACCTTGTGGCCGCAGCATCTTGCGCGCCCGAGGATTGTTCCTTCTCTGCCCGCACCCTTGTGTGGCAGGAGGAAGTCCCCGCGGGTGTTGCACTTGCGCGCCCCGCGGTAGGAAGAACTTGCGCGACTCTTGCACTAAACACCTACGCGGCAGTAGGAGAAGAAGAGGAGAAGCCGCATCCTTGCGTGCCTCCTTTGAGTTCGGGAGGAGTATAACTATACCTACGGGTTACGTGTCTAAAGGCAGTGAAGGCCACCACATCTTGTGTATGTGCGCAAGAAGTGAAGAGAAGGCCATAGACAAAGAAGAACACACCTTGAGTGTGTGTGAAGTGAAGAGCCCGAGGCTTGTGACTGTGCAAAGAAAGGAAGAGGCCGAGGTTCAGCTTGTACCCATTTGAGTACATTCAAAATGAGTTGTGCATGTGTGCACAAGTGAAAAAGAGTGACAACACATAAGAAGAAGAGGAGTACACACCTAAGTGTGTGAATGCAAAAGAACTGATCATTCTAAGTGATTGGTTTTTGGTGAGCAAGACCAACGAGATCTTTTGAAGACTGTTGAAGCTACTTGAAGTTTTGATCAACACCTTTGAAGAAGTGAGGTGGAGCCATGATGAAGATGATGTTGTGGAGTTGGGGGGTTTAACCAACTTGTAATTGGGGGGTATAACCAATTACTGTGTAATCATCTTTTGGCATAGTGAAGAATCCGTGTTGAGGGGTGTAACCAACACGACAAGGAGTAGGTCTTTGTACCGAACCTTGTAAATCTCTGCGTTCTGTGCTCTCATTATTACTGCACCACTAAAAGAGTAGATCTAGGCTTTAACCAGCTGCAGAGGTTGAATTGATAAATCGAAAGGGAACTATTCATAAAAAGAAAAAGTTATCACTGATTCACCCCTCCCCTCTCAGTGATCACAACCGATCCAGGCATTTCAAGTGGTATCAGAGGGAGGTTGCCTCTGTAAGGATCTAATTCTGAGAAGATGGACAATCTGAATTCTGTTAATAGTAGGGGTGTTCCTACATTCGATGGAAAGAATTACCACAGCTGGAAGAATCGGATGTTACCCTACCTTCTATCTCTCGGCCTTGAAGTTAGAAATGCAGCCTTATTTGGATTCCCTCCTCTTGCTAATGAAGCTGCTATGACACTCGAAGAGAAAAGAAATATGGAAGTTTATGGTAAAGCTCAAAATTCCATTCTTATGTCACTCTCAGAAAAGGTATACACAAAAGTCATGGGACTCAAGAATGCTAAAGAAATTTGGGACAAATTGGAAAGTAGTTATGAAGGCAACATGAAAGTCAAGGAAGCCAAATTACAGATTTGGAGAAGCAAGTTTGAATATGTCAAGATGGGATAAGAAGAAAATATTGATGATTATTTCACAAGAGCCAATGAAATTGTCAGTAACATTCGGGGCTTTGGAGAAAAGTTGGAGGACTCCACTATTGTTAAAAAGCTTATGAGAAATTTTCCTGACAGGTTTGACCCCAAAGTCTCAGCATTAGAAGACAGAGATGATCTCTCTCTTGATGAACTACACAACATTATCATTGCATATGAAATGAGGAAGATCCCAGTATTCAAGAAGAAGATCAAGGATGAGATGGCTTTTGAGGCCATGAGACAACTCAAGATAAAAGATGACGAAGTCCTAGAATCAAGTGATACTGACAATGAAGAAAAGGATGAAGATCTCAACACGATTATTTCTCTTTTTTCTAAAAGGTTTGGAAAAGCTAAATTCAAGGGAAAAGGGAAATCACCATCGAGATGTTTCAATTGCAATAACATCGGACACTTTGCTATAAACTGCCCCAAGAAGAGATATAGTGCTCCAGAAGTTGAAGATGAGAAGTCACAAAAGAAGAAATGGAGTAGATACCCAAGAGAAGGAAACAAATCAGGTGTAAGAAAGAAAAGGTTCGTTCCAGGTGAAAGAAGAAGCTATGTAAGAAAAGAGGAAGAATCAGACTCTACTTCAGCCAGTCAATCAGAAGAAGAAACGAATTTTATGGCTCATGTAGAAAAAGGGTTTGATACCTGCAGCAGTGAAGATGATGAATGTGAACGAACAGAGCTTGAATACAGATTGAAAGATGAATTAGTGGCTTGCCTTGAACAGAACACTGGACTCAAGAAAGAGAAGAGATTGTTACAAAAGGAAACCAAAAGGATGACTCAGGAGTTGGAAGAATGTATGAAGAAAGAGACAATGTACATTGATGAAATCAAGAGACACAAACTGAAGGTAGCTGAGCTTGACAAAATAGCAAAAGATCTTGAGGAGAAACTTCACCTCAAAGAAGAAGAGCAATCACTGACACATTCCAAGTGGATTGAAGCACAGAATAGCTTGACAAAGATGAGAGAAGACTTCAACAAGGCTGTTGAGGTCAAGGCAGAATCATCTTATGCTGGTGCTCAGAGGCAGGTCAATTTACCACCAAGTAAATCTCTAAATACATCTGTTATTTCTAACAATGCAGGTTCAAAGATAAAATTGAGACAAACATGGCATGAACCAACCTATGTAGAATCATCTTCAATGGAAGAAAGGAAATCCTCAGGAAGGACTACTCAAATCTTGGACAGAAAATTACAACATGACTCTTATCAACAAAGAAGGTCAACGTTCAGAGGCTACTGCTGGTGTTGTGGTGTGTTTGGACATAAGGCCTATGCATGCTGGTATAACATGTCTCGTCCAAACATGAGGCATGAGTCAAGGGGGAGACATCCTGAAACCCAGAGTGTTTTGCAGAAAGCATCAAAACCACCAACTCAGAACACATTTGACTGCCTGAGTGAAGCTTGTGGAAGATGTGACCAACAAGGTCATAGATCTGATAAATGACTGACAACTCTTCCTAAACAAAAAGTCAAAGACATGAAAGGGAAAGGCATTCAAGAAACCAATGATGAAATCACATGCTTTGCTGAAGTGGCTCTAAAAGCCAGCAGTAAAACCAAGTCATGGATTCTTGATAGTGGATGCTCATCCCACATGACTGGTGATACAAAAATTCTAAGAAACATTGAAAGTCATGAGGGAGGAACCGTGGTGTTTGGAAATGATCGTTCTCTGAAAATAAAGGGAGTTGGAAAGGCTATGATTGCAACAACAAATCTTAAATCCAATGATGTGTTGTTTGTTGAAGGATTAAAGCACAACCTACTCAGTGTAAGTCAATTATGTGATGATGGACATGAGGTGTTGTTCCAGAAGGACTCATGCATCATCAAGAGCTCAAAGGATGGAAAAATCATCACTCAAGGAAGAAGAACTACTGGAAATCTATTTCAAATTGGTGATCCCATCAATTCTTGTTTTCTTAGCTCTAAAGATGAAAACAACCTCTGGCATAGAAGACTTGGCCATCTTGGCCAAAGGAGTATGAGTAAACTTCTGAAGTACAATGTTGTACGAGATCTACCCAAATTAAAGAGAGAAAGAGATGAAGTCTGCGACACATGTCAGATGGGAAAACTGACCCATAGGTCACACAAAGGAGTTGATATCATGACTACTAGGCCTCTTGAACTCATCCATACAGACATATGTGGACCGATGAGACAGAAGTCTACAAGAGGAGATTTATATTTTATAACCTTCATTGATGATTACAGTCGGATGACCAATGTCATGTTCATGAAACACAAGTCAGAGGCAATCATGATGTTCAAGACTTTCAGAAGGCAGGCTGAGAAGGAACTAGAGCTCTGCATCAAGAAAGTAAGATCAGACAACGGAAAAGAATATACCGGTGATGTCTTTGAAAGCTATCTGGTCAAGCATGGAATCAAACATCAATATAGTACACCATATACTCCACAACAGAATGGAGTGGCTGAACGAAAGAATCGAAGCATAGTTGAAATGGGGAGGACTATGTTAGCTGAGCATGATATCTCTAAGTTTTTCTGGAGAGAAGCAGTATGCACTGCTATACACATACAGAACAGATGTCTCCTGAGACCAGAAACACAAACGACAGCCTATGAAATGTGGTTTAACAGAAAACCAACTGTGAAATATTTCAAAGTCTTTGGCAGTCCCTGCATCATCAAGATTAAAAACATCAATCTCGGAAAGTTTGACGAAAAAGCTGAGGAAGGAATCTTTATGGGTTACCTACCTAATGGAAAAGGCTACAGATGCTGGAATAAGAGGTTGAATAAAATGATTGACTGCAGTGATGTCATAATAATTGAAAACAACACCAAACCATACACTGTGGATGATGATGACTCAAAGAATGACACAGCCTTGGAACAGAAGAATACAGAATTACCTGAGCCAACACCAACTGCTGGTGAGATCAACTTTGAATATACCAGTGATGAAGATGAAGGTAATGAAAATGGAAGAAGAAGATGCAACAAATTGAAGAAGCATGTTGACACAGAAAATGTCCTTGGAGACATACAGTCCTCAGTAAGAACTAGAAGAAGATTGAGATTGGAAGATCAGACTGCACTGGTTTCTCAAGTTGAACCTCACACGGTGGCTGAAGCAGTTGTACATGAGGAATGGATACAAGCTATGCATGAGGAACTCAATCAAATTGAAAAGAACTCTACCTGGGATCTTGTGCCAAGGCCCAAAAATAAAAATGTTATTGGGACAAAGTGGGTGTTTAGAAACAAACTCAATGAAAAGGGAGAAGTTTCCAGAAACAAGGCCAGACTTGTATGCAAAGGATATTCACAAATGGAAGGAATCGACTTTGAGGAAACCTTTGCACCAGTTGCAAGACTGGAAACTATCAGAATGTTCTTAGCAGTTGCAGCACACAAGCAGTACAAGGTCTATCAGATGGATGTGAAATCTGCATTTCTGAATGGAGATCTTGAAGAAGAGGTGTATATTGAACAACCAGAGGGATTTTTTCTAGACAAAGATGGTAGTATGGTGTGCAGATTGAGAAAAGCCTTGTATGGATTGAAGCAGGCCCCTAGAGCCTGGTACTCAAAATTGGATAGTTGTCTTAAAGACATGAAATTTGTCAAAGGAATAGTTGACAGTAACCTCTATGTCAGAGAAATGGCCAATGGTACCCTCATAGTCATTATCTATGTGGATGATATCATTTTTGCTGGTAACAAGGAAGGACTATGTGAAGAATTTGCTGAGCAGATGAAAAGAACTTTTGAAATGTCAATGCTTGGTCAAATGACATATTTTCTAGGATTTCAAGTGGAACAAAGACAAAACTCCATATTTCTTTCACAAGAAAAGTACGCAAGGGACTTAGTGAAAAGGTTTGGAATGGAAAGTTCAAAGGAAGTCTCCACACCCATTTCTGTCGGAACCAAGCTATGTAAGGATGAAGAAGGCAACAATGTTGATCAGAAAGAGTTCAGAAGAATTATTGGCAGTCTACTTTATCTCACGGCTTCAAGGCCAGATATAGCATATGCAGTGACTTTGTGTGCCAGATTCCAAAGTGACCCAAAAGAATCTCATTTAACTGCAGCCAAAAGAATCCTGAGATATGTTAAAGGAACCCTCAACTATGGACTCTTATAAAAACACAGTGCAAACATACAGTTGTTGGGATTCACAGATGCTGATTGGGCTGGTGATTGCACTGATAGAAGATCCACATCTGGTGGAACCTTCTTTCTGGGAGAAGGATGTGTTAGCTGGTACAGCAAGAAACAAAATTCTGTAACATTGAGCACAGCTGAAGCAGAGTATGTGGCCGCTACACATGCATGTACTCAAATGATTTGGATGCAGGTTCAGCTATCAGATTTGAGGATTAAAGCTGAAAAACCATTGAGGATCTTATGTGATAATCAAAGTGCAATTGGGTTGTCTAAGAATCCTATCCAACACTCCAGATCCAAGCACATTGATATAAAATATCATTTCATCAAAGAAAGGGTTGCCAGTGGAGACATCAAGCTAGACTACATTCCTACTCAAGATCAGGTGACAGACATTTTCACCAAAGCTATGCCTACGGAAAGATTTGTTGAATTGAGGCTGAAACTTCATGTTCAGCCTTCTACTCTCACTTGAGGAAGAAGAATGTCCCTCCTTATTCCCTAATTTTTTTTTGTATTCTTGTACTTACATGCAGGGAATTGAAGGAGATGAGTGCATCCCCTGAGGGGGAGCATTGGTAGTTGAAGATGTGCAGGTTCCAGAAGCTCTATACTATGAGTATGGCTTTCATTCATCCCTTTGCATTTTTTGGCCAATAAGGGGGAGAAATCATCAGGCACACGACATTCTATCAGTGTGCTTCGGAGTATTGACAACCAAATACAAAGGGGGAGATTGTTGTGCCCAAGTGAAGTAATTGCATTTGTTGTCAATAACTTGTCATGGTGTGCCATCTGATGAAGTACATCTTGAAGATTGATGATTACAGAAGCATTACATCTGACGATTGCTGAGCTGCTCTATAAGTTCTAAGAACTTGTATCAACTGGATACGAAGTCACAACAAAGTTAGAAGACCATGCATTGTATTGACAATGCATGAGAAGAGGAAGATGATCCATCCACACCTCCTAAGTGGATGAAGTGAGCTGAAGAAGTCCATGCACTATTACTTAGTGCATGAGAATTAGAAGAAGCCCCAATTGATCTCTGATTAGATCAATGAAGCACTTTGAATAATTTAAGTGATTCAGGAGTTCGGTTGAAGATGAAGAACCTTCAAGAATTTCCATTCCTAAGTGATGAACATTTGTTTAAGAAGTATGGAGGAATTCTAAGAAGAAGAAGAATAGAGATGGGAAGAAGATGGCTTGGAATGTGGCATTTGGCTTGAACTTATGGAAGAACTTTGTATTTGACAAAGTAGTATTCTTTGCCTTAGCCAAAAAATTGGCCACCAAGGAGGCCAGCCGAGGGTCATCACCCAAGGCACTTGTGGGACTCAAGGTCACCACGCCCATGGGGAACCCTCAAGGCCAGGGCAGCAACCTTGAGGCATGGGGCGCACCCAAGGACACCGCATGGGCGCCTGGGGCACGCCCGGAGGAGCGCAGGGGGCCGTGTATAAGCCCCTGAGGGCACGCGGTGGTGAAATCCGCGCACCGGAGGAGCATGGTGGGCGCAGGAGCGCGCCCGCAGGGAGAACACGGTGCGGGGCGGCACCGTGGAGGGAGAAGTTTCAACTGGCGGGTTGAGGCAGCGGCAGGGTAATAAGCCGCGGATAAACCGGGCCTCGTTTCGATGTGGGACGCGGATTTTTCCCGCGGAAGCGATCCTGGCCGTCCGAGCGATCTCGCGGCAGATCACGGCCGCCCGATGCATCGCGCCGCTCGCGATCTAATCCTGGCCGTCGCGCATCACGATCCGACGGCCGAGAGCTCGTCCTCTACCTCGAGCTTGTCCGAAGCCTCCCGCGAGCCTCCGCTGAACCAGAGCCACCCCGATGACAGAATTTGAGTTCCCGGCCATCGCTGATCGAGCCGAAGCCTCCATTGTGATCGTCTGGCCGCTAAGAACACAATCATGAAATAAAATATGCATGCACACGATGGTTAAGAGATTTTGGAGTTCGGCCGAAGGCAAACGAAGTGCTGAGGCCACACGGTGTTTATGTTTTGCATGGGATGGATTAAACAGAGGCTTGCATGCATTTTAAAATGCATGCACGTGGATAAAGGAGAAGGAGAAGAAGTCCGCGTTGTGCAGAGAGAAAGAACGAGATTTTCGGCCCGCGTTTGAAGTTTTCAAAGAACCGAAAATCTCGGTGGATCAAGATTTATATCCCGCGGATGTTTTGAGGATTCCTCTGCCTATATAAAGAGAGGCCGAGACCTCTGGATTTGCTGCTGATCCTTTGAATATTTGAAGTCTCGTGAGAGCCCTTCTCTGCCTCGCGAAGATTTGAAGCCACCGCGCAACACACTTGTGCGGCTGAAGATCTCGGTGCCACCGGAGGCCCGAAGGAGTCCCCTGTGCGCACCTCTTGCGCGGCAGGAAGACCTTGTGGCCGCAGCATCTTGCGCGCCCGAGGATTGTTCCTTCTCTGCCCGCACCCTTGTGTGGCAGGAGGAAGTCCCCGCGGGTGTTGCACTTGCGCGCCCCGCGGTAGGAAGAACTTGCGCGACTCTTGCACTAAACACCTACGCGACAGTAGGAGAAGAAGAGGAGAAGCCGCATCCTTGCGTGCCTCCTTTGAGTTCGGGAGGAGTATAACTATACCTACGGGTTAAGTGTCTAAAGGCAGTGAAGGCCACCACATCTTGTGTATGTGCGCAAGAAGTGAAGAGAAGGCCATAGACAAAGAAGAACACACCTTGAGTGTGTGTGAAGTGAAGAGCCCGAGGCTTGTGACTGTGCAAAGAAAGGAAGAGGCCGAGGTTCGGCTTGTACCCATTTGAGTACATTCAAAATGAGTTGTGCATGTGTGCACAAGTGAAAAAGAGTGACAACACATAAGAAGAAGAGGAGTACACACCTAAGTGTGTGAATGCAAAAGAATTGATCATTCTAAGTGATTGGTTTTTGGTGAGCATGACCAACGAGATCTTTTGAAGACTGTTGAAGCTACTTGAAGTTTTGATCAACACCTTTGAAGAAGTGAAGTGGAGCCATGATGAAGGTGATGTTGTGGAGTTGGGGGGTTTAACCAACTTGTAATTGGGGGGTATAACCAATTACTGTGTAATCATCTTTTGGCATAGTGAAGAATCCGTGTTGAGGGGTGTAACCAACACGGCAAGGAGTAGGTCTTTGTACCGAACCTTGTAAATCTCTGTGTTCTGTGCTCTCATTATTTCTGCACCACTAAAAGAGTAGATCTAGGCTTTAACCAGTTGCAGAGGTTGAATTGATAAATCGAAAGGGAACTATTCATAAAAAGAAAAAGTTATCACTGATTCACCCCTCCCCTCTCAGTGATCACAACCGATCCAGGCATTTCACATGTCAATAATACTGCAATGGCTATGGACCTTATAAGTCAGTCCCATTTCCATCAAAAGGCTTAGATATGAAATTCCACAACATTGAATGGAAAAATACTATCATTATATAAACATTTACTCTATATAACTTATGGCGCACCAATCATACCTTTCCTGACGTTGTCCATTTGTGTCTTTTATCATCAATACATCAAAGTTCATAGACCATGGTATGAATAAATGATAATTTCAAGGGTATGGATCATTACAAATTACAGCAGTAATGAATAGAAACAAAAAAATGAAATTCTTAAATTTATTCCTTGTTCTCATAACCACCTATCATAGATATGACCATGTGTGTACATAATGACATGATATTTTTAATGTATTAAGAGATTCCTACCACTGATAGATTGTATCAGGTGACTCCCATTATAAGATATCATATAGAAAAATAAAATATATTTAATAATAGTGTCAGATTATCTGATTATTTTCATCATAATTGGAATCTTCATTATCCTTTTGGTGAAAAAGATACTCTAAGAATATTATAACATTCCTTATCACAAAAAATAAGGATCATGTGATGATAAATAAAATTATTAATATTCCAAATTTTAATATTTTTGTAATCATAATGTAAATTGGTATTTGATATTGGGGATCCCTAACTAATAGACTTATAACAACATGAGAGACATATAGTACAAGTTTTAACCCTTTATATATCACATGATGTCAATATTTCTATTATGATAAGGATTTATTCAAGGGGTCCACCAAAATTTCATATGTTAACAATTTTCTCAATGTGACTGCACTTATTTGAGAAAATGCCTCAAAATTTGAAATATACAGAGTATATTAATCATATATTGATGTAACATTGTATCCTTGGAAATAACATCCACTTAGTATTACAATTGTACACAATGATTGGTTATTTTTATCAAGGAACCACATATAGTACCTGGAAGAAGTTTCATATCCATACTACCACATTAGCTCCATTATAGGTAAAAATATATAAGGGTTTAACTATATAATTGATAATAAATATATTCATTGACCACTTCTGGATCACAACTCCTCAAATGTGACTAATGAAATATCCTGACTGTGATATCAAATCATTGTGTTCTATGTTAAAATAAAATTATATATATCCCCTAATGATTGTACCCTCATCTATTTTATAATCTAGGAAAATATGCTTATTATACATCATATACATAATCATATCATTGACTAACATCCAATTATGGACTCCTGGAACTACTTTATATCTTCCATCCTTGATTAGGGTCATTGGTAGTGTTTTAATATCATTTTACTCAAATCCTACTTGGGAATATTGGATGGATTGTTGATTTATTGGATATGGAGATGGATAAGGTAAATCGTAGTGTGGTGTATTATTGATAATGATAAAAAGAGGTTTTATGAGATGCTTTATGGACACATGGTTGGATTTTTATTATTTGGATTATTTTTATACATATACACTATATAATTTTATTTTATTTAAGGATTATGTACCAAAAATTTCCTATTGATACTACATGGGATAAATTTAATTTTTAATTCTTCATCGCTGATGGTTATCCATTTATATGTTAATTTTTTATTTATTCATTATGACTTTGTTTATATTGTGATGTTCACCTTTTGTTGAGGTAGTAGTCTCCCCACACCATTAACAAATCTCTCTCAACATATCGATGAAATATTAATGATGGGGAGTCATGAATGAGGTCATTTGGAAACCATGGTTCGATCCTAGTGGTTTGTGGTGGGGTGGTACATATTGGAATCAGATAAAATGTGTTAATTGATTTTTTTCTCTATTAAACGATTTTGGAGTTGGTGGTCATGATATAGGATTGATAAGACTATGAAAAGTGAATTATTATACTATCTATATATGATTTTATAGTAGTCCTCCATGTTTTATTTTCAAAAGTAAATACTTATTTAGTGAGATGTTAATATTGTTTAAATAATACTTGGGTGATGCACATGATGTTTTTTACACATTTATGGAATTTGGTTCAGGTTCATGAATCAGGATTGGAATGTAATCTAACATTCTAATACCATTATAATTTATTATAATGATAACAAATAATTAAATTCTTTTTTGAATTGTGATATTTTCTTTTGTGAGGTATTTATTTCATTCTATTATTTAAGAATTTATTATTTTATGATTCAGTGTATATATGTTGATTTTAATAACATGAAGGTACAATAGGCTTGAAATATGTATTTTATTATTCATATGTAGTCTTTCATTATTGTTATTTGTATCCACTTTTGATGAACATTACTTTCAACCCTTATGTGGGTGTTTATTTTTAATTGGTTTCCTTTTTTAAAACATGGGCTTTCTCAATGGGGTTTTTGGATGTTTTTGAAAAAATGCCACACATACATCTTCTGTATACAGAAACACAGCCATTCATGTTTGAGGATATAATTATTCTTTATTCTTTAGTTTCTCTATAGTGTTATGAAATAGGACTCCTCCAACTATGACTCCTCCAACGGGTCAATACTCAAGGAGAGGCGCCCAAATGGGTATTATGAAGATGTTTTATTATTCTCATTACATCCTACTCCATCACACACCATCGATCTTGGGATCTGGATTCCCCCATGATGTGGAGGTATGATTATGGGTCATTAAGAGTATTTCAGAACTCATAGAGTACCCAGAGGATCATATTGTGAACCTTGTGATATTTATCATTGAAGCCCAACTAGGTGATTAAATTATATCAAGATGTAGGCTAGTACACCTAATGGATATCCCTGGAAGACCATGATGTGTCTATTCATTGGGGAATTAATTTTATTCTTTATGATGATAGATATTTATCATGAGTTAATATAGATCCAATAGGGGATTATGACAATTTTTACCTTCGCTTAACATTTCATATATTTTATACACTTTTTTACACTTCTAGAGGTGAATCTTGGGTGTACGGAATAATTTTATAGATTATTAATATCCCATAGATGAAATGATACCTTATGGAACACCAATTACACTATATATGATAAAATTCACCATAAATAATTATAAATCAAGATTTTAACTGAGGTGGAAAAAGATTCAATTATTCTTACCAAAGTTAGAGGATCAATAGGTACATTTTCAAGTAGAGATTTTTTATTCAATTATGGGAATAAGAATATAGTGAATGTGTTTATATGATTGGGAGTAAATCTATAGTCAATGAGAAGAGGTTCCTCAACTCACTCTAGGGACTAAGTCTCCTCAATAATTTATAACTATTTAAATAAGGGAATCTATCTCATGGATTGTACCCCGCCACTCATGACATATCACTAGTGTGTAAATAATGGTTATATTAAATGTATTCATTATAAATATTTAATGATTTAATAAATTATGTTATGAATTAAACCACAAAATCAGATTATGATCCCATAATGTTTAGTAAATAAGGTAATTCATGAACTTATTTGGAATCCTTGAGTGGTATATGGAAGAAATTATGCTATTCAAAAGGCATTATAATATATTGGATAGGTACCATCCATACTACGAGTCATAGTCATGATATCATCTAATCTATCAATTAGATCATTTTACAATGGATCAACCCATTCATTAAAATCATCTCAAAAGTTATTGGTATGAATTTACTTGTAAAATTATATTCAAAAATGAAATTTAACAATATACCATAGGAAAAAGTGTATGTAATGTTAATAATTGTCCTTATGATTTTTCCATTACTTTATGTTTTGAAAATCCCAAACATGTATTATTAAAGAATTTTTTATTTCTCTAAGGAATTTAATATGTTAGAACCTATCAAACCTTACCCATAGACTTCATTGTCATAAATAATTTTTTCCTAACCCAATATAACCTTTTTTACATAATCAAAATTTACTTTAAGATAAAATTCTCGTATTTCATTACAAATTAGACTCTGATTTACATAGAAATTAGAATATAATTTCTTAAGAAATAGAACTACGATTTCTTTAGAAACCAGACTTCAATTTCTTTAACAATCGGACCTTAATTTCCCTTAAAATTTGAATTTGGTAACTACAGAAATTAGACTCTTATTTCCTCTGAAATAAAATTCTGATTTCCTCTAAAATTAGAAACTTATTCCATCAGAAACTAGACTCCGATTTTATTAGAAATCAAAATCTAGCTTTCTATATTTTCAGAATCTAATTATTTATTATTCTTACAGTAACCAAATTTCATTAATGTGATGTTACATTTTATCAGATCAAAAATATGATTAGTTTTCTCATTCATAGCTATTCAAAATGAAGTAATAAATAATAATCATAGATTATTATTTAAAATGATGTCATCAAACCAATTAAAAATTATTTGTTGCATGAATGACACATATACAGGTTATTTTTAAATTTATGTGAAATATGATGGTGAGATATGATAACTAATTCCTTATGAGGGATCTCTCCCTTCCAGTGATGACAGTGACCCATGTGGCGACTCCTACCCCCTTGATGGGGGAGGGGGAATCATCACCTCATGGGAGAGCATGTTCTTTTCGTCCTTTCTGTAACCCACAGTTCATGTCCCCATTTCTGAATACCTCAATAAACCCTAAATTTCTAGATCTAATTGACGGAGTGCTGAACCTTCATCTCTCCTCATCTAAAATTACAGAAGCCTTAGCCTTGTTGAACCTCAACTTGGTGGCTCGATTCAATTACAGAAGGCCTTCAGTTGATGACTTCGACCTATTTGTCTTCGAATCCTGTGATCTTCATGAAAGAGAGGTGGTTGACTTGTTCGTTAATAATAAAATTATGATTAGGTTCAAATCAGAGGTCGATCTCATCCAAACCTGGTCGAGGGCTCCTCACAGCTTCAATGGATCTCGTTTTCTACTTTTATGTTGGTCCTTCAATATTTATATGAATCACGACTCTCCTTCTATTGCGGTTTTGGTAAGTTTCCCTTCACTTCCTTTGCTGCTTCAAAACCCTTTGGTAATTTTCATGTTGGAAAATCAGGTAGGTTGATATATCTGCTCTGATAGTCGGATCGAGGGAGTTTTCTATCCATTTAATCCCCAGGTGTGTGTTGAAATGGATGCATCTCGCATTCGTTTTGTTTTTTATTAGATCACGATTGGTGTGGAATATCAATAAAAATAGAGTGTTGTTTATGAAAATAGGATGGAGTTTTGTGGCTCTTGTAAGAGATTGGGCCACTCAGTTGAGGATTGCTAAAGTGGTTTCCCTTCACCATTGATGAAGTTTCATCATAATGGGAATGTTTCTTCTGTGAGCACTGCAGATGGTTATGGAAGAAATGATTTGGAGGCTGGTCTGAAGGTGGGTCTGGATTCAAGAACTGTGGAGCTGGTTGATGGAGGGAGGGGCTCCCGCTTGTCTTGTTCATCTGTGGATAGAAATTCATCTGTGTCTTCTAAGGTTTATTTTGAGAACGATCAGGATCTTGGGGCTTTCGGTGTTAAGGAGAATCAGGATAATCCGATGGTTTATGATATTTTCAAAAGGTTTAGGCATAACATAGTGAAACCTACTACTTCCATGGTTAGTCTAGTTATAGAGCAGATTGGAGAAGGTAGAGATTATAGAATTGATGAGGTTTTTAGCATGGCCAATTATAAGGATACTAAAAGTCTAGATTCCTTGGATAATCCTTTTTTATATTTGAGTAACTGGTTTGAAGGGATTTATGAAGACATGTAGGCCACAGGACTAGAGGAGGGTGTTTTTTCAAGAGGTGTTGGTGGTGCGGAGGCCTTGGAGGGTCAGTAGGTTGGAATTATGGGGCCTAAACTAGCTTCAGTGGGTGAGGAGGTCTTAGAGGATCTGCGGGTTGAATGCATGGGGCATGAAGCAGTTACCAAGACCATTTAAGACAACCACAATGTGGTTAGGCACTATCCTTTGGTGGAGAGTATCGATCAGAGATCAGGGGATAACATAAAACCCTTTGATTCTATTGCAGGGATGGTTGATAGTGAGAAAAACCAGGAAGGTTTATAGGTTGAAGGTATGGGGAAGGATCCACATTCCATGGTGGTGGAAAAAGCTTTTGCTGAGGAAAGGCGTCTCCATTTGATGATGATCTTGAGAAAGTGGGGTGAAATCTCAGAAACTGAGAAGGAAAAAGATAGTGTTGTGGTCAGGACTTCATTTAGTGATGTTGTTCAATGTGAAAGGATAAAGGTGCATGAGGTTGAGGACACTAAGACTGATCCACCATGTCTATGACCGAAGAATGATTATTTGTATCTTCCATGGATAGTTTCTACTCGATCTTCTATTGGGAATGAAATCTGGACTATGAAATCTTCGAAGAAGTTTCTAGCCTTGGAGAAGCTGAATCTGATAAGAAAATATGCTAAGGTTCTAAAGAACTATAAAATCTTGGAATGGGAAACAGATAATTCAGAGGAAATATTCTATAATTGGGATGGGGATAGGTTTGGTTTCTTTGATATGTAGTTGTTTTTCTAGCTTGTTGTACCTGCTTATTTATTTTTCATTTATTAATAAATGGTTAGAGGCTTTCCTCTGACTGAGCGTTTCTGGTATGTGAAATATGACCATTGGAGGAGGAATTTGACCATTGTGTCTCTTAATAGAAGTATCCATCCATTTGAAATCATTCAAGGGTGAAGTGTTTCTGTAGAGAGGTGATGTTCATTAATTGAATTCTTGATGCTCTGAGTTTATTTGATACACTATGAAAGCTATTCTCAGCATTCCTTTTCTAAATGTTGTGGACAACAAGTTCAACCTCCTTAGTGTGAATCTGATTCTTGTTGTTTGAAATACAGGGAGTCCAATGATATGAAGATAGAAGATCTGATTACCTTCATAATCAAGGGCATGTGTAGATAGAAAGAAAGATACATATCTTCATATCAATGTATTACCCTTGTGTGGGAAGATATACATTTTTGAAAGTATATATGAAGAGACGTTTATCTATGGATATGGGATACCCTTTCATTGGGTTAAAATATTTCTATGTTACTTGTTACTTTTTTCATGTTTTTAAAATTATTCTAATATTTGATTATAAATAGAATAGGTAAAAATTTTCCACATTCTTATTCTAGTACAAACTCTAATTTAGATTCTATATGCTTGAAGGTTGAATCATTTATTATGTAAAAATGTTTATGTTTCATTATCGAATCCATGTTATCTAATCCTAAGAAAGTTAGTTTCTTTATTATGAACTCAAAATTGATTCGGAATTCAACGGGTTTATCATTTCTAATCATGTATTTTCTTAAGGATAAAAATTATAGTTTTTAAACTGATAATTCACCCGTATTGTAATTGAGAAATCTACATATTCAATTTGATCCAACAAGTGGTATCAGAGAAAGTCTCTAAAATTCATATACTTGAATATATGTTTTCATGCTTATCTTTTCATACATAACATTAATTGTTCAAGTTTTTATTAAATCTTTTAGTATATTCTCTTTTTTTACAAACATTTTTAGTATCATATTTTGTGGGGAAATAATTAGAATGATAATAATGAACATATGGTCAATATACAACATAAATCCTACCATAACCCCAATAATTGATGGAAATGAATATGAAAACTGTAAAAATAGAATGAATACATTTATTATAAATAATAGTGTTGATAAATTTGTAATGTTTACTAGAGATTACCAAATTCCTAACAAGAATATCCAACAGATAACTAATCAAGAAAAACATGAGTATCATATTAAATTTAAGGTATGCAATACTTTATTATGTTATCTGACTAGGAACATCTTTAGCCAGATTTCATAATCTCCAGCTACTAATTGCATCTAGAAGAAAATAGATGTTACTCATTTTAAAACATATAATGTTATTGAAACAAGAATATCTATACTTAGAGATAACTACCATGGTTTTCTAATTCCTTATGGAGAACCCATATGTAATCATCGACAAAAGAAGTTGAACAATTTCAACATCATACAATACATGGTAGAAAGTGTCTTAGATGATGATATTCTTATAGATATGATTATTTATATCATTGTTATTGAGTTGGATACTAAGATGACCTCTATTGATAAATCAATTAATGTTACAAAATTTACTTATGACTAGTTATTCATGAAACTTCTATATCATTATAATGGAATAAAAATAGATGATGATATTATTATTAATAATAATGGGAGTGTTGGTTTTACAACCACTTCTAATCAAATTAAATCCAACCCCCCGAAAGCCCTACCAGGTCAAACTGTAAGAAATATTTATATCAAAATCATGTGATAATGATCAATTAGGTAATAAACTATCCATTCAAGCTCAATAGATGAAAAGGATTGGGGGAAATAATTACTACAAATATAGATATAAGAAAAAAAATTGAATGGATATGAAAGAATCTATAGTGAATTTCTATAAATATATTAACGGTGGACATATCAAAATAGATTCTCCTAATCATAAGAAGAAATAAATAAAGGATATAAATTTTGAATGGAATAAGAAGAAGTAATATATGTTTAAAGGATGTAAACTAATAAAAGCTAATGATTCATAGAGTATTAGAGGTGGAGACTCTCCCCTTGAATCTCTAGATATTGAATATTATGGATAGAAGAATATTGGTCTTATAACAAGAATTCGTACTGGAAATCAACATTGAATAGCAATGGTAAGCATTTCTAAATCTTTTACCATCAATTCAGTAAGAGATAATTATCCTAATGAATAATATTACTAATATTTAGATGAATAATCTTATTAATCCTAAGTTAGTTCACTATAGTCTTTTTAAGACGTATCTAGGTTTGAAATGTTACATGAAAATTTAAATAGTAAGATCAATAAGAAAAATTGTAAGGTAAATTATATAATATTTATTTAAAATAATGTATTGTATATTTCAAAATATCGTGTCCAGAAAAACCTATATTTTAAAAAATGTTTCCAAAAACCTTGACGATAGAAATTCTGAAAAAAATCATCTGTGAATCTTAAAAATGATATTTCTAAAAAAATAGAGAAAAAAATAAAATTCTAATACAAATGAATATAAGGATAATAATTTAGTCATTAGACTAAATATGAAATATTTTCCATAAAGAAAATATTGATAAAAATTACATCTATTAATGAAAACACAGATTAAATGTATTCACAAATTTATCCTCTTATAAATAGGTTCAGATTTGGTTATTGTCAAACAAAACATTTTTGTTGTCAAAACTATCATTTCCCCAATGTGCTAATTTTTCACTAAGTGTAAATGTGTGGACATTGGTAGAATATTTTTTCATTTAATAAAACCCAATCGTTTGGTTTTCATAAAGCTAACTTTTCTATGAAAATTTGGATACCTATTATTTTATTTTCTATCATTTCTAGATCATTGGATATTTGGATTCTGAAATATTAACAATTGTTTTTATTAAAACAAAGGAAGAGCCAATAATAATACATGGTACAAGGATATTGGAGTTTCCCACTACTTGACTAGTAATAAATACTTATTTGAAAGTATTATTAAGTTGAAAGGTTGAATAGTCACATTCTGGGATATTTCTCAAGGTGAAATTTTTTGTATAGGTAATATTATTATTCATGAAAAAGCATTAATTTAAAATATTTTATTTTTAAGGGATTAAGCATGTCCTTAAAAGAATAATCCAATTATGTGATGAATGATACTTTGTTAATTTTTGGAATGAAAATTTCATAGAAAATATTCAAAGGATGAGTTCATTCTCACTTCCCATCGTCATGAGAATGTTTATACACCAAAATTAGATAACCTTATGAGCCAATACATACCTTAAAATAGTGAAACTAAAGAAAAATATTGGTTATGAAATAGAAGACTAGGACATTTTATTTTTATAAGGCTATGAAAACTCTCAATAAAAATACTTGTTAAGGTTATACCAGATCATATATTTGATTCTTCAAGAGTATATGATACTTTGAAATATGCCTAGAAACATAATCCAAGCATTAATTCCATTTTGGATGTACCAAATTTTGATTCATTGCAACTATTTCATATGGATATTTTTGTTTCGACACAAACAATATGTATTGGGGGAAAATACTATATATTTTTCCAGGAGTTGATTATTCTAGATTTACATTGATATATTTTATAGCAATAAAATCTGAAGAATTTTCTGATTTTAAATCCTTTTCAACCTAAGTTAAAAATCATAGAAACAGTCCATTAATAACTTTTCATAGTGGTCGTAGGGGAGAATTTTAAAATTCAGATTTTGAGAACATTTGTAGTAAGAATGAAATTACTCATAACTTATCAACTCCATAAACTCCTCAAAAAAATGATGTTATTGAAAGAAGAAATAATATTATTTAAAAGATAATAAGAACCATGATGATTGAATACTCTATTGATAAAAAAATTTGGGCTAAAGCTGTTTGTACTTCTTAATATTCTATAAATTGATTTTTAATAAAACCCTTTATTAATAATACACCTTATGAGTTATGGACTGGTTGAAAAACAAATTTTTCATAACTCAATGTTTTGGGATTCAATGCATTCATCATGAATACTAAACATAACTTACAAAATTCCGACCCAAATCTGCTGGAGGAATTCTTATAGGAAACTCCATTACTTTTGTGGATTATAGAGTTTTTAACAAAAAATATTGCACTATTAAAGAAATAGTTCATGTAAGTGTGATGAAACTGGTCATTTTGTATCTAAGCAACCCCCATCGTACATCACCAGATGTCTTTTCAAAAACTAACTATCTACCGTTGATGGAAGTTTATTCTAATCATTAAAATACTCAAAAATTATTTTGAAAGTATTTAGCCTAGAATATTTTTTACCTAATGGTGATGAACAGATTTTAAAAAACCCTAGTCTGGTTTTTCTTAATAATCATCCCTATGAATGTATATTTGGTGATGTATATCAACTAGTATGAACTAGATGTTATTTAAGAAATTACATAGAACATCTAGAATTTTGTTTACCAAGTTTAACTTAAATGTACTAAGGAATCATTAGGTGATGGTGTTTAGATTAATTATATTAAATATGAACTAAATAATTTCTAAAGGAACAATGTTGGGAGCATCGTTGAAAGACCTAAGGAAAATTATGTAAATAGAGTAAAGTGGGTCTTCAAAAATAAATGCGATGAAAATGGAATCATTATAATAAATAATGCCCGATTATATTCTACTAGGTATAATCAGGAAGAAGGAATAGACTATGAAAAACCTATGCTCTAGTGGATATACATAGACCTATTCATATTCTATTACCATTTGCACCATTCTTAAATTTAAATATTTTTCAAATAGATGAGAATTGTTATCTCCTTATCAGATATGTTCAAGAAGATGTTTATTTTGAACTACCACATGGTTTTGAAGACAAAAAACATCTTGAACATAATTAAAAATATAAAAAATATTTATATAGACTAAATTATGCCTTTATATCCTAGAATGATAGACTTACAT
Organism: Viscum album; assembly: GCA_963277665.1. NCBI lineage: Eukaryota > Viridiplantae > Streptophyta > Magnoliopsida > Santalales > Viscaceae > Viscum > Viscum album. The sequence continues at coordinate 1,823,737,925 of OY728151.1, read as the reverse complement.
TGTAAGAACCTGGTTCTTAATTGGAGGTACGAGTTTCTTCTTTTCCCTTTTCCTTAAGTTTTTTTAATAAAATATGGAGAATGTGTAAAATTCCTAAATTTGGGAACTACACATCATTTACTTTTTCCACACATCGTCTACTTCTGGCTGTGTTGGGATGGGTACAATGGGTGTGCATCCATGTCGGTGACAAAGGGTGTAGGAATCGACTACACATCGTGTAGTGGCCCTTTACACACCGTGTAGTCAGTCGGTAGGCCTAAACTATAAGGCGATGGAGCAGCCGCCAGCTGGGTGATAGTACACGGCGTGTACTTAGGAGTACATTTCATGTACTCATGTCGGCAAGTGAATAGTGGCACGTTGGCGGGAAGCCGCCAGGTGAACAGTTAAATGAAGGGAGTACACGCCGTGTACTTTGGAGGTAAATGTTGTGTACTTTTTTTTCAGCTTAAAACAGGCAGTAGCTTTCTCATTTGGCATATGAGGAATTTGAGAAATTTTGGAGCCAATGTAGAAGTCCGGACCTTTGATGATCTATCAGGCGTTCGTCTGGAATCAGTTTCCGCCTCTAACGAACTCGTTGGAACCGCCCAGGAAATCCCTATCTTCTCCTAGCTTGTTTCTTACCCATTATTATCCTAATGTAAGTTATTTTAATTTTAATGGGTTTTGTTGTTTGTAATATCTATGCCGTTCTTGGGCATTTCTAGAGTCTGTGTTCGGGTATAACATTCTTTGGCGTTTAAGTTAGGTGGCTTGGTGTTTAGTTTTCCAACTATTGTGTGTTTTGAGCATTTTTGTGCCACGAACCCAAGTTGGGGTGTCGTGTGGATGAGGTCATTGCTATATTAAACATCAATAATAGATTAGGTATTTAATAATGATAATAAAATGTTGTTTGAGATCATTTCATGGATTCAGGACCATCCTGAGGGGTGCATTCCTCTGTTTAGCCATTTGGCCTGGATACTCGAGGGTATGCCTTGTATAAATTAAACATTACTTTTTCCTTGATAGGAATTTTATTCAAATTCCATGTTTATATGTATGGAATGACCATGTTACTTATTCATGAGGGTGGTGTTTTTCTACAGCCTGAGGGCGTGACTTTATTAGCCTGAGGGTGGTGTTTTTCTATAGCCTGAGGGCGTGACTATATTAGCCTGAGGGTGATGTTCTATTTCACCTGAGGGAATCCTTTCATGCCTGAGGGCTTGACGTCTATTCTTGAGGATGACACTTCCTATGCCTGAGGGAGAGAATTCTGTTACAATTCCAGAGGGATAGATTCAGTATAACATGAGGGTGTGGTTCACTATATTAGCATGAGGGCGAGACACTGGTTGGCCAGAGGTCTTGGTGCTATTGAGCACAAAATGATACTAAATTAAATGGATTAAATAAATAATTAAAATGGAAATTTAACTATAAAGTTGGTAACTTGTGAGTACTGCTTACTTTATTGCATTTTACTATTGCACTGTTGTTGCATTCTTACACAAAGTTGGCACGAGCCTTTGGTGGGTGCCTACTGAGAATTATTTTTCACACCCTGTTTGGGTCACGCTATTCAGCCCAATCAAATTACGTTTCTGCATGTGTATATAGGGGCAAGAGTCTATATACAAGTACATAATTGATGTAGAGGAGTAGGAGGGCATGGGACCGAGCCTAGGATCGTGATAGCTCTGCCAGCTGTTTTGCTTTCTTTTGTTGTACTCTACTTTTGGTTTTACCGTATTGATGTATAACATGTTATGGCTGTTTTATTAGAACATGAGACACGTAGAATCATCATTTACATACTGTTGGTTATATTCACTACTATTGGTTATTTCAGTTCTGTATAGTTTGCTGCTTCTGCTGTTGATGTATGTTTTATTCTGTATTCCACTGCGCTACTCTTTGACAAATGATGGCATAGTTTCCCCACTATCAGACCTTGGCCCTCGGTGCTAGTCGGCAGCCTCTAGTGTTTGGGGACATGCGGTAAAGGTCATGTGGCGAACCTGGTTTGGGGCACCCGTTGAGTGGATCCCAGAACCGGGACGTTACATACATGATTTCATTTACAAATCAATTATGTCAAGGGAAGTTCTTATAAAACTCTTTTATAATGAAAGATAAGAAAAATATTTTTATTTTTCAAATTATTTGATGAAATTATATTCAAATCATCTCCTAAATTACTATCTGATTAATTTTCAAATCTCATGAAATAAGTGTTTGAAAAGAGTGTGATGGGTGAGTTAAAAAAATTTCGTGGTTTTCAAAATTCTCAAAAAACAGGAGAAACTTTTATATCACAACATAAGTATACTAAAGATCATATTTTATGGTACAGATATGAAAAATATAAATGTATAAGTACTCTAATAGGTACCTCAAACTCCCTTGATTGGTATGAATCTGGAAAACTAGAAGATCAAACATATTTTAGAGGTATTATTGGAAGTATATTTTACTTTACAATAGTATTATAGACGTAATATTAATAGTATTCTTATGTGAAAGATATCAATATATACCAGAAGAATCCCATTTAAATATAGTGAAATTAATTTTTCATTACATTAATGGAACTTTGGACTTAGGAAAATTATATTCTTCAAAAAATAATGTTAGTTTAAAAATATTTTCAGATATGGATTATGGTGGATGTATAATGTATAGGAAATGTACATCTGTAAATTTTCATTTCATAGGAGATTCATTAGTTTCTTGTTCAATCTAGAAACAATGCTCTGTAGATCATTCCACTATAGAATATGAATATGAAGTAGCTAGAAGTTGTTGTGCTCAAGTGTTGTTGATGTAATACATACTCACATAATATGGAATGAGTTTTACGAAAATACAGATACTGTTTTTTATAATAGTAGTTCCATTACCTTTAGAAAAAACCAGGAACATTACTCTCGTGCAAAGCACATATACATTAGGCATCACCTTTTTTGGGTTCACAAAAAGAAAGGGTATTTTATTTTATAATTCATTGAAATGCAAGAACAACTAGATGATATTTATTCAAAATCATTACTGTAAAATATATTTTAATATACTAAAAATATTAGGAATGATAATTAAAAGGTATTCATTCATATCAACTATTTTCTTAAACCATTTCCTAATATTTAGATACTCCTTTTCAAAAGTGGAGTAATTTATTTTCTTAAACAAAATTTTTGGATCCTTAATAAAAAAATTGTAAGCTAAAGGTCGTACGATGTAACACATTAACCACACAATAAAATCATTGCATCCTCATAATTTAATCATGATCCCGGTAATCAAGTGTTTAATATAAGAAAATACCACTATTAGTAAAACCTCTTCATAAAAGTGTTATTAAAAAATCCATGTAATAAGAGAGATAAGGATGTATAAAGGTTGTATCGAGTAACACATATCTAGGATTCTATGTTGGACAAAATTATAGGAATTGGATTTTATAGACATGGAGTGATTGTGAATATATTTATATAAAGTTATTGAGGTACATGATCACAAAAAATTTATGGTCAACGTAAAGTTGATGTGTAGAAAAATAAGTTTAATAGGTCTGAAATAGTTATCGATATAATGAAAAATAATTTTAAAAGGATAATATCTTATTTTGAGATCCATTTTCTGACTTTGAGGAATTAATATAGCATATATGAATATAAGAAAGTATATAAAAATTATATTTTTCAATTTTTTAAGAATAATTTCATCCTTTTATTTTCCATTGATCTATATCTGATTCATCTCTTATTCAAGGAAATAAATATCCAAAAATTAATTTTTTTTTGCATTGAGAATGAAATTTTATTTTTAATGGATCATAATACCCATCATAAAGTGAAAAATATTTCCATATAATTATTTTCCAAAACAAATATGGTTGATAATTTAATCACTACAATTAAAAATTAATACTACATGTTTATAATTAATATTTATTCAGTAAATTATTTAAATAAAAAACTATGAAATGTTATGTAGGATAGAAAAGTATGCAAGTGGTTGGTGAGAAACCCTTCTCATCATTCAGTCATAGGTCTATACCCCACTTCATTTTCAGAAGTGATGGGTGGAAATTTTGTTGTTAATTTTTCCTTTTTATTAATAATGTAGATATAATTCTAATAATATTCTGCAAAACATGATGAACATCCTTGAGATAAATTTAATAATTAAATAATCTTATTAGTATTTTTTTAAATGGAATTTTTTACTAATTATATTAATAATGTTTTATTACTGTTACTATGTCATTAATGATCATATCAAACCTAATTATTATAAATCCCATAAAACGTATGTCTATAAACTATAAATGCATTATTTATCAAATAAATTTTCAAGTAAAAATTATTTTTTCCTTAAATTTTCCAAAAAATATCATTAACCAAGGGACATTACAAGCAAATAATACCTAATTTTTTTTTAAGAATTCGAATATATGGTCAATCATAAACTCAAAAATCCATGATGGTTTTAATAACTCATATTTATGTGAATAAATAATTTCTTCTAAAACATAACATAATCCTAAGATGATTCATAATTATTGAAACCAAATCAATATTGGTAAAACCTAATAATGATATATTTCATAAATGACAATAAATAAATTCATCATCATTTTTTCACTTAGGTCCTAACATGATATGGGGTTACCATTTAGAATAATTCATTGATTTTTGGAAATTCCCAGGTTCCCCACATTTATGACCAAAACATATTAGTAGTTATTTAGGATGAGACTTACTTCCTTCTATCACACTTTTTATTTTACTATGGTGATTGTGTTCTTTTATCTCTTATATTAAACACATATATCATATCCACATTCCATTGAGAAAATTTCATTTGGTTATCCTTCACTATTTATTTCATGATGGAAATCAATCTTCTTTTTTGCATGGTCTCTACCACTCGAGCTATTTGAAAACTCCTTTTAATAATCATTAGTGGATATAAGATTGGGTTAAGGTCTATAATGATGATCAATTTCTGAAAAATTAATTTGGAATAAACAAGATATCTTTAACATCTAGAAAAATTACAATTGGTTGCTAATTTTTATCGCCTTGTCCTTCATGTTTTATGTTAATATTATTCACTCAGGTTTCTTCCCTAGAAAATAAACCAAAAATCATAGTTTGTGTAAAAATATTCATATTGAAAATTTTTATAATCATTTATAATATTTCTAAATCAGGAAACCTTATTTTAAAAATATGATACATTAGGTTTAAACTATGTTATTTATTTTCAGCATCTGTACAAATCATTAAAAATAGGTTTTAATTAAAATGATAATTATCCAGAAATATCAATGGGGAGTGTAATACTAGGAGTGATGAAATGATCATAGTCATGTTCTAGGTTATGCTTGATTTATGTAAATTTACACATTTTCATAGTTATTACCCCCATATTCATATATAATAGAACCACACCAACTTTTAGATTCCAAACAAGGATATATTTCAAGGAAAATCCAAATAATCTCTTCCTCACAAAAACTTTATGATTTTTATATATACATATCCACATAGGTTATCATTTTATTATATTCCCTAATAGAAGTTTTTCTATATCTAGTTACCTTGTTTTAAATTAAAATTCCATTGAAACCATCAATAGTGATCCCAACCATAATTGCTTGGGGCCAATTCCTACAACCATTACATTGTATTTAGATACAAGTAAGAACACAAAAATAACAGAATAGTTTAGTAGTCGTGGTAAACTAGATACATAATTGGTACTAGCATTACATTTGAATACACACATAACAATAATTTTTTTCATTAATTAATATCCTTATTTCTTATAGTACACCCCACATTTAATTCATAGTAATCATCATGTAATCCTAGAGAAACGAAACAAAATAAGGGTGTTGTCAAATTTAATAACCTAGAACCTAGTTTCTCAGAGATAGTACCATACATAATGAAATTGGTATAATAAAACAGGAAGAAACATTCTAGTGTACTAAATACATTGTGGAATTATAAAAAGTATTACAAATATAATTTTTACATTATAACTTGATATAAAATCAATAATACTACTCCACAAGAAACACCCTTAAACTCTTAGATTATCCCTGAAAGTAAATTATAAAATTGATATTCACACAGTAGGGTGAAATAAAACATAATAATGGTGTGGTATCACATTATCATTAATAGTGAGAAATAGGGAAGAATAAAACTCAAATTTTATGGCATGGTGAATAACTAAAAACACATTCCATCATAGCATAATCTTGAGCATAATATGCACAATATAAAATCCAAATAAATAATGACAGAAATAATAAAATCCTATATAGACATAACCATTTATTTTCAATTCGTTTAATAATATCATGGTTTATGAGTTAAAATTATCATAATGAGTGAATTCATAATTCTGGAGATCATAAACATACCGTCGAAGCCCTGGATAAGACATCTGAAAATAAATTTCTAACGTCTCAGCCAAATCTATATCCATTTTGCCTCATGAGATCTACTAATGTATAAAGGGGTCATATCATGCCTTAATCATAAAATATTATTTCCAATACATTTTTCATATTAATTCGGTGAATTATAATCTATATATACATATGAAATCTAAATAACTTCCCCAAATAGTAAGCATAATAACCAACTATTCGGAGTAATATGATTAATGGAAATAAGATATCATATCAATAGTTAAAGTAATCATAATCCATTAAATAAAATACGGATGATTATTTAATGAAACATCAATACCAATTATGAATAATATTCAATAATAGGTGTTGAAATAGATGAAAATACTCTAATAAAATCATCAAGGAATTCTTATGAGTAATAACCTTTTGACATTCTAAGAAAGATTTATTTTGGAAAAACCATTTTTATTTCTCATAAAATAATATTGTAGACATTTATCTAAAATAAAATATAGAGGAATGAAAATTAAATTATTATTGAGGCATAACTGATGTCCAACTAAAGTGAAAAATATGTAAAAAGTGTTTTTATGAAACATTAGGAGTGTGAGACTTTAGTGTTATTCAACGGAAAATATAAAAGAGTCTTGGAAGAGGGAAATGGTTTAATTTAATAAAGAAACCAAAATGAGATGAAATATTTTATCATGATAATAATATTTAGTTTATTAATATATTGTTGGCTTACAACAAATTATGCAGTGTACATTAAATGGGAATGATATCATGATGTTCTCTTTAATCTGGCTTACTTATCTGGAGGAATAAAGAAGAAAACCTTATTAAACATTTATTTCTCCCTGAAATAAAGTTGAAATAGTATTGATTCATGATTTTGGAACAAATTAATAGTATTTAGATTAATTCTAAAAAAATAATGAAGAATTACAGTTGGCTAAAAATAACTAAATCATAACCCAAATGAGAAATGGATGTTTGGGTAGAAAACCATATCATAGGTCTAAAAGTGTTAATCTCTTGTACATAAAATTTTAAATAATGAAATTAGATTCATTAATATTTAAATTATTAACCTATTTAAAATGATTATGAATTATTATAATTATATAATGATCATTTATAGCCTTTTTAAGGAGCTATAAGATTCATCAATATCATTATGGAGTGTTTGATTCCTTAGTTTTCATGATTGGATCACTTGTATATATGGATGGATGTTCATGTAAAATGGAATTAATTATATATAATTAAAACAATACTATTGAAAAGAACATAGATAATAATAAATATTCTAATATATTGTTTTTCTAGATATGATAATTATTAATTACATGAAACATTAATGATGAACAATAGTTTATTTTGGTGATTTTTTTATTATCAAGTACTTTTTTTTGTTTTATAAATTAATATTATGTACCTATATTAGGCATGGAACATTACATGGCCTAATATATTTATAAATTTTTTATTTAACTGTAATAATTGTTTTATGACATGACATGATGTAGATAATGGAAAATTGAAATGCATCATCAATAATGGAGGTAAATTTGAAAATATTCGACTAAATATTCATTTTTAGTATAGACAGGAGAGGATAAGTTGATTGATGATGGATTTTAAATTAAAAAATAAAATTATTGTTTATATAATATATTGGATGTTTGATTCATTTTTTGATATATGAGGTGAGGGAAGGATTAAAAATGAAATTAAATTCAAAAGAAATTAATGGAAAACAAAAGGGAATTTTAACTCAAATATTTCTTCTGTTGAAGATACTCTTTAAAGGTATTGGGATTGGTAATTTGTTGGGAAAAGTATCATGTATGTTGGGAGGATTATTGGTAAATAGAGTTGGAATAAATTGTACAATCATCACGTTTTAATAGGTTTGAGGATAATAAGTGGCTAGGGGTGGTAATTATAGTGGAGGAGAGGGGTTTTTTTGATTATTTTGTTCATTAGTATATTATTTTGGAATAAGGCAATTAATGGTGATAATTTAATGTCTAAAAAAATAAATAGAGAAAAATAGTTCTAGATTATGGTTCATAAATAAATGAGGTCTCATGTAATACTGTATTTATCTTTTATGGTATATATACCAAACATTACTATATTTTACAGTTCACCAAAAATTCAAATATTTTTACAAAATTGAAAAAAATCTCCCAAACCATTTTCGAAAATATATAATTAAATAATGAAAATCATTTTATGATATTAGTTTTTTAAGTATGAGATCATATTTTAATTAAAATCATCTTTTTTTCAAGAAAAGTAGATTTAAAAAATTATTCATTTTATGACACATTGAAAAATTATTTAAGGTATCATACCATTATCTTATAATCGTAAGAAAAAAGATATTATTTTATGATTCTATTTTATGAAAATAAATTTAATATTAAATAATTGTTTTAATTATAAAATTGTAATTACATATTTATGTATTACAATAATATAAACCCTTAGTTTATCATTTATAGTAAATTTATTTACCTATTTCATGATATTAAGATCTCATATATTCATTTATAGAATTCCTATATTTTATTTTTACATTCACGTGTTAATTTACAATTATATTAGTCATATTACTAATCCTAGTATATATATTACTATTCCAATTATCATATTTAATAGTATATTATAGGTTTAATAACTCTGTTGTGTGAAGCATAAAATATCTATGACTATAAATTTTAAAAGTTACATAACATATGATCGTTGGGTGTTACATTATAGACTCCTAAAAAAATATAATTATATAAATTTAATAATTTCACCTCATAAAAATATATTGGTAGATATTCATGAAACATATCATCAATTTTCCCACCACTTCTTCAATGTAATAATTTTTCCAAATTACCATTACCTACGAAGTTAACTGATTCCTTAAAATCCTCTCTCTAAAGTATAAAATACTGATAGGCTCTTCATAGTTAGATAAATCAGGTTCCAATTATCTTCTGTCATAAGGGAGGAAATAAATGGTGTTTGTGATGTACTTCTTTAATAAAGTGGTTTGGAGAAATTATTTCCAATAAAAATTATATATTTAATTTCACAATATAAGTCCACCAATTCAATTATATCTATGATTTAAAATGTGCTAATGTAGATGGGGAATAAATTCCCTTTCTTTCAGAATAATATAACATCATTCCATGGAGGTACATTCCTGAAAACAATATCTCCCACATGAAATTCCAAATACCTCATTTGATGACCTTCATAGAAATTTTTCCTATATTGAGATACTTCGATATGTTATTGAATATATTTTACAATTTATATTGTTTACCAAACATTTTTTGGGCCTATACGCTTCTTTTGACCAACTTCTTCCCAACAATTTGGTGTATGAAATATCTCTACATACAATAATTCAAATGGTGCCATTTTAATACTTGAATGAAAATTATTATTTTATAAAAAATATAAAAAAGGAAAATACAGATCCCATATACATTAAAATTCATTTGATAATGAACTCAACACAGCTTCTAATATTTTAATTGTTCTTTCTGACTGCCCGTCAATTTTAGAATGATAATCTATTCTAAAATGAAGCTCAATGTCTAAATATTTATGAATACTTCTCCATAATTTCATTGAAAATTTTGGATCACCATTAAAAAAAATAGAAAGTGGTTCTTCATGAATACATATATAATCATTTATATAGAGTAATTTAAGGCACTACAGTAGAAAATACTCTATTATATGGTGGAAATGTGATGATTTTTGAATATGAACAAATAACTACCCATATTGCATCATTCATTTTTAGCGTTTTTTGTAATATAGTGAAACAATTAATTGAAATGTCTTAAAATTTCCATGTTTGATTAAGAAGAGGCTTCATGACTCTTGTATGATGTTGTCATTTGATATTTTACTATCGATAGTCTAAAAATATTGGTATATAATAAGAAATTTCAAGCATTATATTATCCCACTAGAAATTATCCATCAAATATCTATACATCACAGTGATACCAGAGTGTATATAGAATTTTGATCACTGGAAATCATCTAATAACTCTCTTTTTATCTCGGTTATAGAGGGAACACAAATCCTCTTTTGAAATTTCATAATTTCATCACTATGAAAAATATTTTTGAACATCCCATCATACACATCTATAATTTTCGAATGAAAATTCACATCATTAGACAAAAAACCATTAATAAATTCCTATAAATATGATTTAGAAACCAATTGAAAATTTAATTTTGTATCTCTATCCAAGATAATTATTAAATATGTATTTTCTAGATCCTTGTACACGTGGTCCTTGTTAATCCACGTCTTGTTTAGAACTTCACGATCCATCTTTCTATGCATCTTCTTCTTTATTCTCCATCCATGGGTGGTAGTATATTGAAAAATAATATTCCATATGTATTTCAATCCATCACCTTGGAATCATGTAAATTTCATTACAAAAGAATATGTACTTATAAAAAATTGTTATATGTATATATCTTACATATTTCATCATAGATAATGTATCCCCATATATTCACGGAATATATTTAAACTGCACACTCAACATTATATTTTGGATAGTTTTTTTCATGAGACTTTAATTTTTATGATGAATCGGTAATAAAATTGTCATTATGCATAAGGGAACTTCCAATTCCTTTCATTGATTCATCACTATACATTCAAAATACACCATTTCAAAATAATAGAGTTAAGATCAGAACATTAACTAATATCATCATCAATTCTTAAAAACATTCAACAAATTATATTTTACATACAAAGTTAACCCCTTTAAGAGTAATCTTGGTTAACAGGATATCTAATCTTGATAAATTCAGAATGAAACACAGATTATAACATTCTAATAAAATGATAAATTATACATTAGTTATCTTCATTTCTCTTTCTAATTCTTGGGCTAACATTTATCACATGATAAACTATGATTCCATCAATATAGTCAATATGGACAATCAATAAACTATGTGATTCTAGAATAAATAGTTTCTTAACATCCATGATGCTATTTTATTCTTAGTTTCCCCATAACAACTCCCTTGTGGCATTGGGGGTCATATGATATATTGGAATATATTAATATATTATTAATAAATTTCGCAAATATGTCTTCATGAAATTCATTAATTTTTTTAATGGTTGGGGATTAAGCCTCATGTTATTATTAATGAAAAGAAATGACTTATTTTAACTGGGTAGAGGGGGACCCATTACATAGCTCAAAGGCATAGAGGGTGTGTATCCCATTACATAGCCCATAGGCCCATATTTTTTGTCCTAAGGGACATTATTGGAATACTAACCTGACTGCTACAGTGCCCGCCACTGCTATAGTGTCACTTAATCACTCTATTCATTTTATCCATAAAAAATATAATTCCTTAGTCTGTCCAAATAGAATTTATTTAAACTCATAATGTGCATACCTGGATTTAAATATTGTATTTTGAATATCTTCCTTCCTCACATGCAATTGATGATATCCAAATGAATAACATTTCATTGAAAAATATTGAGTTATGCGCAGTTTATAAAATAAATAAACAATGAGACGAAGATGATACCTCTTATTAATTGTAATAGCATTGATTTCTATATATTTTATTCAATTTGTCATGGATCCATCGTTCTTCTTGAAAAAGAGAAACAGGTATTCCCCTAGAGAAACTCTAGGGAGAATAAATCCTTTATCACTCAATTCATATAGTTTTTTCTTCAACTAATCTTATTCCACAGTGGCCATTTGATACAAAGTCTTCGAATAAATACTTTGTCAATGAATTCAATAAATTGATAACACGTCTTACCAATCAAGTTGACTTCCAGGAAAATCCACTAGAAACACAACAATTTATTCTTTTATAGTAAGCACATCTCAATTTGATGATTTATTTCCTCATCCATATATGATTTTTTCTCTTCCTCCTCAATAATTTCATTTTGAAGTGTTAAATGAGGTGTAAACATATTTATATCAAATGATGTAGCCACTCCTCTAATGATATGAAATTTTATATGTTCATTACAAATCATAATTTCCATCTCCTTTAACTTTTTTGTATTATATTTCAATATATTGTTCATACCAAGGATTATATCAAAATAAAACATAGGTATGATGATAAATATAGACGTTATAGAATATTTATAAGTCATAACATGATATTATCAACACATATTAGTTGCAATAATGTTTACATTATGTGTGTTTATGGAAAAATACAATGTCAACTTGAATTGTAAATATCTAATATATAATCTAAACTAGGAATATATAAATGAATAATATGAATTACACAAAAGTAAGGATTTATCCAAAAATGAGTAAATAATTAAAGTACCAACAAATATATCATTCTAAACATCAAACTCCCAAGTTTTGATCAAATAATCATGGCCTTATTCCATTGGCCTTTTGTCAAGAATGTTTCAATGAAAATTAGAACAGTCATTTGCATAATTCCCCAAATATTTTAATTTTATATTTGGATATTGGTCCTTCATTAATTACCTTTCAATCCTAGGATTGACATAATTTTTCTCCACACATAAAATGAACACATTTTCTTTTTATGTAGGAAAAATGGTGTTTCTTTCTACCAGTATCACACATTGGAAAAGTCTATTCATTATTCTTCCATTTATCCATTATTTTCTCCACCACATTCTTATTATACTGTTTTCTATTAGATTGAAAATATACAAGGAATTAATTCTCTATCATGATTGGACATTATACTATATTTTCATACGATGAGAAATTTTGGGAGACGAGTTCCCATCAGATGAATTGTTTTAAAACCTAGAATAATTGATAAATATTTTTCTTTGTATTGTGTATGTTTCCTTAGTCTTGAATTTATAACATTTAAATGAAGTATTTAAAATTAGAATCATTTTTATCCTCTTTTTGTTTCATATCCATGAATTGGATCTCCAAATCTACGGAATTTCCACGAAGAAAATAATTTCCTATAAAAATTTTCATAAAAGAATTCCACTATATTTTTTAAAATTAATCATCCTACTTTTAATTTGGAATTATTGACCACCATTTATCTTCATTTATCGATATTAAATAAACCACCATGATAAGCTTTCCCCTGTCATACATCCCATAGAGGGAAATATCATCTCTAAGTAACTTATCCACTTCTTATTAATGAATGGGTTTATAGTCCCATTTAATGATGGAGGTAATTTTTGCATAATGTAGTCTAGCATTATAAAAACATGGAGTGGATCTGGAAGCTCCATGCGAGTTAGGTTATTTCTCAAAACCTGAGACAGTTGTCCCAATATATTTTTATATTTTTAGGTCAATGTTGTAGTACTAACTACAAAATAAAACCTTGTATAGGAGGGAAATATATACATGGGATTATCCCATTGATACAATTTCCATACCTTCCACTAGGTTAAATTTCTAAAAAATTATATACAATAAATTATATTATTAATCATAATGAATAATTTCTAACTTGTAACAGTTAAAATAAATTGAAAACCTCATGCATATATAAAATCATAATCATAAAAATGGTTTCATTGGGGAAATGTTTTGCATTAAATAATTAATAATGGATTAAAATTAAAATTTGAATTATAGTGAGAATATTTTTTGGAGTATAAGACTTAGTGTGTTGTAATGAAATTATTTTGTACCATGTTATTCCATGTATGTCGTTATACACCTTATCAGATTTATTACCACTACATACTTCTTTTCAATAAATACATCCACTTGTAATATCCTAATAGGGATATTTTTCACATAGAACCAATATACTCTATAAATCACCAAATTTCAAGGATGTTCTTCCTTGATTTTCATCAATATTTATCATCGGGCTATTTTCCATAATCCATTTGTTGAATTTCCTTGATTTATAATAAAAATCATTTAATACCAACAATAATAACCCTACCGCCAGAGACTAATGCTATTGGATTAACAACAATGGTATAACAAAAAATGAACTTTTATCACGAAGGACCAAATAGTTTAGTTTCTCTGGAAAACTAGATAAAAAAATAAATTTTAACATTTTTTCATGAACGAAAAAAAAGAAAATCCATAGGAAAAAACAATAAAAATCATGATTACCCCCAAAAGTCATTAATAATTTACATAATCGAGTCCAAAGACAAAAATGAAACATAATAAATAGGTGAGATCATATTCTTAGTAAGGGTAAGAAATATAGTGTAAGATATATAAATAATATGTCAAGATGAATGAAAAAACATCAACACATTAGAAAATAATCATTAGAATAATATGGAAGGAATTTTATTTGATTAAATAATTCCTTATAAATAATCACATGACAATGAAACATAAGAATATATTTTATTGTAGTCAAATAATTACGTGGTTTGTCATTTACTAATATCGTAGTTGGTAAATTCCTAATGTCGAACATCATAAAAATATCCTTATGTTCTTGTCCAAGACATCTGAATATAAATGGCTAAGCCCACATCCAAATCCATATCTTTTTGTCTCATGAGACCGAACAATTCATCGAGCTAATATAATGGGACCATCCATTACCTATTAAGCCCAATTAATTCCACATATGAATGTGGTGGATCTTAAACTACATATATATGTGAAATGTAAATAACATTCCCCAAATTGTAATTTTATAACTATTCATTCTAAGAAATATGGAGAATGGTATTAAGATAGCATATCCATAGTCAAAATGAACAAGAAAACCTATAATAAAATAGTTTATATGATTTAATAACGTTTAAATTTCATTTATGAATATGTTTTACTAGAAGGTGTTTATATGGATGAAAATACATTAATAAATTCATCAATGAATTCTTGACATTAAAACACTTTTTAACATTGAAAAGAAGTGTTCTATTAGAAAAATATTTTTTATTTTTCATAAAAATATATAGTTAAAGTTAAATCCCATAAAAAAAATTTAGGACAATAAAATTATGTTTGAGTCCTAAAGTATGTCCAACTAAAGATAAAAAAATGTAAAATTTGTTTTATGAATCTTTAGAATTGGTCCATATAAGTTAGGGTTGAGGGAAAATATAGAGTCTTTAAAGCGGAAAAAACTTAAATGTTTAAATAAAATAAGAAAATAGTTAATATATTTTTTTTATGATTAATGGTTTTATTTTAAAAATAAATATTTTTTTCATAACAACAATTATGTATTGTACTTGATAATTGAAAAGAAATCAGGATATTCCCATTAATATGGATTTCATATAGGGAAGGATTGAAAAGGTAACCATATAAAACGTTCATATTCCTAGAAAATAAATATGAACTAATATGAATACATGATTTTGGGAAATATTATTAGGATATAGAATAATTATATATAAATAATAGTAATTACATTAATGTATGGATAATAAAATCCTAACGCGAACGAAAAATAGAGGTTCGTGTAGAATCACATATCTTATGTCTGAATGCATTATGGTATTTGAATCAACATCCTGAATATGAAAATTACATTCATTAATAATTTAATTGAGAACATAAAAAAATATTTTTTTATTTATTATAATTTTATTATGTTTATTTATCTCATTTTTGATGAGTTATAATATTTGACATTTTCATGAAGTAGTGATTTTTCATGGTTTTCGTGATTGGTTCATCTATATATGTATATTAAAGTTCATGTCAAATGTTATTAATTATAAAGAAATTAAATAATATGTAATTACTGAAATTAATTAATATTCATGGGTCTTATATATATATATTTATTTAAAAATATGTTGATGATTTGTTATATAAAACATTAGTGATTAATGTTAGTATATTTTGTTGGATTTTTGATTATCATGAACTAGTGTTGTATTATATGTTAATATAATTTATATATACTAGTTACAAAAAATATGTGACATATATTATATATAATAAAATTTTAATTAACCATAAAAATGGTTTTATTAACAACATTGAATGCATTAAGGGAAAATTAAAATGCATCGTGCATGACGGTGATAAAATGGCACATCACGATCAATATTTCAATTTTTAGTTTAAAATGTAGTTGATAAATGTGATTGAAAATGGTTAATAAACTAACCAAATAATATTATGGTATATATAATAAAATGGAGTCACCATGAATTTTTTTAGATGAGGTGAGTGAAGGATTTAACAATTAATCAAATTGAAAATAAAATAATGGAAAACGAATGAGGATTTTACATATTGAATTTCTTCTCCAGGAGAACCACCATAATGGGCTTGGGATTGGACTTTTAGGGGTGAAAAAGGCTCCAGTACATGGTGAGGATATTTGGAATGAGAGTTGGTAAATAATTAGAAAAGATTCAATGATTGTGTGAAGCAAGGAGAAGAGGTGGTGGTGGTGGTATTTATAGTAGAGAAGAGAGGTGTTTTTTTTGATTATTTTATTCCCTAGTTTATTATTTTTTCTCATGAAATGAAATAGTTATGAATAAAATACTAAATAGAGTAAATATATAAGTATAGTACTATATAATGGTAATTTCATCATAGATGACTCTATGAATCATGTTTTTAAATTTTAATGTATATATATCGTAAATTACATAACTATTAAATTAAAATTCAACTATTTTAGATAAAACACAAAAAATAACCCAAACTATTTTTTTGATTTAGAGAATTAAAAAAATGAACTCTATTTTCTGAAAAAATATATTCTAAATATGAAAAAATCATTTTTTATTTATAATCAACCTTAATTTGAAAACTATTGATTTTAAAATTATAACTCATTTTATGACACATTGAAAAATAAATTATGATCTCATAAAATAGTCTAATAATCATTAGACAACCAAATATTAATTTAGATGTATATTTTCTAAAAATAAATTTTTTATTCAATCATTATTTTAATTATGAATTTATAACTATAAATTTATTACTTATAGAAAATATGAAAAATTAATTTATAATTTTGAGAACATTTATTTAAATATTCCATGATATAAATATAAAATATTTTTAATTATAATAAAAACAAAATTTATTTATACTTTGATAGGGGAAGTTACTATTTAATTGGCCATTTTAATATTCCTCATAGTTACATTACTAATTTAATGACAATATTTAATAGTATATTATATTTTTAAACTCGATGCTGCCTGAAGAATAATTCAACAATGATGATAAATTTAAAAAGAGGAATGCCATAAGATATTAGAATGTTACATAAAATTCAAAAAAAAATTAATGTAAAAAGGATGAAATAATTAATCATGGATCATATCAATATGATAATACAATATGTGAGAACACATTCCATAAAATGAATAAAAATTTCAGGAAGTGCATCCATATATATTATCCATTTGAAAATGTCTACGATAATAATTAATATAAGGAAAATATAACCAGAACAACTTACCAACATGATTACATGACTACCAGAATAGATAATATATAATCTATATTTAATGTTAAATAACTGAAGACACATGATATTTAATCAATAAATTATAATAAAATACATTTTGTTGTAATATTGTTGTTAAAATAAAATTGAGAATAACAATAATCTAAATGAAGTCCATGATTATTCATCAGATGCCAGGATTTCCAGGCCCATGATTCAGTTGCCATCACAATATATTTACATGATATCATAAAAAATAACGGCTGAAAAATAATTCACTTGAGGCTAGCTAACTGATTCATCCCATGAGACTATTGATGCATCTAGGGAATTTCATTTACTGGTCCCCAACCCATGAATTTCTTGACTAAATCATTCTAGTTATATTGAATAATTGACTTCATTGATAAACAATGTACCTTATAAAATATTCTTTTTTTGAAAATGTTTTGTATTTATAAATAATTCTTCTGTTAATCATATAAAATTAAATGTATATATCGTATATAAAAATAGGGTATGGTATAAGAAATAATCATATCAATGATAATTGATATAGATATTTTTGGTAAATATAATGGTGATTTCTCATAGAAAAGTGAATAACTCAAGGGGAAGTTAATAACTATGAAATTGATTCAATAATGTGAATATCCATAATATCATTTGTAAAAAATAATCACATCCCATCTAGAGTAATAATATATACGTAATTAATATGACTTATTACAAATGGAGTAAGAGAAAGTGATATTTTTTTTGATAAAATAAAAATATATTTAAAAAATTTCATAAGGGAAATATCCTTTCCATTTTGAAATTTAATTTTCCAAAATTAATATTTTTTAATATCATTTTATTTTAAAATATAATTTTAAATAATAATTAAAAATTAATTGTAAAAATTAAAAAGAATTTTAAAATAAATGAGTGTAGTTAATTCCATACATGTCGTACAAGAAAACAAAGAGAGAATTTTAATTGAAAAAATTTTTAATAGAACCTTATTTTGGTGTTGATAATAAAATTGTTTTTATAAAACGTGGTAAAAAAATGGTATAAAATTCTATTTAAAATTAATTTGTAAAAGGTTAAAAATATTTGGGAATTTCTTTTTTTAAATGAAATGGTTTTAGAAGGAAATGGGTTTCTAAATTACGATAGAAATGATGTTGGGTTTTCTTGAAACGATTTTCCCAAATATTTTATGTAATAAAGTGTGGAATAAGATAATATTAATTGAAAATATTCTTAAATAAATAGATAATAATAAAATTAAATGGATTATTAAACAATTATCAAGTAATTTTATTGAATTGAAACTCAAGTGTAAAAAATCTCAAATATAATGAGATTATGATGTAAACCCTAGAAAATATTATAACTTTTAGGTGAGAATAAAACAATACATCTGTTAGGTTTATCAATTTAAAACCCAAATAAAAAATTTGGAAATAAAAAAAAATATCTTTAAAAATCCATTTAGCACATAATCATAGAGTAATAATGACAAAAATTAATTATTATTTCCCAATAAAATGAAATTGATTTATGAAATTTTTTACTACATAATAAGTATTAACTAAAATCCAATTATATTAAATATGAAACACCCATATATTTTTTGAAATATTATTTTTTAAATAATTTATTGATTTTTGTTATTTTTCATTTCACACAACATTGAAAATAATTATTTTATATATATTAATGAACTATTTTATCTTGAATTATACACAATACAAAGTAAATTATATAATAAACACAATATAATTTTTATATTTATCTATATTGAACATTGAAGATATCTTACATTACATGAAATCCTGACTTTCCTTAATGGCCTTCATAACATACAAGATTAGGTTTTACCAAACAACAACATATTATTAAAATATTATTGTTGAATACATCAAGACTTAACCTAGCTACTAATAAGTGTTTATTAATAGTATTTAATAAATTATTAAAACCTATTATTTACAAAAATATAATATTAATTAATTAGTTTTTAGAAATACAAGAACCAATTCAATTTAAAGGGAATGTTTCTATAGAAAACTATTTTTATGCTCACAAAGCTGTTTCACCCAAATAAATTAAATAAATTATCATTTTATTGTTATAATAATTTATAATATATATATATATATATAATTAATAATTTTTTATATTAATCAATTATATTTTATAGGCAAAAAATAATAACAAACTAAAAAATACACATAAAACCTACATTTTTATTAAGGAACTTGTACTACCATTAATAGGGACCTATTTTAAATATAAAAATTGGTAAATATATAAAAATATATAAAAAATTAAATTTAAATTTTTAATTAGAATCCTAAAAATTAAGTTAGGGTTAATGTTTTGTAATTTTTATGTGAAAATTCATTTTTTAATGAGTTGTGAAAAATACTGAAATTTGACTCTACTAATTTTTCATCTAATTTATTTATAATATTAAATTATATTTTAAATAGATTTAAATGTATAATTAGATGATTTTTTTTCCAATTTTGTAAGAACCAGTATATTTTTTTGAAGTATGTTTTCCTTTTTCTAGTGTTATTGAGAAAAAAGAGGAATTTATGAATATTAAATTTTTACACACCATGTACTTGGTTACCGCAGGTATCCGGGTGATGTATGTGTAACATACATGCACACCACAGTTTGTGGTGACCTAGAGACTACCTAATTCAGGGGTCGGTAAAGGAAAGTACACTCCGTGTACGCATAATGTAAACATCGTGCACTTTTTTATTTAACGTACCAGGGTCACGATTGATGTACCAAATCGTCTCCTTCTCAACCTTGTTCATTGAAGAGAGACTGTACGACCATGATATTTCCCCATCCCCCGACCGAGCATCTTTTCTCCAATTCGACCATCATCGATTGTGTTGGGATCACCTCAGTAATCTCTTCCTTATTCTTGAGCTTTGTTTTCTAATTCCTCCTCTTTCTCATGTTATCTCCAGTAGAAAATTTAATATTTTGTTGTAGATATATGATGTTCATGGTAGATTCAAGTCTTGAGTTTCACATATAATGATCTTGCAACACCACGGTAAGTGGTTTGTGCCTTTCCATAGATATTCAATGAATTGTATTTGCAAAAGTGCCCAATACCCTTTATCAGGGCATTGCGTGTTTATGGTTTTTTTCTTATTAATTTCATATTATGATTTTATGCTTGAGTATTGGTTAATTGATTGTGAATAGGGTTAATTGTTATTCATTGGTTGTGTTTTCCCATGCATGTATTGTTTATGACCATTTGGTCTTGCTTAGACTGTTAGGCTGCCTTATTTGTTTCCCATTCCTAGTATTGTTAGGATGACGTGTTTTATCTGATATTTTGTAATGTTGTAGATTGGTTAGAAAATTAGTTCTTGTGTTTTACATTGGATGCCTTGTATTTCTATGTTTGTTGGACTTAAACAGGGCCGTGAGAACCTGGTGTAGTAGACAATAGGGAGAATGGACGTAAGGGCCTCTCCAGAGTGTCTTTTTATTATCCCGATGTGAGAATATTGTGGAAATTGAAGTCAGTGCTTCTTTAGAGTGTCTGTAGTCCCTCGATGCAGGCCACAAATGGAAGGAGATGTAAGAGCTTCCCTGGAGTACCTTTTAGATAATGATACGAGACTATAGTCGGAATTGATAGAGAGTTCTTCCTCAGAGAGTCTATAATAAATCTGATCCAGAGGGGTTAGACTGTGGGTACATCCTAGAGTGTTGCTTCTGTTTTTAGGTAGGAATAGAGGGGATTAGGCTGTGAGAACATCCAAGAGGGTTACCTGTTTGTTCTTTTTTCTTCTTACTTGGTATGTGGTGTATGGATTATTTGAAACTGTAGGAATGCTTAATGTTGGGTACATCATTGTTTACTTCTTCTTTTTCTAATTGCTAGCCACATATATTCACTGACTATTAGTACCATATCTCTTGGGGTTTTCCTTCTGGGATTTAGTCTCACACCCTATTTGGGTCATGCTTTTGGGCCCAATCATATTATATTGCTACAAGTATAGATAAGTAAATGCACACTTCTTCTTCAGGAACATGACTGCTTGGATCTGGAGATCATGGAACCAAGTTGTGGCATGCGATGCTGAGGTGATGTATCTTGTTTTTCTTTTTTACTTGGGCTTTTAAATATTTTCCTTCATTGTGACTTTTTTGGATGCATTCATAGACGTAGGTATCATGCATCATTTATATATGTGATGTAGGTTTTTATATTTAGACTCTTCCTCTTTTTACTATTGTATGGTATTACATAGCTTCCGCTATAGCTATATTTTTAATTATATTGTGTTACTCTTTCAATGAGGGAATTTTTTCCAACAATCACTCTAAAGGCCCTCACTTCGTGTTGTCAACCTCTGGCGTTCAGGAAAATGTTCCTGAGGCCATGTGACCAAATGGGTATAGGGAACCTCTGGGCGGCTTTCCCAACCGGGACATTAAAAAGTTTTATCAGAGGAGTTTTTTTCTTATTGACTATCTATTTGGATCCAATAGCTAGGGATATGATAGAATTTATACCTGGTAATATGCTATGCCAGGGAGTATCTAACTCGTTTACATTGATAATCCAATCTAACTCGTTTATTGGAATTTTTCTGGTTTTTCAATTTTACAATTGAATTTATTTTCACCATTGGGTGATTCACATGTTTTGTTCTTTTTTTGATGATGTTATTGTGGTTCTATTTCTTTTTCAACTCGATGAGATGTGGGTATGCCATATGATGAATCATATGTGAACTTGCTATAAATCACATGTCTGGCATTGTTTCCATGTCATTTATAGTGATTTAACAATTGCTTGTTGTTGTGATAGATATTGGAAAAGATATTCATGTTGTTGTGATAGATGCCTTGATAGAATACCTGTTATTAATAGTGCAATATGTTATGTAATGATTTGTTTGAATGGATGGCAAACATAGGTTCTTGAGGTGTTATGGGCCCTCATGGACCAGAATTTGGTGGATTAGTGCCTTGTTTTCCTGGTATATGACGTGTATAAGATGTCGAGCATTGATTTGTGGGGAGTATGTCCCCTCACAGATCAGAATTTAGCACTTAAAGGTTCATTTCAGTGTTTTTCTGGATCCCGGAGTAGTTTATGTGGGTTACTGTCTAGAAAAACCCAGAATACATGGCATGTAATGTTGAATACACATCATATGTTCTTCGGTTTAGGAAGAAACTATTTTTCTTAAGTACACGTCGTGTACAATATATACACACCGTGTAGTCTCTAAGAGTGTCTCAAACTGTGTGGGCAGAGACATAGGGTTTGGAAATATTTACTATGATACGCCATATAAAGGATGTACACGCCGTGTTTTAGAACCAAGTAACTGGTCATGTCACTAAAACAAGGGTCGGTTCTGTCTTTTCTAATATATGATGGGTCTGTCTGGAACACACCGTGTAGTATAACCCAAGTATCCGGCCATGTAATGAGCAACACGGGTTGGTTAAATCTTTTTTTACATTCTGTTACTCGAATAAAAACATCATTTTTAGTTAGATGTGTGTTCACCTGTGTATCTTACAACACATGTCGAAAAAAATTTCCTAGTACGCGCCATGTCAATCGGGCACATGCCGTGTTGTGTGAACTATGTATCCAACCGTGTCACTGACAACACGGGTCGGTGAAGCTTGTCTAGTACACGCCATGTCTAGCACTAACCCTCCATGTAGTATAGTTCTAGGGGAACCGTGTGGCATAACCATATAGGAAAACTCGGGTAGGGAAAGAGGATTCAAGTACACTCCGTGGGTTATGAAAAAACGTTGTTTGTATGGGTTGCTAAATGACCTGGGATGGAAAAAGTACATGCCTATATGAAGGCATAAGGGAACATGCAGTGTAGTCATTTTACACACCCTGTATACATTTATTTGAAAAAAATGAAAATTTTATTTCTCTTTTCCCATCCTTACTCTTATAGTTTTTAGTCCTTGATAATCATGATCTAAAGTGTGCATATGACCTTGAAGATTCATTTCACTGATATTCCCTTCATTTGTACACTAGTTATAAGGAAATGATTAGACACCATACATGGAAGATCAATGAATTCCTATAGAACCGACAGTTGTGCCAGTCTTGGCCCTAGCCATCATTCTGGACACAGGTGCTGATGCACAGTTCTAAGGGCTCATCATGAGGTTCATGCAAACCCTCCGAGTACCGCATCCTGCCCCTTCTAGGGTATATTTGAGGTGGATTTTCTAGTATCAGCATCCTCTAACCTTCATAGGGGAAGGAGGACCTTAAGCAACAGAATCATGGTTAAAATCCATTCTTTCCATCTTCGAGCATTTAGAGACGCCTCCAGATAAGAGGTTCAAGCTCGCTATGTACATGTTTTGTGATTCCTCTAAGAGATAGTGGGATGTGATCTCACAGGCGGGATTCCAGTAGGTTATGGCTTGGGATGAGTTCTAGACTGCATTATATGACTACTTCTATCCGTAGACAATGAGTGTCGATCGAGCCTGAGAGTTCATGAGTTTGGTGTAGGGTAATTTTTATGTTATGTAGTACTCTTCTCGGTTCACCGAGCTACAACGCTTTACACATATTCTAGGAGGTGAAGAGTTATTCCTAGAAAGGATGTTCGAGGACGGTTTGAGGCACGACATCCGATCACAAGTGAACATCCTCTGATAGGTTTTCATCACATCTATCATTAACCAGGCAGTGATCACTGAGCCCAATCTGAGGGATTCTAGATTTGTGGGTCAGTATGACTCAACATCTGGATACGTATCCCTCCTACTGACAGCAGGAAGCACCGCAAGGGGTCTTCATGCAGTGCTACAAAGAGGTGATACAATTCTTCTGGTTTCTAGGTGGTGTGTTACTAGTGTTGGACGAGTGGTCATATGAGAAAAAATTTCAAAAGACACCCAATGGAGTGTCGATCTTGCGGAAAGATGGGTCATCATCACCGTTTTTGTCAGATCTTCTCACTAGCATCTAGTGATAGGGGGTCTTCTATGACCCCTCATTCAGGAGTGACACCACTGGTTTCTCATCAGTATGGGAACTTGAGTTCTTCTGGCCGTTCGGGCCGAGGTGGAGGTCATGGTTATGGTAGTTAGTCACTAGGCTTTCAGCGATAGCAAGGGGGATCAGCTCAGAGTGGTCATGCAGGGTCATAGGGTCGCAGTGTAGGATAATCATTTTCAATGGAGTAGACCCAAAAGGAGTAGGATCAAGGACCCTCTACAGTTTTATGTACGATCCTAGCTGCCTCAGTTTCAGCTTCTTCTCTTTTATAAACTGGGCTACCCAAAGATTTATATATGTTGCTGTTGTGGAGAGACATGGGATCTGTATCTTTACATCAGTTGATGTCTTGACATTTGGCACACCGTTAGGACTATAATGACCAGTGTACATCAATGAAATATGTGACCTCTTGAGGGTGCTAGGGGTCACTTATTTTGGGATCTTTATGTCTTAGAGATGACGAGATATGATTTCATTCTCAGAATGGAATAGTTAGTTACATTCAAGGAAGGTGTCAGTTTCTTTCATCGTATGGTGAGTTTCACATCACCAAATGGTAGATCAGTTCTTTATAAAGGAGAATGGGATGTCCAGGGGGCTTCTCAGATAGATTTTCCACTAGTGGTTGATCGATTTAGGGATGTCATTCAAGAGAAATATTCATGTTTCCCTCTAGAGTGAGAGGTGGACTTTTCTATTGAGCTTGTTCCAGGAGCGGAAGCAGTCTCCATTCCTCCTTATAGAATGGCTGCACCAGAGTTACAGGAGCTCAAGAAGTAGTTGGAGGAGTTTCAGACTATGGGGTTCATCTTACCCATTACGTCTCCTTGGGGTTCGCCTATCCTATATTGGAAGAAGGTGGATGGTACCCTCTGAAATTTTGTGGTTTATAGAAATTTAAACTAGTTGATGATAAATAACTGATATCCCTTGACAAGTATTTATGATCTCTTTTATCATCTTTGATGATCTCAGGTGTTATCGAAGATTTATTTGAGATTTGGTTGTCATAGGTTTCACATTAGACCATCTGATATACCTCTTACATATTTCTGAAGTAGTTCTGGTCTAAACGAATTTGGGGTTATGTAGTTTGGTCTCTTGAATGTTCCTTTAGTCTTTATGGCACGGATAATCCAATTGTTCCAACCATACATGGATTAATTCATGGTAGTTTTAGTGGATGATATCTTGGTGTACTATCACACTCAACACGACCATTCTACCCATCTAATGATCATTCTATAAACAATATTATATCATCAGTTATATTCTAAGCCCTCAAAATGCCTCTTTTGGATAGATCTAATTCCCATCATTAGTCATGTTATCTCCGTGAAAATAGTATCAGTAGACCCAGAAAAAGTGAGATTAGTAGTGTCCTAGGATAATATGAAGAATTTTTTTTAGATATAGAGTTTTCGAGTTTTGGCTTGATACTACAGGCATTTCATGCAGCACTTCTCACACTTAGAAGCTCCACTGACGGGCCTGACTAAGAATGGTGTAAAGTACATGTGGACAGATTCATGTTAGTTATCCTTTTAGAAGAAAAAAGGGAGGTTGACTTTAGCATTGATACTCGTTTTTTCAGAGCTAGGAAAGAGCTAAACTATGTAATTTGATGCATCATGTATTGGGCTTGGAGAAGTGCTTATACGGGGGGGGGGGGATTTGTTGTATATGAGTCTCACTAGTTGAGGACACTTGAGAGAAATTACGCAACACATGTTCTCGAGCTGGTTGCAGTTGTTCATGCTTTACTCTGTTGTAGACACTACATGTTGGGAGGGAATTTTGTGGTTTTCAATGACCACAAAAATCACATGTATATCTTCACTCAGTGTGACCATAATTTTAGAGAGAGAAGACGGGTTAAGTACCATTAGCATTTTGACATTGATCTTGCCTATATGCCTAGGAAAGTCAATGTAGTTGCTGATGATCTAAGCAAGAGGACATAGATATAGGTAGTAAAGGAGGCCATAAGTTAGTGGCAGCTTATTGCTCTTTTCTATGAGATTCATTTGGAGGTGCACGACAAGCAGGGGAAGACATTTAGTTCTTCTGTAGCTTTTAACTCTACTCTTCTTTATCGAGTGCGAATGAGGTATCTATTATATTCTGAAGGCCCAATCGTACACGAATGTGTGTCAAGAGAAGACCCTACTCCTGGATGAACCATATGTGATGATGAGATATTCTGTTTTTATGGGAATGTATGGGTGTTAGAAGAAATACATGAGTATTTATTGTGGAACATTCATTCCTCTGTTAGGGTAGTTCATCCTAGTT
This sequence comes from Viscum album, assembly GCA_963277665.1. Taxonomy (NCBI): domain Eukaryota; kingdom Viridiplantae; phylum Streptophyta; class Magnoliopsida; order Santalales; family Viscaceae; genus Viscum; species Viscum album. Next base: position 1,823,710,704 of record OY728151.1, on the reverse strand, counting down.
TCACCAAGATGTATCATGATCTACACCATCAGTATTGGAGGCCAGGATTGAAGAGAGATGTTTCCAGTTTTATCATGAATTGTTCCACTTGTCAGCATGTGAAGGCAGAGCATTAGCGACCAGCTGGGCTATTGAAACAGTGACACATTCTTGAGGGAAAGTGGAATGATGTGGTGATGGATTTTTTGATCGGTCTGTTGAGGTCATCTTGAGGGAATGATGTTGTTTGGGTTGTCATTTAAAGACTCATAAAGTTTTCTCACTTCTTTCTAATTAAATAGATCTTCAGTGTTGATGTTTATAGAAGGTTTTAAATTTGATAGATTGTAAATATACATGGGGTTTCACACTCCATTATTTAGACTAGAATGGATGTTTTACTTTTCAGGTCTTGTAGGGACTTTAGACGGCTTTGGGTGCACATGTACTTTTATGTATTGCATACCATCCCAAGAGAGATGGCCAGTTTGAGCATACGATGTAGGTGCTTGTGAACATGGGGTTTCACACTGCATTTTTATTCATCCTTATCATATATTCATTATTTATTTATGATTCATAAGGTATGAACTAATAATATTTATTCCATGATTCATATTTATGATATCTGAAATGAAGGGTGAGATCTTAAAATGTTATGATCCCATTTTCATACCCCTATTATTATGCTAAAACATACATGTCTCCATTCATTACCCTTAAATATCATCTATGGTCACCCATTTATATGTTTCCTTCCCTAGGTTATGAAAAATTGTATTATGTAAGATTTTTATAAGAAAGGTTCACATCATTATGAATCTTTTGGGAGATAATTTATCTCACTTGTGTACTAGTGTTTATGTATCCATGATTCCAAAGGCACTAAACTAATAGAATCATTTGGATTCTATTTTTGTAATGGGTTTAGTATTATAAAAATGTGATGTAATGAATATATACCAAAACATTGTTTTTTATAGTTGTTATTAATGAAAAAGTTCAGCTACCCATTGGAAACTAGGATAAGAAACCCTTATTGAGAAATATACAGACTAAGAATAAATCTAATGATAAGGAAATTTATAGTAAAATGTCAGGAAATTTCGGTAAAGGATAGAGTGAGTTGTTTCCTAGAAATACACCGCTCTCTAGATACAAAACATGGATTTAGTTCTAGAATATATGTACCTAAGAGTAACATTTCTCACAAGGTGTCCAAAGATAGACTCAGGGTATCCTGGTACACAAATATATGATTTACATCACACTGGGTTTGACACTCCTAGTGTATATGCTTTTTGGAATTCAGAAACATTTCATGAAATAATATGAATTTAATGCCCTGACCATCAATGAATAGTGTCAGTGATTTATTTTATTTCATTGGAATGTTTACAAGGAAATAATCCTAAAGGATTGATCAGTTTTGTATTCTTGGAAAGCCAGATTATATACAAGATACCCATAATACATTTAGAAGTATGAAATACAAACATGAAATAGAATAAAAATAAATAAAAAACATCCTTGATCACTTATTCAAAAATATCTTTTTCATAACATAGAGAAATGAAACATTATAAGGGTTATCTCAAATTCCCATTAAGGTTATATAATGTTCATGGAATATTGAATCAATGAGAATAAATTTACATGGTAAGGGAAAAAACTATAAACACATTCTATTCAAATAAAAAAGACATGGAATTTTCAATATATCATGGTATGAAACAGAAACACAAGCCATTTAATCGATGATATAAATTTAAATGTATCCATTAATATATCAATACATAATATAATCGATAAATAATAAATTAAGTATCTATAATTGAAATTATTAATTATTGGATTTCATGTCATAGGCATATGTGGACCTATACTATCAGGATCCATCCTCAGGAAAGTTTAAAAGTAAAGGTAGAAACCTATTTAATTTGGCCAACATAATCATCTAATGAGATCCTTTCAATGCATCGAAGGGATATATAAATTTCAGAATCAACCCTTTATTTCATTTAAAAATCATCCCAAATATTGAATAATAAATTTAATCATCATAATAGATAGCTAATCAAATTTCCATATTTAATAAAAGATAAACATTTATTAAAAACTCCCCAGTTAATCGAATGAAGATCAAGGTAAACATTGTATCTAAAATGATATATGGTCTAGGAAGTTATAATATACATCCTAAAAAAATATATATATTGAAGGAAATTTATAATGAATATTGATTACAAAATTAATTGGGACCGAAAAATCTACCACTAAGAACATTCATGAGGATAATAATCTTTACATATTCCTAAGTGTCTCTTACCTCATTGAAACTTTTGAATCACAATCTACAGAATGTATGAAATTAAATGAAACATATAATATTTTTATAAAAAATATGATTCATGATATAACATTAATACGAAATCATATACCCCAAATAAATGAGAATTTGGGCATAATAACAAATAAGTCTCAATGGAATGTAATTTGAGACGAAATTTTCTTACCTTTACCATCCTTTATTGTGTGGTATTTATCCTCCTATATAAGGGTATAGAAAATATTAATAACATATAACAAATAATTAATCACATTAGCAATATCATATATTATCTTTTCAAAATATTTTATTACCATTTATTAACACTCCTTCATTATTTAACAATTTCATGTGTTAATAGACTTGTTTTATCATGAATGGTTTGAATTTTGATTTGTTGTTCCAGTTAATTAGTTCCAAAATTAAATATCTCTATAATAAAAATCATAAATTAGTTATCAAATATTTTCTATGTAGTTATATTTTTCCAAAATATTTGGTTTTTATAAATTAATTGCATCGTTCATGGAGATGATAGGTTGTAGGTATACATGAATGCTATATTAGTTTTATTATTTTATTAAAATAAATAAATAGTAATGATACATATCTATATTATAATTCCAGTACCATAAATATGTTATATATGTAAATAAGTATTATAAAACCCAACCTTTATATGTTCTATGCACGACTTGAACAATTCGTATCACATTGAGGGGTGAGTATTCCACACTTCCTCAAATAGAATTATTGTATTTACACAAGATGGAACGAATTAAGGAAAGAGATAAATTAAAATTAATGTAAAATAAATGAAGTATAAATATCATATATTCCATATATAAATATGTTTTCAATCATAAATTCCACCAAAATAGGCGGTAATGGAAAAATGAACAATTGTGATTTCGTGTGGAAGTAGTACACCGTGCAAAGAAACAATATTTTATTTACACATTAGATAAATATGTGAGTATGTTTAGGTCATAAACCATTAATGTAAATATAATAGAATATTTTGGTTAATTTTGGTGAAATAAAATGATAGACTATGAAGAGTATCAGGAGTGGAGAATGCAAATGAATCATAAAATCTTGAGATAATATGTTACCTCTTAATTGGGTTACATCTTACAATTTATTCCCAAATGTTTCCAAGGAAGGATTTCAAATGATAGAAAGGATTCAACAATGAGGAGAGTGATGTTGGGAATCTATTTGGTTAGATATTTGAATATCCTAATAGGTTTTATAGGACTTAATAAGTGAGATAGGTGGGGTCCTTTTATATTTAAGGAAAAGTACATAGGATTTTTTGAATCAGGTTAGGTGTACACCAGTTATTACACTAAAAAAGTCATATGAAAATCATCTGGAATCCAGAATGGATGTTATATGGCCGATATATGGCAATAAAATAGGTTTTTTAAATGATGTTATGTCATTTACATCCAAAAGAAAAGAATTTCTCCCTTTATTAAGTTTAATTTTCAGTTAATAATTATAATTAAGTTTAATCATTTTTACTAATTTAATTTTTCAAAACTATGTATATCTTAAAATAAAATATAAATTATTCACATTAAAAATATTTAATCCATTTTTACAAATTCATATCACAAATTTGGATTAATTTAATTTAAAATTCATCCCACAAGCTTGACGATAATCCTTTTTTAATGTAAAAATGTCCAAATATTTTTTATGTTTTTGTACTCAATTTCAATTTGAAATTTTTTATATAAAATAAAATTTGATTATTTTATAAAAATAATATCTAATTTATCCTTAAAAAAATATAATATATAATCCATAATTATACTTTATAAATAAATCAGATGAAAAAGTAGTATTGAACTAAAATACATTATTTTAAACTATTAATTAAAAAATGAAATGTTTTAGAAAAAACATAAAAAATTCACCCAAAACTAATTATTAGTTATTTATTTCAAAAATGAATTTTATTATTACATTTTATCTCAATTATAGTCTCAAAATTAATATTGAAAATGTTGTTTCCATTAAAAGGTGTTAAAAATCCCTTAATTAAAATATAGTATTTTGTGTATAAAATTTGGTTTTTTGCAATCTTATGCATATAAAATCCTTGGTATTAACAGAGAAAATTATTTAATATATAACATATATATATTTCATTAAAATAATTAAATATTTGTTATTACCATAATTTAACAGTATAAAACATCTGATCATAACAATGGTTTCCTATAAAAACATTTCATTTATATTCAATTGGTTCATATATATATTTGTAATTAGTTTTCAATATATAATTTAATTTTATAATTTTATATACATTATATTTCATAATTTATCTAATACTATTCATTACAGTTAATTTAAAATCTTCGATAAGTCTTATTATTTTAAATAAAAATATTTTAATAATGTAGGGTTGAATCTTGGTCTTGTATATAATGTTATATTTTGATGAATGTTTCTCATGAGTGTAACACAATAGAACCTGGTGTCGAGTTATTACAAAATATTGAATCTATTTAAAATGGTAAATATTACTATATAGTCATGGAATTGGTTTAACTTATTCTCTTGATGTCATGTGTGATGCACGATATCAAATATAAGGTTTTACATTAGAATTTTGGGGTGATACAATAATGGATTTGAATTGAAGATGAATATGAATATCCTTTGTTAAACTTATGGTTTCATTGATTAAATGGTATGTTTAAAGATGTAGACATAATATATGTAATTTATCATGATTATTGGTTTTTATTATATAATATGTGTTTCTCACCACATGAATTTTGGTTATTTTCAATGGATTGAATCAGAAAGAATATGAATAAATTTGAATTTGAAGGAAAATATGCTAATTAGAATCAATGGGGTGACCAACTATGCGATGGATTCTGTGATCTTGCCTAAATAGTTTTTAAGTAATGTGATAAAAATGTGTAGCTTAACTAACAATTATACTCACCAAATAATATAAGGAAGGAGTTCATCGAGACATCATATAATGTAGAAAATGGAGAAATGAATATTTGGTTTCCTTTGTGTTAAGAAAGTGGAAGGAATAACCTATGTGAATTTCATTGAGTAACAATATGGTGTTTAATATTTGGAAAAGGGGGACAGAAATTGGTAACCAAAATGGAAAAAAGATTGGTTTGACTAAATAAATGGATGGTAATATTTCCTCCCAATGTCATCATCTGAGCTTAAATACATTAAGTGTGGAATGAATGGTCATTATGAAAATTTGTGCCCTAAGTGGAATGCTCATAAAGAGAATCAGAGAGGTGGTATGAGTAATAGTTATATTGATGTTGATAATCATCATCATCATTTAAATTTTTATTCAAAAAGAGTGTTTACAGAGAAGGAAGCTCTAAGGAGGCCGAAAATAATGCAAACCAAGGGCATCACCCCAAATTAGGATCACCCCCTCAGGTTTAAATTGAGAACCACTAGAAAAACAGGTGACAAAGACGACGTCACTCGCCAGAGATGCCAAATGATCTTCCACATTGTGTCCCTCTCTCCATGTATGAGTAACTTTTGTTTTCCTGGACATTAAGACCTTGCATTACCTAATCATTTAAATAATAGTCCACTGGCAGAGTCCTTTGCATCAGAGTGCATCGTGAATGACCCGGCAGTCCGTCGCCACCTACGATAGACTGATTCCTCTCTGGATGCACATGGAGAGTCCTGCAAGCACTACTGTCGCCTCTTCCTGTAGGGAGCATCAATTCCCAAAATTCGCACAAAAAGCCATCACCTCACTCCCCGCCTCATCCTGGACAGCCCCTCCCCCTCACATCATCCCCTTCCGGCATGACCCATCAATATTTAGATTCAAACCCTACTCCGGCAGATGCCACCATAACCATTTCCCCTAACTTCTGACCTGTGACACCTAGACGAGCCCTCGATCCCCATACATCTCACGCAGTGCCGATGCATCCTTCCAATAACCTGCAAAGTGAAACCAATCCTCCAAAATGAAACAGACCTTGGTGACGATTGCCCTAACGGTGGGTGCCGCCTCCTCAAACCTCACCTGGTTCTGGGCCTACCACAACGCCCAGCATCCTGCACTCAGGGTGATGGCCCATGCCCCCTTCTCTTTCTCGGTCGTGTCCACTCCCTGGAACCAGTGGAAAATAATGTCATTGACTGTCTCCACCTGGAGGGGAAATCCCAAGAAACCACCTTTGAAGCCCCACACCTCACGAGCCCAATCTCTTGCTATAAATATGTGAGGCATCGTCTCCTCGTAGGAACCTGCACAACAGACTCACCTAGAGGCCTTACTAATCCCCATGTGCTTGATATGATCATCATACGACAGTGCTTCATTCTGTATCCTCCAGGTGAGGAAATGAACTTAATCAGAAGGGAATTATACAATAACCAGCCACTCCACCCTGAAGGTTGTCCCTGGGGGATTCTACTTTGATGAATATCTTTTAATGAGTACTTCATCGTTGGATCAGGTGTAAAGTAACAGTGGTCACGCTCCACGCTGGTGCAGATAGAGTCAAAGATCTCACACTGATGAACATACAGAATGCCTCTCAAAAAAAGGGGTACTGTATCGCCTCCTTGAATGTGATCATGGGCGTTGGACATCTGGGATAACCGAGGATGCTACCTGACAATTTGTGATGCCAAAACAGAATGTTTCTATCCCCAACGATCCATAAAGAGAGATGAACCATTTCTGGAAAAATGGTGTTAACTGCCAACCACAAAGGTGATCCACTCACCGAAGAATGGCCAGCACTGCCCCTAAACCTGCCCAACATGAGGCACCCCCACAAAGATCATTCTTTAACGACCTCCCATGCCAACTTCACATGCATACAGTGGATCGTGACATCAAAGCTCTTCACATTGATCCCACCCTCCCGAGTATGTCGAGCCATCTTCCTCCAGGAAACCCAATGCCTCTTTTCCTCCGAAGCTGTATCCCAGATAAATCGAGCCAACATCCTATCAATAGATTTGACAACAGCCTTCAGGACATTAGTCGCTGAAAGTGCATGGACATGAATGGCCAAGAAAACCCTATTCACAAGCGATATGTGACTTCTAAAAGATAGTAACTGGTTTTTCCAGTTCAGGACGTGCCCCGATATCTGAATCAACACTCGGTCGAAGTACCTTATCCTCATCATGCCAGCCAACACTAGAGTCCCAAGATACTCAAAGGGAAACGAACCCTGCCTCATACCCAACCAAGATCCCAGAGACGTTGCCCTACTCCCGGAGCAATACATGGACACATAGAATTCACTATTCTCCCAATTGATGATTTTCCCACTCCAGTGACAATGCTTCTCCAGAATCATGATTATACCATACATCAATTTCCTCCCCCCATTACTAAAAATAATGGAGTCAACGGCAAACATCAAGTGCTATATTGATGGTAATTCCAACTTCCTCCAGAAAGGCTGAATATCCCTATAAGACATCACTCTATTGATCATTTTGCTCAGCGTGTCCTACCTGAGCATAAAAATTCATGGTGAAAGTGGGTCACCCTGACGATGCCCACACACTGACATGAAGAACCCATGATTTCTCACCATGAAGGAAACGACCAGCCAAGTAGAGCTAAAGCACAGGATAATGATTTCAGTGGCCCAGTTGGTAAAACCCATCTTGTTTAGGACTCTATTGATAAAGCCCCATTCAACTCTGTCATACGCGTTATTCATATACAGCTTAATCACCATGTTGTTCCCATGATCTTTTGTTTTAATGCCTTTCAACATCTTCTGATCCAAAGCAACAGCTCCCTGGATCGAGTGATCCTTCACAAACTCATGCTAATATAGAGATATTAATGTATTATATATTATATATTCATTAAAATATTTTATATATTCATCTAATAGATTATATGTTCTTAAGATAAGAACAAACCCAATATTACACATAAACATCGATACTTTTATTAACAAAAATTTACATCATTTTAATGGAAACCTGTTTTAAATATAAATATTCCTAATATTAAATATTTATATATTAAAATAATTTTACTTTTTGAATGTGAAACATAACACCTAGTTTTTTGTTAATTGTTTTATATTTTAATATGATGTTTCATTTTTAGTTAATAGTGATGAAAACTGAAATTTAACTCAAAAATACATATTCATCTAATTTATTTATAATGTAACTTATGTTTTTAATTTATTTTAAATTTTAATTATATGAAATTTTAATACCCTTCCTAATGTAGGATAATAGAATCAATTTCACAGTAAAATTGGTTATACAAATAAATGAAAAATAATTTATATTTTTACTTTTAAAAACTACATTGTCGTCTCATTTACAGGATTAAATTAAAATTAATTTTTTCATATTGTGTAATTTGTACTTAAGAAAATTAATTCCATATGTGGAATAATATTAATTTATAACTTCTAGTTAGTTCAACATAGTTTTTTACAAAAATTATTTGTGAAGTTAATTAAAAGTAATCAAAATGATTAATATAAAATTAAGTGTAATAATGGACTAAACCCTAATCATAAGGTGTAATATGACTTAAAAACATTTTCCAAATCTATTTTATGAAAAAATTTATACCATATCCCAAATTTTGTCAACATTGGACCATTATTGGATCAAATTTCAATAATAAAACATCGGTGGGCTTTTCTATTATAAAATATTAAAAAAGTGCCACTCGTTCGCCACTATATAAGGCCTCATCTCCTCCCACTTCCTCAAAACTCTCATGCCACATTGGTATGACCAAAAACTCCATAAATATATCCCAAACATTCATATCTTACATATTTAAATCTCACTATTGGTTTAGATCCATCCAAAGTGGCAATTTCATTTAGACCAAAATGAGTTACCCAAAGAAGAGGTAGCATCCTTCCCTAAGTTCAGTTATTTTATTTTCCTTCTATAATAACTAAAATATACATATTCATCCATTATATATATTAAATACTATAATTATTATGATAATATATTATTATACTTGTGGTTGGACCTATGTTTACACACACATAAATCTAATAGGTAGTAAACATGCTTTTTATGTGTATAGTGAACTACAGCCTCACGAAATGATGAATGTTCCCTCTTCCTTTATAGCCTCACATTGTGGGAATTATGATGGAAAATATGTATATATATATATATATGATATTTATAATGTCACAATGCTTCAATATTTTTTTAAAACACATATCATTGTAATTACATTTTTGTGAAATGCGATAATTTAGTTTGAGCATGTGTGGACAACCACCCCCTCAAAGTGATGTGATTCATTCACAAACTATTAGGAATGTATTAATAATGAGATTAGTGAAAATAAATTATATATAAAAAATAATAATTCTTTTACATTTATTATATATATATCATTTAATTTGTTTCCTTCAATATGACAATTAAAGGGAAACAACATTAATGATTTTGTACGACATATCATCTCCTAGGGTGGTGTATTCAATTTCACACGTATATATTCTATAAATTATTATAAAACATATAAATTTAATATTTATAATATTTATATCATTATTTATATTCTTTAAATCATGATATAAGTATAATGACCGAAGATATAATAAATTAAGACTAATGTGTAGAACACAACAGATATTACCTGGAGTAAAATCTTAACATAGAATAGGTAAAAATAAGGTAATATAATTCATAAAAAAACAATATATGATATGGAATATAATAATATAGTTCTTTTATATATGTATAAAAAAGTAATATTTTTTATGCCGGATGTCTATATGAGTGCGATGAGATTCAACACAGAATATAAGTGAATTTCATATCACTATTTATTTTTCATGAGATACATGTTTTATTCACCACTAACTGATTTTATGTCTTATATATACATCCCATGAATATACTATAAGGAAATTTTAATTAATTATAGGGTTACAAGAAAAAAATAGGATAATACTATCATGTGTTTTGTGATTGAAAAGTTATTAAATTGGTAAGGTAATTTTTTCTCAATTTTCCAACTCTTTGGTACTTAATATATTTTGGTGATTTTATTAAAATATGGCATTACCTCTCTCTTCGGTTTGAAATATATGTCCTTATGAAACCACACATTCCAAAATGGGATTACAAATATATTATTACGATATCATATGATCCTTAAAATATAATTATACATTTTATTGCCTTTTACAAATTATTTAAAGGGAATATTATAGTCTCTTTTCTAACAAAGTAATTTTTCTATCATTTTTACGATTCTAACAGAATATAATTTTTTACATAATATAACATTGACATATTTACCCAACATGATTTTTTTTAATACTCTTCTGTGAGATTAAAAGATCAATTTTGATGAAAATGTTTTAAATTTAAATTCTGAAAGAATTTTTTTTGAATCATTTCAAATATTTCATTATATAATTTCAAATTATTTCTTAAGGAAAGTGGGTTTCAAAAGTTTTTCATGCATCTTTTTTATATTAATAAGGTAAAACGCGTTTCCAATGATTTTCAATATTCAATACAATTTTTAAATGAAAAAATTCATTCAAAATGATTTCAAGGATTCCATTATATATTTATAGGTTTATGTTCATGAAAATATATTTCAAAAGGTATTATGTTTTAATAAAAAAAATCTAAGTACAAAGTTTAATTTCCTCAGGACATGTTTTTAAATGATATTTTTATAATTTTTCTCATATATGATGACCTCTATTGGTGTTAATCAATATGTTTTTGGGAAATAATTCAATGTTTAAATTTATATAATTTATTTGAATGGTTTTCATTTTATGGGAAGATTCTTATAAAATCTGTTTCTTTTCCATGGGTTATATTATTATGAGAACCACGTTATTTTACATTATATGCTTTTATATAATCACTATAAGACATGTCTCATTTTTATAAGTTATGATAATATTAAATGCTTGTGATACCCATTTCATTTCATGGGTTATGATATGATTGTTTATGATCATGTGTCACATGTATGTATGGTTTCATTTTGATATGGCTGGGACATATATATCCCTAAAATGCATTGGATAAAGATTTATATCTCATGAGACAGACTAATAAGATGTTGGGAGTGAACCCTGACTACTAATATGGCTATGGGAGTGAACCATGACTACCAATATGGTATGAGGAGTGAACTAATTCTATTAATACGACCATGAGATTGAACCATGGCTTCCATGATTGTATGCAGAGTGAACATATACTACCAAGATGGCCTTGGCAGTGATGCCTTAACTACTATGGAAATCACTTTTATGTACTTTTGTTTCTACTATAAATTCCATGTCTTATTCCATTGTTCTTCTTTCATGGATTATGTTGTTTATTTTCTTGTGATTCATATCATTTGAACTACCAATATTAATTCTATGATTCATGTTTATAATCTTTGATATGCAAGGTGAGATATTCTAATGTTATGATCATGTTTTCAAACCTCTATGATCATGTTTATGATTACATTCCTCCATTATTTACCCCAACTGAGCATCTGATATCACACATTCTTACGTTTCCTTCCCAATATTATAAAGATTTTTGTTATATATGATTTACCTAAGAAGGATTACATTAATTAAGAACCTTATAAAAGATAATTTATCTAACTTTTAAAATGGTGTGGTTGTATCCATGTTTCTAAAGGAAATAAACTAATACGCCCTTTGGGTATCCTTTTTTACGGTTTTAAGTACTCATCAAATGTGATGTATTGTCAATGAACCATAATATTTGGTCAATATAAATGAAAAAATTAATCATAAAGTATAATTAATAAGTAATTATTTAGGAAATTAAATTTCAAATGTATATTATATACACCATATAGAAAACTACGTTCATAAGATTACAATATACCTCATTGATATAAAATTGAAAAGAAATCCTTTACTTTATGCTTATTTTTTTATAAAAATAATTTAAATTTCATAATATTTCTTTAAAACAAGATATTAATTTATTAAATAACTATATTAATATTTATAATATATTAAATTATTATTTTATAACATCTTATAAACCATTTTTTAATAATATCTCATTATTATCGTCGTTTTTGGTGTTAATGGCCTTGTTTTTCGAGTATGTTTTCACTTCTAATTTTTGGGTCCTATTAAATAGGTCATTATTTCATCCAATCAAGAATTTGAACCATGATGTATATACCATTTATATTAAATAAATATATATTTAGAATAATCGAAAAAAATTGGTGTGAGGAAATGATAAACATTGTTCAGAGAGATGGTATGCCATACATATGTGTTAACATTGTTTTAATTTTCATGTTTTATTTAATGAAATAAAAATAATTATATATATATATATATTATTTTTAATATTCCATTTTAATGACATATATATAAAATATATTTTAAAAAATTCTTTAATGTAATCCATTAAATGTGTCAATGAATCACATCGATTTGCAATGTTATTGTCGGTCATACACATGAGCGATGATATCGTCATCTCAAAAAATGGAAATCAAGATGGTATGTTTTATATAATTAATTATAAAGAATAATAAAATCATAAATAACATCTATATTATATATATACAAAAAATCCATCATTATTCCACATTATGAAAGGAGGTAATGGAAAAATTAACGACATTAGTTTGTGAGAGGGTAGTACGTCGTACACATTAAGGATGATTTCATAACCCATTTGATGGATGTGTGTGTTTTTATGTTCTAACTATACACAATCAAAACATCACAATATTTAATATAATAATTTAATTATATAACATTGTTATAATATGAATTTATTTTGGTGGATAATGATATAAAATAAAATCGCATTTAAATGAACATTATCTATTCATCGAGTATCATCATTTGGTTCAAACTATAACATTGAAAGGATTAAATTATTAGAAAAATAAACTTCTATAATCAGAATAGGGTTTTTTCGGATGGTTTGGATTAACCAATTGGTTTTTATGTTGGGAATAGAGGATGTTAGTTGATGGCCTTTTATTAGTGGGTTGAGTGACACACGTGTAAATTTTTTACAGATTGAATTCTACAAACATTTTTTTCAAGTCACCAGTATCCAATAATGGAAAATTATTTATCTTATAAGTTATATTGTCATAATATCTTGATAAAATGGGATTTGGAAATGTTTTTGGCAATTTTTTCACCTTATTTTCTATGTTTATCCACTATGTAAACATCATTTTTATTATAATCACAACTATTAACATTAACTATTTACATTTATAATTTTTTTTAAAAATAATACGGCCTTATTAAACATTATTAATTATTATTATTACATAGAGGAAATCCACATTCCAATATTTATTCCACATAATAAGAAGAAAAGTTAATTTAAAATTAAATCCATAGATTCGGAAAAGTTGGGTTTTAATGTGAAAATGAGGAAAAGTTTACAATGATTTCATATCACAATTCACCTTGAAATTGATTCTCATGTCTTGTGTTAGAGTAATAAATTTATAATTGAATAATTTTTTCATTAAAACCTTATATATATATAATTTTAAATTAATAATAATTTTAATTACAATAAAGTTTTGAATTAAAATTTAGTATTTCATTATTCAATAGAAAATTTAAACATCTCATAAAAATCCAAATATTTCAACCTAAGATAGTTTTAGTATTATGATTTTAAAAATAATGTTTAATTTTAAAATAAATTGTCAAAAAGCGTTAAAAAATAATTATAAATAATGTTCTTTTAACAATACTAAACCATCTTTTAGGAAAATTCATTTTTTATTAAAGTATAACTTTTTCATTTAAATGTTTATTATTATTATTTATTATCAATTAAAAAAATTATTGAAACAATAAAATTTAATATTCTATAAAATATTATTCATTCCTACCCTTCCATAACTATATAATAATTTTCATAATAAATAGTAAAACAAATATTATATTGTTGTTTAGTAAAACATTGGCTTGCATGTAAGGAAATATGTCAAAGAGAATATTTTGTATATAATAAAATCTAACTCAATATTTCAATCATTGAAAACTATATAATATATGTAGTTTTTTTAAAATTTTAAAATATATCTCAAATTATCATTATGTTTTATTTTTTTCTATATTTGGTGTGGCATGTCATACATGCAGTTGAATATATTTTCCATATTTTATAATTTCATTGTCTTATATTCTACCTACCGAAAATAAATTTTGTTATCACAAAATTGAGATTATCTTGGAAATAAAGGATTATAAATTTTGAAAAACATTGTTTGAAAAACCCACCACATAAAAGGGTCAATAAGATATTCTATTAATAAGAGAGATAATGATTTATAAAGATAATCTGAAATAAATATATCTTTGATTCAATATTAGAGAACTTCTGTTATAAGTGAATATATAGGTGTGGAGGAAAATATTATATATTTATAGAGGGTATTTTAGTTCATTGAACATAGATAATTTAGTGATCAATATAATATTGAGGGTCTCAAAACATTAAATCTAAAAGATGTGAAAAGTTATTGATAACATAAAAAAGGATAGTAATGTGATTATATTTTATTTCAATATCCTTTTTGTAATGTTGATGAAATATTTTACTATCTATTAATATAAAAAAATATTCATAATTGATACATTTATATTTCATATGAACAATTTCATCTGTTGGTTGCGCTTTTATCAATTTCCTATTCATCACTAATTCGATGAAATTTATATATTAAAATGATTGTTTTTATTCCTAAGAAACTAATGTTTACTTTTAAAGGATTATAAGATCGATGCTCGTGTAATAATTTATTCCATCAAACAATTTTCTAAAAAATATAAGGTTAATACAATAATTTCTAATCTAAAAAAGTTTTACTACTAGTTAATAATTATTATTTATTCATCACATGGTTTAACTAAAAATGACATTTTATCCTAGACAACCTGTAGGCCAGTTGTATGTAAGAAATCCTTATCCGCATTTTCCATTTATTGTATAAATATTAGTGAGGTTAGCATGTAAGACCTGGTATTGTTTCCTTGATGGGTATACTAGATTCTTTCTGATCCATATTTCCCCCATGGACCAGGAACATACAAACTTCAATTTCCCCTTTGTTACAGTTTCATATAGGTGGATTCCTTTGGTATGTTTATTGCGCTGGGTAATTTCATATGATGCATGGTTACTATTTTTTCATATTACATAGAGAATTTATTGGATGTATTCATGGATGATGTCACTATTTATGGATCCTCTTTTTTTGAATGTTTGAGGAGTCATGCTTTAGTCTTATGTTGCTATATTGAAACGAATCTCGTATTAATTTATAAGAAATATCATTTAATGGTGAGAAAAGGTATAATATTAGGACATGTAATTTCTGGGGATGGTATCCAAGTAGATAAATCAAAATTGAATGTCATTATTTCTAGACCATTCCACAGAAAAGTATGGGATGTGCGGTCTTTACTTGGTCATGTATAATTTTACCATCATTTCATTTTTGTCTTTTTACACCACCTCTCCCGATTAATCCAAAAAAGTAAATGAATTTTTTGATAAATAATTTGAGGAAGATTTTAATAAGATAAAATGGAGTCTGACATCACCCAGAGTAATCCACCCACCTTAGTGGGATTTACTATTTTAGCTCATCTCTAACACCTCTAACTAAGAATTTGGGGTAGTCTTATCACAAAGGGTCAATGGAGCTCCACATTTCATTGCTTATGCCTCACATAAACTAGACACTACCCAAGGAAACTACACCACAACTAAAAAAGAATTCCCTTCCATTGTGTTTTCCTTGGATAAATTTAGGTCATATCTTTTAGGATCCAAATTCATTGTTTTTCAGACCATGCAGCCCTTTTCTATCTTCTTATGAACCTGAATCCAAACCACATCTCATTTTCTAGATACTCCTCCTTCAAGAATTGAATTTAAAATTTAGAGATAAAAAGGGGATGATAATGTGGTGGCCGACCATATTAGTAGGGTTCACCCATCCTCAGCCATTGACTCATCCCCAAGTATTCCCATAAATGAAATTTTTTAGGATGAGAAACTGTACTGAGTGAAAGGTGTTATTCATTGGTATTCTAAAATTGTAAATTATTTGTATGTATCTTTAATTCATACTAATTTCAATAAAAAACAGGCCAACCATCAGAAAAATGTGTCTCGTGGGAATATTTGGGATTACCCCTACCTTGGGTGAACCTGTAGTGATCATGTCCTTAGGCATTGTGTTCTCAGTAGAATGATTCATCATGACCTTATATTTCTACACTCTTGATTGTGTGGGCCACTTTGGTCCCCCCTAGAACGCTCAAAAGATCCTGGATTTTGGTCTGTTTTTCCCAACCCATTTTCGGGATGCCCGTGAATTTTGAAAATCATGTCTTTGATGTCAATTAAAAGGGAATGTCTCTAAAAGAAGTGAAATACCAATTTAACCGTTCCTATTTCATGACATTTTTGATGTTTTGGGTATTGAATTTTAGGACCATTTACTAATTTATTTGGATAATTAAACATTCTTCAAGAAGTAGATTACATGTCAAAATTTGTAAAAGGATTAGCTATAATTATTGATGATTCCATGGTAGTTTTATAATTTTTTAGAACCCAAATATTTTGTATGTTGGGCTTACCAAGGTTCAAAATCAATGACCAGGGTTCTGATTTCTACAACTGAATAATGATATCACTTTTGCATCGGTATGGGGTCGGTCATATCTTGTCTATTGCATATCACCCATAAACTAATGGTCAAACTGAGGTGTCAAATAAAGATGTAAAAAATATCCTTGAAAAAACATCTCAAACCAATAGAAAATATTGGCATATTTGACTAGATGATTCATTATGTGCATACCATACTTCTTTGAAAACCCCCTTTATCTTGTCACTATATTGTCATGTGTGTGGAAAGAGTTTTCGTCTCCCGGTTGAGATTGAGAATCAGGCCTACTGGGCCATAAAACAATTTAATTCTAATCTTTCTGTTGTAGGTTCTCAAAGGAAGTCGTAGATTCAAGAGATAGAGTAAATGAGAATAGATTCACATGAATACTATGGTATATATAAGGAGAAAACCAAGGAATCACATTACCATATTATCCTTCATTGTCTATTCCACATTGGGTAGAAGGTACACATTCACGATTCAAGGATGAAGTTGCATCAATTTAATCTTCATTCCCAGATTTTTCTCCCATACAATATTACTAATGTATCTTCATTTGGTGTTTTTTAGGTTCAAAATGAAGAAATGAAGAAAACCTTCACTATAAATGGGCATCAGCTGAAGAACATCCATGAAGTACTTCTATAGTTCCCAATTGTGGAACTCCATGTTCAAGAAGAAATCTATGAATGAAGATCACCATGTTTTGTCCTTCCTTCTAACATGATAATTTAATACATTGAGGAAACTACACAATTTAGTATAGGGGGATGGTTATATTCATTGTTTAGTAATGAATTTTCACCATAATTTACCTTTCTCTT
Organism: Viscum album; assembly: GCA_963277665.1. Taxonomy (NCBI): domain Eukaryota; kingdom Viridiplantae; phylum Streptophyta; class Magnoliopsida; order Santalales; family Viscaceae; genus Viscum; species Viscum album. Next base: position 1,823,692,862 of record OY728151.1, on the reverse strand, counting down.
TTTTTTTATTTCAGAATTGTATTGTTACTTCCCCACTTTCCCTCTACCTCACCTTTGTGCTGGAATTTTTTATGCCGATGTTATCATGAAAAATAATTCCTGTTTAAACCAGGAAGTTATTTAAAATTCTCGTGGAATATATGAAATTCATGTTGTTTTAATATTCATAAAAATTCAGATTAAATGTGCATTTTATTTGGAATTCAATACTATGGTCTGTCATTCTTATGAAATTTGTTTCTTTGTTGATGATATAAATGGTTGTATCATTTCGAATCCTTTAAGAATAATGGTCCCCTTTTGTGAATTTTTTATAAATTTTTTTTTCACTTAATCTCTCCACTCATTTATTCACCCAAGCATGATGTGTGAAAATTTATAATTTAATTGAAGGTAAATATATGTTAGGGTTAGTTTTATCTACATTACAAAATAATTTTTCTATATGTATGTTTCTTATCCGATCTATTTCATTACTGTACAAGATTGAACTATGCAGATGTACCTGTTATTCCACTATTTTATGCCATCAAAAAAAAGTTTGTATATTGAGAAGTTCAAATGATACCCTTCATAGACCTTTTATCATGTTATAACTATTACAATTAATGTATTGAGATGATCAAATATGGGTTGGGAGAAGAGTGGGAGATTTGATGCATGTGAAACTTTTGAATGAAAATAAATGATTGGGGTGGGTGATGAAATTTGAAACATATGGGTATATATAGGCCGAGAGTTTATAGTTTGACTTATAGGAATTTTTAGATGAGCGAGTATTGAAATTTTATTATAAGGATTGTAGGGAATGTTATGTGGATATGATATTTTAAGTATAAAATTATTAAATTATCTTATATTTACTCAATAGAAAGAGTAAATCATAGAATGAAATTGTTTTCACAAATACAAGTGGATAACTAGTGGCACGAGTAACTTTTTCATTATTTTCATTCAATGGTAACATGCATCTCTTGGAAATTCATTTGGATACAATTTTTGAGATATCTTTTTCAATGATCATTGAGAATAACCCCTCAGAGTGATTTTTTCATTTATCACATTTCAATCAGAAATTAAATTTTCATTGAATGTTAAATCATTTTGATGTTGGAAATATCTACATGAATAATATTTGGAAATTAGAAATCTCCCACGATTGAAAATGATTAGGTGCGGGGGTGTGATCGCACATCAATTCATTGTTTCATTTTCACAATTACACCACTGTTTTAAATAGAATTTGTATTGTAAATTCCAAATATAGTAAAATATTTAATGTCACAATATAATATATTATTTTGTTCCCATAACTATTAAAAATGGATATGATACTTGTTTTAATAATTTCATTGAAGGTGTAGGTGATTTGGAGGGCCCATGATGGAGGTCAAGAAGAATGGTCCCAGCTACACGGGATCCATGAAAACCAGTTTACTAAACCATACACTGCTAATGTCAATTGCATTTAAATTAGTTGAAATTTTATGTCATTTTCCGAAATTCATTGGGATACATTTCATCTGATGTAACTCAAAACAGATTCTATCATCTAGTGGAAAAACCGAACTGAATTTTCCAACACACAGAATCTAAAAAAAGTCAAAAGTGGTGTGTTGTGATCCGTCCATATCTCAGTAACTAATCTTCCAAATGGTTCCAAACATTCATTGGAGATGATATAGAGGTGGTAAAACATGTTTCTATTTTATCCCAAAGTTATATTAGACTTCCAAGTATTCAAAAACCATGGTCCATGTGGTTTAACAGAATCTATGTGCCGAAAAACACCTTTCACATTGCCTATAAACTAGTTTATTGGGCTCCTCATTTTAAATTTTGGATAGAATGAAAAACCAATACCATTTTAGAGTCTCATATGAGTTTCTCATTCATATTAGAAGTTCTAGTGGGCACTATCATTGTAGGGGTGGTCATGTATGAAGAAGGAGTTCCATCCGAGAATCCTCCACCTCACGATGTCGATCTTTATGGTGGGCGTTCGTTGTGAGAGAACTACACACATGTCAAGGGATTTACAACAAATATATTAGATACTAGAATTCATTGATTTGTGTGTTAAAAAATTTCCTTCCATTTTTCATAAATTATTTCTTATTTGAATACTTTTTTGATTCATGTGATTAATTTGCTCATAATTTCTAACTGATCAGTGTGAGGTTTTGAGTGCGTGACTTTTTTTTCCGGTTAGACAACACAATAATACTTTTCTTACCCACATACATGAGATTTTAAAATTATTTGGAAGCTATTTTCTTTGAATAAGTATTCAATCATGACAATATGATTGTTATGTCAAGGTCTGTTCTTCAAAAAATGAAATAATGGATTAAGAAATAATTGGGATTCTGATTAATTTCAACCAAAGAATTACTCCAAACCTAAATGATTATCTATGAATAATGAACTTGAAACGTGTGTAGTGATTTCAAAATGGACCCATTCTCTCAAAATTAATAAATCATCACCTTTATCTAGAAATTATTAAGATATTTAAATCAAGATATTTTCATAATCTTGTTATCAAAATCACCCACATTTTTAGTAATTTTTATTAAAAACACACACTCTAATCCAATAAAAGATCCTTGAGAGAAAACATAGGGTATTCACTAGATTATAAATCAACCATAAAAATATAATCAATTTGACATGTCATGAAAACACGGTCAGACATCCTCAAAATAAATTTAGTCATTAAATAACCTTTTACTATTATTTTGACCACAATTTATTTAGTTACTTTTATTTTTTACAATACCTTATTATCTTATAAACATAATGGTTATCAATACCTTAAAAATCATGTATATAAATTTTTAATTCATTATACCTCAAAAAAAATTTACATGAAAACATATTATCTGTATAAATTTCGCTCAAAATAACTTTAATAATGGGAAATTCCAACAACATAAAATATAAAAGATTTTTTTTTGAATTTTATTATACTATAAATATTCAATTAATTAACCCATTATGGTATTTAGTACTCTTATTTCATTGAATAAATAATTGAATAAAAAATATAACTGAATCATTAAATGATTCAAGATTATTCTCAAAAATTACTATTCGTTAAACACTTAAATGATTTATGTATTGGGACAAAATACATAAATAATTTATCTATATTATTACCAGATATTTCTTTCCATGGTATTGGGGTTACCATTTATAAGAAGTAACTTTCATGTGTAATTCAAATGTTCCCCACACTTAAGATAAAAAAACTATAAAAAGATACTATGAATGAAATTTTTTCCTTATGTTACCCTCTTATAATTTAGTCAGAAATTATTTTCATTATGGACTTCTTTTATATACATAAATCATATCCCTTTTCAATATAGTAACATTACATGGTTTTTACTTCCACATTTCATGCATGATGGAAATCAATATGTCTTTTTTCCATAGTCTCCACCACTCAAGATCATCAGGAAATATATCCTTCTCTTATATAGTGAGTCTTGGAGTTGGTTATGGAATATGTTATTAATCATATTTTTGTAAAAATTAATTGGAAAAAACACACTAACATTTAATATTATAAACACCCAACACGGTTTCTCATTTTTTTTACCTTGTCAATTAATGTTCTATGTTAACATGATTCCTTTAGGTTCAAACCATTGACTAAAAAAATAGTCTAAGGAATAATAATCAATTAGATCTAGTGACCTAAAACTAGCATATTTGACTATGTAATAAACTTGAATTAATTTTTTTTAATATTAATAAACCAATTAACACTTAATTATCATTCATTAGTGTAACATTGTATGTGAAAATTTCTAAAGAGTTTCTTTTTCATTAAAAGGTTTTAGTAGTTCCCTTCTTTGATGAGAAGCCGGAAATGTTATGATATGGTTTTGGAATAAATTTTATATAGTAGGATGATATCATTTTAGGGACATTAATTAAACTTGCTATTATGGTTGGAGACTCATAGAACATTGGATAACCTTCCAATGGTGTACTCCCTTATTAATATCCAGTATGGATATTATATGAATGAGATGCACCAATAGGAAATACACATTTTCAGGTGTCATTAGATGTTCTAATCTTCAGACATGTGTATTTGTACATAGACACTAAGATTATTATTAATGATTATTATGATTCACACTCTTAGATGTATTGATGAAAACCATGATGACTAATTTTCACGATGAAGTGTGATATATTCGGTTCGTCGTAAGCTTTATTACAAAAATGAATAACGTTAGAAAGGATTTTTTCCTTAAGTTCAATAATATATGTTACTATCTCAACCAATTTTATTGATAGGAAATATCCTAAATAACTACATGACCATGGGGTTCTATAGATAAGTTCTATTTTTGTAATGTATATGAATGAGATATCAAGCAGATAGATTGATGGAACTAACATGAAATTTCATGAATTAGATTTATTGTGATAAATGGATTATATTATACATTAAGTGTTCATATGAGGTGACTTATTGTGGCAACCATAACTATGCTATCTATTGTTTCTTTGATGTTTTTCTATATGAAAACCTTTTAATTTAGACAACTTCACCTAATTCTATAGAGAAAGAGCCCTAATGGGCCACACACTATGTGTATCAAAAATATCATTTAAATAATATATTAATTATTATTAAACAGGTTGAATAAATATCATTCTCGGACATGGTTTAATAATTATTCATGTTTATTTTGTCATATTTATTCTATAACTAGTTATTCAAGAGAATATATTATGAGTGTAATATTAAATCAATACTAATGTTTAATTTATCGAGTATATTATTTACTTTTTATTATAGAATATTGATGTGATATTGATTTATTAAATCAATAGACATTACTAAATGCCTAATAAATATTGTTGAGGAATAGCCGACCAATTTTAATGGTCTAGTGGGAAATAATTAATATTGAATAATATTTAATTAAATAATATTTAATTATAATTTTTTTTGGCACATGTTTATAAATAATAATATTACTATTATTATTTGACATAAAGTATTTTATAAGAATAAATAAATAATAAGGGCACTTGTGTAAATTTTTTATCATAACCCTAGAAATTCAATTAACCAATTATGTTATTTTCTCATTAGCATATTTGATTGTGCACAAAAATATTAGAAAATATTCTCAATCCTATGGTGATCCCTTCTCCAAGAAGTCTCCCATGAGGTGTTAACTATCCTCCTCTACCAGACCAAGGAGAACACTTTGAAAGCAATTCTCGAGGTGATCATGGAAATAGATTCCTATGAGAGGATATTATGTGATAACACCCAGAGCTTCAATCAGTGATGTCCCGATATTCAAGGAACATGTGTTAATCACATCTAGAGTAAATATACACTTGGTTTCAACACTGAAATGAAAGTGAACCACATATCTATTGCAATATTCATCAATGAATAATAAAATCCTTAGAGGAAATTAATAATATAATTAAATTATAGTTAAAATATTTGTTATAATCTCCACTCTTTTTTCTGGTGTGATTAATTTTTTCTATCATTGATTAAATTCCATTGATCATAGTGATTAAACAATATATTTATCTTGGATTGATCATTGATTATGGAAAAATAAAATTTTTGGCACTGCCAATTTCCCAAATTCTTTGTACCTAGTATAGAATCCCACTTTTCTAATAAATAAATTTTCATTACATTTTACATACAGATGATCTTTAATGTCGAGTTTCATGGAAATCAGGAAAAATAAAACATGAAAACAACACATAAAAAATCTTCTAGTCCACTTTTAAGGATTAATAATAAGTTCATCCTAAGATAAATTACCGCATCTCAGAACCTCGAGACATACAATCAAAGGAAAGGGTGAGAAAAAGTCCTAGTAAGGGTAAACCAGAAAATCAGTTTAGTTGTGATATCAATATGAACATGAATAAAACATAAAGACAAGAGAAATGAAATAATATAAATATCACAAGGAAATGAAATGGAATCATAAATTGAATATGTTTCAACAAAACTAAATTTATACATTCATGAACATGTAACCATGGTCCATCCCCATGGTGTTATAAAAATTACCAATGTTATTCACCAAGGTTTTTTGAAACTTGTCATGTCTATAGAATAATTATTTACCCAATGAAATAAAGTGGTATCAGGGATCTCCAATAATATATATTTAATATCATGTGATACTCATATATCATAATCAAACATTTCATAAATAACCCAAATAGAATCATTGAAATGGGTTCCATGCCAAAATCATGACATTTAAAAAGGGCATAAAAATATTATCATTATGTCATTTATAACTGATGGAATGGGTGTGAATGTTATATGTAGGTCAATTCCAGAATCAAATATATATATATATTTTGTATTTATGAACTCCCATATAAATTAAATCGGTCTGGGTATTCACATAAATAAACTATAGAATTTCTTGAGAGAAAGAGATAGAAATTTTGAGACGAATTTTCTACAGCATAACGACAATATTACATGGTTTTAGAAAACATTGAAAATAGAGGGGAAACGATCACCCAGACATACATAATTCATAATAAAGTATGGTTAATGAATAATTTCATGGTAATAATATTTTACTGACATACCACATGAAATGGAAACATGAAATAAAAGAGAAGATGTGATTTCTTTTACGAGAAATTCGGCAGCCTAATGACGTCAATAAAAATTCAGAAAATAAATTGATGAGAGAGGAAAATATTTCCCAAAAATTATAAATGAAATGGACAGTAATGAGAACGTATAATAACATACCCTCAACAAAATGAGATGGAAATTGTAAGACACAACATAATGGAATTCATAACATAAAATGGGTGGGTGAAAGGATCCCTTACCATGAAGAGTAACATTGAAATCTAGATGGTTGGGACCTTGGAAGGTCTGAGGGCTCATTGGTAATACTCCTTGGGAGGTAAAGAGACCACAACATTGTTAAGAAGTATTTTGTAATCAAATTTAGGAGGAAAATGCTTAGTATTTATAGGAGAAGTAAGGAAACATATCATTAATTTCCTAGGGACACCTTATCAGTGGTATTGGAAAAACCATGCTCTTGACCGTGATATTTTCCCATGGTATTGGACACATGGTAAACCTCATATCATATCTCACTATTCATAAGTTGACTAGAAAGAATACATATTTATTACATCATTAATGATTTCATTAAACACCCAAAACTCAAAACTGTATTTTCATTATTCACGGAAAATTCAACTTTTACAGAAAAATCCCCAAATATCACCTTAACCTAATATTGATTATCTGTAATAAAAAAATAACTCCACTTTATAAATATAATTTTCTAAATAATTTTAATTTAATTTTTAAATAAAAAATACTATTCACCTGAAAAACTAATACTTGACTAATAATTTCTAAAACAGTTATTTACCTATTTTATTGAATCACATTACTTAATCATGGTCCCTAAATTATATTAATACATTCTTAAGTGAGGTTACATAATCCATTTGGTCAAATTACTATTCATAAGGGTAAAATAACTATTCATAATTTACTATTCACCAAAAAATAAGTTGATCTTTTAAGACTCTAAATTTCATACTAGACACAACTGTAGACGACCTTTTTTTCAAAATCATTACAAATTAATAATTATTTAAGGATTACATAAATATTTTAAAATATAATTTTTTTAAACACATCAATTATATACATCCTATATTTATCTAGTTATTTTAAAATTCACAAACTTCACTATATGAAGATAACAAAAAAAATTATATCAAAGGATTACATAAAGCCGCTACGGTCTCGTTACATAATTCCTTATAATAGTAGCATAGGACCTATGTGTAAGGTGTGTTAACATGATATAATCTTGGTGTGGCTCGACCAACATTGCTCGAGTGTTGATTTCTATTAGCTTGAACTTCTCTCAAAGGTTATACTATTCCAACTTCACATGATGAGTTTCATCTTGGGTTTGGTCTAGAGACTGGGCCATGGGTGATACCTCCTTCACAAGTTCCGTCAGATGGGCTTCGAATGGCCCAATCCTTCTAGATGGGGCCATCCAATCTTTTTTCTATATAAATTATCCAAGATAACTTGTACGTAAAAATGATAACAAATTTTAATGTTAAGGTTTTATCTTGAAACGGTCAGATTGACCAATGGTCATATAACAGTTGAAACCCAACAGTCTCATTTAATTATACTCACTTCATTAATTTAGTATAAAATTAAATAACACAAAAAAATTTGGAAACAAAAAATAATAAAACATTTGGGTCCTTACATTCTTCCCCCCTTAAGAAATTGAATCCTAAAAATGTTTAGCTCATACCCTCAGAAGAGAAAATTTGGCGGTACTTCTGCCTCATAGACTCCCCTGGTTCCCACGTGGCTTCTTCATATATGTGGTTCCTCCAATACACTTTAACAAGGTGGGTACTCTTGTTGCATAGAACTTGTCTCTATGATCCCAGATGTCCACCAGTTTCTCCTCATAGGAGAGGTCTTGTCCCAGTTGTACCAACTCTGGGTAAAGTGCATGTGAAGGGTCAGGTATATACTCTCTCAATAGGGATACATGTAATACATCATGAAATTGTACTAGATTTGGAAGATGTGCTAGTAGATTGGCAACTACTCCCACAAGACAAAGGATTTCATAGGGTCCAATGTACCTAGGGTCGAGCATCCCATTATTCCCAAGCCTCATGACTCTCTTCTAATGGTAAATTATAATAAAAACATTTTCATTGACATAAAACTCCATGTCCCTTCGATAGTTTCTGTCATAGCTCTTTTGCCGACTCCCTACAGCCGTAATATGTTGTTAGATGGAATGCACTTTTTATGTCCTCTATTTCCCAAGATCAGGCCCAAGAAGATTTCTCTCACCAGCTTCATCCCATCAAGTTGGAGTTCCACATCATTTCCCACATATAACTTCATTGGTTCCTATTTGAATGCTTGAGTGGATGTTGTTTTCCTATGAGAACTCAACAAAGGAGATATGTTGATACCATCCACCATTAAATTCCATTGAGCATGTTCTCAGCATGTCCTCGAGTGTTTGAATAGTCCTTTTATATTGGCCATTGGTTTGGGGGTGAGAGGTCGTACTGAAATTAAATTTAGTGCTCAGAGCATGTTGATGACTTCACCGGAATCTTGTTGTGATCCTTGGATCACAATCAGAAATGATAGAAAGTGAAACTCCATGCAGCCTTACAAAGTCCTTCTCTAAAATCCTAGAAATTTGATCAAGATAGTAATATTCCTAAATGGAGATAAAATGGGCAGTCTTGGTGATATGGCCCATAATAACAAATATCACATTGTTTCCATTGGATGTTCTTGGAAGACTAGTGACAAAGTCCATAGTGATATTTTTCCACTTCTATGTTCGTATGGGTAGTGGTTGCAATACCCCTTTAGGAATTTGTTGCTCTGCCTTCAATTTCTGACATACTAGGAACCTTAAGGTGTAGTTAGCAATCTCCCTTTTCATATTATCTCACCAACAATGATCAGAAAGGTCCGTATGCATTTGTGTTCTTCTAGGATGTATATAGAATGTAGAGCTATGATAATGATCCACTAGCACCTTATTTATTTATGGAATAGATGGAACACATATTCTTGTTTGAAATTTCAGTAAACCTTCTTGATCAATATTGAACTTAGGAAACTTCCCATCCTTTATAGCCTCAATCTTCTTCTACAACAAATGATCTTCACTCTGTTCTTTCTTGATCATCTCTAGCAATAATGGTTGAGAAATCATTTGGGATAGGTTTGATGATGTCCCTTCCCTTATAATTCCAATGTCAAACTTTACTAGGTCATTGATCAATGGATCTATTAGAATCTGCATTAAGGAAAGAACAACAGGGTCATTCCTTCTTAATGCATCAGTGACCCTGTTTTCTCTTCCAGGATGATAATGAATTGAACAATCATTCTCTTTAAGAAGTTGCAACCATATCCTTTGTCTCATGTTCAATTTTTTTTGTGAAAATATACTTCTAACATTGATGGTCTGTGTATATATCACATTTCTCCCCATAAACATAGTGCATCCATATCTTTAGATAAAAAACGACCGCAGAGAGCTCCATATCATGCATATGATAATTCTGCTCATGAGTCTTCAACTGTCGAGATGCATAAGCAATGACCTTTCCATTTTTCATGAGGATGCACCCAAGTCCTTTTAGAGATGCATCACTAAAAATAACGAATCCTTATCCACATGATGGTAGAGTTAACATGGGTGCAGTAACCAATATCTTCATATACTCTTGGAAAACATCCTCACACTCCTTTTTCCATATGAACTTGAACCCTTTTTGAGCTAACATGGTTAAGGGATTAGAAAGTCATGAAAATTTTTTCACAAACATTATATAATATCTAACTAGTCCAAGGAAACGATTAATCTTAGTTATTGTTGTAGGTTGAGTCCACTCTTCTACAACTTATGTATTTGTATGGTCAATGGTGATTCCTTCATTGGTTACATTGTGCCCCATGAAATAAACTTGTTGTAACCAAAATTCACAATTACTGAACTTCCCAAGAAGCCTATCCTTCCACACTATTTTAAAAATATCCCTTAGATGATCCTCATGATCCTCATGACTTTTTGAATTTATCATAATATCATCGATAGAAACTACCACAAAGTTAACAACGAAGTCCTTAAAGACACTATTCATCAAAGCCATAAAAATAGAAGGTTCATTAGTCATTCTAAAGGGCATAACAACAAACTCATAATGCCCATATCTTGATCGAAACACATTTTTTGGAATATCTTCCTTATTCACCCTCAAATAATGATAACCAGATCGAAGATCAATCATGGAGAAGAATTGATCCCCCCGAAGATGGTAAAATAACTCATATATTATTGGTAGAGGGTATTTGTTCTTTACTGTGATCTGATTCAGTTCTGTATAATTAATGCATAGCAGCATCAATCCAACCTTCTTCTTCACAAAGAGATCAGATGATCCCCAATGAGATACACTTTATAAGATAAACCCCTTTTCCAAAGGATATTGGAGTTATTTCTTTAATTATTCCAACTCCACATTTTCCATCCTATATAGGGTATTTTATATCGGATAATATCCAGGTATGAGTTCAATGGAGTACTCTATATCTCTTTTTGGGGAAGGTCCGATCAACTCCTCAAGAAATACGTCCACATATTCTTAGATGATGGGGAAAATTTTTACCCATAAACTATAATCTCCTTCTTCTTCTTCACAGATCAACTCCATGAAAAAGGATATAGGGGGTTCCTATAGACAAAGATCATGTTGATATATCTCTCCATGGAAGATAACTGTTGGTTTTCCATTAACATATACTGATATTTATTTCTTCTTCATTTGATCTTAGCATTATACATTGAGAGCCAGTCCATCCTAAGTATAATGTTGAATTCTATCATGGGATTGACTGTGATATTTTCGATAATATTGTGTTCACTAATGTAAATACTATAGTTTCTAAACACTGATGATGCTTGGATAATACCATCAGGAGTCTTGATTGATAACATTACTTTTAGAAAATCGGGGGGTTGATTCAAAATTCTTTGCAACAATAGAGGATACAAAGGAATGCGTAAATCTAGAATCAAACAAAGTACATGGTAGCTTTTATAGAACAAAAATATTACCTTATACGACATAATTTTGATCTTTGATTTCAGAAATCATGAATGTAAAAGCATGACCTTGGTCCCTTGGCCTTTTTTGAGAATGATGGTGGTTCCCCTCCACTACCCTCAGATTTGGACAGTGATTTTCAAAGTTCCCATGTTGTCCACACCTAAATAATTTGAAATCATGTAGGAAATGAACCATATTCCCCATTTCAATAGTGTATGGAAGTAGATGTTTCACCGCTCTGTGATAATTCCTCTCAATATGGACATCTCTTCCACACATGTAGCATTTCACACTCCAGATCAGGCAGTTCCCTAAATACTTCTTCCCACATTTATTAGACATGGGATATGACACTTACTTTCCACTCCATCCTTGATCAAAGGTCCTCCCTAATCTAGGTTCCATCGATCTCTTCCTATCATTTGATTTATGATACCACTGTGTCTCACCAAACTCCAGCTCGAATTTCATCACACTCCACATAATCTCCTCATAGCTATCATAGTATCAGTTGGCTATATTCTACCACACATGAGGTCTCATTACAACGAAGAATCTATCAATCATACCATTTGGATCCATGTCAAAGCTAGAGGTATATCATGAATGTTGGGTGAAGTTCATCTCATAGTTTCTGACAGATTCATTCCCCTTCTGCTTTAGCTCAAGAAACTACTTCTGCATTCTTATTCTCATGGATCGCAGGAAATACTTACTAATGATGATCCATCGGAACTCTTCCTACTCCAAAGCATCATCCTCCACTCTTTGCCTCATGTTTTTAATCAGCTCCCACCATTGATCAGATTCTCCTTCTAAGTGATTGAAAGACATGGTGACCTTCTCTTGCTCTGAATAGCAGAGAACATAAAATATCATCTCGATAGAGACGATCCACTACTCAGTAATCAATGGATTAGTCATTACACTGAAGGTTGGTGGTCGTTAATCCATAAAGTACTTAAAATAATTTTGTTACCATTGCGGTGAGATTGGTCTCTCATCTTGATTCAATTTATTTCACATAAAATGAGTCAATTGGTTCATCATTCGCATTAATGTTTCCATCATGGCTTCCATCAGAGGGTCGTCAGTGCATGATTCATTGTGGTCACCATTTGCACAGTTCTACCCATTTACTACCATTTCTAAATAATATAACCTTAGTGATAAACTTAATTCATTTATTAATATTTTAACAATAATGTATTTTATTTCATAAAATTTCTTTAAACAATTACATTTCTATCTACATCCTTCAAAATGATTCATAAAAAGATTATGATTAACCAAACATATCCCCTGGGAGTGTCGTATACAAAAGTGAATCAAGGCCTGTTGTCGTGTACCAGGATACCCCGGTTCAAGCACGAAACTCCTTGTTGGAGTTTTCACTCATAGGTACCTCTGTGCCAGATCCACCTCTACCTGCCGGTATCCAGGCAAGGATGTATTTTCTTGATAATCCACTTACACAATACTCACCGAAATTCTAGGAAGTTTTCCAATATCTTACTTTTCTATAGGATTTTTCCTAATACTTTTATATCATAATTTACATAAATAACCAAACTATCCATTGATAAAAACTAAGGAATCCCACCTTTTTAATACATATCTTTTCATTACATTTTACATACAGAGGATCTTTAAAGTCTATTGTCTTGGAAATTAGGAACAATAAAACATGAAAAAAACACCAAAAAATTCTTATAATCCACATATAAGGCTTAACCATATGTTAATCCTATGTACAATTACAACATCTCATTACCTGGTGACTTGCATTCAAAATAAAGGGTGAGAATAAGGCCCAGTAAAAGTAAACAAGGGAATAAGTTTACTTGTGATATCAATACGAACTTGAATAAAACAAAAATACAAGAGAAATGATAGAATAGAAATATCATAATTAAAATAACATGAATCATAACTTGAAAATGTGGTATCATCATTACATTTATACATTCATTAACATATCACCAATGTCTAACCCCAAGGATTCATAAATATTTCCAAGGATATTAACCAATGTATCATGAAACATGACATCTCTAAAGATTAATTCTTTACCCAATGAATTGGAGCGCAATCAGAGCACACCCTTAATATGTCATTACATTCATGTGATCCACATAGATCATAAAAAACATTTCATAAATAACCTAAATAGAATCAATGAAATGGGATTCATGTCAAAATCATGACGTTTAAAAAGAGCATAAAAATAAGATCATTTTGTCCTTTATAACCCAAGGAAATGGAGTGATGGATATATATGTCAATTTCAGAATAAAATATATCATTTTTATGTATTTATGAACACATATTGAAATGAAATAGGTCTAGGTATTCACATAAATAAACAATAGAATTTTTTTAGAGAAAGAGTTAGAATTTTTGAGACGAAATTTCTACAGCACAACAGCAATATAACATTGTTTTAGAAAACATTGAAAAGAGAGGGGACAAGGGTCACCTAATCATAAATAATTCATAATACCATATGGGTACAGAATAAGATCACAGTATGGATATTTGAATGACATACAACATGAAAAGGAAACAAGAAAGAAAAGAGAAGATGTAATTTCTTTTAAGAGATATTCAAGAGTGTAACGACATCACATTAAAATTTAGAAAACAACTTGATGAGAGCGGAAAGGGTCTCTCAAAAATTATACATGAAATGGAATTTAATGTGAAAATATAGAAACATACCCTCAACATAATGATATAAAAATTATATGACACCACATAAAGGAAGTGATGACTTAAAAGAGGAGGGTGAAAGAATCCCTTACCTTAAAGAGTATCTTCGAAAGCATAAAGGTCGAGACATTGGGAGGCTTGAGGGAACAATGGGAGGACTCCTTGAGAGGTATAGGGTCTAGAACGTTGTTGAGGAGGATTTTGGAATCAATTGGATTAGGGAGAGGTGTGGTATTTAAAGGAGGAGTGAGGGAACAAATCATTAATTGCCAAGGCACACCTCATCGGTGGTATTGACATAACCATGGGCATGCCCGTGGTATTTTCCCATAGTATTTGCCACATGGGACACCTCATTGAATATCTCACCATTCATAAGTCTACCAGAATTATTACATATTTATTACATCATTAAAGATTTCATTAAACACCCGAAACTCAAAATTATATATTCACTATTCACTAGAAATTCAAATTTTTTTGAAAAATACCCCAAAATCACTGTAACCTAATATCGATGCTCTGAATTCAAAATTAAACTCCATTTTATAAAAATTATTTTCAAAATATTTTTAATTTTTTTAAATAAAACCACTATTCATTTGAAAAAACTAATACTTGACTAATAATTTCTGAAAATATTATTTACCTATATTATTGAATCACAGTATTAAATCAAAGTGCCTAAATTATATTAATACTTTCTTAAGTGATGATATTTAATCTATTTGGTCAAATTACTATTCACAAGCATAAAATCAGTATTCATAATTTACTATTCACCAAAAATTAAGTTCATCTTATTAGACTCTAAATTTCTTACCGAACACAACTATAGAAGACCATTTTTTTAAAATCATTACAAATTATTATTTATATAAATTTTACAAAATTTTTTTAAAATAACATTTTTTTTGAAAAAAAAACATCAATAATATAAATAATTTATTTATCCGGATATTTAAAAATCCACAAACATCGCCAAAAGTAGAAAACACAATTTTATTTTATATCAAAGGATTACATAAAGCAGTTAAGGTCTCGTTACATAGCCCCATATAACAGTATCATATGACCTATGTGTAAGGTGTGCCAAGGTGATAGAATCTTGGGCGGCTAGGCCAACATTACTTGAGTGGTGATTTCTATCAGCTTGAACTTATCTTGAATGAGATTATGTTCCAGATTCACACGATGAAGTTCGACTTGGGATTGGTCTAGAGGAAATCCAAAGGGTTCTAGGTCCTTCACAAGTTCCGTTAGATGTGATTTGAGTGGCCCGAGCCTACATGATCAGGCCATCAAATCTTCTTTCTGTTTTAATTAACTAAGATCACCATTACCTAAAAATGAAAAAAATATTGTAATGTTAAGAGTTTAGCATCCAACGGTCATATTTACCAATGGTCATATAATAGTTGAAACCCAATGGTCTTATTTAGTTATACTCACATCATTAGTTGAGTATAAAATAAAATAAGACACAAAATATTGGAAATAAATTAATAAAAAGTTCAGGTTGTTACACCGAGATTCTAATCACAGTCTAATAGTGGGCACATAAATGTTTATAATTATTTTAGATTGTTGGTGATTTATTCATTTTAATTTTTTTTAAATTAAATCTTAATCGTTTGTTTAATCAAAATTGTGGGATCTTTTCCTTCCTTAATCATTTCTAGTATATATAATCGAGGAATTTAATTTTATGTTTAAATTTAAATTAAGGAACTCATCCAAATGTGAAAAGGATTATTCCCAGATAACATCGTGGTACACATATTGTAACTATAGTTACACATTATGAAATTTTGTTCAATGAAAAGGGAGTTAATATGGAAATAAATCAATCTGTGTGCATTAATGACAAGAAGAGAAATTAATAATTACAATACATGTTGACTGGGATAGACTGGTGCATAGTCTGTGGGAATATATTCCATGTGGCCCATTAGACATGGTGGGTAGTCACTTTGGGTCAGAAATGGGTTGTGTATTCAGTACATGACCTACCCAACTAGTGACACTGTAAAAAATATTCAACACGACTTGTGGTTCATTGGAAATGCCATGTAGTCCATTTTATCAAGGAACAAACTACATGTCGATTCCCTAGGTTCGTGTCTTAGATAGTCAGTGAAAGGTGTATATCATTTTTATATCAGATCTACATGATGCGTACTTATACCTATATAAACAGATTGAAAGTTTATTTGTTCTACTATGTAATCCTTGTGACATATACTAGTGTGTGGTTGTAATGATAGGAAAATCCGTATGATAGGTTTTAATAATCCTTAATATTTAAATATTAAATAAATATTTGGGAAATTTTAAGAACTACATATCATGTATGAGTCGTATTATATGTTTTTACTCTATATGCATTGAAGCACAACACGTAACCGAAAAAATAATTTAATTCATGTAATCATCGATGAATTACACATTGTAGAAGAACATGATAAGTAGAGTATGGAATATGACACAAGAGTAAAATAGTATATGAGTATACACATTTTTGGTAGATGTAGATGGGTATATACTGTGTTACCTCCATTGTACAAATTATGTACCCTGTTAATTTAAAATGAATTGATTAAGTTTATTAAAATTAAAATGAATGATAATATTATAGAAATTAATATAAGAATTAAGTTAAAATGATTGATTAATTAATGATAATATTTATTCTATACATGCATGATTTATCTTGATAAGAATAATTAATGAATTGAATTCTAGTTTTATTAAAATGATAATTCATTACATGCATGTGGATCATCAACAGTTGGACGAGACCTTCGGTATGTGATTGTATTCATTTAATTTATTATTAAATAAAACGGCTCACTTGCATTCCTTCCATCCTCCTTGTTATGTAGGGATTTCATTCCCATGGAATCTTGTATGTAAACCCCTCTATCCCCTCACATGGGTGTGAATAAAAGGAATATATAATGGATGAAGAATCGAAGATAGTGGATGTGGTTGAAGTTCATAGCTGTGGTGAAAGAAATCCAAGGAGATAAAAAGGTGTATAAGTGTATTTATGTAAACATTAACCTCCATTGGTTCAAGGTTCATATCCCCTATGTCAACAGTTAGTTTGTCAAGATCGAGATAATCTAACCAATAGTATAATATCATGATCAAATCATTTATTTTATTTTTATCGGTTGCATGCTTATTTCATTATGGAAGTATTATTGGGATAACATAACTTATGAATTAACAAAAATGAATGATAGAACTAAATTAAATTGGCTTATACGTAAATATTATCTATGAAATGGTTGATAACAAAAGTAATCCCACTTCATATTAAGAAGCATGTGACAATGATAATAATTTTAATTTTAGGGACAAAATGTTAAAATAACTTAGAAGAATATTCAGTTGTTATTTCCTTCCATTAAATCTGTTAGAATAGAGCAATAGTTCCAAATGATTGACCAACCAAAGTTGGGGGGGAATTCAATTATCAGAAAATTATAAAATGATGCTTTGATTTGACATCACATTGATCACATCATGGGTTGACCTAAAATGTAATACAAAGTGTAACTGAGAGGTAATGGTTTATCGATTGGGGAGTCCACTCTGAAGATCAAGGAACTTTGATTCAGTGTTGTTGAAATTAGGAATGACTACCACAAACCATTCAAGTATCCTGACCAACAAATGGTTGGGTAATGAGTAGGGGATCATGGATCCTTCCAACATGAATGTATAATAAACTTGATATACTTAATCTTATGGTGATGTCGATTAGGTTTTGATAAAATCATGTGGAACTAAAATTTATAGTATTTATTTATTTTTTTCTATAATTTATTAGAAAATGTAAAAAAACTTATCTTATTTTTTAGAAAAAAATAAAATGTAATCAGACATATCATTTTGATACATTCTTGATAAGAAAAATATTCTCACTGGAACTAATTTCCATGTGTGGAAAAGATGCCTACGGGTCATCCTATGCGATAAAAAAAATTATATGTGCTGGAAGAGCATATACCAGTTGCACCTGACAATGATGAAAGAGATGAAGAGATATCTGAATATAAAAAATATCTAAATGATGGTACATATTTGCAGTGCATCATGAAATAATCCATGTCCAATGTGCATCTAAATCAACATTAAAATATGGTTGCATATAGTTTGATGTATCTCCTTTCGGGTCTCTATCCTGAGATGGTGAGACAACAGAGGTACGTGATATCCATTTTTTGTTTAAAACTGATTCTGGATTGTTGGTGATAGCTTGACCAAATGTATTCAATAATATTGGATATATGGAATTCTTAGAAATTATTGAGTTTGTATTAGAAGAGATTCTATGGGTTCGTGAGGATGAAATAGTTCCTACAACATAAGTACTATGTTGGAGTGAAAGAGATGTAAGATAACAAGAGAGATATTGTTTTCTGGTCCATGATAATGGTAACTCATTATTGGTTGAAAATGATTAACCTCTACCATGTAAGGAGGAAGTAAATATATTAGAAGGTTTAATATGGAAAGAATCAACAAATTCATAAATAAATTCAATGTATTCGAACCATTCTTGGATCTGGTTGATGAGTAAGATAATGTAAATCCTATTGGATGAAAATGGATATTTAAGAGAAATATATACATGGAAGGAAAACTAAGTACATATAAATAAAGGATATTATCTAAAGGGATTATATTACATGAAGTAATTGACTATGATGAAACCTTTTATACAGTTTCCATTTTTAAATCTATAAAAATAATACGTGTTAAAAAACGTACCATGACTATGTGATATGGAAGACGGATGTCAAAAATTCATTCCATAATGGGAACCGTTAGAAAGATTTCATTATGACACATCTAGAAGGGTTTGGGGCTCCATGTGATGGAAAAAAATTCAAGTTGCAGATATCCATTTAGGGATTGAAAAAAGAATCTAGGTCTGGGAAAACTTGATTATATGAATACGTAAAAGAATTTGGTTTTATTAAGAATGAATTTGAGTGACATGTTTACAATTGGTTTAATGGTAATGTGATTTTTATCCTAGTATCATATTTTGATTAAATATTACATATTTGAAACAATATACGAGTTATAAAATCCCTTATATAATGGTTAATGAAGTGTTTATACATGAAATACATAGGCAATGAAACATATATTCTAGGGATCAATATCATTCATGATACATCCAAGAGGCTACTTTGACTATGTCAAAGTACATATATTGACCAGATTTTACATAGATTTAGTATGGAACAATCTGATATGTGATTGGTTCTGCTGTCACTTGGTTAACATCAACAAACGAAAATGTTTCGCATAACACAAAATGATAATGATAGAATGAGTAAGATCCCATATGCTTCAGTGATAGGATCAATTATGAATTCCCAATTATGTAATAGACATGATATTGCTAATGCATTGATCATGGTACGATGATATTATGAATATATAGTATAATTACATTGGACTATAGTTAAATATATCCTTATGTATCTGATAAAAACTAATGACATGTTTCTTATGTATAGAAGAGACGAGGATATGTTCATTAGTGGTTATATTGATGTAATTTTTAGATAGATCGATGTTATATGAATTCATAATCAGGATATGATTTCAGTATCAACTTAGGAGGTGTCAGTTGGAGGAGTACAAAGAATCCAGATGTCGCTGATTATATAATGGAGTTCAAGTATATAATAGCATATAATGTAGGTAAGGAAGACATTTGGATTTGGAACATTGTCAAGGATCTTGTTTTGGTTCATATCAGTAAAGACCAAATCACATTGTTTTATGATAATTTTATAGTAGTGTATCTAGAAAAATATCCAAGTTCAAACCAATGGACAAATAATATACGCAGAAATTATCTCCTCATGAGTGATGTCTAACAGAGGTTTGAAGTTGTAGTAATTAGAGTTTCAACATAAGATAACATGGTAGACCCCTTTAAAAAGACTTATCTCCACAAAATAATGAGTATCCTGTGAGTGATATTAGATTGATGGTTGTTAGCAGTTGGATCTAGTGAATGTGGTAGTTTGTTGGTATTGGTTCCCTTAAACAAACTTCTTTTTTAATTTATGATAAACTTATACTTAGGTTTTTTAATATGAATAAATTACTTATCACATAATAATTTTTCTTCTACATAACATAGAATGTGAAAATGTCCCATGAATGGTTTTTGTACTAAAAGGACATAGCAGTTCCCCACTATGATGAGATCTCATATGTTCTATGAAAATATTCTTGAATATATCTTCTATAACCGGATGATATCATTTGAGGGGCTCAAATAATACATGCTCTCAGGGGTGGAGACTCATAGGACTTTGATGAACCTTCTCACAGTGTACACCCATAGTAATATCCAATAAGGATAATATGATAACAACAATAACTAGTTAGAAATCAAGATTTCTATATGTTGTTAAATGTTTATATCAAAATACATGTGTTTTTTACTCTCAATTCACGATTATTATTAATGATTATTATTATTCAAACACATAGATGTAATGATGAAAACAGTGAAAACAAATTTTTTTTGGTGAAGTAGGATATGTTGGGTGCATCATGAGTAATAGTTACTCTATTAATAATGTGAGAAATGATTTACACCTTCTATTCATTAATAGAAATTAATATCTTAGTACCATTAGTGGATATGATATAGCCTAAATAAATCCATGGGTATAGAGTTCAATAAGAAAGTAATATTTCAATAAATTAAAAGATTAAGATATTGAGGACATGTATGATGGAACTGGAATTCAACCTGGTTGATTATAAATATTTCATTAAAGGGATTATATTACATGGTAAGCATTCATATAAAGTTACATGTTGTTTCTTCATTAAATTGATTCTCTGTGGGTGCCTTGACATGTTTCTAGATTCTATAGTTTTACTTTTCTCTATTTCACTAAATTACAATAATAAAGAGGCCTAGAGGGTGAAACACTTTGTGTATCAAGTATCTTATAGAAATAATATATTATTTATTATTTAACAAGTTGAATAAATATTATTACTAGATGTGGTTTATAATTATTCATGTAGGCCAGATCATATTTATTCCATCACTAGATTTTTGAGAGAATATATTATGAGATGAATTTTTAATATGTATATATTTTCTATTCAGTGAGTATAATATTTATTTATTTATTTATTTTCAAATAATGAAGGTATTTTTAGTTTATAAATAAATATATATTATTCGACACCAGATAATTATTGAGGCAGAATCATAAACCGTGTTTAATGGTACAGTTAGAAATAATAAATAGTTAATATTAATTAATTAAATAATATATAATTATAATTCCCATTTTAAATGAAATTTTGGAAATAATAATATTACTCTTATTATTTGACATGTCAATTTTCAAGGATTAATTAAATAATAAGCCATCTATTGCAATTTTTTTATTTTAAAACTAGAAATAACAATATCCAATTATTTTATTTTCTAATTATCTTAATTTTTATCACAAAAATCATGGAGAATCCTCCCAAGAAATGAGATATTCCTTTTCCAATATTGCTCCCATGAACTTTATAAATTCATCCTCTACTTGATCAAGGAGCATATTTTAGAAGTGATTCATGAGCTGATCAAGGCAGGTGATACAAGTGCAAGGATAATTCATATTAGCACCAGTATATTCCTTTTGAAATGTTTGGAGAATCCTGGAACATATGTGAAGAAATAAAATAGAAAATATATTCCTGGTTATTACAACAAAATGATGGTGCACCACTGACCTGTCTCTAAATTCAACATTGACGAAAACGTCCCTTAATGTTTATTTTAAACGTAATTAAATTTATTATAAACAATATGTGTTGATTTCCTCTCTCTGGTTCTAGATTGATTATTGTTTTATATATTTTATTCAATTCCATTGATCGAAATGATTAATCATTATATTGATCATTGATTATGAAAAAACATAATGTTGGGAACTGCCCATCACACACTTATAATGGATCGAGATCCAACATAATCATAGTGAAAAAAATATAATCATATATAGGATTTCTAAAATCATGAAATGTAATATTCATTGCATGGAAGCTTAGGTTTATCATAGGTTATTCATTTTTATCATATATTCTAATCCTTCATAATATTTTTTATATAAAATGTGAACTATCTTAATCACATCCTATATGATTGTGAGACATGTTTTATAGTAAGGCCCTTTGTCATGTACTAGGTTCTACTCATGTAAATCCCAACAAACCATTTTTATATTTCTTAACCATATATACATCTATGAATGGACGACATGAACATGTAGTATCCATGAATTTTATAGATTTGAAGGAAACCCTATATAATATTTTCCTTACCAAAATAATATGATATTCTTATATACATGTCCAAAAATTATATTATAGGGTTATGATCTATACTATTTGTTTTCAACATATATATCATATGGATCATAGAAAAATTAATCTGATTCCAACTGTATTGACCCCAACACCAACAGTCTGGAGTTGGTTCTTTTTCCTAATATATTTTCATAAGATACAAGGAAGCACTTCCTAAACTACTGAATATTTTATTAGTTGTGGTAAATCAGATATATTTATAGGGCACTTTAATTAAATTCGAATACCCAAATTACAATATTTTATCATTTAAGAATATAAATTTTTGCACTACAATATCCCTTTATTTGATTAAAATTAAAATTAATGTAATCATGGGGAACGGGAAAAAAATTAAAGGTGTGATCAAATTCAATATGACGGTTATGTACAATAGAAGAAATAATGGATCAATGCTAATAATAAATATGAAAATTCAATAACTAATAATACATAACATATAATTAAAAAATTGATAAGGAAGTATATACATTGGTAAAAAGAATGTAAAATTCCATAGGATAATAATAAATATCGAATGTAAAATAAATGAACACCCAAACCATTTTAGTAACTTATGTGCATAAATATATCATTTAAAATCTGTATGAAAAGGTAAATAACTAAAAGAACGTGATATTTAATAAATTAATGATGATAAAATTCATCCATAGGTAATTTCATACTGAATATATCTTAGATAATAATAATAAGTGGAATTAATGAAATTCTTAATTGTAGGATGTCATGATTAAAAAAAACATGATACCTTTACCATCATGTCCTAACCTTCAAAAAATTTAAAACAGAACATGTGAAAATTATTTTAGACAATTATAAAAAAATGATTCATCCCTTGAGACCACTAATGCAATAAGTGGCTTGCAAAAACTGGTCTCCTACCTAGGTTTTTCATGCCCAACGCATTCCTCATTTTTTGGATAATTGAAATAATTCAATAAAAATGTGCCTGGTAAAATATCTATATTGATTGAAGGATTTAAAAATATGAATTATTGCATAGTTAGAAAAATAAATCTCAAATTAATCACGTTATGTAATAATATAATATGTTTTTTTCAATAATCATATCCATTAAAAATGATTTGGATATTGTAGGGAAATATAATGTTAAATGCTCAAAAGAATGTGAATAACACAATAGGAAGTTAATGACTATAAAAATTATTCAATGAAGTGAATTTCAATTCTTCCCAACATCAAAATAATTATAGGCCATACTAAAAAATAATGAGAATAGTATTAATAAACTGTATTCCCATTGGATAAACAATAAGGGTTTTTTATGAAATAAAAACATATTGAAAACATTGTAAAGGAAAATATTTATTTTATTTTGAAAACACATTTTTAAAACATGAAAAATTTTAAAAATTATTTTCTTTAAAAATCATACATAAAAAATTCATTAAAAACATCCTTCTAAACATCAAAATTAATCTTCAAATAAATGTTCTTGGGTATTTTTGTACATTCCATTAATTGTAAAAATACAACTACTTTTTTCACAGTATAATGGACTGAAACGTGTATTTTTAAAATATTAATAAATTTACGTTAATGAAATTTTATTAATATTGTTTATTTAAAAAAAAATTATTTAATAATAAATTTTGAAAAGGATGAAGAAATTTTTTAAAATGTTTTCAAAAGACATTAATTGGAATAAAACATGATCCAACCAATGATAAAAATAATGTACATTTTTAAAAAATATATAAAACATTTTATGTTCTAAAGACATGAAAATGGTATTATTAATAGAAAATAATAATTAATGTGTTTATTAAACAATTATAAAATAATTTCACTCAATGAAAATTAAAGAGTAAACAATTTGGAATAAAATAATATTTGAATTAAACCCCAGGAAATATCATAACATTGATGTTAGAATATTCCAATGAATAGATTCTGTCGATCAAATTAAAATCCACATAAATTAAGTTGACATAGAAAATTATATAGTCTAAATTAACTACATACAAATTTATATTATATTAATTGCAATGAAGATATATTATATTACTATGAAAAGAAATTGGGTAATGAAACTATTAACCACATGATATCGCCTAATTCAAATATAATTTAGATGAAATAATTCAATTTAAAATATAAAATATCATGGATAAGTAATTATTCATTAATTTCCACGTCAATGGGATAATATATACACAATATAAATGAAACTATGTGCAAAACCATACAATATGCCTCAATGAGATTAAATTTAGATGAAATCCATTAACATATACTTCTATTTTTTTAATGTTATTTAACCTCATGTATAGTGGTTTTAAAAATTTTATTGACATATAAAAACCCATACTATTATTTATAATATCATATAATGTTCTTTTATAACATCTTATCACCAATTAATTAATAATCACTCATTATTTTCATTGTTTCGAGTGTTAATTGCCTTGTCTATTGAGTATGTTTTGATTTGTTATTTTTTATTCCATGTAAAGATATCATAATTTCATCATATATATAATATAATAAGTTATTAAATTATAAAAAATATTCATTATATATATATTTGGTTTATTCAAAAACATTTTGTGATCGAAATTGAAATGCACTGTTCTTGGATACGGTAGGCCATATGTACTCATGAATGTTGTTTCAATTTTAATTTCATTTTAAAAGAAATGAAAATAAAAAAAATGTATACAAATATATTCTTATACAATATTTTTTATTTTAAATTTATCAATTATTTTCTTAATCCCATAATTAATGCATTCCATGTAATGAATGAATAAATACCATCGGTTTGGGAGGTGGTAGTTTGTCGTACACCCGAGGTACGATATCATAGTCCCACAAAATGGAAAACATGAAGGTATGTGTGATATAGTAATTAATGAATCATAATAACATATAAAATATCTTATATAATTTATATAATCTATAAATACATCATTATTCCATACCATTTATGGTGGGAATGGAATATTGAACAACATAAGTTTGCAAGGCGGTAATCCTCCACACACATGAATAATGATTTAATAACTTCTTAATAAAAGTGTGTGAGGTTTTCATCCATTAAATTAACATAAATATTCAAATTATTTGTAATGTATAGAATTTAATATATAATAATGGTATAATAGAAATTTGTGGATGTTGATAAGAAAAGAGAATGAAAATTCATTTATAATTACATTACTTCTTTTACAGGTATCCTAATTAGGTTGGAACTAAAACAATCAAATGATTGATTTATAAAAAAATTCTTATGGGATGATAAGATGTAATTTTTAGAGTTATTTGGGGAATTATTGGCTAGACTAACTAGTTTTGATGGCATGAATAGAGGAGGATAGGGGGAGTCCTTTTATATGTGGGTTGAGTGGGTGAACTTGTAATTTTGTAAAGGAGTGAATTCCATCAATGTTTTTATAAGACAAAATAATGGAGATAAATTTAGAATAGAAAGGATAAAGTCAAAATATATACATATAATTGGTTTTTTAAAATCCATGGGTCATATTTAGAATCTATTATATATGTTTGAAAACTATGTAAACTCTTTTTTTATCTTAATCACATGGATTAAATATTACTAATTTCAGTATTCATTTTGGTAAAAAAAAAATTGACCTTGTTATAAAATATTATTTTCTATGATTATAAAATATTAATCCATTTTTACATAATAAATCAATATGTAAATCAATCTTTAATTTAATATTAATTCCACAGTTGTGGTGGCAATGAGTGTTATAAATGTGAAAATTTCCATAAGTTTACAATGTTTTTATATCAAAATTCCGTATAAAATTGATTCTAATGAACTAATTTGGGTTATTAGATAGAAAATTTAACTACCATGACAATAAAACAAATAAAAAATAATTTTTTCATTATATATTATTTTTAGGAAAATTAGTTTTCCAATTCAAATCAATTGTTTTCACAATTAAAAAAAATAAACTACATTGAAAAATATTATATATTTAACCAATGATTATTTTGTTATTTTGATATAAAAATGAAGTTTTTTATATCAAATAAGTTTTCTAAAAATATTAAAATATAATTTTAAATTATGTACATAATGAATAACTAAACTGTCTTTCAAGAAAGTACTATATTTTGAAAATAGTTATTTTTATTTAAAATGATGACGATTAATATTATTTATAATGAACATATCAAAATTATTGTATCTAAACGATATCACATAATAATTTATTTATTACAATTAATAATCATCATTCCAATGGATTGATGATAACTACAATATTATATAATAATATTAATGGTATATTATTTTTTTGTAAAACCCAGTCTTCTGTGTAATGCAGGCTATCAAGGATACACATTGATTCATGTAATAAATTTTATATTAGTATTATGCACATTGAATTCTAAATAATAGATTGAATTTATAAAACTATAAAATACATTTCAATTTCTTAGGATTTTATATTCCTTTCTATGCATGGTTTTGCATGTCATACAGACTATAGAATATGATGTTCATATTTTAGATTGTGATACAGTGAGAGAGTATAAAACCATAAAATAATGTTATAAATAAAAATCCCTTACCATATGACTAATACAAAAACAAACCCCCTCTAACCCATTAATTATAAAAACTATATAAATATTTTAATTCTATAAGAAATATTACTTTTTGTTCATTCCATTAAAAATATTATATTGATTTCATTAGATAATTTTTTTATTTTAGTCTCTAAATTGGTAAATATTGCATTAGATTTTTTTTTTGTATATTCATTTTATAACCTAAAATTAACATCATTGTGTTAACCATGGAAAAAGTTATTTTATTTAAAAAAAATTATTAATCCTAAAAAATAATATATATAATATTTAGACATTAGATATACTTTTAAAACCAACTATGTAAGGTAGTAATGAAAAAATAACCAAATCATTTCAAAGATATGGTAGTATGTCTCTGTTCATGAACATTATTTTGAATATTCTAAAAGGTTGAAAATTAATAAATTATATTAAACATAAATTTTATAGAATCATAAATATGTTATGAAAGTCATATTTTACTTTAATTATATACTTATTAACATGTATGTGAGGAAAAAATGAATAATGAAACACATCACTTCATTGAGGTGGAATTCCACATGTACGCATGAGTGACACTATCAATTTCAAACATACTAAATGGGTAATAAGGTTTGGGATATTTTTTACATAAAGAATAATAATTTGGTCATGAATAAAATATATATTTCTTTTATATTTCATTTTGACCATTTTTATTATCTGGTCATGAAAAACAAAATATATCTCTTCATAGATGTGGTAGTCCACATGTATGCATGAATGATGTTTTCATTTCCCATTTGATGGAAAAGAATATTAAAATTATTTTTTATTCTATTTTAATAATGTTTTATAATATATATGAAGATTATGTTATGATATGAGTATTTTTATATAATATGTAATGGATTTTGAAGAAGTAATAAAATGAAAATAGTTGATTATGAGTTATTCCTCTTATTTGGATAACCACAATTAGCATACACCACAGTATTTCTAGGTTTTTTTCCTAAAAAAAATCCTCTAGAGAATGGTTATGAATGTTGGGAATTTATTTGGGAAGTTAATTTTTGGGATAATATTTTCACGGGCTATGAATAAGAGTGTTGAACCGGATCTAATTTATAAGTGATGGGAGTAGAACTCTTATAATTATTTAATGTTTTAAAATATTGAAATTTATCACTTATGGTCCATGGGAAATATTCAACTAAACATAATTGATAATTTATGATATAGTCTAAAAAATTATTTTATATTTTTTTGACATTATAATAATTATCATAAAATTAAACCACTTCAAACCCAATGTTCCCTTAACAATGATAACATAAATATTTTACCTTAATACATTTTTATGTGACCCAAAATAGAATGGATCATATAAATAAATATTGAAATTATGATTCCAAATATAAAATCTATTTTATGATATTATAATTCAATTTGTGGGAATAATACTTTTAATATATGAACACAAAATTGATGAAAGACAAGAAAATACCCAAATTAAATGTTAAAAATCATTTTATACTAACGACAATTACGAGGTTTATGTCCCTAAATTTTTTATTTATTTATTTAATGTTGGATTTTACACATTTATTTCAATGAATATCCAAATGGAACCTTCCAATCATATTTTTAAATGAAAATACCAACAAATTTTATTAAATTTAATTAAAATATAATTTACATTCACAAAATTCATGATTAGGTTATCAAATATGAATTAGAAATATATTATTTCCGTCCCTGATAAGATATTTAGGCAAATAATATGTTTTATAAAATATTAATTAATTTTTATAACATAATAGTGTCATAAATATGATAGAATTTTGAAAAATATATATTTTAATTATCCACAAAAAATAAAATATTTTACATAAATTTAAATGACTAGGCATAAGAGAAATTAGATTTTATAATATTTAAAGTGATATACATTTTTTAAAATTCAAAATATCATATAGAAATACTTCTCATTAAAACCTCGTTAGGTTTACAAAAACTTATATTAAGATAAAACGGTTCCATTAAAGATTATTTTTTTTATAACATTTAATATTAAAAAATAATGACTATGAATCAGAATAATTAAGACATATATATATATATATACGTCAAAATATTGATTTCTTTCTAGAATTACCTTGGTTTTTAAATACACCCCAATAAGTAATTACTTTATTATTGTATTATTCATAACATAAAAAGGTGAGGGTTTTTTTTCCTGATTTCAATTTTTGATCCATATGTTTATCAAGCATGTGATTCATTCATAAATCCATTTAATGTGCAAACAAAATATTTTGAAATACCTTATCCATATGATAAAAAATATCAATGGTATTTTTATAATTGGGACAATCCTATTCCAGCTGTAACTAATCATCGATAAAATCATGAGTTAAACTATTTATGTTTTTAATAGTAAAAACCATAAACACATCATATACATGAGATAAACATTGAGATAATACTGCCTGTTCTGAAAAAGGCCACATCTTCACCAAAATTTCATAGGGTCCATCATATAATGTACGAAAATTTACAATTTTTTTTAAAAAAAATCATGATTTTGAGGATATCTATATGAGAAATAATAGTTAGCATATTAAAATAAAAACATCTCTCCTCCTATTATTTTCATTACTCATCAGTCAACCCAAAGATACCATAAAATTTAGATGAAGCTTCACTACCTTCTCAACCATTTCATCTACCCATTTTCTTAATAGTAACATACTTTCATGTACATCATCCCAACTAAAAAGATTTTGACACCACTTTCCTTATAAATACATATAATTTAACATCTCTATATTCAAATGAAGACTCATATCATACGAATATTCCCCCAATGAATGGTGTATATCACACCATCCCTGATTATCAAATGGGTATGACTGTAGAATATCATTAAATATATAAATTTATCATTTTATATATCAATTAAATAGATGATGAAATGATGTACTAAAATATAATTTAGATCCATCTAGTTTTGATGACATTCGTAAAAAAAATGTAAAAATGATACCACAAAGAGATTCAATAGATATGGTGGCCACAATTAAATAAATTATTTATTTAGGATAAAGAATACTCTGTTTATATAATTTTATAATATCTCAAATGGGAATAAAATGTTCAAATTTAATTAAATGACCAATAATAATCTAAATATAATTAGTTAATTGAGTTATATTTTGTAATAAAACAAAAAACAAATAATATATTATCATATTTCAATTCACAAATTGGAAAAGGATAATTAATCACAATCAGTATCTTTTCCCATCACTAATATATTTTAAAGTAAAATATTTTATAGTAAAATAGAAAATATATTTCATCATAACATACCACTTATAAAATTCCTGGTGATCGCTATATATCATAGTAATTCTAGGATGATAAAATAATGTGGTATGATATTCACAGAAGAATTAATTATCCAACTATGAATCCCAAAAAAATCTCTTCCTAAAATTGATAACACATTATTTTCCAATATTAATCACTGCAAACATACCCATCTCTATTGATTATTCTATTTCATGAAAACCAAGATCACCTATTGAAGCCTTATTATATATTTAGATCAAATATGACTATATTGATAATTGATATAAAACATAAAAATGTTCTATGTATAAAATATATTGGTAAAGATTCATGAAATCATTACATAAAAGACCATGATCCAAGTGTTATGTAGTAAAAAATCATATATTTTTGAATCATGGAATTATCTTACATGACATTATTAACTAGATTATTATGAATTATTTAGTAATAATCTTTAATTATATCTCAACATCATGTTTTCTTCATCTTCAACTCTTTTTAAGTCAATAAATTTATTAATATTTTTTGTCTAGTATATAATAAATATTTTAGCCAATATAATACAGTCCTTGATACTTTTAAATAAAAACCCACCATTATAATCTCATGATCATATGTAAGATAATTATTCTTATAGATAATAAATTGAAATGATGAATATTAAATTACCTTTCCAGATTTTAGTAATACACAACCAATTCCCTTCAAATAATCATTTTTGTAAATAAAAAATAAAATATTTATATTATATAGGATATGTAACACCCTGATATTTTAGAAGAAGTATATTTTTTTATTTAATATGTTATACGAAAAGTAATCATCCACTGCACACAACACTAGCTTGGCTTGTGTTACACGCAATCACGACCTTCCTCGATAGCGTGTGTAGTTCGCAATACCGAGTTTCACTAAACAACGATATATAATTACAATATTATAAACTAACCGTTATGAATAGTATTAACTGAATTTTTAATTTTATAACATTATAATTCATCTTATACATTTTCTATAATGAGATATGAAATCAAAATCAGTTTTTAGATAAAAGAAGTATTTTTAAAAAAAATGCAGTTTTACCGCCTTTTGATGGAGCACCCATATTAAATATAGTTTTTGACAAGTTTATAAGTTCAATTTGACAAAATAAAATTCTTCTTTAGAATCAGGATATAAAATTTTACTTTGGATAAAATTTTCATATTATTCTGATATCTTTCATATTTTAATGAATAGTAAAACACGCTATATTTTAATTAATGACAACTTTTTTCATCGCAATGATTTATATGGTTAAATAGTAATATTTAATGTTTTTAAAGTATAAAAAGAATATGTTTTTACCATTTAATATAATGTATTTCATTAGCATTAATTTTACATTTAATTCATAAGTAAAAACATTTTAATCTTTGGCAATGTTTTAACCATTAAAACTCGTTTTCTTAACAACGAAATTAATTTTAAATTAATTACTGCAACTTCTATGTTTTGAATATTGAAAAATGGATTCCATATTTGGAATTATTGGGTCCAAATTATGTTAATAGGTTACTTTTATTTTTTTTGATATTATGAATAGTAACTATGGTAATTTTTATTTACTACGGTTAAAGGTAAATATGGTAATTCAAGTATAAAAGAATATTATAATACTTAAAAATTAACTTGAAACTTGTCCTAATCTTATTGGATGAGTATTGTCCGACCATAGGAATCCTGGCATCGATTTTGGGACCCATTTGAGCCACTTGGTAGTGACAATGACAATTTGGATTAATTTATTTAATGTAAAGACAAAACTGACATTAACAAAAATCTTTTAGTAATTAATTTTTATAATGGGTTATATAAATTATATTTTCGACTGTGAATAGTAATTGGAAAGATAAAATGATTTCCTACATAATAATATTTTTTTAATAATTATTAGAAAATAAATAAATTATATTATTTATGACACAATAATGATGAAGTATTTACCACATTAATAAATGATTTAAATAAATATGATTATAATGATTAAAATATTTTCCAAAACATGTCTAATTATGATTGGATGATTTTATTTCCACCATGATTCATATTATAATCATCGTTAATGATTTTTGGGCCTTTTGAAACCGAAGATAAGTTTATAATAAAATAATATTGCCACACTTTCCAAAGGTGCCCCTCTCCTCCCTTATAAAAGGGCACATCATCCCTCTCTTCCTCACATCAATTTGAGCCTTCATGATCGGCCAAACCCTGCCCATTTCACTTTTAAACTTCCTTATAAACCTACTATAGGTACTGGTCTTCTCAAAATATCAACTCTAGTGCCTTAAGATAATGTTTAAAGTAGGCACTTCGAGAAAGAGGTAATACCTTCTACCGTTTTCTTTAAGTTCCATTCTTATTCTACTCCCTATTATTTAGTTTTTTAATTGTGAGGTAATAACATCAGTATCCCTAATATACACATAATTATCTCTAATATACATATATGTTATTATAAATATGAAACATCCCCATTTCACCTCTTATCCATCCTACGGAAAACGAAATCACCGCACGTGCGTATGTACGGAATACCATCTCCACGTCATGGTGTAATCTGTTTTCCACCACCGCCTTACATGGATGGGTATTATGGTGTAAATAATAACGATACATGATTATTGTAAAGTGATATTGATTCTGAAATAGTATACATACACTTAAATACAATTCCACGATCATGGGAACGATACCATCACTGGTGCGTATGTAGGGTCTACCGTCTCCACGATGTGATGCGACTCATTCTATATGATATTCATTGAATAATGATTATATAAGTGAATTGAATGAATGAATATGATATATATTACTCTAATACCATTCTGTAAATTATGTATCTATATCCTATAAATAGGAATAATAACTTATTCGACAAAACACGCATAAGAACATAAAGCAATAAACACCCGAATAACAAGTAGCTATTAAATATTACTAATACGAAGCTAAGAATATGACCATATATGATATAATAACAATAAATATGATTTTTTAATAATTCAATTAAATTATTTAAATCATTATACAGGAGTTTCAGACACGTTCAAATCATATCGAACCTAAGGTAAGGGAAAATATCGCAATCTCAATTTTTATCCGAGATTGTTTATACATTAAAATTTACTGGGGAATATTTATCATCCACATCCATGTTTCCTCAATATGAAATATTATTTCCATCCACCTAAAATTGTATAAATCCAATTTTACCCATCGGTGAGTTTTTAGTAAAAGATATGATAGGAATATTTTGTCGTTTTTCATATGAGGTGCTTTTTGAATTATCTATAAAAAGTACGAGAAGACTGTTTTTTAACTTATATGGAAGGATTGGATTTTTTGAACATTATTTCAATGAATAATCCTTTACATGTTTTCAAGATTATTTTTATTCAACTTTTTTTGGTTTAAAATTATATGACATATTAATAAAGGAAAATGTTTTTGAAGTAGAAAGGATATTTTCCTCAAGAATGGAGTTCAAGTGTTTTATCAAAATTATTTTCCATCTATGATAATATAGGGTTCTGTTTCTATCCCTATTTTTACATTGTTTTGATTGTTTTATGATGGAATTATTTTTATGACGTCCTTTTATCTTATAGGGATTATGTTATGATGGCATGATGTTTAAGAATCCCATTTTTATTAAATGGGTTATGCTATGATGTATGATTTATGATTTTGTGGAACACAAATGAATGGTTTCATTATGAGATGGGTGGGACCTATATCTCCCGCCAATGCATTGGGTAAAGATTTTATAGCTCGTGAGATAGAAATGGCAGGAACGGCAAGTTATACTAGTTTAGTGATATAGGACTGAAACGAGGAGTGAACTCAGTTCAAAAATGGACTTTGTCTGCTAAGATAGTCTTGGCAATGAGTATTGACTACTATGAAATGATTCTCTATGATTATGTGTGTATGCCACAAAGTTTCATGTTTTATGTTATGATTATTGGGATTACATTTCACTACTATGATTTATCCCATGTTATGAAATTATGATCTCTTTTGCAGGTTAAGATTTCCAAAATGTTATGTTTTTATGATTGATATTTCTTTTGTTTACACTTACTGAGCATTTCAGCTCACCCTTTTGTATGTTTTCTTTCCCCAGGTTAGGAAGAATGTTATTATGTATGATATTCCAAAAGGGACTCTAGATATGATGAAATAAATGATAGACAATGTAGATGCTATATGAACCAGTTGTTTATGTTACCCAGTTTCTAAAGACACTATACCTATACGGTCCTACCATGGTTTTGTTATATGTTGTAATAAGTGTGCTTAAATTTTGAAGTAATAAAAATGTATGTAAATTATGGGTCGTTATAGTTGGTATCAGAGGAAAGGTATAGTAAACCTTCAGAAACTAGGACGTGAAAGCCTTAGTAAGAACCCTAAGGATAAGTCTAAGAATATAACACAATCTTAGTGTTTTAGAAATTTCCAAGAACAACCTATGATAAGACCTTAAGTGTAAAATTTTGTTCTTGATTATGTGGTTTTCCTTTTATAATTAGTGTTGCTCACACTATTCTTCTTGGTTTTAGTCAATGGCTGGAACCCGAAGGAACCGTTTTAATACATAATGTGACGAGCAATGTAATGATTGTCCCCCTGTGCAACAAAACGATATGGGAGCAGGAATTCCAAATCATGTAGCCATGCTCACACAACTTTCTCAATCTATGAATCATGCAGGATTTCCAAAAGAGGAAAGGAAGGAGAAAAATTCTGTTCAATCCTTCATGAGGCAGTGTCTACCCTCATTCAGCGGGTCTACTGATCCATTAGTTGTTGAACAATGGATTAGTACTACTGAAAAGATATTTTCAGTTCTTCAATGTTCTGAACATGACAGAGTCATCTTAGTAGTGTATCGTTTGGAAGGTGATACTGATCAATGGTGGAATCTAATCAAGAATGCAAGGGCAAGAGATGAAATTAAGTCCATGGAATGGGAAGAGTTCAAGAAATTATTTTTCAATAAGTACTTCCCTCATATTCTCCGAACAAAATGGAGAAGGAGTTTCTTGAACTAAAGAAAAAGGATGATGAATCGGTTGGTACCTACGAAGCTAATTTTACAAGACTTTCAAGGTACGCTTCTGGAATTATTATCCAATCCGAGAGTAAAATCGATCGATTCTTTAGTGTCTTAAAACCAAGTATACAAAGGGCATTAGACATAAGAGACATCAATAGCTATGGGGAAATTGTTTGATGTTCTCTCAAGGATGAGATGGATATTGGAGTAACCTATCAGTCATATGGGTTTGATAAGAAGAGGAAAATGGAATTCAAAGGAAAATCTAAAGATCACACTGAAAAGAAGATGAGTTTTCATTTATGCTCAAATTGTGGAAAGAAACATCGAGGGAATTGTCTTAATGGGACAACAAAATGTTTTAAGTGTGGAAAAGAAGGTCATCGGTCAGTTGAATGTCAGAATAATGGGAAGAAGATGTATAATGATGTGAAAAAAGAAAGGGATACTTAGAATCCACCTCCTACACTTCAATGTCTGAAGTGAAAGGAGATGGGGCATTATGACAATCAATAACCAAATCCAGTGGTTTTTGATGATGATCGATATCAATAAACTCTTAAGGCCAACGAAAAAGGAAAGTCAAATGCAATTACTATCGGCGATGTGGAGTACGATAACGAAGTGGTGAAAGGTACACATACCATCCACTCTAAAGTATCCAATGTTTTATTTGATTCTGGATCCACCCAATCTTTTATTTATGATGAATTTTCTAAGGGTACCACTGTATTACCTCAACAATAAGATGTTGAGTTAGATGTGACAACTCCTAATGGCATAATGGTCGCATCAAAATTTTATAATTCTTATCCGATTAATATTTGTGGGAATGTGCTTCCAGCAAATCTAGTGATCCTTCACATAGTGGAATTTGATGTGATTCATGGCATTGATTGGATTTCTTTATATGGATCTCATATCAATTGTCAAAGAAGGGGAACCAACTTTAATATTACAGATCAATATATGATCGTTTGTCAATGCAAGGATGAATATAACCTTCCAGAGGAAATTTTTCCAGTTTATGGGTCTTGATTCCAAAAAATGAAGGTTATTTATCTCAAATGGTTGGCAAGAAACTCACGATTAAGAATATTCCCATTGTACGGGAGTTTGATGATGTCTTTCCAGAGAAATTTCCTAGTCTTCCACAAAATTGTGAAGCTTTGTTTTCAATAGAACTCATACCATGTGCTTTACCTATTTCAAAGACACCATATTGAATGGCCCCAATTGAGATGCAGGAATTGAAGAAGAAACTTCAAGAGAATCATGATAAGGGATTCATATGCCCAAGTATGTCACCTTGGGGATCACATGTTCTGTTTGTTATGAAGAAAGATTTATCAATGAGACTTTTCATTGATTATCGAGAACTTAACAAGATCACTATCAATAATAAATATCCTCTCCCATGAATTGATGACTTATTTGACCAACTACGTGAAGCTCAATACTTTTCCAAGATTGATCTTCGTTGGGGGTATCATCAAGTAAGGTTCAAAAGGGAGGATATACCAAAGACGGCTTTCTGTACAAGGTATGGACACTATGAATTTATAGTGATTCCATTTGGTCTTACTAATTACCCTGATATCTTCATGGATCTAATGAATAGAGTCTTTAGAGACTATCTTGATCAGTTTTTGGTAGTATTTATAGATGATATTCTTGTCTATTGAAAGATCAAGGAAGAACATGAAGATTATTTGAGAATTGTATTGAAGACCCTGAGAAAGGAGAATCTTTATGCCAAATTTACCATGTGTGAATTTTGGCTGCAAAAAGTTTCATTCTTGGGTCACATAATCTCAAAAGAGGGGATATCTGTGGATCCAGCAAAAACAGATGTTATCGAAATATGGTCGAGACCAACAACAGTAACTGAGATCTGATGTTTTCTTGTTCTGGCTGGATATTATCGACGTTTTGTGAAATATTTTTCACGATTATCCTATCCACTCACCAGGTTGACTCTAAAAGGAGTTATGTTCGTGTGGATGGAGGAGTGTGATGAGAATTTCAAGGAGTTGAAAAGAAGGTTATCCAGTGCACCTGGGCTCACACTGCCTTGCAGTGGAGAATGGTTTGTGATCTACAGACATGCATCCAAGAAGGTATTGGGGTGTGTTCTTATGAAAAATGATATGGCGATAGCTTATGACTAACGACAGCTGAAAATCCATTATCAAAATAACCCAACTCATGATTTGGAATTATCTGCGGTAATATTTTCATTAATGATTTGGAGGAATTATCTTTTTGGTGAAAGGTGTGATATTTATACTGATCATAAAAGTTTAAAGTATATTTTCACAGGAAAGGAGCTGAATATGCGCCAAAGAAGATGGTTGGGGATGATTAAGGATTATGACTGCTCAATTCATTACCACCCTGGGAAAGAAAACATGGTGGCAGATGCATAATGTCGATAAGACCATGCTATCTTATCCATGATGAGGATCACAAATGGTCCGATATTTATGGATTTAGAAAGGATGGATCTTGGAATTTTAATGGAAGGGGAAAATCTTATCTATCTCAAATGAATTTTCAACCATCTATACATGTGACAATTAAAGAGGCACAAAAAGAAGATGTAGAGTAACAAAAGAAGGTGACAAATGTTCCGGAATTCAACCTTGATTGTGATGGGATAAAAAAATTCAGGAATCCGGTTTTTGTTCCTCCAATCCCCAAATTAAAGAAGGAGTTGCTGGATGAATTCATAGTTCTTCATTCTCTATTCATCCTGGAAGCACAAAGATGTATAGGGACCTGAAAGAGTACTTCTGGTGGGATGGCATGAAAAGAGATGTTGCTGAATATGTCTCTTGATGCTTAGTTTTTCAGCAAGTTAAAGCTGAGAGACAGAAGTCTAAGGGGATGTTACAACCATTACCCATACAGGAATGGAAATGGGAAAACATCACTATATACTTTGTCACTGGACTTCCTATAACATCCAAAAGCAATAATGCCATATAGGTTATAGTTGATCGTCTTACGAAGTCGGCACACTTCATTGTTATTAGGGAAGATTTGTCTTTGGATCAGCTTGCCAGGATATATGTAAAGGATGTGGTAATATTTCATGGATTACCACTTTCCATTATATCTGATTGGGATCCGAGGTTTACCTTGAATTTCTAGAGAAGTCTTCAGCATACTCTAGATACAGAGTTGAGTTTCAGTACTGCATATCATCCTCAAACAGATGGCCAGTCTGAAAGAACAATTCAAACTCTAGAAGACATGTTTAGAGCTTTCCCTATGGATTTCAAAGGTGGTTGGGATCAACACCTACCTTTGGTGGAATTTTACTATAATAATAGCTTTCACTCCAGTATTCAGATGGATCCTTATGAA
Organism: Viscum album; assembly: GCA_963277665.1. Classification (NCBI taxonomy): domain Eukaryota; kingdom Viridiplantae; phylum Streptophyta; class Magnoliopsida; order Santalales; family Viscaceae; genus Viscum; species Viscum album. The sequence goes on along the minus strand of OY728151.1, from coordinate 1,823,653,627 downwards.
GCTATATATGGAAATAAATGAAAAACTCCAACTTACAGGGATGAAGTTGGGGAAATAAGGCTATTAAGACCTGATATTGTTGATGAGATGGAAAAAAAGTCTGATCTATTCAACAACAAATAAGAGCGGCTCAGAGTCGACAAAAAATTTATGCCGACAACCGAAGAAAATACCTAGAGTTTGAAGTGGGTGATAAAGTGTTCTAACAAATATCTCCTTGGAAGAGAGTAATGAGATTTTGGAAGAAGGGAAAGTTGAGCCCTAGGTATATTGGTCCTTTTGAAATACTGGATCGTGTTTGGAAGCTAGCTTACCGATTGGTTCTTCCATCGAATCTCTCTCAGGTTCATGATGTGTTCCATGTATCTCTCCTAAGGAAGTACATACCTGATCCTTCACATGTACTAAGCTGAGAAGTTGTACCGCTGGAGAAAGATCATTCTTATGAAGAACAGCCGATAGAGATTCTGAATCGTAGAGAAAAAGTTATGCGAAACAAGACCACTCACTTGGTTAATGTTTTATGGAGGAACCAACAATTAGAAGAAGCTACATGGGAACTTGACGATATGATGAGGGAGAGGTATCCTCATCTGTTTGTTACGAAGTGACGAATTTCGAGGGAGAAATTAATTTTAAGGGGGGTAGAATTTATCACCCAGATATTTTATGAGAATTATATTTTTTATGTAATATATTATAGGAAAAAGAATCTTCCACTGCACACAACACTAGCTTGGCTTGCGTTACATGCAATCACGACCATCCTCGATAGTGTGTGTAGTACGTAATACCGAGTTTCACTAAACAACGATATATTAATATAATATTATAAACTAGCCGTTATGAATAATATTAACTAAATTTTTAATTTTATAACATTATAATTCATCTTATACATTTTCTAGAATGAGGTATGAAAACAAAATCAGTTTTTTGGATAAAAGAAGTATTTTAAAAAAATACAGTTTTACCACCTTTTGATGGCACACCAACATTAAATCTAGTTTTGACAAGTTTATAAGTTCAATTTGACAAAATGAAATTCTTCTTTAGAATCAGGATATAAAAATTTACATTGGATAAAATTTTCATATTATTCTGATAACTTTTATATCTTAATGAATAGTAAAAACAAGGTATATTTTAATTAAAAACAACATTATTCATCGCAATACTTTATATGGATAAATAATAATATTGAATTTTTTTAAAGTATAAATAGATATATTATTACCATTTAATATAATGTATGTCATTATCAGTAATTTTACATTGAATTCATAGGTAAAAACATTTCAATCTTTGGTAATGTTTTAACTTTTAAAACCCGTTTTCTTAACAACAAGATTAATTTTAAATTAATTACTGAAACTTCTGTGTTCTAAATTTTGAAAAATGAATTCTCTATTTGGAATAAGTGGGTCGAAATTGTGTTAATTGGTTACTTTTTTTTTTGATATTATGAATAGTAACTATGGTAATTTTTGTATACTACGATTAAAGGAAAATATGGTAATTCAAGGTTAAAAGAATATTATAATAATTACAAATTACCTTGACACGTATCCTAACCTTATTGGATGAGTAGTTTCCAACCATGGGCATCCTTGGGTCGATTTTGGGAGCCCATTGAGCCACATGGTATTGAGAATGACAATTTGGATTAATTAATTTAATGTAAAGGCAAAATTGACATTAACAAAAATATTTTAGTAATTAATTTTGATAAGGGGTTATATAAATGATATTTTCAACTATAAATATTAATTATAAATATAAAAATATTTCCTACAAATTGATTTTTTTTTATAATTTTTAGATACCAAATAAATTAAATTATTTACGACACAATAATGATGAAGTATTTACCTCATTAATAAATGATTTAAATAAATAAGATTATAATGATTAAAATTATTTCTAAAACATGTCCAATTCTGATTGGATGATTTTATTTCGACCATGAGTCATCATATCATCATCTTTAATGATTTTTGGACCATTTGAAACCGATGATAAGTTTATAATAAAATAATATTTCCACACATTCCAAAGGTGACCCTCTCCTCCCTTATAAAAGGGAACCTCCTCCCTCTCTTCCTCACACCAAATTGAGCCTTCAATCATGGCCAACCCCTTCCTATTTAACTTCAAAAATTCCTTATAATCCTACAATAGGTACTGGTATTCTCATAAGACCAACTCTAGTGCCTTAAAAGAAAGTTTAAAGGAGGCACTTCGAGAAAGAGGTAATACCTTCTACTGTTTTTTTCAAGTTCCATTCTTCTTCTACTCCCTCTTATTTAGTTGTTTCATTATGAGGTAATAACGTAAGTATCCCTCATATACTGATATGTTATTAAAAATATGAAACAACCCTATTTCACCTCTTATCCATCCTACGGAAAATGAAATCAATGTGCGAGCATAGGTACGGAATACTGTCTCCACGCCGTGGTGTAATCTTTTTTCCACCACCACCTTACATGGATGGGTATTATGGTTTAAAGAACAATTGTACATGATTATTGTAATTTGATATTTATTCTGAAATAGTATAATTACACTTCAATACAATTCCACGATCATGGGAATGATATCATCGCTCGTGCGTAGGTATGGCCTACCGTCTCCACGATGTGATACGACTCATTCTATATGATATTCATTGAATAATGATTATATTAATGAATTAAATGGGTTAATATGATATATATTTCACTAATACAATTCTCTAAATGATGTATCTATTTCCTATAAATAGGAATAATAATTTATTCGACAAAACACGCATAAGAACCTAAAGCAACAAACACTCGAATAACAAGTAGCAATGAAATATTACTAATAAGAAGCTAATAATATGACCATATACGATATCATAACAATAAATATGTTTCTATAATAAGTCAATGACATTATTTAAATCATTATACAGGAGTTTCGGAAATGTACAAAGCATATCGAACCTAAGGTAAGGGAAAATCTCGCAATCTCATTTTTTATCTGAGATTGTTTATACTTTAGAATTTACTGGGGAATATTTATCATCCACATCCATGTTTCCTCAATATTTAATATAATTTCCATCCACCTAAAATTTTTTAAATTCAGTTTTACCCTTCGATGAGTTTTTAGTAAAAGATATGAAAGGAATATTGTGTCATTTTTCGTACGAGGTACTTTTTGACTTTTCCGGCAAAAGTACGAGAAAAATGTTTTTTTAACTTATACTGCATGAATGGATTTTTAGAAAATTATTTCCATGATGCTTCCTTTACGAGTTTTAAATTTTATTTTTAATCAATTTCTTTTGGTTTAAAATTATATGACATGTTAAGAAAAGAAAATGTTATTGAAGTAGAAAGGATATTTTCCTCAAGAATGGAGTTCAAGTGTTTCATCAATGTCATTTTCCATATTAGATAATAACGGGTTCTGTTTTTATCCCTATTTTTAAATTGTTTTGATTATGTTATGATGGAATTATTTGTACGATGTCCTTTTATATTATATTTATTATGTTATAATGGCATTATGTTTAAGAATCCCATTTTTATTACATGGGTTAAGCTATGATGTATGATTTATGATTTTGTGGAACACATAAGAATGGTATCATTATGAGATGGGTGGGACCTATATCTCCCTCCAATTCATTGGGTAATGATTTTATATCTCATGAGATAGACATGGATGGAACGACAAGTTAAACCGGTTCAGTGATATAGGACTGAAATGAGGAGTGAACTCGGTTCAGAAATGGACTTTTTCCGCCGAGATAGTCTTGGCAACAAGTCTTGACTAATAAGAAATGATTCGCTATGATTATGTGTGTATGCCACAAAGTATAATGTTTTAAGTAATTATTATTGGGATTAAATTTCACTACTATGAATAATCCCATGTTATAAAAATATGATCTCTTTTGCAGGTTATGATTTCCAAAATGTTATGTTCTTATGATTGATATTTCTTTTTTTTACCCTACATGAGAATTTGACCTCATCCTTTTGTATGTTTTCTTTCCCCAGGTCAGGAAGAAGGTTATTAAGTAGGATATTCCAAAAGGGACTCTAGATATGTTGAAATAAATTAGAGACAATGTAGATGCTATATGAACTAGTTCTTTAGGTTTTCCGGTTTCTAAAGACATTATACCTATACAGTCCTACCATGGTTTTGTTATATGTTGTAATAAGTGTCCTTAAATTTTGAAGTAATAAAAAATTATGTAATGTAAGGGTCGTTATAGGATAAAATGCAAGAATCACCTAATAATAAATTATTTTTTCGAAAAAAATTATGAAAATTAATTTTTATTTGAATTCAAATCCATTTCATGTCATAATTTTTATTAGGATTGAAAACCAAGAAATTTATTTAATAATTTATTGGTAGTAACCCAGTAATACTAGAAAAATTGAAATCTAGAGGAATTTTTAGCCCTTTAAAACACTTATAAATATAGATTTATGTATATTAATATTATAAAATAAAAAAAATTGGGGTTTATTAGGAACTCATAAAATAGTCACTAAATATTCGTTAAATAATTTTTTTACAGAATAGCCAAAACACAACTAGAATACAATTTCAAATACACCTTTATAGGGAATCTTCAATACTAATAATCATTCCTTCATTGTATCAAAACATTAATCTTAGATCCTCAAATTTAATAGTAGGATTAATGTGAATAACAACTTCTATAAATCTAAATTTTAATTTAATTTCCATTAAAAAATCAGTAAATGATAGTGATTTACCATCCACCTTTATAAACTTCAAGTCTAGATAGGAGGCTAACCAAATTCAACTTGTTTCGTCTAGGCCCTCAAGTACCATCAACTACTTTAACATATAAATATATTGAAAGGAAATATTGATTTAAATTTTCTTCCCCTCCATTATTTCTACATCTTAATCCATTCCTAAACTAGCATAATCAACTATAACATCCATTAGAAGAAGTGTGGGTGGGGAAAAAAATTTAGTTGGCCTTTTATAATAATACCCATTGTTATAGAACATTATGATTTCTATTATTCCTCTCATTATTATATCCTAAGAAAAATAGTTGTATATTCCTTTTTATATGACCTTTTCAAAATGGGTTCTTAATAGTTGGTTATTTTTTATGATATTTGAGATCATTTCTCTTTCAGGGAGAAGGAAACCCATTTATTTTGTATACATTATAAAAAATGTATTTACCAAGAGAAAATTCATAAAACTTCCCATTTTTTTCCGAGACGCTGATGCACCAGAACTTCCACAAAATAATCCTCTATATATTCACTTAAAACCTATAACCCACCTTCTAATTTGGTTTCCAATACCTCTATTTTATCATACATGGATACCTGGGAAAACTATAATACAGAATGTTGATAAAAACCATCTTATTTCCTATACACAACTTTTTAGTAGCCTCCACTGTCACATTCATTGGTAACCTCATAAAATGATTTTAATATATTACATAGATTAAAATATTAATGGGAACCCAACTTAGGAGGGTTATTTTTTCATTTTCATTGTCCTTTATATAAAAAATACTGAAAAATGGATTTTATAATACCTATATTTGATTCACTAAATTTTAATTTTTTATAATTGTTCTGGAAGGATCAATCATCTACAAAATAATGGTCAAAATAAGAATTTAGTGAACCCATAGGACTCTCAGGGCACCCATCAATATAGATAACAACTTGTTCAGTTTTAAGGGGTGAGAAGGTAGTCCCCTATAAAGTGGATTGTGGTTATTGTATGCTTTCTAATAAACCCAATACATACTATATCTCACATCCATGAATAGGATATTCCATGACTGATTTTAAGCTGAAAACATATACATAGGAGGATAAAACTCCACATAGAATTTAGGGAAGGGCCCCTGATGAATTTCCATATCCATGAAAGATGAATCTAGTTCTATATCTGACTTTATGGTGGAAAGCATTTCCCATCTGATTATGTTGATCCATTTTCTTAAGATTCCATAGAAATTTTTTTTAGCATAAATCAAAACATGAATCAAAATTTACCCTCTAGAAGAAAATATATTCCCCTTATAACACTATACAAATAAATTCATGTGGATTCATATAAATAAAAAATTTCATAAAAAATTACAGAAAAACTATATGGAACAATGTCATGGACCTACACATAATGTAATGAAATCTACTAACAATGTTTCCATGATGTTGTATATTTTTATATATTTTTATTTTAAAAAATCGTCAACAATAATATTGGAGATAATGTGTGGTTATTTAATGATTTGAATCTTCACAATGAAAATTGTTCTATCAAATAAATTTCACCAAAATAGAACACAAGATTTTCTCTAAGTTTACATAAAAAGCATAAACTGTAGATGAAATAGGATATGATTTTTATATATTATAAATATCAATAAGATGTAGATATTAATGGTATTAAAAATATATATATTAGTTGTTTAATTTTCTCTATCCCCATTTCAAACTCTCTCTTCTTCCTTCTTAATGTGTTACTAGTGTGATGTGGGGTGTCAGTATAAAACTCTGTCAGTGATGTACGATGTCACATTGAATGAAAGATGAAGAGGGGTACTTCACCCCATATAGATTCATTTTCATGAAATTAGAATATTTTTTAGGGCGATTCAGTGACTCCCAAAACATATATTATAGAGGTGTTGTGGAAGATTCCCTATGACTTTTTCATTCATGGTAGGGTTGTGCAAAAGAGTTTCGGAGAAGGTCCTAAATTTTCCAGTAGAGTTTATCTATTTAACCACCTTTCTCCTGTAATTAAACTAGTAGGTATAGATAATTTACTATTTTTGGAAATACTCTCTTCCATGTGAGGAGAAGACATGTGCGATATTCCATGTGCATTCGGTGTATATCCACATGCAGTTGGATAACATTACTAACCTACCCAATTCATTTACATCTTCCATGCTCAATGGCTAGATTCATATATCAATTATCAAGTTTAATTATTGGTGATGGAGACCTTGTAAATATAACTACACTACTAACAATATGGTACTACCAGCAGTAGTCTTAACCTCGAGAATCTGGAGACGATATAATATGGGAGAGGGAATTCTAGGTTCCTCACACCACCAGAGTCTCAGGTGATCCTTCAACCATAGAGACCTGAACCAAACACAACAACACTGGTTGGAAATTAAATCATGAATATAACTTATAGATAGTCTATTATCTTGGAAGAGGCATCAATTTAGTAGATTCTATTAGCAGGATATCCCATGCATGCTGGATGTGGTAAGAAACAAAGAAGCTTGCTTCCCTACAGCTGACCCTAGTGGATCAGGAGGGTTCAGTTTTTATAAGTCAATGGTGATTATTACATAACATATCTATCATCTATGGGAGTATAAGTAGTGAGACACCAACTTTTAAATACTTTATAACATAGATATCAATTGGTGATGCATTGGCTGGGTATTCTGAAGGGGAGAATTAGAAGATCATGTTCAGGGACAATCAGTGGTTCTATAGGTGATGTGGGAGGAGGTGAGGCAATAATTCCACAAAAATATCATAGTTGTACATCCAAATGTAAAATATGTACATGAATATTTAGTTTAAGTTATGGTGTTTTGGCATGAGATGATGCATTTCTATCTCCACCACATTATTCCTCAATTATTAGCAGATGAAGGTTGAGCACCGAGTTCCGACAGGTTGTCATATCCTCTTGAAATTCATGAGTGAAATGTGATTTCATATACATATATTTAGTCATATGGATTAATTTTACAAAGAATTTACATGATGTAATCTAGGTTATAGTAGACCGATTCATGGGTCGACACACTCCATCTCTAAGGGAGAAGATTTTGATTGGGAAATTTGGGCAGATCGACTGTGATATCCATGTGTTGAAGTATTTTTAATGGGAATATGTGTTTATTTTTAGTTTGGTGGGTGAGATACCCATAAGGTCCTTTGGAAAATTCTAGATCATGATATGGGTTGGTTATGTCGTTTATTACAATGACCTACAACTAGAGTAGGAATGGGTGTCTGCTTTTTTCCCATGACACATCTGAGGAGTTGTGTTAATGTTTACATATAAAAATTATCAATGAGGACACACCATACACCTAGTTCTCATACTGTGGAGCATGAAAACATGTAGGAGTTTTTCTTGGAGTGAGAGAACCAGGTTTGAGCTCAGTATCCTGAGTTGTCTTCAAGTATTTTCCTTTTCGGGGAAAACAATTGTGAAGTTGGGATTGATATAGTGACACAGGTTTTTCCATAAAAAATCTGTAATATTTCTACATATATTTTTAGAGCTATTCACTGATACGACATATAATTCTGAGGTTTGGTGTTCCCATAATAAAATTATAAAACAATTATGTTCTATATTTGATACTATTCACACAACATAAATGCAATATCTCAAAAATGATAGCTTATACCAAAAATTTGTCAGTACGATTGAATCTAGAGCATGGAGTTTAACCTATGTGGGACATTACTTTTTTTGGCACATGCCAACTATAGAAAACTCCATGGAGGATGTAAACATAATAAAATAATTGAATTAAATTATTTTATATCAGTTTTTGAATCATATAACAATTGATTGGGGTCTTGGATTAGGAATTTGAGACCTCTATTGAGTGAAAAATGGGGTGCAATACCCAAGGAGACATAAAATGGGAGGGCATAAATGAATGAGATTCCATTACAATTGGTGAATTTTTCAGTGTATTTTATATAAATAAACATATAAGTGTTTATAATTACGTTGATCCACTAATTCTCTATCATCATCTCCATCATTATCATTCTCTATCTCTAAATCTATTCATTAAAGAATCAAGAATGAGGTATCTTTATTGATTCACTGTGGGAGCGAGGGGAAATCATCAATAACTATAAAATAAGTGATTTGAAGAAGGGTCCTTAAATTTTATCTCTATTTGGAGTATTTCCTTGAATAATGAAAAATTTTTCAATATTGTTTTCTTCAATTTGGATATCAATCATCGATGGCCACACTACCACTGCCTTCATTTTGTGCATAATCCAATAATTTTAACCATTCATTTCCCAATCTTCATGGACTATCATCACCCAGTTTTGGATGAATAAAAACACCAATGGATCATTGAGCTGAGGCTGACATAGTGAATATTTCATCATTGGGATCACTAACCAATTTTAGGATCAGTGATAGGGATAATGGAAGAGTCAGTACAATGTGATTATGTGAGAATCAAACTGTGTGATATGATATGGATGAGATCTGATGGTGGGCAGTTGGTGGCGAGGCGAATAGGGTGGTAGATAGTGGGGTGCTGTTTGGTGAGGATAGTGAGGTTATAGTGGCACGTGGTGGACTTTGAGGGTATTATGAGTGAGGATCCAGAGAATGCATTGTATTATATCATTCTGAGGTGGCACGATTATGGTGGTCTGCTGAATCGAGGTGGTTTGAGCCGAATGAGGTTTCAGTGAGACAGTGGGCCCGTGATGGGGTGATGATGAAGGCCGTGATGATAACTAGGTAGCAGCTAGCACAACAGCAGCTTGTTGCTAGGACAACAACTCTAGGGGGATGGCCAGGTTGTGTAGGGGTGGCATGGTGCGCAACAAGGTAATTCATGGGGATGAGAAACCCTAGATGAAAAGTAAAAATGGAAATAAAATGAGTATTATAAAATGATTATTAATATTATTATTTATCTTAAAATACCCATAACTTCTATCTGGATAGTACATTTATTGTGAAGTCAGCATCAACGTAACCTTTTTCTCAATAAAGTCATATTATGACTATTTTAGTGAATTTAACCTAACTCATGGCCTTGGCCCACGAAATTCATGTAAAAAATTATATTTATAATTACTATTAAATCATTAACTTTCCATAAATCTTGTGTGTGATATCTGGTTGTTGTGTTGCCATCAGTGATGTGACCTTATATTCAAGATGGTCGATTCATGACTAATGTTGGATATTTAATTCATATTTTTGTTTGGTACCATGAATAACCCAATTTTATTGTTATTATTATTTTTCAAGATTCATTCATATGTCATACCACTTCCATACAACGTCTGATCGATGATTCGTATGTATCCATGAGTTCCTACCATTGAGATAGATCTTTTTATACAGGTTTGGTAATTTTTAGATTTGTTTTATTTCCTAGATTTCATGAAATTTTTAATAATAATAATAATAATATATTTATTAATATTTGGGGTTCTTTTATCATACCTATCAACTAACCAGAATGTCAGTTTGACACACTGTCAGTCACGTCGTGACCCTTGTGCGGAATATTCATGAAGACATTCGGAACCATATAAGGGACCACATTAGATACCCTTAGAATATGGTGCGACATTACACAAATTATCCATTAGATGTCTGTTTGGGGTGAGTGAATAGTTTACCTCTCATGTTTTACAGCAAGGATCATGATTGTGTGATCTATTTAGTTGTGCATGGACTTTTTCATTATATAATTAAATGTGGAAACATGAGGGTAATATTTATTTAGGATCTTTATTAATTTAATGAAGAGAACCCCCAACATAAGTCAGGATCCACTATTTTGAGAGTGGAGAGATGCAGTCAAATGTTATAGGGTCATTCGAAGAGGCCTACTACTGAATTACATTTTTGGCACTCTGAATCAACGATGAGCATAGTGGGCTATTTTTCCTCTTTAATAGATGTTCCATGCACTATGGGAGTACCATGTCATACCTAGTGGTGCATTTTCTCAATTTATTACCTAATAATGTTTAGGTACATGACCATGAGTGGTTGTTGGTTGACCTGTTGTGTGGGCCCCATGTAACAGCCCAAGATTTAATAAAAAATATTTTTTTTAATTTTATTAATGTCTTGTGTTGTACGCTACACCAAAAGGAGCTTGCACAACACGCATCCTTGACTTGCCTTGCATTACACGCAATCACGACCTTCCTCGATAGCGTGTGTAATACGCAATACCGAGTTTCACTAAACAGTGATATGCTATTAAAATATTATTAAAACTAGCCGGTATGAATAGTAATAACCACTTTTTAAAATTCTTTAAATCTTATTTTTCAAAATGAACTTCATTTTTGGATTCGGAGTATCAAATTTAGCCTAAGGTGAAATTTTGGTACATTTCGGATAACTTTCATATTCTGATGAATAGTGAAAATTACTAAAAAACAACTTTTTTAATCGAAATAATTAATAGTGATAAATTATTAATTGGGGTAGTTTTAAAGTATATTTAGAATATATTTTTACAACTTAATACAATTTGGTCATTGGATGTAATTGCACATTTAAAACAGACATAAACAAGTGTCAATCTTTTGATAGATATTGTTTCTTAAAAACAGGCTATTTGTTTTAACAGCGGGATTTAATTATAAAATTAATTAATGCAACTTCTATGTTATGAATTTGGTAAAATAGAGTTCATTTTTGAATTCGGAATATGAAATATATCTTAGGATGAAATTTTGGCATTGTTCTGAAAAACATCAATTTTTGATGAATAGTGAAACTACTAAGTGGTAGGTTAAAAACTGAATTTTGCATAAAACTTAATTTTACCACTTCTGTGAATGGAATTTCAAAAATCCGAGAGACACGGTTGATGTCAGTAAGTAAAATGTGGTTCAATGAGATGAAAATAATTTTTGATGAATAGTAACTTTTTACTTTTTTTTACCACGGTTAATAGTAAATAGGGTAACTAAGGGTAAATATGATATTACTATTACCCTAACACATGTCCTAATTCTATTGGATAAGTGTAATTCGACCAAAAACAACCTTATGAATATAATATGACCATTTAGGTCCACTTGGATTAGATTATGACATTTAATATTATATTATTTAATGAAAAGTTAAAATAGTTAAAATCAAATTTAATAACTAAAACATTTTTAATATGGGGTTATACATAAGCTAAATTCGACTACAAATATTCATTAGAAATCTAAAAAGATTTACTAGATAATGATATTTTATTTATAATTTTTAGACTTTAAAAAAATTAATTTATTTATGACACAACGATGATGCAGTAATTACCCTTTTAAGGAAATATTAACATAATTGATGTTATAAATGCTCAAATGAATGTAATTTGAGACTTTTTATGAATTACACTAATTTTCTAGGTTACTATGATATATTAATGTTGATTTAATCAACTTGGTTCTAACATATTATTCTGTTATGACTTTCACAAAAATCATATATCAAATAGTGTCAAAATTGACACAAAATAGTTTTTAAATCAAATATTATATTATTAATTGTTATTGTATTCCTAAAAATCTAAGGTTCGGCCAAATGACTTAGATAAGGATGTATATATTAATTATAAACAATTTGGGGTTCGTTTGGCATGTTATAGTAAGTGTATTAACCATATAGTGAAATAAAACAAAAAGACACGGTAAAAGTTAAATTAATTAACTTAGAGTTAAATCTAATTGATAAGGTTAAAATAATACCCTAAACTTGTCTAAATCCTATTGGTTGATAGGAGTTCGACCCATACCCACATTATCTTTGAAATAAGACCCTTTGGAACCATTATAAACCGATTTTGACTTTAATATAAAATAATATTTTGAGATATTCCTAAGGTGCCCCTCTCCTCCCTTATAAAAGGGCACCTCCTCCCCCTCCTCCTCACACCAATTTGAGCACTCAAGCTCGGCCAACCCCTGCCATTTTCTCCTCTCCACTTCCCTAGAATAATACTAGAGGTCCTGGTATTCTCCAAAGACCAATCTTAGTTCCTTTAGTGGAGGATTCAAAGAGGCGTTCCAAAGAAGAGGTAATATCCATTACCGATCTTTTCAATTTCTTTCTTCTTCAACTTCTTCTTCTTTAGTTGTTTCATGATAAAGTAATAACATCAGTATTACTTACATACTGATATGTTATTATAAAATATGAAACAACCCTAATTCACCTTCTATCCATCCTACGGAAAAATGAAAACACCGCGCGTGCGTACGTACGGAATACCGTCTCCACGCCGTGGTGTAATCTATTTTTCCACCATCACCTTACAAGGATGGGTATAATGGTGTAATGAGTAACTATATATGATTATTATGAAGTAATATTGATACTGAAATAATATATATATATACTCCAATACAATTCCACGATCATAGGAACGATATCATCACTCGTGCGTACGTACGGAATACCGTCTCCACGATGTGATGCGACTCGTTCTACATGATCTTCATTTCATAATGATTATATAAATGAATTGAATGAATGAATATGGTATATACTACACTAATACCATTATGTAAATGAATTATCTATAACCTAAAGATAAGAATAAGAATTTATTCGACAAAACACGCATAAGAACAAAAAGTTATAAACACCCGAGTAATAAGTAACAATGAAATATTACTAACAAGAAGCTAATAATATGACCATATATGATATCATATCAATATGTATGATTCTGGAATAAGTCAATAACATTATTTAAACCATTATACAGGAGCATCGGACATGAACAAAGAAAATCGGACCTAAGGTAAGGGAAATATCACAATCTCATTTTTATCCAAGATTGTTTATTCGTAAGTATTTACTGGGGTGTATTTTATCATCCACATCCATGTTTACTCAATATGTAATATTATTTCCATCCACCTAAAATTGTTTAAATCCATTTTTACCCTTCGGTGAGTTTTTAGTAATATGTATGAAAGGAATCTTTTGTCGTTTTTCGTACGAGGTACTTTTTGACTTTTCCGACAAAAGTACGAAGAATGTTTTTTTTAACTTATACGGCACGAATGGATTTCTACTATTTTATAAAGCCTTATTTTCATGAAGCTTCCTCTAAAAGATTTCATGACTATTTTCAATAAAATATCTTTCTTTTAAAATTTCATGATGTTTTGTGAAAAGAAATTTATTTTGAAGAAGAAAGGATATTTTCATCAAGAATTCATTTCAAGTGTTTTATCAAAATTATTTTCCATCTAAGATAACATAGGGTTCTGTTTTTATCCCTATTATTACATTGATTTGATTATGTTGTGATGGAATTATTTTTATGAATCCCTTTATCGTATATGAATTGTTTTATGATGTCATGTTGTTTAAGAATCCCATTTTTATTACATGGGTTATGAAATGATGTATGATTTATGATTTTGTGGCACACATAAGAAAGGATTCATTATGAGATGGGTGGGACCTATATCTCCCTCCAATGCATTGGGTAAAGATTTTATATCTCATGAGATAGACATGGCTGGAATGGTAGGTTATACCGGTTCAGTGAAACAGGACTGAAACGAGGGTTACTCAATTCAGAAAGGGACTTTGTCCACTAAGATAGTCTTGGCAATGAGTCTTGACTAACAAGAAATGATTATCTATGATTATGTGTGAATGCCACAAAGTTTCATGTTTTATGTTATGATTATTGTGATTATATTTCACTGCCATGATTTACCCCATGTTATGAAATTATGATCTCTTTTGCAGGTTAAGATTTCCAAAAGTTATGTGCTTATGTATATGATGTGATTGATATTTCTTTTGTTTACCCTTACTAAGAATTTGAGCTCACCCTTTTATGTTTTCTTTTCCCCAGGATATAAAGAAAGGTTTTAGGTATAAAAAAAAGATCTTTATGGGAGATGTTGAAGATCTTTCACAACGATTAGAAGATTATATTCCGAGTTTCCAAAGACACTAAACTATTACGGTCCTTGTGTGTGTGTTTTTGTTATGTACTAAGTATTCCGCAAATGTAATGTAATGTCCATGTACGTCAAGATACGGGTCTCTACAGTTGGTATCAGAGGAAAGGTTTAGTCAACCTTTGGAAACTAGGATGCGAAAACATTAGTGAGATCCCTAGAGATATTTCTAAGGTATGTCTAGGGATGTCTCTAAGGTTAAGTATATGTATAGGTTATAGTCCTAGAATTGCGCTAAAGATCTTCTAATTTAACCTAAGATGATAGATATTGAGGGTACTACCCCTTTATTATGTTGTCTTCCCTAGCATGATTTTTGCCTCTCATACTATTCTTTTGGGGTTTTAGACGATGGCTAGAACCCGAAGGAACCGTGTTAATGCGGAATGTGATGGGCAATGCAATGATTGTCCCCCTGAGCAACCAAACGATATGGGAGCCGGAATGCAAAATCTTGTAGCCATGCTCACACAACTTTCTCAAGCTATGAATCATGCAGGACTTCCAAACGAGCAAAGGAAGGAGAAACATTCTGTTGAATCCTTCATGAGGCAGCGTCCACCTTCTTTCAGTGGGTCTACTGATCCATTAGTTTCTGAACAATGGATTAGTACTACTGAAAAGATATTTTCAGTTCATCAATGTTCTGAACATGATAAAGTCATCCTAGCAGTGTATCGTTTGGAAGGAGATGCTGATCAATGGTGGAATCTTATTAAGAATACGAGGCAAAGGGATGAAATTGAGTCTATGGAATGGGACGAGTTCAAGAACTTATTTTTCAATAAGTACTTCCCTCGTATTATCCGAACAAAGATGGAGAAAGAGTTTCTTGAACTGAAGCAAAGGGATGATGAATCTGTTGGTACCTATGAAGCGAATTTTACAAGACTTGCAAGGTACGCTTTTGGTATTATCATCCAACCTGAAAGTAAAGTTGATCGATTTTTCAGTGGCTTAAAACCAAGTCTTCGAAAGGCATTAGCTATAAGAGACTTCAGTAGCTATGAAGAAATTGTGCGTTGTGCTATCAAGGTAGAAATGGAAGTTGGTGTTACATATCCATCTCATGGGTTTGACAAGAAACGAAAGATGGAGTTCAAGGAGAAAACTCAGAATAATGGTGAAAAGAAGATGAATGTTTCCTTATGCACAAAGTGTGGAAAGAAGCATGGTGGAGATTGTATTAAAGGGACTAGAAAATGTTTTAAGTGTGGAAAAGAATGTCATCGAGCAGCTGAGTGTCGAAGTAATGGAAAAAGGGATTCTAATGAAGTGAATAAAGCAAACACTGCAGAGAACGCACAACCAACACTTCAATGCTTCAAGTGCAAGGAGATGGGACATTATGCCAATAAATGCCCTAATCCAAGGGTTAGTGATGATCGACATGAGCAACCGCTTAAGGCAAAGGACAAAGGGAAGTCACATGCGATCACTATTGGCAATGTTGAATATGACAACGATGTGGTGGAATGATTAAGTTTTTATGTAATGGGATTCCAAAATAATGTTGTATCATGGAATATTGGAATATTTATGTATTGGTCTAATGTGGTATTCAAAGTGATTGAGATATTATGCGCATAATGAAGGGAAAACGAGAAAATGAAATGATTAACAATATTCATGAGCTCATGATTGATATATGGACTAAGTGATATCATGGTTTGAGTATATAGAATTTTGAGGATTTTGGTATGTGGAAAGTGTTAACTTTAAACAGCATTCATGTTTTCACTAAGGTATTCAAGAGAATACATGATTAAGGACTTTGAATGTTTGGAATGTGACCAACAAAACATATCTTATGATATATGGGGTTTGACGATGGTGTTAAATCTCTGGTAATCGTTTTCACTATGTTATGAGAGTGGACTGCAGTATTATGGATAAGCCTAAAGATTGGAATGGAATATGTTGGACATAAGTTAGTATTGTTTAAGGATAGAATTCTTCTCGATATTATTGATGGGATGTTATAGTAATATAGTTTTAGAAAAAGGACAACCTGCAGGAAGGGCGACAGCCCATCGCGTCGGACAAGGATGTGGGAATCAAACCCAAAACCGAAGTGCGACTGGCCTTTATCGCCTACCACTGGCCTACAGGAAGTCCCTGTTTAGTAGAAACTAGTTTTATTATATTAATCAGTATGATATATGAAGTATAAGTCCATTTTAGGATCTATATATGATTAATCTCACTATAGATCGACTTATGTATATAATTTTTGCTAACCTTTTGTTTGAGACAGATGGAATGACCCGTCATTCTATCACATGATCTGCTAACACTTCACGAATAACAAATTCAACTTCATTTATTTAAGAGATGAAGTGGAAATTGTTCTAGGCACGAACAATAGTGAGATTGTACCAAAATAAAGAAAGTATTTATTCCAATTCAAATTTTCAACTTTAGGGAAATGATCTTGAAAACCAAAAATGTTGTCCTAGTGATCTTATACCTGATGAATCGGATGGTACCTTAGATCGTCACAAATTTATGGATTTGTGATTATTGGCTTTTCCATAGCCATGTTCTCTACCTCTCTCCATCAGAACATGATGGTTAGATTTCTCTTCCATATCCATATTTTCACCTATGTGGAAACCCAATGATTAGTTTATTTGGGTAACCGTTACGTTTCATACTTTTGTTTTTAAAGATTGGTTTTGATATTCCTTTTTACGATGTGGGTTTCTATTAAAGAAACTTTCAAATAGTAAACCATTTATAACCCCGACGAATTTCGAGGGCGAAATTCATTTTAAGGGGGGTAGAATGTAACAGCCCATGATTTTATAAAAAATATTCTTTTTAATTTTATTAATGTCTTGTGGTGTACGCTACACCAAAAGGAGCTTGCACAACATGCATCCTTGACTTGCCTTGCATTACACGCAATCGCGACCTTCCTCGATAGCGTGTGTAATACGCAATACCGAGTTTCACTAAACAACGATATGCTATTGAAATATTATTAAAACTAGCCGGTATGAATAGTAATAACCACTTTTTAAAATTCTGTAAATCTTATTTTTCAAAATGAACTTCATTTTTGGATTCGGAGTATCGAATTTAGCCTAAGGTGAAATTTTGGTACATTTCGGATAACTTTCATATTCTGATGAATAGTGAAAATTACTAAAAACAACTTTTTTAATCGAAATAATTAATAGTGATAAATTATTAATTGGAGTAGTTTTAAAGTATATTTAGAATATATTTTTATAATTTAATACAATTTTGGTCATTGGATGTAATTGCACATTTAAACCAGACATAAACAAGTGTCAATCTTTTGATAGATATTGTTTCTTAAAAACACGCTATTTGTTTTAACAGCGGGATTTAATTATAAAATTAATTAATGAAACTTCTATGTTATGAATTTGGTAAAATAGACTTCATTTTTGAATTCGGAATATGAAATATAGCTTAGGATGAAATTTTGGCATTGTTCTGAAAAACATCAATTTTTGATGAATAGTGAAACTACTAAGTGGTAGGTTAAAAACTGAATTTTGCATAAAACTTAATTTTACCACTTCTGTGAATGGAATTTCAAAAATCCGAGAGACACGGTTGATGTCAGTAAGTAAAATGTGGTTCAATGAGATGAAAATAATTTTTGGTGAATAGTAACTTTTTACTTTTTTTTACCACGGTTAATAGTAAATAGGGTAACTAAGGGTAAATATGATATTACTATTACCCTAACACATGTCCTAATTCTATTGGATAAGTGTAATTCGACCAAAAACAACCTTATGAATATAATATGACCATTTAGGTCCACTTGGATTAGATTATGACATTTAATATTATATTATTTAATGAATAGTTAAAATAGTTAAAATCAAAGTTTAATAACTAAAACATTTTTAATATGGGGTTATACATAAGATAAATTCGACTATAAATATTCATTAGAAAGCTAAAAATATTTTCTACATAATTATAGTTTATTTATAATTTTTAGACTTTAAATAAATTAATTTATTTATGACACAACGATGATGCAGTAATTTCCTTTTTAAGGAAATATTAACATAATTGATGTTATAAATGCTCAAATGAATATAATTTGAGACTTTTTATGAATTCCACTAATTTTATAGGTTACTATGATATATTAATGTTGATTTAATCAACTTTTTTAGAACATATAATTCTGTTATGACTTTCACAAAAATCATATATCAAATAGTGTCAAAATTGACACAAAATAGTTTTTAAATCAAATATTATATTATTAATTGTTATTGTATTCCTAAAAATCTAAGGTTCGTCCAAATGACTTAGATAAGGATATATATATTAATAATAAACAATTTGGGGTTCGTTTGGCATGTTATAGTAAGTGTATTAACCATATAGTGAAAGAAAACAAAAAGACACGGTAAAAGTTAAATTAATTAACTTAGAGTTAAATCTAATTGATAAGGTTAAAATAATACCCTAAACTTGTCTAAATCCTATTGGTTGATATGATTTCGACCCATCCCCACTTTAGCTTCGAAATAAGACCCTTTGGAACCATTATAAACCGATTTTGAATTTAATATAAAATAATATTTTGAGATATTCCTAAGGTGCCCCTCTCCTCCCTTATAAAAGGGCACCTCCTCCCCCTCCTCCTCACACCAATTTGAGCACTCAAGCTCGGCCAACCCCTGCCATTTTCTCCTCTCCACTTCCCTAGAATAATCCTAGAGGTCCTGGTCTTCTCCAAAGACCAATCTTAGTTCCTTAAGTGGAGGATTCAAAGAGGCCTTCCAAAGAAGAGGTAATATCCATTACCGATCTTTTCAATTTCTTTCTTCTTCAACTTCTTCTTATTTAGTTGTTTCATGATAATGTAATAACATCAGTATTACTTACATACTGATATGTTATTATAAAATATGAAACAGCCCTAATTCACCTTCTATCCATCCTACGGAAAAATGAAATCACCGCGCGTGCGTACGTACGGAATACCGTCTCCACGCCGTGGTGTAATCTATTTTTCCACCATCACCTTACAAGGATGGGTATAATGGTGTAATGAGTAACTATATATGATTATTATGAAGTAATATTGATACTGAAATAATATATATATATACTCCAATACAATTCCACGATCATAGGAACGATATCATCACTCGTGCGTACGTACGGAATACCGTCTCCACGATGTGATGCGACTCGTTCTACATGATCTCCATTTCATAATGATTATATAAATGAATTGAATGAATGAATATGGTATATACTACACTAATACCATTCTGTAAATTAATTATCTATAACCTAAAGATAATAATAAGAATTTATTCGACAAAACACGCATAAGAACAAAAAGTTATAAAGACCCGAGTAACAAGTAACAATGAAATATTACTAACAAGAAGCTAATAATATGACCATATATGATATCATATCAATATGTATGATTCTGGAATAAGTCTATAACATTATTTAAACCATTATACAGGAGCTTCGGACACGAACAAAGCAAATCGGACCTAAGGTAAGGGAAATATCACAATCTCATTTTTATCCGAGATTGTTTATTCGTAAGTATTTACTGGGGTGTATTTTATCATCCACATCCATGTTTACTCAATATGTAATATTATTTCCATCCACCTAAAATTGTTTAAATCCATTTTTACCCTTCGGTGAGTTTTTAGTAATACGTATGAAAGGAATCTTTTGTCATTTTTCGTACGAGGTACTTTTTGACTTTTCCGACAAAAGTACGAAGAATGTTTTTTTTAACTTATACGGCACGAACGGATTTCTACTGTTTTATAAAGCCTTATTTTCATGAAGCTTCCTCCAAAATATTTCATGACTATTTTCAATAAAATATCTTTCTTTTAATATTTCATGACGTTTTGTGAAAATAAATTTATTTTGAAGAAGAAAGGATATTTTCATCAAGAATTCATTTCAAGTGTTTTATCAAAATTATTTTCCATCTAAGATAACATAGGGTTCTGTTTTTATACCTATTATTACATTGATTTGATTATGTTGTGATGGAATTATTTTTATGAATCCCTTTATTGTATATGAATTGTTTTATGTTGTCATGTTGTTTAAGAATCCCATTTTTATTACATGGGTTATGAAATGATGTATGATTTATGATTTTGTGGCACACATAAGAAAGGATTCATTATGAGATGGGTGGGACCTATATCTCCCTCCAATTCATTGGGTAAATATATTATATCTCATGAGATAGACATGGCTGGAATGGTAGGTTATACCGGTTCAGTGAAACAGGACTGAAACGAGGGTTACTCGATTCAGAAAGGGACTTTGTCCACTAAGATAGTCTTGGCAATGAGTCTTGACTAACAAGAAATGATTCTCTATGATTATGTGTGAATGCCACAAAGTTTCATGTTTTATGTTATGATTATTGTGATTACATTTCACTGCCATGATTTACCCCATGTTATGAAATTATGATCTCTTTTGCAGGTTAAGATTTCAAAAAGTTATGTGCTTATGTATATGATGTGATTGAGATTTCTTTTGTTTACCCTTACTGAGCATTTGAGCTCACCCTTTTATGTTTTCTTTTCCCCAGGATATAAAGAAAGGTTTTAGGTATAAAAAAAAGAAGATCTTTATGGGAGATGTTGATGATCATTCACCACGATTAGAAGATTATATTCCGAGTTTCCAAAGACACTAAACTATTACGGTCCTTGTGTGTGTGTTTTTGTTATGTACTAAGTATTCCGCAAATGTAATGTAATGTCCATGTACGTCAAGATACGGGTCTCTACACCCCATGTGGGTTTTGTACCTCTTTGTGATAAAATATGAAATTTTATGGAAGTGATATCTATTCAAGAGAATTTTAATGATGGTTTTGATCAGGAACATACATATTAGTTGTTTCTTAGAGTGACCATCTAGAAGGGACGACCAATGTGTTACCTTGATAACTTACGAGTGGAATAAACCTACCTAGTAGGGCGTGGTTCCTTGATTCTAACATCCCTAGTAAATAATGAAATAATAAATTCTTTTATTTATTAATATTTTGTGATTTAAATATTAATATTAGTTTAAAGGGGTTTCATTGTTCGATGGAGTGCCCAGTACGCAACAACGAGTTTCTTTTAAATCTAAAGTTTCACACTAATAATATAATATTTTTATTTTAAATGGTAGTTAACTCCTAGTCATTGTATTGGTAGGAATGAACAAAACTAACTACAATATGATTATATCTGTTTGTTTAATAAATTTTAGAGGCTTAAAATGTGAATGAATCTAATTTTAAGAATAATTTACTTTAAAAGGAGGATACATTGTATTTTAAAGGTGAACCCTCCTTAAATCTAGTTTTGGTCACTTTTATATGTTTTATTTGACAAAATAAAATTATTTTTTATATTCGGGACATCAAAATTTACTTTGGGTAAATTTTTTGCATATTTCGGGAAAAGATCATTTTTCATGAATTGTGAAAAAAACTATATTTATATTCAAAAGTTCCTTTAAATAAAATTTATTAATATGGTTATATTATCATTTTAATTTCTTTTATTATGTTATTAGATTATATGGTTTACCAATTAATACAATTATGGTCATTAGAACTAATTTCACATTGAAATTAGACATAAATAAGTGTCGATCTTTTGATAGTTATTGTTTCTTAAAAACACGTTATTTGTTTTGACAACGGAAATTAATTTTAAATTAATTAATGCAACATCTATGTTTTTATTTTTTTAAATTAGACATAATTTTTTGAATTTGTAATATCAAATATATGTTAGGATGAATTTTTGGAAGTTTTCTGAAAAAAGTTCAATTTTTGATTAATTGTTTAACCACTAAGTAGTAGTTTAAAACTGATATTTTCGTTTAAATGAAATTTTACCGCTTTTGTGGATTAAATTTTGAAAATACAACTTAAATTGTAGTTATTATTAAGTAAAATTAGGTTCACTAAAATTTAATAATTTTTTTGAATAGAGACTTTTGACGTTTATTTATCGAGGTTAAAGGTAAATAGGGTAATTCAAGGTAAAAATAATATTATAATAATACAAAATTTCCCTTAACACTTGTCATAACCTTATCTGTTGATTAATTTACAACCATGGGAATCATTGGGTATATTTCGGATTCCATTGAGCCACTTGGGTGTGATAATGACACTTTTGATTAATAAACATAAAGTAAAGGAAAAAATGTGAATAACAAATATCTTTTAGTAAATTACTTTTTACAAGGGGTTATATAAATTATCATATAGACTATAAATAATAATTGGAATGATTAAATGATTAAGAACATCATGTTAATTTTTTATAATTTTTATACTTCAAATAATTTAAATTATTTATTACACAATAATGAGGTATTATCTACCTCATTAATAAACAATTTAAATAAATAGGATTATAAATATTAAAAAATATCAAAAACCAGTCCAATTTTTTTTCATGATTTTATTTCATCTAGGAGTCATATTATATTTTCTATTTAATTAGTCTGGGACCTTTAGACACCGAATATAAATATATAATAAAATAATATTTTCACACATTCCTAAAGAGATCCTCCTCCCCCTTATAAAAAGCCCTCATTTCAAAAAAAATCCTCACACATCTCAATCCTCCTGGCTCATCTAAACCCAGACCAAATAATCTCTCATGATCCCTCTCCTCCTCCTATAAGCCATACCTTAGTCATAAGGCACTTCAAGAAGTCCTTTTGGTTCAAACCAAAGGGAGGTACCCGAATTAAAGGTAATGGTTCCTCTTAACATCATTTCATTGATTTTACTTCTCCAACCACTAAAATATTTTTATTAGTTTATTTTATTACAACAACACTATACACATTATAATAAGATGTTTTTATGAGAATTATATTTACTACACTTACACACAACACCATCTAATTGGTGAAGAACATATTTTTTCTGTGGATGGAAAACTAACTCCTCACGAAATGATGATTGTTCGATCTTCTCCTACCACCTATCATGGTGGCCATTAAGATGAAAATTTTGTTTTATAAGATATATATTATGTTTATGTTTTCTTTATTATTTTATATTTTTCTTTTATATCATACCTTTATCTTTTTCATTTTGCGTAAACATGGTTATTTTATTTGAGGAAGTGTGGACTACCGCCCCCTCAAAGTGAAATGACTCGTTAATGCCATATGTGGGATGTGTAAAGGATGGAGTTAATGATATTTATATGATATTATAATGGAATTATTATATACCTATGTTCAATTATGTTTTAATTCCATAAAAAGAAGAAATATAAATGAAATTAGTGTTCATGCGTATGTACTGCTTACTATCTCCATGAACGGTGCATTTCATTTCTTACCTCCAAATGTTATATAATATTATAAATACTTGTATATACTGGATATATATGATATATTTGATATCTAAATCATGAATATCATTCTGGATGTAATGATATTTTTACCATGTGAAAAACATGTAATTATAAGAAGTCCATTTTTAACTCAAGTACCAAATATCGAATAAATGAATGTTATTAACATCAATGATTTCATAATGTTTATAACATGGTTAAAAGTGATATAAAAGGAATAATAAACATGAAAAAGTTTCTTAAGTAATTATAAATTGACATTAGTTTATTATTCCATATAATAAATAATGAACGGTTAATGTCAGACACGAGGTAAGGGACTTTATCTCAATCTCCTTTAATTAAGGGATATTTTGATAATATATACCATATACTTTTACACAGTGTATAATAAAACCCTTTATCTTTTAATTTCATTCAAATGGAATCTTTTTTCTATGAAGAGTTTTACTAAATGACAAATAGAATGTTTTTAACGTTTGCGACGACAATGACATCTCCATTACCGTAATCATTATTTGTATTCTTCTATAAGCCTTAATGTTTTCTAAAATTAAAAGGAAATCCCTTATTCAATTTTTGGGGGTTTTGGTATTTAAAATGTTTTTTTAAATGGATTAACTATTTCTATATATTTAAATAGTTTGTTTTGATTTCAAATTAAATGTTATTAGTGAAATGTTTATATTTGAAATATTTTATGTGTTATGATTTTATAATGGTACATGGACATTTGACTTGTGGTTACATGATAAACCAAATGACTGGTGGTGCTGTGATAAACCCAGAGATTTGGTTACATTATAATCTCAAATGAATTGGGTATGGAATTTGGCCTTATGGGTATTACATTTAGTGATACGTATGGAAGTCGACCATATGGTAATTCCATTTAAGTATGTTTATGTCCCAAGTTACCTTTATATGTTATGCATTCTTTATATGGGTTTTCTGGTAATATTTTGGTTAAAAAATGGTATGAAATGATGTTTTATTCTGTTAATAGTATTTACTACTTCATAATGGTGAAATGTATTACGTCTGATAAACAATTCACATTTTCCTTGTTGTTTTGAAAAACTAACTGTTTTCCTTGTTTGTGTATCCCTTACTGTGCTTTTTATTCTCATACCATGTTTTTTAAGTGTTTTTTATAGGATATAAAGTGGAATGGGTTCAAGGATGATATCAATGAAATGTCATGTTGTCTAAAACATGGAACTAGACATGACAATTTTTTTTAAAAGTCTCAATTTTAAGAAAAAATGGATACTGAGTAGATTTTTCTACATGTAATAGTCATGTTGTTATATAAATTTTATGACATAATTCTCTAAAACTCTAAAACTAAAAATATCCTAAATGTGAATTATTCATTTAATTCAGGTTTATGTAATTTTTAAGGCTATGTTCTTATAGTTGGTATCAGAGGTCGGTTTCGATAACATGAGGAGTCAGGGTATTGTTAAATTAATATCCATAAATTAATTTTTGTTAATATTGAAGTGATATAGAATTTATAGATTACCATGCGGCTTCACCAAATATATTTCTATTTTCAGAATGGTTTTCTAAAGAGGAAATAGTGAAACATTGTTGGGAAAACATCATGTGCATGACTACCTTCTAAATCCACATCCAGAGATGGTCAGAATCAGAACTGAATAGTTTATTGTAGTGATGGAACAGTTGACTCAGTCCATAAATGGTGGTGGTATCCATGCATGAGATCATCCCAATCAAAAACCAATGAACATGTTAGTATTGAATCATTTCATAAGGCATCATCACCCATCATTAAAAGGATCATCTGACCTTGTGCTAGAAGAAGGGTGGATTAAAGCACTATTGAAAATTTTTGAGGTCATGGGTTCTTTAGAACATCAAAAGGTAAGTCTCATTTTTTATCATTTTGAAGGCGAAGCTGATCAGTGGTGGTCGAGGGTGAAAAATATCAGTGTTAGTGAGGAGATTGATGCTATTGATTGGGATGAAATCAAAGGGATTTTTCTTGGGAAATATTTTCCTACGGTGGTCCGTCGTAGGATGGAAATAAAATACCTGGAATTGAGGCATGAGGATTACTCAGAGGCTTTTTTGAAGAGAAATTCACTTGACTGTAAAGGTATGCTCCAAATTTCATCTAAGATCATGATAGTAAGATAAATAGATTTTACTCAGGACATATGCCGCAATATCGAAGAGAATTATCCCAACGTGAGTTCAAAAGTTTTGAAAAACTTGTTCGATGTGAGGAGAAGGTGAAAATGGAGTTTTCGGATGATCAGGTGTTTTATGACTAATAATAGAATAAGAGGTCCTGTTGGTAGGAAAAGGGAAATAATTCATTAAAGAAGCATGGAGGTAAGAAATCTAAATATCCTTCTTGTGAAAAGATTATTAAAAAGAATCCTGGAGAATTTTTATCTACATATGGGAAGTGATTCTGATGTGGTAAGTATATTCATATTTATCGTAACTATAAGGAAGCTGATCAAGCATGCAATGAAAAGTCAGCTGTAAGAATATTTAGGTGCAATAAAATGGGTCATTATGAAAATGAGTGTCCAATGAAGAACATAATTGAGGGAAAGAAACCAGACTACAAGCAGAAATGGGTGGCGAATTCATTTTCCACTACTTTAGTAGATGTTTGGCCATAAAATGAAGTAGCATCAGGTACACTATTTGTTTGTTCAGATTATGCCAATGTGTTGTTTGATTTCAGGTATACACATTCTTGCATTTCTATGAAGTTTTCATGAAATTGGGAATTCTGTCTCAATATATGATTCCTAAACATATTGTAAAAACATAGGGGTAAAGGTTGAGACAAAAATAAATAATAAGAACCTTCATGTCCTTTTGTGCGGGAAGAATCTACCTTTAAACCTAATTTTTTTTGCCTCTTGTAGTCTTTGACGTTATTTTGGGCATGGATTGGCTTTCTGTTTGTCATGCTAATATTGAATGAAGAGCTAAAGAGGTTTATTTTCCAAAAAATCATTTTGAGTACTAGAATGAACCCTTGATTTTGATAACATATCAGGAAGCTGATAAACTAGTAAAAGATGGAAATTAATGTTACCTTTCACATATTGTTGAAAACAAAGTAACTGTTCATATAAATGATGCGGTAGTGGTAAATAAGTCTCTTGATGTTTTTACAGATGAGTTTCTTGGTATTATACCTGATCAGGATGTTTAATTTATTGTTGACATAGTTCCTGATGCTAATCCAATTTCGAACGCCCTTATCGAATTACTCAATTTGAATTTTTGAAGTAAAATAATCAAGTACAAGAGTCATTAGATAAAGGTTTCATTCGACCTAGCACATCCCCATGGGGTGCTCCTGTCTTATTTGTTAAAATGAATGATGGTTTAATGAGACTTTTAATTGATTAGAGAGAATTGAATAACATCATTGTAATGAACAAGAATCATTTTCCTCATATCGATGATTTGTTTGATCATCTCCATGAAGCTCAGTATTTTTTGAAGATTGATTTGAGGTTGGGGTTCCATCGGATGAAGGTGAATGAAGTAGACAACCCAAAGACCACATTTCGTACTAGATATGGCCATTATGAATTTGTAGTTATTCCTTTTGGAATAAAAAATGCACCTTCTGTATTCTTGGAACATATGAATAGAATTTTCTGTGATTTTTTTGATAAGTTTTTGGTTGTGTTCATTAATAATATTTTGGATTATTCCAAAAGAATAGAGGAACATGAATGTCTATTAAGGGTTATCTGGAAAACCTTAGATGAAATGTAACCGTTTGGGAAATTCAGCAAGTGAGAATTTTGGTTACTGTAAATTTCATTCCATGGTTACATTTTTAAAAAAAATGGCATCACTATTGATCCTGCTAAAACAAAGGTTGTTGTAGAATGGAGATGACCTACAAATATAACCAAGATTCATAGTTTTCTTTGTTTGGAAGGTTATTACTTGAGGTTTGTTAATAAGTTTGCACAGTTATCTATCCCACTGACTAAGTTGACTCTAAAAGGTGATAATTTCAATTAGACAAAAGAATGTGATGATTGTTTTTAGGAATTGAAAAAAATATTTGTGAATTCTCCAGTTTTCGTACACCCTTCCAAAAATGGTGAGTTTGTTATTTATAGTAATGCTTCGTTGAAAAGACATGGATGTGTCCTTATGCAGAATGATCAGCGAAATTCTTACGTTTCACATCAGTTGAAACCTCGTGAGTTATATTATACTACACATGCTATGGAATAACATGCTATTGTTTTTCCCTTTAAAAATATTGAGGCATCACTTTTATGGAGTAAAATGAGAAATAATTACTAACCAGAAAAGTTTGAACTGTATATTCTCTCAAAAATAATTGAACCTGAGATAGTGGAGATGGTTGGAATTAATCAAAGATGATGATTGCATGATTCATTACCATCTAGAAAAGGATAATAAAGTGGTTCATTAATTGATTTAAAAATTTAATACTTCATTAACCATGATATGTTTGGAACAAGATCCTTTGGATTTTGATTTGATAAAATTTGGCGTTGATGTTTTTGGTGTAGGGAATTGTTCTGTTTTGTTTTTGGTGTCAGTGAAATCATCTCTATCAGACAGAAAAAAGAAACCACAGAAAGAAGATAGCGAGTTACAAAAAAAGTAAGATTTGATTTATAAGGGTAAGTTTCATGATTTTAACATTGATAATGATTGTGTTTTGAGGTTTGGAAAAAGATTATCTGTGCCTTGTGATTTAGAGTTGACGAATGAGTGGTTATGTGAAGCTCATAGTTCCCAATTTTGAGTTCATCCTGGTTGTGAAAATATGTATAGAGATCATCAGGAGTAATACAGGTGGGATGGAATGAAAAGAGATATTTCTGATTTTATGGTAAAGTGTTTGACTTGTCATCAGGAATAAAGTAGAGTGGAAGTTACATAAATATATTCTTCAGTCATTACCGGTGCCAGAGTGGGAATCAGAAAATATATCCACTAACATCGTTGTGGGATTACGAAAGATATACCGAGGTAAAAATGAAATCAATGTTATTGTTGATCATTTGACTAAATCTGCTCAATTTATTTCTATTTGAGATACTTTGTCTCCAGATCATATTTCTCGGTTGTATGTGTAACACTCCAAGATTTCATAGTACGTTAATTCTTCAAAGTAATTTAATAACAATCACTACATACAACACCGAGTTCAAGCGCCCCATGACATACAAAACTAGCCATTCAAAAGAGGTTATGAATAGTATTAATTAAATTTTGAACTTTATATAATCCTTAAAAATTTAGAATCCATATTATGAGTTTCTTAGAAATTAAAGAAAAACAAATTTATTTTTTAGAAAAAAGAAGTATTTTTTTTTAAATGCAAATTTACCGACTTTTTATGGAGAACCCTTTTTAAATCCATCATTTGAAACATTTATATATTCAATTTGAAAAAATAAACTTCTTTTTTAAAATCATGAAATAAGAATTTAGTATCAATAAATTTTTTGTGTTTTTCTGATAACTTGCATATTTGAGTGAATATTGAAAAATACTATATTTTAACTGAAAACATGTTTTTTAATAAAAATAATTTATAGTGTTAAATTATATATTTTAAAGGTTTTCAAGTATAAATGTATTTTATTTTTACCATTTAATCCAATGATGGTCATTTTATGTAATTTTACTTTGAAAATAGAATAAACAAGTGTCTATCTTTTGATAGTTATTAATTCACAAAAATACGCTTTTTTGTTTTGACGATGGAAATTAATTATAAATTAATAAATGAATCATCTATGTTTTGAATATTGTAAAATAGAATTCATTTTTGAATTAGTAATATCAAAATTATCTTAGGGTTAATTTTTGGTATTTTTTTGAAAACATTCAATTTTTGATAAATAGTGAAAACACTGAGTTATTGTTTAATGCAGAACTTTTAATTTAATTAATTATTTTTTTATTATAATTTATTTTAGTTAAAATTAGATACATAATTCCAATATATGTTCAATGTAATTAATTATATTCTTTTTGTAAAAATATTCGATATATATAATTTTATTTAACTTTTCACCGTCCTTTACCAAACTCTTAGAAGAATTTTCCAATTCGCATAAAACATAATTTTACCACTTATGTGAGTTCCATTTCATATATCTGAGAGGCATTGTTGTTATAAATAAGTAAAATTTGGTTTAATAAGATGAAAATAATTTTTTGGTGAATAGTAGCTTTTTAATTTTTTTACCACGGTTAAAAGTAAATAGGGTAATTAAATGTAAAAATAACATTAATATTTCCCTAACACATGTCCTCATTCAATTGGAATAGTGTAATTCGACCGAAAACAACCTTACGAATAAAATATGACCCTTTATATCCACTTAGATTAGATTAGGACTTTTATTGTTATTTAATTCAAAGAAGAGTTTAAAGTGTTAAATTAAATGTTTAATAACCAATTCATTTTAAATATAGGGTTATAGACTAAATAAATTAGACTATAAATATTTATTAGAAATATAAAATGATTTCATACATAAATATATTTTATTTATATTTTTTAGACATTAAATAATTAAATTTATTTATGACACAATGATGATGCAGTAATTACTGTAGTAATGAAATATTAAAATAATTGAGATTATAAATATCCAATAAATGCAATTTGAGACTTTTATTAATTACACTAATTTTATAGGTTAATATGACATGTTAGGGTTGTTTCGATGAATTGTTTTTTAATTAATAATGATGTTATTAATTTAGAAAAAACAAAATACAAAATAGTGTCAAAATTAACATAATAGAGTTTTTAAAACAAATATTATATTATTAATTGATATTATAGTCATAAAAATATAAGGTTAGCCCAAAAGACTTATATAATAATATATATGACATTAATGAACCAATTGGGGTTCTATTGGCATTTTATAGTAGGTTTATTAACCATATATGATAAAAATACAGAGATATGGTAAATGTCAAACTATTTAACTAAGAGTTATATCTAGAAGGTAAGGTTAATATGGTGACCTAAACCTGTAAATAAAATATTGTTTGAGATGTTTTAAACCCATACCCACCTTATCATTTAAATAATTCATTTTGGAGCCTTTATAAATAGAAAATTAATTTATTTTAAAATAATATTTTATTTATTTCTTATGGTGCCCCTCACCCCTCTTATAAAAGGACACATACCCTTCTCTAAATTTCACACCTCCAAAGCCATTTGGCTAAACCAAAACCTGAACAAATATCCTCCCAACTACCTTGCCTTTATCCTAGAGGCCTTAATTTTGATCAGAAAGCCAACCAAAGGAGCCCTTTTGATAAAATCAAAAAGAAGAACCCGAAGAAGAGGAAATGATTTCACCACCCTCTTTCAAGTTCTTTTCTTCTTCCAATTACTCTTTCTTTGTTATTAGCATACCAAAATAATAACTCCATTACCTTATATATACTATGGTGTTATTATAAATATGTCACAACCATATTCATTATTTTATCCATCCTATGAATGATAATGTCACCATGCATGCGTACGTACAACTTATAGTCTCCACACCGTGTTGTAATTTGTTATGCAATACTATGCTATTTGGATAGATAAAATAGTTAGTAATAAGTATATAAATAATTAAAATAACATGGTAATGTCTCTGTAAAATTAATATATAATCCAATTCACACCTTTAAGGAAATGATATTGTCGCTCATGCGTACGTACGGATTACCGTCTCCACGACTGGATGAGATTCATTTCCACGTTCACCATTAAATGACGATTATAAAAATATATATTACTAATAAGTATGTAATATATGACATAATAATGATACTCGATATATATATATATGTGTGTGTGTGTGTGTTTACTTACATATATCTTATTCACTTTGTTCTGTTCAATATGATATGAAAACGGAAACAGCGTTTATGCGTACATACGGACTACCGTCTCCATAAACAGTGTTTTTCAATTCATATATATTCCTATTATATATATTTATATTCTAAATATTTATGATATATAAATCATTTTTTATATTATGGATGTATTTAAATTTTTATCTAATTGATAAAATCATGAGTAACAAGTTAAAACATGTATGATAAAGAATGTGATTGTTAACCTAAATGTTAATTTAACATGGAAACTATTATTAAATGGGTAGTATAAAGTCATAAATTAGTCATCTATAATATCATAAATATTAATATGGTTCTGGTATAATTTAATAACATACTAAAATCTATATACAAATGGTTAAACATATCCTTCGACTAAATGAAAGTGCATGATAAGGGTTAATTTCTCAATCACAATATTATCCTAGATTGTTAATGTGTAAGTATTTACTGGGACATTTTTGCCATCCATGTTAATTTTTCCTAAAAATCATTTTAAAAATGAATATTTTAAGGATTTTATAAAGTTACTCTTTATCAACATCATAATTTTAAATGTTTTAATGATTTATCTTTCTAAATCTTTTTCATTAATTTTCGTGTTTAAAAAATGATTTTAAGGATTTATTTATATATACATGAATGTTTTTAAATTATAATTATTGTAACATCCCAAGTAATTAATTAATAATAGATATTTTTATCTATGTGTATTTATGAATTAGATAGTATTTTAGAGGCTTAAAATGAGAATAAATCTAATCTTAAGCATGGAATACGCTAATATTTTTAAAAGATTGTTTTACTGCCATTTGATGGAAAACCAATTTTAAATAAAACTTTTGACACTTTTATAAGATCAATTTGTCAAAATAAACATATTATTTATGATTGGGTCATTTAAATTTACTTTGGATAAATTTTTGGTATTTTTCTAACAATGTTCATTTTTTAATGAATAGTGAAAAATACTGCATTTTACATCAAAACTGCATTTTCATCAAATTTAATTATATGGTTATTTACTATTTTTAATTTTTTTAAAGTGTAAAGAGAATATATTTTTACCATTTAATATAATATTGGTCATTAGAATTAATTTAACTTTGGAATTGGGCATAAACAAATTCCACAGTTTTCGTAGAGATTGTTTCAAAAAAACCTCTATATGTTTTGACAACGAGAATTATATTTAAATTAATTATTTAAATTTATATGTTTTTAACATGGTAAAATGGATTCCATATTTGGAATTAGAAGGTCCAAATTATCTAATTAAGACTCTTTTGTTTTTGGACAGTATGAACAGTAACGACGATAATTATCATTAATTATCTTGATTAATTAGTAATCAGGTAGTTAATGAAAATAAAATAAAATCATAATAATACAAAATGACCACAAAATGTCTCCTAATGATACTGGATGTGTCATGGCCTACCATGAGATGCCTTGTGCAAAACATGGGGACCCCATGGAATCACTTTTGTGTGATAATGACTTTTTATCTTTTTATTTTTAAAGAAAGTTAAATATAACAAAGAATATATAACCTGAGTAAAAAAAATTAATTATGTCGACATAAATGATATATTGGACTATAAATAGTAATTATAAATCTAAAAATATTTCCTACATCATTTTATTTTTTTTAGAAAAATTTAGACATTAAATAAATTAAATTATTTATGAGATCATGATGATGATGCGACTACCTAATTAATG
The DNA here is from genome assembly GCA_963277665.1 of Viscum album. NCBI lineage: Eukaryota > Viridiplantae > Streptophyta > Magnoliopsida > Santalales > Viscaceae > Viscum > Viscum album. The sequence goes on along the minus strand of OY728151.1, from coordinate 1,823,619,801 downwards.
AATGATCAAAATAAAATGAAAAGATAATGAAAAATCTAAAACATAAACTTGTAAAAGACCTATTTGATGAGTATATTTCGAACCCATGTCACCTTATCCTAAAATTTATCAATTTGGGACCTTTTAAATCCGAAAATCATTTTAAAATAATGTAACATTTCTTATCATTCCAAGAGTGCCCCTCCTCTCCCCTTATAAAAGGCCCCCACCTCTACCTCCATACGCACACTTCTCAAGCCTTTGGCTCAGACAATACCGGCCCATTTTATCTCTCCACATCCCTCTCTTCATCCTAGAAGCCTTACCTTAGGAAGAAAGATCTTCAATAAACAAATTTGGTTCAAACCAAGAAGAGTTACCCGATTTAAAGGTAATGTCTTCTCTAATGTTTTTTGTTTTATTTTGCTTCTATAACCCCCTAAACTATTTCTATTCATTTATTTTGTATGAACACCAGTATCATAAATATACTATTATGTTTTTATAAGAAGGATTGGAGCTACACTTACACACACCTTCATCTAATGGTTAAAGAGCATATTGTTTCTTTGGATGGCGAATTTCCGCCTCACGAAACGATGATTGTTCAATATTCTTATAACATCTTTAGAGGTGGCCATTAAGATGAAAATATATTAATATATGATATATAATATGTTTATGTTTTCCTTAAGCTTCTGTATTTTTCATTTTTTTCATACCTTTATGGTTTCCGTTATGGGTAAACCTGATATCTTCATTTTAGAAAGTGTGGACTACCGCCCCCTCAAAGTGATTTGATTCGTTAATGCCATTTGTGGGATGTATAAAGGATGGAGTTATTGATATTATATATTATATTATACTGTAATTATAATATACCTTTATATCATTATGATTCCATTCCATAAAATACGAAATTGAAATTAAAGTAGCATTTATGCGTACGTACGGATTACCGTCTCCATGAACGGTGCATTAAATTTCATACCTCTAAATGTTATATAATATTATAAATGCATGTATATAATGGATATATAAGATATATACGATATATAAATCATGAATATAACTCTGGATATAATTGATACATGAGCAACTTGTAATTATAAAGAGTTTATTTTTGACTCAAGTACAAATGATCGTTAAAATGACCGTTATTAAAATAAAAAATTACATAGTGTTCATGACATGGTAATAAGTGATATAGAAGGAATAATGAACTTAAATAAGGTTCTTAATAAAGTATAAATTAACTCAAGTTTATTATTCATGAGATTAAAGAATGATCGAGTCAAGTCGGATACGAGTTATGGGACTTCATCTCAATCTCCTTTCATTGAGGCACATTTTGCTTTATACACAACTTTCTTTTATACGGTGTATAAACCCCTTTTACTTTTACATTTATTCAAAAAGAATCTTTTTATACGAAGCATTTTATAAAAAACAAAAGGGAATGTTTCTTTTTGTCGTACGTATGCGGCGACAATGACTTCTCCGCCACCGTTAACATTATTTGAGTTTCTGCTTCCTCTACAAGACATAACTTTTTTTAATAAAAACTAAATTCCATGTATTAATTTTCTTTTATTTTGGAATTGAAAATGGTTTTCATAATGTTTTTATTATATCAATGTGTTTTATTGATATCTTGTGATTGAAATGTGGAAATGTTATGTTTCCTTTATGCATGTTTTATGTGATATGATTATGTTATGGTTTTTGGGAGTTGTTATGAAGAAGGGTGGTTCCGTGATAAACTAAGGGCATGTGATCCTAATATAGATCTCCAATGAATTCGGTAATGTGAATGGGTTAAATGTTATGGTTTCTCCAAATAGATTTAGGGAATATATTGTGATGGGTATTCCAAACATAACCATGAGGGTTACTCCCTACGTAAGAAAGTTATGAATGCCTCAAGTTACCTTTATGTCTTATGATTTCTATGATTTATTCATGATTTGATGAGGTATGTTAAAATACTTATGTTTTATGAGTAAAGTATGATTTCATACATCGACTAATGTTTTCATTTCATACTTTTATATCCCTTAATGAGCTTTTAATGCACATCCCATGTTTTTTAAATGTTTTTGACAGGTCAAGGGAAAGGTACATGATGTGATGATAGGGTCAAGGAAGTGTCAAAAATGAATCCATGTTTTGTTTTAAATATGTTTCCATTGATGGGAAATATTTAATACTATATTTTATGTAACCACATTGATTAAATATGGAATGTAATGCATGATTTATGATCTAATTATCTAAAACTATAAACCTCAAAAGATCCTGAATGTGTAATCTTGTAATAATTCAAGATTAAGTAATGTTTATGGCTAGGGAATTATTGTTGGTATAAAAGGTCAGTTTAGATAACATTAGGAGTTATAATTCTATTAAATGATTACCCAAAAGTATTATTTTTATGGTCAAATTGAAATTATATAGTATTTAAATATTACAATGTTGCTTCATCTAAGACATGTTTGTTCAGAATGGTTTTCCGCAGAGGAAACAGGGAAGCAGTGCTAGGAAGGAATACAGAAGGAAATGACCGTCCAAATTAGCATCCTGAGATGGTCGAAATTGGAACTGAACAGTTTGTTGCAGTAATGGTGCAGTTGACTCAAGCGATAAATGGTAGTGGTATCCATGCAAGAGATCAACCAGATCAACCACATAGGAACATGATAGTAGTGGAACATTTAATGAGGCAACATCCCCCATCATTCAGAGGATCATCGGAACCTATGCTAGCTGATGGGTGGATTATAGAACTGGAGAAGATTTTCTATGTCATGGGGTGTTCAGAAAATCAAAAGGTTAGTCTTGCTATTTAATGTTTGGAGGGTGAAGCAGATCAGTGGTGGTTGATGGTTAAAAATATCAAGGACACTGATGAGATTGATTCTCTCGACTGGGATGAATTCAAAAATATGTTTCTTGAGAAGTATTTTCCTAAGGTTGTTCGACTTAGGATGGAAAAACAATTCTTGGAATTGAGGAAAGAGGAGGACTCAGTGGATACTTATGAAGTGAGGTTCACTCGATTGGTAAGGTATGCTCCAACTTTTATCTGAGACCTTGATAGTAAAATCAATCTTTTTTACTCAGATTTAAAGCTAAAAAATGGAAGGGTTTAAGCATCTCACGAGTTCAAGTGTTATGAAATGATTGTTTGATGTGCTGAGAAGGTGGAAATGGAGTTTGATGATGATCAAGAGTTCTATAACAACCAGCAGAATAAGAGACCGAGGTGGCAGGAGAAAGGAATGAATTCCTCAAAAAGGTCTGACGGTAAGAAAACTAAGTTTCTAGTTTGTGATAAATGTGGTAAAAGGAATACTGGGGAATGTCTTCTGAATTCTGGAAAGTGATATCGATGCGGTAAGATGGGATATAAGGCTTGTGATTGCACTGAAAGAGATCAGGGTTATGGTAAGACCAAAATTGATTTACAGTTAATGAAATGTTTTAAGTGCAATGCGATTGGTCACTATGGAAATGAGTGTCCGACAAAGATCTTGAGGAATGGGAAGCAGTTAGACTACAAGCAGAAAGGTGTGGTGAAAACCATTGAAACTACTTCAGCAGATGTTGGCCATCAAATGAAGTGGTATCTGGTACTTTTTTTGTTTTTTCAGATTAGGCCAGTGTGTTGTTTGATTCAGGGTCTACACATTCTTTCATATCTGAAAACATTTCTAGTAAAATGGGAATACCATCACAATAAATGAATCCTGAACTTGTGGTAAAAACACTTGGGGGAAATGTTGTGGAAAAAATAATTTATAAGAATTATCCTATCTTTATAAGTGGAAAGAACCTACTTGAAAACCTTATTGTTTTACCACTAGTAGAGTTTGATGTTATCCTAGGTATGGATTGGATCTCTATTAACCATGTTATGATTGACTGTAGAGCTAAAGGAGTTTCTTTTCAGAAAGACTTTTAGTTTATGTACAATAATGAACCCTTACTGTTGATAACATATCAAGATGCCAAGAAACATGTAATAGATGGAAATGAATGATACCTTGCACATATTGTTGAAAACAAGGGAACTGCTCAGATTAATGACGTTCCAATGGTAAATGAGTATCCTGATGTTTTTCCTGATGAGTTTCTTGGAATAATACCTGATCGTGAAGTTGAATTTACTATTTACATAGTTCCTGATGCTAAGCTAATTTCAAAACCCCCTTATCGAATATCTCAAATTAAACTTTTAGAGTTGAAGGAGAAATTGAAATATTTATTAGAGGGAGGATTCATTCGACCTATCACATCACCATGGGGTGCTCCTGTTTTACTTGTTAAAAAGAAATATGGTTCAATGAGACTTTGCATTGATTATAGAGCCTTGAATAACATCACTGTTAGGTACAAATATCCTTTGCCTCATATCGATGATTTGTTTGATCAGCTCTAGGGAGCTCAGTTTTTTTCAAAGATTGACCTGAGATCAGGGTATCATTAGTTGATGGTAAAGGAAGTAGATATCCCGAAGACCGCGTTCCGTATATGATATGGCCATTAGGAATTTGTATTTATGCCTTTTGGGCTAACCAATGCACCTGCTGTATTCATGGACCATATGAATAGAATTTTTCCATGAGTTATTTGATAAGTTTGTGGTTGTTTTCATTGATTAAATTTTGGTGTTTTCTAAAAGTAAAGAGGAGAATGAATGATATTTAAGGGTTATTTTGAAAACCTTAAAAGAAAACAAATTGTATGGGAAATTTAAAATGTGTGAGTTTTGGTTGCAATAAATTTCATTCCTTGGTCACATTGTTTTTAAAGATGGGATAACTGTTGATCCTGAAAAAACAAAGGTTGTTGAAGAATGTCCAAGACCCAAAAATGTTACTGATATTCGTAGCTTCCTTGGTTTGTCATGCTATTACCGAAGGTTTTTAGAAATTTTTAACAGTTATCTAGTCCAATGACTAAGCTAACTCGGAAGGGTGTTATGTTTATCTGGACAATAGAATGTGACGATTGTTTTCAGGAATTGAAAAGAAGATTGGTGAATTCTCCAGTTTTGGCACTACCTTCCAGGAATGGGTAGTTTTTTTTTCTATAGTGATGATTCTTTGAAAGGACTTGGCTGTGTCCTAATGCAGAATGACCTGGTAATTTCTTTTGCATCACGTCAGTTGAAAACACATGAGGTAAATTGCCCTACACATGATTTGGAATTAGCTTCTGTTGTTTTTTCTTTAAAAATTTGGAGGCATCATTTGTATGGAGTAAAGTGTGAAATATATACCGATCACAAAAGGTTAAAGTATATATTCACTCAGAAGGAACTGAACATGAGACATTGGAGATGGATGGAATTAATCAAGGATTATGATTGTACAATTCATTACAATCTGGGAAATGGAAATAAAGTGGATGATGCTTTGAGTCGAAAAAGTAATGCATCATTAAAAATGTTGCATTTGGAACATGATCATTTGGTTAAGGATTTGATGAAATTTGGAATAGATGTTTTTGGTGTAGGATTTCCTTCTATTTTGTTTCAGGTATCAGTGAAATCTTCTCTATCAGACAGAAGTAAGAAAGCATAGATGCAAGACAACGAGTTGTGGAAAAAGGTAGAGCTGGTTCAGAAGGGAAAATTGCATGAATTCAATATTGATAATGATTGTGTTTTGAGATTTGGGAGGAGATTGTGTGTGTCGTGTGATTAACAGTTGAAGAGAGAGTTGTTATGTGGAGTTTATAGTCCTCCGTTTTCAGTTCATCCAGGCAATACTAAGATGTATAGAGATCTTCGGTAGTACTAATGGTGGGATGGAATGAATGGAGATATTGCTGATTTTACTGTAAAGTGTTTGACTTGTCAACAGGTTAATGCAGAGAGGTAGTTACCGAAAGGTATGCTTCATACTTTACCATTACCAGAGTGGAAATGGGAGAAAATATCCATGGACTTCATTGTGGGTTTGCCGAAGACACCTCGAGGTAATAATTAAATTTGGGTTATTGTTGATCGCTTCACTAAATCTGATTATTTCCTTGCTATACGAGATAATTCTCACTAGATCAACTTTCTCGTTTGAATCTTAAAGAGATAGTCAAGTTACATGGAGTTCCTCTCTCCATTGTATCTGACCGTGATCCCGGGTTCACTTCTATGATTTGGAAAGGCCTTCAAAATTCATTGGGTACTGAATTAAATTTTATTACATCTTTTCATCCTCAATCAGATGGGCAGTCAGAAAGAACGATTCAAACATTGGAGGATATTCTACGTTCTTGTCCGATGGATTATAAGGGAAAATGGGACCAACATATTTCTTTGTTTGAGTTTTTATATAATAACTGTTTTCATTCCAGTATACAGATGGCACCATTTGAGGCATTATATGGGAAGTGGTGTTGAAATACAACTTTTTTGGGATGAAGTAGGTGATGGGAAGTTGATGGGACCAGAATTGGTAGAAGAGTTGGCAGAAAAAGTTTGTCTAATACACGAACACATGATAACATCTCAGAGTAGACCGAAGAATTATGTGGACAACAGGAGGAAGGATCTCTCTTTTTAGGTAGGTGATCATGTTTTTCTCAATGTATCACCATGGAAAAGTGTGGTTCAATTTGGTAAGAACGGAAAGACAAGTCCAAGGTTCATTGGACCATATGAAATTCTGGAGAGAGTTGGATTAGTTGCATACCGAGTGGCTTTACCTCCGAGTTTATCTCTGGTACACAATGTTTTTCATGTTTCAATATTAAGGAAGTACATGCCAGGTACATCTAATGTTTTGAGTCCAGAGGTAGTTCAGCTGGAATAGAATCTATCTTATGCGGAACAACCAGTCTAGATTCTTGACTATAGGGATCATGTGTTTCGGAATAATGTTATTCATCATGTAAATGTTTTGTGGAAAACACAGACGATTAAAGAGGCAACATGAAAATCTGAAAATGCAATGGGGGATAAATACCCCCACTAATTCGATAAGTAAATAAATTACAGGGACACAATTTTCTTAAGGGGGGAAGGATGTAACATCTCAAGTAAGTAATGAATAATATATATTTTTATCTATGTCTATTTATGAATTAGATAGTGTTTTAGAGGCTTAAAATGAGAATAAATCCAATCTTAAGCATGGAATACACTAATATTTATAAACGATAGTTTTACTACCATTTGATGGAAAACCATTTTTAAATCAAAGTTTTGAAAATTTTATAAGCTCTATTTTTCAAAATAAACTTATTCATTATGATTGGGAGATTGAAATTTACTTTCGATAAATTTTTGGTATTTTTCGGACAATGTTTAATTTTTAATGAATAGTGAAAAATACAGCATTTTACATCAAAACTGCATTTTCATATATTATAATTATATGGTTAGATTATATTTTTAAATGGATTTAGAGTTACAATAGAATATAGTTTTACCATTTAATCCAATAGTGGTCATTATAATTAATTTCACTTTGGAATTGGGCACAAACTGATGCCAAACTTTTCATAGATTTTGTTTCAAAAAAACCCGCTATTTGTTTTGACAACATGAATTATATTTAAATTAATTACTGGAATTTCTATGTTTTTAATTTGGTAAAATAGTTTCCATATTTGTAATCAGATGGTCTGAATTATCTAATTAAGACTCTTTTATTTTTGGACATTATGAATAGTAACGACGGCAATTATCTTTAATTATCTTGATTAATTAGTAATCATGTAGTTAAGTATAATTAAAAAATATCATAATAATAAAAAATGACCACAAAATGTGTCCTAATTCTGCTGGTTGTGTCAGGGCCGGCCATGGGATGCCTTGTGCCAAACTTGGGGACCCCATGTAATCACTTTTGCATGATAATGACTTTTTATCTATTTATTTTTAAAGAAAGGTAAATATAACCAAGAATGTATCACCTGAGTAAAACATTTTAAATTTTGTGTACCTAAATTATATATTGGAATATAAATATTAATTGGATATCTAAAAATATTTCCTACATTATTGTATTTTTCCTATAGTTTTTAGACATTAAATAAATTAAATTATTTATGACATCATGATGATGCAGCGATTAGCTCATTAATGAACGATTTAAATAAAATGAAAAGATAATGTAAAATCTAAAAAATAAACTTGTAAAAGACGTATTGGATGAGTATATTTCTAACCCTTATCACCTTATCATAGAAATATATCAATGTGGGACCTTTTAAATCTGAAAGTCTTTTTAAAATAATGTAACATTTCTTAACTTTCCAAGAGTGCCCCTCCTCTACTCTTATAAAAGGCCCCCACCTATACCTCCTTACCCACAATTCTCAAGCCTTTGTCTCACCCACTCCCTTCTCATTTTATCTCTCCACATCCCTCTCTTAATCCTAGAAGCCTTACCTTATGCAGAATGCTCTTCAAAAAACCATTTTGGTTCAAACCAAGAAGAGTTACCCGATTTAATGGTAGAGTCTTATCTAATGTTCTTTTGTTTTATTTTGATTCTCCAACCCCCGAATATATTTTTATTAATTTAATTTGTAACAACACCAGTATCTTAAATATACTAGGATGTTTTTATAAGAAGGATTCTAGCTACACTTACACACACCTTCATATAACGGTTAAAGAGCATACTGTTTCCGTGGATGGCGAATTTCTGCCTCATGAAACGATGATTGTTCAATATTCGTCTAACACCTTCAAAGGTGGAATTTATGATAAAACTATATATATATATATGATAAATAATATGTTTATGTTTTCCTTAATCTTCTGTATTTTTCATTTTTCCCATACCTTTATGTTTTCCATTATGGGTAAATGCGATATCTTCATTTTAGGAATTGTGGAGTACCGCCCACTCAAAGTGATTTGATTCGTTAATGCTATATGTGGGATGCATAAAGGATGGAGTTATTGATATTATATATGATATTATACTGGAATTATTATATAACTTTATATCATTATTATTTCATTCAATAAAATACAAAATTGAAATGAAAGTAGCATTCATGCGTACGTACTGCTTACCGTATCCTTGAACGGTGCATTTCATTTCTAACCTCTAAATGTTATGTAATATTATAAATGAATGTATATACTGGATATATATTATATATATGATATATAAATCATTAATATAACTCTGGATATAATGGATCCATGAATAATTTGTAATTATAAAGAGTTTATTTTTGACTCAAGTACCAATGATCGTTATAACGACCGTTATTAACATAAATAAATACATAGTGTTCATGAAATTGTAATAAGTGATATAAAAGGAATAATGAACTTGAAAAAGGATCTTAGGAAAGTAGATATTAACTCAATTTTATTATTCAGGAGATTAAAGAATGATCGAGTCAAGTTGGATACGAGGTATGAGACTTCATCTCAATCTCCTTTCATTGAGGCACATTTTGTTTTATACACAACATTATTTTATACTATGTATAACCCCATTGACTTTTACATTTATTCAAATGGAATATTTTTATACGAAGAGTTTACAAACCGACAAAAGGGAATGTTTCTTTTTGTCGTATGTATGCGGCGACAACGACTTCTCCGCCGCTGTAACCATTATTTGAGTTTCGTCTTCCTCTACACGCCATTACTTTTTTTAAATGAATAATAAATACAATGTATTACTTTTATTTTATTTTGGTATTGAAAATGGTTTTAATAATGTTTTTATTGAATCAATGTGTTGTATTGATATCTTGTGATTGAAATGTGGAAATGTTATGTTTCCTTTATGCATGTTTTATGTGATACGATTATGTTTTGGTTCTTGGGCATTGTTATGAAGACTGGTGGATCCGTGATAAACTAAGGTCAAGTGAGTCTGATATATCTCTCCAATGCATTGAGTAACGCGAAGGGGTTAAACGTTAATTTTTCTCCGAAGAGATTTAGGGAATATATTGTGATGGGTGTTACAAACGTAACCATGAGGGTTAATCCCTACGTAAGAATGTTATGAATGCCTAAAGTTACCTTTTTGTATTATGATTTCTATGACTTATTCATGATTTGATAAGGTATGTTAAAATTCTTATGTTTTATGAGTAAGGTATGATTTCATACATGGACTAATGTTTTCATTTCGTACTTCTATATCCCTTACTGAGCTTTTTATGCTCATCCCATGTTTTTGAAATGTTTTTCACAGGTCAAGGGAATGGTACATGATGTGATGATTGGGTCAAGGAAGTGTCATGAAGGAATCAATGTTTTGTTTTAAATATGTTTCCGTTGATGGGAAAAAATGAATACTATCTTTTATTTAACCACTTTGTTTAAATGTGGAATGTAATGCATGATTTATGATCTAATTCTCTAAAACTCTAAATCTGAAAAGATCCTCAATGTGTAATCTTGTAATAACTCAAGATTAAGTAATGTTTAAGGCTGGGGCCTTATAATTCTTTCAATAGATTCAATGTGGTATGGGACACTTTGATTCAAATATATCATTTAAATTACTTCCATTATAAATGTGGGAATTTTAAATGATTTTACAAAAAAAAAATTTCTCTCAAAAATTTTTACTCATCATTTTCAACTATGTTAGCATCATTTATTGGATATTATTTTTGATTGGGTTTGATTTATTATAAAGAAATTTTCCATATTGTATTGAATGAGATTTGATATGTTTGACTATGGATGTTATATTTTTATACCATTCGTGGTTTATGGTAAATGTATTGACATTTAGTATTATAGTTTTAATACAAATGTTTATGTTATGTTTCAACTTTTTCATATGAGGAATGCAGTGGACTTACTAAGTGCCGGGTGGAGCCTTCTATAGATCCTCAATGCATCCGTAGGTCTCATGAGACAAACTAGTGTCTTGGCATAAGGCCATGACAAAAATTTTATTTGTAGTCGTCGCACAATGCCTTGACTATGTGGTCATGATGTCTGGCATTAGTTATTCCCTCATTATGAAATTAGTTATTACTTGTGATTATTCGACTAGAAGAATATCCATGTGAATGTTTATATGGTAATTAATGATTTATTTTTTCCATATTATGTTCATGTTAATGTTTAAAAAGGCTATTGTTTTTATCACACATCTTTCCATAAAAGTAATTAGCTTCATCTAAATTATTTACCCTTACTGGGCATCTGAGCTCACCCATTTCTTATATTTTATTTTCCCATGATTCCAAGAAGTGTATTATGATTAATATGTAGGGTTATGATAAAGGGAATAATGGAATTTTCAAATAACTATCTACGTTGTGTTTTATGTTTGAAATTGTAATGTAAATTTTATGTATGTAATATATTTTCCAAGAATACTAAACTGATCTGTCAATCGGGACTTGATTCCTTGTAATCATGCCAGTGTATTAAAATAATGCATCAGCTATGGATAACTGGGGTTAGGGGGTTACAGTCGGTTAAAGAGATAGTCAGGTTTCATGGAGTTAGCCTCTACATTGTATCTGATCGTGATCCCCGGTTTACTTCAATCTTTTTTAAAGGCTTTCAGAAGTCATTGGGTACTGAATTAAATTTTAGTGCAACATTTCATCTGCAATCAGATGATATGTCCGACTGAAAAATTCAAACCCTGGAAGATATACTGCGTGCTTGTTCACCAGATTACCAGGGATTTTGAGACCAACATCATTCTTTGGTTGAATTTTATTATAATAAAATTTTCCATTTCAGTAATACTATGGATATATTTGAGGCAGTATATAGAAAGAATTATTGAACTCTAGAATTTTGGGATGAAGTAGGTGAATGAAATGTGATGGGACCAGAAGGGGTAGAAGATATGGCATAAAAAGTTCTTTTGGATTAGAAGAACATGAGAATAGCTAAGAGCAGAAAGAAATATTATACGGATAACCGGAGGAAGGATCATTCTTTTGAGATAGGTGATCATGTCTTTCTCAATATTTCTCCATGAAAAAGTGTGATGCTTTTTGGTAAAAAAGAAAAGTTGTTTTCGAGGGTCATTGGACCTTATGAAATCATGGATAATGTTTGATCAATTGCAAACAGATTGCCTTTACCTCCATGTTTAACCCATGTACACAATGTTTTTCTGGCTTCAATGTTAAGAATGTATACACAGGATCCATATCATGTTTTGAGTTTAGAGGTTGTTCAGTTGGAAGAGAATATCTCTTATGAGGAAAAACCAGTCCAGATTCCTGACCTGTAGAGAGAGAATGTTGCATAATAAGGTAATTTACCATGTAAAGGTTTTTTGGAAAATTTATATGGTTAAAGATGAAACTTGGGAATCTGAAAATGCTATGATGGATAAACAACCCCACTTATTTAATAAGTGAATAAATTTGCGAGGACACAATTTACAAAAGGGGGGAAGGATGTAACATCCCGAGTAAATAATGAAATAACAAATTCGTTTTTTTATTAATATTTTTTGAGTTATCTATTAAATTTACTTTAAAGGTGTTCCTGTGTTCGATGGCATACCTGATACGTAACAATAGGTTTCTTTGAAATCTTACGTTGCACACTAATAAAATATTATTATTATTTTAAATGGTAGTTACCTCCTAGACGTTGTATAATCGGGAATGAACAAAACTAAATACAATATGATTATACATGTGGGTTAAATAAATGTTAGTGGCATAAAATTTAATTGAATCTAATTTTAAGCATAATTTAAATCAAAATGTCTATTTACCGCCATTTATTGGGAAACCATCATTAAATCTTGGTTTGGTCACTTTTATATGTTCTATTTGAAAAAATAAATTCATTCCTTAGAATTGGGACCTCAAAATTTACTTTGGGTAAATTTTTGTTCTTTTTCTGGTAGAGTTCATTTTATTAGGAATAGTGAAAAATATTGTATTTTAATTCAAAAGTTCTTTTAAATATAATTTATTTATAATGTTATATTATATTTTTAGTTTGGTTTAAAGTGTAATTAGATTATATATTTTACCAATTAATCCAATGTTGGTCATTGAAAATAATTTCACTTTGAAATTGGACATAAACAAGTGTTGATCTTTTGATAGTTATTATTTCTTAAAACACGTTATGGGTTTTGACAATAGGAATTTATTTTAAATTAATTAATGAAACTTCTATTTATTGAATTGGGTAAAATAGAAATCATTATTTAATTCAGAATTTCAAATATATCATAGGCTTAATTTTATGTAGTTTTCCGAAAAACATCAATTTATGAAGAATAGTGAAACCACTATGTAGTAGTTCATAACTGATATTTTCATTTAAATGAAATTTTACCGCTTTTGTTGATTAAATTTTGAAAATCTGAAAAAAATGGTTATTAATAGTAATTAAATCATGGTTCAATAAGATGAAAATAATTTATGGTGAATAATAACTTTTGACATTTATTTACCACCTTTAAAGGTAGATAAGGTAATTTAAGGTAAAAAGAATATTATAATAATACAAAATTTACCTTTAAAATTGTACTAACCTTATTGTTTGACTCTTTTATGACCATGGGAATAATTGGGACGATTTTGGGACCCCATTTAGCCACTTGAGAGTGATAATGACACTTTAGATTAATTAACTTAAAGTAAAGGAAAAATGACTAAAATAAATATATTTTAGTAAATTAATATTTTCAAGGGGCTATATAAATTAAATTTTCAAATATAAATATTAATTTGAAATATAAAATTATTACCTACATCATGGTATTTTTTTTATAATTTTTATACATCAAATAAATAAAATTATTTATGACACAATAATGATGCAGTATTTACCTCATTAATAAAAGATTTGAATAAATAAGAATATAGATATTGAAACAATATCCAAAACCTGTCCAATTCTCGTTGAATGATTTTATATTGACCATGAGTAAACTTATCTTAGACATTATTATGTTTTGGGATTTTATAAACCGAATATGATTATATAATAAAATAATATTTCCACACTTTCCTAAAGAGGAACTCTTCCCCCTTATAAAAATCCATCACTTCTATCAAATTCCTCACACATCTAAATAAACTTGTCTTGTCCAAAATCTGACCAAATAATCTCTTCAGATCCTTATCCTCCTCATAGAATCCATAAATTAGGTAGAAGTCACTTCAATAAGTCCTTTTGCTTCAAACCAAAGGGAGTTACCCGAATTAAAGGTAATGATTCCTCTTAACTTCTTTTATTTTATTTTACTTCTCCAACCCCTAAACTCTTTTTATTCATTTATTTTATAAAATAAACGTTATCCTTAATATACTAAGATGTCTTTATGAGATGTATTTTAACTAATCTTACACACACCTCCATCTAATGGGAGAAGAACATACTATTTCTGTTGATGGAAAACTAACGCATCACTAAACGATGATTGTTCGATTATCTAATACCACCTCTCATGGTGGACATTAAGATGAAAATATATTTATATATTATATATATTATTTTTATAGTTTCTTTATTCCTATTTATTTTGCTTTTATATCATACCTTTATGATTTCCATTATGGGTAAACATGATAATTTAATTTGATGAAGTGCGGACTACCACCCCCTCAATGTGATATGACTTGTTAATGCCAAATGTGGGATGTATAAACGATGGAGTTAATGGTATTATATATGATATTATAATGGAATTATAATATACCTATTTATCATTATTTTTTGATTCCCTTAAAATAAAAAATATAAATTAAAGTTTCATTATTGTGTACATACGACTTACCATCTCCATGAATGGTGAATTTCATTTCTTACCTCCAAATGTTATGTAATATTATAAATATATGTATATACTGGATATATATGATATATATGATATATAAATCGTGAATATCATTCTGGATATAATGAACCCTTGACCATGCGAACAACTGGTAATTATTAGTGGTCCATTTGTGACTCTAGTACCAAATATCGAAAAAATGAATGTTATTAACTTAAATGATTACATAATGTTTATAACATGGTAATAAGTCATATAAAGGTTATAATGAACTTCAAAAATTTTCTTAAGAATGTATAAATTAACTTTTGTTTATTATTTAGGAGAAAAAAGAAAGAACGTGTCATGTCATACACGAGGTAAGGGACTTCGTCTCAATCTCCATTCATTGAGGCATATTTCGATAAAATATACCTTTTTTTACATGGTGTTTAATAAAACCCATTGAATTTTTCTTTCATTAAAAGGGAATATTTTTTCAATAAAGGGTTTTACTAAAAAACGGAATTTTTTTAATGTTTGCAGTGACAATGACCTCTCATCCGTCATAATCGTTATTTGGCATCCTCTATAAGCCTTAATGTTTTCTAAAATGAAAAGGAAATCCCTTATTCTATTTTTGTGTGTTTCGGTATTGAAAATGTTTTCTGAAATGGATTTATTATTTCTATACCTTGAAATTATTTCAGGTGATTTCAAATTAAATGTTAATGTTGAAATGTTTATATTTGAAATATTTTACATGTTATGATTTTATAGTGGTACCTGGACATATGACGGGTGGCTACGTGATAAACCTAATGACGGGTGGTTCAATGATAAAATAGGATGGGTGGTAACATTATAACCTCTAATTCATTGGGAATGGATGTCGGCCATATGGCTATTACATTTACTGATATGTGTGGAAGTCAACCGTATGGTTATTCTATTTAAGTGTGTTTATGTCCGAAGTTACCTTTACATGTTATGTATTCTCTATATGGGTTTTATGGTAATATTTAGGTTACAAAAGGTTATGAAATTATCTTTTCTTTAGTGAAGAGTATGTACTACTTCATAAAGGTTAAATGTATTACATATGATAATGTATTCATGGTTGGAGTGCTGTTTTATATAAATAATAGTTTTCCTTCTTTGTGTATCCCTTACTATGATTTTTATACAAATCCCATGTTTTTTAATTGTTTTTCAGAAGGCATAGATTAGAATAGGGTCAAGGATGGGATCAAGGAAATGCCATGCTGTCTAATACATGGAACTAGAGATGACACTTTTTTTTCAAGAGTTTGTATTTTAGGAAAAAAATGTACTATGTAGAATTGTCTACATGTAATATTCATGTTGTTATTTAAATGTTATGACCTAATTCTCTAAAACTATAACCAAGAAATTATCCTCAAATTGAATTATTCATTTAATTTTGGATTATGTAATGTTTAAGTTTGGGTCCTTATATCGATGAACTAGAGTATATTCCCCCATTACAAGGGTGTGGATCCTCTACAAATACAATTATAGAGTAATCCCCCATCAACATGAGTGTGGGTCCTTTATGAATAAAATAATAGAGGAATCTCCCATCGACATGGGTGGGAGTCATCTATCAGCTAAATTCAATTGTAATACTTTTGATGCACTAGAGAGAAGGTCCTCGATGATCTATAGTGAAATCCCACTCATGCATCATGGTGTGGGTCCTCTACGATAACTATAATAGTAGAATCCACATAACTTATTATGGTGTGGGTCCTTTACATTGGGATTACCTTTTTTTGAAAATGAGTAATGTAGGGACACACATTAAGGTTACGTTGGACTCACAATTAGGTGGGGGAAAATTCCACACCTAGTTGCGTCCTTGTGACATGGCCTAAAAGCGCGCGGGGTTGATAGACCCCCAAAATTATAAAGTATCAAGGTGTAGAGTTTGAGCCCTTTTTAATTTCGTTTTGAAGGAAAAATTGAAGGATATTGGAAATTGTTGGTGGTTATATATTGAATATTGGTAGACTCCTATTCCTGAGATGGGTTGTGAGATAGATATCCCATAACTCTCTTGTTTGGGCTTCATTGGATGAGAACATAGACACACACACACACACCCTCTCACACACACACACAAACATATCCTGGTTATCGTACCAAATCATTAGTTTTTGGATACTCACCTTCTAGGGGAGGAAATGATGTGCGGGTATGCCACATGCTTTCTGTGTCTTTCTTCTCATGGTTTGATGAGTCTATTATCCAACTATAAGATTTATAGACTCTAGAAGAAGTAAATATTATCATCATTTTGACATCCTTCAGTTTTGATGTGTTTTCATTCACTATCTAGTTTGGTATATCCATACTCTTTTACTTTTCCTTGTTCTATCTAGTATTCACCTTTTCTATGTATCTTTTTTATACTCCCTCAATCCTTTGGGGTATCCTACCGAGTTGTTTCATACAAACCCCTGGTTTGGATTTTCCATTACTTGGTATTACCTTATAGATGATTTTCATGCTGATAGTGACTTCGGAGGAGCATAAGGATACATGATCTTGGATGACGTGCAGTGGTCGTAGCATGGGAATCCGGAGTAGGACTCTCCCACCTATTTTACATTGTTTCATGTTGTTTGGTTGTGTCACTTTTCTAGTAGGGAATGTATTTTTATCATTTATGTTTTAGTTTAATTTTATTTACATGTATAGTTTATAGTTTGATTCATGTTTTTGTCCTTTTTTTAGAAGTTTTGTGTCTTTTTTCCCTTTGCTCTATACTTTTTCATTTTGTAGATTTTGTGTGTACAGGTTCATTGGAAAAGGTATCCCAAAGCTTTTTGGGCCTTCATAGCATGTATCCACCCTCGACTATGTAGGTGGGCTTGGTTAAGTTGAGGATCGAGCCTCAACATGGGTCAGATCCTGATAAAAAAATGTGAAAAAGATGTATCTGAATAAAATAACTTTGTACGATTTGATAAAATAATAGTCTCTTCTTCAGATATCTCTTTTTTATTTGAAGAAAATGTCTCCATAGGTTGAATTTTATCCCAATTTGTAGCCACTATAATGAATTGAGGGATTTTGGGAGGGGAATGGATATAGTTTTTCCATGAAAAAATACATTAGAGGTGATAATAAAAGAGAATCATGAGAACCCTATTATAAGAGATAGGAAGGAATTTAGGAAACTCGATAACTATTAATTTATTTTAAATTTATTTTTGACTCCAAAGTGCTGAAAATTATGTTATTTCTAGGAAAAAATAAGAATGGATCTAAATACACTCATCCAATAAAATTCATATTTTTTTGATTTAATTTTAATAATTATCATTTTTATTTATCTTTAATTGGGTAATTTAATTTTAATTTTATTAATAATATTCTATATATTAAATGGTTATAAATATTTAATTATATAGTGTCAATAGTATTTAAATGGACAAGTTATGAAATTTTAGACCATATAATTATCACTTTGTTTGTTTTTAAGTTTTATCTTATTTTTAATTAATTTAATAATTTATTATTTTTAAAACTATCAATAATGTCAATCTTGACACTATGCATTAGTATGAAATTAGAAAGAATCATAAAGAAATAAAATATGAAAAAAATCCATTGAATATAGTACTAAAATATATTATTAACTTTGAAAATTTTTGTAGTACTGTAACGCCCCCACACCAGTTACCCAGAGTCGGTGCATTATTAGATAAAATTGGCATTATCACAAGAAAGACCAAGTATTGAAAGACCAATTAGTTTTGTAGCCTTGGAATAACTAGATACATTAATAAAGTTTATATTACATCATAAAATGAAAACTAAAACAACATAGTCTCCATAGTCCTCACTCATATCCCAACATACTATTGCAGCAGGTCATTCATAAATTATTTCTTTACATCCTTCGAAAAAAAACATTGTAAGGGGTGAGCACAAATGCCCAGTAAGAATAACAATATAGTGGAAACTTTCATAACTAAGAATAAACATTTAAGGATATGTATAACTAAAACAAAAGCTTTTTAAACAATAATTTCAACATAATATGGTAGAAATAAAAGGAAATAATTCCATTTACTTATTCACATTGATATTCTACTAATCGAATAATCACATGCAATATTAATAACCACTTTCATAATGATGGAATACAGAATGCCAGACAATCATAACCACATAGACAAGGCCTCGTGCCAAGACTACAATTAATATTTTTCAAGGCCTTGTGCCAAGACACTAGTTTTTCTCATGGGACCTACCGATGCATAGAGGAGTTATAGGGGGCTCCACCCGTCACATATTAAGTCCAATGCATTCCTAATATGAACAGGTTTAAACACAACATAAACATTCCTATTAAAACTAGCTTACAAAATGGCAATACGTTTTCTATAAACCATGAATGGTATAAAAATAACACATCCACAGTCAAACAAATCAAAAAACATTCAATACAATATTGAATTTTTGTATCTTTATAAATCAACTTCAAATAAGCTTAAAATCTTTCAAAGGATATTGACATAGAAGAAATCAAAACTATTTGAGACTAATATCTATTTTTTTGAAATCATTTAAAAGTCAAGTAATTATAAAATAAAACATTCAATTTGAAAATTTTCTTATAAGCTTGTAAGGGATGTTTTGAAGATTTTATAACGGCGGAAAATATCCCCACCTGCCGTATAAGTTAAAAAAGACATTCTTACCTTAATTCTGTCAAAAAGGTTAAAAATGACCATGTTTGGAAAACGACAGAAATATTACTTTATAAACATCTTATAAAAAGTCAAACAAGGGTATAAATGAATTTAACCCATATTATAGTAAATAGTAATAATGTTTTGAAATACATTTTTAGAAACATGGATTTGGATGATAAAGAAGTCCCAGTAGATTATTACATATAAACAACCTCGGATAATGAAGAGATTGTGAAATAACCCTTACCTTGTACTTTTCCTTGGTTTGGGGTAGGATAAACTCATGAATAATGGTGAAATAATTGTTATTAAATATTCCAAAAACCATATACGTCAATATGATATCATATATGATCTTTTAACATTGCTTTGATAATAATATCTTAATATTATTGTCGTTACGGGTGTTAACTTACTCATTTTATTTTATATATTTTGTTACGTAAGGCATGTTTTTTATGGATAGGTTATTTATTATTCATATCCTGAATGATATTAATTCCTTAAACATTATTATTAATCATCAAATGAGAATTATACTTGAATGGATATGATGGGGAATGAATCTGATCGTGTTCGTGGAGACGGTAGTCCGTACGTACGCACGAGCGGCAATTTCATTCTTTTGATATTAAAATAATATATAATTGGATGTTATATCATAAATACATATTCTTTATGATGTTATATTTATAATTTACATAAATTTCACATCATTATTATACCCATCCAAATAATAATATATTGAATAACAATTACACATGATGTGGAGACGGTAAGCCGTACATACGCACATATGGTGACATGTCATTCAAAGGATGGATAGAATACTTAATACGGTTGTACTATATTTATAAACACATCATACTATAAAAATGATATTGGAGTTATTATTTTATAACGAAAATAACAAATAAAGAAAAAGATGACGAAGAGAGGAACTTGAAAGAGTGTGGTGAAAACATTACCGATTTTTCTGGTTCTTCGTTTTGATTTGATAAAAAGTGAACCTTAGGTTGGCACTATGATCAAAATAAGGCCACTAGGTTGAAGTGAGGGAAGTTGATAGATTATTTGGGTAGGGTTTGGCCGAGACAAAAGGCTTTTATTGTGTGAATTAGTGAGAAGGGGAAGTGCCCTTTTATAAGAGGGGTGAGGGGCACCTTTGGAAAGGCTAGAAATATTATTTTATAATAAATTCATATTCAGATTCTAATGGCCCCAAAGTGGATTATTTAAATTTTAATGTAAGAGTAGGTCGAAAAAAACTCAACCACTCGGATTTAGATAGGTTTGGGTCACTATATTAACCTTATATTTATGTATTAACTCTTACTTAATTAGGTTCACTATTACAATGTCTCTTTGTATTTTTATATTATATAGTTAATAAACATACTATATACATCCATGAAATTCCCAAGTGGTCCATTACTGAAACACATATCATGATATAAGTCACTTTTTTGATCCTTAGATTTTTAGGAATTTTCTATCAATTAATAATATAATATTTGTTTTAAAAACTATTTTATGTCAATTTTGACACTATTCAATAATTGAATTTTGTAAAAATAATAACAGAACGATTACTTCGAAAAACGTTAATTAAATAAATCCTAACACTTCATATAAACCTAGAAAATTAGTGTAATTCATAAAATGTCTCAAATTATATTTATTTGGGTGTTTATAATATCAATTATTTTAATTTTTCACTATTATGGTAATTACTTCATAATCATTGTGTCATAACTAAATTAAATTATTTAATGTCTAAAAATTATATATAAAATACCATTTTGTATGAAATATTTTTATCTTTCAAATGAATATTTATAGTCAAAAATCCAACATATATAACACTATGTAAATTTTTTTTTGCTAAAAGATATATGCTTATGTCATTTTTGTTTTCATTATAACATAATTAATATAAGTGTAATTATCACTTACATGAGGATCAATGAGGTCCCAAAATCGACCCAAATATGCCCATAGTCGGGCATGTGTCAACCAATAAGTTTAGGACACGTTTTAGGGCAATTTATTATTATTATAATATTATTTTTTACCCTTATTTACCGGATTTACCCTTTAACCATGGTAAATAAAATATTATCGAAATAATTAATCAAAATGTATAAAAATAAAAGTAACATATTTACACAATTTAGACATCGTGATTCAAAATATGGAATCCATTTTTCCAAATTCAAAACACAGAAGTGGCAGAAATTAATTTAAAATTAATTCCCATTTGTTAAAACAAATAGCGTGTTTTTAAGAGATAATAACTATCAAAAGATTGACACTTGTTTATGTCCTGTTTAATTGTGAAATTATGTCCAATGTACAATATTTTATTAAAAGTTAAAAATATATTATAAATATACTTTAAAACCACTAAAAATCATAATTTATCACAATTAATTATTTTGATTTAAATTTTTTTTTAAATTAAAATTTAGAAATTTTCACTATTCATCAAAATATAAATGTTATCCGAAAAGTTCTAAAATTTTACCCTAGTCTAATTTTGATATTCCAAATCCAAAAATGAATTCCATTTTGAGAGATAAAATTTATAAAATTTTAAAAAGTGGGTATTACTATTCATAACGGCAAGATTGATTGGTTGTGGTGTGTGTTAGAACTCGAAGTTGCGTACAACACACGCTACTGTATTATTCAAAGAGAAGAATAATGTCGAAACGTGGGGTGGTACATTCTCCCCACCTTAAAATAATTTCATCCTCAAAATTTCTAGAATATTATTGTATAAAAAGACTCGGGTGGTTCTTCATCATAAGTTCCTTGGGTTCCCACGTTGCCTCATCATTCTTATGGTTTCTCCATAGAAATTTTACCAAATGAGTCGCCTGGTTTCTCAGCACTCGTTCTCTTGTATCAAGAATCATGATGGGCTCTTCGCAATAAGACAGATCAGGTTCCATCTCTAGTTCCTCCTAGGTGAGTATATGTGTTGGGTCAGGCATGTATTTCCTCAATAGTGATACGTGGAACACATCGTGAACATTGGAGAGATTTGGCGGCATTGAAAAACGGTAAGCTACAACCCCAATTAGTTCTAGAATTTTGGAAGGTCCTATGTACCTGGGACTCAATTAACCCTTCTTAACAAAACATATAACTCCCTTCCATGGAGATACCTTCATGAAAATATGTCCTCCTACATGAAATTCCAAATCCTTCCTTCGGTTATCGGCATAGCTCTTCTACCTACTTTGAGCTGCTTTGATGTGGTCTTGGATTACCTTCACCTTTTCCATCATTTCCTCCACCAGTTCTAGGCCTACAAGTTATCTTTCACCAACGTCATCCCAACAGGTTGGTGTGCAACATCTCTTTTCACACAACGCTTCATATGGTTCCATCTGAATACTTGAATGAAAGCTACTGTTAGAGGAAAATTCTACCAGAGGTAAATATTGATCCCACATACACTGAATGTCAAGTGATCATGATCTCAACATGTCTTCTATGGTTTGAATAGTCCGTTCTGATTGTCCATCTGTATGAGGGTGGTAGGGAGTGCTCAAAAGAAGTTCAGTATCCAAGGCCTTGTGAAGACTCTTCCAGAATCATTAAGTAAAACACGGATCACGACTTGAAACAATCGATAGGGGTACTCCATGAAGTCTCACAACTTCATTAATATATAGTCTTGCTAGACGCTCCAGTGGTAGATCTTCTCTTATAACAAGAAAATGTGCTGACTTGGTAAGATGATCAACAATAACCCATATTGCATCGTTCCTTCTAGGAGTATTTGGTAGTCTCACGACAATGTCCATCATGATATTATCCCATTTCCAATCAGGTGTGGGAAGTGGTTGCAATATTCCACTAGGCTATTGCCTTCCAGCTTTAACTTCTTGACAAACCATACATCTTGACACAAAATTAGCAGTCTACCTCTTCATGTTGTCTCACCAAAAATGATCCGTCAAATATTTATACATTTTGGTTCTCCCCGGGTGTATAGAGAAATTGGAACTATGAGCATCATCCAGCAATTCCCTTTTTAGATCAGGCATATCGGGAACACAAAGTCTCTTCCCGAATTTCAAAATTCCTTCTTCATACACAAATTCTCTCAATCTCCAATCATTCACAGATTTAATCTTCTTTTGAAATTCTTCAACATCTGTCTGATAACTCTTAATCCTTTCTAATAATGATGGTTTGGCAACAATTTGAAAAAGCATTGATGTTTCACCTTCCATGGTTATTCCCATTTCCATCTTCACTAGATCCATGAAAAATAGATCCCTTTCAATTCTCATATTGTTAAAAACTCCATGATATTTTATACTCAAAGCATCTGCCGCCATGTTTACTTTCCCTGGGTGGTAGTGTATCGTGCAATCATAATCCTTGAGTAGTTCAAGCCATGTCCATTGCCTAATGTTAAGTTCTTTTTGTGAGAAAATATACTTCAAACTATTTTGATCGATATAAATCTCACATTTTTCACCATAGATTTAGTGTCTCCATATCTTGAAAGAAAATATCACAACTGCTAACTCATGATCATGAGTAGGATAGTTTTTCTCATGAATTTTCAACTGTCGTGATGCATAGGCAATAACTCCATCATTCTGCATAAGGAGACAACCAAGTCCTTTCTTTGATTCATCACTATAAATAACGAACCCATCATTCCCCAATGGTAGTGTCAATATAGTAGCATTGAATAATATTCTCTTCAGTTCTTCAAAACACTCTTCACACTCATTTGTCCAGAAAAATTTAACCCCTTTACGTGTGAGCTTTGTTAATTGGTTAGCCAAACAGGAAAATTTCTAGACGAAACGTCGATAATAACCTGCTAAACCAATAATACTGCGTACCTTAATAATACTCATAGGTGCTGGTCATTCTTGGACTGCCTTGGTCTTAAAAGTATTAACAATGATTCCATCTTCAGAGACAATATGGGCAAGAAAACAATCTCCTGAAGCCAGAATTCAAACTTGCTAAACTTCCTATATAATTCATGTCTTCTCAGAGTCTTGAGGATAATGAGCATGTGATTTTCATGATCTTCGTAGATTTTGGAGTATACCATGATATTATCAATAGATACCACCAAAAAATCATTGATATATTACTTGAAAACTCTATTCATTGGATCCATGAATACAGAGGGTGCATTAGTAAATCCAAAAGGCATTACTGTACACTTGTAATGCCCATACCTGGTTCGAAATGCTGTCTTCGGAATGTCTTCCTTATTCACACACAACTGATGGTATCCAGAACAAAGTTAAATCTTTGAAAAGTATTGATCTCCATGTAGTTGGTCAAATAAATCACTAATTATAGGTATGGGATACTTTTTCATTATTGTTATAGCATTGATCTCCCTATAGTTGATACATAACCTCATAGATCCATCTTACTTTTTAACAAAAAGAACAGGGGCTCCCCATGTAGAAACACTAGGGAGTATAAATCCCTTATTACCCAATTCCTCTAGTTGTTTCTTGAGTTTATCTAATTCCACAGTGGCCATTCTATAAGGGGTCTTTGATATAGGCCTTGATCCCTGAATTAAATCAATGGAAAACTCAACTTCTCGTTCTCGAGGATGTCTAGGTATATCTTCCAGAAACACATCTACATCTTTTTTCACAATTGGTACATCCTCTATGTGAACATTACATTCCTCACCAACAATAATTTAATTCTCTTCCTCCCCAAAAATTGAATTTAGTTGAGCTAATGGGGGTGGATCTAGATAAGAATTAATTGGTGACGATTCACCTCTAAAGATAAGGTGTTCCTTATCATCATCATCAAAAATCATAACCTCCCTCTTCTTACAATAAATCTTCGCATCATGTTCTGAAAGACAATCCATACCAAGGAATATATCAAACTAAATTATAGGTATGATAATGAGATCCACAGATAAAGAAAATTTATGTTCTCTAATGGGGGATGATTCAAAAAACATTGTTGCAATGATACTTCCCTTAGGAGTTTTAATTGACAACTCCCTTGTTAAATCAAATTGGAAATATCTAATTTTCTTAGCAAACTAGGAAGATATGAAACAATGTGATGTTCCATAATCAAGTAATGCATTTGATAAACTTGAGGAAACTTTTAAATTACCTACCACCACGTCTTTCGGAGCTTCTACATCATCAGTAGTGATAGCATAAGCTTGGCCTTGATCCCTTGGACTTTTCTTATGTAAGTTCCCCTGACACTTAGGACATTCATTTCCATAATGTCCCATCTCCCTGTAATTGTAGAATTGGACATTAGTAGCTTCCTTTTTCCCCTTGAAATCACGATCTTGGTGGCCTTTTTCCCCACACTTGTAACAGACTCCCATTCCATTTAAGCAAGTACTGGGGTGTTTCTTCCAACATTTACTATAGGATGGATATTCAACATTTCCCTTCTTCCCCTTATTTCTATTCCGAGATTGACCAACAGATCTCTTCTTCTCTTGCTTTTCTTTAAATTCATAAGACTTAGAGAATTACTTTTTTGTCTTGATAGCACATGAGACACTGCCTTCGTACGACGAGAAGGATTGTGTGACTAATTCTTGACAGAGAAATGGTTTTAACCCATCAATGAAATGATCGATCTTACTTCTTGGGTTATGTATATAATCTTCGGCATACCTTGATAACCTTGTAAAGTTAGCCTCATACTTTGCGACATTATCATCCTCCTTTTGTCTCAGACTCAGAAATTGCCTTTCCATGTCTTCTCGATGGTCACGTGGAATGTATTTTTCTAAAAACAGATCTTTGAACTCCCTTCATTCCATATTTGATACATCCTCATCTTCCTTCATGTTATGAATCAATGACCACCATTTATCGGCATCTCCAGTGAGGCAGTAAACTTCCATTATAACTTTTTCCCTTTCACTACTCCCCAAAGCCGGAAATATTTTCTCTATGGAATTTATCCATTTATTAGATACTAAGGGATTTGTACTCCCATTGAAATTTGGAGGTTTTGCCCTCATGAAGCGATCTAACATTGATTCTTCACGCTATGGATCAGGGTGCTCCATACGGGTAAGGTTATTATTCATAACCTGAGTGAGTTGTCCAATTATGTTGATTAGCTGATCAACACCAGTTGCATCACCAGCTCCACTATAATTGTCTAGAGCAGGAGGGAAATCCCAACACAGAGTGCGTGCATTGATACTGTTTCCATTTTTTCCAGTAGGCGGAATTTCTAAACAATAGCTTAAACTATATCAGTTTATGATTCAAAATACATAATTCCATACTTATAAAACACTTTACATAAATTGAGCTATTTATGGATATAATCCATAAACATAAAAATGTTTTCTTTGAGAAAGTATATACTCACAAACCCTTCATAATTATTTTTTAATAAAATGAGATTTATCCTAAGAATATCACTCGAGAGTGTAGTAACCAAGAGTGTAGCAAGGCCCGTTGGTGTGCACCAGTTCCCGTTCGAGTCTAGCTCAAAGTGGTGTTTTTGGATTTTACACCTTGGTACATCTGTTCCAGAGCCACCTCTACCTAATCGTATCTATAAATAGATGTATTGCTCAGAAAACTCACAAAATCTCTACAATACCAAAATTATAGGATGTTATTCTATTCTAATCCTCAAAATCCATCTTAAATCTACGTGCTCTAATCACAGTTTATCTAAATCTAGCTTCCATGGTTTGTACTACACTTCCTCTGATACCAACTGTAATGCATCGAGCACAGTTACCCAGAGTCAGTGCATTATTAGATAACATTGGCATGATCACAAGAAAGATCAAGTCTCGAAAGACCGATTAGTTTAGTAGACTTGGAATAACTAGATACATTAATAATGTTTACATTACATCATAAAATGAAAACTACAACAACATAGTATCCATAGTCCACACTCATATCCCCAAATACTATCCCAGCAGGTCATTCATAAATTACGTCTTCACATCCTGGAAAAAATAGAACATTGAAAGGGGTGAGTTCAAATGCCCCGTAAGGATAACAATATAGCGGAAACTTTCATAAAAAAGAATAAACAATTAAGGCAATAGATAACTAATACAAAATACTTTTAAACATGAACATCAACATAATATGACAGAAATAAAATGAAATAATGCCATTTACTTATTCACATGGATATTCTACGAATCGAATAATCACATGCAATATCAATAACAACTTTGATAATGATGGAATGCATAATTCCAGACTATCATAACCACATAGCCAAGGCCTCATGCCAAGACTACAAATAAGATTTTTTCAAGGCCTTGGGCGAAGACACTAGTTTTCTTAATGAGACCTACCGATGCATCTAGGAGATATAGCGGGCTCCACCCATCACATATTATGTCCAATACATTCCTCATATGAACAGGTTTAAACATAACATAAACATTCATATTAAAACTAGCATACGAAATGTCAATACTTTCTCTATAAACCATGAATGGTATAAAAATAACACATCCAGAGTCAGACAAATCAAAAAACCTTCAATACAATATGGATGTTTTGTATCATAATAAATTAACTTCAAATAAGCTTAAAATCCATCAAAGGATGTTGACATAGATGAAATCAATACTATTTGAGAGTAATATATATATTTTTTGAAATCTTTTAAAAGTCACATAATTATAAAATAAAACATTTACTTTGAAAATTTTCATATAAGATTCTAAGGGAAGTTTGGAAGATTTTATAATGGCAGAAAATAGCCGCACTCACCGTATAAGTTAAAAAAAGACATTCTTACCTTAATTCTATCAAAAAGGTTTAAAAGGACCTTGTTTGGAAAAAGACGGAAAGATTCCTTTATAAACTTATTATAAAAGTCAAAAAATGGAATAAATTACTTTAAAAAATATTCTAGTAAATAGTAAAAATTCTTTGAAATTCATTTTTCAGAAACATGGATTTTGATGATAAAGAAGTCCTAGTATATTATTACGTATAAACAACCTCGGATAATGAAGAGATTGTGAAATAACCCATAACTTATACATTTCCTTGGTTGGGGGTAGGTTAACCTTCTGTATAATGGTGAAATAATTGTTATTAAATTATTAAATAATCATATACATTAATATGATATCATATATGATCTTTTAACATTGCTTTGTTAATAATATCTTAATATTATTGTCATTTCAGGTGTTATCTTACTCGTTTTCTTTTATATGTTTTGATGCGTAAGCCATTTGTTTTTGGATAGGTTGTATCTTATTCATATACAGAATGATATTAAGTCCTTAAACATTATTATTAATCATCGAATGAGAATTAGATGTGAATGGATACGATGGGGAATGAACATCATCGCGTTCGTGGAGACAATAGTCTGTACTTACGCACAAGAGACAATATCATTTTTTTGGTATTAAAATAATATATAAATGGATGTTATATCATATATACAGAATCCTTATCATGTTATATTTATTATTTAAATGAATTACACATCATTATTATACCCATACAAATAATAATATATTGATTAATAATTACTCCACGACGTGGAGACGGTAGGCTTTTGGTACGCACGAATGGGGACATGTCATTCAGAAGATGTATAGAATACTGAATATGGTTGTACCATATTTATAATAGCATGACAGTATATATAAGATACTGGAGTTATTATTTTATAATGTAAATAACAAAGAATGAAGTAATTGAAGAAAAAAGGAACAAGAAAGTGGGTGGTGAAAACAATACCTCTTCTTCAGGTTCTTCCTTTTGATTTGATCTAAAGGGCTTCTGAGGTTGGCTTTCTAATCAAACTAAGGCCTCTAGGTAGAAGTGAGGGAATTTGAGAGAGTATTTGGGAAGGTTTTGGCCGAGCCAAAAGGGTTTGAATGTGTGAATTAGTGAGAAGGGGAAGTTCCCTTTTATAAGAGGTGTGAAGGGCACCTTTGGAAAAGCTAGAAATATTATTTTATAATAAATTCATATTCAGTTTATAATGTAACCAAAGTATATTATTTAAAGTTTAAGGTGGGTATGGGTCGAAAACCACTCAACCAATATGATTTAGAGAGGTTTGTGTCACTATATTATCCTTATTTTTAAGTATTAACTCTTAGTTTATTAGTTTCACCTTTACAATGCCTCTTTGTATTTTTATATTATATAGTTAATAAACATAATATATACATATAAGAGACTCCCAGGTGCTAAATTAATGATACAAATATCATGATATAAGTCTCTTGGCCTAATCTTAGATTTTTATGAATTTAATATCAATTAATAATATAATATTTGTTTTAAAAACTCTTTTATGTCAATTTTAACACTATTAAATAATTTATTTTTTTTAAACTCATAACATAATGATAACTTAAAAAAAAGTAAATTAAATCGATCCTAAAATGTCATATAAACCTATAAAATTAAATTAATTAATAAAAAGTCTCAAATTATATTTATGTAGTTGTTTATAATATCAATTATTTTCATTTTTTACTATTATGGTATTTACTTCATCATCATTGTGTCATAAATAAATTAATTTATTTATTGTCTAAAAATTATAAAAATATACCATTATGTATGAAATAGTTTTATCTTTCTAATGAATATTTATAGTAGAAAATTGAACATAAATTTCCCTATGTAAAAATTGTTTTTCTAAAAGATATATGCTTATGTCTTTTTTGTATTTATTATAACTTAATTAATATAAAGTGTCATTATCACTTACAAGTGTATCCATGGGGTCCCAAAATCGACCCAAATATGCCCCTGTTTGGAGATGTATCATAAAATAAGGTTAGGACACGTTGTAGGGTAAGTTATTGTTATTATAATATTACTTTTTACTCTTATTTACAGGATTTACCCTTTAACCATGGTAAAAAAATATTTACCGAAGCAATTATTCAAAATGTATAAAAATAAAAGTTACCTATTTACAAAATTTGGACATAATGATTCCAAATATGGAATCCATTTTTCCAAATTCAAAACACAGAAGTGGATGAAATTATTTTAAAATTAATTTCTCTTGTTCAAACATAAAGCGTGTTTTTAAGAGATAATAATTATCAAAAGATTGAAACTTGTTTATGTCTGGTTTAATTGTAAAATTATGTCCAATGAAAAAAATTGTATTATATGGTAAAAATATATTCTAAATATACTTTAAAACCACTCAAATTCATAATTTATCATTATTACTTATTTCGATTAAAAAAGTTGTTTTTAATTAAAATTTATTAATTTTCACTATTCATCAAAATATAATTGTTATACGAAAAGTTCCAAAATTTTACCATAGGCTAGTTTTGATATTCAGAATCGAAAAATGATGTCCATTTTGAGAGGTAAAATTTATAAAATTTCAAAAAGTGGGTATTACTATTCATAACGACTAGTTTGATTGGTTGTGGTGTCTGTTAGAACTCGAAGTTGCGTACAATACACGCTACTGTATTATTCAAAGAAAAGCGTGCCGTGGAAGATTGGGGTGTTACAAGTACCTTAATTAATTCAAATTATTATTTGATTCACATTTTAAATATCTTTTACTTATATTTCTATTAATTAAATAATTACTACTTCACTATTGTTTCTTCATTTATGTTAATTATTTAACATCTAAAAATTATAAATAAATTACTAATATTTATAGAATTAATTTAAATTTATATATTTTATTTATTATAGAATTTATATCTAAATTATAATAATAAAAAAATTATTATTCTTATATGAAATGAGAGTGTGATATTATGTAATATTCATGGATTTAATTAATACCCAAGTCATGTTCATGTAAAATTTTCTGTTAAAAGTAGTAATTTAGAAACATAGACGATAAGGGAATAATATAATCATCCACTATGATTTTTATAGGTGTTATGGTAATGTTAAAATATATGTTTTTACATTTAGTTAACTGATTTACCCCAAACAATAGTAAAATATTTACAAAAGTTACTATTAAAAATACCAAAAATATAAAAGGAAATTATATAAAAAAATTAGACCCATTTATTCCAAAATATGTAATCAATTTTTCAAAATTCCAAACACAAATGTTGAAGTAATTAATTTCAAATTAATGATGTTTTTGGAATTAGATAACATGTTTTAAAAGTTCAAAGATGAAAAATATTGAAATATTTTTACATCTAAATTCAAGGTAAAATTAATTACAATGACCTAATATATGTTAACTGATAAAAAATATATTAATAAATTAAATCAATTTAAATATATAATTTACCACAATAAATAAATTTGATGAAAAATTTAGTTTTCAATTAAAATGAACTATTTTTTTGTATTCATCAAAAAGTGATGTTTATCAAAAATATTACAAAACATTTACCAGTGCAAAATTTTATACTTTGATCTCAAAAAATATGTTTTTTTTCAAATATAACAAAATTTTCAAAATCCTGACTTAAAATGGGTGCTCTATCAAATAGTAGAAAAACATAATTTTTTGAAAATTACTTCATTAATCCTAAAAATTTAATTTATATTGATATCACGTCTTGAAAACACATATGATAAATTTTTTAAAAAGTATAGAATATTAAAAATTCAATATGTGGTTAATATTAGGCATAACCATTCTTTAACAACTAGATTATATATTATATTTAAAAAATATTTAATTACTATATTGTGAATCAGTAATATTGGGTCTTGCAGATATTGCATGAGAACTCATTGTTCTATGTTGCATAATCATAACATGGTGTTTCATGAAATGATAGCAAGCAACATAATTAAATTTATATATAAATGAAAATATTGTAATTCCTCAGGGTGTTAAAAATATAGAAGATCCAAAAATAAATAATGATAATTATTTTAATCCATTTATTGATTATTAACGTATTATATAGATTGACGATGAAACTATAAAAAATGTAGTTTCATAATAATATTTTTCACTAAAATGTAAATTAATATATACAACAACTAACATCCAATTGTATTATTTGTTATGATGATGGAATAAAGATGTTCAAAAAACTATTCTTGACATCATGGGTGAAAAAATTATAGTAAATGGATTGAAATGTAATATTTATTAATTAAATGGGTGATTCATCCTTGATGATCGTCCTTATAGAATGAATTAATCTAACATTAAAAAAGGCAGGATTGAAAGATATGGACATCAAAAATTTATTTCATGTACTTGAGTAGAATTTATAAACACTTCATTATAACTGATTCTCATCCGACCAATTATTAACACATAAAAATGTAGTTTTGAAATACATCACCACTAAATATAGAACAATAATTTAGGAACATTCTACATTGTTTTAACTAGATCATTTAAAACTTGATATGTGTAATGAATAATAAAATGGTATATTTTGATAACATATTTTACACTATGTTTTACACACCCTAAAACCGAAATGATAATATAATTCTATGTTTCAATAATAAGAAAATTTCTAGGCATTAATAACATAATTTATATTACTATGACAATCCCCAAAATTTATTATTGGAAAAACAATCATAAAAAATCAAAAATTATTTTTATATTTTTTCTACCATTGGATAATAGATTTTTGGTAACTGGTTGACTATGTTGTTAATTAGTATTGTTTTGTCTAAAATGGATATATTACATCTTTGGAATGTCATGATTTTAATAAGGTAATGAAAATATTACTTTAGATATTTATTAGTTTTTTTTCAATTATTTTATTTTGTATTTGTTCAGCACAATGTATTATTGTTTAAATAATAATTAAATAAAAATAGAATATAATTTATTAAATACGTAATAAAAATATATTTTCATAATTTTATTTATATTGGAAAACAGATTTCCAGCCACTTTCATTGATTTAATAGAAAATTTTAAAAATAATATATCATATAAACATTTTTTGTGGGAAATAACATTCCAATATATGTATTCATATATAGATATATAAAGATATTTAATATAACAGTAAATAAAATAAAATAAATTTAATTTTCAATTAAATTATCATATATTGTGGGGAAAATTTACATTTTATTATCTTTTTATATTCATTATTAATATCAATTAGATCATTTTTAATGGGTCTCAATAAGGGTAATATCGGTGAACTAATATAAAACTAATTCTAAGACATAAAATAGCCTAATCGTGGAATTTGGTGGTGATTATGAATAATAAATTTATGGAAAAAATAATGCAAAAACATGTCTATGTTTTTTTTCAATTTTGGATAAATAAAATAATTTTCCAAATATGATCAAACAAAATATATATTTTTTAAAATAAATATAAATTATTTTTTTGGTACATTATATACTTATGAAATCATTTGACGCTAATAGATTTTTGTATTTTAGGTTATTCTTTTCATGTTTATAATTTTATTCAATATATATTTGTAATGAAATTAAAATATATTTTTTGAAAATGATTGGTGATATTGAAATGTAAAATAATTGAAGAGAATATAGTTATAAATTAATGATAAGTGTCCTGGAAAGGGATGTGTAGTTTATTAGAGATACAACATCATACATAAATGCAGAGTTGAAACATTTACAGAAGTATAATATATATATATATATAATATAGTGTAAGTATTTGTGAGGAAGACATGTACTAATTTAAATATAACATGATGTTAACAATATGATAAATTTTAATGTGTTAATAGCTGACGAGGGGACTGAATATGTAATTTATAGAGTATAAATATCATGCTGATACATAAAAAACCCATTATTGATTATTTATAATAGTTAATATCTGATTGAATTGAGATTAAAAAAATCTATATGGTAGAATTTGATCATTAATTTAATGGGTTGTTTAATTACAATACTTTATATAAAGAGTAGTGAAAATATTATATGACATCGATGATGAGGTGAGTTTTCTTTAATATAGAAATTTTAAATTTCATACAATGATTTTTAATATTCTATTAAGTGTTGGTAGAATTATATGTGGTTTTTTATTGTTTTTTAGTTGAATATAATTGTGTAAATTTGATTTTTTCATGACCACTCCCCAAAATTGTACCCATTAGGGGAATGTAATAGATAAAGAGAGATAATGATGTTCGGTACATGGGTTGAATAAAATAATTAAGTGTATATAATTAATCACATAGGAGGAATTACCCATATTATTATTCATGATGTAAGAGATAAGATGATAAGAACAAAAAAACAAATTAATAACAAATAAAATAAGCAATAACCATTCATAAATGAAATGACACACCAATGAGAAAACTAAATAACTATAATAGATCCTTAAAAATGACCATTTATCTCAAATAGATTATAAAAAAATCCCGAATATAGTAATTTATATCTCGACAATCAACCAATCGATGTTGAAAATAAATATTGTTTATATCTATTAGGGGGACATAAAATGTGTTATCAGTAGTATAAATTCTGAAATCTCTCATAAAAATTGTTAAAAATCATAATAGATTACATTAAATAAACAAATTAAACTAACTCCTAATAGAAATTGGATTACTATGCTTTCCCTATAATGACCCAAACATTCATTAATGGAAATTCTTCTTGATCTAATTAAATGCATTATTATGGTTATATGAAATGTGAACATCATTAGTTTTATATTTTGGGATTTTAGAATACCATTACGAATTTTGACCGTTGCTGATATAGATGTTGAATAGTGATCACATGATTAGTAAAAATATAGGGCTTTAAGATATAAAATTTATACAGACAAAAGAAGTAATGTACTGATCTAGTAGATTTTTTCTGTATGAAGCCCATTTGTTAGAGCTCAGAAAGGAGGTGGCATCCTTTGGGTTTTCTCTGACCAATCCCAATATGTGCTTGAAATAATTAAGCTTGAGTAGAACCGACTACGAGAGAATTGGATGTTAATAGAGATTACCACCCTAGCAATGTTAACTGAGCCACCCCAAGAGTCTGTTTCCATCGCACACCATACCCTTAGGTCATATGAGGGTGTTATAAGGGGTTATGTATCAAGACCTTAGCACTATGATTATGTGCATTATTTTTTTATAAATAATGTGCATTCATTTTATTATTGATATTTATAAATAGTTTTTAAAACAAAAATAGTATTTTTATTTAATATTCAACTAAGAAATATATTTTGGTGAATTAATGGATTTATGAATTAAATAATATTTTAATAAAATATTATTATTATTATATTACTATTTATTAAATTTAAATTATCGTATAATTTTTTGAATGGAATTTTAATTTTTAATAATGTTTGAAAGCTGTTTTTGTCAAAACCAATGAATTTTCAACAGATGTCGTTTTTTTTAAAGTAAAAAATTAAAATATTTAGAAAATTGTTTATATAAAATTAATATTATTTTTGGAATCAGGTCATAGAAATTATTCAATAGTGATTTCTTCATAATTTTCTGAGATAGTCGAATTCTTGGGTAATAATTAAATAATTATTAAATTTATAATGTGTTTTAGGACATCATAATGACCCAATATTGATGTAATAAATACTATAAAAATTATTTTCGGCCTATATATGTTTTAAAATATAAATAATTTTATTTCATATTGGTTTTATTTATTATAAAAATCTTTAGTAGACCCTCTAGGACTTATAAAACATTTTGAGTTTTTAAATTGTTTTCCTAGAGAGTGTGACTCACCTCCCCATAACAAATCCTATTATTTTCAGATGTTAGTCCATTTTCCTTAAAAAATATTGTATTCCACTCCCCTTTGGAAAAAACCTTGGGAAAAACATGGGATGGATTGTGGTTTTGAATATTTTATTGTGTGGTGACCCAAACCTAAATAATAATGAATTTCCACTTATATCTTATATAAACTCACCCAAGCTCACACTTCCACTTATCTCAAAGCCTTTTTGGTTCACCCAACCACTAAAAACCTTTCTATATAATCCTCACAAGGTTCCCAAGCTCACATGATGCCTCTTTCAAGACTCTCCGAAGCCGTTGGGATCACACTTCAAAGTAAGGGATTTCTTCCTTCTTCATTTTTTGTCACAATTTCATTAAGTTAATATGACCTTTATTCAATTAAAATTTTTTTTGTATGATTTCTCAAATCCCCCATACATCCCAATTTATTTTTGGATTATGGGACACCCATTTTTATCACATTAATGTGTCACATGTACACCAGTTACCATGCCGAAATTCTGTGAGGGATTTCTCTATACAATATTACATCCAAGTAATTATTTTGTATTATGCATCTAAATTACATTATGTTTGTTTTTAAATGTATCTATATTACCATCATACTTTACATTTCATGTAAATATGATTATACACCCCTTTCTCTTGCATCAACCATTTTTTATGATTTCTTATTTCAAGTCGTTATGCTGTCAAAATTGCACTACGATTTTCCAAGCCAATGCCATTGTGTAGTGAATACTATGACCATTTATCTATCATGGGTATTCAACTATATGCACATTTACAAATTTATTATAAATATTCATGTTTTTATATTACATCCCTTTATCATGGAATATATTATGATGATTTATTTCATATGGTATGATCCACGTGGCACACTTATGCATGAAATGAAATGTTTAAGAATGGGTGCGCCCTGATAGCGCTCTAATGCATAGGCTATAGTATAGTATCATGATACTCTATGTGCTATGACTTTTGAGACATGATAATTCATGTGAAATTAGGGGTTACTCATGGTTCATGTTCAATGAGGGTTTACTCATAATCCATGTGCAATGAGGCTTGGATCATTCTAATTCCTTGTTAAGTGTTGTTTCCACATTTCCATGTTATGATTATCATGATTTATCATGCCTTTATGTTCATATTTCTCTTATCCGCCATTAATATTCCTATTTTCTAACATGTATTGTACCCTCATGTAATTATTTTTTTATTCCCGTACCAGGATTTATAGCACACCATTTTTATACATCTCCTCAGTTTATCTCATGCAATGCTAACTACGAGGTAATGTAGTTGTCATGTAATATAAGTTGTCAATAAAGATATTTTATTTCATGTTTTAAGTTGTTATGTAATGATCTTAATCCCCAAATACACTATTCCTCTCAATATTCCATATTGTAACAAGTGATGTTTATGTAATAAATCAGGATTTAGTGTATAATAAAAAATAGAGTTTCAATAGTTGTTATCAGAGTATAGGTTTAGTTATTTTTGGTATTAGTATTATAAAACCCTAGTGAATCCTTATAGACAAGACTATGTATAATAAAAACATCCGTACGAATTTTTGGGTATTGAGTAAGTAGTGTATAATGAAAATA
Organism: Viscum album; assembly: GCA_963277665.1. Classification (NCBI taxonomy): domain Eukaryota; kingdom Viridiplantae; phylum Streptophyta; class Magnoliopsida; order Santalales; family Viscaceae; genus Viscum; species Viscum album. The sequence goes on along the minus strand of OY728151.1, from coordinate 1,823,582,075 downwards.
CATCCCTTCCTAGATACGATCAGGTTGAGGGGGCTCTAAAACCGATGTACCTAGAGGTGAAAACCCTTACAAGGAGTTTCAGACTTGATCCGGGGTATCCGAGTACATGAAAACAGGCCTAGCTTCACTCTTGGTCCCAACACTCCCATGGGATATGCATTAGTAAATTCACAAGAATAGTACAAACAATTATTATGAGAATTAAAAATATAATCCCTAATAATTTATGTTGGATAACATATTTTGAAGCCAATAGATTCATAAATTAAGGAAATAAAATCTATTTATAAGTCATCTGTTTTGTACTTGGATTCCCCTTTATGTGTTAATACATTAAGATAATCATCCCTATGTCTATATTTTAGATAGTTGATCCTAAATAAAAAAGTGATTGGTATGGTTCTCTTCCATGGTTCTATGCATTATTTTATAACCCAAAAGTTTATAAGAACAATCCCAGCACCACGACAATTCATGGAAGTGAATATGTTGATGAGTACGGAAAATGGAGAAATTATTGCATCCCATGAATAGAACTCCTCCCTTGTTATAATAAGTGGATTGAACATCTTGAAGAATTTCATCATACTACCTCCGGTGTAATATGATATAATTGTTGGCATGGATTAGCTTTCCCTATATAGAGACAATATAAATTTCTGTGAGAGGGAAATCACTCTCCATGGGAGAATCGACCCCTGATTCTATACATGTGCAAGGAGGAAGATGAAGCTTCTTTTTCTCCATCATCTCAAGCGTGGATATTAATGCCCTATGAGAACACATATCTGGCTCATATGATTGTGTCTAAGGAGGAAACCGTCCCCGAAGACATGCCTATTATGTTTGAATTTGCTGACGTGTTTCCCGATGAATTTCTTGGACTTCTTCCTAGAAGTAATGTTTAATTCTCAATTGAACTTATACCTAGGGAGTTTCCAATATCAAATACTCCATATAGAATGGTTTTTGTGGAGTTTGAGGAGCTGAAAAAACAACTACGGGAGAATCTAGAAAAAAGGTTTATATGCCTGTGTGCTTCACCATGGGTTGCATGAATCCTCTTGTTTAAGAAGAAGGATGGGTCAATGCTCCCTTACTTTGATTATTGTGAGATTAAAAATCATTTTAAAGAACAAGTATCCTCTCCCATGAATTTATGAATTGTTCTATCTGCTCCGTGGATAACAATACATCCCACGGTGGATTTGATGTCGACATATTATCATGTATGGGGGAAGAAGAATGATATCTCCAAGACTGCTTTTTGTACAAGATACAAGCACTATGAATTCATAAAAATGCCTTTGAAACTCACTTATGTAGCAAAATATTCATTTACTAGATGAATATAGTCTTTAGATATTACCACGAGAAATTAATGTTAGTCTTCATGGATGATATTATCAAATACTCCAAAACCAAGGAATATTATGAGGAGCATCTATGAACTGTACTAGAGACCTTGCGAAAGGAGAATCTCTATGAAATGTCCAAAAACTGTGAGTTATTTTTGAAGGAGGTATCTGTCATTGGAAATATCATCAAAAGCAATTAGATATCATTGGATCCCTCCAGGATAGCTGTAATTGAGTGGTGGCCAATTCCAACACCAGTTGTGGATATCCGTAGCTTCTTGGGGTTAGCAAGATATTATCGGCGATTTGTGAGAAATTAATCAAGATTGTTCAACCCTCTTACCCAGGTAACATGGAATAGAGTAATGATTTCTTCGAGTGATGAATGTGAAGCAAGCATCAAGGAGTTGATAATGAGGCTTATTCCTACACCCGTTCTCACTATACCCACATGTCGAGGAATTTTTGTTGTATTTAGTAATGCATCAAAAAATGGATGAGGCAGTGTGTTGATGCAAAATGACAAAGTCATTGACTATGCTTCAAGGCAATTGAAAATTTATGAGCAGAATTATCCCACAAATGATCTAGAGTTGGATGCAGTGATCTTCACCTTAATTTTTTTTTGGCATTATCACTTTTGGGAGAAGTGTGAAATATATATAGACAAAAAAAGCCTCAAGTATATATTCACACAGAAAGAGTTGAAAATGCACCAATGAAGATGGTTAGACATAATAAAAGGCTATGAAGGCTCTATCAATTACCACCCTTGGAAAGCGCAAAAGGTGGAAGGTGCTCTATGTATAAAGGACCCAATGATTCTATCATTGAAGAGAATTGAGAATTATTCAACCTTTTTATATTTTATGATGATGGAAATGGGAATCATAAAAGAGGGAACATCGTCAATCCTTTCACAAATGATTTCTCAACCATCCATTTGGGAAAGGTTAAATGATGCTAAAAAGGATGATGTCATAATTAATAAGAAATTGGAATCTATTAGAAATGGGAAATACTTAGAGTTAAATTTTAATGAAGAAGGAATTTTGAGATTTTGGAAAAGACAATGTGTTCCATCAAGTTTAGATATGGAGAAGGAACATTTGTATGATGCACGCCATCCAAATATCTCTATTCAATTAGGCAATAGAAAGATATATCGAGATCTCTGAGAGAATTATTGGTGGGATAATATGAAGTAGGAGATTGTTGAGTATACATCAAAGTGCTAGGTGTGTTAGAAAGTTAAGGTAGAGAGGATCAAGTCTTAGGGGAAGAGTCAACCATTTTCCATACCAAAATGAAAATGGGAGAACGCCACCATATACTTTGTCACCGTACATCTGAAGACATACAATGGAAAAAAATCAATCAGGGTTTTTGTGGATCGTCATACAAAGTCTGCACACATCAATGAAATTCAAGAGGATTTTTCATTGGATCAAATAGCAAGGATATATCTTAGGTAAGTGGTAAGGATGCATGGAGTGCCACTATCTATTGAAACTGATCGAGATCCAAGATTTACCTCTATGTTTTGGAAGAGTCTTCATCATGATCTGGATACTGAATTGAACTTCAGTACGACCAATAATCCTCAAATGGATGGCCAATCTGAGTGAACTATTCAGACAATGGAGGATATGTTTAGATCATGTTCTAGATAATTCCAAGGATGGTGGGACCAACATCTTCAATTCGTTGAATTATTTTATAATTACAGCTTCCACTTGATCATCTATATGGAAACAGCTTAATCCCTTTATAGTAAAAGGTGTAGAACATCGTCGTGTTGGGATGAAGTTGGTGACCGAAAGCCGCTAGGACCTAAAATGGTCGATGAAATAGTGTAGAAGGTGAAAACCATTTAGCAACATATCAAGGTAGCCGAGAGTCGACAGAAGAGTTATGCAGATAACAGTCGATGAGATCATGAGATTAATGTAGGATACATGGTATTTCTACACATATCCCTATTGAATAATTTCATGAGGATTGGATAGAAAGGGAAGTTAAGTCCTAGGTACATCGACACCTTCGAGATTCTTAATCGTGTTGGGGTTGTGGCCTATCGACTAGCACTTCCACCTTCCATGGCCGAAGTACATGTTTTCTTTTATGTTTCCATATTAAGGAATTACGTACCCTACCCTTCACATGTACTCTTTTCATAGCTATTATAGATATAGGATGATCATTTTTATAAGGATCAACCAGTGAAGATCTTAGATCATAGAGAAAAAGTTCTACGAAATAAGACAATGCCCCTCGTCAAGGTGATGCGGTGAAACCACAAGTTTGATGACGAGATGTGGGAATCAGATGAAGTGATGAAGAAAAGTTACCCACATCTGTTTTAGTGTTGGAAAAGTTAATTTTGAGGGCAAAATTTCTAATGGGGGGAAGATTGTAACGACCCAAACATTCATTAATGGAAATTCTTCTTGATCTCAATAAATGTATTATTATAGTTATATAAAATGTAAACATCATTTGATTTATGTTTCTGGATTTTAAAATACTATTAAAAATTGTGACCGTTTCTAATATGGTCATTGAACAACGATAACATGATTAGTATAAATATAGTGCTTTAACAAATCCAATTTACTCAGAAAATGGAAGCGATGGCCTCATCTAGTAGATTTTCTCCATATGAAGCCTATTTGACAGAGCTCATAAAGGAGTTGGACTCATTGGTATTCTCTCTTGAACAAGCCCAATCTGAGCTTGATCACTTTATGCTTGATCGGAACGTACTACGTGAGAAGTGGATGTTAATAGATATTACCACCCGAGCGATGTTATCCGAGCCACCCCAAGAGTCTGTCACCATTGCACACCTTACACTTTATTATTATGTGATTGTTATAAGGGGTTATGTAACAAGAATATTGAACTATGATTATGTGCATTATTTTTGAATAAATAATATGCATTCATTTTATTATTGTTACTGTTTAAATAGTTTTTAAAACACAAATAGTATTTTTTGTTAATATTAAACTAAGAAATATATTTTTATGACATAATTGATTTTTTAATTAAATTATATTTTAATAAAATATTATTATTATTAATATATTAATTTTTATTAAATATAAATTATCGTATAAATTAATGAATGGAATTGTATTTTTTATTAAAGTTTAAAAGCTGTTTTTTTCAAAACACATGTATTTTCGATAAATGTTGATTTTTATTTTAAAAGTAAAATTTCACATAATTAAAATATTATTTATATAAAATGAATATTATTTTTGGAATAATGACATTTAAGATATCCAATGGTGAATTTTTTATAATTTCCTAAGACAGTCGAATTTTTGGGTAAAAAATAAATACCATTTAAATATATAATTTATTTTATGACATCATAATGAAAAAATAGTGTTGTAATAAAATACTATAAACATTATTTTCGGCCGATATATGGTTTAACATTAAAATAATATGATTTTATATTTGTTTTAATTATTCTACAAAGCATTAGTGGACCATCCAAAACATATAAAACATTTTGACTCTTTATATTGTTTTCCTTGAGAGTGTGACTCACCTCCACACAAGAATCCCTTTTATTTTAAGATGTTTGCCAATTTTCCTTATAAAATATTGTTTTCCACTCCCATTTGACAAGAACCATGGGAAAACCCATGGGATGGTTTGTATTTTTGTTTAGTTTAATGTGTGGTGACCCAAACCTAAATAATAAAGAATTCCCTATCCTTTCCTAAATAAACCCACCCAAGATCCCACTACATCATCACTAAAAGAATTTGGAGTTCATCCACACTCCTACCTACTATCTGTAGAATATTCCCAAGGAGCTCCATGCTCTCAATAATCATCTCTCAAGCCTCTCCTAGTCGTTGGGATCACACTTCCAAGTAAAGGATTTCATCCTTTTTCATATCTATCAAATTTTATATTTAAGTTTTTATGACTTTTTTTACAATCACAAATGTTGGGGTATGATTTCACATCTCCCCCATTCCTTCTGTTTTATGTCTGGATGATATGATACCCCTTTCTCTCTCATTAATGTGTCCCATGTATACTCGTTACCATGCAAAAATTCTGTAAGGGATTTCTCTCTCCTCTTTTCATCCAAGTAATTCTTTTGTATTATGCATCTTAATTCCATTATATTTGTTGGGACATGTTTCTATATGACCCCATTAATTTCCATGTAATTTAATTATGATTAGACACCCCTTTCCCTCTCATTAACCATTTTTTATATGGTGTTATTTCAAGTTGTTATGCTATAGAAATTGCTCTATGATTTCCCAAGCCAATGTCACTGTGTAGTGAATACAATTCTCATTTATATATCAAGGGTATTCACCATTATGAACATTTACTTAATGATTATAATGTTTCATTTATGTATTATACATCCCTTTATTGTTGAATAAATTATGATGATTAATATCATGTTGTATGATTAATGTGGCACACTTATGCTTGAAATGAAATGTTTAAGAAATGGTGTGCCATGATAGCTCTCCAATGCATTGGGTAAAGTATAGTATCATGATATTCCAAGTGCAATTAGTGTGGACTCATGCTAATTCAAATTAAACTAGGTGTTTCTTGGGATTTATCTGAAGTTAGGGTTTACTCATGTTCCATGTGCAATGAGCCTTGGCTCATGCTAATTCTATGTTAAGTGTTATTACCACATTTCCATGTTATGATTATCATGATTTATCATGACTTTATGTTAATGATTCTCTTGTGCTCCATTGATATGCCAATTTTCTAACATGTATTGTATGCCAAATTTTATTCCTTGTTTATTCCCTTACTGGGCTTTATAGATCACCCTTTCTTATAGATGTCCTCAGGTTATCCCTTAAAAAGATAAGTACAAGGGAATATAGTGGTAATGTAAAGTAAGTTTTCATTAAAGATGTTGTATTTCACGTTTTATGTTGTTATGTAATTGTCTTATGCTCCAAATAAACAAGACCTGTAATTATTCTATGTTTTAAGAAGTTATGTTTATGTAAGAAATCATGATTTAGAGTGTAATAAATAATAGGGTTACCATATTTCCCTTCCTTAATATGGATCACTCACCAAGTATCATATAAATGTAATCATATATTTTCCAACAAAATAGCATTATCGGTACCCAACAACCACTTCCACATGGGTTTTCCTCTATTCCCCAATATATCATCTCTTGGGAAATATTTATCCAAAACTAAACCAAAGTGATTTCACCTAATATTTATTAATATATCATGAATGATATATATCACATTATATAATCTTTACATGCAGCATGTCAAGATATTAAATGATTATTTCCTAAGATCCACCATAGTTTCACATTGATAATTACACCTCAATCAATCAAAAAACATACATGACATACCAATAATAATCCATATGTTAATATATACATTGAGATAAATGTGTGTGAAATAACTAAAACACATTACATGCCACTATAAAATTATAAGTGACAGATAACCACTATCTATTCCTGAACATAATACACCAAGGATAAGATATTGGGGATAGATGGGGTTGTAAACCATATGATCCTCATTGACATGGTAGAAATAGAAAACTACCTCCCATAAACAACTAGGTTATTTTCAACCTACTAACAATCCTAGGTTAGTATATGAAATTACAAAAAAATAGATAAATATATCTCTCTTTGAACTACACTATGGGAAACTACCTATCTTTTTACTCATCTTCCCCTAACATTTAAAAGGATTCCTGACTGCCACTATTAAGTTCTATGTATAAATTATGAATAAAAGATTTGAGCATCATTTAATTATTTCATTATTTAAAAACTAATAAAGTAGTAGGATTATAATTTTCAATATTATCACTTTAATATTCTAAACCAAGTTTTATCAATATTAATAATTATTTATTGGTATTCCCAATAATGTCATCATTATTAAAAATTCACCATGAACTAAAACTATTTTTAAATTAATTCCAAATCAGTTTAGAAAATTTCAATTACTATATTAATAATCATGTTCTAAAAATTAATCAATACCATCAAAATTAATAACATCAAAATACCTCCCATGGTTGGAAGAATATCTTATAAATAACATCTGGATATTGAGCCATCAAATAATAATCTAGAGAGATGTATGAAATGTTGATAATCTTGATATTGAGCAAGTCGCAAATACCACATTCCTCTAGATAATTAGGCATAAAATCACAAATGAAATTTCATTCCAATATCTTCACCATAAATATATACCAATTCCACAATCATTATCATTTCTATAACAAATTCCCACCATCACCATCAAAACAAGTATCCCTTGAAAACATCCCTACTTCAAGCATCGCCACCCATTACACATCAATTATTCCAACAATAAATATAATAATTCCACAAAATAGTGGAAATATATTCATACTTTTTTTATACATATAAAATATATTACATTCACATAATGTCAAAGGAAAATATGTCTATTGAATACAAGTCGTTATGGAATCATTCAAAAAACTACCTAGTCCTATAGCCCACAATAAATAATTATGAAACTATTTAATTTTCATTAAAATATATAATTGAAAAATTAATAATGCATAAATCAATGTTGGATTATGGATTAAAATTTTAATTGATAAATACTATTTAACAGATCTAGAATTATTCCATATCATTATCTTTCATATATCATCAATACTGATTGAAATACAATATACTAATTTTATTAGTATACATGAAACAATATCATTAACTTATAATTTAATTTCTATCCAAATAAACCATTCATAAAAATAATAATTAAATGTGTACTAATATCATATAAATTTACAAATGATACAATAATAATATTCAATCAAAAATTCCATGTTATTAATTTAATTTATACATTAAATTACCTAAACAGTAGATAATTCCCATGTCAAATGCAATAATTCCCAAATTATATAAATTTTATCATCATTAGTATATTAAATTGCTCAAAACCATGGAAGAATGTAAAATTGATTTTATCAAATATTAGTTTGGAAATAACATTAAATTAGTTTTTATTCATGGATAAAATTTAAAATAATTATCGTTATTCTAAAACATTAAATTATTTATTTTCTACTTCTTAAACTAATTATATTACCTTTTTTCATGTGAATAAATTCTCAAAACCATTCGCTAAATTTAAATAATTACTATTAAATATATATCTATCCCACATTATATTTCAATATTTTATGACAATCATACATTTACACCATATGTATTATTAGTCAAAATTGATTTCTATAATAACAATTATATCATGTTAAAAAATATGCATCGAATAAATATCTATTTCATTCCTAACACATCAATAATATTTTAAAATATATGATTATACTCCGTTAGAAATTATGGAAATATTTACTATTCAACAACAATATATCACAACAAGAATCTCATCATCGAATTTTGATAATTCAATATTAAAATATAAGATGTCATTATGAACTTAATTTATATTTTTTTATACGGTTATGATTAATCACATAAATTAATATAATTATTATAACTTATTTGTGAGTATCATTTTAAAATAAAATATATGGTAAGTTTCCAATCCATTATTTTTTATGAATAAATATACAATGATGAATCCAACAAAAGGAGAGGGAAATATTTCCTCAACTAGGAAAATGTAGACTGATAGTAGGGGAAGCATCAAAAGATTTCTCAAAAGTCTTAAAACTCATGAATGTCAGGGTTTTAGATCACCATATCTAAAGAAAGAAACATATAGACTCAATTGAGAGAATGAAATCCATTTTTAGTATCAACATATTACATAGCATTGATATTATATAACCTTAATAATAAATTATATTTATTACATATTTTATTTTTATTTAACTCAAATCTTGATTTTGAACAAAATCAAAAAACTATATATTTTAGATAAAACTAAAAACGAGTCAAAATCATTTAATTTCATTATTTTTGGAATTATAAATCTAAATATAAAGTTAAATTATTATTCTAGAAGTGGAAAATGATAAATGGTGATAAAAAAATATTCTTTTACAAGGGAACTAAATAATGGTATCTTGGTTTTACCCTTATGCAACCCCTATACATCACATTAGAGTATGTAGGATACCCTTTTGAAACCTTGAAAGCCTTATCATGCCAATATAAAACAACTAAGAATTCTTTATAACCGTACGTAGTGGCTTCTAAACTTCATACGGTACATTGAAATTCAGGTTTACCCTAACGACATTTGGAAATTAAATTAGACTATGGTATTAAATCAATGGCTCACCCTTATTTATAATTTAAAAAAATACCTCTACCTTTATAAAAACCATTAAAATTAACTTTTATCATTACTGAAACTATGTAAAACAAGAATTAATATAACATAAAAGGATAGAATTGAAAAAATGTAATGGTGACATCAAAAATATTAAATTTTCAAATACAAAGACATGTTATTAATTATGTTAATCATTTTGATCACATCCAAAGAACCCAATTTAACATTTAAATAACATTTGAAATGTTTATATAAATTCAACATTCACATTCAATTATATGAAATCTATATAATTTAAAAAATTATCTTAATAATAACATCTAAAATTTTCGAAATTGATCCATAACCACCAAACACCTAGAATAAAAATGTTTGGGACTAGGAAAATATGGACCTAACATTACATACGTCATAATAAATTTTCACCCATTAGAATTAATAAAACACTATAAATGGGAGGGATGGAATAGGGGATAAGTAAACCACCCAGTAAGGTATGAATCAAGGTTCTCCCTATATTTATGAAATTAAAGACATTATAGAGGATCAAATAGTATTTTTCTAAAACACATAAAAACAGTTTAAAAAAATCTATCAGAGGATGAAAAACTCAAAAAACAATCCAATTAATTATATATTCCATAAATTGTGTATTCTATAAGGAACCAACCTAAAAAACATAAATTTATGTTCAATAAAGAATTAAAATTGAGGATCAACTCAGGTTTAGTGTTTTAGAGAAGAAGGGAATAACTATTACATAACAACAAGAATATTAAATGTAGACACTACTACTCAGTACCCATTTTTTATAAAATAAATACACTTAAAAAGAATCATGTCTAGTTCCATGTTTTAGACAACATGAACTTTCTATTATCCCATCCTTGACCCTTATTCAACATAATGTCATGTGGAAAACATTTCAAAAAAACTTGGAATGAGTATAAAAATCTCAGTATGGGTTATAAATTAATGAAGGAAAACATTAGTCCATCAATAAATAAAAAGTTCTGAAACATTACTTTTCAATCATAACATACCTTATGAAATAAGATGATTTATGAATAACATATAGAAATCATAAATCATAGATGTAACTTGTGCAATCCATATCATTATTATAATGTAGCTATCACAGATATATAGGGAGTTACATTGGAATACACACCATATAATATTCCCTAAACATCATAGGAGAAACATTAACGTTTACCTCCGTCACATTACCCAATGCATTAGGGAGATATATCGAGGTCCCCTGCCATAGGTTTATTATGGAACCACACATATATGTTAAAAATTCTCAATAGCCATAACATATTCATTACACATAAAACAAGCATAAAGGAAATATAAAATTTCCACATTGAAATCACAATGTATCATTTCAAGATGTTGACATAATCAATGATTTATAAAAAAATTTACAAATCCATTGAAAACATTTATTAAAGAGATTTTTGAATCATAGTGTCTCATACCACATTGAATCTTTTTTGAGAAATTTTAATTTCAAAACATTCATTTCTATATAAAAAATATTTATAACCATATTTAAAATGTGGACATTAATGAGAAATATTTATAATAAAAAATCATTAAAACATTTAAAATGATATTTCAGTTAAGGAGTTCCCTACCAAATGATAGATGCTTGAATACAAATTTTTGAGGAATAACATTAAATAATAACATTATAATATCATTACAATAATGGTATTCATAATATATTATTCCAATGGACATTATATAAACCATATAATAGTGAATTTTCATATATTAACAATAAGGTCTCAATGGAATAAAAATTGAGAGAAAATCCCTTATAAAGACGGGATCCTTTGATTAAGGATAAATCAATTATAAAATTATGTATGAAAAATATAAGTACACACAATGTGATTTGATATTTAGTGTAATACAATCATAGGTCATTCACACATATACATAGAATGACACTATCTACAATTAGAAGTTTAATCGAAATAATTGAAATTGGGTTAAAAAGATCCCTTACACGAATTTGACAGCCTAATGGCATCACATTAAAATTCAGAAAATGAATTGATGAGAGAGAAAAGGGTATCACATCACCTTGACATAAAATTTTCAGCAATAAGGGTATAGAAGAACATATCCCAACATAAGAATATGTAAATTAAAATACGTAACAGAAATAAGTCTTTTAAAATGGTTTGGGTGAAAGGATCCCTTACCGATTTGGTAACATATGAAACATACACCAAATGAAAAAATGATCATACAATGAAAATGTAAATAACCATAAATTAAATAATATTACACAAATAATACAAACATTGATAGTACATACACAACAAAAAATAAAATAGTGGTAAATATAGCATCAATCTAATGGGTATAAAAAGTGAGATAAAATCCCCTTACCACATTGTAATAAATATATTCATACATAAAAAAGTTAATAAACACCAAATGAATAATATAAAAACATCAAAATAATGAGAATAATTATCATATATAACAAATTTTAGACCATAATAAACCACATGTAAGACATTTTTGGTGAAGAATGGAAATCTCACAGAATTAAAAGTGAGATAAGAAACCCCTTACCACGTTGAAATAAATCGAGTCGTAAGACCAAAAGATAATAAACACCAAATTAATCAGATAATTCCATGAATATAAATTTAATAATGATAATATATATATAAAGAAAGTAAAAAAATTCACCCCATGCAAAAAATAAGTGGTGAATAATGGAAATCTCACAGAATTAAAAGTGAGATAAGAAGCCCCTTACCTGAAGTCCGACTTGTCTTTTATGTTCCTTATTATTCCTGAATAATAAAAATAAGTTATTTAAACTTTTATTAATTAACCTTTTCATGTTTATTATTCATTTAATATCACTTATCACATTTATACAACAATTAGTTAATCATTTGAGTTCATATTGAACATTTTGTCAATGTTCGGAACTGGAGTCAAAAATGAGCTTCTTTTAATTAAATGTTGTTCCTATGTTCATAATTCCTTTATATAAAGAATTATATTCATGATTAATATATCATATATATCATATATGTCCTGTATATATATGTATTTATAACAATACAAAACTCATGGAGATAAGAAATGAAATGCATCGTTCATGGAGATGGTAAGTTATACGTACGCATGAACGCTACTTTAATTAATGTTTAATATTTTAATGCAAGAAAACATATTTATATATAGGTAAATTATAAATAAAGTATAATATAATATATAATTTCATTAACCCCAAACATTATACGTTCCATGTATGGCATGAACGAGTCATGTCATTTTGAGGGGGTGGTAGTCTGCACTTCCCCAAATGAAATTATCCTATTTACCCATTATGGAAACAAAAAAGGTATGATATAAATGTAAAATAAATTATTAAAGAGATAATATAAATATAATAAAAATCCTATAAAAATAACATTTCGTCATAATGGCCAACATGAGAGGTGGTTGGAGATATTTGAACAAATATTGTTTCGTGAGGTTGTAGTTCACCGTCCATAGAAACAGTATGTTCATTACCCATTAGACAAAGGTGTGTGTAACTATAGTTAAAATAAATCTCATCAAACCAACCTAATATATTTCTGATAATTTTTTATTTATAAAATAATTGAATAAAATTTTTTAGGGGGTTCGAGAAGTAAAATAAAATAAAATAACCTAAGATAAGATGTTACTTTTAAATTGGGTATCTCCCTTTTGTTTGAACCCAAAGGTTCACATTAAATGACTTATGCCTATGGAAAGTCTTATAGTAGGAATGGAGATATGTATGGAGCTTAATTTTTCAGATTTTTGATGAGTAATGAGGCTTGAGAGGTGTGAGAAATGGGTTAGATGTGAGGTCTTTTTATAAGGGGGATCATTATGAATGTTTGAAAATATTATTTTATTATATAATGATTTTCGATATATAAAGTTTCAAAAGACATTAAATTTTATGATAAGATGACTAATGTTAAACCTAAAGTCCTACAATTATAATTGGATAGGTTTTGGATATTGTTTTAATTTTTATAATCTTATTTATTATAATCATTAGTTAATGAGGTAAAAACTGCATCATTATTCTGTCATAAATAATTTTATTTATTCGATGTCTGAAAATTATATAACAAATACCATGATGTAGTAAATATATTTTTATTACCATATAATATCTATATTCTAATAGATAACATATATATCCCTAGGTAAAAAGTGATTTACTAAAAGATATATGTTTTTGTCATTTTTGCATTTACATTAAATTAATTAATATAAAGTGTAATTATTACTCATATGTGTCTCTATGGGGTCTGAAAATCCACCCAAGGATTCCCTTGTCCATACATGTTTCATACAAGAGGACTAGGACACATTTTAGATTAAAATTTATATTATTACAATATTATTTTTACCCATTTTTACATGATATACCTTTAAACCATTATTAATATAATATTCTCTAGAAGTAAATATTCCTAATTTATATAAATAAAATTTCATATTTTAAAAATATGGACTTATATATAAAAAATACGGAAACCATTTTTCCAAATTCAATACGTATATGTACAATGAATTGATTTAAAATTATTTCTCGTTGTCAAAACAAAAAGTGTGTTTTTATGATATAATAACTGCCAAAAGATTAACACATGTTTATGTCCAATTTCAATGTAAAATTATATAAAAGGACTAAAATTGGATTAATTGGTAAAAAAACAATATAATTAAACTTTAAAACCAATTAAAAAGAATTTGTAACCATAAAAATAAATTTTATTAAATGGTAGTTTTGATTTAAAATACAGAATTTTTCATTATTAATTAAAGAAATGGACATTATCAGAAAAATACCAAACATTCATCCTAAGTAAATTTTGAGGTCCCTATTCTAAAGAAGAATATTATTTTGTCATATAAGATTTTTTTTTGAAAAAACTAGATTTAAAAAGGGTCCACCTTCAAATGGCGGTAAAATGACCATTTAAAGAATATGAGAGTATTTATGCTTAAAATCTGATCATTTATTATTTTAAGCATTTAAAAATTATTTCATAATTGTAACGATATTAAGAAAAAACATGCAAAATCATTTCGTAGTTAGTTATATTCATTCCTGTAATTACAATGTCTACACGTTAATAACTTTTCAAAATAATAGTATTATTATATTAATTTTCGGTATAACTCAACATTTTGTGAAATGATAGATTTTAGGGAAATCTATTGTTTCATGTTGACTGAGGTATCGAAGAAAGCGTCTCCTTTAACATGAAATTTATATCTTATTTATAAGTATTAATATAAATTAAAATATATTATTCTATAAATGCATGGGTCGTTATATCCTTCCTCCTTTTTAGGGAATTGTGTCCTCGCAATTTTAAAACATGGATCAGAAACATGATTGAATGTTTCCTGTCAGAAAAATAGTCAATAAAAATATCACATTAAAAGAATTAATGAAAACTACGTAGGTCTCCCGAGACAATAGGTAATAGGATTCCATGAAAACATTGATATGGAGGAGAGAAAAACCATCATGGTATATTGGAGAGTGATAGAAATCTTGATTAGGAGAAAGTTAATCACCATAAAATCACAAACTTTTGATGGGTTTAATGGTATTTGTTTTCACAATAGGAATATTTAATAAAAAATGTTTCTATTATATGTTAATTTTCATAAATTTGGAAAATTTATTTATGATTGTAACTAAAAACATACGAAAACATACTTACTTGTCATGTAGACTTTCATCCTTTACTAAATACCAACCAAAAACACATTTTTTCATCAAACGTTGAGTATTCTTGATGACATGGTCACACTTGAAGCACTAGAATCAAATTCAAGTGAATCAAATATTCCACAGAAGAAGAATTATATATTTCCCATGTCTCTAGACATTAACCAAAAGCAAAATGGTTAGTACATGATCAAATTATACCCGAAGAATTATAATACTTTATAAGAATAAATAAAACTCTTAATCCCCCAAATTATAAAAACTATACTCAAAGATCAATTGTAACGCCCCATGATTCAATGATATGCTTCTCCTTCAATAATATAGTAGCTTGCGTTGTACGCAACTTCGAATTTTAACACACTTTGACTAATAAAAGTAACCATTATGGATAGTAATACCCACTTTTTAAAATTATCGAAATTTTATATATCAAAATGGACTTCATTTTTGTATTTGGAATATCGAAATTATCCTAAGTTGAATTTTTTGTAATTTTCTGAGAACTTCCAATTTTTAATGAATAGTGAAAAATACTTAAAAACAAAATTTTTAATCAAAATAAATTATAGTGATAAATTATACTATTGAGTGGTTTTAAAGTATAATTAGAATATATTTTTACCTTTTTATCCAAATGGTGGTCATTATAATTAATTTCACTTTGAAATTGGACATAAACAATTGTCAATCTTTTGATATATATTGTTTCTTAAAAACAGGCTATTTGTTGTGACAACGGGAGTTAATTATAAAATTAATTAAATCAACATACATTTTTGGAATTTTGTAAAATAGAAATCATTTTTGAATTCGGAATATCAATTATAGCTTAGGGTGAAACTTTGGCATTGTTCGGAAGAACTTCAATTTTTTATGAATAGTGAAACCACTAAGTGATAGTTAAAAACTGATTTTTCATTTAAATGAAACATTAAAAATTCTATGATTTGATTTTCAAAAATCCAACATACATGGTTGTCATTAGGAAGTAAAATTTGTTTCAATGGGATTCAAATATATTTTTGGTGAATAGTAACATTTATGTTTAATTAATCACGATTAAATGTACTTAGTGAAATTTAAGGTAAAAATGATATTATAAAATATGAAAATACCTTTACAGTTGTCCTACCCTTATTGGATGAGTCATGGACGGCCAATACAATCCATGAGTCAACTTGGGGTCCCCATGGAGCCACTTGGGTAACAAAATGATAATAATAACTTTTTATTTAAAGTAAAAATAAAATTGTCACAAACATGTGTTGTTTTACTAAAACAATAATTACATGTGGTTATATAAGATAAAATTTTTAATATAAATATTAATAGGAAAGATAAAATTATTTCCTACATCATGGTAATTTTTTTATAATTTTTAGACATTAAATTTATTAAATTATTAATGACACCATGATGATGTAGTGATTACCATACTAATTAACGATTTAAATAAAATGAAAAGATAATGTAAACTATAAGACATAAAAATGTCAAAAACCTATTGGATGAGTATATTTCGAACCCCTATCACCATATAAATTAAATATATAATTGTGGGTCCTCTAAAATACGAAAATCATTTCATAATAATGTAATATTTCATGACATTCCAAGAGTGCCCCTCCTCTCCTATTATAAAAGGCCCCCACCACTACCACCTTATTCACACCTTCCAAGCCATTTGGATCGGCCAAACTCTGACCAAATACTCTCTAAAATTCCCTATCTTACTCTTAGAAGCCTCACATTGGGAATAAGTCTTCCCAAGGAAGCCTTTGGCTCAAATCAATAAGAGTTACCCAATTTTAAGGTATTGTCTTCTCTTATGTTATTTTGTTTTAGTTTGCTTCTCCAACCCCGTAACTATTTTTATTCCTTTATTTTGTAAAAACAACAGAATCTTCAATTTACTAGGATGTTTTTATGAGAAATATTTTATTTACACTTACAGACACCTTTGTCTAATGGTTAATGAACATACTGTTTCTGTGGGTAGGGAATTAATGCCTCACGAAACGATGATTGTTCAATCATCTTTTAACACCTCTCATGGTGGCCATTATGATGAAACTATTTTTATATATGATATATATTATGTTTTTATCCTTATGATTACGTATTTTTCATTTATTTCATACCTTTATGATTTCCATTATGGGTACACATGATAATTTCATTTTAGGAAGTGCGGACTATCGCCCCCTCAAAGTGATTTAAATCGTTAATGCCATATGTGGGATGTATAAAGGATGGAGTAAATGATATTATATATGATATTATCCTGGAATTATAATATAACTTTATATCATTATGATTTAATTCCATTAAATACGAAATAGAAATGAAAGGAGCGTTCTTGCGTACGTACGGCTTACCATCTTCTTGAACAGTGCATTTCATTTTTAACCACTAAACGTTATGTAATATTATGAATGAATGTATATACTGGATATATATGATATATATGATATCTAAATCATGAATATAATTCTGGAGATAATGGATATTCTACCACTTAAACAACTTGTAATTATAAGAAGTTTATTATTGACTCATGTACCAAAGATCGACAAAACGACCGTTATTAACCTAAATGTCTACATAATTTTCATAACAAGGTAATAAGTGATATAAAAGGGATAATGAACTTGAAAAAGGTTCTTAATCAAGTAGATATTAACAATAGTTTATTATTCAGGTGGTTAAAGAACGATCGATTCAAGTCGGACATGAGGTAAGGGAACTTCATAACCCAATTTCTGTTCACTGGGTTAATCTCCTACTTTCCATTTATGTCATGATATTATTATGTCCTATCTAGTATTTTACATTATTTATGTATAGTTATAGTGGATACACATAATAGATATTTTTTATTTAAAAAATGATCTTTTTATGGTACTTCTTCTCAATCTTCTATCATTGATGCATATTTTATTTTATACACATCTTTCTTTTATACGGTGTATAAACCCCTTTGACTTTTACATTTATTCAAATGGAATCTTTTTTAAACGAAGCATTTTACTAGATGACAAAAAGGAATGTTTTTTTGTCGTACGTATGCGACGACAACGACTTCTCCACCACTGTGACCATTATTTGAGTTTCGGCTTCCTCTACAAGCCAAAAATTTTTGAATGAAAAATAAATCCAATGTTTTAATTTTATTTTATTTTGGTATTGAAAATGGTTTTGAATGTGTTTTTATTATTACATCAATATGTTGTACTGATATCTTGTGATTGAAATGTGAAAATGTTATGTTTCCTTTATGCAAGTTTTATGTGATACGATTATGTTATGGTCTATGATATGTTTAAACCTGTTCATATGAGGAATGCATTGGACATAATAAGTGACAGGTGGATCCCGCTATAGCTCCTCGATGCATCGGTAGGTCTCATGAGACAAACTAGTGTCTTGGCACGAGGCCTTGATAAAATAGTATTTGTAGTCTTGGCACAAGGCCTTGGCTACGTGGTTATCATTGTCTGACATTATGCATTCCATCATTATGAAAGTGGTTATTGATATTGCATGTGATTATTCGACCAGTAGAATATCTATGTGAACAAGTAAATGGCATTATCACATTTTACTTTTTCCATATTTTGTTGAAGCTCAAGTTTAAAAGGCTTTTGTTTTAGTCCTACATTTCCTTAAATGTTTATGTTTATTTATGAAAGCTTCCACTATATTGTTATCCTTACTGATCATCTGAGCTCACCCCTTTCAATGTTTTATTTTTCCCAGGATGTGAAGAAATATTTAATGACTGGCCTATAGGGATAGTCTGAAGGGGATAGAAGTGTGGACTATGGAGAATATGTTATTGTGATTTTTCACTTTATGATGTAATGTAACATTTATGAATGTATCTAGTGTTTCCAAGGCTACTAAATGAATCAGTATTTTGAGACTTTATCTTTTGTGATCATGCCAATGTTACGCAATAATGCACCAACTCTATGTAACTGGGGTCGGGGAGTTACATCAACAAGGACCATTCAATAATCAATTGTCCTTGCAATTCTTCAAAATAAAACAACCTAATATTGAAACCCAAAATTCAAAAGGATTTGATCACATAGTCTTCCACAAAAAAACATAACTTTTATCTCCATATAACATAGACTACTCTTACATACTGTAAGATAATTAACCTAATAAATTATTCTCTATGAAAGGATAATCATTTAAAAAAATAACCCAAATTTTTATCTATCCACAAAAAATCACAGATTCTTTCAAAAAAAATTTCAACCATCGCTCCATAAATGGGATCCCATAGTATTCTATTTTCCATCAGCATATAGTATTTTTCTAAAAGAGATAACATCATCCAAATTTACATTTATCACTTAATCACCCAATAATTTTTCTATATTAAAGATATACAATTTATAAAACATAATTTCCCAAAATAAACTTATTCTGGATCCATAAAATTATTTTTATAAAAAGAACAAGTCATACTAACTAGGGACTTCATATATGGTAGTGGTAGGCTATGTGCCATTGTCACCCTTCAGTTGTTGGTTCGATTTCTGTGACCTTGTTGGATGCGACGGGTCATCACCCTTCTTACATGTTTTTCATTTTTATAAAACTGAAAAATATCCCTAACATGTTTTAACATCAATGGGTTTCTTAGACCCTTAATTTTCATCCCAATACATTAGGATCTAAAAATATTTTACATATTTTCATTTTTTTAACCTTTATATGATAAAATAAAACTATTACTAATATTAATAACTTAATATACTGATCATGGTGTCCATATAGTTTCATCATCATCTTGGTCATGTTGGTATAAGGTATATGCATTTCAACAATGATTTAGTGATCCTTAAAAATCATTTTCATCCTTCATCCCAATACACCTTGTACAACACGGGTCTTATGGGTGTTTGTAGAAAAATAGTTTTGGAAAATAATTATGTAAGACAAAAAATTTCAAAACATATGACAAACATGATTTTTATTAAACAGTCAGACTGAATTATTGTTGAAACTATCAATTAATGGTCTTTTTAAAATACCATAAGTATGTGATGAGAGACTATATTGTTAACAAAATATAAATAGTATGCACAAGGGTATCCTTCTTCACCAGCCTTTTCAAAATCATAAGATGCTACAAAATTGGGTGATAAGGTAAAATATTTTAAAATTCCTTGATAATATTTACCTTTTTAAGAAATATAAGAATTTTGAGAAAATAGGATGTGATTAAAAACTACCCATGAACCACGATGATATCAAGGTATTGTGGAGGTGTTTGATATTTGAAACAACAACTTGCAAGTGATTTTTATGCTACAAAATGTTTCACAATCATCTAAACATGACAATGAAATAATTAATGCAAGCATGTCATCGAGATGAGATAGGAATATCGTTTGAGATCATCCTCCTTCAATTTGTGACTAAATTTCTTTGATCTAAAAAAGTTATAGAACATCGTTTTAACTGAAATAATAGACATTGGGACTGACAATTTGTTTAACAAAAATTCCTAGTCCCTAATGTTGTATAAATTAACCCTTCATACCAACTATAAGGAAAAGGCCTTAAAATTTACTTAATCTTGAGTCATATCAAGAATTCACATTGATGATATTTTTAGGTTTAGATTTATAGATAATTAGGCCATAAATATTACATATTAACTTGAATATTACATGTAGACAATACTAATCAGTACTCATTTTTTCATAAAATAAAAAAACTTAAAAAAACAGGTCTAGTTCTATGTTTTTGATAGCATGGCTTTTATTTGATCCCATACATGAACCTTATTCATCATTACGTCCTATGAAAAACATATCAAAAAATAATGAGGTGAGTATAAAAAAATTAGTAAGGTTTATAAAATTTGGAAGGAAAACTTTAGTCCATTAATAAATTCCAATAAATGAAACTATACTTTTCAATCATAACAAACTTTTTGAAATCATGTGTTTTATAAATAACGCTTAAAAATCGTAAATGATAGTGGTATCTTATGGAATCCTTATCATACATACATTGTAGTTATCACAAAAACATAGGATGTTATGTTAGAAAACCCATCACAGAATATTCCACAAATCTCTTAGGAGAAACATTAACATTTACCTCCATCACGATACCCAATGCATTGGAGATCTATCTCGGGCTCACCCTCACTAGGATTATCACGAAAACACCCATATACGTAATAAATTCCCAATAACCACAAAATATTAAAAACATATAAAACAATAATAATGTAATGGTAACATTTCAACATTTCAATCATAATAATTAATTTCACGATATTGACATAATCAATGCTTTATCAAACCATTTTCAATACCATTTAAAAATTTTAGTAAAAAGATTTTAGAATAAAAGTGTCCAATGCAACTTTGATGATTTACAAATAAGTAATTTCAAAACATTCATGTCAATATAAATAAATCTTTAAAATCATTATTAAAACATTGACCTTAATGAGAATGATTTCTAAGAATGAATATTTAAAACATTTAAAATTATATTTTAGTTAATGAGTTCCAAACATAATGAGAGAGGCTAGAATACAAATAATAGTAAAATAAAATTAAATCAAAACATTATAATTTCATTAGAATAATGTTTTCAATATATAATATTCCAAAGGACAGTATATATGCCATATAAAAGCTAATTGGTGGATAACAACAATGAAGTCTCAATGGAATGTAAATTGAGACAAAATCTCTTATAAAGATGGTATCCTTAGATTAAGGATAAATCAATTATATAATTATTTGTGAAATATATATATATATATACATTAAATATTATTTGATATTATGTTCCCAACAATCAGAGTTCATTCACACCTATTCATTGCATGACATAGTCATCAAGTAGAAGTTTAACCCAAAGAATTGAAATTGTGTTAAAAAGTTCCCTTGCAGAAATTTGACAGCCAAACAGTGTCACATTAAAACACAAAAAATATGTTGGTGAGAGATAAAATGGTATCTAATTACTTGGAAATACATTTTATATCAATAATTATATATATCTACATATCCCAACATATGAATATGTTAATTAAAACACATAACAAAAAAACCTTTTAAAAAGAGGCGGTTGAATGGTTCCCTTACCGATTTGGTAACTTACTAAACAAACACCCTGTGAAATAAGAATCTTATAATGAAGAATTAAATACCCATTAATAAATTTATGTTACCCAAATAATATATTCATGGGCAGTACACACACCACACAAAAGGAAATAGTGGAAAATATAACCTGAATCGCATAGGAATAAAAAGTGAGAAGAAAAATCCTTACCACATAGTAATCAATAAAGTCTTATGAAAAGAAGTTATTAACAAAAACATTAATCACATAATTTCATGAATATAAATAGAAATTTTATAATATATATCAAATAGCAGTACACAATACACCACATGCAATATATATCTCGTGAACTATGGAAATCTCAAAGAATTGAAAGTGAGATAAGAAACCCCTAACCATGTGGTAATCAATTGAGTCATAAGACCGAAAGCTAATAACCACCAAATAAATCCCAGAATAAAATGAATATAAATTAAATCATGATAATATAGATCAAATTTTAATAAACAATACACCACATGCAATAAAAAAGTGGTGATCAATGTAAATCTCATAGAATTAAAAGTTTGATAAGAAACCACTTACCTCAAGTCCGACTTGTCTTGTATGTTCATTTTTATAAATTAATAAAAATCATAAGTAAATTTATACTTTATAAATAACATTTTTAATTTCTTTTATTCCTTCTATATCACTTTTTACCTTTCTATAAAATTTAGTTAATAATTAGAGTTCATATCGGACATTTTGTCGATGTTCGGAACATGAGTCTAAAATTTATTTTTTTATATTCATTATTTATATATCATATATATCATATATATATATATATATATAATATATATATGTATTTATAATAGTAAATTACACTTCAAAATAAGAAATTAAATCCACCGTTCATGGAGATGGTAAGCCGTACATATGCATGAACTCTAATTTATTTCTATTTTGTATTTTAATATAATGAAATATTAATTATATAAAGATATATTATATCTACAGTATAATATCATATATAATTTCATTAACTCCATAGTTTATTTGTTCCATGTATGGCATGAACGATTAATATCACTTTGAGGGGGCGGTAGTCCACACATCCTCAAATTATATTATCTTATTTACCCATTATGGAAACCATAAATGTATGATATAAGTAAAAAATTCAGAAGTAAAGAAACAACATAAATATAAAAAATATCGCATAAATATAAAGTTCCAAAATAATGGACACCATGAGAGGTGGTTGGAGATATTGGAACAATCATCGTTTCATGAGACAATTGTTCACCGTCCATAGAAATAGTATGTTCTTTACCCATTAGACGAAGGTGTTTATTGGTGTAGTTCGAATCCTTCTCATAAAAACAACGTAGAATATTGAGGATAGTAGTTCTGTTATATAATAAAGGAATAAAAATAGTTTTTGGGTTGGAGAAGTAAAAAAAATAAAATAACTTATGAGAAGATGTTGCCTTTAAATTGGGTATCTCCCTTTGGATTGAACCAATAGATTCACTATAATTTACATATTCCTATGGAAAGGCTTCTATGTTGAATATAGGTATGTAGGGAGATTAATTTGGCAGAGGTTGGACTATCTATGGGGCTTGAGAGGTGTGTGTAGTGGTTTAGATGTAGGGCTTTTTGTAAGGGGAAGGAGGGGATCTTTAAGAATGTTGGAAAATATTATTTTATTATATAATTCCTTTTAGTTTTTAAAGGTCCAAAACTCATTATAGTCGAATATAATATTAGTCATGTTCCATATAAAATCATCCCATATAATTGGATAGGTTTTGGATATTTTTTAAATTTTTAGAAACTTATTTATTTAAATAATTCATTAAGGTGAAAAATATTGTATCATTATTGTATCATAAATAATATTATTTATTAAATGTCTAAAAATTATAAACAAAATACCATGATATAGGAAATATTTTAATATTTCCAATGAATACTTATAGTCGACATGATAACTTATATAACCCTATGTAAAAATTAATTTACTAAAAGATATATGTTTAGGTCATTTTTGTCGATACATAAAATTAGTTAATATAAAGTTTCTTTATCACTCATAAGTAGATTAATTGGGTACCAAAATCAACCCATGGATGATAATGGTTAGACATATATCATCCAATAATATTAGGACACTTTTAACGGTTAATTTAATATTGTTGTAATAATATTTTTCTACTTATTTACCTAATTTAACCTTTAACCAGAGTAAAAAAAATATTTACAGAATTAAATATTCATAATGTATAAAAGGTAATTTTAACTATTTAATAAATTTGAACCTCTTGATTCCAAATATGGAATCAATTTTTCCAAATTAAAAACAATGAAGTGGTAGAAATTAATTTAAATTTTTTTTAATGTTGTCAAAACAAAAAATGTGTTTTTATGAAATAATAACTATCAAATGATTGACCCTTGTTTATGTAAAATTTCAATGTGAAATTAATTCCAAAGAAGAAAATTGGATTAAATGTAATAACACAATCTAATTAAATTTTATAAACAATTAAAACTATTATCTATTCTTATAAATAAATTATATTAAATGGCAGTTTGGAATTAAAATACAGTATTTTTTACTATTCGTTAAAAAAATGTACATTATTAGAAAAATACCAAAATTTCATTCAAAGTACATTATGATGTCCTGATTCTGAATAAGAATATATTTTTTCAAATATAACATATAAAAGTGACCAAAACCAGATTTAAAAAATTGTTCTCCATCAAATGATGTAAAAACTACTTTTTACAGAATATTAGAGTATTTATGTTTAAATTCAGATTATTTCATATATTAAGCCACTAAAATTAACTGTATAAATGTAAAGATTTTTACCAATCATGTATAATAATTTTTTATTTAGTTCTATTCATTCCTGCCATTACAACGGCTAGTCATTAACTACTATTTAAAATAATAATATTATTATATTAGTATTCTGTATAACTCAACATTATTTGCAATATAATATTTCAAAGAAATATTTTGTTGCTTGTTGAGTGCGGTATCAGAAAAAATCATCCCCTTTAACATAAAATAAATAACTTATTCATATGCATTAATTGAAATCAAAGTTTATTATCCTATAAATATCTAGGTGGTTACATATTCAATCTCATATATCAATGTAACATTTCATAACAAAACCCCAAATAGAATTAATTAAACAACTATTGAATATTGGCCACACGTCACCAACTCTCTCTACCAATAATGAATATATAATCACATCAATTAACACAAAATAAACAAGAACAATATAAAAAATAAATTCATGTCAAATAAAACTAAAATCACCAGGAATTCACACTATAGATTGAAACACCCTTAGAAATAATCACATTACATGATCTATATTAGAAGATTATGATGTCAAATAGGATTAAAATTATTATATAATTGACCTCACTAACATTAAATTTCAATTTCATCAATTCAATATCCAATCATGAATTATATTATTTCATTAATCATGAAAATATAATACTTAACTTTTAGAATAATTCATTCATAACATATCATTAGAAAGTGTTGTTTAGAATTATAATATTATAATATATTTATATATTTATATATATATCCAACATTTTTTTGTTAAATCCTATTTCTTTGGGAGTAAAAAACATTAACATGTTTTTAAACTTATTCCAATTTGTTAGACATGTATCAAAACATTTCTCATTAAAAAAATTAAATGTTTTAAAATAATAAAGATCAAACAATATCTTTGGGTTTTATGTATTAAACAAATGTATGTTATGAAACCATGAATTCATAAAGAATTTTTTAATAAATAATCATAAAAGGATTTTATCCCATGTCCCTTTTGTGTAATATTATGTAAAAAATTGAAACCATACTTTTTAAATAAATTATAATCAAACATAACAACTTTAGCTCTTTATTTAAGGAAACATATACAAATGAATAATTTTTTTCCAGTGTATATAACTGAATATTATTATATAGAAAGAAGATATCATCCATGTATAATAAATTGGAAGAAAAAAATTTTTTTAAAAAAATTATGAAATAAAAAAACAAGAAAAACAAATTAATCATTTTTTTTACATGATTTATTGAATAGTTAAATGAATTTTAAAAAATTATTTTAGTCAAATATCACAACTCAATAAGGATATTTAATAAGATAATATCCATAAAAATAAAATGAAAATTAGAGTGTTCTATTTACCATAAGATATGTATAATATAATAATATAGGGGGATATATTAATCTACATTAACAAAATATTAATTATTTGGATTTTTGTTAACAAAAAAATTCACAATGTGAAGCATCATGATACTAAAAAGGATTCAATATCTCATTTACCAAAAGTACATCTCAATAATTTTCAGTATTTGAAATTATCACCAAATATCATTCTTTATCTACCGAAACCACTTACCTAATTTTATCAGAGCTTACACATGAATAATAATTTGAGGATCCCATCCTACACATCAGATATCATCTACTTTGTTTGGAATTAATTCATTCATATGGTTTTTAAAAAATAACCAATGGTTCATTATGGGTGAAGTTTCCTATATTTTAATATTATACAATAAATATCACACATTACCAAATAAAAAAATATAATTTCTCAATATGTAACTATAAAAGGAAAAAACACATCATAAAGTATGTTTCGTGCCCAATAAATTACAGACAATAATTTATTTCACAATAGAGAGTAAAATTATCCTATGACTAGGAAGAAAATAAATTGTATACAATAATAATATATTCTATTTTCCCTATACCAGGTCCCATATAACTCGAAACTACTAACAATTATATCGATTGAGCTAATTGGATACCTACTAGAACACCTACCCCTTGACGAAATATCCCCCACAATGATCCAATGAAATGAGTATATCATGAATATAGGGATTAAAAACCCTCTCCAAACCATATATTCTCATCACTTGATATGATGAGAGAGTTATAGGATGATATGTGTATGGTATGATAAGAATGTTCCCTTAAATAGGACTCTATATAAACATCAGGCCATAAGAATGGGTTAAACATACATTATATGAAGATCATATTTTTTTTGTATTGGAAACAAAATGTTTATGATTTTTCAAACCAAAAATTCATCAAGGATATAATAGGATGGATTTAGTAGAGTTAATCAGGAGGTATCCATACACTCATTCCAAAGGCCATCCAAATAATAAATGACAAAATAACCTCATAATAAACATTAATGGGGTAACCATAGAGGAGTTCCATACTCAATAAAGAAATTTAAATATATCAAAACACATAGTTTGTAGAACATTATAATCCCATGATTTGGAAGAATACATTGGCCGTTTAGACTTCCTTAGGGTCATAATAAAATCATAGCTAAAATGGTTTCATGGAAAATAAAACAAAAAAACTCCTCAAAAAGTATAATGATAAAGAACCATAGGTAACGTGATGTTCAATGGATCTTCACCATAGAAAAAAAGCTATGTTGTTTATCAATTCATGATTTTTAAAAAATTATATCAATGAATTGTAAACCCAAACCACATTTCCAGAATCAAAAATTGAGTCCTCAACCAATACATACTTTGTTAATAGAACACCTAGTGTTTCATCCTCCTATAATTTTCCCCATCGACCTCTAAACTAGGGATATATTTCAATAAATATTTTTGTACATCATGTCCTTAACATTATGGAAATTCTGAACTAAAACTATTACTTCAAATGAATAGTCATTATGGAATCATAACCAAGGTAAAATAAAATTTAATATTATTTACTAACTTTATTTTTAATATTATTTAATTATCTACAAATTTCAAATAATATATCATAAAAGCATTATTCTTATAAATTTAATTAGTTTCCTTCATAAAAACAACTTTACTTCACTAAAAATGTTCAAAACTCTTGGTGTTATTTTTCTCATATCCAAGTGGAATATAAAATATTATTTCCAAGTGAGTGTCCTAGTTTAGATAACATACTATGACCAGCTAATACTATTTCACTAGATAGGAATGCCCCCCTAGTGCATAAAAGATCATATTTATCTTTAAAACATTACATTTTATACAACTATGTAATGATACCTCCCTCAAATTGTAACCCTCCTTGGACAATAAGGAATAAAGATATATTTTAACCACCAAATAATGCATCCTATAGGCCATGAGTTTGCAATAAAAACCTATAGTGTATAATTAAACACATGGGAAGAATTTCCCTCCTAAATATTATTATGTAAGTGATATTATGAAAAACAATCACCAATTTTCACTTACATATACTAAATAAAGATAGAATACCAATAAATAAATGTAACGGAATAAATACATGACACCTAAAAAAACAACAATAGATCATAACATGTTACCCAAAACATGAAACTCTCTCTAATAACTAACAAATCATATAATTAAAGGATTGATCACTAAACCACCCTTTTTGACATTACAAAATGTTCCAATATAATTTTGGTGATAATAATATGTACCCTAAGTAGGATACTCCCTAAAAAATATAATGAAAAATGTGAATGAATAATTATAATGTCCTTTGAATAATAAAATGTGACTAACTCATCAACTAATCTAGTGTTTTAATCATTTAACATCCGAACCATGGATCAATCATAGTTTATCAAATAAATGTTATAACATAATTTCCATAATAATATCAAATGATGGAACCCCACTACAACTTCCCCAAAAGTTCTCATTCATCCCTAATATCATAAATCATTTGGAATATCTATCAAAAAGTAGGAAAGGTCAAAGAAAACTATACTGGTGTAACATATCATACACCTTATGCATAATTTCCACTATACACCACACACAAAATATAAATAGAGTAAAAAATTAGTTTCCAAGATCCACTAAATTATTTACATCATGTATAATGCCACAATCCAGCATTTCAAAAACAAAAAATACCAATTATTATCCATAGTGTACTATATTAAGTGATACATGTGTGTGAAAAAAAAAATACATTACATCACTCGAAAAAAATAATAATTTTAATAACCATGAATGTATAAACATTATACCATAGTAAGATGACAGCAAGGCCAGAGGGGGTTGTTTACCATCTATTCCCCAAAAACCAAGATATTATAAAAACAATTGAATATTCAACTCTGTTTAAATCACCTTATATAAATGGGTGTGGTTTAGTATTGAAGAATAAAAAATATTCGATTTATAGAAATCTCAACCACACTCTGGGAAACTATGTAGCCATTGAAGCTTTAGCATCTAAAGTTACATAGAACTCCGGACTTCCACTATTAATGTCTAGGTATCAAATTAGAATATAAGAATCAATATTTGTTGAATTATATAATTAATTAACAATTAATTATATATTAACATTATTTTTTCCTTAACAAATATTTTAATATATTTAACCATGTTCAAATAGTATTATTAATAATTTTCATATATTATCATGAATAACATCATCATTAAAAATCACTAACAATTGACCAAGATCTTTCAATAGTTCAGTATCATTTCATAAACATATGGGTATTCAATAAATCAGTAAAATATACAACATAAATAATTCACTCATAGTTCATAGAATATAATTTCATCCCACATTTTGAAAATGATCATATAAATAAAATCAATCTATTTGACCACCATATGAGATTAAAGATAGATGTAAGAAAAAAATGAGAATACTCAACTATGAACTCTTCCCACATGCCAAGTAGCCCCACACCATTAATAATAAATCATATCCAATATCTCCTCTAATATGAACATTTTAATTTATACACTATTCCACCACATTTCTTCATATATAGCACATCACACCACTAATATGACCTCATCATCCCTACAAATTACTCATTCAGTATTTCAACAACATAAATTATAAATTCAATCAAGTCAGAGATCTAAATCCAGATATCATAATCACATATAAAATGTATTATATGAATGAAATTTTAAAAGACAATATAGAGAAACAAAACATTGATTAATTCCTTTATCAAACAATAGTGTGATCACATAGAAAGAAAAAATGAATTAAGAAATCAGTATATTTTAATTATCATATTTAATTAACTAAGTAATATTTCATAAATAATTTATTAATTATACCTATATATTTTATAGGATAACAATTATATAATCGATTTTAAGTCCACATTTAAGCATTTCATGCATATATCAACCAACTTGATGGTAATTCCACATACATCTTTGATTATATTGAATAAATTTCATGATTTATATTTTTATTTAACTTCAAATTATATCAAACATGATGGAAATAAATTAGAATAATTTTCTACAGCATCTATTAAATATTAAGAACAATCAAAAACCACATTTGATCACAAAGTCCAATCCAATAATTAATTATCCAAAATTAATTCATTTAACTTGGACAATTACCATTTCAAATATCATCTTTAAAAATATATATATATAATTATCTTAAAAAATATATTAAGGATTTAACAACATCAAATTATATAATTATGAATTTATCAAATATTTATGAGGCAATAATATGAAATTATTTATTTAGATATATTAAATAATTTCACAAATTATTATCTTTATATAGTTATTTATTTCAACTTTTTTTTGGTTATATAAATATCAAATTTATATTAATAAACACTAAATACTATTATTTTAATTTATAATAAAAATATTAAATATATATCTAGTCCCACAAAAATTTCATTATTTTTTTATAATAATTATTAAAATCTACATGTAATAATAATTATAAATTATATATATAATATAAAATGTAATATCTTAATAATTATATTAAAAAATATAAATTTATTTCATTATTAAAATTATAAATATTTTATTTCATACATTTACTATCATTTTTAACTTATTTAAATAGTAAAAATTCATTAATAGTAGAACATTATAGGTATTCCAACCCCATTTTTTTGGATTTCTACGATTTCATATAATAATTATTCATTCGATTATATTTTATATTATTATTTAATTATGGTAAATAAAATTGTTTAATAAAAAAAGATAAAGTAGGATTTAATAAAACATTCATAAAAATACATGGGAAGTATTACATGCCATATATGGGATGAATGAAGATTTCACACCATACCTAAAAATCAAGAGGGGGAATATTTTATCAATCTCAATATTTTAGCTCTGGATATATTAGAAACATCCAAAAACATTTTATTTATTCCACATTTATTTTTCATTATACAAAAAAAATTATCGTAATGTAATTAAAAAAATTGGAAAAATTATAAATAATATTAAATGCTTTAAAATGATTTAATTCCATGATTTATTAAATTTAAAATTTTACAAAATTGTTCAATGATTTTTCAAGAAGAATTAAATGGAAAACAAAGTTAAAAATAAAATTTGCCTCAAAACGGGAGTCATTTATGGGTAACATGGTTTTCCCGTTATGAATATCATATCCATCCCATGTGGTTAAGGTGTTTACCCCTACCCAATGATTGAAATTAAGAGTTAACCCACACATAGCAGCTAATACTTCTTCCCACCCTTAAACAATGATAGTTTAGCTATGTGTAACCTTTTCAAATTAATAGATACACTTATGTAACATAGAAAATAACATTACGAAATGATTAAAAATCATATCATTCTCTTATGCAAGAAGTTTAAAACCCCCTTACCACTAATCAAGAATATATAAGTATATCTTAAATTTATGAAAATTTATTAAAAATTAATATTTACCTATAAGCATGAATAATGAATTTATTACGATAATAAGAAGATCTAGATATATTAAATATTCATATAAAAATTAAAAAATAATCATGATATGGATTTTTAGCATTACAAAAACACAAAAATAACTATCGAATAACTATTAAAACATGAAAAAAATTTGAAACAAATTTTAATACCTGTTTATATTTTAAAAAATAATTATAAAAATTTTATTTGAATTTTAGGAAATCTTAAACCCCCCTGAATCCAAAATGATAAAATAATAAATTGTGAAAAATCATGACACTAATAAATATAATTGTGTAAAATTTAGGGATTTGAAATGATATTTTGGGAGATTATTAAACAATGTACCAATCATAACCATCCTCCTAAGAATCTTACAAGATATGGTATGTGGCCAATATAAATGGAAATTATTCATGGTAGCATTTGGGGGGTCTTAGTGTATATTAAGGGAATGTTTACTAGTAGAATATACTGGAACGATGCATAGAATAGTTCAGGGGGGAGGTATGGGATGACCATTTTATGGGGTGTCATGGGTAGACTACTAGATAAGACAACCCTAACAGGATTTTTTGGGAGTCCATTGGAGTTTCTTGTTTAATAAAATAGAGTAATTACCATATAATGATTAATTTTTGGATAACATTCTAATGGTATAGGTCATAGTTTAAATGAGTTTGAGTTATTCATGTTTATCATCGTTTATGATATCCCGTAAATTTCTCTATGTAGGATTTACATATTTTAGGTGCACTATATTCATACCATGAGAACAAAGTGTCACATTATCAATCATGTGAACGAAATCACCACACATATTAGAGATGATTCTCATGGACCACAAGTGTAGTGATGAAGATGGTCCAAAATACTACATGATTGGAGTTACGTGATGTATCTGAGTTTTTTTGACTCAAATTATGTAATCAATATTATTATTTTAAATAACCATATTCTAATAGATGATGGCCGATATGAGAGTGTGTGGATCCAAAATTTACTTCCTAAAATTGAAATAGTGAAATGGATTTAAAAAATTCCCCTCATACACTTCATTTTTACAAGGGGAAGGAAATAGGGAATTATTCCAATCAATGACTTAACCAAAGGGATATTAATGATGATAAATATCAGAAAACTATTAAGGCCATTGATAAAGGAATGTCACATGCAGTACATATCATCAATGTGGTGTATGATAATGACGTGTTGAAAAGAACAGTTACCATACAAAATAATGTCAAAAATATTTTATTTGAATTTGGATCAAATTCCTGTTTTATTTTTGATTAATTTTCTAAGGGTATCCTCATACTACCTCCATAATTATATGTTGAGCTAGTTGTTAAAACTCTTAATAACACAAAATTCGCATTAATAGTTTATAATTATTCTCTTTTAAAATTTTGATGGAATGTACATCCTAAAAATATTTTGATTCTCCATATAGTGGAATTTGATGTTATTTTGGCCATGTATTATCTTTCACTAGATGGATATCATATCAAATTTTTACTAAGGGAAGACACATTTCATAATTGAGATCAATCTACTAACATCGACGAATGTAAGGGTGAGTATGAATTTATAGTGAAACTTTCATCCATCATCTGGGTATTAATTCCTATAAATGTAGGTTATCAATGTCAAATGGTTGGGGAAAACATCACAATTAAGAATACCCCCATTTTATTGGATATGGATGGTGTCATTCCAGATGAATTTCTCAGACTTCCACCAAATCATGAGATTGATTTTTCAAAAGAACTCTAACATATTTCTATATATATTTGAGAGACACCTTATATAATGGCCCCAATTGAGTTTCATGAATTGAAGTAGAAATTACATGACACAAGATTTAGTTACATATAAATTACATTTAATTTTTGGAAACATAATCCTTTAAACAAAAAGACTCCAAAGTACTGTATTTATTTAGTGCCTTTTGAAACCATAAACATATCCTGCTAACTTGTTGAAAAATATTCAATATCTCTAATAAAGATCTTCCCCTTTAGTTATCCTACCTAATACATTCTTTATATACTGGGGAAAATAAATCAAAACAATGGTGAGCTCAAATTCTCAGTAAGGGTAAAAATGAAGAACATCAAAAAAACATTAAAATAATAATATGAAAACATGAATATAAATTTTGAATATCAAAAATCATGAGCCATGAAATAAATATTGGTAGTACGTAAAGAATATATCTAAATGGAACATTAACCATGATAAAATAGTGTTGGAAAAAATATGGGATTTTGGAAAATAAATAAGAACATAATATGATTTCCATAGTCTCCAAATCATTGCTTCGAAGACCATTATAGTTGAAAAATTGAACAAGTAAATTGGGTTTACAATATGTTGTAGACATGTATTACTGAACTGGTTTTACATTTGGTTTCAACAATGTATTAAAAAACTAGGTTTACATACCATTCTATCAATGTATTACTGAACTATATTTACTTTTTGTTCCAACCCAATATTAATGAACCTGATAAACATGTCATTCCAGTCATGTTTATCTCATGAGATATAAATATTTAACCAATTTATATGAGTTAGATATAGATCCCACTCATCACATAATTCAATCATTCTTACTTGTGTCCCAAAAAAATAAATCATTCATCATAGCATAACCCATGAAATAAAATGTGTTTCTTAACCATCAATCCATCACAACCCATATAAAAAATAGAGTTCGTAGATATCATTACATCATAAATAAAAATAAAAAAATAGTGATCATATGTTTTCATCAATAAAAATATTTAAATAATTTCATCTTATATAGAAAATAACTTTGATAATCAATTTTATCTTAATTCATGGGAAATATAATGTTTCTTCTTCAAAAACATTTTATTTTTATCAAAATGTTGAACAATTATAAATGAAAAGATTTAAGTGGAAAATAAATAGGAAATCGTGTAAAAAATTCTTCCTAGAAATAAAGATTTATAAATATGTAATAATCCATATAATTTTAAAAACATTATCCTCATACGTTTATGAAAAAAGTTAACAAAGTGCGGTGTATCGAATAACTTCAAAATATCCCATTCATTCCATATTTTTAAAATTCACCAATGGGTCAACATGAATTTTAAAAAATTTAGAAGAATATAAATATTATGATATATTATTATAACAAGGATGTGGATGAGAAATATACCCCCATTAAATAATTATGTATAAACTATCCCTGATAATAAAGAGAATAAAACATTAACCTTTTCCTTAGGTAATATTTTTTCCTTTAATGTCTAAAAATTATTTATATTGGGTGTAAACATATTATTAACAATTAACAAAACCATAATTATTTTTATAATATCACATATTATTCAATTATCACTTTATATTACCCATTTATTTTTAAATTCCATTTTAAATAAACATTTTGGGCAATAATTGTATTCTTTATCATACATGTTTTGAAATGTTATTCTTGACCTTATTACATTGATAATGATTTAAATATTTAAATAATTTAAAAAATTATATATATATATATATATGTAATATTCATTATATAAATATATATAATACATACAAAAATGAAATGGAATACAATGTTTATAGAGACGGTAGGTCGTATGTATGCAAGAACATTGTTTTCATGTCTTTTTTGAATTTAATGGATGATAGTAAGTGAAATATATATATATATATATATATATAATTATAGTATAATTATTATGTCATATATTTCATGATTATATATTATATATAACTTATAATCATTCTTTAATGGTTAACGTGGAGAATGAATCTCATCGCATCGTGGAGACGGTAAGCCATACGTACGCACGAGCGACAATATAATTCCCTCAATGGTTAAATAGTAGAGAATTGGCTGTTATATGAATATTATAGAATAATTATTATGCTATATTATTATTTACATCAATTATACATATCAATATACTCATCCAAATTAATGATTGTTGAATAACAAATTACAACATGACATGAAGATGGTAAACCATACGTATGCACACATCGTGATATTGTTATTTTTAGGATCAATAAATGGAGGTATAAAGTTAACCCATATTTATAATATCATAGAGTCCTGATTATGATAATGTAGTTATTACATTATTATAGAAACAATATAAAAAGAGGAAATAGATGAAGAAAAGAATTTTGAATGCAGTGATAAAACAATTACCTATTTAGGGTATCACCATTTAGTATGCACAAAATGATTTCTTAAGATGAATTTCGCCCCAAATGGTGATTTCAATGATAAATAAAGGAAGTCAAGAAGATATTTGGGTATTTTGAAGACATGAAAAATGGCTTTGGAGGTGTGAATAAAAGAGATGGAGGGGTGCCCTTTTACAACAGAGGGGAGGGGGACCTTCAGAATGTTATTAAATATTAATTTATTATAAATAAATTTTTGGGTTATAATAGTTCCAAACTCATTTATCAATAATTTTAGACGATTTTGAGTCTAAATACTCTCAATCAATAACATTTAGACACATTTTGAATTTATTTTATACCATATCATTTTGATGTCTCCTTATTTTATCTATTTAATTTTATTTGTGGTAATAATATTCTAAATATTCAATGGTAATAAATATATACTTATGTGTTTTAAATTGTCAATAATTCATTAAATGATGAAATTTAGACAATATATTTTTCACTTAATAATTTTTAATAATTTTTGTGATTTTTTAATTATTTAATAATATGTTATTTTTAAAAAATATCAATTGTATCAATTTTGAAACTATTAATTTAATTGACATTAAATATAATCCACCGAGACGATAAATTAGATCCATAATAAATCATAAAATCATAACAAGCCATAGTAACATATAAAATTCATGGAGCACATTTTTAGTTCCTATAATATTTATTTTAATTTTTTTAAAACCATTTATTTGACATTTCTACCAATAAAATTATTTCTACATCACAATTGTGTTATAATTAATGGTGATTATTTAACCACTATAAATAACAAATAAATTAATATTATGGATATAATTTCATTGTATTTATGGATAATCATTATTTTCAAATTTTTATCTTTTTTATCACTATATTAAAATTATTATAATTATAAGATATATGAGAGTGACATGTTGACACCATCTTCAGTTTTAATTATTATTACATCACTTTTAGGGAAAAAGGTCTGTCAAATTAATATACTACAAATAATAGGTTATATTTTTCGACTTTAATATAGACACTAGGATTTTTATGATGTTAGGGTAATTTTATTATGTTTATCATATTGTCAGTTTCACTAATTTACCTAAATTACCTTCAACCATGGTAAATAAGAATTATAGTAATTACTATTCACAATATCCAATAGAATTTATGTTTCCTTTTAACATATTTTGGACCCACTAATTCCAAATATCAAATAAAATTTTTATAATAAAAACAAAAAATTGTCTGAAATTAATTTAAAATTAATTACCGTTGTCAAAACAAAAATATTTAGTTTTTAAGAATTAAAAAACATATCAAAATATTATCATGTGTTTATATCCAATTTAAATGTTAAATTTCATTAAATGAAAAAAAAATTGGACTAAAGGATAAAAATATAATAAAATTTCACTTTAAAACCAATATAAAACATAATCCATCAATATAAATAATTTTGGCATAAAGAAATTTTGAATTAAATTGTGGTATTGTTCCCAATTCGTTAAAAATGAATTTCATCATAAAAATACCAAATTTTCAACCATATTCAGTTTTTATGTCCTAATTCCAAAAAACACATTTATTTTTTCCAATAGAATATATAAAAGTTAAAAAAATATATTTAAAATTGGGGTTCCATCAATAGATGACAAAACTACATTTTTTAAAAAATACTTATTTTACTCAAAAAAAATTTATTCGTTCTTATATCATGTTCTTGAAAATACCGAATTATAATTTCAATGTTACATAAAATTAAAAATGAGGTTAATACTAGTTATAATGTCTTGTTTATATATTATGTTAATAATATATCATTTTTTAGTGAAACTCGGTGTTACATACAATGAAAACTATCGATGAAGGTCTCTCTAGCGTGTAACACAAGCTATGTCAGTTTTGAGTTTAGTGAAAGCTTCCTTTGGTGTTTAATATTACATAATCCAAACATTTTTATTTTATACATTGAAGAAAATATATACTTAGTTTTTCATGATATAAATTCTATCAAATGAACATGAAATTGTGTGTAACATAAGTCAAGTATATTGTTGTATATAATTCATGCTAATAAGATTTTTTTTATAGTGATAGATAATAAAGCTATATCTTAAGACACAAGATATAAAAAAATAGAAAAAATATCTCATAAAATCTCTGGGTGTTAAATTATACCCCCTTAAAATTAACTTCACCATCAAAAATTTTTAGTGAAAAAAAAATTCACTATTTTGAAGATTGTTTGATAGAAAAAAACATCATCAAAAGGAATACAAAAACATCAATTAAAAGAGGAAAGCTGGGAACATTACGGTTAACCAAAGTAACTCTTCACTGGCTTTCCACATAGGAGAACATATCTGGGAAGTGAAATCATAGATATGCAATAAAAATATAACAATAAGGTTCTGATGGATAGTGAGAGAGAAAATGGTTTGGATAAAGTTATCAACTAGAAATCTATTAATCTTTTATGATTTAAAGGACCATATAATCCATATGATAAGAATGTACTAAAATAATATTTTTTTTCAATATTTTTTCACTAAAGTTGAATAATTTTTCAGGAGAATAAATACCTACATGATTTGGATACAATTTTGTTGTTGTTCATGCCATAAACATTTTCCACATCACCTCATATTTAAATAAATGAAGTAGAATTTTTCATTCTTGAAGTGTTAGTAGATCATGCAATATAATGATAGGTCATTCCATCTATCACAAATATAATTAGCACATGGAATAAAATATGCATAATTCCACCAATATTAAGATAATATATCTATCTAATAAAATTCAACTTGGGTACAACTCATACCATCTAATAATGGATAACGTTAAAATATTTTAAGAAACTGAATATATACAACTTTATAAATATGTTACCTAAATCAAATTATCATTTATCTCGTATGTCTCATAGTATTGTTCTTGGTTATCTCACTCCAAATATGTGAATACTTTAATCATTTAATATCTTTAAACTTTGTAATAATATACATTACCATGGATCCTTAGTGAAAAACTGCATACTTTCAAAATAAACACTTTCCACACTGAAAAAATACCAAAACGTTTGTATAATATTACCATGATATAACATTGTCCTTATATCAGTCCTGATGACAATAATACTATCAAAAACCTCATTATACCTTTATCCAATCATTATTCAAATATAATGTGTTTTCCATAAATATCTGATTAACTTTTTAATGTTACTAGTACCATTCAACAAATACTTTCAAAAACTAATGGAAAAATATAATGTAACAATCCTTATATGTTTCATTATTCTATATTACCATAAAATTACTTATACAACATTATTCTTGATAAACATGAAATCATTCCACTATCATCTTAAACTATGGACCAACCAACATAGTTTTATTCCTTAAAACTTATATCATCTCATATATCATTTGTATTCTCTTCATCACAATCAACATAAATAATACCCATACGACCATGCTAATTCACTTCATGAAATTGTACCGTAGTATATCGATTTTCA
Source organism: Viscum album (assembly GCA_963277665.1). Classification (NCBI taxonomy): domain Eukaryota; kingdom Viridiplantae; phylum Streptophyta; class Magnoliopsida; order Santalales; family Viscaceae; genus Viscum; species Viscum album. The sequence continues at coordinate 1,823,542,030 of OY728151.1, read as the reverse complement.
TAATGATTGTAAATTCCACATATAAAACATTTACGTATTATTGATGTCTTATAAATACCATTATCCTTTTCCATTGTGTCAACTGAACCTTTTCCATTTCAATTATAGGCTTTTTTTCTTTATTTCCACACATAAAGGATCTTCTAGTTCATATTAAAGTTTCTACTTGATGCCTCTTCAAACATGATTTATATGAGGATAATTGAACATTATTTCTAATATGATAACCATGAAACTCCATATTTCTATTATTATATTGTTTAAGAAACTCACCAATGTTGGGATTATTGATCATGTTTTTAGTTTTTTGACTAGTCATAATAATGATGTTTCTCCTTCCAACTCCTATGTAATTTGGTTTTTTAAGAGTAATTTCATTCCGTTGTCCATAATATTCTTCATTAACATGAATCTTTCTATTTCCTTCCATTATATAAAACCCAAAATGATTGTGTAAGAGGAAAAAATACTACAAGAAAAACAATATTATCAAGGGGGATTTCATTCAATACCAAATATCATAGGTTTAATCATTGGTTATAAATGATCGTTTATATAATTCATGGACTCTAACCAATTTTTATAGTTATCCATAGGGACATCCCTAGACAAACCATATATATATCTTTACTAATCTCACTAATGTTTTGAAATCCATTTTTCCAATGGATAACGAATCCTTTTCTCTGATACCAACTGAAATTACCCAAGATTAACAAAAATAGATATTACATTTCATTTGTGGAATACGTAATACAAGATACAAAAATAATCACAAAGAATATATTTGTTAAGTGTCTTTAGAAACATGGATCATTATCTTCTGACATGGTGAAATATTTTAAACATACCCCTTAAATAACTTACCCTTTCTTTTTCCTACCTAAAACCTTTTTCTATATCCTACAGAAAAGAACACATAATAAGGGTGTGCTCAAATGCTCACTATGTGTAAACATGAAAACAGAAAAAAATAAACATAATAATGTAAAAAAATAACCATAAATTTTGAATATCGAAAATCGTGAGTCATGAAATAAATCTTGGATGTATGTGAGGAATAAATCATAATGTAACATTAAACTTGATAAAATGTCATTTAAAAAACACCGGATTTTTGAAAATAAATATGCACATAATATGATTTCCATAGTAGCCAAGGCATTGCTGTCAAAACTATTATAGTAGACTGACTGACTAAAAATTAATTTTTTTATTAATAAAGTCACTTTTGAGGAAAAAGTGAGAAACCATAAGTTCCAACAAGAACCAAACAACAACAAGAAGAAGATCAGAAACAACCTCACCCAAGAAAAAGCAGCAACCACAGACTCCAAAGAAGGACCACTCGACAATCCCATGAAAGCATGGTCCCTCCCGATGGCAAGCTATCCCTCTGTATCAACCACATCCCAAATGGCCTGCAGAGGAACAAGCTGCATGCTCTAGCCCGTCTGAGCCGAACTGACCCTTCCACATTCCTCACACAACCAGGTCGGTAACTCAACACAGTATAAGCTTGGAAAGAAGTAAAATAGAATCATTGAAAACTAGATAAATTATACCAGAGTCAGTGTCTCTAAACAGTCCCGAGGATAAATTAGAAACCTACAGAAGAGGAGCACCCTTACCAGGTCTTCAACGGAAGAAGTCAGCGTATTCCAGACCTGCATATATTCCTCAAGACTGATCACCCCCTTGTTGAAACCTCCAACTAGGATTGTGTCCTGTTTATCCACCCAAATATACAAGTCCTCATTAAGCTCCACTTCAAGATTACTACCCATCATCTTGGCTGCATCCTCTTCCGAGGAGTTGAGGAATAACACCTGCTATGACACCACATCACTAGAGCTTAAAACCAAATCCAGGGAGGGATAATGCTATCCAGCTACCTTTTGGTGACACCTGAGCTCTTTATCCAGCTTCCCCACCAATGTTTTCTTTACTGAACGGGTCTTTATAGGAGGAGGTAAGGAGGAGTAATCTTTCCTACCCCTCCTTCCTCACTTCCTCCTGACCCTCCTCAAACCATATTCTGCTTCTGAGAAACATCTACAGACCACGTCGTGTTCATTTCCCCTTCCACCATCATCATACTCCGGATAGGCATTTCCCCTAATCCGATCTTCCAATAATAATCCATCTGCACTCCCCCTGTTATCGTTACTATCCTAAAACAAGGAAGATGGTTCAATTATATGTTCCTCCTCAGCCAGCATTCCATACCTGTTGCTCAAGGCGACTGGAGTCCGGACTGAACAACTAGCCCCTAGAAGACAGGCAGCGGTCAACCCCCCTACATCATCAAGGTTAGACTGAACCTGCACCTCCAAAACAGTCTCTATCAATTGGCTAGGGGCACTACCCAGAATAGGCCCTACCCCATTGATCCCTTCCTTCCCCATGACACAAGTTTCCTCAACACCTGATCCCTCCATGAAGGCTGGCTGATCAAAAACCTTCCCATATATTGAAGTTGTTGGTTCAGAGTCTCCCATCCTCTGACCATAACAGAATTGGCCTCAAACATTGAAGGCTGACCTGCAGATAAAGAGGGGCTCGCCAACTCCCCTACAGCAGGACCCTGGTCCTCATTCCCCATGCTACTCGATGCCTGTAAAACACCCAAATCCTTCTTGTGGTCAATAACCACCACCTCCACCTAAGGCTCCAAAACCTTCGAAGCCTCCTTCAGAACTGTGCCCCCTGACCTCTTCCTCCCAGAGTTAGTTTAATCACGACTATTATAGTAGACAAAGTCCATTACTGTACCAAGATTTAATATCATTCCAGCATTGTATTACTAAATTGATTTTACTTTCCATTCCATCAATGTATTACTGGATTGGGATTACTTGTTCTTCCATCCATGTATTACTAAATTTAATTAACTTGTCATTCTAGACCTGTATTGTTGTACAAGAGATACTTATCATTCTTGTATTGTTTATCTCATGAGATAAAAATATTTTCCCAATGCATTGGAAAGAGATATGGGTCCCAAAATTTTTATAATTAAATCATTATTTCACATTCCACAAAAACATTAATCATTCATCGAATCATAACCCATGAAATAAATTTATTTTCTTAAACAACAATCCAAGATAATCCATATAAAAAATTGGAATACATAGATAGCATTACATCATTAAAAAAAACTGAAAAATAGTGATAATAGGTATTGAAACCTAACATGATTTAAATAATTCAATCTTATATGGAAAATAAATTTTATAAAACACTTAAAATAAATTTCTATGGAAAATACCATTTCTTCTTCAAAAACATTTTCCTTTCTCAATATGTCACACAATTTTAAAAGAAAAGAATATATTTGAAATTAATCATGATGTCATGTAAATGAAGCTTCATGGTGATAAGTTGTTATGAATACATAATAATATTTTCATTCCCTATAATATAAAAAAACATTCTCCTTGTACTTTTACCGAAAAAAGTAAAAAAAGTACCTCGTATCGAATAATGACAAAATATCCATTTCATGCCATTTAGTAAAAAATAACCAATGGCTAAAATTAATTATATATAATTATATAATATTATAAATATTATTAAATATTAAATTAATATGTACTTGGATGATAAATATACACCAGTAAGTAATTACATATAAACAATAATAGAAAATAATTTGATTTCGAAATCAATCCATACCTTGGGTCTAATTTCTTAGGTTTCTATCTGAAACTCACTTATATTGGATTTAAACATATTATTATCTTTTTATAGATCCATAATAATATTAATGGTGTCATATATGATTCACATATGAATTTATATTACCCATTAATTTGAAAATTCCATGTTAAAGCAACGTTTTGGGTAATAATCATTTTATTTATCATACATGTTTTCAATTGCTATTTTAATATTGTTACTTATATAATTATATAAATATTTCTATAATTTAAAATAATTATTTATATATCATATATATTATGTATATAAATATATATGATAGATAGATAAATTAAATGGAATACACCGTTCATGGAGATAGTAGGTCGTACGTACACATGAACGTTGGTTCTGTTTCATTATTGAATTGAATGGAAGAATGTAAATAGAATATATATATATACATAAATACAATATCATTATTAGTTCATATATTTCATTATTATTTATTATATATACCTTATAATTACTCTTGAATGGTTTGTGTGGATAATAAATCTAATCGTGTCATGGAGAAGGTAAGTAATACATACGCACGAGGGACGATATAATTCCGTTGATGGTTAAATAAAATAGAATATGATGGTATATGAATTGTAATGAATTAATATTATTTTATATTTGTTATTATAATCATTTATAATCATAAATATACCATTCAAAATTATGTATTGTTGAATAACAAATTACACCACAATGGGAAGATGGTTACTCGTACGTACGAACTCATGTTTATATTGTCATTAATAGGATTGATAAAGGGGGAATAATGATGTAAGGTTATTATAATAACATATAAGAATGTTTAACATAAATTATTTATTAATTTAGTATGGAAAAAACATATAATGATGATGTATAGGAAGAAATGAATTTTTAAATAGGTGAAAAAATAATTTCCTCTTTTTCGGGAATCTTCTTTTGGTATGCACAAAAGGACACCATAAGATGGATTCAATTAGAATGGTTAGAAACTTGGATTATGTGAGGGAGGTTTAAAGGAATTTGGTTATGGTTGGCTGAGCCAATGGTCATTGTAGGTGTCATTAGAAGATTATTATATGTTCTCATTTATAAGAGTGGGGAAGAGAACCTTTGGAAGGTCTTGAAATATTAATTTTTTATAAATTTATTTTCAGGTTATAATCGAAAAAACAACTTTTTTTGAAGATAATATGGTTATTGGTAGAAATATTATCAACCAATAAAATTTAGACATGTTTTTATTTTATTATGAACTTTATAATTTTGATTTATCCTTATTTAATTGATTTAATTTTATTTTTTGTATTAATATTCAATATATTTAATAGTTATAAATATGTAATTTGGGGTTTTAAATTGTCTATAATAGGATATATAATGAAATTTTAGACCATATAATTGAAACTGTGTATTTATTTAATATTTTAGTGATTTTTAAATAATTTAAATATTTTTTATTTTTATAAAATATCAGTAGTGTCAATATTATCACTATTAATTGATTGGTATTTAAATAAAATTCTTATAGAAGATAAATTTAAAAAAACAAATAATATACTCATAAAATGTCATATTAAACTATAAAATTCGTTGATTAAATTAATTAGTACATATGATATTTATTATAATATTATTAAAACCATTTATTTGATATTTCTACAAATAAAATAATTTATAAATCACAATTATGTCACTATTATTTTTAATTTTTTAATCTCAAAAAAATGTAAATAAATTCACATGATGTTTATAATTTCATTATATTCCTAGATACTATTTATGTTCGATGTTTTATCATGGTTATCACAATATTAAATTTTTTATATTATAAGACATATGACAGTGACATATTGTAACCATCGTTTGTTTTAATTATAATTATATCACTTTCTTGGACTATAAGACATTAGATGAATAAATTATGACTCATAGGTGATATTTGTTGAAATTAATTCATCAAATATGATATTTTAAGGTGTTAGGGTATATTTATTAACTTTATCTTATTGTTAGTTTCCCAATTTTACTTGATATACATTTAAATTTGTTAAATAAAAATTACCGTAGATACAATTCATAATATCCCAACATAAAATTAACCTATTAACATAATTTTGACCCAATTATTCAAAATATCATTTCAATTTTTATAATTCAAAACACAGAATTCGAAAAAATAATATAAAATTAATTTATGTTGTCAAAACCAAAAAATGGGGTTTTAAAAAGTAAAATCTTATCAAAAGCTTTTCATGTGATTATATCCAATTTATATGTGAAATTATTTCCAATAGAAAAATATTGATTAAATGATAAAATATCCAATTAATATTTAAAACCAATTAAAAATATAATCAATATATATATATAATTTTGGAAAAAAAGTAGTTTAAATTAAAATGCATTATTTTTCACTATTGGTCAAAATATGAAATTTACCAGAAAAATTACAAAATTTCAACCAAGATAAATTATGATTTAGTTCTTTAAAATAAGTTTTTTATTTAGTAATATATATTATAAAAAAGTTTTAAAAACATAATTTAAAATTTGTGGGACATAAAAAAGTGACAAAACTTCAGTCTTTAAAAAATACATCATTTATCTGAAAAATTGAAATTTTTTCTTATTTAATTTTCTATAAAATACATAAGTTGATTTTTAATGATATATAAAATTAAAAATGTGGTTAATAATATTCATAATGACTATTTTATATAATATTTTAATAATATATTCTTATTTAGTGAAATTCGATATTATGTAAAATAGAAGCCATTAAGGAAAGTCAATTTTGCCTGTAATGCAAGCCAAGTAAGTGTTGCATATAGTGAAATAAAACTTTGGTGCTGTGTATAACATAATCCAAAAATGTTTCTTTTATACATTGAAACAAATCTATACTCAGTGTCACGTGAAATTATTTCTATCAATCAAATTTGAAATTTTATATAACACAAGCCAAGCATAATGTTGCATATACTACAAGATTATTGGGTGTTGCATATAGTGAAAACAAATCATGTTGTAGCCTATAACACAATACATCGACTAAATTAAAAATAATCTATCTCATAAAATCTTTGGTTTTTATATGAAACACCAATATAATCATGACAGGGGATTCATATATCCTAGTGTATCACCATTGGGTGCACTGATTTTGTTTGGTAAAAGGCAACACAGATCAATGAGACACTTCACTGATTATCTAGAACATAAAAAGATCTCTATCAAGAAAATATTTCATCTCCCCCACACTAATTAATTATTCAACCAAATATGTTGAGCTCAATACTTTTCCATGATTGATATTCATTCTTCATATCATCAAATAATGGTTTGGAAAGATGATATACCAAGGAGAACATTCCATAAAATTTTTAGACACTATGAATTTATAGTGATGATTTTTGGTCTTAATAATACCCACCACTATCCTCTTGGATCTAATGAATAATGTCTTTATATACTATCTTGATCAGTTTTGGCAGTCTATATGATGAAATTCATGTATATTTAAATATCAATGAAGAAAATGAAAATCCTTAGAGAAATGTATTGAAGACCCTGAGAAATGATAATATTTTTGTAAAATTTACCAACTGTGAATATTGGCTTCATAAAGATTAATTTTTTGGGTCACATAATCTCAATAGAGGGGATATCTATGGATCGAACAAAAATAGTTATTATTGGAAGTTATCCGATACAATAAATGTTAAATAATATCTATTGTTTTGTCATTTGGATGGATATTATCTACATTTTGTGGAATATTTTTCATTAATATCTAATCTAATAACAATGTTGAAACAGATTGGATTTATGTTTGTGTGGACAAAGGAATGTGAAGAGAATTTCAAAATGATCAAAAGATGGTTAGCGTTGTTCACCTGCCATCAAATAACATTGTTGTAATGTCCCTGAGTTTGGTGACACTAAATTGATGCCTTGAGTCAGGTCGTTAAATGTCCTCATGCGTGCCTCCCCATCTACCAGAAGATTCTGACTAGCAGACAGGGTCTAAGAGGTCATGTTGGGAGACTATACCCTCTTTACCAGAGTAATCCCCAATAGATGATAATATAAATAGTGAAACAATATGAAAAAACCAATAACATTCCAAAATAAATATCTCATGAAATGGGTACAATCCAAAATAAATAGTTAATATTTCATGTCAATCTATAATTTCGCGTGAACAAAACCCAAAATATAGAAAAAAATAAAAATAAAAAATGGTCCTGAAATTAATCTGGGAACCTCATACATGTATTCCCCATGTCCAACTCAACTAACTTGCATAGGTACCCTTCCCTTGTCCTGACCTTGGAGAATGAAGTATTCTATGGTACCTAACGGATGCCTGAGCAGGGTGTGCGTACAACTCAGTAGGCCACCACTAATGGTGTCTAAATAATATCCAGTATAAACTGAACATTCTTGTAAGTACAAATTAATGGAATGTAATTGAAAGAAAATAAAATTTCTACTAATTAGGAATTTATACATTTCTATTACTATTAGGATTATTTTTACATGTTCATTATGTACATTGTCCCATCTTTTAGTTCATCATAAACATGTAATCCATGGGTTAGTATTTTACCTTATTCACATAATTTTCATTCCATTTATCATTCTTTATAAAAGGAAACATTATGTCAATATCTCACATGGTATTAGAATATGTTGTAATAACAACACATACCTTTTAACCTTAGTCAATTTAATTTTCATTGAATATAACCATCGGGGGTATAGAGAATCAGTCCGACTACCTGACCTCTGCATTCCTGGGTAGGTTAAAGTGTCAGTTCAACCCTACTGCTGGAATGAGAATCAATCATTTATCCCACTACCAATCAATGTTAACATGTGTATTCATCCATTCACAACACACAAACCATATCAAAATAAATTCCCAATAAAAATATAAATCATGATTTATAACAATTAACATGGAAATCTAATGTAATGTTATAACCAATTAACAAAAATCCCATTTACAATACAAATGCCATTTAACCAAATTCCCATTATCATGCATATCTTAATAATATTATCCAATATTTTTCCATTATCACACAAATATCAAAAATTTATCAATTCCAAATTAGCACGTTCAACATTTCCTATATACTATCCACCTTGGAAATTTCATGTAAATTCATAAGACACAATCCCCAATCCCAATTAACCAATTTAACCCATGTTTATGTCATGATAATAACCATATAACCATTAAAAAATATAGACACAATAAAAATAACCTACTTTCACTCTCATTAACATATCAACAAGTTTATCATGGTCTATATGTTATGACACAACATCCATGAACTTACATAGAAAACAACTATGTATTGATAGTATTGAGACACCCCTTTGGTGACTTTCAATATGTCTAATCATCCTTGGTGCATCCTATAGGGACCATGGTGGTTTCCATTAATCATTTAGATACTCATTTCAACAAATATAACCAATACAAACTAAATCACAAAAAGACATGATCATGAAAAAAACCAAACATAGAAAAATCCACCACAAATCATTGGTATATAACCTGTAGACCGCCTAATGTTGATCCATTTCCGATCATATGCCTATTGGATCTTGATTCAACACCCATTTAAAGCCTCAATGATTATATCATTGAAAAATTACGGTTTTAGTGTTTTATACAGAGATAAAAATAAATGTGAACCCAAAACCAGAAGAAGAAACTGCGGTGGAATCATCCTTACTTTGATCATTGATTTGCAGCCAACGACAATCCAAATAACCTATAGGTGAGGGAGGATGACCGTTGGAATGTTTTATGAGATCTTACTCATTACTATGGATACAAGGTGGAGAATGGTGGTAATCCCATGTTAGGATTAAAAATCCCATAATGGAATTTTATTTGTTTCTTGACATTACTGGGTTGCATGGTTTACTCAAACGGTTGTCCAAATCATGTGCAAATTAGGCGAGGGATATTGTACCAAAATAAACCCATTGCGTAGTTTCATGTGAATTCTTCTTGGTTTGATTAAAAATGATGAATGATTTTTTTGAATTTTATGCACTATTTCTACTAATCGAACAGAAACCGTGCATCATTCCCCAAAAACTCATTTTCCTCATTTGCATGTCCCTATCCCCTAATATACCCATGGTTCTTCCCATGAACACAGGAAACACTTATTTAACCAAAACAATGGTCATAAAATAAAACAGAAAAAAATACCTTACAAATACCAGATCTTACCTCCTCCGCACCATAGGATGACTCATCCTCAATCCGCTCGTCCCGAGAATAATGGAGCTTCTAAAGAATGGAGATTTGGCCACAAGTCCAACATATATAATTATATCACCCCAGTTTCTTCTGAATTTTTCCTTGATGTAATAGAACATGAACTAGTGGTATAACCATTCCCCAAAAAACTTCTTCAATATGATCAACAATATGAATTGGATGCTCCTTATATGACGCATTTGGATCAAGATCAACATAATAATCATTTATCATCTAAGAAGGATCAGCATGCTACTGAAAAAATTTTGATGCATGAAATACATTTTTAATCCCACTATATCATTTTGGAATGGCTAATTATTAATCCACCAGTCTGATACTATCCACAATATCACCTAGAACCACATAACTAAGTCCCAAAATTCCATGTCTCTTAATTCGGTGGTGACCCAACAATGGTGAAACCGAAATAAACACACAATTACCCACCACAAACTCTAGAGGTCTTATACACTAGTCTACATATGACTACTGCGAACTCTAAACAATATCTATGAACTTTTTAATAAACCAAACCTTCTTCAACATCTCCAGCACAAGACTCTATCCTAATAGATCATACTCACATAATCTAACTAACAAAACAGTGATCTATATGACCCCTCATTGAGTGACTCACAAGGTGAAATTTAAATCATAGACTAAAAATTGTTATTGCTGGAAAACTCACGATGTGATAAATTCTTTTCCAATGAACCAATAAAATCCAAAACATAGACTCTCAATATGTCCTCCAATAAATTATTCATACAGTCAGACTACACATCCTTCTGTGTTTCATAAGTTGTAATCAACGACAATTGAGTACAAATCTCCTTACGTAGCCCTTTCTAGAAGCACAATGTGAGATGTGCATCATGATCTAAAACTATGGTCCTCAACACACCATGTAGTTACACTATATCTTCAATATATAACTCACCTGACTGATCAACATTATAATTTACCTATATCAGTAAGAAATGGTCCACTTTACACTACCTATCCATAATGACCCATATTTCGTCATTCATCCAATGCATTGTCAGAATGCCCACTAAAAAATCCATCGTTACATCATTCAACATCTATTCGGGAATGGGAAATGACTGGAACAACCCACCTCAACAATGATTCTTGTCTTTTAATGGTTGACATATAAGTCATCGAGCCATGAATCCTCCAACTACATTCTTAATTCCAATCCACCAATATTTTTGAAAAATATCACAATAAATTTTAGTAAATCTAGGATGTACTACCCACATCAATTTGTTAAACTCACACATCTACTCATTGCACACACCCAATAGTATCACAACATGACCATGAACATAGACAACTCTATTTACACCAACAACCCAACAAGATGGTGACTCTACACCATTAGGATTTTCATTCTTGAACAAACACATCGTATATTTATGATTAAATTCCTTGAACCATCTCAAAAGTACATATTAAACAAATATAGATTAATGGGTCATTTTTCCATTACCATGCTTCTCCCCCAAGTGTATGTCATTGAACTAATCCATCATTTCCCATTTATAATTAGATTCCTGAACCACCTAATTCTGAGTATTCTAGCTCGGAGAATCAATAACTCTTTTCCCTTTCCTTAGTGTGTTCATCAACTCAAAATCAATGGTTTGTAGCTACTCAACCCACCTTCACTATCTATAATTCTAATCTTGGTGGAAAAAATATGTACTTAATACTGTTATTCTTTGTGAACATTGTGAACCATGCCCCAAACAAGTAGTTCCTCCCACATTTCAATGCATAACCCACAACATATTACTCAATAGCATGTGTAGGGTAATTTATTTCATGTGGTATTAACTTCCTCGACACATAATCCATAACTAAATTATCTTGCATCCACACTACCACAAGTCCAACACCAAAAATATCATAGGGAAAGGGGTACTTCTCACCTGTACATGTAATATCCAAATCCGAGTAGTAGTTAATCACTTATTTAATTCCTAAAAATCTATTTCACACACCTAATACCACTCAAACGTAACACCAATTGTGGAATGAATGAGGGTGGTGATACCAATCAATACAAATCCCAAATGATCCTATGTTAATAGTTGTACAATCCTTAACTAATATAGATATAAGAAACAATCTTAGGATACCCCCAAGAAACCACTACATGAACTTTATCTATATCTACTGGCTCATCTGACTCAGAAATGGTATCTCCCATGAAATACACATTATCTATCCAGAACATTAATTTTGATATCTTGCCATAACCCCGATGCTCTCTTAGTGTACCTAAAATGAAATCAAAACGTTTTCCCCAATCATCAAGAGTTTTTTGAGTACACCAAGATGTAATAAAAATACACAACCATTAACTACTCAAGATATTCATTAAATTTCATGTTCATTAGCTCCATGAACATAGTTGGTGCATTGGTCAACCATAAAGGCATCACCATAAATTCATACAACCCGTACATACTCTGGAAAGATGTCTATAGGATGTTAGTTAGTCTCTCCCTTAATTGATGTTATGCTAATCTAAAATTGATATTGGATAACATTGAGTCACCTCTTAGTTTTTCAAATAGGTCATTAATTCCAGGAAGTGCTTATCAATTCTTACCATCAATTATATTCAATTTTATGTAACAGACACATAACCTCAATGACCTGCCGACCTTCTTAAAAAAGGTAGCAGCTGAACTCCATGGTGAGGTATGAGATTTTATAAATCACTTCCATTAAAACTCATACATATGAGACTTAAGCTCATTGTGTTCTCCCAACACCATTCAATATAGTGGAATAGAAACTAGTTGTTCCATTTGTATCAACTCGATCGAAACTCCACATCCCTTCTGAGAGGTCGTCCCGATAAATCCATAAAAAATCATACTCAAAATGATCAACCACAAGGGGAAAGGAATTTTTATCCACGTATCAATCATAAAAAATAAGGCATTACACCTTTTGAGTGAGTTCCCTAAACTGTTGGTAAAATGGCCTTACACGGCATACCCGAACATCCAAATCACCATGAAGGACATATGTGTCTCCATTAGGAGATTTAAATGTTTCCCTATGTTATTAACAATCAATATGGTCCTAATACATCACTAGCTAGTCCATTCCCAGAATCATGTCAAAAACTGAAATATCGAGAACTAATACGTTCCATAGTAATTGATATCCCTAAGCCTATAATGCACAACCTCTACACTATTTGTAATCCTCAACATTGACCCCCAATGGTGTATCAATTCACATAACCAGAAATAAAATTTTCTGATGTAAACCCAACACAACCACTAACTGTGCAGAGATAAAAAAATGTGTGTCACCTATGCTAAATAAATCATTAGTGACTATGGAAGATACATGAATTGTACCTCTAATGGTAGATGATCCAGCCTCCCAACCTCCGAATGTAGACTAAACAGTGTGAAGATGGCCTATCACTCTCCCCTAGGATCTAACAAAAGTACCCTACACTACTTTACCCTGCTGGTGCAGATGGCCTAGTCATGTAGTTCTACATCCACCATCCCTACCTGTACGGGCAGTGGAGCTCCAGTTACTTAATTGATATAGGGTGATTGACCCCATTCCTGCCCTCTACACAGATCTCTATCCTCCAATATTTTATGATTTCAGTGGGTTCCTTTCAAAACAGTGCACATGGCCAATTTTTACACATTTTTTGCACTCAGAAGGTGTTCAAGATCAATTACATCATACATTTCTCAGGTATCCACACATATAAAAGCAAACCTGATCAAAACCCAAAGATACTGGTTCTATTTTCTAGTTGTGTTGTCCACCATTGCGCTGGTGCAAGTTCTTGAAGCGATGATTCCTTCTATAGGAAGTCATTCCACCATATTCCCCACCGAAACATAATGTCTACTTTTTTCGACCTCTTTGATATTTCCTACGATGATGAGGGATTGATCCATAAATTCAACAAACCTCTTTATCATAATGATATTTAACTAGGATTTGGTCTCATTCTTATGACCATCTTAAGCACCTTCCCATTGCTTCCTCACCCCCTCTAAAGCAGGAACAAAATGTTTCAATTCCATGAAACAACCTGCATACTCAATTACAGACATTTTCCCCGTATAGAAACTCATAAACTCTGCATCCTTTTGATGCCTTATTGTTTCAGAGTAGTAAGGATCTAGAAACGTTTCATGATATCTATACCACTCCATTAAATGAACTCGTTTCGTCTGATCTAAGATATCGCATCAATGTTTATTCATTCCCCATAACATATAGGCTACTAGATTTTATCTCTTATTAGAATGATTCCTTATATGATCATGAATATTATTTTTAGACTCTTTCTAGAACATAGTTTCTTCTTCCCCCACCCTCTCTGGTAAATGTCGAAGGGTGTTTTATAGAGAACTCCACATTTGACTTGAACATGCTAAGTGTGGCCCGCCCCAGGTCCCATTAAAACATCAACATAAAATGAGAAATTTTCTCACAAAACAGAACCTTTATATCATCTTGAACCATATATCTTCATGATCCAGTACTAGGGGAGCATTCATGATAACATCCTCTTATCACCCGAACATAACACACCTTCGTGGTTTCATTTCACAATAATTAATCAAATTAAAATATTAGAATAGAACCATGATTCATTCAAAAATTATATAGTAAATTTCATAACTATCTATAACATACCATTTAACATAAACTACACATTGGACTTTATTATCATGGGGAAACTACCCTCAATGATCCTTCATAAGGCCATGGCTAACACAGGGTAACAAACCCTCATGGTTACAAGACCCATATTTTACCCCATTAAAAATGATTTCCTTATCATGATTTACTCTAATTAAATTTCTTTTAACATATAACCTTTTATCAAAAATAATTCTTTTGTTATATTTTAACACTTTCAACCCTTTTTAACCCATTTTACTATTTTGTTAACCACAATTTTCACCACTTTTATGTATGTAAAATTCATTCTACCCTATTTTTTCCACACACTAATCACCTATGTGTGTTCCTACTATAATGCATGTCACTTATATACATAGTTTCCAAGAAAATTCATGAATACACAAACTAATTGCATTATGACCATAAGAATAATATCAATAAATTATCGCATCAGACCACGTGTGCATCAACCAATGGTGAAATATCATTATATGTAACAAAAAACAAAAAGAAAAAAACATTCCTGACTAGGGTGACATGGGTTTCCCCCCATCCTTGTGTTAGATACACATAGGCATGAGCTCATTACGAAGGCCTGAAACTATCCTAATCAATTTCCTACCATCCCCAAATAGTAAGAAAGAGAAATGGTCTCCTTCAATACCAATTTGTAATGTCCCTGAGCCTATGTCCATTAAATCGATTCCCCAATCGTGGTCATTACATGAAAACTAGTGTGCCTCCACATATTGTAGAGGTTTATGACTATTAGTGAGGGTCTAAGAGGTCATGTGGGAGACTATACCCTATTTACCAGAGTAATCCACAAACAAATACCAATATAAATAGTGGGAACAATAGGAAACAACAAATAACATGAATAGAAAGTCATGTCCCAAACTAGGTAAAATCCACAAGAATTAGTAAATAGGTTATGTCATGCTACAACGCCATGTAAAAAACCCCAAAATTAAGGAAAATTGTAGAATATCCAAAATAGTCCCAACTCCTAGTCGGGCTCCTCATCCATGCAAGTCCCATTTATATCTCCAATCCCTATTATTTGGACCATTCCCATGTCTTGACATGCATTCTTTAAATCTTATCAAGTATCCAACGATGACATGAGAAGTGTCTAAGTACAAATCAGTAGGCCACCCCCAATCATGTCTTCAAAATATCTTGTATTATACAATAGTCAATGCAAGGAAAAATGAATTAAAAATCTATGAATGACAATACATGGGACACTATTGAAGAATATATAATTTTCTATTACTATTATGATTATTGTGTGAAATTCAATATTTACAATGTCTCATCATTTAGTTAATCATCAACATGTATCCCATGGGTTATAAATTTCCATTAATCAAAAAATATTCATTGAATTTATAATTCCACATAATAGGACAAGTTATGTCCTTATCTCACTAGGGATGATTATATAAAGTAATCACCATACCTACCTTGGAGCCTCAGTGTAGTAATTTTTCATTGAGTACAACCATTGAGGGCATGGAGCATCATTCTGATTTCCCAACTTATGCATTCCTAGTTTGGTTAGAGAGTCGGTTCAACCCAACCCATTGGAGTAGAATTAGTCCTTTATCCCACCAAAAATCCATGTTCACTTGATTATTCACCCATTAACCACACATAAACTATATCACAATCAATACACCCAATACATATACTAATCATGAGTTATAACAATCAATATGGATATCCAATGTCATGAACATTGACGAGACTTGTAGGAAATTCCGAACAGTAGGCTACAACTCCAGTAAATTATAGGATTCCCAAAGGTCTGATGTTACTGGGAAATAACTTACCCACCTTTTTTATTCTTATAACACCCTTCCATGGAGATAACTTTATCAAAACATGACCTCTAACTTGAAATTCATAATCCTTCCTTCAATTATTAGCATATCACTTTCTCCTACTTTGAGTTGGCTTGATGTGGGTTAGGATAATCTTAACCTTTTCCATTATTTCCTCAACATGTTTGGAGCCTTCAATTTTTTTTCACCAGCATCATCTAAACAAGCTGGTGTGTGTCATATCATTCCATATAACACATCATATGCTTCCATATGAATACTTGAATAGAATCTATTGTTATAGGAAAATTATACCATAGGTAAATATTGATCCCACAAACCTTGAAAGTCATGTACGCAAGATTTCATCTTGTCTTATAATGTTTGAATAATCCATTCGGATTGTCCCTCAGTTTGAGGGTGGTAGGCAGTGCTCAAACAAAGTTTAGTATAAGGGTTCTTCTAATGAATTTTCAAAAATCCTTATGTAAAATGGGGATCATGATCAGAAAAAATCGATAGGTGCACTCCATGAATTCTTTCAAATTCATTAATATATAGTCTTTCTAAAAGTTTCAGTGGTAATTATTCATTTATATCATGAAAATGAGCGGACATGGTAAGATGATAAACAATTAAAATAATTGCATCATTACTTCTTGGAGTCTTGGGTATCCCCAAGACCAATTTTATCTTAATATCATCCCATTTCTAGTCAGGTATAGGAATAAGTTTCTTGATTCCTCTAGGTTGTTTTCTTCCATCATTTTCTTTTTGTCAAACCATGCATCTTGACAAATAATCCCCAATCTCCCATTTCATGTAGTACCTCCATAAATGTTCCTTAAAATCTCTATACATCATATCTCTACCAAGATGTTTAAAGAAATTAGAATTCTGATCATCATCCAATAATTCACTTTTTAGATTTGGTATGTTGGGAACACAAAGACTCTTCCCAAATTTTAAAATCCCATCTTCATATACGAAGTCGATAAATCTCCCATCATTCACAGCTTTAATTTTCATTTGAAACTCCTCATCATCAGTATGAGAAATTTTTATACTTTCTTGTAATGATGGTTTTCCAACCATTTGAAATAGTATTTATGTCTCACCTTCCATGGTTATTACCATATCCATATTTACTAGATCCATGAACACATGATCCCTCTAGACTCTCTTCTTGTTCAAAACTCCATGATCCTTTCAGCTCAAAGCATCTTCCACCTTATTTTTCTTCCCCATGTGGTAGTGTGTAGTGAAATTATAATCCTTGAAAAGTTAGATCCATATCATTTGCCTCATGATGAGTTCTTTTTGTGAGAAAATGAACATCAAACTCTTTTGATCTGTATACATCTCATATTTTTCACCATAGAGATAATGTCTTATTATCATCAATGAAAATATTACAGCTACCAACTCACGATAATGATTGGGATAGATTTGTTCATGAATTTTTAGTTGTTGTGATTCATAGTCTAAAACTCTATCATTCAATAAAATGACAAAACCAAGTACTTTTTTTTGAAGAATCACTATAAACAACAAACCCACCATTCCCCAATGGTATAGTCAAAATTGGTGAATTGACTAATATTTTCTGAAGTTCTTCAAAAAATTCTCCAAACACTTTTTTCCAAATTAATTTTACACTTTTACGTGTGAGTTTTGTAATTGAGTTAGCCAATTAGGTGATATTATAGAGGAAGCGTCGATAATAACTAGCTAAACCAATAAAACTGTGTTCCTAAGTTATACTAATCTGTGTTGGACAATCTTCAGTTTCCATGGTCATTGATTGATTGACATAGATTCCATCATTTGTGAGAATATGGCCCTGAAATGAAATTTCTTGAAGCTAGAATTCAAACATGCTAAACATCCCATATAATTCATTTTGTCTGAGGGTTTTCAGAATAGTGTGCAAGGGATTTTAATGATCTTCATATCTTATTGAGTAAACCTTGATATCATCAATAAATATTACTACAAAGTAATAAAGATATAACTTGGAAACTCTATTCCATGGGTCTAATAAGATAGAGGGTGCATTAATCAGTTCAAAAGGCATTACTGTAAACTCGTAATTCCCATATCTGGTTCAAAATGATGTTTTCAGAATTTATTCCTTCTTCACACACAACTGATGATATCCATATTGAAGGTTAATCTTTGAAAAATATTGAGCTCCATAATGTTTATCAAATAAATCATCAATGAAATGTAGGGGATAATTTTTTATTATTGATATAGTATTGATCTCCCTGTTGTCAATTCACAAACTCATAGATCCATCTTTCTTCTTCATAAAATGGGACAGGGGATCCACATGGAGAAAAAATAGGGAAAATAAATCATTTTTTACTCAATTTCTCTAGTTTCTATATTTTTTCTCTAATTCCACAGTGGCCATTCTATAACGTTTATTTAATATGGGCCTTGAACTAGGAATTAAATCAATGGAAAACTCAATTTCTCGTTCTGGAGGATGTCCAGGTATATCTCCTTGAAACATATAATCATATTCTTGAACAATAGGTATGCCATCTATTTGAACATTCCATTCCTCACCCATAGTTAATTAACTCTCTTTGTCCCAAATAATTAAATTTAGTAGAGGTATTGGAGGTAGATCTATATAAGAATTGTATGGTGACATTTCTGTTCTAAAGATAATGTATTCATTATCATAATTGATAAATGTAACCTCCTTCTTCTTACAATAAATTTTATCATCAAGTTCCGAAAGGAAATCCATTATGAGGATTATACCAAATTCAATCATGGGTATGAAAATGGTATCAGTAGATAAAGAACTTTTATATGACCTAATGGGAACTGATTCACAAAACATTATTGCAATGATACTTCCCTTAAGTGTTTTCACAGAAAACTCCCTTGTTTAATCAAATTAGAAATATATAATGTTCATAGAAATCTAGAATGATATGGATAAATGAGATGATCTAGAATGAAATAAATCATTGGCTAAATTTAAGGAAGCAATTAAAATATCTTCCACCACATCATTTGGAGCATCAACATTAGCGGAAGTTATTACAGAAGCTTGGCCTTGATCCCTTTCCCTTTTTGAGGTATGTTTCATTGGTGCTTAGGAAGTTCATTTTTATAATTCCCAATATCTCTATAATTCTTGCACTCAAAATTGAAAGCCTCTGTCTGCCCCTTGCAATGAAGAGCTTAGTGTCCTTTTTCACCAAACTTTTAACAGACTCTCATTCCCTTCAGGCAAGTATGGGGGGATTTCATTCCACATTTACTATAGGATAGAAATTCAACTTTTCCCCTTCTTACCCTTTTTCCACATTCAGAGTGTTTAGCATATCTCTTCTTCTCATTCTTTGGTATAAAGTTGTAAGACATAGATAATTTATTTTATGTCTTGATAGCACATGAGACAATATCATTGTTCGATGATAATGATTATGAGTCTAATTCTCGATGAAGAAATGGTATCAAACCATCAAATAATCGATCAATAGTACTCCTAAAGTTAATTATATAATATGTTTCATGTGTTGCTAACCTTGTAAAGTTAGCCTCACACATTGAGAAATTCTCATCCTCATTCTGTCTCAAACATATAAATTGTCTTTCAATAACTTTTCGATGGTCACGAGGAATGTATTTTTTGAAAAAAGATCTTTAAACTCCTGACATTATATATTTTATACTTCTTCGTCCTCATTTTTGTTTAGAATTAATGACAACCATTGATTTTCATCTCCCATGAGGCGATAAACTGACATGAAAACTTTTTCTCTTTCAGTACTCTCCAAAGCATGAAATATTTTTTCAATTGAACTTATCAATTCCTTAGCTACAAATGTATTTTTAGTCCCATTGAATTTTGGTTGTTGATTCCTCATGAAGCGGACTAACATTGATCCTCAACATTGGGTATCAGGGTGCTCCATATGTGTAAGGTTATTATTCATAACCTATGTGAGTTGTGCAAGTATGGTTATAAGTTTTTCAGCACTGGTTGCATCACTAGATCTACTATAATTATCTTGAGTACGAGGTAAATCCCTACACGGAAGACATTCATTGTTACGGTTTCCATTCCTTCCACAAGGAACATTTTCAAATCAATTGCATACATTAGATTAGTTTATGAATCACAATACATAATTCCAAAATAGTAAAATACCTTACCTAAATTGATTGGTATATGGATATAATCCATAATAATAGAAAATTATTTCGTTGAAGATGTTTTTACTCATAAGTTATTTATAAATGTTTTTAATGAAAATGTGAATTATCGTAATCATATCCCCAAGAGTGTCATAACCAAAAGTGCAGAAAGGAATGTTGTCGTGTACCATGATACCCCAGGTCAAGCCCGATACTCCATGTCAGAGTTTTAACTCCAATGTACATTTATGCCAGAGCTGCATCTAACTACTTTTATCCAGACATAGATGTATTTCTTGGAAAATACCCAACATCTCTACATTACCAAAATTCTAGGATGTTTATCTATACTAATCCTCAAATATTTTCTTAGGGTAATGATCTATAATAAGAGTTTTTCTAAATATAGCTTCCAATGTTTTTACTAAACTTCATCTGATACCAACTGTAACACTCCGACCCTAGTTATCCAGAGTCAGTGCATTGTTACATAACATTATCATGATCACAAGAGATCAAATCCAAAAATACAAATTATTTTAGTAGCTTTGGAAGTACTAGATATATACATAAGTTTTACATTACATCATGAAATTGAAAAAAAACCAAATTGTGTCCAATTTTAACACAATCATATCCCCATATCCTATTCATGTAGGTCAGTCATAATATAATTCTTCACATCCTGGAAATAATAAAACATAATAAAAATATGGGCTTAGATTCTCTGTAAGGATAACAATATAGGGGAAACATCCATAAATAAGCATACAAATTTATAGAAATGTATAAGACAAAAACCCAATCATTTTAAACATAAAATTAAACATAATATGGTGAAGATAAATCAAATAATACCATTTACATATTGACATGGATATTCTAATCATCTAATAATCTCATGTAATATCAATAGAAAATTTCATAATTATAGAATGCATAATGTCAGACATTATAACCTCATAGTCAAGGCCTCATGATAAGACTACAAATATGATGTTTTCAAGTATTTTTGAAAAGAAACTGGGGTTTCTCATGATACCTACCAATTCATCATGGTGTTATAGAAGGATCCACTCGTCACATACTAAGTCAAATGCATTATTCAAACTAAAATGATAAAACATAACATAAACATTCATATTAAAAATACCATATGAAATGTTAATAACACAACCATAAAACATGAATCGTATAAAAATAAAACATCCATAGTCATACATATTACAAAACCATCAATACAAAATGGAAGAATTTATCATAATAAATCAACATTAAATAATTGTAAAATATATCAATGGATGTTGACATAGATGAAATAAAAACAATTTCAGAGAAATATCTCTTTCTATTTTTAAATAATTAAAAATTAACATAATTATAAAATAAAATATTTATTTTGAAAATATTCTTATAATATTGTAAGGGATGCTTAGAAAGTGTTATAATGGCCGAACATATCCTCATTTGACGTATAAGTTAAATAAAATTCCTTATTTTTGTTGAAAAGGTTGTAAAGTACCTTGTTTGGAAAACGATGGAAAGATTCATTTATAAACAATATATAAAATATAAAAAATGGTATAAATAACTTTAACCCACTCTCTAGGAAATATTAAAATTTTTATCAAATACATTTTCATGAAACATGGATGTGGATGATAATGAGGTCCCAGTAGAGACTCACATATAAAAATCCTTGAATAATGAAGAGATTAAAAAATTAACCCATACCATGTACTTTAACTTGATTGAGTGTATGTTAAACTCCTTTATAATAGTTAAATAATTTTTATTCAATTATAAAATAACCACATACATAAATATTATATCATATATGATCTTCTAATATTTCATTGTTAATAATATTTTTGTAGTATCATTGTATCAGTTGTTAACTGGCTCATTTTCCATTATATTTTTTGTTATGTAAGTCATTTTTGTTTTGGATAGGATGTATATGATTCATATCCTGAATCATATTAAGTTCCTAAAAAAATTTAATCATAAAATGAAAATTATTCTTGAATGGTTACTATGGGAAATGAATCTTATCATGTTTGTAGAGACGGTAATCTCTACGTATGCATGAGTGAAAATACCATTCTTTTGATGGTAAAATCATATGTAATTGGATGTTATATTATATATAAATAATAACTAACATTTTATATCTATTATTTAAATCAATTATACTCATTATTATACCCATCCAAATTATTAAGTGTTGAATAACAAACCACACCACGACTTGGTGATGGTAATCCATATGTACAAATGTATGGTGAATTGTTCATTCATAGGATGTATAGAATAATGAATATGGTTGTACGATATTTATAATAACATAAAACAATGTAGAATGTACTGGAATTATTAATATTTATGGAAACTACAATGAAAGTGGATGTGGAAGTAGAAAATAACTTTGGAAGATGTGGTGAAATTATCACCTCTTCTTCGGGTTCTTTAATTTGATTTGATCAGAAGAGATCATTAGGCCAGCATTCTAATCAAATTAAGGACACAACGTTTACTTGAGAGTAGTTGGTAGGATAATTGAGTAGGGGTTGGCCATGGCAATTGGCTTTGGAGGTGTGATTTTGATGGAAGGGGACATACCCATTTATAAGAGAAGTGAGGACCACTTTCAGGAAATATTGAAATATTATTTTATTATACAATCATATTCAATTTATAATTACTCCAAAAGGATTAATTTAGATAATTATCTTGTTATGGTTCCAAAACCTCCTGACTAATAGGTTTTATACAGGGTTTAGGTCACCATATTAAACTTATCTTTTATATTTAACTCTATGTAAAATAGATTATGTTTTACCATTTCTTCTTGTATTATTATAATAAATGGTTAATAAATAGACTCTAAAATGACCAGAATACCTCAAGTGTTCCATTAATGAAATATCAATAAATATATAATTCATTTGGCAGAAACATATATTTTTAGGAATAATATATCAATTAATAATATAGTATTTTATTAAAAACTCATTTATGTCAATTATGACACTATTTAGTATTTTTTTGTAAGTCAAAAAACATTATCACTTCAAAAAAATTATTTAATAAACGTTAACTGGTCATATTAACCTTGAAATTTAGTTGAATGCATCAAAATTATCAATTTACATTTATCTGGATATTTACAAAATCAATTATTTTAATCATTCATTAATAAGTTAATTTCTGCTTCATCATTTTGTAACAAAGAAGTTTAATTATTTAATGTTCAAAAATTATAAATAAAATACCATTTTGTAGGAAATCATTTTATCTTTAGAATTAATATTTATTTTTCAATTTATCTTATGTATAACCCTATATTGAAAATGTTTTATTTATGAATATTTGAATTTAATACATTTAACTATTCTTTAAATAAATTAATAATAAATGTCCAAATATAATGATAGTGGATCAAATAGGATTATATTTTATTCCTAAGGTAGATTTTGGTCAAAATAAACTTATCCAATTCAATTAGGACAATTTTTAGGGTACTTATAATATCATTTTTCCCTATAAATATCATATTTACTTTTAACCATGGTAAATTAAAATCAAAAGTTACTATTCAAAAAAAAATTATTTGCATCCTTTTGAACAAAATTTTAGTTAATGGTGTCATCCATGTCTATTCAATTTCCAGAAGTGGTAAAATTACTTTTTATGCAAATTTTCAAATGTGCCTAAAAGGTTGGTAAAAGACGTTAAAAAATTCAATAAAAAATTTTAAATCTATTTTTATTATAAAATTACTCCAATAAATTACATTGAACTAATATAGGTATTAGGTATCTATTTTGAAATAAAAAAATTTCAAATAAAATTAATAATTATTTAACTAAAAAGTCAGTTTTATGTAATAACATAGAGTTTTTACAATTCATCAAAAATGAATGTCTTCAGAAAAATACCAAAAAATCGCCCTATGAAAATTTTGATATTCTGAATCCATAAATGATGTACAATTTGAAAAATAAAATTTATAACATTTCATAAACTGGGTATTACAATTCATAAGGGCTAGTTTGATTGGTCGTGGTATACTAGAACTAGAAGTTTCTTACAACACAAACTATTTCATTATTCAAATAGAAATGTACGATGGAATCTTGGGGTGTTACAAATCCTTCCTAAGGCCTTGGATAACACTGGGTAACTATCTCACATGGATGCGAGCCCCTTCTTTTAAACCTTTTTCAATATTATTTCCTTATCCCAACTTAATCCAATAACATTTCATTTAACACACCACCCTTTAGGAAGAATAATTCATTAATTATAGTTTAACATTTTCACCTCTTTTCAACCCGTTGGGATTGTTTCATTAAACACTATTTTCATCACTTTTAAGAAATTCAGATGCATTCTACCCTTTATGTATCACACACCCAACCATTTTTTGTGTGACTACTATGTTGAATTTCCCTTATATATAATGTTTCTTAGAATGAGGCATGAATGCACAACCTCATGCCAATTCGGAAATGATAAAAATATCATAAATTGATAAAATCACACCACATATGAATCACCCAATCATCTTATATGATCAAATGTAACAACAAACAACACGAACAACAATTTCCACCTTGGGTGTGTTGGTTTTTTCCCCGTACATGGGTTAGATACTCCCAGGAATGAGCTCATTACCAAGGAGCAATGATTTCCTAACCTCATATCTACCATCCCCAAATAGTGAGATAGGCAAAATACATGCCATTGATATCACTTTGTAACATCCCTGACCCAGGTGGCGCTAAATCGATTCCCTAATCTACATCGTTACAAGACCTCATGATATCATCCAAATATGGATGACGATTACAACTAGTAGTGAGGGTCTATTAAGTCTTGTTGGAATATTTTACCATCTTTACCAAAGAAAGCCACAATATATCACAATATAAATAGAGAAAACAGTAGGAAAAACCCCAAAAAATGCATATCCAATCATCTCCCAAACTAGGAACAATGCACCTAAAAAATTAATTATGTCTTGTCTTACAAAAATTCCAAGGGAACAAAACTCAAAATAAATTCAAACATTAGAATCCTCAAAATGGTATTGACTCCGAGTAGGGAACCTCATCTATGTATGTCCTTTCTCAAACATAACTCCCTAGAATAGGTCCCTTGCCCTTGTTCTGGCTAGCATGCATGAAATCTGCTTGGGTACCCAATGGAGGTCTGATAAGGGTGTGAGTACAACTCTGTAGGCCACCAACAATAACGCATATATGATATCAATAATAAATTTATAGTGAGTAAAAGTAAAAATGAGTTTAAAGTAAGTGAATGAAAATACAGGGGCCACTAGTTATAAATCTATAATTTTCTTTTATTATTAGTATTTTTGTGCCACATTCATTTTGTGAATCATCTCATCATTTGGTACATCATCAACATGTAATACATGGGATAGAAATTTTCCTTATTCGCACAATATCCATGGAATTTAAGATTCCACAAAAGATAAAAAAGTTATGTCCCTATCTCACTAGTGATGATCATATCAAGTAATCATGACACATAACTTGAGCCTCACCCTAGGTATTTTTCATTGATTTCAACTAGCGGGGGCATAGAGTATTTGTACGATTACCCAACCCATTTAGTCTTTGGTAGGTTAGAACATAATTCCAACACTACAAGTGGGAGGATAAATAATCCTTTTTCCCACCACCAATCAATGTGACCATTATTTTCCATTAATTAACCACACAAAAATCAAATCACAACAAATTTAATAATCACATATATCAATCATGATTTATCATAGTCAACATAGAAATAAAATGTTATGCCATAACCCATTAACAATATTCCCATTTATAATACATAGTTCATTTATCAGAATTCTTATTATCATGCCTATATTACTAACCATATACAATAGTTTCCAATTATTATACCATTTCAAATATTCATTAATTCATTACTAGCATGTTCATTGTTTCCTATATACAAAACCTCTTGGGAATTTCTAGTAAAATCATAAGGCGCAAAACACTATCCCAATTAACCAATTTAACCAATTTCTATAACATGATAAAAACCCATTTTACAATTATCAATCATAGAAACAATAACAATAACACACTTCCACTCTAAATAATGTAAAAAAATATTTATCAAGGGATCGTTGTTATTAAAAAAAATTCATTCACTTACTTATCTAACATCTATGTTCTAAAAGTATTGGAACCCACCATATGTGGCCATAAATAGGTCTAATCATCCTCAACACATCCTATGGGGACCATAAAGGATTCCATTAATCATTTAGATAATAATTTTACTAAATATACCCAATGGAAACAAAATAAAAATAATAGGTGATCTAGAGGTAAACCAAACATGCACAGATCCACTATGAAAAATTGGGATGTATCTTGTAGGCCACCTACATAGGATCTGTTGACAAAAATGCAAAAAATAGAGGACTTGGAACATGATTCAACACCACATTGTAGCCACAACCTAGATATCACTATAAAAATAATGTTTTTATTGTTTAGGAAGAGGAAAAATAATAAATGTGAAACATAAACCAAAAAGGGAACAAAGTGGTGAATTAGCCTTAACCAGATCATTGATTTCCAATAAATTATACTCCTAATGATCTAGATATGGGGGAGAATCACTCTAGAAATATATATGTAACCCCATGATTTTTCATGGACCGTTTTTTCAAATAAATTAATATTTTCAATTATATCTTTAATTTCACTAAGTCAAAAATTCTTTTCATACTAAACTGACTTGTCATATGTTACATGCAACACTGAGTTGATGTACGTTACACAAAA
Source organism: Viscum album (assembly GCA_963277665.1). Lineage (NCBI taxonomy): Eukaryota > Viridiplantae > Streptophyta > Magnoliopsida > Santalales > Viscaceae > Viscum > Viscum album. The sequence goes on along the minus strand of OY728151.1, from coordinate 1,823,514,515 downwards.
CACTCAGTATAAATTTAGTTAAATCTATAAAAGTAATATTATTGGGTTATTTTATACATAACAACAAAGTAATATTCCACTTCCTCAAACACTTACTTGTTTTTCATTACACATGAGTGCGACCATCCTTAATAGCTTGCGTTGTTTGTAATACCGAGTCTCAATAAATAATGATATATTGTTAATATATTATATAAACTAGTGGTTATGAATATTATTAAACAAAATTTTTGTTTCACATAACATTAACATTCATCTTATGTATTTTATGGAACATGATATAATAACAAATTCAATATTTCAATTAAAAGACATAGTTTTCAAAAAATGAATTTTTGCCACCTTTTTATGGAACATAAATTTTAAATAATTTTCTTGAATTTTTATATATTTTTTTGGAAAAATAAATTTATTATTTGGAAAAGGGACATAAAAATTTAACTTGTTTGATATTGTGGTATTTTTCTTATGAAATTCATATTTTGATGAAAAGGGAAAATACTGCATTTTAAGCTGAAACTTCATTTTAATCTAACTTATTTAACCAGTTATATTGTAAATTTAATTTATTTAAATGTGTAAATGAATAATGACTTTATAATTTCATACAATTTTTGTCTTTGAAATTATGTTCAAATTTCTGTTGGACATAAACACATGATAATCTTTGGATAAGTTTTTACATCATAAAACTCACTTTTTGGTAGTAACAACCAGAATAAATTTTAAATTAATTTCATCCATTTCAGATATTTGAATAATAAAAAATATATTCCATATTTCGAATCAATGGGTGTAATATATTTCAATATGTTACTTTTAATTATTTAGATATTATGAATAGTAACTATGATAATTTTTATTAACATTGTTAAAGATAAATCTTGTAAATTAGTGTAACTAACAATATGAAAAAGATAATAAAATTACCCTAACACCATAAAAATAGTATTGGGTGAATTAATGTCGACCAATATAACCTATGAGTCTGAATTGATTCATTTAATTGACTTTTTCCTATAACTATTATGTAATTATAATTAAAACCAAATAAGGTTACAATATATCACTCTTATATATCTTATAAATATAATAATTTTAATATAGAGATAAAAACAATAAAACATAGAAAAAATAGTCTCTCTAATGATAATGAAATTATCTATATATCGTGTATTTATTTCAAATTTCTAGGGATTAAATAATTACAATTAATGATTACACAATAGTGATGTAAAAAGTATTTAATTAATAGAAATATCAAATAGATGGATTTAGAAATATTAAAATAAATAAAAGATGAAATAATTAATGAGATCCAAGAATTTTATAGGTGATTCTGAAAGGTTAATAGTGAATTAAATATTTTGGTTCAAAATTATCTTCTCTCTGATTTTTATGTAATGTCAAATAATTTAATAGTGTCAAAATTAATAGTATTAATATTTTATAAAATTATCTTACTATATATTTATTTAAAAATAACTAAAATATTTATAAATTATAATGTAAAAATTATATTGTCTATAATTTGGTAAAATATCCAACTATAAACAATTTTTATCAA